>OW119926.1:76609691-77947398 GCA_933210815.1 Meta bourneti | reverse complement strand
CAATTTCATTTTTATTATGCGCATGCAACTGCTACTAATGTACTCGTAAACATTGTTGGTGTCTTGATATTATATTTATTAAGCACGCACAAACTAGATTAATGAATGTATTTTTAATTATGCACGTGGAAAACTGTAATCATGATATGGAATGTGATGAAAGATTAATTTGGAATTTGCGTGGAAGATTTGGAAAATAATTATAAAGAGTTTATCAGTGTTTTTGTAGTTTTGTATCGTCCATAGTTTAATAGTAAATTTTCTAAATTTTCCTAACAGGTAATCACCTCCATGTCTGCAATCAAAAAGCTATTTAATGCAATCTTACTGATGCTCTGATCACCCGAAAAGTGACTAGTCTTCATCTCCAAGGTGAATTGAGCCGAATCGGATCACCACGCTATCTTCCGCGCGCGCGACAGGGATTTTCAGTGTAAAAAAGCAAAAAGGAGGATTTTACTTCTGCTGTCCAAATGTTATCGCTGATGCATATCGGGGTTACCTTAAAATGTAGTTTATCACCATTTAGCAACGTTTGGCGTTTAATCTAATTGGTCTTAGATTGGACGCCTTAGGCAGCCACTATTTCACTTGTGTGGCTTTCAGTTATATAGTCCACCTTACTGAGGAATTTCGGGAATTAGGGAGAGCCGAGCAATCTATTATACACATAAAACATTCAAGATAGTACACATAAAAATATAGAAGGCAAAACATGTAAGCACAAAAATACAATATTACGTAAGAAAAGGATTACAAAATTTGTTAAATTTACATAGAACCAAATGATGATAACATAAAAGTAATATTGATAATAATAATAACATAATAAATAATCCATATATATATAATAAACGGTAACAATACACAATGAACAAGGATACGTATTTAGAAAAAAAAATAAAATTCAAAGAGCAAAACCACTAAGACAACTAAAAAATAGATATACTAATTTCGTAAGAAAAGCTAGGTTATTTCGAGAACTTTCGACTTCTCAGCTCTCAGATATAATGAATATTGGAGCTGAGAAATTCCATCATTTTAAGGATTTTGTGGTGGCAGTGTCTATTCTTGGCAGTACTATGGCACTAACGAGAGTAGTTTTGTAGAGAAGGTTTCACCAAATGCCACGGACTTGTGAGATCACAGTCAAAAAGGTAGTGAATGGGATCACCTTCTCGATCGCAGATGCACAGCGCACTTGTTTTTAGATGGAAACGTTCTAGATACGCCGGAAATGGACCATGGCCTGCGAAAAATTGTACCAGCTTTGAGTTCTGGTAAATAAGTTCGGTTGAAATCTTCGGAAAGAATTGATAAGTGTATTTCCCTTTGAAAGAAACATCCCATTTTGCTTGCCATTGGCCCAATACCAACGTTTCAATTGAACTTAATAATTTGCTTCTAGGACACTTTAAACTGGTTGTTTGATGGGAAATCCCATTTGCTGCAGACTTCGCAAGTCTGCTTGTTCGTTTCCCTTAGTGCCAGCGTGTGCTTTTACCCAAGAGATGTTAATTTGGGGTATTTCAGTGGCTTCAAGCAGTTTTTTCTTGACTTCATTGATGATTGGATTGTGGGAGAACATCTAATTGGTCTTGACCAACCAACTATTATATATGAATTCGGAATTTATTTTTTGGAGTTTTTATTGGCGAAGTTCTGAGATCGTATTCGAAAGGCAAGCCAAATGACGTCACGTTCGGAATACGAACAGGAAACACTACCGTCACTTATATTTAGCTCGGCAATAAATGCATCTCCTGGATGCGTATGTTGAGTGAACTCAAAGTTGACTATAGTTATACTGGAACTTATAGTTATACTTGACTCAAACTTATAGTTGAGTGAAAGCCCACGTCCTAGGTTGGTAGATAGGTAGTTGAATTTTCGTCGCACACTTAAGCAAAACAGCTGGCTGTTGGCGACGTTTTTTGACTGCGTGCAAGTGCATCCATAGTACACCACTCAGGAACGACCATGGATATTGCCTATGATTTCTTCACACACTTATAAAATTACTTTATAAAATTTGGACCCAGTAGCCCAACGGATTAGCATAAGAGTTGTGAGTTCGAAACTAGACCCAACCACGACCGTCGTGCATGTGGGGATTAGTGCACATTTAATCTGTCGTGGTCTCAAATGTCCTGACGTTGACGTGGTGTGGAAGTTTGAGGAGTGGGGGGCCAGCTCGGGTGTTGACCTCGCCATCTGATCTTGATTCAAAGTTACGAGGTATTATCCTCCGATCTTTACCCGGCCAAATATGTGTATTCCATGTGCGCCATGGAACTCCCAAACCAACCAACCGATATTTCTTTTCGGAATTGATCCCTGACTGTCGCCAATAGCCCGTCGTGTTGCTTCAGTGTGACGTTAATTCAACTACCTACCCACCAAATCTGTTCCCCCAAATAAAAAATCACTCGGAAACGCAGACATTTCTTCATAAAATTCATAAAACTGTTTTAGTATTGTGTTCTAGATAAATTTCTTATGTTTTTAACATTACACGAAAGTTTTTAGGGTGAATCATTAAAACTTCAAGAACGCTTTATCTTTTGCAAAACAATGAACTCCGCAGTTCCTATTTTTACACCTTTTATTTTGTTCTTTTATGAATCATTGATCGGGCCGCGGTGGCCCGGTTGGAAGAGTAACGAATTAGCAACCGGAGGTTTGCGAGTTCGAATCCAACCAAACACCTTCGTGTACAAAGCGGCTGATGCACGTTAAATCGGTCGTGGCCTCAAATGTCCTTACGTTGGCGTGGTGTGGAAGTTTGGAGAGTGGGGTGCCAGCTCAGGTGTTGCCTCGTCATCTGACCGTGGCTCAAAATTACTTGTTGTCCTTTTCCCTTTAGGATTGATCCCGGACCGTCCCCAATAGCGCGTTGTGTTGCTCCAGTGTGACGTTAATTAAAATACCTACCGAATCATTGATCATGCGCTATTTTTCACCCAGCTAACGCTTTACTCTGCACAGTAGTATCGGGAAACGCATTCACAAAAACTTCAATCAACTCTAAAAACAAAAACTTCAATCAACTCTTTAGCATTATGTAGTCTTTTCATGACCAACCTCTTCGGCACTTCAAGGGGCGAACTGACGGCCCTTTGTAATTGAGTACCCAGTGAGCCGCCGTTACTCCTAACAGAGACAATAACCACGTTTACAAATTTGGATTCGAACCGGGACCTATTGCGCAGCAGATGACTGGTTGATTTCGGGTTTTATGGCGCAAGGGCCATATTTGGCCAATCTGCGCCAAACACAAAAGTGACAATGTCAAGAAATTGTGGAAAGAACGGATGGAGAGGAGAAAGAGAGAAAGATGGCTTGGCATCCTGGAGTCGCAACCCGAGATAGTACAACCCGTGGGAAAAGAATGGGTACCTCGGGTACGTGAAGCCCGTACACACCTAAAGATGTGCCTCTGAGGGGATTGGGCGGTAGACAAACGCTCTGACAGCTAGACCAATTAGGCTGTCTTATGCAATCTAAATCAAAGTATTTCTTCTACTTCTTCCCTCATCATTATCTATTGTTTTTGTAGGTGCGTTTTGAAAAGACATTTACACAAAACCGTTTCTTTGTTTCCATATAATGTTTTCCCCCCAGAGTATCACAAATTCCACTTCTAGTTTCTTCAATAAAAGTAAAACAAAATCCTTTCTTATAGAGCTCAAACACATTTTTAATAAGTAGCGTTATCCCATTCTCCTTGTTTCCTCTGGAATATTATGTTTGAAATTACCTTTTTGTCGCGGGAAAATCCCAAGTAACCTCCTTTCATTTTAAAACGTGGTTTTTTTTGTTATTCTCTTTCGTTGAATTTTGTCCGCTATCTTTCTTTTACGACCTTCATTCGTATCGACCTAATTAGCTTTATTATTTTCTTGAATATCCAGATTCATGTTATTACCTTCATTTTTGTCGGATTATTCTTGGTCACCTTCATTATTAAGATCATTTCTTAATAATTATAGGATCCAATATTATCTCTCTTTCAATAGGAAATTTCTCTTTTCTATGTGAAAGCCCTTTATTTGGATATATCTTTATTATAGATACTTGACCATAAAAATACATTTAGCATTATTTTAAACATTAATTGGGCTTCAAAAGTCAATTTAATTTGTCTGGCTTTAAGAATATATCGAATATTCCTATCTTCATGTTTACCGACACACTTTGGACGTATATCGTGGTTGGTTTTCAATTGAATATCGTTTGAAGACGATATTTCAAGATTTTTTTACTTTTAAATACACATAATTCGTTTGGTTTTTTTATTACGGAAAAGCTAGATCTGGCCAAGCTACATATAGTTTGGCAAAGTAACTGATATTCTACTCACAGTAGAAGTAGGATGCTAAAAAGATGATTTTTAATTATTTAAATATATTTGTGTGGAAGTAACTTTCTAATGTAAAACTTTTTCATTTTATTAATTCGAAAATGAATTATCTATAATAAATTATTAAAAAGTAACGTAGAAATGCAGAGATGATTTACTGACATAAATATTGTTTTACAGCGGAGTGTATTCCACCTTGTCAAAATGGAGGCAATTGCACGGCTCCAAACTTTTGTACGTGCTCGAATGAATACAGAGGAGACAACTGCCAGTACGGTAAAGCACAGAACCAATTTCAATGTGTTAAGGTTTTAATTCGATAAAATGAAAGAATATTATATACCATTCAATATGCATTATCCAGTATGGAAGGGATGCAAACCCTACATCTCTTCTTTCTTCTTTAGTTCTTTAGTCCTCTGAGAGTTATGCACTTATAGTGGTTCCCAAAATTGAGTACTCATGAAGATATTTTTTTTAAAAGACCAATACTCTGTAATTAGTGAATATTAATTTGAACTTAATTCTTATAAGGGTGATAAAGTACACGTTTGAAAACAGGCGAAAAAACAAACGTCAAATTTTCAAAACTTTGTCACAAAATTGAGTATACACCCAGGTTATTTCGTACATTTACACAATAAAAATGGCAAAATATATTTTGTTACAGCTATTTTTTGCATAGCCAAGTGACACCGAATTTTCAAGAATTTGAGTTTTTTCAGTATTCGCAAAATCGTTCTTAGATTCTGTGCTTTGAATATCGCGATTTTTAACCACTTCCTATTAACACAACAAATTTTCAAACTCATTAAAATCCCGAGATTATGGTGGGATGTTTAAGGTACTACAGATACTTAAACTATTTTTGCTCTGTTCCTCTTCTCTCTGTGTGGAGATGTTATCCATAAACACAAAAATTTGACTGTAAATTCAAATTTTGAGCTTCTTTTGAATTGTTCTTCAATAGAGTAAACTATTTCGCTTTTTCATGATTTCATCACAAAAAAAAGGAATTTCAAACCTCTCCAACCTGCATGCAAAACCCACACAAGCACCAAAACATATTCATGCTTGGAAGTGGGTATAATGTGCTGAGGAGGAGATTCATTTTTTTTCTGATAAGCCTATGATCGGACATCATTGCTAGAAGCATCGAATTTACATTCTTAGCTAAAAACTATGTTATGTTTTTGGAGATGATGACAGATATGTTAATCAGAACCCTAAAAAATGAAGTGCTTAGTCAACACATTACTTTTACTCCCAAGCATGCATGCGTTTCGGTACTTGTATGGGGTTTTGCGTGCAGGTTGGAAATTTAGTTTCTATTGATGAATTATTTTACTATAGAAGGTCGATGAAACAAGCCATCGACCTTAAAATGAAATAGACGGAGCATGTGCCCGCAGCTTCATGTTATTTCTTCCAGTTTGCTCAGTTTGAAGATCTGTCACGTGGTTGTGGGTGAAAGCTAAGAATCCCAAATTATTGATTGGTTGAAGTGATTACCCACCGTGATCAAAAATACTAGTCTATGATTAGACTGCCAACCGGTGAAGGCGATTCGCAAGTCCATGTGAATTACCCTTCAGAGATCTTACTACAGCGACTCCGCCCACATGGTCCGTCTATTTCATGAGATCGATGAAACAAGCCAACTGACGTCACGTTCAGAATATGTACCAGAAAACAGGCATCCCCGCAGAAACAACGCAACCACCTATATTTAGCTTGACAGAAAATGCCTCTCATATGCAAGTTAAAAAATTAATATTTTCCGTTTCTAATAGATTCATAATACTTCTCGCATTTCTTCCCCCAGCGTTGGAACGGTGCGGGCTGTCGAAAACTTTGCAAGCGAGCACTTGGCACTGCAACCACACTCGGTCAGAAACAAGCTGCGACATCAGCTGCAACGCACCCGGCACCCCTGAAGCTGAGACTGACTTGAAACGATATGACTGCACCGTGGATGGAAAGTGGTTCCCGTCTCTGCCCTCTTGTGTCCAATGTAAGCGCCCCTTTTTTCTCAAATGAGTGGCAGGGCCCCACATAAGGGTGACTTCCATAGTACGGAGGCTTAGCCTTCCAAGTGGTTTCGACGAGATATTTCGTTCATCAGGATTTGACCAATTTTGCTAATGGTTCGGTATCTCGTCATTTTCAAAATTAGTCATCTTCTAAATCGCCATCGTCTTTTCTAGCTCGATGAGCAAATTCATGTTATTTAGGATAATATTTTCTTATTTCTGAAATATGCCAATTAAAAAGAAATTCTAAAATACAAACGCTGCTTTGTACAATTTAAAATTATTGTTGCATAATAATTTCTTTAGTTTGAAAAAGTTCTTTAGGAGATGTGTGCATCGTTTTTAAGGTATCCATAACTATTGTTCGTCACAAGTTAACTCTCCAAGTGGTTTCGAAGAGATATCTCGTCCATCAAGATTTGACGAATTTCGCTAATAGCGAGATAGCTCGTCATCAAGGTACTGCCGATTTTTTTTGTGACGAGATCAAGATCTGGTCAGTTTTTCCTAATGACACGATATCTCGTCCATCAAAGTCTGGTCAATTTTGGTGGTTGTCTTGACGAGATACCTCGTCGAGACAACCACCAGGAGGGTCAAGGGGTCTCTGGAATGTACAAATTGGCATACACTTTCCTTTTTAAATTTCTCATAGGAACGACTTTAGACCATATTTCGCGTGATATTTCACATATAGTAGCGAGACCGAGACAGACTTGCTTTGTCGACTAGCTCGTGGAACGCAGCAAGGTGAAAATCATCTGGTTTCGTGACTGGTTAAATAATTTCCTATTGTGTAAAAAGAGAATACTCTTGAGCAGTGGTTTATCCGTAGAGAAAGTATAAAAGTAGAGTGGAGCAATAGTAACCTTTTTATGTGCCCAGGATCATGTGACCAAAACTAGTAGTGATGTGATCCTTAGACTACTTCGTCGGCTGGGAAATTCTAACTCTCATCATCTGATTTGTCAACGGGATGGAGGAAGATAATCATCCATTGATTGATCATCTGATAGTAGTAGACTTTGGCGATTTCACCACTTCTGTCTATAGAAATGCACATTCACACACCTACTCTGTCATACCATGACATATCGCCAAACGTGAAGATACCAAATCGGCTAAACAAGTCAATTTTCACAGAAAAGTCACGCGACTACTAGTCGATTTGTTGGTCATTTTTGAAGCTCCTCTCAATAGCAATGCACAGTCTACTGATATTTCACGTCTATGGGTTTTTCGCTAGTCACTAGCTTGCCAACCTTCAATAACAAAGGACAGGGACATTTTTTAAAAATTTCATTTGCCATCCACAGAACGAAGGAGTGAAGTATAAGGAAGAATACGGATGGCAAATGAAATTTTAGAAAGTGCGCCTAGGCTTTGGCGATTCAAAGTTGACAAGCTAGCGGTTAGCGAGAAATTATTGCCTGAGACTTCCTCAGTCGATACGATATGGAAATTTCTCAACCACTCATGAAGCCAGTCGATATTCACTTTGAATTCTACGAGCTTGTACTTTTTCGTGACCGACCCTGTACTTGAAAGAGCGGAATGGTTGGCTTTCGATGCCTTCTAAATTTTCTCAAAAATTATATTTTATAATTAAATCCACTTAAATTTACATGAATTTTGGTGGTTTTTCTTATCAATGAGCGAAATTATTTATTCTATATTTTTAATTTTTGTGATTTTTGTAGTCAAGAAAAGCTTACTCTGGAAAAGTGTCGATTCAATCTCTGTAGCATCGATTCATTCATTATAGTAGCAATATTTGTATTCTTTCCCTTAATTTCTGATTTATTTCTTTATTCTTAAGACGTAAATCCCGGTCTAATTAGCCTTCTTGGAATGGAAAATGAGACCGACAAAACAAACTATTGCGTTATTCTTTAAAAACAAACTTATTAAAATAGAATCCAGAAAAACTACTGATAACGGTATGAAATTGGTTTCACAGATCATTGAACAAATCCCGTCTGTGCAAGGTTTAATATCTTTCTATTGTCTAGTTTCTAGAAATCGACTTCCATATTTCGAGAATTAAGAACCCGATTCGAAAATCAGCTATATATTTGAAGGGCTAAATATGGGCATGGTATAATAAAGATTACAAGTTATATGCTTACTGTATTCATGGTGCTTCAAAACTTCCTACGCAAAGTTTAAGGAAAGGTATAGTGCGGCTCCCCAGAGGAGGCGGCCGACCTTGGGTCCGTTGATTTCTGAATAGGTGTGAAAAGTTGTCTCGGATAAAAGCTGCCACACGCAGACACCAAAAAAACATGTGTGGAGATGCCATAGACGATTTATCCCTCGCCAACTTTGGAGTCGAAAGATAAACTCGGTGGCGGAATCAGCACTAAAGACGCCAGTTGAGAAAGGTATTTGTTTACGTTTCCATCAGTCCCTTAATTCAATTAATAGACTCGTTCAAAATTACGTGATCTAACTACGTTCTCGCGAAAGCCGGACGATAGGAACTCAAAATTAAGTCGTTTTCACATAGTGACCGTATGTCCACAAGCGCAATCCGGATGTGTACACCGAGGAGCCCAAATGGAAGACAGCAATTATGGAAACGGCATTTTTACCAGCATTTCAAGTTTGACAGTTGTTGAAAGCTTAGTGTTATGTTTCACAGCAGGTGCTCAAAGTTGCGACCACCAACGCTAATGCACGCCTGATGGCGTCGAGGCATAAACTGGCCAACTGTCACGTTGCCGAACAACTACCTGAATGTTCTCTAGAGCATCCAGGTGTAGTTTGTTGACGTACATCCTTTATGAAAACGGTTCAAGCCCTACAAATTTTGAAAAAATTTTTCATTCATTTTCAACTTGACGCTACAATTTCTGGAAAACTATGAGATGTGTAACAGTAAATTGAAGCGTTCGTAGAAATATAAGTCTATGTAAATTTTTCGAATGAGATTTTAATGGAATAATGATCGTTGGGCTTGATTCCTACTATTAATTCCCTAGGTAACCACTAGGTGTTTTGGGGCCAGTATCTCATGAAATCACGCCCTCGGATGTGAAACAACGGATTTTGTATTTATTGTATTTGTATTTATTTACGAGAAAGTTACGGAATCGGCTAGACCTCGCGCTTGTTGTGGTTTGATCCTCTCTCTTTTCTATTATCATTTGATTTAAGATGCGTTTTATGACCATGAAGGAAGGGGAATGATAACGCTTTCTCCATGCGACATCAACCGCCTTAACATACCGTCCTTCTAATGAAATAGACAGTATGTACTCGCAGTTTCGTGCTATTTCTTTTGTCGCACTGTTTGTAGATCTGTCACGTGGTGAGGTGAAAAGGTATCAATCCTGATGGGGACAAATTATTGATTGGTTATAGCCGTTATCCATCGTGATTAAAAACACTAGTCTGCGCTTCGATAGCCAATCGGCCCAAGTCGATTCGTAATCCCACGTGACTTATCCTTCTGAAATCTTAAGACGGCGACTCCGCCCACATGCTCTGTCTACTTCATGAGAAGGGCGATGGCTTTCTCCATGTGACGTCAATCGTCTTAGCAAGCTTGGCCTAATTTACAAATAAGGGTCCACGTGACACTCATGTAACATTGACATCAGAAATAGAAGCGAGTGTTTTTCGCTTCTGTAAAATTACTAACGTATATCATAGCCTTTTCGGTTGGAGTCTTCAATTATTCAGAAAGTGAACTTTTCACTAAACATTTTTGGCCAGATCTGGCAACTGAGCCACAAACAACAACCTCGTTTTTTTTTGGGGGGGGGGGATGGGGTGAGGGTTCTAGAAAATTATTGTAAGGTGAGCTTAAGGGGCTCGAACCCTAAGAGTCGGCACCCTTGTTAGCTTTTTCTTTTGATTCCAGTTGCGCATTGCGAGGATCCAGGAATCGTCGAATTCAGTCGTCGCCTTCAGTCCACTGAAGAGTTCTTCGTCGGAACCATTGCCTCTTACGAATGTGATGAAGGATACGAACTGTCAGGAAAATCCGAAGTTGAGTGTCAAAGCGATGGCCAGTGGTCGGATGAGAAACCGAAGTGCGTTCGGAATGAAGACTTGAAAGGCCAGGGTAAGTTTCATCACCATCCTCACTTAACCACATGTTAAATGTCTCGAGCTTCGTAAGAAACGATGAGAGGCATTTTCTGTCATAAATGTAGTGAAAACAAATCAAGGCGGTAATGTTTCTGAGGCGAAACGTGTTTCCTGAACGTATTCCGAACGCAACATCACTTCATTTGTTTTTTCGAACAGGACTTCAGCATGTCGCCAATAAAAAGAATAATTTCCGAGTTGATATACAGTGAGTGTATAAAGTATTCGTACAGTGCGAATTTTAAAGTGAAAAACGCGGTTTTAACATTTAAACTCGATGAAAATCATTAAAATAATTATTACATGTTCGAAAAATCTTTTACAAAGTGTATTTTTATCCAATAACCAAAATATACTGAAAATTATTTTTTAAAACTTAACTGCAAAAAATAGAAATGGGTTTCTCACGCGTAAAAAGTATTCGTACCCGCGAAAAATGCAAATTTATTTTCGCGTTTCGTGAGTGGTTTCAGAAGTACAAGGTAGGTAAATGAATTGGAATGCTAGAGTATATATATATTCAGTAAAAAGTTAACTTGAAATTTGTTTTCGAAGTATAAATTGTCGAAATGGGACGGAAAGGTACTGAGACCTCTGTTTTGGAAAGAGAAAGAATTTTAAAGCTTCGTAAAGACGGTAAAACTTTAAATCAAATTTCGTATGTGATTGGGAGACCCCGTTCTACTATACAGTCTAGAATTAAAAGATTTGGTGTCTCTTCAAGCTTGCTTAATCAGGCCCGCTCTGATCGACCATCAATTCTCAACTCTTCGGACTGTCGATTCATCGTTCGGCAATTGAAGAAAGATCCGAGAATAAGTGCTGAAAAACTTGCAGTTGAGCTGAGAAATGCCCGAGAAAATGCTTCGGTAAGTACTGTACGAAATGCATGCAGAAAAGCAGGATTTCCCGGTCGAGTTGCTTGGAGAAAATTCTTCGTAAATGAGAAGAACCGTAAACTGCGCTTGGCATTTGCACAAAAGCATCTGCAAGAAAGCCGAGAATTTTGGAAAAAAAATTTATATTCTCAGATGAGAGTGAATTTAACATTTTTGGGTCCGATGGTGTAAGAATGGTGTGGAGAAAAGCAAATGCAGAGATGGATCCGAAGAATCTTTTTCCAACAGTGAAGCATGGAGAGAGCTCTGTGCTTGTTTGGGGATGTATGAGTGCGTCTGGTGTAGGAAATTTAGTAGTAATTGACGGAATCATGGATCATAAGATGTACATAGACATTTTAAAAAATAATTTGCAGTCCAGTGCCATGAAAATGGGACTTAATCGTGATTATGTTTTTATGCACAATAATGATCCGAAGCACACAGCCGTAAATACGTGGCTCTGGGTGCTGTATAATACACCAAAATTCATGAAATTTCCTCCCCAGTCACTGGATATCAACCCAATTGAGCACCTGTGGGATATTCTGGATAAAAAAGTACGACTAAGATCAATTTCCAACAAAGAGGATCTTAAAAAAGCTCTTCAAGAAGAATGGCGTTCCATATCCGGCTCTGTAACTTCAAAAATGGTCGAGTCTATGGAACGAAGGCTCCAAGCAGTTATTAAGGCAAAAGGATACCCAACCAGGTATTAAATACAAAATATTTGATGAAAAACTGCAAGTTTTTTTAACAGTACGAATAGTTTTTGCACCACTAGACAAATGGAAGTTTATGTATTTTTGTTATAAATATATGTATAGTTGCCTTTTTTAATGTAAAATCTTGTAGAATACTAAATAAATACTTGTATATATTATTCATTAATTATTGAGAAATTTAGTTGCATAGATTTTAAGTTACAGGCATTTTTTAAACATACTCTAAGGGTGTACGAATACTTTCTACACTCACTGTATAATAATTGATTGGTCAACTCTAATTACATGAAAAACAAGACGTCGCCAAAAATAGCGATAAACTACATTTTGAGGTAATCCCGATAATTATGAGAAC
Organism: Meta bourneti; assembly: GCA_933210815.1. Classification (NCBI taxonomy): domain Eukaryota; kingdom Metazoa; phylum Arthropoda; class Arachnida; order Araneae; family Tetragnathidae; genus Meta; species Meta bourneti. Next base: position 77,934,946 of record OW119926.1, on the reverse strand, counting down.
ATTTGGGTAGTAAAATCTTCGCAATCCGCTAGTTTGCTTATCCTGAAAACTGTTACATAATAAAACTAAAATATCTGTCTCTTGGAACATCTTTTATAAAGAGAATGACCATTATCTTTCTCTCAATGCTTATGCTGAGGTTAGAAAAATAATGTGTAAAATATTTTCTAAATCAGGATATACATGCTTTTGAAATACATGTGAGCAATTCTAAAAATTTGGAAAAGGCTATATTAAATAGAAATTTTTTTGGAAACAAATTTGAAGCATTCCTAAGCAAAAATATGTTTGTCTAAATATTAAGAAAAATATTTCTTGATAACAATTTATGCTACATATTTCGCGATTTTGTTTCACAAAAAAATTCTAAAACGAAAAACCTATTTTAAATTGAAAAATCAGCATGAAAATTTCGATTTTTAGCTACCTTAAAAATATATTTCAAATTTTTTTGAAAAGCTACTGTGGGTCAAAAAGGGTAGGTAATTAATAATTATTTTTGTTAATCAAGTAAAGTTGTAATTATATTTTTGTTAGATCGGTAAAAATATATTTTTGGTAGAATTTTAGCATTTATTTTTTGTAAGATACCATGAATGAAAAAGGTTAAAAATTGCTGTTATAAAGTATCAGTTTAAAATTATTTTTATACGTATTCAAAATTTATATAAAATTAATAAATAGCAGAATGTGCGCCAGTTTATTAGCTACAAAATTTAACCAATCATTTTTTGCACTAATTCTTAAACTGCTTTTCACATAGCGATTTTCAGAATTACAGAATTTAAATCAAAATATTTTTTGATTTGCTGTACGTTTTGAGTTATTTGAGTTCGTAGTCTTTTCATGCATTCACATTCGTTTCCTCTGATTTTGCAGGTACATGTCCCAAACCACATGCTCCTAGAAATTCCATTGTTCACCTTAGCTTCCCTGAACAACGTCCGTTGCAGACTATGTTCAACTCAGAATTGTACGTATAGTTTTCCTTTCATTCAAGGCAGTTCATTTCCCTACATAGATAGAGGTACCATCTCTCTGCCACGAGAACTTCTCTCGCAATCAGGGTGGTTGTTATAGGAACAGAGTGCGTTTATTTTGAGTAGGGGTGACTTTGGTGTCTGGTCCTAATTTTATTTTGTTTTGTCAAATTTTGGCTGTGGACAGAGATAGCTTACTTGTATAGATCTTCCCTGCAACAAGAAAACATCGACGAATATATTTCCAATTCGTCATTAAGTGCGCCAATGTGGCAAACTGGAATGCAGTTTTTCAAACATCCCTATGGAAAATGGGATAAGGTCCGTTTCCGTAAATGTCCGGCAACAGACAAGTGCAGACTTTGGGGTGGGAGATCTTCTCTTGGTAGGCACAGTACAGACAGTGGCCTATCCGGGAGGGAATCTGGGGCGAAAATTCCACAAAAGTCTCTTATTTTAATTCTATAAATAAATCTTTAAAAAGCGAGAAAATTAAATATTTTGTTTTCTACTGACAACCATCACATATTCGTTTATCTGCTTATATCAATGCTTCAAAAGTGAAGAAATAAGTGAATATAGAGAGACTTGAATATTTTTAGTTCAAGTTATTCATTGTCATCATTAACATTGAGCAAACACAACCATTTGAAAGTGATTTCTGTTCTCGAATTCATCAAAATGCTCTAAATTGAACTTATTAATTCCTTACTTTAAGCCAAACTTTATTAAAAAAAGTTTAGAAAAACTAAGTTTCAGACCGTCTTCACTTGACAAAAAAAAATAATTTCTAACTTCAAGTTTCTTCCGAAATGAAATCCTGTTTATGTTACTGAGTAAAAATCTTTCAGCCTGTAATATCGTATCTTAAAAGAGTTTTCATTCTCAATGAAAGCATCCTTTAATAAGAATGAATGAAATGGTCGGAAACAAAAAAACATTGTTATAATATATATTTAAATGCAAAGAACATTGAAGTTAAGTTAGTTCTGTTGAATGAAAATTTTATCTTTAGTTTGTAAAATATGAAGTGATGCATTGCATAATATAAACATTACACAGGTTTGGTGTTACATACCCAAAAGATAACAGTCATTACTTTTTAATTTTACACAAACCCTACAGAAGAACTTAATCTACACTACTAGAGAATAGAAAATACCCATTAAAGAGTGGTGGAAATGTATGGAACTAGGCATTGAAAGTAGTTTTTTAACTAGGTACAGAAGCAATCTAGCTCTTTAAATGATTAAACAGTAGTTTATTTTTCTTTGTAGTTAATGCTTTTCAATTGCAATCTCAATCTCAAATCCTTACGGCCGAATTGTTTCAATCATCCATTTCTTTAAAACGTTATCCGAATCTTATTGTCGTGATCTCTAAGTTGTGTTTCAAGTGAAACAAAATGATAGAAAATTGATTTAACCGGAACTATTTAATCATTATAGTAAAAAAAATCGTTATATATAGCAACATAAGTATTTTAATTTTGATGTGTTTGCCGATTAAGCTAGTTATAGAACAAATCATGCATTATGATTCGAAATTCTTATACTAGACAAAAAGGTCAGATGGAAATTCAATCAACGTCTAATCTCAATGTCTAATTCTTTATCATTTGCATTTACTATCTGCAGAAGTTGTAAAATACATGCTTATTTTAAATTCAATTTATGTTATTTGATCATAGATAGTAGTTTCCACGCATTTAACCCTCCTGGTGGTTATCTCGACGCGGTATCTCGTCATTAGCAAATCTGAGACCAGATCTTGATAAACGAGATATCTCGTCATTAGAAGAAAACTGACCAGGTCTTGATCTCGTCAGCATAAAAAAAATCGGCAAGATCTTGATGTACGAGATATCTTGTCGAAATCACTTAGAGGGTTAAACCAGGAACTCATAAAGAACTACATGTCATATTTATTTAATTAGACAGTTACAGTATTCTGATTCTGGTTACCATTTTAATCCAATTATTTCATCTGGTTATTAGACATTTGTTTCAACGCTTGTACTTGACTCTGAACTCGAATTTGCCCCATACAACTAAAGATATTTCCAACTTACCTGAGGGATTGTTCACAGTTGGTAGCCGAGTACAATACAAATGCAAATCTCGTTTCTATAAGCTGTATGGATCTGAATACCAAACCTGTTTATCTTCTGGCATGTGGAGTGGATATCAACCAGCCTGTGTTCCAGGTAAGAAGTCATGTTTTCCCAAGGTCGTATTCAGAGAAAACGTTCATGTATATTCAACCTGAAATATTTTTATATGTAGTGTGTAGTTTTTAGTATAAATAGTGTGTATATATATTGTTATAAACAATCAGAAACAAGAATGTATAAAAATTTGTTTGCGCAAATTTTAACATGGCTATTTGCTAAATAACACCATATTTGGTCTGCGGGTCAGATAAAGTATTTAGTCATATCTGGAGTGTGGGCCGGTTAAACCTGTCTGGCGGGCTGTATCTGGTCTGCAGGCCTGATAAAAATATTCGGATTGGATGGCCATATCTGGACTGCAGGCCGATTAAATCTATTCGGAGGGCCATATCTGATCTGCGGGCCTAGTAAAAATATTTGGAGAGCAGTCTGCTGGCGGGTAAAGCTGCCCTGTATCTCATCTGCGGGTCTAAGGTAAACATATTCGCTACAACTCGTTTATATTACGCATGAGGTCCTCCATTTTACGCTAACGGCCTTTATCTTACGCGTACAGTCCTCATTAACAGTTTTTGTGGACGCTACCAAACCCCAAACAGGACAGCAGCTATTTCGCAAATAGCTTATAAGTGCGAAAGTTTATTTAATTCCGCGTAAAACGAAGAGGTCTATTTACGCAGCATCTGTATAAAATCGTCGGAAAAATTCAGTAAGCAAAGCGACCATTTTAAGCATTATGGTAATTTGATCAAGACCGAAACAAAACCTCCAGATCGAGAGTACACAACTCGGGATATATGTGCACTCAATTAGTCAAATTACGGTCATCTACAAAACGGATGTAAAGTGGAAAATGTGAACTCGGCATTTCGTTAGCGGATATTTCTATGGTAACAGGGAAGGGGAGGACCGATACTTCTAATCAAAAGGAATGGACTTTAAAGAGAAATAAATTGGTTATGCTTAAATTAGCAATTAATGCCAAAGACGATTCAAATTCAACAGTTTTATCTGTCCACAAGTAATTAGTTTTATAATGTACATGAATCAGCAATTTTGCAAGCTCTAATACTTAAATCGGCAATCATAATCACCCAATTGAGCAAATCTAGCCAAAGTTAAAAGTACAAAATCGGTTCGCGTATCACATTCATATGGTGATAGAGATTATAATAAAATTAAAATTATACCTTGTCAATATCTATGAGAAATAATAGATTAAAGGTTTTTATAATATTCTTTTACTAAAATACTTTGTTTTGATGTTTTCTCTCCATTTACTTTAGAGTGTGGCAAATCGGACTCTCCCAAAGCTCCATTTGTTGTGAACGGCAATAAAAGCCTCGTTGGTCAGTGGCCTTGGATTGTAGGACTGGCTTTCAAGGGATCAAAAGGATTGCAACTTATTTGCGGAGGAGTCTTGGTCAGTGAAACTTGGGTTCTAACAGCCGCCCACTGTGTTACCAAGCCACTTTCAAATGTTAAAATGAACATGAGAAATTTGCTCATTTACTTTGGGAAGTACTACAGAACGTTCACCGATGGTGACGAGTACGTTCAAGTGAAGCAGGTATAGTAACCCTTCCTGTAGTTCTTGATGAATGCCTGTCGTATGGCCTCCATTAGACCACATGCTTTCCAATGTTTTCAACTTTACAATTAAATACCACTAGTACCGTGCACTCGTCCAAATGTTCACCAGACATAGACTGTCCTAGGTTGCACACGTGTAATCTTTTTCTGCTTTCATCCCTACTCTGTTTCCTAATCCCTCTTTTCCCACTAGCTTGTGGAACGAGAGATGAAAATCGTCTGGATTCCTGAGTGGGTGAGGAATTTCCTATTGTATCGAATGAGAATTGCCCTGGGCAATGATTTCGCGCCAATCTTGAATCGACAAAGCATAGAGCCATTTATTTTATAAATTTCATTTGCCATCCGCAGAGCATGAATTAAGTGAAGCAACGGAAAAACACGGATGGCAAATGAAATTTTAAAAAATTGGATCTATGCTTCGTCGATTCAAGATTGGCGAGCTAGAGATTGGCCAGAAATCATTGCCCAGGACAATTCTCATTCGATACAGCAGGAAATATCTCAACCACTCACGAAGCTAGACTGAACTTGACTTCCCTTCGAGGAGAGTCCGGGACAACTGAAATGCTATTGCAGAAGACGCTCCAAGGCTTTAAACAAAGAGACTGCTTCGAATTTTTTCCTATGCATCAGTTTGATATGCAGTTTTGACGAATGAAAAGCCATAGACCCTGACAATTTCAGCTTCACCATAGCACCTTTTCTTCGGCCCAAAAGTCAAAAGTTTCTATGACAATAACCCGTATATCTTCAAGAATGTAACTCCCCTCGTTATATCACTCTTTTTTATGAGTGATGGTCCAGCTCAGATGTTGACCTCGTCATCTGACCGTGGTTTAAAATTACGAGATCTTACACTCGGTCTTTCCCTTCGGATTGATCCCGGACCGTCGCCAATGTGCTTCATGTGTTCATTTGTTGCTCTAGTGCAACGTAAATTCACTACCCACCACTCTTTATTACTTGTCCTCGTTGAATTTTTGATATGCGAGCAGCAGAGAAAATCTCAATGTTTCTTTAAAATTACGAGCTCACCGGTCACTTGTTCCACGGAGTTTTTTAAGCTGAATTGTTAAAAAGGATTTGGGTACCTCAAAAGCGTTAATATGAGGAAGAAGGAAATTCTGTTTCCACACATAATATTGCACCACATTTAGTATTATTTAAAAATGTTTTGGCCTCGTGGGCCCGGATGTTTTTAGTTTTGCAAAAATAAATGCAACAATGCAATAAATACTCAATTTGTGTAAATCGAAGTTTTATTAAGCTAATAAGCAGAAAAATTGTGGACAGGTTTGAAAATAGTCAAGTTTATTTGCAAACGAATAACTCATTTGGTATTCAATTGCTAAAGGAAGTAGATAATCCTTCTAGGTGGAGAGGGATTGGACAAGACGAGAAAAATCTGTCTATTCGCCTAGACATGAGTAACCAAGCACGTATTCAGCGGAACGGTCCACGTCGAGCCCACTCTGAAATATTTTAAACGTTAAAAAACAAAAATGCACATTGAAGCCAATTTAATCAGAGTAGAAGCAATTATGTAGCTAAGGGGTGATGGCTCCGAGCGCTAATGTCTAAAGGAGTGGCATTTCAAAAATATTTATTGAAACGTTTTGTAGTTTCCCTGAAAAAATGTTTAATGATTTTAAGCAGGTTTTGTGCTTATCACAGAGGGACCGTTGGTAGCCCGTTTGGAAAGTAGCAGATTAGCAACCGGAGGGTTGATATGTTGAATAAGTTTGAACGCAAATGTTTTTTTGCAGGTAAAACAAATAATAGTACATAATGAATATGATTTTGTTCATTATGATGTGGACATAGCTCTAATACAATTAGAGAGTGAAGTGGAACTAACAACGAGGGTGCAACCCATATGCTTACCAACAGAAATGACGACACGTGAGAATGTAAGAGATGGACAGAAAGGAATGGTAAGTACATTAGAGATCTCATGACCTTCACGCTGCAAAATATTTTATGGTCATTAACTTTTGGGGTCAGATAAATTTCTAAAATAGTTGGAAGTTTGAAAGACAGCAAGTGTGTTTCCGGTGAGATAGCAGATGAGTCTGGGGAAGGTAACTTATATGAAGGTAGTAAGCTGCCAGAGAAACGGACTGCCATGTATGGCGACTGATATTGATTGCTAGTTTCGCCCAATTCGTAATCACTCTAATGCGGCATCCGTGAGAAGGCAGTCGACCTTGGGTCAGTTGATTTCTGAATAAGTGTGAAAACGTGTTAGAAGGCTGCCATGAGTGGCGATCGTAGTGGATGTTCCCCTACAAACTAATTGTCAATGCCATCTCTTCGGCAATTGGAACCATAATCTGTGCTTAAGAAGCCAATTGTGGAACAAATTTGCTTACGTTTAAATCTATCACCTAATTTAAGGAATAGACTCGTTCAAAACCACTTGACTCGACTGCGAACTTATGGGAGCCGGACTATGCTATCGCTTCTGGAACCAAACATTAAAATCGGAGACAGAATCGCATTGTTTAGGCTTAACCTGACCCTTATTGAGTGAATAGACTCGTTCAAAACCGAGTGATTCGAATACCAAATCAGCAGAGTTTTATTTTAGGAGAGGGGAGAGATAAGTTTGGAAACCTTTCAGCACAATGATTCCTTGATTCCCACGCAAGGAGAGAATTGTCCCCCGAGATGTCAGACACTTTTAGCATGTCATCATAATTAGCTTACATTATGTATGCGAAAACTTCCCTGTTAATCACTTTGATGTTACCTACAGCGTCGTGGAAAGTACAGGGCTGCCACAGTCAAAGCACTTGTAACATAGTAGCATGAATTTAAAAAAAATAGTAGCAAAAGATTATCTTAAACTCTATTTTAGTAGCTCAGATACAAAATGACAACCAAATTGTCCTAATTAAATATGAAACATACACTGAAGATCTCGCCACCACTCGAAGAACCAGATTTCGATGTTTTTCTTTCATAGTTGCCGCCAAAATTTCGAAATTGGTGTTACTTGGAAAATTTCCCCTCAAATAAATTTTTTTCGTCCGTAATTTTTTAAAAAAGAACTAAATTTTCGCTGACCTTGGGTGAATTTTCAAAACAAGTCGCCAAAATTTTGAAAATAGGAGCTTTTGTGGCGATTTTGCTTTAAAAGGTATCCCTTGTCACCAAGGTTGAAAAAAAGAGTAGCAAACAGTCGCCTGTGGCAGCCCTGTCTACCACGAGAATTGCTCCAGCCATTAAATCTGAGTGGCAGCGGTTGCTGTAGGAACATGGCTTGCACATTTTAATGTGTGATTATAGGAGGATGTCTTGATTTTGACAAATGCTTGTGGTGGATAGTGGTAGTTTACTGATTTAGATCTAGGCAAGAAAAGTCAGTATATTTTCAATTTGTCATTATAGTATGCGCTACTATTGAAATTAACTATTTCATTGTATTTGTGAAACTATTTCTTCAAGTATTCCTATGGAAAATGGGATATTTTTATGGAAACAAAGAAATGCGTAGACTTCATGGCAGGAGCTCATGGTAGACAGAAGTACCCGAGTTTATAAAAAGTAAATACCAAAGAAAACAAGCTGCTTAAAATAAAATTAAATTTTTTAAGCACCAAGTAGTGTAGAGTGATTTTAAAAGCACTCATTTTGTCATATTATTTTGTTTTAGGTTCTAGGTTGGGGGTTGACAGAAAATGGAAACTACTCCGAGACATTGAGAGAGGCAGTCCTACCAGTGGTCAGCCACGACAAGTGCGAAGAAGCTTACAGAGAAGGATTGCGGACAGTCACAATCACTCAGAACATGTTCTGTGCTGGACACGACACTGGTCTCTCAGATGCTTGCAATGGCGACAGCGGCGGTCCGTTTATTTTTTCCGTGGGACCGGCCAATGATAAGCGTTGGTATTTAGAAGGACTAGTTAGTTGGGGAAGCGAGTCAGGTTGCGGAAAGGCACACAGATACTCTGGATTCACCAAAGTTGGCAGATTTGTACCTTGGATTAATATGTTCATCTGAATAAATGCATTATAAAACATCGCCCACGTTGCACATTTTAATACACATTTACCAACTCTTCCAGATTTTCGGGAAAAACACTTGGTTTTCAGAAAGAAAAATATTTCTGATTTTTCTTTGGGGGAAAATTTTTTCAAGTGATGGCAATTTGGAAGTTTTGGTTCAAAGGCATGGAAACCATAAATAAAAAACATCGGAATCAATGGCTGTTACATAGTTGCAAAAACTAACTTTGGCTCACATTGTCCAATTTGGCGCAATTGTCGCTAATTTGCAGTTTCTAATTAATGTTTATTTAATAATTAATATTAGGTACTTTTTATTTCTGACAGTTGTGCACTGGTTTTCATGTCGCAAAAAAATCTTCGGGATTCTTTTTCTTTGAGATTGGCAGGCATGTCAATATAAATAAAAATATTCTCAGAAAGTATTAATGAGCTGAAATTTTTTTTAGTGACAAATAAACAACAAACGCTGTTTATAGTTGATAATCATTTTAGGGTAAATTTCAACTTGTGTATATGTATCTTTAATGGTACAATAGTTTCAAGTGGTACATAGAAGCATCAAAACGTTCTCTATTGAACCGACGAAATATTTTTAGACTATCAATTAAAGATCACTACAAAGAACTCACATGGTACTATCTGAAAATAATAAAATCTGTCAAGAACTATATTAGGATATGAAATTTATAAAATGAGTTTATCCTTATCAATAAATTGAAATCCAGCACAGGGCTGCCACAGCCAAACCAATTGTGAAATAACATGAATTTTTAAAAATTAGTAGCAAAATGTCTTAAATGTTATTTTAGTTGCAATTTTCGTTGCTCAGATACAAAATGAATTAGCTAAAATACAAAATGGGATAACTATACTTGAACAAGTTGAAGATCTTGCCACAAGAAATTTAAAATTAAACATTTTCTTAATAAGGTTCCCATGACAATCTAGCAACCAGATTCCGACGTTTTTTGTTTAAGACCTGGCAGCAAATCTTAAAAATTAACGTCCCTTGGAAAACTTTCTCCCTTAAGAAAAATATCTTTTCTGTCCGCTATTAGTTTAGACTAGATTTTCGTTGACCTTTGATGAATTTTCAAAAAGTAACAATTTTGAAATTGGAAGCTTTCGACATTTTGCAAAACCCTCCTGATAGTTTACCTTTGCATCGAAATCTACACTGTAGTGTTCAGCCTTTGGTGCAAAAACCTGTTCCAAATTGTCACCAGTTCTGGGCAAGTTTGTTTTTCCTACTTGGATCTATTCATTTTCCCTTGGTGTAACAATGCAGTTTTGTCTCCCCGAGGTATCTCGTCCTTAGTAAAATTGACCAGATCGTGGACGGGATATCTAGTCGAAACATTTGGGAGGGTTAAAGATACCCCTAGTCGCTAAGGTTGGAAAATATTAGCAAAAAGTCGCCTTTTAGTTGCCTGATACCCTGCAGCATCACTAAATAAATGCCTCAAGAAACCTTAGTAGGCACTTGTACAACTAATTGAAACCATCCACATGAAATTTCATAAAATCACATCCCAATATCATAGAAAACATTTTGAAATTCCCTTTTAATGAACTTTTCCTTTGGTCTTTTGAGTTTCATAAAAAGGTGTCAACTGTAGTCAATTAGATTAAAATAATTAATCCTAATAAATTAAATTTTCCATAGACCTGATAGGAAGCATCAAGCAAATCCTTAAAACAAAGGATATGTAGCTAGATTTTACTTATGTATTCAGCTCACATTACATTTATTGCATTAACTTTCATAAGTCAAAACTATTTGCAAATAATCCTTTATGGCTGAGAGTTTCTAGTTCAATATGGAGATTAAGTGATATATCAAAGGGATGATATGGTCAGATTACATTAGTCAATCAAACCATTCACTAGCTTAAGCTTTCCAACTATATTAATATATAGTAGCATAAAACAACCAGAAAACAATCTTTTCAGATGCAGTGGTGACCATTTCTCTTAAAAACTACATTCTTGGCAAAAAAGTACCTACATTTAAACCTCCTGGTGGTTTATCTGAGTCGAAAACTGTTCTGTAGTGGCTAGCCTGATGCAAAAACTTGCTCGAAATCGTCATCTGCTCTTTAGAAAGCGACAATTTGTTTTCCTACATGGATTTTCATTCCTTTGGAGTAATAGGGTAGTTTTGTCTTGACGAGATATCTCGTCATTAGCAAAATTGACCATATCTTGATGGACGAAATATCTCGAGGCCACTTGGAGGGTGACTCCTGTGTGAACAGTTTTTGAGCAATCACATTCACTGAGTGTATGCTTTTAGAGCAATCATGCCATTCCCATTACTGGTTTAAATACGAGGAGTGTCCGATATTACAGGTACAAACCAAAATTACACTAATATTTATAATTAAAGTATTTAATACATTCCACAAACACTGCATACTTTTCTTTATTTCTCGACATAATCTTCGTAAACGAGACATTTATCCCAGCGTGACATTAGTTTGAACATCCCTTCATGGTACTGCGGCTTGTCAAGTTGCTTGAAGTAGTCCACAATGTCTTGCAATTCCTCCTGATCCGCAAAGCGTTTTCCCGCCAGAAATTTCTTTAAAGGTCCGAATAAATGAAAATCTGAGGGCGTTCGACAATTGTGCAGTTGTCATCCGTGAGGTCCCTGGTCTGCCTCTTTTCTTCTCCGGATCATTCAGCTTCGTTCGTTCATCTTTAAATTTTTGGCACCAAAAGCTGACTTCTTTTCGGCGTAAAACGTTCGGTCCATAAACGCCCTGTAATCCTGCGATGAATTTCGCTGATTAACTCCTTCGGCTTGCAAAAATCTGATAACTCCACGTACCTCACACTCTGCGATTACACACGCCATGTTTGTTTGCTTCCCGGACGCTAAATTGAGTCTTGAACAAAACGTTCGACTCTACTACACGCATGAACGTGGCTAGTCATGCATATGGAGGCAATATTGCGCATGCGCAGTTTGTATAACAGCCACCTGTACCTTTAATATTGGACACCCCTCGTATATTTGCAATTTTGCTGTATTACTTCAATTTGGAAAATGCTTCACCAGTTTTGAAAAAAATAGCCCTTCTAATATTAAGTTTTAATAAAACTTCTAAAATAAATTTTCAATGGATCCCATCACATGTTGGCATTCTGGGCAGAGAGCTGACTTATTGGCAAAAGCTGGAGCAAATAAACAACCTGGCAAGGCACAAGAGAAAGTACTGTCCTGATCTCAGAGGACGATCACCTGTCCGTACTTAAAAAGAAAATGCGCAGATCATCTCCAATACCCTTTCATCACTGGAACACCAGGAGAGCTGCTTGCCTTAAATTTGTCCTGGAAAACTTTCTCTATGCTTGCCAGACTCCGATCTGGCCATTTAAAAAAGATGATATTCATTGATGGCCAGAAATCCTTTCCCACCCGTACAAAGTGCAGCTTATTACCAGCTTCCCTCACACATCCTGAATTGCATTGGAGCCATACAAGACATTTTTAAGGACCTATCTGCCATTGCTCAAAATCTTTTTTTGCAGACTCAATGTGTAATTTTTTTTACACTGGGATAAGACTTTTATTAGGGAACACCAGTATATTTAACAAAGCTTTTAATGGAAATAATTATTTCAAGATTTAATATTAAGACATAAATGAAAGGATTTATTTTTAGTTATTTCAAACCAGTATATGTATTTTGTCAGCAACAAGATGGCAAACCCTGTATTTATAGACAAAATGAAAAGTTATGAGGCATGAGACTGCATGTTAGGAGAAAATAACAACTTTAATAGCACAACTTTTTTACATTGTGATACTTCAATGATGAGATGACAAGTTATCCCATATGAACCAAGTTAAAAGGAGCATATATTACAAAGTCATAAATTAGAATTAAAACATTACATGCTTTTTCTATTTTTCTGTTTCTTCTTAGGTTTGAATTTGAGTTGTTTCTTTGAATTTTTGCCTTCCTTTGAAAATCTCTTTTTATTTTTCTGTTTTTTACTAGAGTTCTTAGTGTTGTTCTTAACAGTTTTACTCGTAGACTCGCTTTCTTCTGTTATGCTCTGCACAGATTCATCTTCCACAGATTCCTTTTTCATGTCTTCATCATCCATATCTTCAGCATCATCTGCACTTAAGACTTGATCTGTTAAAACAGAAAAATGTAACCGACAAAGAAAACAAGAAAGTCGTAATAGTTTTGTAGCTTAACAGACACAATAAAATAATCTAATATAAGCATCAATGAACAGAAATAATTTTATTCTGGTTCACTTGGTTATGTCAAGAAATTGTAATCATTGTCTTAAGCACTTCAAGTCCTGGTAGACAAGCATATTTCTCAAATAAATTATTGAAAAACAATTAAATTAAACTGAATTGGCAACAAAATTAATCTAAGAATTCTTTATAAAAAGTGGTAAGAAATGTTACTCAAATAATTGAGTAGAAAAATGTTCTTACCACAAATGTAATTTTATTTAATTTCTGATGCTGCAATATTAGGGACCCATTATTTCTTAGAAATCTAAACGTTTGTTTGCACAAAATGTATTAATTTAAGCTATAAGTTTTCACCCAGTGAAGCTACCTTCAACATTCACCAGATAATGACTTTCGAAGGTAGCTTTAAATGCTGGGAAAATTGATAATAATCCTTTGTTTAGATATTTTATTTATAGGCATTAACAGTGATCTTGGATATTGCTTAAATCAGTTTCCCAAACTGTTCCACAGATAGCGAAGTGTTGTGTAAAAAATAATCAAAATTAACATGAGCCTGACAAACATTAGAATTTAAATATTCAAAAAATAATCATAAAGATTCTTGGTTAAAAACATGAAAACACAAGGAGGGGCAAGTACTTCAGCTTACACATCTATGATTGGGGAAGAAAAACAATTACAAACCATGGTTTCTTCAAAATCTAATATTAAAGAACAAGTGTCATCTAAGAAAATACCAAAACGGATGTACAATGAAGGTCATTTAAATTTTGGAATACTGTGAATTGGCAATACAGCTACTGCAATGTGTGTTTTATGTAATAAAATACCAGCAAACAGTTCATTGGCATCAGTCAAACTCTGTAGACACTATGAAATGTGTGAAAGACAGTTTCAAAGGAAAAGATATACAAGTTTTAAGAGATGACATGGCTCGGTAGAAAAATTTAAACTTTAAATAATTAATTTCTAAAATCGAAAGTGTAACAGAGGTATCTTTTCGCATGAGTTACGCACTACAGTTAATGGTGAAGTTCATGCAATTGGAGACGCTCATTAAGCCTTGTGTGAAAGACATTGTATCATGCATGTTAAACGAGCAGGCTCTTATGAATACATGCAGTACAATTATCAAATAATACTGCTTGATGACACATCAATGATCTTGCTGACAAAGAAAAAGACCTAATTCATTGACTTAGACTTGGCAGTGAATATGCATTGTAAATGGATAAATCTAGATGTCGCAAGACTCGCTGCATTACTAGTGTTATGCTCATTACATATTTGGATAAAAGTATTGAAGATAACTCATGCGCAAATATCTACAAGAAAAAACTGCTGGAGAAGATATATTAAATTATATTGATAATTACATTACAAAGCAGGAATCGGTTGTAATGTATTGATATTAGCACAGATGGTGCTCAAGCAATAAGAAAACATGCAGGATACATGTAGTAATAACATGTATCCTGCAAGTAACTACAAGAGCCACCAAAACGCATTGTGTTTTGCCACAGACAAGCACTAGTAACAAAAACCTACATATTTAAAAACTACTTTGGATCGGGCTGAAAAAATGATCAACCTTGTAAAATCTCGAAAACTTAAAACCAGATTATTTGAAATTTTGTGCAATGAAATGGGTAGTGCAGATAACTCACCTTTATTACATATTGTAGTCAGATGGCTATTCAGAGGAAATGCACAATTGAGGCTTTTTGTAGTGAGCTATTGGTCACATAATTTAGTATATAATTTTATTGGATTTATAAGATCATTCATGGTTGAATCTTGTGTTATATGGTAGATACTTTTTTCAAAGGGCAATGGAATGAACTAATTACAATTTTTAATACAAGAGATAAATTAGCATCTATTGATAGAAAGTCACAATTCTGGATTTCTACATTTGAACAGAATAATTTTGATTGTTTTCCCACCTTGATGAATTTGACTTAAGTAAATTCGTAAATAGATGAAGTTTCTAACGAAATTTGCATGACTAACCATCAACCCATCTTCAATATTTTCCAAAATCCCGTGAGGACAATTCATGGTTTTATACATTCACAGTGACACCTAAGACAACAGGTGTCAGTGCAAGTGATTATGAAAATCTAACTGACTTAAGTAGTGACTGATTTAACTTGAAAATTCAAGAAACTGCCATCAAATGATTTCTGGACAAATTTAACAGAAGAGTACTCCAGTGTGTAAAATCTAACTATTTTTTATCTTTACACTTCCTTGTACAATGACATATTTATGAGGCAGGATTTTCATATAATGCTTCAACCAAATCAGACCAGGAAGATTCAACACTATACGAGATATGAGAACTCAACTTTCTAATATTATGCCTGATATCAAAATAATTTGTAACTCAGACCCTAGAACATTGAAGTCATTAAGAATGTAATTTTACAATATATATATGCTATTTTATTTTACTATTTTTGTGTGTTTTGTTTTGAATAATTAAACACTTGAGAATAAATGTTTGTTTACTCTTAACACTTAGATTTACTCATTTATTTTAACTACAAAATAACCAAGGCAGTCCATTAAAATTTCAGGATTAGTGAAGTGTTCCATTGTAGGAAAAGTTTGAGAAATACTGGCTTAAGTTTTAAATTGTCTTAGAAAAACAAATTCCACATGCACGAGCTGCAAAAATGCCACTGCAGCACATTTTCATAAATTACATTAATTTTTTCTCTATAGCCTTCAGATAGATTTTTAAGAACCACCCCTCTCACCTTTAGCAACTTTCTTTTTCCTTCCTTTCTTTCCTTTTTTCTCTTTGCCTTCTTTCACAGGACTTTCATTAAGTTCTTCTGAATTACCATTCACAGCTTCGGCATTGGCAGCATCTTTTTTAACTAAGGAAATTAATATATAAGTAAAGACCAATATTGGTAAAAAAATCAAATACTTGCCAATTTGGGTTGGCAAATGTTATGCTATTGGGTGGAATATGAAGTTACAAATGAGTTCATCAATGCTATATGTGCAAACTTAAATAACATCCAGATTTCCTCTATATTGTTACAAAGTTAAAGAGTTTTTACATTTTTAAAACTAATTTCTGGGAACTATCATCTATTCAAATACACAAGGATTCTTTTGAAATGTTCAGCAAAGTTATTTTTAATATCTGTTTTAGTATGTAAATTGAAGACCATTTCTATTGTTTTTAATAGAATTCAATAACTCATTTTGATAGAATAAATACATTGCTTTTAGTAGTTCAGTTTGTGTTAAATTTAGGCTTATTAAATATAAATTACGATATGCATTTATATGAAACACAAGTTAAAATTTGTTGTTCTTTACAAATTTAGTTAGCTAAAAAGTTTTCTTGTCATTTCCAGACTCAATCAGCAATGCAAACCTGATTAGATGATCTAGGAACTGAAAATGGAATGTTTCCGGAATTATGTTTTACAGAACTTTTTCTAATGTTAGTGTCAATTGTTTTTAATAAATATATTTAAATCAAAATTAAAAATACACATAGCATTTAATAAGTACATAGTTACATTATATTTGTTGCTTCCCAGGTGGCATAAATTTTATTTTGAATTATTTGCCTACTACTATATTCACATCATAATTCAACCTTTCATTAAAATTTCAATATTCTTCCACTATTGTATTTTCAAAGTAGATAGAATTTCTAATAGGAGTTTCCAAACGAAAACATTAGTATAATTTTTATTTCAATACAAATGCTGTCAAATACAAATATATTTTCATTTTTGCCTCTGCAAAATCTTCTTCAGAGAGATAATGTAGTATACTTACTACTTTTAAGGTTACAAACAGTCAAAAATTGCCTACTGTCTAAAACAAGTCATCCGAAAGGATAAGTTAATTTCACATTCCAGAAATTGAAAATATGGATAATTTTTATTTATCGATACACTGGCAGTTGTAGTGAAATACAATTGGGAAAAAAATACTCATTTGCATAGAGGAAGCTACCTAATAAGATATCCAGGGATGCCACAGCCAAAGCACTCATGAAATAGTAGCATAAATTCTTAAAAAGAGCAAAAAGTCTCCTCTAAAGCCCTATTTTAGTTGCTAAGATACAAAATGAATAGTCTAAAACAAAATGCGCTTATTAAATATGAAACAGACATTGAAGATCTCTCCAAGAAATTAAAATTTTAAAATTAAGAAACTAAATACTTTCTTAATAAGGTTTTATAATAAACTTAGCAACCAGATTCCAATGTTTTCTTTTATGGCTGCCAAAGCTTGGCGTCCCATGGAAAATTTTCTCCAAAGAAAAATCTGAAATCCTTCATCTGCTATTAGTTTAAATAAGGGATTAAATTTTCGTTGACCTTTGGTGAATTAAAAAAAATTTGCCAAAATTTTGAAGTCATGAAAATAGGAGCTTTAATAACAATTTTATTTAGAAGGTTACACCATCACAAAGGTTGAAAAATAGTAGCAAAAAGTCTCCAGTGACAGCCCTGGATATCCCACATAATTTCAACATCTGCTGTCGTAATGAGAAGTGATAACCAGTAATCATCCAGAGAAAATATGGAACAGTTGGCATCTTAGCTCAATTTAGAATGTAGTATTTTGGTTAATCTATTCTTAGTTTCAACCCCTTAATTTACCATACAGAACTAGAATCATTTTAGAGACATATCAATAGGGTGAGGTGAGGTAAGTGCATTCACTGAATATCAAATGCGCCTGTGGTTAAAGTATGGACTGCCACCTGCTGGAAATGCTTGGAGTATTATAGATTATTTTCACAGCTAGAGTGCTTCAAATGTCGGCAGGTGGTTACTGGATTATTGGCGACGTTACGGGATCAATCTCAAAGACATAGATCGGAGAACACCTAATTTTGAACCATGGTCAGATGGCGAGGACAAAAACTGAGCTGAAACCAGTCTCCAAACTTCCGAACTATGTCAACGTGGACATTTGAGGCCACGACAGATTTACTGTGCACCAGCCCCCACTTTCATGACGGTCTTTGGTTGGATCGAGTTTTCGAACTCACAACCCTCCGGTTGCCAAAAGTGGTTTAACTATACCAACTGCTGCCCCAATGGTAATTTCAAACAAATAAGAGGGTAGGTGTATTAGTAAAGGGTCTTGGAACGTGTGGTAAAAATATAATTTTTTAAATTAATGAGACAGTAATAGTTGGTTCAATATGAACTTTGAAGATTTGGGTTTGCACTTGCCCCACCTAACCTTTAATGAAAACACTTTTGAGAGGACAAACACTTACTTGCACCAGGTATGATGTTACTGAACTTCTTAAATTTACACACAAAGAACCCATCCATATTGTGAGTATGAGGGTAAAATCTTCGGGCTAGCTTCATAGAAGGGTGGAACCTATGTTCTCGATACCTATGTAAATAAAAAGCTCATGTTAAAAGAGAGGGTGATGGCAAAATAGGTTAGAGCAAGGGTAAGGATGCATTTCAAAGTACTAGGCAGTGAGATTATTTTATGAGATTAACATAAGAATACTTAAAGATTCTTTACAAGCTTTGTTATGTTTGCATCTCTATTCTAGACAGATTACAAAATAAGTCTAGGATTCATTTTGGGGAAATAGTAAACACATACATTTAGAGTAGTTTTACATAGCTTTAGAAGCAACTTCTTGCACATTGGCATAAAATATAATTTTAGTAGGGTACAAAAAAAACCCATTCAAAACAGACTGTCAAAATGCAATTTTAACATATCATTTAATGTGATGATATATCCCAAAGGAATCTCATCTCTACTTACAACTATTTCATTTTCAGACTACGATATCCAAACTTTCTTATTACTTTTACGGATGGTTCTAAGAATGGGGAACATGTTGGTTCTGTGCTAGTTTTTACACTGAAATTAATGCTATTTATGACTTAAAAAAAATTGCTGGTCCACAGGAAAAAAGTTGGATTATTTAGACTCCAGAAGTTCTATTGAAGGACTTATTAATGCTTCAAGACAGAGCAACCCATTGGTGCTGAGTTCAAATAAACTATATTTTAAATTGGTTGACCAAAGTTTCTGTATTTTGTTATGCTGGATTCCAGGTGTATGGGTATATTGGGAAAATTCATGGTAGAATGAGATACACAAACTCAAAATAAATTATATTCCATACAATCATCTGTAGAGCTTTCAATCCAATAATTTTAATAGAAGATTTGATGTGAAACTGGCAAGACCAGTAAAGATCACTCAAATTTAACACACAGGCATTTGCTACATTCAGAACCAAATGACATGCCCAATGTGCAATACAATCCTATCCATTAAACACGTTTTAAGTGAATGCTTTGATATGAATACTATTAGACTCAACCACTTTGGTGCTAATCCTAGTATTATTCATTTATTCAGTGATCCTCCTTATGCAAATCTATTTTTATTTATAGCTGATATAGGCTTTTATAATTTTATTTAAAATTTGACCTGAATTGTGTTTTTGTACTATTTTGTCTGTTAAATTTTGTTTAGTTTTAAATTTACTGATAAATCATGACAAAATTAATTTAATTACTGATAGTTTGGAGCAGCTTGGCCAAATCTTGCCTTTGTGCCATAAAAATTCAATCAGTCTGATCAGTAAAGGAAGTCAATTCACGAATATGAACTTAGCATCTTCAAATGATGCAATTCAAATCATAAGATGTTAAAATTAAACTTATTTTGATATAAAATAACAATGACAAATTAGAGGACTAATACATACTACTAAATGTTTGATTGTTACTTCTTAAAAGTAAGCATTTAAAAGATTAAGTTTAAGGTATGTAGATAGACAACACTGCACACATATAACTATTGTTTTTCATTGTAGATTGCTTTATGTCCTATGATAAAGAAAATATTTTAAGGCATTTGTTCAGAAATTAGTCAATACAAAACTAATCCTTTTAAATCTAAATCCTTTAAATTTAAATGCATTTATTGAATTTTGTTGATTATTGCAAACATAAAAACATAAATTAATCAACTAATACTGATGAAAGATAATTGCAACTTTGAACAATGTATATTTAACCATAATATGGGAAAATGCATACCTGTTCAAACCTTCTTTGCCAAAATCTATGCCTGTTGGAACAAGTTTAACACTTCGTTTCTTCAATGCATAGTCAATTACATATTCATTTTCTTCAGGCTACATAATACAAATACAAAATGATAAGCATGATGAATCTTCGTAAAAATACCAAAATGTATATTAGAGCACTAATATAACTATGGTTTCAGGTTGTACATTGAAGAATTTTAGTAGATTATATATGACTGAAACGGTTTTTCATGGCAGTGTTTTTCAGATATAACCATAGAATCTGTCCAGATTTCATCTCATATTAATTAGAAAGTAATGAACATTTCAGTTTAAAAACTAATAAACACTTTACTCACAAGAATAGAGCAAGTTGAGTACACTATAAACCCTCCTGTCATAGAATTGGCATTTGTACAATCTATCGCAGCCAATAGCAACTGTTTTTGAATGGTTGAACAGCGTAAAATATCTTTACCATCCTAAATAAAAGTGGATAAACATGATATTAGTTAACGTATCAAAACATTAAATTAAACAATTATTCATAAAATAGAAAATTCTAGCAAACATACAATAAACATGGTTAAAATTACAATGAAACTTTGTTTACATAAACTTACTTTTGTCGTTTTCACAGAAGGATCTTTACAGACCACCCCTGTTCCACTACAAGGGGCATCGCACAAAACTCTGTCAAAACCGGTCATAATCTGGGGAAAAATCAACACACATTTAAATGATTATATCCTACTTTTGAATTGCAGTTGAGCAAATAAAGTTTGTATTACTTGAGTACCTTAATTCAATCTGTGCCAGAGTTCCTACTATTCAAGCAAAAGAAAAATCAGGTCCTTTTCAAGGGTGTTTTTCAATTTTAAGGCTACATTTCACAAAGATCAACATGAGTACACATGTGAAGAAACTTTTTCGAGTGCTAAGTTTGGAATTCATGGACCCAGTTTTAAAGACATTCATTTTCAAAGGTGAGTCGTGGGAAATTAATATGCCATTGATTTTTGATGACACTTGAACAGTTTTAGAATGCAAGTGAAATAAAATACACATGCAGTGCTCTTGAAAAAAAAAATACTTCAAAATTTTTATAACACTTTCAGTAAACTTTAAGGCTTTTTAACAAAAAATAAAAAATCAGAGCTTTTAAGACTTGTGTGGGAACCCTGTATGTTACTCTATATTGTGATAAATAATGAAACTTTAAATTATAATTGAAAAGTTAAAAATGACTGAATTGCACGCAAAATAAACAAATATTTTTCACTTTAATTCAATAAAATTACCACCTTAAGGTACTGACACATAAGAGAAATACTTTGATGGATGGATGGTTCAATTTTTATGGCACCAGACAATGTAAAGTAATGGACATACAGACAAGGAAAGTTTTACTGACAACAGAAACAAGAAATACACCAGGGAAGAATTGAATATGTGTTGCCTAAAACTCGTAGTACTTTGTTTTTAAAGCAGTGGAGATATATTGTAGCAATTAAACATACTAACATTTAATAAATTGAAATGTATCACATCTAATGTACATTTAACATAATACAGAATGTCAATACCAATATAAGCAAAGCACATGAATAAGCAACCATTGAACTTTTAAAAATTATCTCGGCAAATGAACCAATTCAGTACAAGGCAATTAAATTGCATTAGCTTCATAAGTATTTCAAACAAAATGGCACACCAAATTTCCTCAAGATTCCAACTTACTTTGGGATATTTACGACCGTCTTGGACACTGACAACTGTGTTAGTTATACCAAGTCGATGAATATTTCCAACTATTGCCTTAGCTCTGTCTTTAACAGCATCATTAGCAAACAATACACCAGTATTTTTCATGAGGGAAGCTGAAAACAAAGGAAGAAAATGGATAACTTTCATACTACATAATTTAGATAGAACAGTAGATTTGTGAAAGAGGATTTAAAGCCACAGGTGAGGACTATTGGTTTGAAAATTAAAATACATCATAATGTCACTTAGAGCAGAAACTAATTTCTGACATTTTTTAACACTAAATGCTTGCTTTCATCCTGAAGAGAAATATGTCACATATTGTAACCTGTTTGAACAAAATTATAACACAATCAAAATTCTTATAATTTTTATTTTTAACCTAAAAAGCTAGTTAGTCTTTAAACAGCTTTACTATAAAATGTATTTCTTAATGAGTTGAGGAGTTTCTGTTCTAAGTTCATAATATATGGCCATTACATTAACACTTAAGTAAGAAACTTAAGATGACGACCTAATAGTTAGAAATAATACATTATTACATAAGGTCTATTGCCATTGAGTTGCATCAGTTAAGACTTTATGATGTACAAGTTAAATAAAAACATTGATATTAATTGGAAGGTCTAAATAAATAATGGAAAAAAGAATGACACTTCAGCAGTTTTAATATCAGGTGAAATTAAATAGCAGTTCTGTAAGAAATTTATCATGGCCATAAAGCAGAGCTGAATTAATTGAATGGTAATTGTTACAATAATTCGTGTATTGCAGCAATTTTATCAACCTTTTTCAAATTATGGCGCACACACAATCTAATCGCTAAAATTCTGTGGCACACCAATAAACATATTTTTTACCAATCTGACAAAAAAGGGTATAAGTTTGATAGATTAAAAAAAATTACTCTTTTGCTCCAAAGGGCCTTTTAAAAATCTTTTTGAAACCATTTGATATTTAATAAAACTAATACCAAAATTTATTTATACGGGTATTACTTGAAAATATTTTTGAACGCGCTTGTCAAAAATTCAAAACTAAACTACTGAAATGAAATAAATCTTACACAATTTAGGCCATTTCACCATCTGTAAGGCACACCAGTTGAAAATTGCCGCCCTTTCGTAGCAGAACCTCAGTGTGCCGACAATGAGGATGTCATTTGGAGACATGACTTTAACTATTAACCCCTTACCTGCCGAGGAAAACTTACAAGATTCGCTGCCCAGTGCCACCGCTTTTCACACAGGCGCGCATAGTTATATAACAGCTGAAAGTATAACTGAACAACTGACTTTCATCGTACCAGAAACATCCCCCTTTCCAATCCAATTCCTCCCCCCTCTTCTCTGAAATAAGTAAATCCTTCGCAAACACTGTCAAGGTCATTTTATTGCATTCCAAAGCCATGGGAGTGGTTTTACTGGTAGAAGCGCAATGCAAAGGATCGGAAAGGTGTATATATATACCCCAGCGTATATACATATATATGCCCGGGGCAGTTCACGTATCGGCTTAGCGAAGCGTATATATACGCCCGCAGCAGTTAGGGGGTTAAATTAAAAAAAATTTAAACCATTTTCAGTTTCAAAGTACCTCAAATCAACAAAATGATTTTCAGGAGATGAGTTTTCTTGGGAATGAAGCTGAGAAACAACATTCTGTGAATTTCATGTTTTAGTATAAAAACATGACATCCATAAATTAAAACTTCACTAAACAGCAAGATAGTTTTGAGAAATTAAATTTCAAGGGAAGTATGTAAAGATAGAGCAGATGGTATAACATTTAAGAGTAACAAAGTGGATGGGAAATATTTACCAATATGTGTTGTCTTTCCCCCAGGAGCAGCACACATATCCAAGACTCTTTCATTTTCTTTTGGGGCAAGAGCCATCACAGGTAATAATGATGCAGCTCCTTGGAGCATGTAATGCCCTGCAAGGTATTCTGGGGTTGCCCCTGGAAAATTTAAAAAAAATCTAGATTAGAACTCTAGGTAATCTCATGCATCTATACACTAAACTTCAAATGAAATTCTGAGTTCTCCAGATACGAATACAAGTCCAGCATGCACGTCAGATATACATAATATGTAAATGATAAAATATTTTTGGAAATAGTATCAAACACAAAACTCAAAAGAATCTGATTTATATTCTTACCTACTGGCACTTGGGAGTCATACACAATTAAACCAACTTTAGACCATTTTCCTACTGGATCCAGATTCACACCTCGATTGATTAAAGCCTTTATGGGGGAAAATAAATTTATTCAAACCAGAGTTAATACAGAATCAAACATTTAACACAATCAATTTCAGTTGATGGGCTGCTGGTTAATAGGGTAACATTTATTTAAGAAACATCACGAAAAAACAAAGATTAAATAGTCACGATTTTTGTTCACTTAATCAAATATGGCCATTCGTAATGAATAGGGTTGGACATCTTCAGACTTCCTGCAAGAAAACATACAAGTTGTAAAAGACATCCATAGAGCCAAAGAGCAGTTGGTGGACTACTGAACTGAAGATCAACAAAAAGAGTCTTGGCATTCAGAGGAAGGTTCCAAAGATAGCACTATGAAACCACCAGAGATGCTAAAAATTATTTTACAAAAAAGACAGGGCAATGTACATAAAAAACCAATATTACAAAAGGCTACAGTAATGCCACTTATACATTCAAGAGTGCATTTAATAAGACCAAGTCGCTTTAAACACAGCAGAACAGGGTTCGATAAACACAGAACCAAATATTCTGAAAATTATCCTTGAGATTGTTGATAACAAGCCAGGAAAATCTTTTGACACCAATATTACACCCATAACCAGACTTCTCATTGGGTAAGATCCTTAACACAATCAATGGAATGAAGAAAGGGAGGGCACCAGGGTACGACAGATTGGACGTCCTCATCTCCCAAAGGCTCACGGAATCCTTTCCATCACTCTTTACTTCATTCCTAAACAAATGCCCCGTGCTTGGAGTTTCTAAATTCACTCAAACATGGCACAGTTCTTCCATTCCTTAAGGAAAAATAGGATTTTAGAGATATCAAATCCTAGACACCCATCACACTTCTCCCAGCTCTCTCCAAGTGGCCAGACAAACTGATGACGAATCGACTTCACTTCCACTTACAATAAATCAGCAATCTCCACCCATTGCAAATTAATGCCTGGGAAAAATCTTCCAAAGCATGCTCTAAAAACACCTTTATTGAAAAAATTTCACCAAAACTCAGAAACAAGGAATATTCAGTTCTCATCTCCCTGGAAGTTACTAGTGCATTTGACCTTCCCAACTGTTTGAAATATAATGACAAAGAAACATGAGGATTGAGGATTTTGAAAATGCAAACTATCAAATGTTATTTTAGAAGCTAGAAGAGTTTAAGCTTTGCAATTATGAATTTAAAACAGTAGTGTTTTATAGTATGTGTATAGTTCAGTTGTTTGAATCAAAATGCTGGCTTTGTATTATACGTATTAATGAAAGCAAACATCAGATATAGGAAAGGGCTGATTCATTAATAGCACAAATAAAAAACCTTTTTCAAGCCTGACGTTTATGGCCTTCAGCACTACAAGGGATGAATTTGGGCTATATGTAAAGGAGCAACCCAAAGGACAGCTGCCTGTATTCCTAACATGGATAATCACCAACATCCATGTATTTACAAAACTGGAATCTACTGGGTGGCAAACATTTTGATCACCTACACCAGGTGGGCAACTTGTATAACAATCCGAGTTAGAAATTCCATGAATATTAAACTCGTGAAATTAACAGTACCCACAAAATGGGTCTTGTTAACAGTATTATGTAATAAAAAAGCAACATGACACATCACAGCATGCAAGTCATCAGAATTAACAAAAAGTTGTTGCTTATTGTGATTATTATGCTAAATAATTCACTGCATGCCAAAATGCAAGATTGTCAAAATTCAAATTAATATATAATCAGTCAAAAAATAAATCAAACAAGGGTAAAAGAATAAGGTTTTATACTCTACCCTCAAAACCAAAATTTGGCAAATTTTCCAGAAAAATTTAGACAATGTTTCAGAATATGGACTTTTTATTCATTCAGTAAATTAAAAAAGAATAGCTTTTGCCTTTTAATAGGAATTATTATGAGCAAAATTATGGTCTTCACATAATTTAAAAACACGGCAGGATCAAAAACGATTTCCTAAGTTTTTGAAGTAGAGAACAAACATTTCTGTTAGAAATTATTTATTTTTCCTGAGAATCACAGGAAGCTAATACAATTTTGAAATTTTTTAAAGTAATTTAGCCAGTATCAAGATTAATTACACCTAAATAAAAGTTTTCCATAAATTTAGAAAGCAGAGATCACTATGCTCTAACCCTTACATGCATAACTATTAAAGGTAGAAAAAATAGAACTAAAAATTTACTTGAGCTAAATCTCCTCGTCTGGTTTTCAGGGTGTTAGTACGAATTGTGACAGGTCGTTGAATCTCATTGGCTTCTAGCAACTCTACCAACTAAAAATATAAAAACAAACAGATCTATCATACAATCAATGTAACATGGCAAATATTTAAAGAAAAATGAGTTCATCAAGATTTGAAAAGAATGCAAGTGAGCAAAAAGGTTTAAAAAAATAAGAATCTAGGAAATCGAATACCTCAGAAGGAGAAAAGAGCTGCATCAATTTTCCCATCAGAAACTCATTGTAACTGTAATATGAGCACAAGTCTGCCCTTAACTGGTTTAAATAATCTATGCGAGACCTAAAAAGGAAGTTGTTGAAATAAAAAAAAACCAATTATCAAAACATTTTTGAAACAAAACAAATTCATAGCTATTGAACATATTTCATAAAAGCTACATTTGTTTATGAAACCTATGTTGTTGGTTGAGATCTGTCAAGACAATTTGAGTTGAAAAACCAGCTGATGCACTGCCCCTAATTTCCATTCCAGGAGCAAAAATGAAATCTTGCCTTCTGTTTTTGAAAGCAGGTAGACTTTTGCCACAATTTGTGCGATTTTGAGGAAAAAATATTGTGGTTCACAATAATTTATTTTGTTTTTATTCACGAATGTTGCCATTTTCCTACTGTTTTTCAAAGATTCTATTGTTAAAAAAAGAAGTTAGAATTTTGGGTGTCTTGAGTTGAAAATCGAGTATTTGTTTACTGGAATTTTTTATAAAAAGGTATATTGAGATTTGCATTTTAGTAAAGAGAGCAAAGGTAGGTATGTATTTTAATTAACGCCACACTCAGTGATGGTAATTGCTACAAAGTATTTTGGAGCAAATCTTGGAGCAGGTAAATTAACGTTTTGGAGCAGCCAGACTGTCTTTTGGAGCAGCACATCAAAGGAGCAGTGGAAGATATTTTAATAATGAAACTAATAAAATTCAGGTTTTTAAACTTTAAACATGACTGTATGAATGATAAACAATAAACATAACTCTGTAAACTATTACAAAATTCATTTTAAATACTTACTAAAATTGATGAAATATATATACTGAATAAGAAAAACATAATAAAAACTTACCAAGTGTTTTCCATTTCCATAAAGTTATGTGCAAGGTAAGAAATAACTTTGACATTAACATGACTAATAAACATTTTATTAAACAAAAAAATATTACTTTCTTTTCTTATGTTTGTTACATTCCAACTGCGCCTTTTTGTTTTCTTTTAAGGCACATATCGTTTTAGACATTATATCTTTACCTTCTTTAAAAAGAATCTGTTCGCTTTCAGCAGCACTCATCTGTCTGCAATACCTTGTGAAATCTTGTTTTCATCATGATTTAATAGTTTTTGTGAAAGTTCCTTTTGCAATTCAATTTACTTCGACTTTAATTTTAAATCTTTCTCATTATGGCAAATATTTTCTACTTTTCTCTTTTTTTATTCTGATGCTAACAGCAATCTGTCATGGTACCGCCTCTAGGAATTTTGAACTAATTTAATCAAAGCCGTAATAACTGGAAAGTTCTTTATGCTTTCTGTATTAGTAAAATGCGACTTAATTTGCCTTATACCATTTATACTGTATAGTCCGATTACTCCTATTTTCCCACATGCGATTGTTCTCACTGAAGCCTCTTTCTACATCAGTTTCCATGTGATAACTTGAGATTTGACAAAAATAGGCAAAATCTCAAATTTAAACTTGCCAGATGATTCTCTTATATTAAATATATTCCTCCGATAATGGTCTATTCGACTACATGTTGAAACTTCTGGAAAATGAAAGCTATCAATAGTTTCACATTGATATTTGATCCATTCATATAATAGAGCAGATCCTTCACTTGGTTTTACAATAAATGTAAAAGATGCTGCTAAAAACTTCAAAGATCTTAAAGATCTTTCTTCAGTTCGCTTCATGGGATGAAGGCAAGAATGTAATTTTTACATAGCGGGGGAAGACCTCAAGAGTGGATTTTATTATTACTCGAACGCGATTTGGAGCAGCTCTGGAGCAATCTTAGCAAAAACGGGCGTTTTGGAGCAGTCTGGAGCAGGCAATACGCTATGGCGCATGCTGGCGCAATTGGAGCAGCATTACCATCACTGCACACTGGAGCAACACAATGGGGTATTGGTGACGGTCCAGGATCAATCCCAAAGGGAAAGATCCAAGAACACCTAGTAATTTTGAACCACGGTCAGATGAAGAGAGCAAAGGAACAAAAATGTTTGAAAAATGCTATTCTGAGTTTTAAATGACCACAAGTCAGTCATCACTTCAAAGCCTCAAGTTCGCTGATTTTGGGAAAGATAATGCACTGAATAAAATAGGACTAATTGTTGGGAACAATACATTTCCCCAAAAGATAAGATGTTATGCAAATACTATTTCATGACCCTTTGAGGTACCACTTCTAACAGAACTGTAACAGATCATGTTCTGTATTCATAAATGATATGGTTTAACACACATTATACAACAATAAAGGAAAAATTTAGTATTCTTACTTGTCAGGGTCTCTCCTATCTTTGAAATCTGCTAGCACATGAACTACATCTTTTATTCTTTGACTGATAATAACTAAATCAGGAGGAGCAACACTTAATAGTGTTAAGGATTGTACAGAAAAGTAAAGACTTGAAGAGAAAACAAAGTGATATTTCTGCAGACCACTTTTCATAAAAACATTTCAAAAATAAGACATAAGTGCTTATGCTTCGATAAAAAAAAGTCAATAATAAGTCTGAACAGCAAAGAAAACCTTAGTGAAATGATGGATGCAGAGATGAATACCAAAAACAGACGAGGGCATGGAATATCTTCAATAGATATTGCACAAGTGATAAATTTATTATTTATACAAAACAAATGCAAAAATACAACATAATCAGAGGGATTCTTGGATGAATTATGTAAACAGCAATAGTAGCGAAAATTCACAAGCAAATATTTATGGGACAAGATTAAAAGAATTTCCAGGGTTTACCCTAATACACAAATTTTGCTTCTAGAATAACCAAATATCGTCTCCTCAAGATATAGCAAATGGAATAGCTTCATCCCTTTCTGAAACATCCAGTTCCAATAATTACGTGGAAATTTTTTTAGAAAAGTAACTTTACTTCAAATCGCAATCTATCGTATAATTGTAATTTTACTTTTCAAGAATTGGAAAGGGCTCTACCTCTATTCCTAGCTCACAAATCAACTCCAGGACCAGATAATATTAGTTATGTTATGCTCAAACATCTCTCTAGTAGTTCTCTAAATAATCTTGCATGATAGAATCTGGCAAGAACACACTTTCGCGCATTCACGAAGATATGCTAACATAATACCTATTCTAAAACAACGAAGACTTCAACCCTTTGAACTATAATCCAAGAACCCTGACAAGTTGCTTATACAAAATTATAGAAAAGATGAACTCCAGGTTAATGCATGTTTTAGAGAAAGATAACTGCCTTATCCCACTTCACAGCAATTTTTAGAAAGAATCGACCAACTATTAATAATCTTACTAACAAAATCTGTTGTCAAAATTACTAATTGGACGTCATTTTAATTCATGCACCTTGATTTCAGAAGATATGGTTGGGGACCTTCATCCAAAATTTCTAACTTTTTACATGACATTGGTTTCATCCAACTTATTTGGTTTTTACATAGTATTTTTATTAACCTCATCTGATCTTATATTCATTTAAAAAGAATTACATCTCGAGTTTTTACATTTGAAACTTTTATGCAAGGCACATTTCAAACTTGAATTTATGCATATAAAGCATGTTTTTATTTTATTGAAGGATGTTTTTAAAGAGTTTTTTTAATGTCTTGAGTTTGGTTCAAAATGTCCCAATCCAACATAGATGATTTCCAAAGCATTTCAAAATTCAAATTACAACTTGTTTTTGAAGATTTAATTCACTAAAAGTTCAAGGAGATACAATTAAGGCTATAAAAATGTTTATATAAAATAAATAGAAATTATCACCATTTTAGAAACTAGCAGCATTTTATTTTCATCAAAATAATTATTTCACTTCAGTCAGATTAGGGAAAAAGGCAGTCTCAAAGGAAATATAACTAGCAAACTCAAATATTGTGGAAGTTTTGCTATTTTAGGCAAATTTTTTTAAGTGGAATACAAAATAAAATACGACATCTAAGCAATGCAATTTGCATGAAAAAAAATATTGAATATACATTACAGATTGGTTTTGAAATCTTAGGATCAAAATATTTTAAAAGGTTAACTAATATATTGATATCTGGTCACTCTTTCAACAAAAAACAATTGTTTTTATTTAACACCCATAGGCAGTTTTAGAAATTTTGTAATTGCTTTTCAAATCATGTTGCAAGAACTTTGCAACACAATGAACAAACCTAACCTAATGATTTTGTAGACATTGTTTTAAACTTAAAGAACTTTCTTGAGTTTTTAAAACAAATTATTTTTAAATATAAAGGGAAACACTATTATGCAATTCATAGTGTAAGGCAAAAATAAAAAGGATATTTTCTTTCTCGATTTCTTGTCCACTAGGAAGGGTATACACTTCTTTCTGAGAAATGTTTGTCAAAAGCTCTGATTCTCCCTTTTCCCTATAAATACAGAAAAGCATTTTTTAAAAGAAACAAATATATTATAATGTAACAAGACAATATGTACATAAAAATACATTTGAATCTAGTAACTCAAATATGGTAACATTAATTTTATAAATTTTGCATGTTTGCATGGTACTTCTCAGTTTATATTCCAAAACTTCCTTTGTATTTCACCTACAGCATTATGTTTTTAAATCTGTTCATTCCCTTTCTTATACATTCCCAGTGAAACGTTAAATCTTGCATAAGTCAGAATCAATATTTCAGATTTTCACACATACTTCCACCACTAAGGATTTCTCATTTTCTTATAAGATTTTCAGGAATGTTCACAGCCAATATTTACTTTTAATGATAAAAATATACTAACAAATTAGTAAACAAAATTCCAAAATTAGGAACAGCATTTTAAAATATAATAAAACTTGCAAGTATTTTAATACCTAGGAATAAAAGCATATAATTTTCATAAAGAATTTACACAATAAAAGAGGGCTTAAAGGCAATAAAGAATTTAAACAGTAAGGGAAGAAAATTTAGACATAGCTGGACACCAGATTCTTACATGAGCAATAAATACAAAAGGGAATATTACTTTGATTCTGCATCCTTCTTTTTTTGACGCTTAGCAGCTTTTTCAATAGGTAACAGCTATAATATAAAAGTTAAAACATTAAATACATAAGTTTAATTAAACAAAAAGTGTAACACCACAAGAATTCATTATGAACAATTAAAAGTTAATTCATTTCAATTAACTTATACTTAGTCTCTAACATCAATGCCAAGTATGGTTAACAAAATTCAAATTTTAGTATGACACGTGAAAGCAAAGACTTGGCAATTAATAGCAAAATCATAATGCAATACACACAAAGCCTTGACCACTGGATTTTGGGCATTTTAAAACGAAACACCATTTAGAGTCTACATGATTTAAAAATCATACAGAAACATAATTGTTTAATTCCAAGCTTTCTAATAAACAAATAATTCAATTTTTGATAGTAAAATTGTGTTGATGGCAAATATGTTTCTTTTGATACAAAGAAAAATGAAAACAGTCTAAAACCAATCATAGTATATTTTAAGTGTGTAAAAGATTACAAAGTAATAATACACTACCTGACATTGAAAATGCAACACCCAGAAGGAGTGCGCAGAATTGGATGAAATTTACAGGGTAGACGCAGCTCACCGAGATATGTAAATGATGCAAACTGCGCAGCTGTCCCGCGCACGGCGAGTGAAAAACCAGGGAAGGAATCTGCAAAAGTGGTCAGTTTCGCGCCGCCCTGTTTGCCAGGTAAATCAAGTTGCAATTTGTTTTTGTGTCTCAGAGGAAACGTCTAGTAGCGGAGAATGCCAGGACGCCGCCAATTAAGACAGTTCCAGCAAACAGACGACTTCACGAGGGGTATGGTGATTGGCCTCAGAAGGGCAGGTTGGTCCATACTTCAAATCTCAGCAGATACCCACCTACACGCGTCCACCGATTGTGGCACAGATGGTTGGACCAAGGGAATGTGGCACATTTGGGGAGTTTCGGTGCAGCCAGAGTGACGTCAGCATGCGTGGACCGACGCATCTGTCGGCAAGCATCGGCGACCCCCCAAGACACATCTGTCGCCCTTTTGCAGCATGTGCAGGACACCCTTGATGCTCCCATATCGTCCAGGACCATTAGCCGCCGATTGATCGCTGGCGGCCCGCACTCATGGCACCCGTTGAGACGACTACCATTGACCCAACAGCACAGACGTCTCCGTTTGCAATGGTGTCGGGATAGAGACACATGGATGATGGAATGGCACAGGGTGGTGTTCTCAGACGAGTCACGCTTCTGTTTTAGCAATGACAGTCGCCGTGTACGAGTCTGGCGCCGACGTGGTGACAGGGCCAATCCGGCCACATCTGTGAAACGCCATACCGCAAGACAACGGGGTATAATGGTTTGGGCCGCCATCGCCTACGATAGCAAGTCACCTCTGGTCCGTATTCAGGGCACTATGACGACCCAATGATACGTGGATGACGTGCTGCAGCCGGTGACACTACCTTTCCTTCAGGGGGTGCCCAATGCCATTTTCCAGCAGGATAACGCCCGGCCGCACACGGCATGCATAAGCCAACATGCCCTGCAAGGTACCCAGGTGCTTCCCTGATCTCTCACCTATCGAACATTTATGGGACGTCATTGGACGTCGCTTGCATGCATTGTCACTGGCACGTTCAGAAGACGAACTCTGGCAAATGGCTGACAAGGAGAATGGGCAGCCATCCCTCAGGACACCATCCGCACGCTCATTGCGTCTGTACCTAGACGTATTGCTGCCTGTATCGCCGCTCGCAGTGGTCCTACAACCTACTGATCAGATAATGGTGTATAATGTTGCAATAAAGATCACTTATTGCTCATTGCTGTCTCTCTCTGTTTGCCAAATTTCATCACTTTCTGCCAACTCCTTCTTGGTGTTGCATTTTCAATGTCAAGTAGTGTATGTAAATAAAGACTGAGAACAGCACAAAATATAGTGCAAGATTACAATTAAGACTAAAGAGAAACAAATACTACAAGCACAATTATTTCAATAAATTTAGTTGTGCATTAAACAATATAATTTAACATACATCAGCATCCTCATCTTCACTTTCACCTGATTCATCAGAATCAAAATCATCTCTTAAAATTCCATCATCTGATTCCTGAAAAATATTCCTTTCATTAATTTCTTATGATTTACCATGCAAATATGTACACATATTATTCCACTTAGACTTCTAAGGAAACTAACTAAAAATTTCTAAATGTTACAGGAAATTTAGATTTTTAAACGTTAGCGGAAGTCGATTGAAAATCAGTTTTCTTAGACAAGCTAAAAGAACTTGATAACAACTCAAATCAACAAATATTATGGATCTCACATATCTTTTTCTGGTTATCTGGGTATAAATTTTAGCACCTAGTTTCATCACCACATTGACTGCTGATCAAATTGTATATGAACTAATCCTATACAGAAATGCCCATCTTTCAATTGAACTCATAACCTTAGGAAACAAGATGTGTCAAATTAAATAGTGCCACTAGCATTAAAGGATGTGCATATGAAGGTGATTGCAATTGCAGTTTAAGTAAAACAGTTCACAATTAAAATATAATTGGAATTGTATTTAAAAACAGAGAATTGATTATTTGGTTCCATAGATGGGATAAGTGGGTATAAAAAAAGTGTTTTAAATTTCAAAGTAGAATTTAGCAATGACATGTTTTTAAAAAGCAGTTATTTTTTGCTTTGTATATACATTGCATTGTTTAACATATTGCACATATTTTTTCTACATATAAAAATCGATTTTAGTCGAATGGCCATTTTATACCCACTTTATCCCATGGTATGGGATTGAACTATTTTTGTTTAATGAACTACTATTTTAGTTGCTTTCTAAATGTCAAACTTATAACATGTAACAATATTTTTGAACACTGGAGCTCAAGATGTACTCGGACAAGGTTGGAGTGTTAGTTTCACTAAAAAGCAGTAAAAAATCTTAAGAGTATAAAACATTTATGTCTATGTGAATTTTGAGAAAGATATAGAAATTATATCAAAACTGTGTTCATGGTTATCAAATGTATTTGCCCAATGAATTATGGAACTGATTTTTTGCCTACATATTACTCAAGAACTCCCTATTTATTGCTGTTGTCAATTTTTTTGTTTGATTCTTCAATATTTTCATCTGGTTCTGTAACTTCTTTTTCAGTAAGAGCCTGAATATATTTTCTCATGTTTTTTTCTGGACCTAACAGAATTTTCTTAAAATAAACACTCTATGATGCTAGAGGCTCTCTCTCTGCTAATACCTCACCCATTTTTCTTTTCCTAAATGAATTTTGAACAGCATTTTTAAATCAGTCAACATAGGAGGTGAGTGCAACTCTATGTTTCTCAGCCTCTCAGTTTAAGGGCCATAAGCCACTTCCCTTGAATCCTTTCACAGCATGTTCGATTTTAAGGATTCATATAACTAACTGTTTCAACAAACATGGAAATGTGGCCTTAGAAACATGCGAGTCAGTTTTCCATAATTTTAAAATTACCTTCCACATTATTTTCAGTGGCACAAAAGTCCCAACATCTAAAGGCTGTAAGATGACTTGTATTTGGGGCCTGTTTGCTGATTTAAAATTATGTTCAGTATAAAAGAAATTTCATCAATGTTGCTTTTAAGCATAATGCAAACCCACTTTATTTAAAAACAACTAGCATTTAAAATAATGTAGTAATTTCTTGCTTTTCTATTGGAATCTGTTAAGTCCCTCTTATCTAGCTCAGAACAAAAAATATAGCTCCAGAATGGCATACATGAACAGGGAGTTTCTCAGATAACCACAAACCACATGGTTGGATCAAAACAAACAAGAGGTCACTAGGATCTACTAGTTATTATCACTAAAATTTATATTTTAAAATTTTTTGTGGGTTTTATTTTCCATCTTAACAGGGTTTGTAATTAATGAGGTAATTTTTGCATGGACAACTACTTCTTTACCTCTAGGATTATGGGTTAGTTTGCCAATTAAGAGAAGCATTACACATAGATATCAAATAAGATTATAAAAATTTTTATACACATAAAAGCTGAAAGATATGCCCTACAATCAACATGACTTTCGAATGAGTTAATTTTAACATGCAAATATTGGATACATCAAATATAATGATGGATATAAGTTAAGGTACTTTTCCAATAGCCGGGCGCAAGCGAAAAATCGCCAAATAATGTAGAATTCCTCCAAATTTCTTACAACCATAAGGGGAATGTTCGTTTGGGGCCATGTGCTCTATTCTCTGAATTCATTACTATTTATTAATATTTGTTTATAGTTGAACTTGTTTTGCTTACTTAATATTTGTTTATAGTTGAACGTTTTCGACTTTTATTCCGTTGACTGTTTTGTCATTCGCTTCGCGACTTGGCTCGCGTTTGGTTCACAATTGGCGACATTGGCGCCCGGCTAACGGAAAAGTACCCAAGTTAATCAATATTTTGTTAGAAATAAAGATTTCTTAAAAGAATATCAAGATGAAATATTTAGCCATTCTTTGTGAAAAAGTTTTTCATTCTTCAAAAAAAAAAAAAAAATACCTCTTTGTCATCATCATCATCAGATTCTAAAAGACTATCCTTAGTTTTTGGCTTGAGCCACTCTGTATTTTGATCCGAAAAGAGATTTACAGTTTCATCCTCTCCATCATCTTCAAAAAGTTTCCCCTTCTTCGATGGACTTTCCTCACTCGAGCCAATACTCTCATCTACAACAAATATGAGATTTAATGTTACTCATAAAGAATAAAATTATACAGTGCAATTATGTTTTAATTTTGAATTAGATTCGAAGAAACAATTTGTATCATCAAACCAAGTAGACTAATAAATACAAGAATTATTAATTCAACATAAAAAAACTATACTTGAGGTCAATCCTTCGGCCATAAAAAATATAGTTCTTGAAACACCAAAAATTAACCTCAGCATAAATGAAAGTTGAAATATTTTTTTGCACACAAATTGAAACTATGGAATAATTATTACAAAATTAAATGTTTTACTGTTTATTTTTTAAGAATATCACATCATAACTTTTTTATAGAACCAGTACCTCCAAGAGGGAAACCAGGTTTGAATCATGATCATAGTGGTTTGTAATCCACTTTACGTCATAAGTTGTGATGTAATGAGCCCTTGTATATCAAAAATTGACTGTAGAGCGACAAACCGATCCTATAGGAGGAGTTTGTTTATTCGTATAACCCCCAAGTCAAGACTGAAAGAAAGTTACACCAAGCAGCACAATTTCCTCGATTTTATATAGCCTTTATTTCAGTTGACCAAATGGTTACACCAAACATAGAAACCCTGATGACCTCGCTCTCCCTCTTTGGATGAATCCAAAAGGGGAAATCAGAGTTCCCCATTTATGCTTGTGACTCTATTTATAGGGTATTTTGTATAATCAAGTTACATTTACCTCAAGTAAAATCACTGATTTCATTATAGAAATAAATAAAAAATATACTGACCTATTGATTCAAGTGATGCTGATAACTTTCTCTTTTGCAGCTTAGTAATAGTCTTATCACTTTCAGCATGCTTCTTTGCTCTATGTGTATGAGGAGAAAAGATTAGAATTTGTAGGATATTTACTTATCACATTACAATAATTAAGTTGCTATACAATAGGTAAAATTCTATTATATGGTAGTCGACATAGTTTGCAAGTTGGTGTCTAATCAGAAATGATAACCATTACTGTTTGGCATTGGCAACAAAATTTAAATGATAACTAGGATTTTACCAGAGAGAAATAGAAAACAGAGAATCATCTCAACCAGGGAGTACCTACTGGTTGATCAATGTTCCCTATCTCAAATGTAGCACATAGACACTAAATGTGATTTAGACCTAATGTATATAAATTAACCACAATTAACGGTTTACAATTTTACAAGACAGTTTGAATAATTGGAATTCAATTGATGATTTTATAATCCTGTTTAATTAGAACTTGAATTTAAACAAAATATATCAAGAAACCATTAAAGTTCATGCCATTTTAATCAATAGATAAATGATACAAAGAGGATCAAACAATACTTCATTCAGAAAAGTAGTCATCTTCAGCTCCTATTACCTTTTCCTAACAATCTAACATTTTCTTTTCTCTTTTTATAAGTTTTTTCTCTGGTATCAAAAAGTGCTTCAACTCCCTTGCCGACATTTTGTTGATTTTGGAATAGCTGACTTCATAAATGATTGTCCACAGCTATGAAAGGACATAGTTCAAAGGCAAGATATCTGGGGAATATGAAGTATAAGTTCCCAACTCATTGGTTGTTGGAGTGACAATTACAACTGACCAAATATTTATTTCTGTTCACTGAAAACAAGTCACAAATGTGTTTATCAGCAGAGGCTGAGTTTTATCCATATAGGGCCAGTCCGTACAGTTTTAGTTAATTCTGATGGTATCATTCTCATGGAAAGGTTGGATGGATTTGAATTGATGCCCCATCAAAATGGAATTTGCTATTTCTGATAAAGGAATCAGCACAGTTTAACTTGTTCTCAGTATGTTGCAAATCAATACTGTACACCGCTCAATTCCTAGTTTATTTTACAAAGCCTCCAGAAGAAAATCGATTGAGCTTAAGTAGAAAGAACCTCTCAATATTTGCAAAAGCAAAATATTCATCTAGTATAAAGCCTGTAATTATGAAAATTCAAGAGAAAGCAGGTAAGTTCTTCCTCTTAAGGAAAACGTTGTATACCAGATAACTCCTAGGAATGGGGAAATGCATTTTAGTAGCATTTTTAGAAAGCCATCTTACCACCACAGCTAGTTTTGTTTGTAGAATGAATATTTCCAACTTGTAAACAATTGTTCAACTAAACTTAGTTTTTACTCTTGAGACAAGTCGGAAAACTAAAATTTATGGAATCATTGATATACTAAAAATTATTAAATTTAAAATAAAAGTTTCTCTCCCCTTATTAAAAGATTATTTTTTAATCAAGAATTTTTTGTATAATGGATTTGTATCATAAAATAGAATTAAAATGGAAGAATTTAATCCTTCACAAAAATTTGCCGAGTTATATTTCCGATACCCTCATATATATAAATGTTCAACATAAATCAATACACCTAGAAACTACACTGTGATTTGTCTGTCTTGTGTCTAACAAGTTTAAACATATAGTGGCAACAAATTAATTAAAATAAAAATCCAATTTAAATTTTTTAAAAATCATGATTTTTCAGTTTGGTTGGTGGATACTGGGTTTTGCCATGGATGACTTTAAATCTTTTGACAACAAAGAATGGTGAGAATATTTCATGTTGTATTGTATCCACTTTTCATCCCATGTCAATATACAGTACCTAAATGGTTCAGTTCTGTGACAACTAATGGTTAACCATGCGAGCTCGTTAGTTGCACTCAGTTCATGAGGAACTCACTTGCTAAGCTTCCATGTTTTCCTAAGCAAATGTAAATGGGTACGGATGGTTTTATCACTCACATTAAATTGTCTTGACAAGTTTGACTCGATACTGTCCTTCATCTGGGTCTCATCAAGGTGATCAAAATGTTTGCACTATGTTTGTTTTCAGAGTTTCACTACATCATCTGTGAAAGCGAAGAATATTTTCTGAGTGATCTTTGAAGCCCTGGTACCCAATTTGAATTCATAAAGTAAACAAACCTGAATAATTGACTATGAGTCACACTGAGATCACTTTTTCAAAACTTCAATAAATTATTAATTTCCATAAGTATATTACACACCACTATATTTTCTGTTAAATAACCTTTTGTTGACGCTTACATAGCTACACTTTTAATTGATCGAATAAGCACATGTGCAATTTGGCAATGACAAAACCTTAGAAATGGAATGAATTTTCTTGGATACCTGATATATATACGAAGTCAACATTGGATACCTTTCAGGTCAGAATTTAGAGATAAAATTTAAGCCAAAAGAGAAAGCAGTAAATTATTTATGAATGAATGATTTTGAAAAAAAAAAAAATCACATTTAACGTGCAAAGATGATCAAAAGATGAAAATAGATAAAATTTAAAGTAATTTAGGTCTATACCTTTTTTTTGCTGCTCGTCTGCTTTCAAATGAAGGATCTTTCTCTACAGAGGAAAACAAAGACAATTATTAACAAATAAAATACAAGGAGCACTAAATGAGTGAAAAAAAACCCAAATACTTAAAGTACAATTTCCAATTATTAAAAAAACTGTAATTACTGTTTTATTTAGAGGAAGAAAAATACATCCATGATACTTGTTTATATGAGTGGTTGACTTCATAATTCTATTCAAACATCTATAATTTTTTTAAATTGCAAGTAAGAATGCTGCATTTTGTAATGTGAGTGGTTGTGCCAGTCTTTTCAACTGACAAATGGGAAGAAAGGAAACAATATATGCAACTCTATAATCATACATCCTATACTAATTTTATTAGTAGGCATTTCTAAAAGTATGTAGGTAGATTGAGAATACCAGGTATAAGAGAGCCAACTTTGGCTAAGGTGTGTTGAAACAAGTTTAAAATTACAGTTAAAGAATGGTAGTCAAAAACAAAATCTCTATCAGAAAACAAAATAATTTTGAATGCCAGATAAAGGTACATATTTCATCCAAAGCATTGATTTCTTGTAAGTTAGAACTTTCCTATTGCATTTAACAATCAAGTCAAGATACGTTAACACGTACGTGAAAGCAGTTATAACACGACAAATAGCACCAATAAATAATACATTTACACACTTTGTTAATCCATATTAGCCAGAAACTTCATTTTTTGCTCATTCACCAAAAATAAGACAAAACCGAAAATATAATTGGTTCAAGAGCAACTCATAAGTTTCATCTGATTTTTCAAATTAGAAGTGTTTTATTACTAATTCATTGAATTATAACTATTTATAAGATTATTTCACAATATAATACACTTAAAAGATGCAAAAGGACTACTTTGAACCAACAAACAATTTTTGTCATGTTAGGAAACAGAAACAAATGATTGACCAAAATTCTAATCATACGACGTATTCCAGAAGGGGGAATAGTGTGACCATGAACAGTGCTGCTGAATTACCATAACAGGAGCTACGAGAAAGTATACAATCTCCAACACTCTCTTGCGCAGGGTATGCTGATTTAAATCAAGTGATTTTTATTAAAAAAAATCATTGATTTAAATCAAAATTTTAAATTTCATTTTTTCTTTGTTATGTTTAATAATATTGAGAATAAGATAATGAATGTTCACCCCAAAATTATATTGAAAATAATCCTTCCTTTGAAGACACTAAATAACAGTATTTGCTGATTGGGATCATAAATATCAGAAAAGTATTTTCATCTTCGGCCAGACAAGTATTTTAATCTTGGTTGAGATCAGGGTATGACGATTTAAATCAGCCAATTGACCAATAGGTGTCACTTACAAGCCTGCTCATCAGTGTTGGTTTTGTTTTAAACATTCCGTTTGACTGTAAATTGCACATGGCCAATTTTGAACCATTCACCTTGTGTTGAGTGAAGATGCTTGAAATATATTCAAATTATTAAAATTGTGGTAACATGCTTTCTTTTTAAGATGTTCTAGTTATTTATTTAGTATTCTGTAGTCTGTTCATAAAAAATAGACACTTACAATGAAAATATTTTCTTCGGTATCACAAAGCATTCCAATTTTGCACATAAATTTTTATAATTGGCAATTTTAAGTTTCATTTTGTTTTGTGTAATATATTAGCTAATTTTTATTTTAATTTATTAGAGGAAATTTTATGTATTGATCCCTTAGAATTCTTTATCCTGCTAGAATAACTATTCAATCTTTATGGAATTGAAATTTGGAATGTAAAAGTCAATTCACTCATCTGATAATTGAGTATGTAGAGAAAAGATTATGGGTTGAAGCAGAAAACTATTGGAAATGATAAATTTTTCATTGCAAGCTCAAAATTCCACTGAATTGGCATATTCTGGGAGATGCTATTACACTTGTTCTATGCTGTTCAGAAAAGCTTCATTTTTTGTTTTATATATAACCTTTTTGTGTGCTTCAAATATACCTATGAAATACTTGTCAATTCTAAAAGAATTTGTAAAATAGACATTTGATTTCAAATTTATGTATTTTCATGTCTTATTTTTTACTGAACTTACAAAAAATAACAATTTTTAACCAATAAGTTATTTTTGCAAGCTAAAAATTAATGAGAAATAGGAGTTTTTTCAAGAATACAAGTTCTTTTTATTTTATTTTCTATTGGTGACATGATTTTTTTTTCTCAAAAGCAAGTCTTGAACCCAATTATTTTATATCAAAATATTGAAGTAATTCAAAACATTTTATTCATATATGATAAATATCTAATGGAAATTTTTTTTTCTGAAATTTGTATGATTGAAAAAATTTATAATATGGTGTACATGGGATCTGACAACCTTATTTATCTGGATCCAAAAATTCATGCCACTGGTTATGGGTTAAACTCAAAGTAATCTAAACTACTTGCTCATCTTGGCATTTGGGGGACTGTTCTATCTAATCTATATTCCTATGTCACATTTAACTCTTCCAAAAATTTAGTGGACTATATTTCTTAATACCCATTAATGTTTTACATAAAAATATCAATGTTTAAATAAATCAAAGCTATCTAGAAACTACACTGTAATTTGCATGCCTCATGTTCAACAAATTTAAACTTGTACGGGCAAGGAATTAATTAAAATGAAATAAATCCGATGTTTTTGATTTTTAAAAAATCATGATTTTTTTTCATACCCTGCTCTTGTATACTTTTGCTTGTCCCAAAATTTCATCCAATAGTAGCAGACGTGTGCTGGTCTAACAGACTGAATACACATTCTAGAACCAATAACATGAGACATTTGCAGGAATGCAACCAAACTTGGTCAGCTAGTACAAGACATATTCAAGATCAGCTATGATTAACCATTTTATTTTAATTGTAAAGGAGGAGTTAACAGTAGATCATGAGTCCAAGAGTGAAAGAACAATGCACAACTATTGGTGGGTTAAAAATACTTTTCATACAATAAAAATTGCAATTTGAAAGAAACATTTAAAACATGAATTTATGAAAACCACTGACTTCTTTTAACTTATTTCCACACAAGTATTTAATATTTTTGCATGCAGTTATCAAATGAAGCCATATATTTGGGGTTGGGATGCTTTTTATTCTAACTTACTATTACTACTTTTATAGTTGTGTAGATAAACTTTATTTGAGCTTTGAATGTGTAATTAAAGTTGAGAGCACAAAACAAAATTTCCTTAACAAATAATTCTGCTGAAAATAACAAAATTTATAAGGGTGATAAAGGAAGTGCAGCTGTCTATAGTACGAATTTCTAAAAACAAAATTTTCTAGGAATCTTAAAACATGGAACACAATCCCTATATAATGAAACTAATTTCCCTATTTAGCAAAGTTTTATCACTGACAACCATTGTATTTTAAGTCAGGAACAGGACAGCAGACCAAACCTTGAAATTTGGTGAATATTCATTGAATTTTCTATTTAAGACCTCAATTTTCAGGAAATTTCAATTCATTGCCTGCAGAAAAATGAACCCGAGGCTTATTTTAACATCCGTCACAATATATATAAATGCTGTTTTAAAGAAATTATTTATAATAGTTCTTATTGATAATATATCTAAGGTCAAGATCATAACGATGCCAGACACTACTGCAGCTATTCCGAATTTTCAGTAGTTATGGGTTATTTGGCTTCGGTTGTACAAAAGGACAGATTTAAGCTATCCTTGGATGAGTTGCTAAGTAGACCACTACTATTCCTTATGATCGTGAGATATTCCTAAACCTGTCAGCTCTAAGATCTGAAGGAAACACATACCATCCAGCATTTCATACAAAGATGGAACAAATTTCTACTTCTGAATACAGAAACATATGTACCCTTAGATGGAAGGTACCACTTGGAAATCTGGAGCATACAAATTCGGCTTTTTTCAGACTTAGATTTCAAATAAGATTTCGTTTGGCTCATTCAATTGAGGCTTATCTAAGAATTTAGCAGTGTGTATGACCAGGATCTCAAAAATAAGTTTAAGAAAAGCTAAATTTGGTCTTGTTATAAAAAACGGTACTTGCGTATTAACCGCATGCCAGCGAATAATCGTCAAATCTGTTGGAAGGAGTATAAGATACTTTTTTTAGAACCATAGTTCAGTGTTCAGTTGCATTAGATACTCGTGTTCTATTTTGTTTTTCGCCAGTGGCATGTGGTTAATATGCAAGTACAAAACCTTGTAGACTACTGTTACCAGATGAAAAGAATATGAAAATTACTAAAATGTATATTTTTCTTTATTTCCAATAACTTTAGAAGTGCATTCTTAAGCATGAATATTTTCGGGTGGGATGTCGAATCCAAGACCGTGGTGATTTATCGCCAAACATGGTAACCTTGGTGTTTTGATCCAGCTTTATGGCAACCCTATGCAAAAGGTGTTTTGCG
This sequence comes from Meta bourneti, assembly GCA_933210815.1. Classification (NCBI taxonomy): domain Eukaryota; kingdom Metazoa; phylum Arthropoda; class Arachnida; order Araneae; family Tetragnathidae; genus Meta; species Meta bourneti. The sequence goes on along the minus strand of OW119926.1, from coordinate 77,890,897 downwards.
TAGGAAAGTCAATGGTTTTTTTTAACGAACATACTGGCTTAGGACGCCATCTTGATTTGGCAACAAAAATTGCTTGGCGACAAACATGTCTCGGATTCTACACCTTTACCACTTTTTCATTTATGTCAATTAATCATTATTCATCAATTAAAAATACATTGTACTGTATATTTTAGTTTTCTATGCTTTGAGATGAAAATCTCAACCGATTATTACTGAGAAATTTACATTTCTAGAACGGTTGGAAGTTATGAGCAGAAAGTCAAACCTAATTAATATCTGGAGTGTGGAGTTTATCAAGCAAGGCTCAAGCAGAAATATATTTTGAACCATTGCTTGCCCTTTTGCTCATTTGTCATATTACCTTACACTTCTAGCATCTTTTTGCAGTATTAATGGCATGATTTGCCCATAAAGCATGAGTAATTAAAGGTTATTTAACCCTAAAAAGCTAAATTTATCTTGAAGGTAAGGAGGTATTTTAATCAATGTCAAACTGGAGCAACACGGCAGGCTATTTTACCTTGAAGGAATGTTGAAATATGCATAACGAAAAATGTATGATGCAAAATTTAAGAATGAATAGTACTTACATATGAGGCTCTTAAAGTAGCCTAGGCTTATTGGTTCTTATAAAGCTTTAAAAATTCAGTCAGACTAGCTTAGAAAAGCATTGAAACAAGAGCAATATAAGAACTGACATTCCTTTATTATGCAGACATATATACTGCATTGGCTGAAAAAATAAGTCATCTTTTTTACAATTTATTTCTTACACAATTGTTTTTCCTAGGATTGAGGTATCTTCCGTACTTTTTCGTGCAGTGGAAAACAAGGGATAAAGGTTGGTTTTAGTTTTTTTATGGCGCAAGGGCCACATTTGGCCAAAAGGGGTAAAAGTAAACCCTCCTTGACGATTAGAAATTAATTTTAGGAAGGCTCAGCATTTATGTATCAAAGAATTTATAAATTTTAGAGGAAGGCGAACGGTGTACGGCCAACTTTTATCAAAGTTACGTGGACAGAGATGAAAAAATTTGGTCTGCTGAAGTATTCTTATAAAATGATTACAATAGATTGAACAGTTGTTTCCGAATTTCATTGCCAGAAATTACAATAGAGATGAAATAGCAAAATGGTAAGACCTATAGATCAAATTAAAATCAAACCTTGCAAATGCACAGGTAGAGTAGGGGCTCCCTGTTTTTTTGCCTTTCTGCCTGGTCCGGATTTTGGTTTGGAAAAATCAACTTTTCGTCCCATGATGAACCAAATTTAGACAATTAAAAGCAATGTAAAAAGTCTGTTCAAACACGTGTGAATTTTACCGAAAACGAGAAAATGTTGAGAAACAAACTGTGTATTGTATTCAGTTCAGTTCAGTTCAGTGTCACAAGTAGAGTGAATTAAAAAACTTCCTTAATATAAAAACAAGATTACTATTGACCTTTAAAATATTTTCATATGAATTGAATACTTCATAGAAAGTTTGTAAGAAATAATATGAGGATAGAAAAAATCTTTGAATTTTTAATCATTTAAGGGTTGGGTAGGGTTGGGTATTTCAATTAACGTCACACTGGAGCAACACAATGGGCTATTGGTGACGGTCCGGGATCAATCCCAAAGGGAAAGATCCGAGGACAACACCACGTAATTTTGAACCACGGTCAGATGACGAGGCAACACCTGAGCTGGCACCCAACTCTCCAAACTTCCACACCACGCCAACGTGAGGACATTTGAGGCCACGACAGATTTAACGTGCACCAGCCCCCTTTGTACACGACGGTGTTTTGGCTGGATTCGAACTCGCAACCCTTCGGTTGCTAGTTCGTTACTCTTCCAACTGGGCCACCGCGGCCCTTTAATCATTTGGGCCGCGGTGGCCCGGTTGGAAGAGCAACGGACTAGCAACCGAAGGGTTGCGAGTTCAAATCCAGCCAAACACCGCCGTGTACAAAGGGGGCTGGTGCACGTTAAATCTGTCGTGGCCTCAAATGTCCTCACGTTGGCGTGGTGTGGAAGTTTGGAGAGTGGGGTGCCAGCTCAGGTGTCGCCTCGTCATCTGACCGTGGTTCAAAATTACGTGGTGTTGTCCTCGGATCTTTCCCTTTGGGATTGATCCCGGACCGTCACCAATAGCCCATTGTGTTGCTCCAGTGTGACGTTAATTGAAATTCCCCCCCCTTTAATCATTTAAAGTAGTTTTTTTTTTTTTTGTTTTGTATTTCAATTAACGTCACACTGGAGCAACACAATGGGCTATTGGTGACGGTCCGGGATCAATCCCAAAGGGAAAGATCCGAGGACAACACCACGTAATTTTGAACCATGGTCAGATGACGAGGCAACACCTGAGCTGGCACCCCACTCTCCAAACTTCCACACCACGCCAACGTGAGGACATTTGAGGCCACGACAGATTTAACGTGCACCAGCCCCCTTTGTACACGACGGTGTTTGGCTGGATTCGAACTCGCAACCCTTCGGTTGCTAGTTCGTTACTCTTCCAACCGGGCCACCGCGGCCCCATTTAAAGTAGAGTGGGTATTTGGGTATTTCAATTAACGTCACACTGGAGCAACACAATGGGCTATTAATTTAAAGGGGCCGCGGTGGCCCGGTTGGAAGAGTAACGGACTAGCAACCGAAGGGTTGCGAGTTCGAATCCAGCCAAACACCGTCGTGTACAAAGGGGGCTGGTGCACGTTAAATCTGTCGTGGCCTCAAATGTCCTCACGTTGGCGTGGTGTGGAAGTTTGGAGAGTGGGGTGCCAGCTCAGGTGTTGCCTCGTCATCTGACCGTGGTTCAAAATTACGTGGTGTTGTCCTCGGATCTTTCCCTTTGGGATTGATCCCGGACCGTCACCAATAGCCCATTGTGTTGCTCCAGTGTGACGTTAATTGAAATTCCCCCCCCCTTTAATCATTTAAAGTAGTTTTTTTTTTTTTTTTTTGTTTTGTATTTCAATTAACGTCACACTGGAGCAACACAATGGGCTATTGGTGACGGTCCGGGATCAATCCCAAAGGGAAAGATCCGAGGACAACACCACGTAATTTTGAACCATGGTCAGATGACGAGGCAACACCTGAGCTGGCACCCCACTCTCCAAACTTCCACACCACGCCAACGTGAGGACATTTGAGGCCACGACAGATTTAACGTGCACCAGCCCCCTTTGTACACGACGGTGTTTGGCTGGATTCGAACTCGCAACCCTTCGGTTGCTAGTTCGTTACTCTTCCAACCGGGCCACCGCGGCCCCATTTAAAGTAGAGTGGGTATTTGGGTATTTCAATTAACGTCACACTGGAGCAACACAATGGGCTAGCCGCGGTGGCCCGGTTGGAAGAGTAACGGACTTGCAACCGAAGGGTTGCGAGTTCGAATCCAGCCAAACACCGTCGTGTACAAAGGGGGCTGGTGCACGTTAAATCTGTCGTGGCCTCAAATGTCCTCACGTTGGCGTGGTGTGGAAGTTTGGAGAGTGGGGTGCCAGCTCAGGTGTTGCCTCGTCATCTGACCGTGGTTCAAAATTACGTGGTGTTGTCCTCGGATCTTTCCCTTTGGGATTGATCCCGGACCGTCACCAATAGCCCGTTGTGTTGCTCCAGTGTGACGTTAATTGAAATAACAATAACAATAACAATATTAATTTAAAGTAGAAGTTTCATAGAACTGAAAATGAAATTCTCTTTCGTTGGAGCAAAAATCACCACCATTACATAACACGGCTGGAACATAACATTGCATCGCAAAATAAAACGCAAATTAATAACTGAAACACGTGTTTTACCCATTTTATGTGTTATTCTAGTCTTCCCATCAAAATTTGTGAGAAATGAAATTCTGTTTCAAAGTCTCATCTTCATAGTTTTTCAGCTTTATTTAAATAATGCTTCGACTTTTTTACTCCAATTCAATGCCTGTTTGTAGAATACCGATCTATACACAACATTTTAGAACCCTGAAATCTACTGACAATGGTAAATATCGTTTATATATTTTTTTTATATTTAAAAATATTTTTAATTTTCTGATGTGTAGATCCAGAACCAGATATCGCTGTGTTAAGATCACAAACATTTAACCTTTGCTTCTCATTGAGCACAGCCTATTTTTAAAATTGAGCACTTTTTCTTCATTAATTTCAGAAAAATAATTATAAGAGAAGGGAATAAAAAAGGTATGTTTATATAGAGTCAATGTAGCTGATCAAAAATGCATTAATTTTCAAAAGTTAACATTCCATAAATTTAATTATTCCTATTCAACAAACATTAAATTTTACTGCTTTGTTTTTCTACACAGAACTTCAAATTTGGTCCTGGCCAAAGGTCTTGTTAAAATGTCTAAATCGGGTGTGTGTGAAGCATTATTCTAATGTGGGTTGGGATTTTTAATCCTTTTGAAGGCAAAATCAAACCCAGTGCGAAGCACTATTTATGCGAGCAAATCTAGCTTCCTAAACTCAGTTCAAGGAATGGAACTATCATAAGTACCTTAGAATAGTTCAATATTTCAAGTTTCACTGCATCTATTGTGTTAATTTTATGTGGTCATTTAAAAAGTAATCGGAACTTTTAAATGAGTACTATCCCCAATAATATTTTAAATAATTTTCGAATTTTGAACTATTTGGGGAAACGAAGAATTTTAATGGTATGTTTTATTCAGATCATATAAAGTGCAAAATACCCATGCAATCTAAGATTGACTCTGAGCTATAAAAACAAAATCTGACCTCAGGGGGAATAGTTCAATTTACAATCGGACCCTTTTTATATTTTAAAAAATGATATTTTTCAACATCCATCCATATGTTGGTGATTGTCATTGTTATGAGTAATGGAGGCTTACACACTTAGGTGGCTCTTTCATAAATAATCACCTGTTTGCTCCTTGTAGTGTTGAAGGCTGAATAGGTTAATGGATGCTCATTGACTAATAAAAAACTTTCCCATTTACAATCAAGTTACTACAGGCTTACATATTGATATACTTTAGCGAATGGAAAAAACAGGACTTTCATCAAAATGAAACTACTTTTTGTCTACTTCAATGAAAACTTAAAAGCAATATGACTTCCTTTCATTTCAAAATGTTTGAAGTGTGCTAAATTTGTTGGTAAACTAAATATTTATGTCTGAGGTATTACTTTGAATGCTTAATATATTTGAATTAATATGAATCTGATAGCCAAAAGTTGGATAGAGCCCTGCATCAGATCCTTTTTCGTTAACCCTTTTAACCCAACCTGACCAAACTCGAAACGAATCAACATGATTAGGATTGAAAGGGTTGTGTGCATAATCATGTAACACACAGACAAAAATACAATGATATGTTTTAAAATATCTGATTTTTACTTCCTTAAAACAAACCTTCACAGACCACTTAAGAAGAAAATTGGGTGAATATGTTGAATCCGGGGCATGTTTGTTGCCAAATCAAGATGGCGTTCAACACCAGTATGGCGGCTAACTTGCTGATTCGATTTGTTACATCAGGAAGTAAAAATAAGGAATTCACAAATAAGCAATAAAAAGTAAAGAAAAATAAAACTTACGGTCCAATTTATTAGGCTTGTCGGGTTTCAAATTTTAACAATTTTTTACAAAAATTAATTAATTTTTAATTAATTGTTTTAAAACAATTTTTTTACAAAAATTAATACAAATTTAACATCTACACACTTTTCTACAAAAATAAAACCAATCAGTCATCGTACGGGTCGCCACATCCATTTCATTCATAACACATTTAATTGGCGTTTCATTCACCCAGTACCACATAATCAAAAGAATCTTACTCATATGCAATTTACTGTTTTCAAACCATGTTCCCTTTCGCACTGATTGCTTTCACTTATGTCCACCCTTTCTATACGACCATTCGTACCTATCGCCCGCATCCTTTCTGTATTTTAAACCCTTTTCACTCCCACATTCTGGACATTCCACACTATTCGCAATCAAACCAACTTTCTGGCACCATTCAATAACAAGCTCTCCGGATTCGTTAAACATTCATCATACATTTTTCCAAAAAAATATGCATTTATGCATCCAGTCAAACCATCCACTGCCATACCTAATCAAGGGTAAGTGAGCGGCTAATAAATCTATAATATCACGAACTATAATTAATAAATTGAATTTCTAATTAAGAAATTTTTTAAAAAATCAATAGAAATGTGCCATTACTTGAAAAGATAGTAATAAAAATTTTGAAAATCCAACGGCAAGCACGGAAACCAATCCCACGGAAAAAATACAAATTTAACCAACGCTTCAAAACCGCCGCTTCAAAATCAACATTTCAAACCACACAAATCATAGAATGCAATACTACATCTCAATTTCGTTAAAAAAGGGGTTGCCATAAATCTAGATCAAAATGCCAAGGTTACCATGTCCAAGTGCCCCGGATTCGACATCCACTGAAAATTGTTTTATTTTAAAATAACTACCTTCTACAAACTATTTAGAACTGTTAGTGCTCTGAATCACTTGAGGCTACAATGTATTAAGTTTGGTAGTGATTTGTTTATTTCAATTTAATATTTGCTAAATATACATGTTAAAATTAGATTTCTGTAGAGTAGGCAATTTATGGTTATCATTTGTATCTATACATGTCTTGTATATTCAATATTTAAGTATTATGTATTCAATATTTCAAGATTGTTGTATGCTTTGGGGTATGGTGTTACCAATCTTAGTCTCAATTGTTCCGGTTCTAAGCTTTGCATGAGCAGAATAGGGTTGTTGGTGTTTACAATTTGTTGGTACTTTAGAAATAGAATTAGTTCTTTAATTTATTATACTTTTAAATGCTTGGGTCATTATATTACAGAAGTCACCATTATATTATGCTTGAACTTTTAAAGGATTGAAAAAGCTTTTTCTGTTCAGCTGTATGTAGCACCTCGGCTCTTGCACTTTTTGGCGCAGTTTTAGTAGCGAGTTATAGCAGGTGAAGGTAACCCATCTTATATTTTTTGTAAGATTTCTTTCCATGGCAATATAAAAAGTGTGCCAAAAAACGCGCCAAGGACCGTTTCCACTGGGCGAGGCTCTACATACAGCTGTATCGCTTTTCCATTCATTATTGTGCAAAAATATATATAACTAGCATTATAATACTATAACCTGCATTACTCGGGTTGAATTGGTTAACTAATTTCCGTTTTCGTTAATAAATTTTATTCCTATTCATCCCATGTAACAACTAAACACTAATAAAGGTACACAATTGTTAAATACCCAATTTCACAAATCTAAATAAATATCATACTTAACATTTTACATTTTTGTAGAATTTAAATTTTTAGTAAGAAAGAAGTGTCTAGAGTGCCCATGTTACCTAGAATGCATAGAATACTTCAGAGTATGCATATAAATGCCTTGTATGTCATTTAAAAACAAAATCCATAAATACATCTTAAAACATATTTTAAAAAAGTTTTGAAAGAAAAGTAATGAATATATCTGTTTTTTCACTTCAAAATAGATTCTTGGAATATAATGGACAAAAATTAAAAAAGCAAACAATTAAAAAAATACCAAGGTTGCCGTATTAGCTACCAGTCCTATTTTAAAACGTTTTTTGTATAATTCTCTTTATCGTCTGTCCCAAATATATTCAGAATTTTTTAATATTTTGTAAAGAAAAATAAGGCTCAAAATAAATAAACTATTAGAATTTAAATTCCATAAAAATAGTTTTGGAAAACAATTGATATTTCAGCAGCACTGGTAAAACAATCCAAATAATTGCAATGCTCAATATACCTCCCAGCTATTCCAAAACTACCAAATTATGGTTGATTTAAGTATAGTTACTTGTATGTTTTAACGTGAAACTTGCCTAAATATGTAAGCAAAGAACTTTCAGATAATGCATTCTTCAAATCTTATGATTCAACAAATCTTATGTGATACTTGTACAAACACGGACACAAAATCAAGTATAGCAACCAAGTTAACTCACAGTATGCTTAGTTTCATGAAAATATGTATTTAACCGTTTCGATGTAGTATGCAGGCAGACAGATGAATAGATACCAAATGTGGAGGAGACGGATTTTGCATTGGAAGGATCCAAAACGGATAGAAAACTTGAAATGGGTCGAAAATATTCAATGTACAAACAAACACTCCATTTTTATTTATATAGATTTAGGGAATATTTATGTTGAACATTCAGCTGATTCTTTGGGATTGAATCCATGTAATAAGAAATTGTATGTTAATTGCATTAGAAAATGAATACTCAACAAACTAGTAAAGAAAATATTAAATATGTGTTAATAACATATAAGGTGCTTGCTTGTTTGTTTGGTAATTTAAATTTGATGAATAGTGTTGTCTAATTTGTACATGCAATAAATCTTACATTAATTTTGAACCTTCTAAATGTAATTCAGTTTTGAAGTAAAGTGAGGATATATCACGTGGAATGTATGGGTGATTACCCACAGTGGAGGATATGAAAATATTACTGGCAATTATTTTTAATCTTTGCAATTGTAACTTTTTACCAGGATGAACACTGCTTTACTATTTTTATTTGTGTTATATTTTTGATTTTGTTTAGTTCATTGTTTGCTTTTCTTTTAGTTTGTTTTGTTAGAAAATCAGAGAAATGTGCTCATTATTCAACCTTACAAAGCCACAAAGTTTTAGATCCCATTCTTTCAAGAAAGAGAAAACAAATCAAATTAAAGGCAAAACCATATGAAGAATTATTGAAAGGTAATTTTTTGTTTCCAAGGCATTTTAAAAATGCAACTATCATTTATTTAATTAAAAAATATCAATATACTTCATGCTGTATTTTAATGTACAGTCAGTCACAGAAAAAAACGAACTACCCTTCTTCATTCAAACAATTTTAACAATATAGCAAATTCAAAGATGGCATTCAACAAGGAATAACGTCTTCTATAAATTCATATGCATAAAATTTGCATAAGGGGCCATCTTCATATTAAATTGAGCACCAACTTCATTAAATTTTCAATAGCAGCCCCTATTTTCTACAAAATTTTGTATCTACGTCGTAATTTAACATCACATACCAAGTTTTATGCCATTCATGAACACAGAAAGTTTGAAGCTCCTAATGTTAAACCAGTTTCTCAGACTTTTATTGATGTCTTCCTAAATAATATTCCTGTACCCCTGATATTTTGTAGCATGTTGCCTTTTTAGGTACCCAAACAAAATATATGTAATGTTTTAGTTTTTAAATAATTTTTAATTTTCAATATTAATTAAATTAATGTTCCAAAAAATTATGATTAGGATCCTTGATATATTTTGACAGAAATCGATTCAGAAAGACAACATTACCATACAAAATTTCACCTCTTTCCTCTATAATTTTTGCTCTACACTTAAATTTTCATCAATTGTGGTTTTAGGGGCATCCAAAAGTTGAAAAAATTATGACAAACCTGAGGAATGTGTAAAATTTTGAAAAATGTTTGAAAATATCATTTATGTAAAAAGCAGACATTGCCTGTCCTGTGTGGTACAGCTGAACAATTATCAATCTGATTGTAGAGATGGGCAAAACTATGCTTTTATGATAACAGTCTTAATGGCTATTGCTAACTTGTGATAACAGTTATTATTAACTGTTACTATGAAAAGCTTATTTAATAGCTACTGAATAAGTTTAACAGTTATCATTGACTGTTAAAATTGAAGTTGACAGTGAAATTAAACTAAATATTGATTATCATTCTTTCTAAATTTCCCGTCCATCAAGATCGGGTTAATTTTTCTAATTATGAGATATACCTAGTTGAGACAACCACCAGGAGGGTTAAAGTTCTTTATAATCTTGCTTTAGTCAAGCAACTAATGAACAGTTCTTGATTAACTACAGATAATCTTGATGTACAAATACCAGCTTTCAATGTGGAGATGATCCCTGAAATGGACAACTGCTTTAACGTTAAATATCTCCTGATATAACAATAGTCATAAAATGTCATATTTAGACTAATTTGACGATGACGATGTAGAATCTGATTAAGGCATCAAAACTTTGTATTGCCATTGGACATTTTGTTTATGCGAAATTTGAAATGAAGATGGCCCGTTATTCAATGTTTTAGCATTTGAATTTGTAGAGGATGCTATTCCCATTGAATGATATCTTTGAATTCGCTCTATGAGTAGTGCTCGAAATAAAGGGGAGTGTTTTTTTCCGTGACTGTATGTCTGATTTGTAATGCAAATAAACATTCAACACCTTAATTCTATGTTGAATTTTTGTATATGAGATACTTATTCTTGAGAGATGAAATTCAAACTTCCTGAACTTTAATCTGGGGCTCATTTGGTTTGCCAACTTCGCTAGCAACCTGTGAGTTGTAAGCAGTGCAGGATCAATTCCACCCTGAGTGTATTTCTCTCTTCTGTGTAAGCAAAACTTTCCTTGTCCATTACTTGGAATTATCTGTCTTGTGTTTGGCACAGCTTAGCCAAGTATGGGGGCCGTTGCACCATAAAAACCTAACCTACCAACCTGAGCTTCATTCGCTGTTCTTACTTTGTTTACAGTAATCAAAGATGAAAAGTTTCTTAGAAGAAACAGTTGTCAAACAACTGAAATCATATGGTTTATAGATTGATAGTAAAAAGATTAAAAAGAAAAAATGCCATTTCAGTGGGACTATGAAGAGCTAAAGAGAGAAAAAGTGAATGTCAAAAGAAACTCCATATTTCTCCCTTCTTCCTTATCAGTTCTTCCCTATACTAACGATTTTGTGATACTAAGCATTTAAATGTGACTTCTACAAATCAAGTCTGAGGCTTATTACTTAATTCTTCAGCTTATAAAATTCCCTCAATTGAAAATCAAGTTTTCACATTCGCACTTTCTCCTTGATTAATGTTTTTCTTGTGTTTGGCCAAATATGGCCCTTGTGCCATAAAAACTCAACCAACCAAACTTGAGCTCTTGATAAGGCTGCCATAATTCAGCAACCACTATTTTACATTCAACAAATCAACTATTATGTATTCCGAATTAGTTAAATATTAGCAGTGTTTGAATTCTGTTGGCTTAAAAATGTATAAAAATAATGCAGATAACAATTTCCTAAAAATTTTGTTTTTATAGCAAAATATTTTCTTTTTCTGACAAACTCTAAGCAAAAGATAAATCTTTATAAGTGCATATAATAGCCTTGATACATTCTAAAATTAGTTATGACATTATGAAATTACAAGTGAAACACAGTAAGTCAAATTTTCAAGACATTGTTTTGGCTTTTTGGGATCAGAATGTGCTGGTCTCTGAACTGGTGGTCCACTAAGTCATTTTTTCTATGCATGAAGGTTAGATTTCTTGAAAACAAATTTTTTATCACCCAGCCGACCACCTTGGGTTTAAGGCCAGTCTAGGGATGGCCAGAAGGTCTGCCAGCACGAAGAGGCTCAGCGGGCTCCCTCACATACCTCACGACATGTAACTATATTCAATTAAAAGGTTACGAAGATTTGGTAAGAACTGAGATATGAAAGTACTTTTACAGATTCAGATACATGTATTTACAGGTATTTCACCACTAAAAATCTGGAATAGGTAAATATTTTCAATATATTAATTAATAGGAAAAGTATTCCACTTCCTGAAATTTCATACTAAATAAGCAGCAATAAAAACAAAAAGATAAAAATAAGAGAACGGAAAAGGAAGATAAAAAGAAAAATGGAAAAAAGAGGAAAGAAAAATAAGGGCTAGAAAAATAGAGAAAAACATTGGTCTCAATCAGGATCTTCTCAATACCAACTAAGGTACATAGTATACTCGCTATACATCAACACAATGATATAATATACAGTATACAATTTAATATGCACAATATTTTTAGAACAATTGCAAGATTTAATCAGGGCCTCTTTCCAATCTCTGATCTATTATTTAGTTCACCCTGTCCCGGCTGAAATGGTGATGCGAACACACTACCATACGTGCCAGAAAGAATGCTAATTGTTTAATATGGTTGAGAAACACACTTACGGAGTAGAATTTTGCCTCCTTTGTTTTCTCAGGACTGCTTTTTGATTTAGTGTGTTTCACTTGTAAGCCGACGATATAAAGAATGTAGTTAAACAGGTTTATTTTGATAATACAACTATGAATTAAGATGTTTTATTTTGTATAAAAATCTTATATGGTAATGAAGTATTGAAGATTTACTTCTCAATTCTTCATAATAAAATTTTTTGTAGTGCTGAAATTGAATGCTATTTAGTATGATATTTTGTTACTACTTTTGACAAAATAATATTTCTAAAATACCTTTTTAGTTTTAGAAGCCAGAGAGCATGCTCTGGAATCCAGTGACAAATCTATTCCTTCAGAAAAGCAAAATCTTCATGTTGTGAATCCAAAAGCTAGTGCAATTAAATCAGATCCAAGTGTGGATAGGGATATTTACAACGAGGAAGGAATTTACACCGTTAAAAACACTGCCAAAATCAAGAAAAAGAGTTTGCCTAAGAATCAAGTGACATCTATTGAAGAAAAAAGAAAAGAACCGCCAACGACTAAGAAACCAAAAGTTAAACTTTCTGAAAAACAAACTGACTTTAAACGAACTCTGAATCATGCATTTGCATTGCGTGCCTTGAAATCATACATTGAAGTCAGTGTTAATGCTGAGGAGGTAAAATTCATCTTTGGTCTTCAGAGTAAATGGAAAATGTAACATTTATATATTGTGAACCCCTGTTTTATTGAAATTTAAAATAGAATGATACAAAGTTCTAAAAAATGGATTGGAAATAATTCATTTATAATTTTAGGTTTCGTTCCTTGGTTAGAATTTTTTCTTTGATCAATTTTGCCTTCCTTTCAAAAATCTATTTTCATTTGTAGCTTTTATATCTGAGTATTTATGAATTTTATCTTAAATAAGTGTTCATTCATAAAAATTGTCTATTTTCGTGTGTTCTGAAATTCTTGGTTATACTTTCCCCTATGAATGTTTGATTCTATGAGCATTACAAGATTCACAGAACAAGTATTGGCTCAATGGGTTTGCCCACTGCACTAGCAACCTATGAGTTGTAGGCAGCACAGGTTCGATTCTTCCTTGGGTGTATTTCTTTCTTCTGTGTTTGTAAAGAAGAAAGAAATACATAGATGTGTAAATTGATATGCACTCCAATTTCCTTGTGTATGTACACTGAAGTGCCAGAAAAACTGATACAGATGATCCTATGCAAAATGCATAGCAATGCCATCTATACTGCATGTCATTAGTTGCGTTTTTCAGTCCATAGATAAGAGTTAGTCTATATATGCACTGTTGAAGCATTCAAAGCAGTTTCCACTGTGAAAATGGCAAGTTATCACGATTTAAACGATTTTCAATACAGTTTAATAGTTGACGCACTTGAGATGAGTCGGAGCATTTTGAAGGTAGACAAGTTTTGATTACTACCATTTCAAGGGACTACAATAATTGGAGCTATACCTGTAACTTATGATAGCAAACGTAACTTATGATATACAAATAAAGAAGAATGGTTTATTTTTTCCACAGCTCAACTGCATGACGTTCTGCATAGCAGGCATAATTTCCCCTCTTAATGGTGTGTCACTATATTTAGAATTGTCAATAAATTAATCCTTGTAGTTTATATATTAAGACACATAAATTCTGCTCATTGTTGCATGATTTTTATGTTGTATGATTAAAATATACTGAAAATGTTGACAGTTTCCTTGGTTTAAATTTTGTGTAGGTTGAAAAAGCCCAACACTTTTTAAGGATGCGGTTGGAAAAGATAAAGCGAAAATATAAATTGGAGAATAAAGAAAATGTTGATCTCTACAATGTTTTAATATCTGGATGGGCCCAGAAAGTAAATTGAATACTTTTTTTCTTCCTTACCTTTCACATTAAAATATACTATATTGTAAATACTCATTATTTCTTGTAGTAAAATATTTTATTTACTTATGTCAATAATTGTATTTCTTTAATACCATTAATTTTGTTTTAAACTTTGGGTGTCAAAATGCCTGGCTGATAAAATTTGCAAACATCTATCTGCTATGTTAATTGAGTAATGAAAATTGTAAAGATTTATTTAATAATTAGACAAAATTAATTTAACTATAACAAACAATGAATAATGAATGATTTTGTTGTGATAGATTCACTTTTCCTGATGTTTTAGGTTTTTATTTTTTTGACTTGTTATATACACTACTGTCCATGAGTTTGGAAACACCCTGCACTTCCCAAAAATATGTGATGCCCTATGATAAAAGATATTTTATTCAAGTATCATGCCTGGGTAATAAAAAAAGAATTTATGGCAATGATTAATCATTTAATTGTCTATTATGTAAAAGGTTAAATGGAAATAAAATTTCATAATGGCTAGGCAAACAGTTTCTGAAAAATGTGGCGTAAAATTGAGAGCATACAGATTTCTGGTGAATCAGGTGATCTCTTATTGCAAATGATCAGTGAAAGCTATGACTATATTTGGACACAATTTAACCTTTTGGTGATGTTTCTTAATACTGTGTTTTGGAAACATTTGTAATTTGCTGAATTTAATTCATTTGGCCCACAAGAAGGCATTGTGGTTAAAACATAAACAAGCGATAATTGTATTTCCTGGATGGACTGATATGCCACTTTGCAAAATTGTGTGCTTTTAAAAAGGTTTCAGTTAGTACTGTGTATCTGTGTATACAAAGCTAAAATGCATTTTGGTGAAACTGGGCAGAATAGAGACACCATTGTTTTCAATCTGGCAAACCTCAAATAACTTCAAAAACTGAAAAGGAACATTTTATAGTTGCATGCAAATGTAACCAATTTGAAAGAACACCCGAATAATGTTCAAATCTCAATTTCTTATGAAACACAACACTTTCACTGACTATAGTAAAGAGATTACAAGAACAAGGTCTGAATATATGGCAGAAAAAAAAAACATTTCTAATAGCTTTTAACAAAAGAGGTGAATTTTGATGGACCAGAAAACATCAAAACTAGGTCCTTGGAGTCTAAAAGGGTCCCCCTATTTACAGATAAATCCAAATTTGAAACTTTTTACATTAAGAGAAGGAAGTTTTCTCATCGACATTCAATGAACTGATGCAACCTCAGTGTATAACGGAGTGTATTACTCAGTGGTGGTGGTTTTATGATAGTGTGGAGCTGTTTTGGAGGCGATGAAGTTGAAAATTTGTTCAAAATCACTGGAATTTTGAACCACCATAGCTACCATAACATATTTCAAGGGTAAGCAATACTATGTGGGAAGTGCCTGATTGGTTAGGGATTTGTTCCTCTAAGTTATATTAAAATTATAATTATTAAAATTATATTGCAGAAGAAGACACTCAGTCATGCTATCGAACATAAATCTGCCATGGGAAGCTCTATTTGAAGGATGGAAACTAACCAATCCAGTAAATATTAAAAATTCCTTGTTAGAATGGTTCTAGTTTCAAAGCTGTGATAAAAGCTCAACGTGGATATTTTGACGAATCGAAGATTTAGACTTACAATTATACTTTTTCCTTATTTGATATGTAATTAAGTGAAATTACCTTTAATTTGAATAATCAAATTTTTTCTGTTACAGTGTAATCATATTTTTTTATTTCTTTGGTTTTTGAGCTAATGTTGAGGTGTTTCCAAACTTATGGATGTAATGTATAAGCAAAAGAATGTGAAATTACACCATGACTGATTTTAATGTTTTCAGTGGTATATATTAAAATATAACAAAAGCAAAAATTGGCTGAAATGGTAGGAAAATGAGTAAAATTATCAAATGATAACCAAAGACGAATGTATGAGTGATAAAAGTCTCTATGGTCAATTTGGTCATCATCATTAATGTTTTTACTTGTTGGATTATGTATCAATGGAACTATATAAATGGTATGAAATTGTCTGCCTGTTATGAGATTATAAATGGGGATAGAATTTGAATTCTATTGTCTTAAATGAATAGCATATATACCATGTATATTTACCCAGCAAAAATCAAAGTAAAGTAGTATTTTTATAAAGAAAAGAGAATTTTCTTATTACTTAATCTACACATCTAATTTGATTCAACCTTAGCATCCTGATATTTTTGTTAGTTTCATATTGATGACTCTTTTTTCATGCAAATTTTTACTGGGCAAAATATTTAAATGTAAAATATTTTGCCCAGTTAAGATAAAGTTTGAATAGAATTATAGAATATCATAAACAATTAAAACTTGGAGTACTTGTAAAAGTATAAATTGTAATTTATTCCTTATGTTTCAGAGCAAATTGGATAAAATTAAACAATTATTTCATATTATGGAGAAAACTAATGTTACACCTAATCTGCAATCCTATGCTGGTTACTTTGAATGCCTTTCAAGAGGGAAATTTCTTGATGTAACTGAAATTCAACTGGTTGTGGATGACATGAAATCAAAGGTACGCAAAATATTTTGTATTGAATTTTAATCAACGAGGAATGGTTTGAAAATAACTTTTATATTTTTTTCAGGGTTTTTCACATAAAGACATTTTGCAAAAATGTATATTTATTGGAGATCAAAAGGAAAAGGTTATTGAGGTAGTGTATATTAATGTTTTCCATGTTTATTTTGGCTAACATAAACTTTTATATTAACATTCTCCTTCTGATTGACTTATTAATGAATTTTATTTAAAGGCTTTAGGTTATGTTGATGGAGATTTATCTCTACCACAATCGAGCAGGATCCCGGCCTACTCTTGCAAACTTTTGCAGAAGCTCAACGATATCTCTAATGAGGTAATGTTTCAAAGTATTTGTTGGATTTTGTTGACATGCCATCTTTTTGTTATCACTTCATAGATGATATCTGTTTTGATATAAATTCTGTTTAAAATCTGATTTTATATATGTGCACTTTAGATAATTTTTTTGCCACTTCAGTATTTTGATTTTTGGTCATTTTAGGGTGCAGTTTTATTTTTCAGGTTTTTAGCACTGGTAGTTTTGTCCACTTTATTCACTATTGGAGAATCATTTAGTTTGGTATAAAATGACAATTTTCAATCAACAAAGTCAGGGTCCTGAGTTTAACAAATGAAATAAGCAATATGTGAAATTATAGGCACTGTAGTGTCATGGATCTTCTAAGAGGGCAGTCTAAGTTTATAAAGTGTTGTAGGAGTGAGAAGATTATTCGGCTAAACTAAAACTTTGTGTCAACCACAAAAATAGGAGACTTGATTTAGTTTTCATGCCAGTTCATATTTGCTCTGTCGGATTTACTGTACTGATTTAAAGTGTCAGTCATAATTTCTGTTTAATGAAGACAATGCTAGAATTTTATTATGAAAGCAATTTGTGTGCATATAAAATTGTAACAAGCACTTAGATTTGGTACTTAAATATATATATAGTTGTTTCTCATATACCATTACCTAATAAGTACAAAACACATATTTTTATTTGGGATTACTTTGTTAAACTTTAATTCCTCTTAGTTCTTTGGACAAACTATTACATGTGCTTTAGTTCTTTTAACAATGATCAAAGTATATTTGAAACATGTTTCTTAATTTTTATGATTAAATTATTCATTTTGCCAACAAGTAATAATGGTAATGTTTGAACAGTATATTTCTTTTATCATATCTGTAATCAGATATAGCAATTGACTAAATATATGTTTTGTATATTTTTCACCAATTGAAACAAATATAATTAGTTTTGGTATTTTTATCATTTTTAATTAACCCATTAAGGGCTGGAATTCAACCATGATGTTTATTTGAAAAATATTGATTTTTCCCATCTACAGTCTTTAGAAGGGTGCTGTATCAATTTTGTAATTTTTTTATTTTAAAAATTATTTTATATTTATTTTTTAATGCTTTGCATCTATTTTTATATTATAGTTAGAATACATAATAAATAATCTGCTGAGTAAAAGCATAACAGTTTTACAATGGTCATGGTTTTAAAGCCGTATAAATATGCGTCCCAAAAAGGGGCCATTGGCTGTTAATGGGTTAAAGAATTTATGCAAAATATCAGAATGTTTTAAAAAATAGTTTATGGCATTATCCACACAATTGGCATATTTATGCTATGCTGCTTTTTTCTGTTTAACTAATGCTGTGTCTAGTTTTATTATGTTGATAGAATTTTATGTTTAGAGAGAAAGACATCCCGATTTCTGCTTTAAAGAAGAAGATATTTCTACCCTTGCTATTAGTCAATTACAATTGGAAAATCGTTTCAGCCAAAGAATAAAGTCTGTGGCTGCCATAAACACTTCGAAAGAATTACTCAAATCAGTGAGTTCTATATTTTCAATTTTCTTGTGTGTGTTCTAAATCCTTAACATTATCTAATCTTATAAGAATGTTTTTACGGAATACAATTAGAAAATTAAAATTACAAATAAGCTACTGACATAAATTTCATTTTTCACATAGATATTCTAAAATATTCATGATTTCATGAAGTACTTCTGTCTACTGTGTATATTGTTATTTCCTTCATAAATTCCATCTTTTCTGCACCTTTTTGCCAACTGAATCTCACACTCCAGTGTCATATAAATATGCTTTGATTCTGAGGTCTTTAAAAGCACTTTCCTTCAGATTGTTCATGAATCCATGCTGATCCATACAACCTGGTCGGAATCAAACTAGCTATGCCTACAAATGGCTGCACATGGTAGGTGTAGCAGGTTCAATTCCGATCAGGGTGCATTTCTCATCTGTGTCAGTAAAACTTTCTTTGTGTATGTCCATTTATTTGATATTGTCTATCGTGTTTGATGCAACTTGGCCAATATGACCCTTTCACTATAAAACCAAACTAACCAACCATCCTGTGATGGGCTAAAGAATTGAAGGGTCAGTTCAGGTTATGAAGTGAATGAGGAAGAACAGTTAAGCAAATTACCTGATTCATTGTGCATTGTCATGATTCCCATTCATGTTTCGTCAGGTCAAATTATTTGAACTCATGGTTTTAATGGTTCAAGATGTTTAGTTATAGATCAAAGTTGATTCATGATTGTAAATCATCATTTTCTCATCGTAACTATCCTGACTTCCACTGCCCTTGCAGTTTTAGAGAAATTCCAGACAGGTGATGTTTTAGGCTTCTTAGTGCTCTGCTGTTATTTGAGGACAAAATTTTGCTTTATCCAATTTTCTTTAAGACCATAATGCTTCCTAATTCCTTTAAGTAATAGGAAAGTTATTAGGAATAGTAATCTATTCCTAATTACTTTCTAATTCTCAGTGATAAACCTTCGTGGGGGAAAAATTCTACCTTGCCATAATAAAGGCCACTACAGATATGGAGAAATCTCTGAAATTCAGTGGATCACGTCAGTGAAAAACAACTTCCATAGTCATGGAAACAATGTAGGTATCACCAATCAACCATGGAGACATGTCACATTATCCTTTCACACTGGCCCCTCGGCGGCACATCTTTAGATGTGAACTGGCTTCATGAACTAGAAGTACCCTAGTAATTTTTTCTTTTCCCATGGCTTTACTGACCTCTGGCAAACATGGGGCTCACGACCCCATGATGCCCAAGCTATCTTTCTGTTTCTTCTCTTCATCCTTTCTTTTCACAATTACTTGACATTGTCTGTCTTGTGTAGATGCTGCTTGGCCAAATATGGCCCTTGCACCTTAAAACCCAAAATCAATAATCTCTTTTCTTTCTCACAATATTTTTAATTGAAGTTGTCTATCTTGTGTTTGGCATATCTTGTCCAAATATGGCCCTTGCACCATAAAACAACCAACCAAATTTTCATGCTGGACCCTGCACTACTGATGAATCGCCAGTCTCCTTTTTGGGGAGAGACTCAGGCTTTCAACACTTAGTCTTTATCAACTCAGGAACCACATATTCTCCATTGTAGGTATTTGTGGGCACAAACGTCACTAGCTGAGTTTCTTTATGATCATAATGGCTTCTGGTTTTTTTATTCTTATCGCAGTTCAAAATTCATTTGTGTTGATACCATTCTTTTTAATCAGTGCATTGATCCAAATAAGCTATTTTTACTTTGTAACTTGGATGTGGGCAAAAGTAATTGCATTGCACATTTTTTAAAATCTGATGTTAGGCAACCTTAGGTAATATAATATATATGACCCAAATACGCATTGTTATTTTAAGAACCCTCTATACTACTGTTTGAAAACCAATTAGCAATCGTCTAAAAAAATATGCAGGTTTCATGTTTTATCACAAAGCATACTTATTTTAAGGACTGTCAAATGTAATTTATTATATGAAATTATCTGATTTTCGTGTAGGGTACAGTGAATGTTAATTAAAAAAGTGCAGTTATGTATGAAAGTGCTTTGCACTTGCGAAACAAATCTTAATATTAATGTCTGTATTCTTTTTTTATCTACTAGCGCAAATATTTAGAGGAATGTGAAGGTTTATGGAGGAAAAAGTTAACAATGGTTATTAATAACTTTAAAAGTTTTGAAAAGAAGTTCCATGAGAGAAGTACTTTCCATTTTTATTTTTTAATTTATGACTCAATTCATCATTTAATTTTAATTTGGTTTGATAGGTAACATTTAACATTTTTAATCTTATTTCAGGTTTTTGTAAGGAGGAAGCAACTTACCCCTATCTAGCAGTCATAGATACTGAAATTCTAGTCAATTTATTGCTGCAGGTAAAGCCATAAAATTTAAAAAATTATATTTCTCAAAACCTTATTTGAATTAGTATATTTTTAAAAAATGTGTTCACATTTTTCATAATTAAAGCATTTAAAAATTTGCTTGTTAATTTTTTTGTACTTTTCTAATTAAAGAAAATTTGTATATTGACGAGGGAGTGAAAGTGACATTTGAAGTAACAAACAGTAAGTGATATTACAAAACTTGCAATGTTTTGGTGGCTTTTTCTACATAGATTTAGCACTGTTAGCCCTTATCAAAACAATTTATCTCAATTTGCTATGAAGAAATCTTTCTCTAATCTTTATTACTATGAAAATAAACATTTAACTTTTCTAAAATTAAAAAAGATCAAATGTTAGGCCTCGGAAAAACAAACTTCATACTTCTTGTAAAGATAATTGTAATATTATTTTAATAAAACTAAGTATGCCTTTTATTTATTGTTAACAATCATTGCACTTGATTGTAAGCATATTAATATATATGATTTTGAGTATGAGTTCAAATTTTCTTTCAGGAATTGCAATTTTTTCATCGAAATTCTTTCATATCACTTATATTATGCAGTGATAAGATTTCAAAGTTTTAAGGGGTTACTTTATAATATTAAATATTTTACTAAATATTTTTATTATGATGTGATAATGCAATCAATGGTCTTTCATTAGCCCCAAGGGACTGAAGAAAATTCCTTAAAAAGGAATTAGAATTTGTTCTAATGATATCTTGATAACAGTTTGTAAAATCATGAAATGAGAGTTTGTTAAGATGAGTGTCAACTATAAATTTCTTTGTGCAGAAGTGTAGACTTTTGTCAAAAGTTTTTTTATTTTGCAAACTGTGAAATGAGCTTCTATTATTTTTTAAGAATATAAATATTTGTATTTTTCTTGATAGGAAATAAGATTACTTGCTGAAACAGGAGAATTTTTTAGTCCTCAAGAGAAAGTTCTATATAAAGCATTAGGTATGAAAGTTATGAACCATTACTTCATCTGGCTGAGTAAGAAAAATGAAATTACTAATAAGGTATTTATTTTATAATTGTCATTTCTTCAATTTGATACTTTGAAGTTTGCAACTAACCTTTTTCTCCAAAATTCAGAGCATCATAAAAAATTACTTCCTCTTATTAATAATCATAATTCAACTGTAGCCCTGAGGCTTCCATTTCTGTCTTTGTCATAAAAATCTTCCTGAATTTTTCTTGGAAGTTGGCAGGTATGAGAGTAGAAAAATTGTAAATGACAAATTGTTTATACTTTTTCTCTATTGAGTAAATTTTCTTGGCCCCCACTATATTGTGCTTTTTCTTGGCCCCTAGAAGAGCAATGTACCAAAGGGTTACTGTATTTCATTGCATTCTAATTTAGGCTTATAAAATCTTTGCTTCAATAGAATGTGTCTAAGTTATTAACTTTCTGTGTTTTTGTATAGGTGCATCTAATTTATCAAAAATATCTATCATACCTTTTGGATTCAGATCTTCTCTCTAAATATTCTCCTAGGGAATATTGGGAATATCTGAAGACTGTTAACACTAGTGGGCCAACAATAGTGAGTATTTTTGTTTCATAATTTGAATTTCTTGTTTCACAATTTCCTTAGTTTCATACAATAATGAAATAAATATTTTAGGATCTTGCTAATGTTCCTTGGCCATACAGTGTTTTAGTTAAAGTAAGTTTGCATTTACTGTTTTTCATTGCTTTTGCAAAAATGTCTTATTCTTAAAATAAAATAAAAATATTTTGATTTAAGCTTTTTTAAAATTTGATATATATTTTAGTTAATTGTTATTTATTATAAAATTACACAATTCTCTTTTAGATAGGGTGTGAATTATATGATATTCTACAAAGGAATATTGCATTTAATCCAAATTTAGTTCATCATAAAACTCCAAGCAAGTGAGTATTGTTTCTTATGTTAAAAATATATAAACAAATTTATTATTTAAATTCTAATGTACTTATATTTTAATTGTGATTTCTTTGTTTAAGATTATTGGATATTTACTTGCTTTTATACAAATATTTTTGTTAGTAATTTATAATGGTGAAAATATATATTATATATTATTTCAATTTATGTGTCCTTTTATTAACACAATAGTTAAATTCTTAGAAATGATCTCATTTTATGTAGTATAATAAGGACAAACTATCAGTATGCTGTGCCAGCCTGGTAGCTAAGTGGTTAGTGGTCTGATCTTTAATTTAACAGGCTTTAGGTTCAAATCCCGGTCAAGGCATAAATGTTCATTGTAGTTTAGAAACTAATTTAAGCCATATGTCCCTGTCTAATTGGCTCTTGAGTAACAAGACTAGAATAATGAACCAATTAGTGTAAAGAATTGTATAAGTTTTTAAGTTAATACATTTTTAGTTTTAAATAAATTATTTTAGTAATTTATACCATGCATAATTTGAAATAACAAAGATTTTTCTGTTACAATTTACTCAAAATATACTTCTGCCACTATTGATAAATATAAACTAGAATATATATATGTATTTATAAGTCATGATTTCTGCAGCAATTCACTATTTTTAGTTTCAAATATTAATAAAAAATGTTTTGCTTGTATTGCAATTGTTTTGTTTTTATGTACCCAAAGTGTAATTTATTTTATCTGTAGGGTGGTGGCTCAAGCATTTTATGTTACTTATGAAGATGGGCCAGATGTGAAAATCTCAAAACATATCAGGGTATTTAATTACAACATTTAAGTCAATTATATTTTATTACAGTGAAATTATAATCTTTGCCTCTTTTATTTTTCCAAAGAGTTAACTATCGGAAATAACTTTGAACTTTTAATATTGGGCCTATCATTTTTCTCACTGCAACCTGTAATTTTTTATAGTTCTAACTGTTTCTTTATTGTCTTTTTTAAGTTGAATATTCTGAAATATTTCTTTATAATCTACTCATCCTGTCTAATAAATAATTATTTACAATGCAACTATAAACTTTATAGTTCAATAAAAATAGACAACTTGCAATAACGCATTTTTCAACATGGGCCCCTTGCTTTTCAATGTACATGTTCCATCAACACACAAGCCTTTTTATGCCCTCGTTAAAGGGTATTCAGCTTAGATGAGAGCAAAGCATCTTTTAGTTCTTGGTGCATGATAGTTGCCACTTTATTGACAGTAGTCACATGTTTGTGTAACAGAACCATGTTTTCCTATACTATAAATTGTTGTCATCAGACGTGTAGGGCATAAAACTGTTGTCAGGCTTCATCATGTGTGACCATTTTTGAATTTTTCAATTTATTTGTAGACACTGGTGTGACGAAACACTGTTCACATAATGTAATGAGTTCGTGATGAATTTTGTAATCTGATACACCATCAGGTCACACACACACAAATGAATCACTGAACACTGCTTTCCTTTGAAGCAAAAGGAAAGTGAAATGGCCATGGTTAACATTTTGACAGTGACACTAGCAACTTCAAACTTGGGAGCAGCTGTGATAAGACAGGCATCTTGCCTAACAATTCTTGCTAAAATAAAGATACTGCCAATAGAAACACAAATACAACTGCATTGTGAATAATTATTAAGTCTCCCTTGTAATAGGTCTGGATAATACTTTTGATTGCTACTTAGAAAGGGATAGTAAGGAATAAATTATTTCCAGTTGAAATGAAATAATAAATTCTGAGCATTTACATATAGAAAAAAACTGAAATTTATAATCTAAAGTAACAGGATCAGGAGCTTATTAGAATTGTCAGATCTTAGTGTTGCACACAATCTTAAAATGTTATATTACTTATGCATAAATTCACCACAACCATTCTCAAACACAACACATTTTAATATGTATAGTAGAGTCATGAACTGCTAACCTACCACTAATTGGAAAATGCTGATTCTAAAACAATACTTTTTGCTAATGCTATCTCTGGTTATGTGTAAGTCATGAGCAAGCAGAGTAAACATAATGTTGAGATATTTGTACATTAAAAAAAGGCTTGAGGCTCTGTGTAACCCCTTGATATGCCCAAGGTTTTATTAGAGAAGTAACACAAATTATATATATTTTCATTTAAAACGACAAAACTTCAATATACTATAATATAGTGTATGTAATAGCTCACTTATGATTTTTCTGCCTTCCTTTTGGGGTATAACTGATGAAAAACTAACCTTTCTAACTTGACGATGTTTGTTGATGCCCAACGAAATTTCACAATATGGCAGAAGGGCCCCCATGGAAAAAATTCTAAGACAACTGTTTGAAACAGGTGACCTTTGAACTTCCAATTCTAGAGAGAAAAAAATCCCAATTCAGATCGAGATTTTCTCTGCTGTTTGCAAACTTCAAATTGATCTGGAAACAAATTGAAAGAGTGATATAGCTGAAAGCATATGTTAAGACACAATATATCTAGGTGCATCATAATTTGAATGGAGATGCAATCTTTCATTTTACACCCGATTGAATTTTAAGACACATTGACATTTTTTAAACTGGTGGATGCTAGTAACTCATGCAAGTAAATAACTTCCCATACACATGGTCTGAGTGTGCATGAAGATTGCAAAACTTCCATAATGTGATGTATATTTCAAATGCATTTCAACTCCAATTTAGCAAACTGGAAGCCACCAACCATCATTTTCATTACTTATTTTTAGAGAAAATTGCAAAATTGGATTTAACTCATATCATTTTGCTATCAAAACCTTGTAAATCTCCTTTTTTTTCGGTTTCTGAGGTTTTAACATTATTTGGTTATAAATATGCTTACTAAACTTGTTTCAAGAGTTCCAAAGTCTAAATCACTTATTGAGCCCTCATCACTGAATTTTTAAACCTTGTACCTCATAACTGGCATCTAATTTTTCATAATTCCTGAAAAATTTTGATTTCAAGACTAATGAGGTTTTGAAAATAAAACAACAATATATGTATGCTCAGAGATTTGAATTGAGGAATTCGTTAAACGAAGGTTTATAAAATCGAGAGAATTTCCACTTAATTCAAAACTAAACTACTTTTGAAAATTATATGTATCGATTGTAATATCTTCATGTATTCCTATAACGTATTTCTTAAGAAAATAAATAAAAAATTATAGGAAACTTCATTTTACTAGTAATGGGCAGAATCGGGTACTTTTGAGAATCAAATACTCGGTATTTGAGTACTTTCAAATATTGAGTAAGTATTCGCATACATATACAAAAACTATTAATCGATAGTAAGAATCAGAGAACTACGATACATGGTGCTTATTTAAAAATAACACAAAGTTATTGTGTTGTCCTTGGCATAGTGGTTAGAGCACTGGATTTGTAATGTAATGGTTCAAGGTTCGAATCTGCTACAAGAGGAAGTTGATAGATTGTTCTTTTTTACGTAAATGATAATTTTTGATAAGACGATCAAATTTATTCTATTTTTTTTTTAATATTTTGATCGAGCTGTGCTTAAAAAAGGAATTTATTTTTCACAAAACTCAAATTTTTTTCCGAATTATATTTAAAAATTTTTCTTTTCTGAATTATTTATATAATTTTTTTAAAATATAAGTATGAAAACTGCTATTATCAATCTATTTGAACTGTAGACAAATTGTATTTTGAAGAACAACAAAAATTAATCTCATGTACAAATTGCCGAATTTTCTGGTCACATGTATTTTCTGCAATTATAAATACTTGTCAAGTATTTTTTATCTTGATTTTACAAATCATGATTTTTAATTTTAGTTTTTGTACTGGAAAGATTGAATTTTCTACCATATTTTGAGGAAATCGTTAATAATAACTTTTAACAGGGAACAGAGCAAGAATTTTATTTTGGAGGGAGCCCCGAAGATAAGAATGATGCTTTTTATACAGAACTCTTTGAAAACACTTTAAAATTTTTGTATGAATGTAAAAAGTATTTTGTTTCTTTGATACCAGGATCTGAAACTTCATTATTATTTCTCTAAATTTATCATAAAAAGTGACACATCTCGGTTGATCTAAGTACAAGAATGGTTCCATAAATATTTATAAAATAAATTACATTAAACAATCAAATCTTGTTCCTGGAAATTTACTTTTCAGTTTTGCAACCACTCTTTGGAGCATGAAGATGTGAGAAGAGGGAGTCAAAGCAGAAAAAAATATTCATAATAATTTTTACTATATTAAAAAAGATTTTGTCAGATATTTTTAAAGATAATTTTAGTTATTGTCAGATATTTTAAAGAAAATAACAGCCATCTTAAGAATGAAATATCGTTATTTTACTTGAAGAAAAAGAAAAGCATGTCAAGCATTATGTATCTTATTTGCAGATACATTTTATATGTCAGAAATAAAAAAGCTTGAAAATTAAATTAAATTTAAAAAATTAAATGTGAATAATTAAAATTAAAATTGAAAAATAGAAAATCTTCCAGCTTGATTTTCAAAAATAAAAGGCAAACCATTGTGCAATTTTCTGATAATTAAGCCTGCCTATTCAGGAAATTGCTTCCAGAAAATTTCAAATCCAATCCCTTAATCGATGGAATTTTTCGACACTTCATCACATGTAAAATTGGAAAGAGCAAAATCAAGGCAAAATACATAACACTAACAAGAACCATGGATACCCATGCAATGTGATACTGCTACTTTTGATGAATACTCTGGTATTCGAATACACAAAGTGAGTACTTTTGTCATTCGAATACCTAGGATGAGTACTTTTGTACCTGAATACCTTGGATTCGAGTACTTTGGTATTCGAATACTTTGGAAAAGAATTGAGTACATGGGTACTTTTGTATTCGAATACTCCCATCACTATTTTTTTACTGATATAGGTACTTTATACTTAATTTCAAGTTCTACATGGCTTATTCATTTATTTTTCAACAGACTCATCCCTTGCTTTGCAAATTGTATCGGGATGCACAGCTTGAGCATTTAGAGTTTGATGCTACTTTGCTTCCGATGCTATCTCCTCCGAAACCATGGGTGAAGCATGATTCTGGAGGTCTGCTAATCACAACTAGTGAGTATAACAGTATCATTTCTGGAAACTAATGTGATCCCAATGAAAACTTTATCATTTTAAAAATGTCAATCAATGTTTTGTAAAAAAATTAGTTGCTAGTTTAGTGTAAATAAATGTTGCTCATTCTTATGTAATTGAATTAAATGGTTTTAACATTAGATTAAATTTTTTTCCTAAAAATGCAATACTTGGCCAAATCCCCCCAGTAGCCCTTGTGTCATAAAATCATAAAACAATTAACCAACCTAAAAATGCAGCACCTGCTTCTTTCTTGATATTTCAATGAACATATTTTATTGTTGTACCTCTAATCAAAAATTAAATTCGTGGAATAGTTACATTTAAGTAGTTATTCCACAAATTTCATTTTTGATTAGAGGTACAACAATAAAATATGTTCATTGAAATATCAAGAAAGAAGCAAGTGTTAATATTTAAATATTTTCTGTCCTCTGTAAGTTTATCAAAACAGGTAAAATGTCTTGAGTTCTACATATGCATGCATACAGAGAGTACAGGCATTATGCATTCACCAAAATATCCACAAATTCAAATCATTACATTCACTCAGTAAAGACTAACTATATAAATCAGAACTGCACACACCAATTCTACTATATAAAAGATAAGACTTACGATGATGTGGATCACTTTTTATCTTCTCTGTCAGGGTTGAAGTTAAAATATTTAAATACTTTCACGGAAATTGCTCGTGCACAATAAATATTAAATCATGACATAGTTGTAAGGAAGCGATAGTGTTAATTATATGATAGTAGAAAGCACAAGCGGAATTTATACAGAAATGTAGTGCAAATGTGCATATGATTGTATAATTTTATTATTATAATAAGTGTAATTTTCTGTATGTGTCAATGCCAGAAGTATATTTGATTTTTCAGTTTCATTTAGAATTATTAATTGAAATGCAGTTTTGAGCTGTGAGTTTAATTGAGTTCTGTATTACTGAGTTTTGTGAGAATATTACTGTGACTGAGATGTATTTGTGTCATGAGATTTATTGACTTACTATTCAGAGTATTTTGAGTTGTAAATATTCATGAACAATAAAGCATATCAAGGGGATGTTTCAATGCACACCCATTATTTACATATTTACAATTTACACCTCAAACGATCAGAATTACTTGAATAACAATAAGTGATTTTTAGAGCATGTTGTATTCTTATCTCAATGGGCTTTACAGCTACCTGAATTAAATAGTTTTAACATTAGATCAAATTTATTAACAAAATTTCCTCAAAATACAAAATTTACCTCGCATATTTCAATGAACATGTCTTATGGTTTTGCCTATAATCAAAAATGAGATTCTTAGAACAGCTACTTAAATATTTAAAATATTTTCTGTGCACTTAATCAGTAAATTTCTCAAACTAAGTGTTTCAACTAAAATGTCTAGAGTTGCATTGGTCAGAAACCACCTAACTGGTATAGTGGTGATGGCACTTGCCTGCCACCCAGTAGGTCACAGGTTCAAATCCTGGTTTGTAAGTGCATGGATGTTAGTGATTGTCCTTGTTTAAAGCAGCAGCGGCTCATGCATTGGGTACACCTTCACAAGTAGCAGTCATTTTGCCCCTTGTAGTGGTCAGTGGTAGGACTTGGAATAACCACATTCATCAAAATATTCACAAACTCAAATCATTAAGTTCACTTAGTAAAGAATTAACTATATAAATCAGAACTGTGCACTCCAATTTCTGATAATTGACTGCATCAGGTAGAGATACAGAATTGATTATCTTATTGTTAATCAGTATGATGGTCATCTAATACACATGATTTTAATGCTGTAGTACTATCTGCCTACACAAGAACTGAACTGTTCCAGACATGAAGTCTGCCCCTGTCTGTTGCCGTAGAAACTGACCTTATCCTATTTTCCATAGGGGATTCAAAGGAATGTTCATGTTTGTCACATTAGTTCACTTAATCATAAATTGAAAATTACTTGTTGCCAAATTATCTATACTAAACTACTTCTTTCCACCACCAACATTCGCTAAAAACAAAATACATTTACCTCATCCTGAGAGTCCTCCCCTTCTCAAAATGAAAAACCTTTTTCTATAGCAACTACCACCATACAGACATGGTGTCGGGAGTAGTTCTTGAGATAGACAGTACTCGATTATTGATTGTTTCATTTGATTTTCTTTTCCAATTTTTTCCTAATTTATTTTTATAATTTTAATCTATGCTTTTCCTTCCAGTTCCATTTATTCGTTCCAATGACCATGCTGCTTTACATCAGTCAAATCGTTATTCCAGTGTCCCTTCACAGCAGCTTCATCCATGCTTTGATTCCTTAAATAGTCTTTCCCTTTGTCCATGGATCATAAATAAACCAGTAAGTGAATATTTTATTTTCCTTCCTCCAATGTTTGATTAGATGAATTCATCCTTATATATGCTATTCATGTAAAAATGAGTAATTTTGTTGATTTAGATATGCATTATAATTCAGGCTTTTGCTTCAACTACCATGTTAGATCTATTATGAAATCTACAAACTTGGTTTGATCAATAGAATACCAAGAGATTTTTGTATTACTAAGGATAATTTTGTTTAATGTTAGATTGGGATTGGAATATGGATTTTTCATTTAGAATCCTTATTACATGTCATATATATTGAAAGAATCCGGAATACAATTTTGAGATATTTTATTATAAGTATTATAGATCTTCAGGTGCACATACTTTTGAATTGTGAAATAATTTGGGTTTCATTACTTTGAAGTCCAATCGGGACATTGCTTTTAATACATTTTTTTAAATCTCCTACATAACAGTTGATTTGCCCTGTTTAGTTAGAATGAGATTTCTGATAAGGCTCTCGAGATGCATTGATTTGGACCAGTAATTTTCAACTGGTATGCCTTATGGATTGTAAAATGATTTAAATCACATAGGATTTATTTCATTTCAACAGTTTAATTTTGACTAGTGTGTTCACAAATAATTTCAGGAAGTACCTGTATAAATAATTTTGAAACTATTTGAATTATCATAGATAAATTGTGTTATAGGGATTATTTTAAGCCACTTAGGTGCAAAAAAGGGTAGGTAATTAATATTTTTGGTAAATCAAGCAAAGTTGTAGCTATTTTGTTGTCAGATAGGCAAAAAATATAATTTATATTTGCCACAGAATTTCAGATAAGTTGTGAAAATGTAATGAATATTGTTACAATGCCAGACAGACTGAACATGAGTACTTCAATCCTTTATAACTAGTTACTTTAGACATAGCTCTAGTTCTATTTTTCTTTTAGCAGACACTAATATAAGAAACAGAATCTGCAGCTCAATCATGGATTATTTGTCTATTTTTCTAAAATTCCTCTTTCTAAATAAAATTAACAACACTCTGGACATGAAATGACGGTTTAAATTGGCAATCAGATGGTGTAGTCCCCAAGTATTTAAAAAATTGTTCCAAAATCACTCTTGCATACTAATTTAGACTTAGAATTAAGATAAATAATTATAAGAAAATGATAATTTAAAATATTGCGGCTTACACAATAGTCAGAATATTAGAATAGAAACACAATAGGGCAAGAATTTATTGTTTAAAATGTGTTTATATATTGATAACATATATTAATTAATTAAATAATTTATTTCTGATTGAAAACATTATTTTAAGGATAAAATGTTAAATTGGATATTTTTACATCAAATTTACCCCCAAAATGAATTTATTCATGATTTTGTAAAAAAATTATCTGTTTTGTTATATTTGACATTCTTTTCTACCATTACACACATATTTTAGCTTTTAGATGTCATCATTGATGTTTTCCAAAAAGGGGGAAATGAAAAACTCGATATTCCATTAAATCCAAACTCGTTCCCTGCTCCTCCATCAATCAGTTCGTAAGTATTCTCTCTTGTGCCTTTTCTTTTTCCTTTTCTGTTTTATTCATATAGCATATATGAATGAAAAATGTGAAATGTTTTTTGAAGAAACCCTTAAAACATTTTGCTCTTTCCTGTTTTTGCATCAATTTTTTACAATAAATTTCTTGAAGTTGTTATGTATACAGAAAATTTGAACTTGAAGAAATCTCTAATTAATTCAAAACGAGGCAAATTCTTATGAGGACTTTCACTATAAACAAACAAAATAGGTTGTCTAAGATTTTTCTTCTGCTGTCTAAATGCTCTCATATGATATATATTGAAGTTGCCTTAAAATGTAGTTTATTAGCATTTGGGTGAAGTCTAGCATTTAATCTAATTGCATTGTCCAATTGTGTATCAATTCAGAATTCATTCTTTAGAATTTTAATTGTCAAACTGCTGAAATCCTATTAGAAAAACAAGCCAACTGACAGCATACAAGACACTACTATATTTAGCTTGACAGAAAATGCCTTGTATAGCTTTCTTCAAAAGGATTACAATTATTTTGTTAAGTGCTTTTTCTTATAATTAATTTTATTGTTTTGTACCCTTTCATGTTTCTTTGTAGCACTATGACAAAACAGGAAAAAGCTGTCATTTGGAAACATAAAAAGGAAGTAAAGAAGAAAAAATGTGAAACAGCCAGTTTGTGGTATGACTGTCTGTATAAATTGAGCATTGCTAATCATGTAAGTAGTAAGAATCAATGTTTATTGAATACAAAATGCATTCAAATACCAGTTTAATCAAGAAAGTTGTGTGAAATTATGTCCTTAAACTTGCTCTAGTTGGTCATCAGTTTAACCCTCAAGTAGGAAAAAGCATTGCTTAGTTATAGTAGGTAGTGGAGAATATTTTTTCCAAACATTGAAATTTGGAAAATATTCAAGAATTTTCTATATAAAAATCATATTTTCCTGAAAATTATTTCTTTATTGTGAAATGAATCAATTGCTGTAGCTTATTTTATGAATCATTCACAATAGATATAAGTACTGTTTTATAGAAATTATTTATTTATTGAAAACATAATGCATTTTTCATGTATTCCCCATAATGCAGCTGTAGAGATAAGCTACAAATATGCTGTAATGCTATCTAGAGATAAGCTACAAATATCCCTGTATATAGTTGTGCAGTGTGAAAGAAAGCATGGAAAACCTATTCAAAATTTTACAATATTCGAAGATTAATCGAGAATATTCTTGATTACTCTCGTATTGGAAAATATTCTTGAAAATTCTTGTTGGAGAATATTCTCCAAAAGATTATTACCATGAAATTTACGTATCTAGTTTAGAGTGCCCCTTAAATATTAGATCTATAAAGTCATGTACTAGTTTGCTGGTTATGTCACTCATGCCATGTATTTTCCTGATCTGTTTATAATAGCAAATGAGATGGTTGAAATTTGGATTCCAAACTCACAGAATTACACAAACCCACTGAGGGCCATGCATACATAATTCCACCATACAATCTCCAGTTTGCCATACTTGGCTTCTAATCAGTTTTAGGCTTCTTGACCATAGAATCTTAAGATTCTTTCAAACAATAGATTTATCCATACCTGACCAATATGTACAATTTGGTTGCATTGTAAGGTTTTTATACAAAATTTACAGAAGACTGATTTTTTTTGCAAAATTTGCAAATGAATCTTAAGTTTTGAATTTAATTTCCAAAAGAAATCTGATTTCTCCTTCCAGCCACCCCTTGTTGACAGACTGGGTGATGTGAGTCATAAAAAAAGATATCTGATGTATGTTGAGTTGCCGAATGTTATGGATTTTTGGTAATTTCTGTGGGGATATATTTTTCTACAGAAGGAGTAAATTCTATAACTAAAAATAAGTTTGCCATTCTCAAAGTTTGTTTTTCTCAAGCTGTATTGCATCTCTATATAGACCAGGACACAAAAGTCACCAAAAATTCAAGAAATGAGAATAAGGTTGCAGATGTCATGTTAGTGTCACAAATCAAAGTTGATGTTCACATTTCCCTGTGCCTTTACCAAATAATTCGCTAGAAACGTCATGTTTAGAAATTAGGCAAATCAGCTGTACAGACTAGATATTTTTTGAATTTTATACATTTTATTTAGCAGACTCGCATATAGAATCTATGTTTAAGTTTCTGAATTCAAATTACGAAATGGTGATGCGAGTAGTACTCTTAAATCAACACCAACACAATAGTTTATTGACACAATCTCGCTACAGTTTCAAATTCTTAGTGGTATTAGATTTTTTAAAAGATTATAGAGATTGTTTTTATTTCCACAAAACAATGACATTAAACATCTATTTTAGATTGTTCTTCCTGAATGACGGGGAAATATTGTTCCTCCAAAATGACCATAAACATTTTCTTAAACATTAACAGATTAACTATCGAATGATGAATTTAGGATTAATATCAGATCAGGTAATGGTGGATAAAGGAATAAGCTTTTTTTGAATCAGAATAATAAAAGAAACACTATAAGGTATAACCTGTATGATTTTTAAAAGATATATTTCAAAATAAAAGAATGTCTAATGAGTAATAGTATACAATCCATATAAATACTGAATCTTGTTAATATTTGAATTTCTTTGGAAATTGATTATTATGTATCTTAGCTTCTATAAGTTTTTAATAATTTATACTATATCAAAGCTTCAAATTAAGATGTTTTCTCATTTAGTTTAGGGATAAAGTATTTTGGTTCCCTCATAATTTGGATTTTCGAGGACGTGTTTATCCTACCCCTCCACATTTTAATCATTTAGGTAAGTTACTATTTAAACAGTTCCCACGCTCCTCAGAAACTCCTTATTTTTAGCTATAATTTCTAAGAGCACTTAAAACTCCTTAGTTTTAAAATCAAGAGTCCTTAAAAACTCCTTATTTTTCCGAAAATTAGAACACAAAATTTTTCTGACAGCAGTCCTTTTCCGATTTCTCCCGTTTTCGAGCTTCGTTGTCCGATCTTGGACGGGAAGCGGCAGGTTTCACTGGGAGACAACTTTTATCCTCCTCTCTTCAGAAACGAATACAAAGAGGACCACTGATTGACCCTCCGAAGGGGTGTGACTGGACACCCCGCAAGGTTTATTGATGGGTAATGACCATTTAGTTTATTGGGTCTGGGGAGATAGATGACTTCCATTGATAGATTTGCTCATGCTTCCTGTTCTCGCATTTACGGTTTTTTCCCCAGATGTTTTCACATAGTTTTTACAATGACAAAGTTTCTAGACATCTGAAGAAAAAGCACATAAATAACAATCTTTATTTCCACATTTTTCCCACAAGCAAAATACATGGCAGATGGGTTTGCATTAGGTGCTTCGTGGGGAATGAAGAACTTTGAGGAGAAACAACTTGGTTCCGCTGATAAGGAGTGGCAATTTCGGGCAGACTTCGATGCGGAGACGAAGCTCTTGGAGGGTTAAAAAAGTATGCCCCGGAAATGCGTTTTTAACTGCTTTTGGACTACAAATGAAAAGTATTGAGAATGAATTATAGCTTCTACTGATCGCCATTAAGCAAAATGCCTTGTTTGCCAAAAAGAATTTGATATTTTAAGAATTGGGAAAGTGCTGTTGAAGCTCAAATGACTGGTAAGTAAATTGGGTAACTGTTTTATTTGGTGATTGTTAGCTGTTGTGAAAGCTTTTTTTGTTCACATTTTTTTACACATAAAAATGTGTAAAACAATCAAGTTTTCTAAACGCGTTAATTTATTTATAAGTGCTGATATTCGAAAGATGTGCTCTGATATATTTAGTAAATTAACAAACAAAAATATTCCTCTTAAAATGGAAAACAAATAGAAAAAACTCAGATGGATATATGCGAATGGATTGCAAAACCATACTTAGGTTTGAATATAATTTTTAAATGATACATGTGCTGTGCATTAGTCATTTTGTAATTGTTAGTAATCATTTTTGCATATAGAATAAAATTATAAATGTATTCACTAAATGAATTATTTTTAGAGCCTATTCCAAAAATGCACCCCAATTTAATTAGAAAATTAACAAACAAAAGTTCTTTATGATAACGAAAATAAAAAAAACTCTGAATCCAAATGGATTGTAAATCCGGATTTAGGTTCTAATATATTTTTAAAATCATGCACGGTGCTGAGCATAATCCATTTTACAATCGTTAGAAAAAATTTTAATAAAATTAAATTAAAAATGTGTCCAAAATGATTTTTAAGAGCCTATACTCCGAAAATTCGCTCCAATATTAGAAAATTAACAAACAAAAAATTTATTTTTGAAAATTAAAATAAATAGAAAAACTCAAATGCAAATTGATTGCAAAACTATTTAGGTACCAATATAATGAAAAATAATGCAGCAGCATGCGATTATCATTCTCCAAAGAAATGTAATAATTTTCACGAAATGAAATACAATTTTTGAATACAAGAACATGTTCTGTGTGCATATATTACTTATTCTGTGTGCATTATTAAGATTCTCCTGCAAAAAGGTAAGATTTCAGTAATTTTCAGTGATGTCAAGGAGCTTCCCTTAACATTTTGTGGTCATAGATGGCTAGAGAATGTTCCAGTTGTAGAACATGCAATTGTAATTTGGACTAATGTTATGAAATATGTTAGAAGAGTAGAAAAGGGTACTTCGAATAAAGTTAATTGCAAGTCTTTTCTGACAGTACCAGATGCTACAAAGGATGAGTTAATTCTTGCAAAATTTAATTTTTCTTAACTGTGGCAAAATTATTGCAACCATTCCTTGAATTTTATCAAAACGATAAACCATTGTTGCCTTTTTTGGAAATAATATGTTAAAGATTGTAAAGCAATGTATGGAATACTTTAATCTTCTAAAATCAGAAGTAAAAGTTAATATAAGTACCATTCAGAAGCTTTAAAAATTTGATTTTTCTGACTAATTATTATTCTGTGGACAAAATCAATATAGGGTTTATTGGGGAAAGAATAGTAGTGCTGCCTTTGATTTGCGGTGTGATTGTAGAAGTTTTCTTATACGAATGCTACATCTCATTGGCTAAATCTCCTGCAGCATATTTGCTTGTTCAAAATGCTTCATGTCTTGATCCTAGACGTATGGTTAAATATCAGACCAAGTGCATGAACTCCATGAAGCTTGTACTATCGCACTTTACTCAGAAAAAGATTGTGATGATATATTACTTCAATTCAAAGATTTTATGGAAAGCACCGTTTTCAAATCCGCTTATTGTTTCAGAATTTTGAACCAAAACCAATGCGTTTAGATAGTTTTTTAAATGACTTTCTTAGTATAGATGATACAAAGGAAAAACTGGAAAGTTATGAAAAACATAATGATCTTATCTCATGGCCAGGCTTTTGTGGAATGTGGATTTAATATCAATAAGTCCTTAGAAGTTGAAAATTTAAAAGGAGACTCCTATATTGCAGAGACTTATGTATGAAAATGCTAATGATTTCCAAATTTAGTAATTACTAAAGGAATGAGAAAATTTGTTTCTTCTTCAAGGCAGAAATGTTATGCATTTAGAAGAACAACGCAAAAGTGCGAAGAAGACAAATTTAGAAAATAAAAGAAAACTTGAGCTACAAGAGCTTAATTCCTTAAAATCAAAGAATTTGTCTTGAGGGTGATATAATGAGAATGGAAAAGTCAGCTGAAGAACTGGCTGAGGCAGAAGCTTCTGAGGACTTTTCTCTTTTAAAAAGTGCAAATGCACTACGTAAAGAAATTAAAGGAAAAGCAGCTGAAATAAAGGAATTAGACAAAATAATTTCTAAAATAAACAAATCAGTTGAAATTTATTCATAAGACTTTTTTCTCAGGGGCAATATATTTAACAAGATAAATTATTTGTATTTAAAACGGAAAATAAATCTGTTATATTAAAGTTCTTTCTTATTTTCTAGAAAAAAATGCAATGATTTTTAGAATTTCATTTCTTTTTCCCCATTGAGATGACATCCTTAAAAATTATAAAAATTAGTTTTATTGTGGTTAAATGGGGTTAATATGTGTAAAATACATTAATCTTTTTTGTGCATTGTTTTTAAAAAGTTAACTTCAAAACACACACATTTAACAGACAACATAAAAAAATTAACTTTTAAGTTACTATAAATATGCCAACGGTCCTGCATACATCCCTAATTTTTGTCGTACTAGGTTGAATCATACAATGAAGGTGCAATATGGTTTTTGGTATATCTTGATTAGTCCTTATAAAAAATTATTTGTGTGCTTAGAAAGTCCTTAGAAACTCCTTATTTTTTGTTTTGAAAAAAGAGTGGGAACCCTATTAAAATAGATGAGCTGAGTTTATGGCGAAAGTTTTTATTGAGTTAGGACATATATTTTTGGAAAGCTCCACAATTGAAATAGCAAAATAATTTTTTAGTATTTTCAAGCCTTTATAATAGAATACACATCTAAATCTGACATGTGGTTTATTGTATGATCTGCAAAACTCATTGAATATACTTCAGGTATACTTTGTATCCATTACAAAGTATTTCTTTTCCTAAAACTGATTTACCTGAGATTTTAGTTAAAGCAAAAGCTTGTCTCATTAATTTTAAAACATTTTGAATTTTTGAAAATTGAAAGTTACAGAAGTGTTAATAGTTTAAAATATGGTGGATATAACAAAGTTACTAAACATGTTCTTTATATTATTTTGGAAGGAATGGACTTATGTAAGTTAGCCTATGTTGCAAATGTAAGTAAAATACTGTAACCCTTCATATCGGCCATGATGCACACATTTGGCTGTATTCTTAACAGCAAAGAAAATCTGAATCTATTTCATTAGAATCGGGAGTTCAAAGATCACTTTTCTCAAGCAGTTGTCAAACTGAATTGGTATTAAATATTTAGGTATCTTGAAAGTATGGACAAGAGAATTTATTAAATAAATGTTCTACTGATTTAGTTTCATATTAAAAGGTTCAAGCATTGAATTTGTGTTTAACTTGTAGTTTTACATGTTTGCGTTAACTTGTAGTTTAACTAAGAACCATGCACTTTAATGCATAATTTGGGAATTTTTATTTCTAATGTTTCACCCATATCCTTTGAAAAGTACTGTAAATACTAATTTTTATTACCTGGTAAATACATCTGCTAAATAGATGATAAATCTTCATTCATAACCTTTTTCAGCATAATTGCCTTCCAATGAGTTAACATTTACAAATGATGTTAAGTGATGAAACAATGACGATTAACTATTTTTTGCTAATTGGGTTATTGGTTTACTTGCTATCATGTTTTATTTTACAACGAAAAGATGTGAATTTTCTTTTTTCTAGGGAGTGATATGGCTAGGAGTATTTTGTTGTTTGCTGAAGGTCAGCCACTAGGTAAAAGAGGCCTTGATTGGTTAAAATTACAGTTAATCAATCTCACAGGTTTCAAAAAGAGGTAATTTTTTTAAAATTTGAATGATAAACCATGTTCACTCTAAAATTTTTTAGTGTGCAGTAACTTAAATTTTGTTTAACAATATAAAATAAATCTTTGTTAACTCACATGAAATGATAAACATGTCAAGTGTAAGTTTAAATTTAGACCCTTTTATCTTTCAGAGATTCTCATGCTGTCCGCTTGAAGTTTGCAGATGAAATGATTCCAGAATTTTTAGATTCTGCTGACCGTCCATTTGAGGTTTGATTATTTTATTTTTACATATGTATGTATGTGTGATGCATTATATTTGTATAAAGTTTCAATCTTTTAAAAAATGTAAAAATATTTTGAATATACAGCTTTGGGAATCATATTACATGCATAAACATGGATGTGAAAATTCTGTCCTATTTGTTTTACTCATATTTATCAAGAAGCAAAATTAGTGGATCAGGTGGATTTTTGTTTGATCACGAAATACTTCACTATTTGGAGTTCCATTGATATGTATGCTATAATAACAGGAATCAGAGTCACTGGCATGGCAACAGTGGTATAGGCAGTTATCAAGTGATTCCATTGTGGTGTGTGATGAATTGAAAATGCACAAGTGGGGAGGCAAAAAATTCCTGGAAAACCTTTTATTAAATCCTTCACTAAGGTTGATTAGTTGTAACAGTGACATATCATGGTGCATGGAGGGATTCTGTGTTGTATGTAGGATGTTCAGAACGGTTTTCTGAGTTCCTTATCAAGGGGGCTCATGAAAGAATGAATGGTTAAGAATTCATTTAAGAGTTAAGGATTGAGAGGAATATTATTGAATAAGGGAACCTATTAAGAAAGCTTATTGGCAGAAAGGGAAGTGTTTTTTTATAAAATTCACATGGTGCATTCTTAAGTGTTGTGGTGGAAGGCTTCAGAGAGGAAGAAGTTATTATTTTTTATGTTTTATGGTCGGAAGATTATATTATGATTAACTTGCAGATTATTGTGTAAACAGATGATTTTGAATATAACTTTCTTTAGGTATGTGATTTCCACACACTTCCCTAATTTGTTATAGTTTAGCAATCTTTATGTGTAGTTATGAAACATAAATATTTTATTGAAAAGATTCCAAAACACAGGTTTGCATCTGGGAAGGTTTCTGAAATGGCTTTCCGAAATTTTTTCTGGAAGAAAAATAACCCTGAGATTGTTTATCCTCTTGCATTTGTTATTCTTAGTAAAATTCTAGATCTCACTATTCATTTGTGCTAGAAAAAGTTATCTGTATCTTCATAATTTAATGTATATTATGTGTATTTATAGGGAAATCAGTGGTGGAGAACTTCTGACAAACCATGGCAGACCCTCGCCTGTTGCAAAGAATTGGCAAATGCGATACGGCATCCGAAACCAGAAGAATATGTGTCTCATTTCCCTATTCATCAGGATGGCTCCTGCAATGGCTTGCAGCATTATGCTGCACTTGGTCGAGATGAATTGGGAGCCATAGAAGTAAATCTACACCCTTCAGATGCACCCCAAGATGTTTACAGCGGGGTGTCAGCATTGGTAAGCATCCATATAATTTTTGAAAATGAATCCTTAGGATTCAAGGTGTGGTACAGATTAACTTACATATGTCATGAAACCCCGAAATGCTTTCCTTTATTTGTATTTGCTATTCATTCCTCTGATCAAGTTCCGAGGGTCATTCATTAATTCAATGTCGTATTCCTCTTTCATAAGCCTTAAACTAACTCCAAAATTTGCTGATTGTGCACCTCTTACCAACTATGCTTATCATATTGTGACATGTTTAGTATGATATATATTATGCAGTTCCATCTGAATTATTAACAGAATCTGGATAATATTTTCTTTACTAAAGTTATCAGATCAAGTGTACAAATTACTTATTTGCTGAAATTGACAAGTTTGATTTAGCATACATTCTTTGTACAGAAACTTCTGTCAAATCTATTTAGAAGAGTTTTTAACTATGCTACTGTTGTAAACTTTGAAGTTTTTTCATTGAATGAATTAATGGCTATGAACTTAAAAAATACAATTTGAGACTTCTCAGATATAAAAGTTTTCAAATTGTAAATATTAGAGAAAGAGTGATATCAAAGTTTCAGGATCAATGTTTAATCTGACTTTTCTTCTTTTTTTAGGTTGAAAAAGAAAGACAGAATGATGCTGCAAATAATGTTGAAGTAGCAAAAGTGTTAGAAGGATTTGTAAACAGAAAGGTAGGACTTGATTAAACATGATCATATTTTATTGCTATAACGTGATAACTTTTATGAAAATGCTTTTAATCATACAATGAGTTCTAAAAGCAACTAAAACTACATTGTTACAGATTAAATAACAAAGCAGCGAATTTAATCCCAAAATGTTTTTCTGCTCCATAATTCTTTTAGATTTGTACCTGCTAGCTTCAATGCATTATGTACACTCAGGAACATTGAAAATAGCGCACCAAGAAGAGAGCATCGGATTGAAATGAAATTTAATACACATAATGATACAGATGAGATTCACTTGATCCCCAAATCAAGACAATTAAA
Source organism: Meta bourneti (assembly GCA_933210815.1). Lineage (NCBI taxonomy): Eukaryota > Metazoa > Arthropoda > Arachnida > Araneae > Tetragnathidae > Meta > Meta bourneti. Next base: position 77,849,225 of record OW119926.1, on the reverse strand, counting down.
CAAATACAGTGAGTACAATTAGACAAATATAGTGCAACTTCAATAGCGCGTCCGACCGCCTCCTGCTGCAATACATGCCGCAATACGGTCCGGCATTGAGTTGATTAGACGTCTGTTGTTGTCCTGAGGCAGATGGGCCCACAAATCTTGAACAACCACCTCCAAATCATGTATAGAGTGACACGGCGGCATCTGACGTTTCAGCTGGTCCCACACATGCTCTATAGGGGACAAGTCCGGGGAGCGGGCCGGCCATGGAAGAGTCTGAACATGATGTAGGAAGTCTTGAGCAACTCGAGCTATATGCGGACGAGCATTATCTTGCTGGAAAATTGCCCCTGGAAGACCATTTTGGAAAGGTCCCACGTGAGATCGAAGAATGTCATCAACATAACGCTGGCCCGTTGGTTCCACGTACCACAGAGTGGACTCTATCATAGGCTATGACCCCCCCAGACCATTACACCTGCTGTGCGGGCAGTGTGTCACGTGACAGCGTGGGTGGAATTGTACCGTTCACCAGGGCGCCTCCACACCTGTACACGGTTATCATCTGTCCCCAAAACGAACCGGGATTCATCACTAAACACCACGTTTTGCCAATCTGTGGCATTCCAAGTCGCTCTGCCTTGGCACCACTGTAGACGGAGTCGCCGATGTTTCAGTGTTAAAGGCAGTACACGAAAAGAGCACTTGGATTGCAGATTTGCTTCCGCAAGGCATCTGGAAATGGTTTGTGGAACAACTGGCACCCCTACATCTGATTCTATCATGGAACGAGTCACTGTGGGATCCACCAGCGCTTGCTGCACGATCCTCTCGCCTCGTCATCTTCCTGGTCGCTCCAGACCTGGTACGCAGCACATGGGTACCATCTCGTGTCCACTGCTCCCAACATGGTCTGACGGCACACTCCGAAGGATCGACCTGGCGAACAACACGGCTTGTCGACCAGCCTGCGGTTTTCATGCCGATAATCAGGCCCCTCTCAAACTCGCTTAACTGAGAAATGTCTTCTCACACGTCTACCTGGCATTCTTCGCTTACTAAAGTCCTTCTACAGTCGGAATGTGATCGTCACGTGTATGAATCTTCCACTATGCACCGATCCCACTTCCTGATTGCAGCGCCACTGCAGGGTGTGTGGTCATGCGCATTGGCACCAAACTTGGATCATTTGCATATCGGATCTCACTGTACTTATTTGCAAAGTTTCACGATTGTACCTTTCTTCCTTCTTGGTGTGCTATTTTCAATGTTCCTGAGTGTATAAAATTACACAATTTTTTACTGTTTTGAGTGAATGAGTCACAAAAATAAGCTTAGTGTTAATTATATGAACAAGTAATTATATTGCAACTTCATCCCTGAAAAGTGCACTAAAGTTTGAAGTTTTGTATGTCGATTTTTTATATGCATGTTAAGAATCAAGCTGTTAGGAATGGTGATTTTTGTTAAATTCTAAATAAAAATTTATTGTTTGATTTCTCTTGTTTACTTGTCCTTTTACATTATATTTGATAATATAAAATAAAAAAGATGAATTAATATGAAAAATTAGTTTATGGTCTAATTTATATAATTTAATAAATATTAATAATTTAAGTTAAATTCATAAATATTTACTTTGATTAATTTGGAATAAATAACGAAGTAGGTGATAGCAGGTTGTGATTCAATAAAAATTTCATAACTTAAAAATTTTAGTTCTACCATTGAAATGCAATTTAGTATTGATTTTTCATAATATACAGATGTCTGATCAACTTAAGTGAATAATGAAATATTTTGTGATTTCTATACAAAAATTGATAACGAAAGTTTGCATATAAAGTGAAACTTTTATTTGTGAGATTCACTTATTTTTCTCATTGCATAGTTTGTCAGTCGTGAATGTTATAATTCTTTTCCTGAACAAGATGCCCTAAAAATTTAAATTTTGTGATTTGTTTAAACAGGATTCTGCATTACAAATTTCTATGTTGAATTCGTTTAGGTTGTGAAACAGACTGTCATGACATTTGTTTATGGGGTTACCAGATATGGAGCAAAATTACAAATTTTGAAACAACTGAAAGACATGCCTGAATTTCCTGAGAAATACCAACATGAGGCTGCAATTTACTTGATGAAGAAAATATTTCTAAGTATAAAGGAAATGTTCACTGCTACTCAAGAAATTCAGGTAAAGTGATCAACTATTAAAAGTTCTTATTCATATTATATATATTTTTACTTGATAAGAAATTTGACTGTTTTTTTATGCTGTATAACAATTCAATATAATTGATACTGTGTTATCCCCTGCTATATCTCTCTTTTACTTCACATTCTGATGAATTTTTGTTTGCAGATGAGATTGTTCCAATATTTCATTAGAATTGGTAATTCACAGGTTACTTGCTTTAAGTTATGTTGTTCATGTAAATTACTGTTAAACCTATGAATGAAATTGGAACTGCAAAAGAGATATTCTTGAGTGAACAGTTGATTCTGAATAGATAGGTAGTGGCTCCTTGAATGCAAAACAGATATAAATTTTGAATTTGAATAATAATCTATCGCATCTTTTGCCTAAAATGTCTTGTTTTATCCAGCGCTCCATAAGAACTTGGGGTCACATTGGCCCCTTCCGTCTTTCTAGATGTAAGACAACTTCTCATCTTTCTAGTGTTAAGGAGCATATTTAAAAATATTTTTTTTCTTTTCAGTTTGTGCTTTGACTAATTTACCATTCTATTCTCTCACTGTGATACATTGTGCAAAATTAACAATTCTTAACATTTAGAAATTTTATTTAAACCTTGTTTGCCAACAATAGCTATTTAAGGCCATAGTAACCTGAAAATTACAAAAATATCATTATTTTATTGTCATATATTAATTTACAGCTTTAAAGAATAAGTGCAAAATTTCGTAGCTGTAGCTACATCATTTAAAGTGTTAAGTTTTCCCATCAAAATCATTAGTGAAATCGACTATCTTTTCATTTTCAAGTCCTTTTCTCAGCTGTTTTTCACGACTACAATGTATTTAAAATATAGTTTTTGTTTATAGTGTTTGTTATGCTTAACTTGTAACGTTTGCAAAAAAATATTTGTAAAAAAAAATAAGTTTTATCCTAACACAAAAAATTATGACAATCGCTTCAAAGAAACTAAAGAAAAACCATTTGAAAAAATAAAGATTTGAAATTTTAGTAAATAAAAAAATAATACAGTAATTTTAAAATATTGAAATATTTTTTAATTGAATTTTTCAATTGTGTGTAAAATGGATTGTTTCTTTTATAATGTATATTTCATGAATATTGGAATACACCAAAACATTTTAATATAAATATAAAATCCAAACTAATTGTTCAAATAGTTCAGCGTCACCTTAATTGTTGATAAACAAATTTTTAATATTTATTTAAATTCAGAAAAATTTTACATTTCATTAATGAATATCCTCTGACTAGCTATTACACTTTCATTAGAGTTCATGAGTCTTGGTAAACCTTGAAAACTTTTTCTCAATTTGCTGAAGCCCTAGTTTACCAAGAAAAATTTACAAATTAAAATTGACATTAATTTATTATTTCAATAGAAAGAAAGTTTCTGCAAGAATTCTATTAAACTTAGACTCTTGGATCTCAAAGATCTTACTTTTTAAAACATTCAGTGGAGATCAGAACACAAATACATTTTCAGAAAGATAGGAAAACATCGTGCCATTCATTTAATTATGAAAAGGGCTTACAAAAGCAAACCTGGATTTAATGTTTGTAATTATGATTGCAAGTGGTGGATCATATGAAGTATGTACCTTAAGTGATGCAGATACTTTAAAAATATTCTTATATCCTAATGAACCTTCAGGTCAGCTGTAGATCAGTGGGTTTGGATTTGCCTGCCACGCTAGCAAGCTCTAAGCGGTGCAGTTTAGATTCCTCTCTTCTGACTCAATAGAGCTTTCCTTGTGTCTATTTACTTGACATTGTTTGGCTTAGCTTGGACAAATTTTGTCCTTGCACCATAACCCCCTAGAAAAACCTAATGGGCCTTTGCCCCATATCATACTTATCCTACATAACAACATTTTATTTGTTTCTAGTCAATGAATATTGATTACAGTTTTAAACCATTTAAATTTGTATCATAAATGAAAAATGTCCCATATAAGTAAAATCATTTGTAAAATGTCCAGTGTTGGCAACATCACATTGGTGAATTTCTAGATTTCCCATAAATGAAAAATATCTTTTGCATACTCTTAAAACACATATTAGAATTTGTGTAATTGAATACTTTCAAAATATTAATGATTTATTTCAGGATTGGTTCACTGATTGTGCTGAACACATTACAAGAGTTTCTGGTGACACTCTAGAGTGGGTTACACCGCTGGAATTACCTGTGATTCAGCCCTATCATAAGGAAATAAAAATCCGTATGCCCAAATATCTTTTTTGTCAGGTATTTTCATAGTTGAGTTTGCTGGAAATGAATCTCATTAAATTTGTGTATGTTTTATACATTTTAAAATTGTCTTTTAATTACAGGGTTCCAAAACAAATTTGGATTACTCTAGTTATAACGAACCATATCAGTAAGTATGGATGTTTATTTTTAACTTCCTTCTTCATATATGCCAATGTGAAGTTTATAGGAATAGATCAATTTTGTAATTTGTTCAAATCCTTGTTTACCAATTTATTTTTCATCAGCCTATTATTTTTTAAAGCTTTTATTGTTTTTCTTATGGCACATGGGAAACCCCAAAATTCTAAGAGCTTATTTTTTTTTGTACATTTCACCAGAAACATCTAAAAATTGTTTTAGTTGAGAATCTGGGAAATTGAAAAAACCTGTTTTCTATGCTATAGGGTTGGAGTGCTTGGGAGGTAAAAAGTATTTTTTGCCGGGACAGTGGCAAAAATTTGAAAATTCCAGGCAGAAATAGTAAAATGTCCTTGAAAGTTATTTAAATGGAAAATGTATTTAATTAAGCAAGAAATTATATTTATTGCACAATACTGAATAATGGTCATCAAAAATCTTTCATATCACTTATTAATATTGTTTAGCAGCTTTATTAATTAAAAATAAAGGCAATTCTGATAAACCAATTTTGAGTGAAAGATAAATGCTCATTATTGAATGTGTGCTTGTTTGTATACAAACCTTGCCCGAGGTTTTCTAACCAAGGGAACCACATAATGCAAACTGAACCTGTGTTTTGCAAGATGTTAGGTATTTCATAAAATTAAATCAAGAACAAAGCATGAGTCGTTTGCTGTTGAGAAAATGTATAAAAAAAATTGCCTTCAAGTGTATAAAACTAATGTTAGTTGAGATCACTAAAAACCATGAGATAATGCTTGAGCCACTAGCCTTAAAATATTTAAGAGGATCTGTGCTGGCAAGGAAATGATGCAAAAATACAATTAAAAAAAGAATTGTGTGTGTGCCATTCTTAGCGGGAAAATTGGGATGAATAAAAAAAATGGATTGTTTTAATAGTTTTTATAAAAATTCGTACAAAGTAATACTAGATCAAACAAGTACTTGAATCATCTTGCTGTCTTTGTGTAATCATGATTTGTTTTTAAATTTAGATCTCCTAATATAAGGAAACAGAAAAATGGTTTTGCACCTAATTTCATTCACTCATTGGATGCTACTCATATGATGCTCACTTCTTTATATTGTCAAAGGTAAAATTTGTTTTCAGTTTTAGCGTTTTTCTACAATATTTATATTATAGTTATCTTGCTGAGGAATCAGATTTAGTGTTTTGTCATAAATTTCAAAGATGAAGAGTCATCCTTAGAATAATTTAAAACTTTTAATGACAAAATATTTTCTTAGTATCTTTCAGCTGCAATTTAGGGAAAATAGGGATAAAAGGAAATTATTCTTTATTACTGTAATTTATTTCTCCTGAAAAACTTTATAATTTGTATGTAATTGCAGGAAAGGTATCACTTTTGTGTCTGTACATGATTGCTACTGGACTCATGCTTCATCTGTTGAAATAATGAATAAGGTATGTGTAATGCTTGGTGTATGTAAACAAATCTGCATCATTTACACAAATAATTAATGATTGTTTCATTTTTAGGTTTGTCGAGAACAATTTGTATCATTGCACAGCGAACCAATATTGGAAGATTTATCCAAATTCTTTTTAGACAAATATGCTCGAGTAGTAGATGAGTAAGTTTTCAATCTATCTATTCATTGTAAAAACTGAAATAGTCATGATTATAACTATTTTTATCATTTGGAGAAGTTTAAGATTTCAAGTTTATTTGTAAACAATAAACTCGGTTGTACAAAATATAAAAAAATAATAAATTCTTGTTTCTGAAAAGCTAAAGATCCAGGGAAAGGTCTTAAATTGTTTTATATACAAGTTGCAACTTCGTAAATTGAAGCAATTCTTATTTTGAATTGTTTGCTTATGCTATTGGGAATTGATAGTTTGAAAGAATCCATAAAATTGAAAATAATGAGAATTTTAATGAACAGGAACATGTCACACTTAAAACATTGAGTTGGCATTGTAGTATGCAGAGTAAGAGGACAGTGATATGAAGTCCCATAGTGTTAGTGGAAAAATTATTATGGAAATTATTCACATTTTTTATTCAACTAAAGTAAATTTGAGATTGGCTACTGACTGGACAGTTATGAATAAAAAGAACAAAATAGTTTTCCTTAAAACTCAAGCTTATGAAGTGTTAAGTTCAAAATCCCAAGTTTTCAGCAAGTTAGATGTGATCAAAATTTGCTAGTACATTCACTGAATTGTTTAAAGTAATTAGTTTTTACAGCTTGAACTTAGTCCATAAAGAGTATGAACTCAATATCCAAGTTACATCAGCATAGGAGGTAGCTTTCATTGTCTTGCTTATCTCCATGTTTAGCATTAGTATCAACAAGGTGTACGTACATATCCCAGTTGAATTTCCTATTATAATATAATCTTTGAGCACGCTTGTCCCATCATTTTTTTCTCATCTATAACCAAGCTTTTGGACCCATTACATCCATGAACCAGTAAGTCTTCCGACTGGTTGATGGCATGCTAGAGGAATATGAGTCTACCGTGCTGCCCCTGCAATCAAAAATTGCATTTTTGGTTATACCAATCCAAAGATGTGCTTTTGGGCAATATGTGATATTAGGGCATGTGCTGATGTATGACTGGAGTCAGCATGTTTTGCAAGACAATTTGCTAGTTCCAAATGAGGTTTAACATATGCATGCAATCTTATTAACAGCATCCATATATAGATACTGTTGAATCCATGTGCCATTTTGAATTTAAGTTTACTGTTTACATGTATTATCTTTTCATTGCTTCAAAACGGTTTCCAAATCAGTTTTAATGCAGCAGAAATATTCAAGGTGACAAGTTGTATCTTGATAAGGCCTAAAATGTTATGCTTGTTATTTGTTCCTTTCAACTAGTTAATATGCACAAAATTTTGACAATTCTTGTGTGCCTTCCACCCATTGTCCAATTTCTCAGTCGTGGAGAGGTATTTATTTTTATGAGCTCTAAAGTAATAAATTCACTTTATCATTGATTCCTTAAGTTAAACTTACCAGTTTAATCTTAAGCTGAAAATCCATGTTTACATTTACTTTTAACAATTTTAATTTATGGATGAAGAAATGGATGTTATTAGTATGTTTTATGGTTTTAATATTAAACTAAATTTAAGCGCATTACAATTGATTAAAATTTATTTTCCATAACTTTTTAGGAATATTCAAGGCAATAAATCAAGAGAAAAGTCAGCTAGACTAAAATTAAGAGACCTTCTGAGTACAATTCCCAAGAAAGGTAAGTTTTGAAACAGAAAATAAAAACTTATGAACTGTCAAGAACACTAAAGTAGTAAACACCAAATAATTTTTATCTCAAAACTATCAGCATTAGAATTACAAATTAAAAAAATATTTTTCCCAATTTTATACTTTGTTTTTGTAAGTAATTTGAAATTATGTTTAAGGAGTGATTAACTTTGTGTTTGATATTGTTTTATTAAGTTCAAAATTTATTTTCAGGTGTATTTGATTTGAACAAAGTTTTCGAATCTGAATACTTCTTTAGTTGATACAAGGCCCAAAAGTCTAGAACATGTGATAAAAATGAATTTAAAACCTGTAAATAAGCATTTCTGTGCAATTATAACTAATTGCATACCTGTAAATATGTTGAGAAATAAAGTATTTTTCACAGGACATGATTTACAAATGTACATTTATTCACATAATCCATGTGAAACAGAAAAACCGTAGTTGCCGACGTCTACTCAATACAAATGCATTAAAAGTCTAACATTGACCTCATTAAGTGACTCAAAGTGAAATTTGTTAGCCACTTGAATATTTAGTCCATTTCTTTTCATAGGTTGGTAACTTTTAGCTGGTATTTAAGTAATGAATACACCTTAGAGGTCCCTGAATTGATCTTATTTTGTTAAATTTTCAGATAAACAAGCCATTCTCGTTTCAAACTTTTTATTTCAAGCAAAAATGCAAACCATCAATTAATACCTTGTTGAAAATGTCTTCACTATATGAATATCTTTTTCTGTGAGCAGTGTGAAAGTGCTTCATTAAAGACTAAAAATTTGTGCAGTTATTTAAATTGAACACAAAGCAACAATTAGCATGTACAAGATTGCTAACAAGTTTGTAATTCTGATTTTGTGAGACTAAAACACATTTAAGATAATTCTTCATAAATAATCAAATTTTAGTAAAAATTATGAAACATCCCAATATATATTATAATGTTAAACAGGATTTTTAAAGGAAACCCAAGTGTTAATGAAATAAATAACGAACGTTTCATGCATTGATCCAATGATGCAGTTTAAAACAAATTGCTAAAACTACAGTATTCATTCTATATTTGTCTTGCCAAAATCGGATGTTGCATATTTATTTTAATTTTTACTTTAGTTCCCCTTTTATTTTTCACTTCAGGCATAACAATATTAAGTTTTAAAGAAAAATCATTACTAGATACATATATGTATTACGAATTTAAAATGGAGTATATAATTGTCAATATTTGAAGGAAAAAAACATAAGTCAAGTTTGATAAATTACTTATTAATTAAAAGTCACTCAATGTTTCTGGTAGCTAAATTACAATTTTGTTTAATATTTTTGTAAATTAAATTATTCACTTTTAGGGAATGAATTTCTTATTCGATAATTTTAAAATATCCACTTTAGTTATTTTAATCTAATTGATGTAAGAAACATCTTGAAAGATATTTAAAGTGAATGTACTGAATGGTTACTACCTTTGAATGTTTTGCTTAGTAAATTAAGCTGAATACTGTTTGAATGCGTTAGAACGCAACATTCTCCAATGGCCAAATCAAATGTGAAAAAGAATGAATGTACAATTGTTCTAAAGCCCTTTGGATTTTAGTCTTATATTTTGTTCGTCTTTTTCTGTATTCATATTTGCATTACATACTATCTAAAATAAATTAAGCTACTGCTTTACAAACTTAATGTACTATGATGTAACATTTCTCCCTCATTTGTAATAATTCGAATGCTTAATAAAAGCATGTAAAACTCATTTTTTTACATTAAACCAATAATGCATATTAATTTTCAGTTGAAAAATACTTTTCAATATGTGTATGACTCTGAATATGAAATCATCCATAACTTTCCATATGTTGTAACAAATTGGGTAGTTGCCACTATTTTGCTCTGGATAGTTAAGGCAATGCATGCACACTAGTACTGATAGTTGCAACTAAGCCAGGACAGTATTTGCAAATTTATGAAAATACAGTAATTTAAGCTACATAATTTGCAATACTATGCTAAATGAATTTTACAAGTTCTTTATAAATATGAAAATAACTTTACAAGGAACTGTTTAAATAAACTAAATCCACCTGAATAATTTTAAAATTGGGTCTAAAGTAAATGTTGATCTACATAGCTTTAAAAATTAAAATGAAATTTTATCAATTCTACAGAAAATGATTCAGTCAAGATAATTTTTAAGTCCATGAAACTTCCAATGTTAAATTTAACATTAAGATGTAAAGATTGTCAAACCAAAAAGAACTTGTAAATATTTCTTCTCCCAATATTATGATTAAGTTATACAACTCAAAATTAACCTTTGGAATCCAACCAGCATGAGTACACATAGAATAAAGCTAATCTGGTTCTGTTTGATGATGCTGCACACCCTTTTGAGGACCAACAGAAAAGCTGTGATTGTCTTCTGTGCTAGTCAATGAATATTTAGGATGTGGTCCTAGGCAAATTTAGACATACAGTATAATTAGTGACCTATGAACATGACTGTATTAACAATTATTCCTTCAAAAATTAAGTCCAGTTGAGAATCTTGGTAGAAATGTTTCAAAATAAACACTTAATTACATATTTAGCTAAATAAAGTGTCTCTAGTAAGGAAAAATAACTTTAAATAAGACCATTTCATATTTGCTTATATGAAATGATGTTTTATTGCTGTATTTACATGCATACACATTTCTATGAGACTAAACAATAACATACTGAAAACCATTTGGAGAGACAAACTATTAAAAACTCCACCAAATACATTAAGATTTCTTAATTTCACAATATATTCTTTGGTAGATTATTCATAAAAACATAATAGTAAAATTGAAATAATTTATACATACAATAAATATAATCTATAACAAACTATTTTTTATTTCATGCAAATGATCTGCATTTTATATCAAAATGAATTGAAAGTGAATTATTGGGCACCAGCACAGTTCGAGATTGTAAAAAGGTAGACAGATTGACAAGATGGCACCTTTATCCTTCTAATAAATTTTAAATTTTAGAGGAAATTTTAATGCATTGGCGAACTTATTTTGCAAGCAAACTTAATGCAAAGCATACCATGTGTTAAAGCATTTAGTACTATTTAAAAGCACAAGCATCATATAACAGCTTTATAATATGTATGCTCATCAGGCCTCATTGAGCATATGGTTAATTACCCTATGTAATACTTGCATACTTATTGATTTCACAGCCCTTCCCTTTAAATTAGGTTTGAAATATTTGCAAATGGACGGAAACGACATTTCAATATTGTCGCAAAGCAACTTTACAATTCCTTTTTAATCAAACTAGACAATTTTATTACATGAATTATAACAGGGCTTGGAAGTATGAGGCCTGGGGAAGTCACACATGTATATAAAGATGAGATATGTTACTTTGTGATGTGAAAACAAATGTTTAACGGCCTAAGTCTAAAAAGGTAGGGATGCCAAATATTCATCTTAAAAGTTTTTAATTAAGTTACTCAAAGTTAAATTTAGCATGATGCGATCCTTGTAAATAAAAATAGAGTTGAGTTGTGCTCCATACAAAATATAACTGTTCTTACACCCAGACACTATCATAAGAAAATCATTGACTACATAATGTTAGTTAAAACAATAATACAAAGCAAAATTCTCACTTAACCTCCTTATTAAGTGGACATTAATCAAGAACTTGAATAAAATCATAACTAAGATCATGTTTTCAGCTCAATGAGATTGTTGAATATAAACAAATTAGCTTTGATACAAGAGATGATATCACATACCAGTTATAAAGGGCTGTTTTGGGCAATTGACGATCATAATTCCATCCTTTGCTAGGTTTTAAAAGCATGGTTCTTCACATCCCTGAGTAGAACGACCAAGAGGCAATTCATAATTTTTGGCTTAAAACACTAACCCTGATTTCAAAATTTATCAGTTACGTGTTTGAATGTTATTTTATGAAACACTTAGGGCAGATTATGTAGTCGAATTTGGGCACATCTGACATCCCTCCTCTTAGAGGCTCAATCAAACAAGAATTATTTATAAAACACTTATTAACCTAGATATATAACTGCATCTCCACAAAAACAAGTTTACTATATGAATAGACTAATAAGTAACATTGGAAAATGATAGGTAATGAATACAAATTGTAGACAAAAATTATTAAGCAACTATAATCAGTGAAAAAATAACTTATTTCAATGAACAAAAATTACATTAGTAATATCAATACACATAAAAACATGCAGTTGTATCAAATGTAATAATAAAATTGTGGATAGAAATTACAACAAAATGGTTTTGTAAAATTTTGAATTTTTTGAAGGTAATTTTAGTTTAACTAATATTTTTACCAGGTCATTTCCCTGAGCTTAATTTATTAATAACCACTTAGAATTCAAATTGAATAATCTGAATTAAATAATTTCAGTTTCCTTTTTGAAGTAGTATGATTCATACATACATTTTAACTTATTTATTTCATTCGTTATTTAATACAGTCAACTGCAACAGGAAACATCTTTTAATTCTGATTTTCATCTCTGATAGGAATAAAACAATAGTGAAGAAATAGACTGTACAGTGAACTTGCATCAAAAGTAAAAAACATCCAAACTTTTGCAGGTAGTACAACACTGAAGATGAGAAAATGGCACAACGTAATGAGTGAATCAAAATTAAACATTTTACGATATCTGTAAATTAGCCCCTACATCCGTAAATCCTAATTATAACCTTGCACTATAAACCTTCAAATGATAAGGAGAATCTGATGGGATAAACATGCTGCGGCTGCATCAGATAACAGAAAATTCAATTGAATGCCAACAATAGCTGTCTTTAAGGACAGGTGGTTGAAGGACTATTTTCAATTGGTTGGCATCTTCAAAAGGAAAACATTTTGAAAAGGGCATGAATACGAACATAGTGGTTGTCTTGTCTACAAAAATACGATGCTAATGATAGCACATAACAAACTTAGGCTGAACGCGCACTCTTCAAAGTTCACAGAAGTTCAATCGTCTGTAAACGGAGAAAAGGATGGAGACCAGTCAAATCCAAAAGCAGCCATGGAAGTTATTTAAAATGTCAGGGAGTTCATAAGGAATATTTTTAAGGGGTGGTAAAATCATCGCACATGAGCTGCAAGAGACATTCTTCACGGTATTCCAACTCCTAGAAATACACATGAAACCAGAGTCATTTTCAGAAACACAGACAAGAGGCACACGTTACTTGACTCTTGCATTATAAGGTAAAATACATTGTAATTCTCTAACAACCATTTATAAACTTTATTATTTTTAAAAACCAAAATTTAAAAATAAACAAAAGTGCTTCGCTTAAAAATGAAATCAAATTATGTCAGAACTTAATTACAAAATTGTCTTTATTTTTTATGAGAAGTTCTATATGTATTCTTAAAAGCAGAGAATTTTTAAGTGACATACAATATAGGCATTTTGGAATCTTACGACATTAAGAGAAAGGGGATACTTAAATGTTTTGCTTTGTTCAATCTATGTGTATTCCGTTCACAAAAAGGATTCTCACCAGATTTATTTTGGCAGTTTGCATACTCAGCAGAAACTAGAACATCAAGTTTTAAAAGTGGAAGATGAAAAAGAGAATGAAAGACAGGGACAACAAACTGAAATTAAAAACGAGTTTGTTACACAGCAAGATGGATTAGGTGCTAAAACAAGAGTTTCAAGATAATAAAGATAATCTTGGACTACTCTGTCCCCCATAAAATCCAACACTTGAAGAGGGCAACTTGCACTTAGAATTAATCCGCAACTGAGCTGGATGGATCTGCCTTGGTTAGCAAACTGCCCTGCAAAAGAGAAAGGGAAAGGGAAAAATGGGATAGCCATCTATTCAAATGATAAGTGTAAAGATCTGCTAAAGGTGCAAAGGTAACAAATGTACATTGAGGTAACAAATTAAAACAATTAATTCCCATCTCTCCCGAGTTTACATTTTAGAAACATTCAAAGTTACCAATCTTTCGTAAAAAATACAGGCATGCACTTAAATAACAACTGTCAACGCAATATTAACATGCACCCCAAATATTTGATAACACAAGGTTAGATTTCTAAGTAAAATTAAAACAAAAGGTATTAACAGTTTACGATACAACCTATGTTCTATAACTGGAATTCAAAAAACCATATTGATTTTCATTTTCAGAAAAACAATTGAGGAGTAGTGCCAATTTTTAACTCCTAAAGATAAAATCTTTTAAGTATACAATTATTGAACCTTTTGCAATCGTAACATTAAAATTACCTATGGTAATGCTGAAAATACTGCAACATCCAAGTGCAGACGGTTAGACATATAATAAAATTATTATTTTTAATTGTCTAAGCTATATAATTTGCTATATAGTACAATTTTCTCAAACTATTTTAGCATAATTTTAAATCACATTAAATTTAACATTGCAACTGAAATATATTTTCAATATTTAGATTACTGCAAAAAATTATTTATAAACCAGATTTACTTCAGTTTATAGCATTGTTAAGAAATACATAGTAAATTTAAATAATTAAAATTAAGGTAGGGCAGCTTTCGTTCAGCTTATTATAAAGGCATTTATAAATTTAATCCTATCAACTTTTCTCACTCATATCTTTACCTAAAAATTAGTATAAATAAATATTAAATAGAAGTACAAGATATTTAATGCAAGACTAATTATCCCTAAACAATTACTTACCAAAAGAAAAAAATGGATAGCATTTAACATTGATATTTATCCAATTATTTGGTAACTATCATAGATTAAGACTAATAATTGACCTCAATTTTAAACTAATGTAATTATTGTAATGAAAATGCAAAATTCGATAAATATTCTACTAATTTTCTATTATTTTAGGCACAGAAGTAAACAAACAATTATTGATGATTTGAACTGCATCACCTTTGTAAGGTAGTCAACTTTCAATTCTAAATCACAAAATTTACAATCAAACTTTTTTATATAATAAACTGTTTTATTTGATATACAAAGTAATAACATACAAGATTAAAAAAATATGTTTTAGAGTTTATCAAGTGGCACTGTTATTGTCTAGTATTACAAATTGAAATAGAGTGGAGGAAAGGGATAGTCAGTAGAATCAATAACAGTAATATACAAGCAAAAATCTGAAAATTTCAGATGCTTAACCCAACACCTTAAAGTCATTAATGCAAGAAATGGTGTGAATCATAAACTATATACCATATTGCCAGGAACTTAAGGATGTTTTGCACATGAAGCATATTTAACTTACCATCAATTCAGACAAAATTTTTTAATTTCCTATAAAAAATTAAATGCAACCAATTAAAACACATTTTTCTTTGACACTTTTCCCATCTAGCACCATGCTCTAAGTACCTATTTTGTTTAATTTCAGTTCAGTTTTATTTATGAACTTTTGAAAATTCATTAATTGTATTACTGTGCATAAGGGGTAAACAAACTAAAATAAAATGTATACAGATAAACTAACAATTCAGTTTCCTGTGATTTCAATGAACTTAAAAGTATTCAATATTTATTCAGAATATTCAGTTTTTCAATTGCAAGAATTTTCTAAACCATCATCTTTTATACTTTGTTTACCAAATATGCCACTTTTTAGTAGCAAACCTTTCCACTATGTTATCTGAATCCAGCATTAAAACAGTATGCTTTGAGAACACAAATTTAAACAAACTATATGGGTCAACTTTTTCATTGCACGACTTTTCAAACCTATTAGCTAAAATTTTCATAGAATTGGGGATAGTTTATCACTAGTCTTTTTGCTACATAAGGGTCAACTAAAATGGAAGAAATACTTTTTTACAACAAAATGCATCACATTGTCATACCATTTCTCAATGAAATATAATTTAAAGGTTATTTACAATTCTTAGCATGTGAATTTCACTCTCAGCTATATAAAAGCTCTTCATAACAAATTAATTATCTAAATTTGAAAGGAAGTGTAAATCAAACTAATGAGTTAAAATAGAAAAATTATATCTGATTTAAAAAATAGTAAATGATCCAAATCATTTTTAAAATATAAAAAACTATTCATTACAAAAACGATTAAAACATTTAGTCTTTAAAGTTCTTAGATCATCTACTAGAAATTAAAAACAACTTGCAATGTGATGCATGTTTTCTTTCACCTTGATAACTTATATAACATGACCTTATTTACCAGATATGAACTTAACTTACTGGTTAAGCTCAAATCAGGTCAGATAATAAGCTTTCTGAATTCCAATTACACATAAAATATTTGAGTTTAAGTTCAATTTAAAATTAAGATAAATAATCTGAAATAATTTTGAAGTATACTTAGAATGCTAGCATAAGTATTAACTTTCAATTAAAAGAAAAAAGGTGTTATAAAAACACATCTACTTGGGCTAAACACATCTTACTAATCCTGCAGTGCAAGATTTGAACAAATGGAAAGAATAATTAAATTACAGGAAAAAAGGAAAACCTGTTTCTGCTATATATGCAAAGTGCAGAAATAAATCAGTGGTTTCAATTCGATCCACACACTGCTAAATATAAAATGTTAAGCATTCCAGAAATAGAATTACAATATTCAAATTTTAAAATGAAAAATTAAAGTTTAAAGTTAAAAATGAAGTCCACAAGAGAATTACAGGTCATGTATATTTGCTTATTCATATACATTTTTGTTCATTAAGCATACAAAAAGGGAGTAATTAAATTGCAAATATTGCTTAAAAAAGGATAGTTTGCTTAAAAATTTTATTTAATTAGAAGTAAATTCTTATCCTTTGTGCAATGTGCTTATTCCCTATTCTTTCATATTATTTTTTATTTTAAGTAGTACAAATCAAAGATGCAAACCGCACTCATCTAAGTCTCTTGAAACAGCTGTAATATTTGACTTTAATCGAATTTATAGCAAAACTGAAAAGCTATTACTAGAACATAAAATTACACAAATAACAGATTAAACATTTTAAGTATTGTAAAATGCCTGAATATTTAAAAAATAAATTTTTTGTAAGACATACTAATGTTTCCTTAATGCTGGTATATAAGAATGCAACTTCATGACAATGGTGTTATCGCAGACCTATAGAAAGGTATACTTCAAAAATTGTTGGCAGCATTTTTCAGATATATACGATTTTTTCCATGAATAGTGGTCAGTACAAATAAAATATTCTCAGCCAATTTCTTTTTACATTTTGAAGACCCATTTGTTCCAAAGTTGTTTAGAGAAATCTTTTTCCTTCAATTATCCACTACACTTAAGATAGTTTTTGGCTGATCTGTGATAGCTGTATCCACATATCTGCACAAAACATCTGATTAGGAGTGTCTACTGCAAACATCTTTTCCATAATCATCATTCACTGCTGAATATCAAATTTTCTGAGTATATAATTTGATGGATAAACAGTTCAAATTCTGGAAATTTGATCAGATATTCATATGCATATTTTACAGCACACCGTTTAAAAATTTCTCAACTTTATTGATGCAACAGTTCTGACTAATAAAAAGTGGAGTCATCTTTTGAAAGCAAAATTACAAGAATGTAATTTAGAATTTATAATAAATCAACTGCAAAAACTGTAAACCTGTAGCAGGTGAGCGACCGGAGAGGCAGTAGCTGCAGAGCAATAAACCTCCATTATTTGTGGAATCTTCAAATTAAAACATCACTTCTACCATTGGCTGAGACTTTAAACATCGAACCACAAATTATCTCCAAGATGTGATTTTATTTGTTAGTTCTGTAATTGTATATTTTATGCAATTAAATTTTTTTTATTGCACTTCTGTAATTGGAGTGACTCCTGTGTTTCTTCCATTACAAATAGTTTTCTTCTTTTCAAATCTTTTTAATTTGGGGGATTACATAGATTATTGGCAGATTACAGTATATATGAGATTTGTTTCTTCTTAAATAATGTTGCAAAATAATCTTTGGTTTATCATGTGCACGATAAATTATTTATTCCAGCAGCAAAGATCTTGTTCCATTTAGAATGTAGGTAAACTTGCAGATTCTACCTTTCTCTTTCAATTGACAGCACCAAAATGCTATTTTAATTTCAAACACGTTAACAAAAAGATTTTTTAAATCTGCTGCAGAGAAGTTTACACTGCAAACTCATGTCACAGAATTAAAAAAGTATTGTTACAATTCATTCCAAGCTTTAGTAGACAACTTTGGGCAACCAATTTACAAATAAAGTGATGCCAAATTCCATGAGTTTCAAAGAAAACAAATTAAAATAAATAATGTGTACTCATTAGAAGCATGGAAATGAAATAAAATGGTAGATAAAAAACAAGTATAAAACACTTTTCAACTTAATAGTAGATAAAATAATAAACGGATAACCTAAAATAGATGAAAAAAGCTACGCATATCTCTTCCCTTTTAAACAATTTTTTAACAATTACTAAATATTAGAATATATAATTACACACAAATTCTAATACCTCTCTCTACATACAAATTAATATATCTGTAATCAGAATGGAAAGTTTAAGGGAATATATTGAATGAAGAAAAATAAAAAAGATAATTAAAGGATAACTGTTCATAAGTGTAATAGTTTACTGTATTGTGGTTTGGCTGATCCTTTTCTTTACTTATTACAACATTTCACATGGAAGAGCCAATGAGAATCGACTGTTGGTTTTACCCATAGCACTTTACTTCTACCCCTCTACCTTTTCAGCATTTGATTTGTGAATTTAGGCTTAAAGAATTCTCAATTTTAAACTCAGTTTGATTCAAAATATTATTTTTGATAAGACTGCTAAAGGATGATATACACTAATTTTAAATATTATGAAAAAACAACCCAAGAACAGATCTAAAGTCATTTTTAAGAGATTGCCATATATAAGAAATCGCAATGATTTTCATAAATTCATGACTACTAAAGCTTTGTAAAGGTGGCTGAGATGAGTGCATTTTGTTTTAAACCTAAGACATTGATAAAATATTAAGTGTTAAAAATGTTCCACCGAAAACAAATTCAAAACAACCTAATTAATGAAAAACAGTAAATCACTTACCTGGATAATAATTTTCACTAGGAACAAAACTTGAAAAAAACCCATTCAGGTGCAGAATTTAAAAGTAAATCGATTCTTAAAAAGTGTGTATTCGCATCCATTTAAAAATAAAATTAAGTTTCACAACAGAATTCCCAAATCTTTTCATTCCATGGAACTTCCAAGCGAAACTCGAAAAATAAAATTTTTAAAAGTTAATCATAAAAACATTACAAAGATCTTCGATTTTTAAAAATCAGTGAGCTACTGATTCAAAATTACATCTAAATTAATGTATACAGAATAGTACAGAATTTAAAAGCTAAAGCTTCATTCCAGTCTCCAACAATTGTCTTAATTTAGGTGAGCATTATGAGCCATTTTTAATTGATGAAATGGTCTTGCTAATTTGAACTATAATTATTACATTAAAAATAATATCCAATATAATCCTAAATTTGAGTCTGTTGTTTCCACGAGTTTATTAGTTTTGTTTCTAATTTATATAAATATATACTTTCTTAAAATCAAATAAAAGTGATTAAATGAAATTATTTTACATCCTTTACTTGCAAGACCTTCATATAGCAAGATGCTGTTCGATACGTTTCATGAACATTTTTGATGATCCTCAAGCACTGAAATTAGTAGCTTTCATTTTAAACTGGTCAAAGTAACTTTCATTTTAAACTGGTCAAATCATTAGGTTTCTCAGACTGCACAGAAATGCAAATTATGCCTAAATGCATTCACATTCTTGTAAATGGAAATCCTTCTTTTTCAGCATATTTAAAATTCATAAAATAAATGTAATTATGTATAAATGTATAATAATTAACTTTCAAATTCCAATTTTATAAAATCTAAACTCAGTTAAAATATTAAACTATATGTGTAAGTGCTTGATTCTGAAATACCTTTTAAGCATGAAATGACTGGATTGAATCTAAGCAAAATTTGCATTGTCAAATGGAAAACAAGGTGTGGAAAAATCATAAAATAATATAGTTTGAGTTTAATCACTTTCTTTTTTATTTAAATCAGATTTTTATTATTTAAATTAATTTGTTGCCCCCTATAAAACTTGATAGACACACAGGAATATATTGAGTGATTTGTGTTAAACATTTATATATGAAGGTTTTGGAAACTAGCAGGACAAAGTTTTGAAAGATTAAAACAATTTTAAAAAAACTTGGGCCTTTTTGATATTTTTATATATATTTTTTATCATACAATTCCCATAATACTTAAAATTCTAAATTTTAAAAGTTTAATAAATTTATATAAATTACAATAATTAAATTTTAAATTGCCTCTCTTTTCATAACCGAACATGTTTCAAATATAAAAATTGTTAAAATTAAAAAAAAAGAACATTTAAAACTTATTTAAATCACTATTTTTCTAAAAATTATTTATTTAAATCAAGCTGATTTAAATTGGCACACCCTCATAGAAAATATTTGAGCTATTCTGTTTATAGAAAAATTTTCAGTCTTATTTTTATTTGTAGTTCACTCAAATTGATATTTTGGTTGCCTATAAAAAGATACCAAGCAAGGAAAAGCACAAATTTTTACAAGCTAGTAAAATACTCATACTTTCCAGCCCCTTGCCACCAATAAGCCTACTCACCTTCTATATTTATAAGCCCTCCCATGCAATCACACATCTCATAACTTATTACTAATTATATAAGAGCCTAATATAATACCTGCTCACAAAGTTATATATTTAAGCAGATATTATATATATATGACAACATTATAATATTAACATCAAATAAAAAAGTGCAATCTAAAGTTTGATAAATGTTATAAAACAGCGATGAAACCTTAAAGAAAGTTCTCAACTCACTTCATTTACATCATCTGTAGATGCCAGGCCCAACATAACGTCTTCTGTCATACAGTAGTCTTCTCCTTCTGGATTCAACTTATTGTCATTTTGATCCTCCCGTTCTTCCTGAAGCATCAGAAGCTGTTTGTTCACAAGTTCTGGCTGCTGCATGGACTTTAGGAATTCCATGTCTTTTTTCAGAACATCTTCTATATTTGTGACATTCATTTGGTATCGAAAGGCAATGTCAGAATCTAGCTCAATCTTATCCAAAATAGCGCCAACATAGCACTTCTTATCCTCAAAATCCATACCCTGTAAAATATAATTGATTAAATATATGTTCAAAACAGAAGTAGATCACAGTATTCTTACAGAAAAACGTGAATGGTGGTTATCCTAAGTTGTAGTTTATAGAACTGTTAGAAAACATGATAATGAAATGGTCATGTTATCACAATATCTTCAAATCATTTTTTTTCAAATTATCATTTCTAACTCACTTTTGAACCACTTAGAAATATAAAAGTTTAAAACTTTATGGTGAAAAGAAATTTGGAGATAACTCTTGTACATGAAAATATTTGGAATGATTCTTTAGATTATGCTGTACGTACATACCTAATTACTTAGAATATTTTTAAATTTTATGCTCAAATTTAAATAGTATAAATTTCTTGTTACATTTTATCAGTTACCAGTAATCTTAACAATTTATATGTACTGTTTTCGAAAAATAATTCGTTTTTATTACATAGCATATATTTTTTATATGTGCACATCATATTTAGTCAAGTCAAGGATAAAGACAAAAAGGATACTTTTATATTCCGTAAAGTTTAATATTTATGCACTTTGATGTGCTAGATTTATAATCATTTCAGTGTATGTTCATAGTGGGTTTGCATCAAGCAATAAAATTTGAGAATTTCTTGACCAACTATCTCAGATACACATGACCAAGAGCCGAGGTCACCAAACTTCTTTGACCGTCGATCCCTTCAAGAGTTTCTTGACCTACTATTATGTAATTATAATAGAACAAGCAAAAAAGACTTGTGTGAGTTTTTAGATTGTTTACTCTATAGTTATAGTGTTTAATGTATGTATATGATAGTATATATAATATATTGGCTTAATGTCAAAGGAATACGTTTTCGTTTTCCTTTGACAATATAATCTAGCACAATCTAGTATAATCAATCTAGTATAAATCTAGCACATCAAAGTGCATAAATATTAAACTTTACGGAATATAAAAGTATCCTTATAGTGAAATCCTTAACACTATATTTGATAGGAGATAAATAATATATAAAATTTAATTTAGATAACAATATAATTTTCCTTATATATGTGAAAATAAAAATTGTATACTAAGATTAACCTAGTATACAATTTATTAACGTTGTTAATGTGAAGGGTGTGCTTCATGACTCTTGACAAGATAAGCAATGTTGGATTAAAAATTAGTAAGTTGCAGCCTTAAATTGCCACAGAATTCTATAGTTAGCTTATTTCTTTGTTTTGTTAAAATGGAATTAACAAAGCTGAAATCAGCTTCAACCATGTACGAGCTAGGAAATGCAAGCAAAAATGGGAGTACCACTTCAGAAAATGTAGGATATTTTTCTACCTTTATATTCGTCCAAAAGTAACTTAAAAGGAGTAACTTAAGCCACTGACATCCGTTTATTGGTAAATATGTCATTTTGGCCTACTTGATTGACCTCCATAGGTATTTTCATGACCTTGCTCCATCTTACAGGTCCTATTCATGCCACTGTTTCCACGATTCACTTTTAATTATGTTGTCATTCAGGATGGAGGTAATCCAAGTTAACTGAATTATATATTACCCATACAATGATGTCTTAAATTTTTCTATCAACCCCTGAGCCCGAATCGACTCCTAACAATGTTATACCAACCCCTAGGGTTTCATAATGACCACTTTGGTGACCACTGATCTAGAAAAATGCATTTGACATCCTATCATCATTTCCTTGCAATGCAGATATACATACAATGCAATGAGGAATCGGTGTAAGTATTTTTGGAATGCCATAAACAAACCTGTATAGCATTCATTAAATGTAACATTTTTGGTTTGTTTGGAAATGTAGAGTATTCACCTCTAGTTCATAGAGAAGCTATGAATTAAGAGATGAAAAGTTTATCTTACAAATTAAAATGCAAATTTATAGATGAAATCAATAATACTTTTATTTAAATTGAAATACTTGTTCACCCTCATCACCATACTCTCTATGTTTATTCACTGTTGAAGCTAACCACAACTAAGTTTCAATGGCATTTTCTTTTTAACATTAGCTGCAGATCCAGTTTAAACAGACAATAGATTAGGCTCTGAAATTTTCAATATTTAAATATGAACCTTTCAACCAAATATTTGACTAACAATTTGGAGACAATCGCGTGATATTTTTGTCCAATTCTCTATGATTGCAATCTCCTTAGGAATAAATAATTGATAATTTAGTGGTTTAGAGTTAAAAGAGAAATTTTTAATTTTAAAACAGGTTAAGCCCTTAACATGTTCTTCCTATTCACTTATAGGAGAGGCTATTGATTATACTAGATTTTGTGGTATCACTCTTAGTAACTTAACTTAATATCAACACTGTTCACTTAAAAATACTTTTGTAAAAGAAAGTAGTCTTATAAAAGCACAAGTTGCCACTAGGTAACATTTAACTTACATCATCTTTATCAGCAGATTGATAAGAGCTTCGTGTGAAAGATGACACGGACTCATCCACATTCATATCAGAATCATTAGGGTCACTTTTGATGTCCTTACTGGATTCTTTGACTCTTGTATTACCAACAGCATACTTTTTCGATTCAGCAGTTGCATTCTTTAAAAAATGAATATGTTTTAAGATAACATACAGATAACTTGAAATAATTTGACTTTTAACAAATTGCAAGTTTTTAAGTTGCTTAAGCTTTAGTTAGTTAGGGTAAAGCTTTAGCTAGTTAGAGTCGAGAACTGACTGCAATCAAACTATAATGCAAATGTGATTAAAACACTGACATACGTAACAAGAAAATTGTATTTAAAAGGTTTTCATAAAACTTTTAAATCTTCAATAATTGTAGAAGAATAAGTACAACTGATAATCATAAGTATATCTTGAAAGTTATACTTGTAGCTAGAATTCATATTTTAAGTATGATTTTGATCAATGGCATAGTAACTAATTCAATTACTGTTACTCTTAAATATCTCATTTCGCAAATTCAATTTCCCACATAGTAAAACTTTAAAGTTATTTATATTTAATTACAATACACTAAAGAGTTAGTACCTTAAATGAGGACACAGTATTTGAAGTAACTGTAGTGGTTTTTGTAGAAACTGAAGTTGCAGGACCAGATGTATGAACTGCAGTAGTTTGATATCCATATTTTGGATTGAAATTCAAATTTTCTGGAAATGTGGATAGTCCTTGCTGGGGGTAACCAGCACCAGTAGGATTAGGCATACCAGCAAACTGGAAATTTGTAGGGGCTTGTTCACATTGTGGAGAAGCATAAGGAAAGGGAACAGGGCTAAAAGGCCATTGTGACTGTGAATTCTGTGCAGAAGGGTAAAAAGGCATACCTCCCATGTACATAACTGTAATAGAAAACAATTCAATAAAAATTTGATCATTGCATTGTAACAGAAAAACAAATATACAATATTTACATTACTAACTGGGCAAATTATGCAAAGGCATGCTTACGAAAACCAAGACAAAAATAATTTTCATGCAAAAGAACAAAAAATTCAACTATTTACAGAACTTTGTTTTCTTTGACCGACTAATTTAAGGAATAAAGTACTATGTGTGTTAGACTTTTCTATTTCTCCTTATAAAAAGTTGAAAGAAAGACTTGTGGAGGCATTGAAGATGTTTCCAATCACAGCAAAAAGGTGGGTAAGTATGGATAATATTGGGAGGAATATTGCAAATGGATTTTTGTCAAATTAAATTAATTAATTTTTTTTTCAAAATTCTCATGTCTATAAGAGATAAAAAGTCACAGGAATACAAACTAGTGATTAGTAAATTTACAATACATATGCTTCACATCCTGTTCTAAATGCATGATAGAATGTTTAAAAAATGCATTTTATAGTATTTTATTAAATCAGAAGATTGAGCCTTAGTTGAATTTTTGATTATTTCCTGATTAATCTATTACATTTCAGGATGATATAAAAATCTGGCAAATTGTATAAATGGATTGGATAGATATATTTATTCAATTTGAAAAACTGCCCTAAATATCTTAAACACATTTAGGCAAAACAGAACAGGGTTCGCACTCTTCAAGCAAAAGAAAACAAGGGCCTTTTTAACCCCTTTCCAAGGCTATTTTTCAATTTTTAAGGCTACATTTCAGAGATAGCAAAATATTAACCTGTAAGTGCATAGGTGAAGCTTTCACGACTGTTAGGTTTATTTCTATGAACCCAGTTTCATAAACATAATTTTTAGCTAACCTATAAATATTACTCTCTATTTTTAATGAAAGTTGAATCTTGGCTTTCAAATGCAGATAAAGTAGTATTCTTGCAAAAATTAAAATTCTTTAAGGACTTTCAGCAGCCTTAAAAACTAAAATGAAAATTCAGGCTTTCTTAAGGCCCATGGGAACTTTGTAGAATGATATTAAACAAGGTATAGCTTTCATATTAAATGGAACTAAATAAAATGAACAAGTATCTTACCAGGAATATAGAAAGGAGTTGGAGTTGGAATGCAACTATTATGAGTATAGGGAAATGGATTGGAGATGTTTGCTGAAGTAGAATTGTCTTGTAATTCTGGTATAGTTTTTTGCGTAGAACTAGGTGGAAACTCTGATTTCGGTTGTTCAATTGTTGACATGTTGACTATTATATCTTCAGTTTGGGTTAGAGTTGAGGTGGTCAAGGCATGATTCTGAGCAATCTTCATATGCTTTGAATGACTAGTATCCTTTTTTTGAAACCAGTTACTGTCCTTAAGAGCAACTGTGGCTGTTCCAAGACCCGTTTTACTTTTACGGTGCTGCTTGGATTGTTTGTTGTTTATTTTGTTGTGCACAGAAAGGGATTCTTCAGTTAGAGCCAAACAAGATGAGAATTTTCCAACATTGCTATCAACATGATCAGGCTTTGCCCACATTTGATTGGAAGAATCAGCTTGGCTAGTGCATGGGTCATGTATGGTGCTCTTCTCCAGACTCTTGCCATAACCAGAATCACCAGTTGTGAAGGATGACATATTGCATTTGGATGAATTGCTGCCAGATTTCTGGTTGTCAGTTTCATAATTCTGAGATGGCAACTGTGATGATTGCTGACCTTTTGATGTGGATGCTGATGCTTTACCTGCAATCAAATAAATAATGTTACACTTATAACTCATTCATGCAATAAAAGATTCTACACAAGAATCACATAATCATAAGTAATTAGAATTCTGGAAAGAGAAAAAAGGAAATAGAGTTCATGAGATGCTCTATAAAATTTAATTCTACACTATCATTTTTTAGAATACAATAGATGCATTACATTCTTAAAATATAACACATCTCTTCAATTTGAATTAATGAATTTTAGACAACTGAGTCATGTTTCACCTCATTGATAAAGTACACTTTATTTTAAAATAGAATATTTTACTCCCCTTTCTATCTTTCAATATTTCTTTGACTTATTTTACTAATATTTTGAGACATCCCTTTGGGCTCTCGATATAAAGAGGTGACAGCTTTTAGATTATTGACGGCATGATTGCCTAGCCAAGCATTTTCATCGCTTTCTATGACAGCCCAAAATGTGTTCTCAGCAGAGAAATGGTGGACATGGACAGTGCCACCTTTAGATTGTTCTGCATTAAGAGAGGAAAGCAAGGCTTGAGAACTTTTGAAGTAACTGGAATCTTGTTTATCTTTTTACATGAGTCGGACAGTGACACAAGGGAGTTAAAAGATGTATTTGTCTCAGTGCTTTTGCCAATAAAAAATATTTTACACTTCAAATAGAAATTATACTTCAAGAAAAGTTGCAGGATTTATTTTCATGCAACTAAAACATTTCAAGAAAAAATGAAGAAAAAGATTAATTTTAATAGTAACAGACAATAAAAGCAAGACTTCAAACATATTTTCATCACATTTCCTTATATATCAACATATTGTAACATTCTTACCTGATCCTTTTCCAGAACCACTACTACTTCCATGGGATTCTTCAACAATGGAAAGCTTCTCATTTTTGTTGTACTCTTCAGACCCGTCAGAATAAGTTTTAGGTTGACTTGCAAAAAATCTGAACAAAACAAAACATACTAATTAATAACAGAACAAAATATAAATTGTGAATATTTTATAACATTTTTAATTGAATTAAGAATTTAAAAACGAATTTGAAATGAAACAATCCAATAGATAATGGAATGTTTTCTTAAAAGGTAAATACTTTATTTTGATTTTTTATGTTAGAAAAGTTTGGATTTGTTTATGGTTTCTTCCATAATAATGGTTATCCTGATCAAAACAGTGGATCAATTAACTGGATTCAATTACACTTTATTTGCAGATATTTTTATACACTCAGTACATGTATTTTATAAATAAGAGAAATAAATAAAATCCCTCATATAAATGTAATTTAATTGGCACAAATTATGGGGATGATTATCTCTGAAAAAGTAAAGAATAATTTCCTCTAATCATTAAAGAACTTTAGTCATGTTTACCAATTATTTAAAAGTTAATACATTCTGTCATCAGCAATCATGAGTATCACACAACCACTTTAATAAAATCATAATAGCATTTTGAAAAGAGAAGTAAAATATTTCAGGATAACCAATACTTTGGCTAATCTATTCAACTCATTTTTTATATTTTGTTAAAAAATTAAAATTTGAGCAAGTATGGTTGCATATTGATAAACTGCTTCAAAATAAGAAATGTTAACTATCTGAATTATCACCTTTCAATGTTTTCCTGATAACGTAGTTGCTGCACAGTTGGTGGTGTTTCTGAGGACAGGCTTGAGTCATTGACTTCCCGGTAAGGTGAAATATCTCCCATAACTACACTGTCAGGATCCTGAGAAATATCATTTTTTGGTTAGAAAGAAAAACAAATACACAATGAGAAAATATTAAAATCAAAGTGATTTTTAAACAAGCTTTGTAGAAAACATTACACTTTGACTTAAAAAAATTTGACTTACGAATATTAAGTTATTAAAGGAATGAATTACTTTTTAATATTAATTATATAAGTGATAAAAAATTCTAGAAATGAAAAAGCTTATGTTAGAACGTTTTTTAATAAAATTTTATAACTTTATTATAAGTTACTTACCGAATGGCTTCGATCATCCATCAAATCTTGTTTTTCAGCTAAAAATAAAAACTTTATGTATTAATTAAATTCATAATTAATGCAAAAGACCAAGAAATATTTAAGGCAGATGAGAACTATAAATTTATTAAAACAGCATAGAGGAACAAGCAAAACAATTGAGGCAAATGGATAAAAAGCCAAATTTTTTCTTCCTATTTAATTTTCACAGTACTTTTCCAACAAAATCAGCTACAATTACTTTTAAAGCAATACAGATGTTTCATTTAAAACTATATTTAAGCAAATTTATACCAAATTTGATTCCTTTATCCAATATTTCAAATTAAATAAGAAAAAAGATAATCAGAGCAAGACAAAATCAATGAACAAGTATTCAAGATTGAAAAAGTTCATCCATCGATCAAGACCAAAATGCAAACATAAGATTTGAAAATATAAGCTTTAAAAATTTGTTTTGTGTCTAATGGTTCCACTAAATGTAAATAGGAATGCAATTTATAAAATGCTGAAATAGATATGCAGAGAAATAGACACATGCTATATATATATATATACACATTATATTCTAAAAAACTTAGTTGATCAACTCATTTGACCTTTACTTACCATTGTATTTTTGTTTAGACTCTTTAAAGCTTTCATCTATGCAGTTATAAACAAAGGCTGCTAAATCTATTTTTCGTTTGTTGCAAAATCTTTTAGATTTCTTAGCTTCAAAGGTCTGAATGGACTAAGAAACAAAGAGAAACTAATAAGTATACATTCATGTAAATATACAAAATGCAAATATCTTCTATTGAGTAATTCAAATATATGAACAGATAATGAAATTTGCAGTCATTCAGATTTGGTTTGTTGCTCTACCATCATTTTTACTTCATGAGGTCTAAGTAGACCAATATCTAGGTCTTAAAGTGGAATCCAAATCATTATGCGCAAGAATATCTGCCAAAACCGGATTCGAACTGAGGGCCAGAATGCTAACCACTCGGATACCAGGTCAGCATCATCCCACACACACACATTTAAAAAATAATCTTTACTAAGTATAAATATGGAAGTGTATGTCATGCAAGTATTACAAAGTAGGAGAAAGAATGCAACTATAAGTATGGTTAATTATGCGATTTGTTTTATTATGGGGAATGATTACATATTTTAGATGAATTTTTTTAACCTTCAAACTTTTCAATATTACAAGTGTACAATTCGTAAGTTTCAATTTAAGTATACAATTTTCACAAAATTCAGCTCTTAATATAAGGACTCAATATCAAACACCCATGATTTTCAATTTTGTTTTGTCAGCTATTATAAACCACAGAAATTAGACATTTTGTATCAGTTGTCAAGTATGTTTATATAACTCTAAACATCTTTCAAGTATTGTGCAGCTCCAGCGAGTATAGACAGTTGACCTTGGGTTAGTTGATTTATGTATTGGTGTGAATGCATGTTAAGAGAAGGCTGCCATACACAAATGCATGAATGGCAATCACCATGGATGTCTTTCCCCCGCATTACCAATGCTATGGTTTTTGGCACACTAAGAACCAGAATCCAAGCTTAAGACACCAATTGTGGAAGGGATTTGTTTATGACACCACCAGTTTTCTAATTTAACTTGTTTAAACCACATGACTCAATTGTCTTCTTGCAGGAGCTGCACTATAGTAGCAATAACATGCAGACCTTTAATCTGACAGACATTCATTCGATGAATTTTTTGAAATTGGTATAAAACAATAAAGGGGGTAAAAGAAATTATCTAACTGGTAAAAAATAAAATCTTACTTGTGATAAAAGGATTTTTATTTCTTTTTGAATGACTTGGCTTTCTTTAATAATTTCATCAGGCTGAGGTACATCCTCCATCTCTGGAGGAGCAAAAATATCAATATCACTTGGGCCCCTGAAAGAGTCAAAATTTTGTAACTAAAGCACATAAAATATTTATTTCAGTAGTTCTGATGCAAAAGGAAGAAAATACTGTACTTCAATATTAAATTGACTTACTTCAAAACTCTGTGTTGTCCAACAACAAATTCCAGTTTATGAGACCATGGATTTATGAAGCAAGACCATTCAGTTTCAAGTAAAATATAGCAACCATTTTGCAATTTGAACCTATAAGGTTTGCTACGGAATGAAGAACCCTGTTCTTTGACAACTGAAAATAGAGGAATGATTGTACAAAAATGATAAAAATCACAAAAGTACCTCTAACAGATAAAATCATACTTTTAAATTCCACAAATTAAAATCAATAATTACCTAATTCATAAATGTCCTTGAGCTGTGGCATATCATCAATGTGGTAGAAATCAAAAATGGAATATCCAATCATATCTTGAGGTAAATAGCCAAGATATGGAATAGCACTAAAAATATAATTATCATTCAATAAAATAAACTTGCGAACAAATAACAAATTGATAAACTTTTGGTTAAATATTTTTATCAGTCAACAAAGAATTACAAAAATTCGCAAAAACTATACTCATATTCTTATATAATTGCAGTAGGTAAATTTAGATTTTAAATAATGCATGCACATATAGACCAACAATTAAAAACAATGTAAGTCTAATCTTCAAAAATCTGAATATTCAGTAAATCTTCACATGAGATTTTTTTTTATTCAATGACAATTAATAAAATCAGAAATTTAGAAACTTAGTTAAGTTTTTTTTACCTAGCATCAACATGGCTGAAATGACATGATGCAGTATGCCGTGTAGAAAAGGAAGACATTGCAGGAATTTCTTCTGGAACTGAAATGAAAAATAAATTATTGATAAACATAATTTTTAGTGAATAAAGAGACTAATAAAAATACATAGATTTTATGCATAATATTTTTTCATCCGCAACAATACAAATGAAACACCAAGTCTGACCAACCTGAATATGCTGAGGACACATGAGTAGCAGTAGCCTTGACACACAAAGTTCCAGATGCCTTTTCAACACACATATCATCAACAATCAGCTCATTTATATGCAAAGTGATTTTGAAAGGCTTATAAATGGATTTCTTATCTGATAATGAATAACCATATTTCAAACCTTGGTATATTCTAAAAAGATAAAAAAAAATGGCTTGTGTTATTTTGATAAGTTATAATCCAAACAAAAAATACCAAACATAGAATTCATGTATACAGCCCCAGTATCTAGGTCTGTACAAGTGGCATCAAATCTAGTGATAGAAGAGAAAGGTATGTATGAAGTGACAAGCAAGCAATGGGAACGATGCAGTCAAATTTAGGGATTGAGTTACATTCTTCTTGTTTTAGGGTGTTCAGACAGGATAATAATAGATTTATACCTGGGAATGATCAAGAAATGAAAAGCAGATATAAGATAGTGTATTAAAGAGAAATATTTTAGGATATTGCCATATATTTCAGCAGTTAGATTTTATTAAGAGTCCGTGTAATTTGTCATACTTATATGATTAATTCAAAGAAAAGAAAGAAAATAGAATATTAGATAAGCTTTAAAAGTTTTATATGAATGCATACATATTGTGCTTAACCCTACATTAGTTACAGGTTTCTTTCAACAAATGAGATCGCAGTTGGGAGGTGCTCAATGTTTTCTTTCCTAGTTACACACGCATTAATTTTTTATTTTAAAAAGTACATAATATATTTTAGGGCAACTAAAACAACTGTAAAAATGTATTATTTCAATTTATAATGCATTTTTAGCTATTCTTTTTATTGTGTAATACTGAAAAAGTCACTGCAACAGTCAGGATCAGTGCAACTGATCTAATAAAAGATGATTTAATAAAAGAAAAGAGGCTTTTTGTGAGATGTGCTTCCAGTAGAATTAATATGAACAAAGACATCCAATGAGAATATTGCAAATTTTGTGAAAAACCTATTTTAGGCATTCAACTTATATGGTGAATATTGAAGAACATATACAATTTTAATACTAAATATTAGAAACATAATTTAATTAAAAATAACGTTTAGTTATTCCTTACCTTAGTCTGCAGAAAAATGTGTTCAATACTAAATGGGAATGATCTGAAATAAAGAAACACATTGTTAGGCTAAGTGGGGGACCTGGTTTACTCTTCAATCAAATGGTGCAAGATATAATTGCATGAAACTGAAGAAAATTTGTTTTACATAAAGCGCTTGGCAAACAAAACAAAACCAAGATAGTACAACATAAAACAAATATATAAACTAAGTCTAGGAATTATTTATATATTTAAAACATTATAATTTTAAATTTCCAGAAGCACAATCTTTACATACCTTTTTTTCCTTGAATAAAACAAGCATTAAGCCCTTGAGTCAAATGATTTGCAAAAGTAATATGATCTTTTTGGAAAAGGAAATTCATTATACATTGTCCAGCCAGCATATCCTAAAATGTAATGTAAATTTTAGACTTGTCTGTGATGTTAGTTTTAATATACAAAATTGTTTCAACAGATTTCATAAAAAAAGCATTTTAGATTACCCTAGAACCATAAATTTAAAATATGCTATGATCTTAAGGCAGTATAAATTAAAAAATTAACAAAGGCCAAAAATAATTTAAAACTGAAAATTAATCAGTATACTATTTCATGATCAAATAAAGTTTCATTTTATTTTCATTATTTTTATATTACATTATATATATATAATAAAAATAATGAAAATGAAATGATTTTTGTGAACAAAAATGTGTTTAATATATATAAATATGTTTAATATATATATAAATGTGTTTAATATATATAATGATGCACAAATAAAGAGGGGAGGTAATATTTTTTCTGCACTTGTATATATTTATAACAAAGAAATTTTTTCAATAAGTTACTTTTGAAGTTACAACACACTAGATATCATTTGTGATTTCATATTAAAGATAGTTAGCAAAATAAATATTTTACCATTGGATATCCCAGATGATCAGTGATGGCTTTCGATGTATAGAGACAAGAGCCATCACGCAATGAAACAGCAAAAAAGAATCCATCCTAAGCAATATACACAAATTTAGTATATGAATAACATACAATAAAATATTTTGCATGTACAGAATAAAGTGAAAGTTGTGATACATGTAGTAACATTTTTTGGTAGCAAGAAAGGCTGTATTTTACTTCATAGATCAGCATTGATAATATAGATTAAAATTATTGTAAAAACCATTGCATGCAGTCTGATGAATTAAAAAGTGGTAAATTTAATAACAGTCCAATTGCTAAATTGCAAGAGGTTGGTTGGTTTTGAGATTTTATGGGACAAGGGCCATATTTGGCCAAGCTGTACCAAATACATTACAGATAATGTCAAGTAATGGACATATACAAGGAAAGTTTTACTGACACAGGAGAGAGAAATATACCCAGGAATTAACTGAAACTGTGCTACCTACAACTCGCAGGTTGTTAGTGAAGCTGGTGAACCCATTAAGCTAGTGACCCTTAAATTGCAATACCAGAAACAGTAACAAAATGCCATAAGATAAAGAACCAATTCAACCCAGAAATTCCCAGAACCAATGATTAAATGCAGGTATTATACATGCATGCTTATTCAGTTATTCCCTAATTTATAGCAATAGATATAAATGGAATGACCTCAAATGAGAAAAACTAAACCCCTAATCTACAAACCATGAAGTTGTAAGAATAAAATAGATAAAAAGAACAAGAAATTTGAGAAAGAACTAAACAGGCTTTATGATAAAAAAAATCAACATATTGCAATTACCTCTTTGGAAACACCTTTCTCTCCTTTTAGCTGATTCAAAGACAAACTCTTAAAGTATTTGGACCGATCATCCTCCCACAAAGCACTAGATTCTGAAATGCAGAACGCAGAAACATAAGAATATGTAAAACATAACTTTTATCTTTTAATTGGTTATATTTTCCATAAAATTCATTTGGAACAAGATAATTTTTAAACTCCATATAATTAAATTCTTATGCAAATCCTTAAAGAAAATTTTAAATATTAAAAATACCAGACAAATTTAAAAATATTTACTTGATTCAAATAATTTATTCTAGAGTATCAGCCAACCTTTATACCAGAGCTTTTCTTTAAACTAATTTAGTTGACAATGAATTACATTAAATAGATATAATTAAATAGTTAATTTTTATATTGATAATTTATAATAATTTTTAAGTTATGTAATAGATATCCCCATGTACAATGTAATTTTTCTGTTGGGATTCGTAATTTTACAATACATAGCATAATTTAATATAAATGATTTTGTTAAAATTCAAAGGAATATAAAGGTACAAGTTAAATCTACATTTCTGATAAATGTTTTAGAGAAATCCAATAGGTTTTTATTTAGATTCAAATTAAAGTTTAGGATAATTTTTACAAAATATTTTTGCAAATCACAAAATGTGTTTTGTTACTCCTCATACAAATTAATGAACATTAAACAGCTATAAACATTTCAAACAGTTTAAAAAGTAATTAAACAATATATAACATACCGCTAAGGGTATGAATGCAGGTTAGGATAGGAGAGATATCAGTCAAGTTACTCCCATCTTCAAGGTTGATAAAAGATTTCATGTCACAATAAGAGATTTTTACATTATTCCAACTTTCATCATTGTTAGAAGATTTACTGTTATTTGACAAGCTGCAAAAAGAAGACAATTATATTTACTATTTAGCAAAAAGCACAAATCTAAATAATTTATTAGAGTACGATCAAAGGTAATATATTTATAAAAATTTGAAAAGCTTAAATTCACTGTCATGTAAGTCTGTTGATGTTATACCTTTCAATTTTGTACGAATTCATAAGGTTTATTAGTTAGTTGCTTTACAGCTACTTTGCCAAACTCAAAATAAAGTCTTTGATACTACTGTTTAGATTGCTACACTTACACTGCTGCACAGAATAAAGTATTTTCAACCTTACCAGGCTGAGCATCATAATTATTGGAATGAGACCTACAGCACAGTAATTTTGCTAAACTTTTTCTCCTCCTGGCATCAAAGAATGTTTAATATTTCACCAGATAGTTACCCTGTCTTCTGAACCACTTTGAGGGACAATGTTGTGAATAACATGAGGTAGCCACACAAACAGTTCAAAACAAAGATGTTCCAGATACACTTATTAACAAAGATAATTAAGTGAATCCAATTTCTCCCTATCTGTCAGTGGCCTTAAAGAGGGGAAAAAGAAAGTTCATAATAAACTCTGAAGTGATTGACCAGCATTGATAGTATCAGTCAAGTTTCCCTGGACCCTCATGTTACTATAAGGGTTGTTTTGGGGGTTTTATGGCGCAAGGGCCATATTTGGTCATGCTGTGCCGGACATACAATATCAAGTAATAGGCCCACACAATAAAAGTTTTAATGACACAGAAGACAGAAATGCACCTGACAGGAATCGAACCTACGCTGCCTACAACTCGAAGGTTGCTAGAGCGGAGAACATACCCACTGAGCCACGACAGCCCCGTTGATATAAGGGAAAGGAGCTGTGTATCAATGCCCTGATTAAAGAGAATTGTGCGTCATGAAAAATTATTTATATAATGACAGAACTCAAAAACCAGCTGTCATTAACATAATAGAAAAACTTAGCTACAAAGTTTATGATTAGTAGATCTTTAACATTATTGGTGTAACACAAAAGATCCTGGTATGTTATTTCAGTACGAAATTTCTGTGCCATCTATTATTATAAATGAAATATGCTTCCATTATGACCCTCATAGAATATGCTGCTTATGGAATGGTGTTATCAGATGGTTTGTACAGCCAGAGGCGTAGCTAAGAGGGTCAAACAGGGACAGTGATCCCCGAGCACCAATGCCTAAAAGGGTGGCATTTCAAAAATATTTAAAAGGTTTATAGTTTTACTCAGGAAATAAAATAAAATTTAAAGCAATTTTGTTCTTGTCTTAATATTTTCCTGTGTTATGAGTGAGAAAGGAATGCTTTCATACACTCCATCTTTAGAATACAACATTTAAAAGTCAATCCTTTCATTTGTATAGTCCCCCTCAGTCGTATTACTAATCAGAAAAGATAAGAGAAAGCAATAAAATTCATCTCTCAAACGTCTAGAGGACCCAAGACAAGAGGTGTCGTTTTGAACATTTGTTCAGGATACCAATTAACAGGAGCCATTAGTAAGGCTCTGCTTTTTGTAAACTTTTATATTAAGTAAATTAATAATCAAACACAAATTTAATCACATTTTAACAAATATGTTAGCAATTAGTATATTTTTTACATAGTTAATATAATTTATCAAATTTTAAATAAGTAAACCTTGCTATGTATAAAGGGCAGAATCGGCTTCATTTGCCCCAGGTTCCAAAAGGTCTAGCTTTGCCCTCTGCATAAGCTAATTTGATACAGAGAGCTAATTAGACAGGGACCTATACTTTAAACATTTTTTATTACTATAATCATTCATGCCAAGGCAAGGATTCAAAGTGCCTATAGAACTGAAGATCAGAGTTTTACCAGAAACCAAATAGGTACCAGGCCAGTGGTGATCGGATGAATGGCTCATCAGAATTCACTGAGAAATAAAGCTCAAAAGAATTCAAGAAAAATTGACAAAAATGTTTTGAAACAAAGGAGTATTGGGACTTGAGGGAGAAAAGGAGCTATAAGGTTTAACAGAAGACCTTCCATCTAGAAATGGATTAAATTGATAAATCCTTCTCATAGTCCCGATTTGGATTTCTATTTATTATCTCTTCAGCCCTGGTCCTATCCTTTCACAAACGAAAGTTATTTAAAGATGAACTTTGTATTCATTATCAATCTGTAATATAATTGTAGCAAAAAGTGAATGGAGAGCAACAAGTCAAACTTAAATGTCACTATTTCATAATTGGCAACGAATGATTATCTAAAGGAAAATTTATCACCTTAAATCACTGATATCATTGTAAATTACATGGTGTTTCCTTATGGTATTATTCAATTTGATTTTACTTATGGTATAAAAAGTAGTGTTTGATTCCCAAAAAAAATCCAAATTTTGAATCGTTATTTATAAAAATAACTGCTTAACCAAATCAAATTTGCTTGGACAGAAGTGTTTTTTGACATTAATAGTACAGAGCTTGTTAGACTATGTCCAAAATCAAGAAATAGGTAACTTTAGAAGGTAGCTGTGTCTAGTTTGATTCCAGGATTTACGATGTGCAGTGAACAATCAGCTTACTCCTCTCACTAATTACAATTTATTTATTCAATGATGATTGCTCAAAATATGTAGTTACTTAATACTACATATATTGCTTGCGAGTTTGAAATGTTTCATTTTTTTTAACTTAATTAATCCAACTGCACCAATTGCACACTGCAACTGTTAAGTAGACCATGTTCTGATGAAATTAATGGAGTTAATTTGAAACAGGAACCGTTTACTAAAAAACCATCAGAACAGTTTTGTAGAAGAAAATATTTCCACAAGCTGTCTTCAAAATTAAGGGTAATTAGTTAATTTGTACCTATAAATTTCATTTTGATAACCAAATTTTCAACACTGAACATTTTGAAATTTTTTGCCTGTTTGCCACATATTTTCAACCAATTAAAGGTTTATTCTAAGTCAATACTTTTACTTTTTAATAGATGCAAAGTTCAGGTCTCTGGTCGTAACAATGTGTTTAAACACATCCACAAAAACAAATTTAAATTTGCACCCAAGAAAAACAGTTTGATAACTGAAGGAAAATGTTCAGTTGCTATAGATGTCCAACTATCCTATTCCTAATTCATAACTATGTTTCAGAGAAAAGCCCTATAACCCTATTATCCAAATATTCCACATATCCAAGACTTGTGAAAACAATTAGTCCAGATATGTATAGTTCAACTGTTTCTAAACACAATACATACAATGGAAATTAAATATAACAAATGAATAAGGATAAGGAGCAGATGAATTTCAATGCCATACCACACATTTGAAAACCAACATAAAAATTATTAGAAATGATGAAATTAATTTCTTGTTTCACAAATCAATGCAAAACAATTTAAAAAATAATCTTTTTTAAAAGTATCACAGGTAAATTTTAATTAACCAATATTTCTGCATTAATTAATACTGCAGACACCAACACTGTTGGTGAAAAAATAAATATTTTTGATGAATATAAATTTTTCCAAGAATCAATTTCAAAAGAGCAACACTGATTCAATATTGATTTCTTCCTTTTCATTCAATTTTTAGGGATGTGGGAAAAGAACATTTACAAAAAGGACAAAATCTGAACTTGAAAAACATTTTTTAATGTTTCTATTATTTATTTACAGCAATTGTACTTGCATCAAATGAAAATTTTAATTGCATAGATGAACAATAACAACCATTAAAAAATAAAATCTCACAGAATTTATATTATTCTATCGTTACGATGTAAGGACGGCGGATAACACAGCGCTCTACTGAAATAGGAAATAAGAAAACCAGTGATAAAAAATTTACAATCCAGGGATAAAAGCACAGTTCGCCAAGTTTGGCGAGTACTCGCTTAACGAGATCATGCGCAATTTGTAATAGAAGAACGTTTCAATAATTATTTTGCAAAAAATGTAAATTTTAAAACGTTTTCAAATGGCAGAAATGTTTCTAAAAACACAAAACAATTTTTTATGCAAAAACTGTTCAAAACATTATTTGCTTCTTTGAAACAGGGAAAAAAGAGGAAGCATCCGGATATATTTGATATAAAATACTTGCTTACAAATTCTTTGTTGTAATTCGTCACTGAGAGCAAATCCAGAACAAAACTTCCAACAATTCTACGTTTCTGTGCAAAACAATCCTTGATTCACTCGAAAAACTAACACACTGGGTGCAATGTTTAGCAGTCTCGAATGACAATGTAGGGCTCCTGTGGCGCAATTGCAAAGTGAACTAGATCAGGTGTCTGCTGACAGATCTAATAAGCTATTGGTTGCATTGTACCTCGTGTAACTTGAGTGCGTCACAGCGGAGAAAGGAAAGAAAGTTTTTCTGATTTTCAAAAGATCTGTGATCAGCATTTGGATTTGGTTGGATGGAAAAAAAGCTCACAATCCACAATTTTTAATGCGAAGACGTAAGATGTGCATATTTCCAATAATCCCGTTAATATTAAAGTATTAAAGATCCTTTACTTTTTATAATGGTGGCGTCCTCTATTAGGTGTTCTGGAAACTAAGAGAAATCAAGTTTGAGTATGCAACAAGTGCTCAGCAGAAAAAAAAAGTTTCACTCTGTCATGTTTCCTAAATAATAAATTTCGGTTTCGGGGATGACCCGGTCTGCTTGTTTCTGTTTCTCGTACTGATTCTTTTCACTGTTCCCTGGCCTCTTTTACCTGTGAGGACGACATGTCGGTTTACGTTGATCTTCAAATTCTATTTTTCATAATTTTTTCAAAGCAAAAATCTTTAGCGACTTGAGTCCGGTGAACTCTTCCTTGAATGCGTTCCTGGTTTTGTTTTGGTGGATTTTTATGTTTTTAAGTTATAGTTTTTAATAGAAACTTTGGCTGCTTTTGCATGTGATTTAAAGTATTTTTAACTCCGAATTGAATCAATACACTTGTGTCCTGGCCACCTGGAAAGTCAAAATTTCCCTCGAATTTATTAATGGACGGGATTAAATAATTAATTAAAATTATAAATGGACGGGAAAAAACTCAGGATTTTTATAGTAAATACCTGAAAAATATTTTTTCACATTTCACGAAAAAGTGGCGGATAAATTTTTAAACAAAGTTTGATAATTCTTAAAGTTTATATTTGGGTATAAAATAAAACCTTCTTGGTTAATGCGTTTCATGCAGTTTTCAGCGAACAGAGTTCACGCATACGTATAAGCTCTCTCTCAAATTTTTGAACCCCTAGTATGATAAAAACATGGTACTTTCCAAACCTGCTATAGCTAAACATTTCACATTAGCCCAGTTGAATACCTTCATTAGTGTTAATCATACTTAGATCGCTTGAAGACTTATTAGTTGAAAAATTATTATTTAATCAATTAATATATTACGTAAAGGTGCTAAGGTTTGTAAATTTCTTTGTATTACTTCTATTCAGTGCTTTCAATTTTCTCATGTTCGTCTCTCTCATTGGTTTTTCCTTCTAATTACATTTTAATATTCAAAAAATTATGTTGAATGTGCATTTCTATTAATTTTTAATCTTGTTTGATACCTTTATTTTACTGAAGACTTGCATTGTTACATATAACTATGTCTGAAATAAATAATATGATTTGTTTTATATAATTCTAAATAAAATAATTCAAGCAAACAAAATCACGAAGTATTTGGATTGTGTTATAAATTTAATGCGATAAAGTGAAATGAGAATTTTAAAAACGTTTTGGTGGTACTTTTACAGCGGAATCAGGAATTAATAAGAAATAGGAATTGGCTCAACCAATAGAACAGTCATTGGTTCGATCTCTGGATGTAACACTTCTTTAACAAGTTTTATCAGCTCAAATACAAGTTTCAGCTTCTAAAAATTAATAATGTTCTACACCAAAAATTTTATTCTTCATGACATCCAAAACTTTATAAAGTTACTGAAGTTTTTCACAAACTTATTTGTAGGCTACTTCGTTAAAAAACACCTGATATCCAAAATGATTTGAAGTGAAACTTCTATGAACGGCAACTCCTACTAAGCGATTACATCCCTGAAAGACCATATTTTCTTGGAATGTTTTTCTCCGCACTCAGTGCTAAATTTTCCTTCATTGAAAGACCACCAAAAACCGCTTTCATTCTTACCACTTTCGATTTGCATGTTTCTTTTTCCTGCATCGCAGACCTATGTTAAGAGACCCCTCTCCGAGCTGCCGTTTTTTCAAGCAACGAAGCAACATTAAGCAATGTTGAACTTACCATCGCACTAATTTCTTTAAGAAAGGATACCAAGAAAACAAAACTGAAATAAAGTCCGCGTTCATCCCAAGTTTAGGAAATACTGGTCTAAGAAAGTGATAATAAATTTCTAACATTATATTATAACTTTTTAATTTCTTTTAAAGCAGGTTTGTTTTTATTGAGAAACAGCTATTATAAAAAGCTCATTTTTGTCAACATATAAAAATCCCCATGTCAACAAATTAGCTTTCTTTCCCAAAATAGATTGGCTAAGTGATGTGATTAAATTAAACACAACTGAATAACTTTAGATCTCGCCAGAAGCATTTCTCACTTTTAAGACAGACTTTGAAAAGACAGAATAAACATTTATAAAAATAATGATAATACTTGGTGAAGTGGAAACTTCTAAGCAGACATGAATGTTTATCTTTCTCTCAAAACGAATTTTCAAACAAAAGGAGCTTTTTTTACCCTCAAAAATATTCATAGTATTATTTTAGTTTATGGCACGATAGGCACGATAAATATGGATTTTCAAATAAAACAGAATAAATTTTAAGATAGCAAAACACGTTGAGTTTCTAAAAAATCTCATTAATTACGTCATCTAGTAGTTCAACAGTCAGTGGGCAATCTTTGCACTTCAAATTTTTAAATGTATATTTAAAGATTTTTTCTCAAGTACTTTTCACACTTTTGAGGGCATACATTCGTATAAAGATACAAGATAGAAGAAAACAATCGCTAATAACCTTGAAATTTTTTGGCAAAAAATGGCAAATTTTGAAATTAAGACTTTTGAACTATGTATTCGTATAACATGAGTGTCCAATCTTTTGAATTATCTTGCCACACAGACCCGAGAAGTTGTCGGAGTCGCATGTAAAGTTCAACGTTTGTCGATAAATTACCCATAGTAAAACTGCATAAATTATTTATTATTAGTTAAAATATGTTTATTAGAGAAATACAAACATAATAATATTAATGAAAAACGAGCTTTTTTGTGTGAAATCAATACACTTGGTTTGGTACGCAATATTTTTTTACGCAAATATGAGAAATGTGCGCAATATGATGCATATTGCGCGCAGTCGAGGTATTCCATATGACGTACACATGTGTTTCGCAATTTTATTTGAAACATGAAAAAGAAATGCAAGTTTTAATGAGTTTAAAATATTTTTTTAAAGGAAACCTTTATCGAAATTTTAAAATACTTTGAATAAATTCGATTAGCTACCTGTCTTGGTTCAAAGGGTCTTGGGCCTATTTTTTACTTCTTTTATAAAAAGGAATTCTACAACCACGTGTGTTAAACCTAGGTCGGTTGAGGAAAGTAGTTATAAGTAGTAAGACATAAAACGAGAAGATAGACAGACTGAAGCAACCAGGTTCTGTCAACAAACGAGTACGAGTACATACTCAAAGTATTCACGAAAATATGCACAGCCATTTGGACGTAGTACGAGCACACACATACAAATAGGCACCAAATGCAAAAACCACAGATTTTGCATTAGAATGATCCAAAAAGGATAAATAACTTGAATGGGGACAAAAACATTGTACAAACAAATGCTGCTTTTTTTTATAAATATAGATATTTCGGAAATTGTAATCTGCATTCCCTTTTAGTTTTAGTATCACTTAACTTTATTATTATTTTTTAATTACCTAATATTTTATACATTGGATGATTCTTATTTGTATGCCATGATTACTCCTGAGAATTTTACAATGCGATCAACTGATAACTTTACAAATCAGAACAGTTGAATACAAACAAAAATTCAAAACTTACTAATGGATATACATCAATCACTGTTGACTAAGATAGTTCTAAATTTTACATCATAACATCCCAAGAACATTTCTATTGTAATGCATTAGATAAAAATGGTAAATTTTAAGTCTGACCCGACTAGTAAAAATTAATTTTAATCATTAATTCACTCTCATACTATAATTCTTTAACGCCATACATACCACGACCGTAAGTTGTTTTCAAAATTGTCTTAAGAATTAATTCAGTCCCACATTCAGATTTCTTAAGAACTCGTAGACTTTAAGACTATTTATACCCTTCTAAACGTGAAGCTTTCAAGAAATGATATCGGAATCATTAGCATCACAAGAATGAAATTCAGCACCTTTGAGAGCACGTTTTCGGTTAAGTGTCTTATTTCAAAAATACTCTAACAGTGTATCTCGTACTAATCTGAATCTCTATACAAAGTTCATCATTTTGAACCGAAGTTTTCTTCATAAAATGTAACACTTGTAGTATCCTTGATTGTGTCAGAAATGAAGTTGTGAGAAGTTTCAGAAGTTAGTTTTGGCACAAACTTAAGCTTCGGGATTGATCCCGGACTATCGCCAATAGTCCGCTGTGTTGCTCCAGTGCAACGTTAATTAACTACCTACCACGCAAACTTAAGAATTCAAATTTATGTTTGTTCAAATTATGTATTCACTTCTGTGAACATTTCGGTGTTAATCTTTTGTAAAAAGAATTAAAAAAAGATTTTATGAATCGATTGAACGTTATTCAATAGAGATATTTCTCAAATATAAAATTTTCGATCAATTTAAATAGTTATATCTGATTTAAGTTTAACTTTTTATTTTTAGGAAACGTAAATTATTATCATTTAGAAAATGATCTAATATTTGTGAATTCTTACTTAGCAAGTTTATGATAAAGTACTTTTAGTTTAAATATTTTTTAAAAGTTAAGGAAGTTTAAATGTATATACAAATTATACAAATTTCAAATTAAATATGCGTTAAGATTTGGCTCTCGTGTAAAATTTAGCTTTTTCAATTGTGTTCGACTTTTTCGAGGTGAGATTTGTTTACTTTTAAGCTAAGATTTTCAGTTTATCAATTCAAATATTTCGATGAATTATTTATCAGATCTGTATCTATTTCAAAAGTTCAATAACTACATTAACAAATATCATAAAAAGTTAGGAACGAAAGTATTTTTTTTAAATGAAAATGAGCATATCCTGTTTTGTAATTGAAGCATGCTTTCTTTTAAATAGGCCCTGTCAAATACAATTACATCTAAAAAAAATTAGAACAGGGTTTAAACTGTATGTTGAGAGATTCTAGGGTTTAAAAATATTCGCATGGAAAATGCGTTGAAATGATAATTTTTCAAATTGATCATTTCAACGCATATTTCTTTAATTGCGATCGAATTTTACTTAAATTATAGTGACCATACAAAATAAATTGTTAGTAGTGGCATATATGCACTACTTAATCAGTAGGACAAATTACTATCAACTTACATGAACAGTTGATTGCGCTCATAAAAATCGATATCGCCCTAGGGTGTACATTAAATCTTTTTCTGAAACGATCATTTTGAAACGTGTGCACTCTAGTTCTAATCGGAAGTTTTTGAATCGGCCTTGAATAAAATATCCGCCAGTTTCCATTCAAATTAAAACGAAGGCATAAAAATGCTAATAGTCACACATCGAAGAGTTCAAACGTGAAGTTCGGTCACGTTGGCTAAAAAATATTAAGTAAATAATCTAATGTATCTATAATTTTACAACTTGTCAAGATTGCAAGTTAGGAATTTAGTTAAGTGGACATAAAAAGTTAAACAACGGTTATTACTCTTTTGCAAGATGAGTTGGATCTATTTTTAAAATTCTTATGAAACGAAAGTAAGAATACT
The DNA here is from genome assembly GCA_933210815.1 of Meta bourneti. Classification (NCBI taxonomy): domain Eukaryota; kingdom Metazoa; phylum Arthropoda; class Arachnida; order Araneae; family Tetragnathidae; genus Meta; species Meta bourneti. The sequence continues at coordinate 77,804,497 of OW119926.1, read as the reverse complement.
AACTATGCAAATCACCTTAGAAATGTTTTGTGTAACTCAAAGAGTACTAGAATAAAATTTATTTAAGATGGATTTCTCAAATTTATAAACTTTTCAAATTGAAATACCACTTAGCATTTCTTTTACCCATTATATTTATTGAATTTTCTTATGTCTATTTGCTCGGCCAACTACGGTCCTTGCGCCATAAAACCCAACCAACCTTATGAATTATTTATGATAACTTAACTGTCTCTACACCTATTTATGAAAACTTAAACTGTCCTGATGTCTATTTATAACTTATCTTTACTTAGGTACTTACGAATTCATATTCCATACGGTAAAAGAAAATTTTGTTTTGAGTTTATCAAACAGAATACCAATTTCTATTCTTCATTTAAATTCTATTTAATAAAAATTATTAATCTAATATATTTGTAACAGTATTTGGTTTTAGAAATGAGCAAGGAGGTATTTTGAAGAAATTATTGGTATCACATAAAAAGGTTTCTAATGTTTTAAAAATCATATTTATTTTATGAAATTTATAGAACATTAAAACTAATAACTAACAAATTTATTGAAAACTGAATAGCTATATATTTATGACGAAAATGTCACCATATTTTAACCCTTTTAAATGTGAAGTATTACAATGCACACAGCTACATTTAATCTCTTATATAGGACCCAATACTAATCAAACAAAATTCACTTTTAACATACACTAAAATTATAAAACGGGATTATCTTTTGTCAGGAATTTAGTTTTAAATTTATACATGTAAGGGCTAATAAATAAACATATTTTCATCTCCTCTTCATTAACAAGTTTGAAAGTAATGTATATCGCTCACTGAAAATACTTTTAGGAATTTTAACAATACTTTTCAATGAATTTTAGCATTAGTTTAAGAATATCTTTAATGTTTATGGGTAGTTTTAAAAGAGGACGAGTACAAATTCTTAGCTATCATAAAAGTTACGCAAAAATTAGAATTACTTTGACTGGACTCAATAAAATTACCGACTTTGTCAAAATCGATAAATTATCGATTTAATTTCTCAAAACAGTTCCTCAAACCAACCCATTCAACGTATGCACAGTAAATGTGAGTAGATTAACCGAAGACAACAGCAAGGACTCCTCTCAAAATATTAACGTGAACAAACTGGCTCAAAAGGGAAACAAATATTACAATAAAAAGAACCAGTCACCAAGAAATTAATTCGTGTCCCCACAAACTTAAATATCATCACTTTTTTCATACTTGTAGAATCGTTAGTTAACGGATTGAATGAAGAAGTTTTATTCGCAGCCAGACAAATCCTCTTTTAAAAAAATTTGTACACTATCTACTGAAAGGAAGGATTATAAGGTGTCTTAGAAAGTGTTAAATACAAAGGTCAAATCTGTTCTGAGATTAAGGTAGTTTCAATCAAACGCATATAAAAAAGCTTTTATGATTGTATTTTCAACTAATTCAATAAAAGTAGATTTGTCTGTTTTTGAATGCGATCACTTCAAATGTTAATAAAAAATATTGAATGTCCAATAAAAACTGAATGTACATTAGTGAGGACCTCAAGCATCTACAGCATTTAATCTAAACATTTATTTGCATATTTATAATTGTTTGCTACTAAATTCGAAACGGTTTTTCTGTACATGATTCTTATAACACAAGTCTTTCAGAAAAGGTATTTTATAGATGTTTTTTAATTGTAATACGTTTAATGACATCTTTCGTTATGACTAATTTAATAAGATCTATTCTCTGTTAGAGTAATTACGACAAAACTTCGTTTATATGAAAACACTAATTGCACTACATATAAATTCATAATTTATTAAATAAACTACGAAATTACAATTACTAATTTTATTTCAAAATTAAAAATTAATTACGTGAACGTTTCGAGTACTTTTCAACTCTTCATATGAATGGAAAACACAAAACCAAACATTTTATACAACACGTCATTTTCTTATAATTTCACAATTTAACTAAGACTCAATTTTTTCATACCAGTTGAGTGTAATTTCGTCAACAGATTTAAAATATTCATGTCATACAAAAAAAATCGTTGTAAAAAAATTACAGATTGATTTACGAAAGTATTTTTATCACATCAAAAAATCGAATACAATATGAAACTAAATATAAAATGCTCCGCTATTCGGGTCGCGATGGTTTAATCAGAAATCCAATATTCTGTCTGCTTATTTCTGCTAAATTTGCACTAATTAAAAATAGTTCCAAATTAAGATTCTTGCATTGTATCTGATACATTAAAAGTTCTTGTAAGCTGTATCAATTTTTATACACCGATGGTCATTTAAAATGCAACACCATGAAGGACAAGATATAGCACAGCTATATTTATTATACAAATAACATAGTGCACAAGGGTGAAATGATTGAAATTACAGCTCTGTTGGACTAGCGGAAAGCAAAGAAATTAGTATTTTATCGAATTTAAATGAAAAGATTAAAGAAATTTTCGTTTTAAGAATCTACAAAATTTCCAGTATGGATATAAATTTGTCAAATCGTCTGCATTCCGATAAAAACATGAATTTGCCCAATTTTAGATGCTGTTATTTAAATTTTCATTTAACATCGTTTACAAAACCTAATATTTCCAACAGGTATACAAATTTTCGATTATAAACTCTTTCAGAGTAAAAGTAACAGTGCTCTGATCTTATACGACTGATCACTTTATATTAGTGTTATATTCGTTTATGCTTTAATTGATCGTATTGAATTTATTTTTGATTACATGGACATCATTCATACATTTCCGAACCTAAAATCATGCTATTAACAGATAAACATTCTTACAGATCTTTAAAAAGTGTTGTATATTCTAAATATTCAGAACTTGTACCAAAATAGCAATATATATTTACCAGATTCAAAGTAGCGATATGATAATAGAATTCATTTAATTGACACAACTCAAAGAATTTATAGTCATAAGAATAGTCCTGAATCTCTCACAATTCAGGAAAATTCAGAGTAAAGAACTACGTGAGTAGCTATTTACTCTGTGGAAAAATTCATCTAACATTTATCGTCTGCAAAATTTTAACAAATGACTACTACCAGTATTGTTAATTAATTTCCTTTGTGTTAAATGTAATAAATTAATAACACTAATTAAAGCAATGCATGTTGTAAGTATATATTATGCAATGCAAACGGACTTAGAACATTATTTAAAGCAAGACGGACGTCACTTCCCGAATAAGTACAGAAAAGTCGTTCTATCACAAAAAATACTAGCGTCATTTACATTTAGTTTCATTGAAAAAGACTCACATAGGTTGGCAACCTCTTCTACAGTGCAAACGAATTCTATTAAAAGAGCTATAATTGTGATTACGATAATAGAAGTTGCTTCCATTTCTTTTTGTTGTAAATGTATTGCGTAAGAAATGAACGTCAAAAGTTGTGAATTTTATAATTAACTCCTTAGGATCGACGATCATTTTTGTCTTAGGTATCTGACCGTCGAAAAGAAAAAGATATTTCATTCACGTAAGTACATTGAAAATACTAGAATACCGTTTCTTAATTAATATGATTTCGTTTAAATTTCAATATTGTAAGTTAATATTTGAGTAAGTGAATATATAGTTTTTGAATTTGAATACGATAGAAAAACTAAAAGTTTTTTCTACTAGTTTTACTATTAAACTACACGTTTATAAGGTGGTCCAGTTCCTTCGAATAACCATACAAAGAACTAGGGATATTTTAATTTTTCCTGTAGTTACACAAAGGTAATATAATGATCCCTGGAAGAAGCATCGGACTGTATCACGACCAATGAATAACATTTACTTTCTTTACCGTTAGAAAATCTGAGTCCTTATAGCATGTATCCATTCCAAATAAAAGTGTCAGCTTTTGTAAACAAAAGAAACATACACTATCGAAAGACTCGAACTTCATTATACTCTGGAAGACACAAATACAATAAGTTAAATTATTAAAAATTCAATTTTCAAACACTTACGTTCTGGTCGGGTCCATGAAGACTTTTCGTTTTAATAATCTTCGTCAAATATATTGTTGAATTTTTCCTAAATGCTATATGCAGATCACTGCAATCTAACGAGAACTTGCATAGACTGATAACCGTTTCCAAAACCACACCACGTATGGGCATAAACATTTGCTATGGGGTCCGTCCAGATCACACCATCAGAGCAAAAGGTTAAACCTGCACTAACATTTCCAAATTTTAGAACAAAAGTGTTCCACAGAATCACGTGGTTTATTTGATACATCTCTTTCAAACCAAAACAAAGATACAAAGCATGTGGAAAGAAACGACCCTGAAGTAGGAAAAGAAGATTTTAATCCCCTGTCTTTTCTTTCAAATCATTATCTATCTCCAATATCGACCCACATTGTCCTCATTATTTCTTCTCAGATATTTCATTTCACCGGATCGTCTTCATATAAAATTTCATTGCTACAGGAGGTTTCACACCCGACCAATTAAGAGCTCGTGTTCAAGAGTGGTCAGCGCTGACAGGCGCTTCCCGAGTCACGTTTGAAAGGGGATCTTCGTATTGATGCTTAAATCACATAACGTCAGGGAAAATACCGCTGGGCAATCTGAAAAATGATCGCAGAGGAACAGATATGACACTATGAAAGGTACGAACAAATTAAAAATTGTGTCTGGACGGCTTTTGTGTGATTCATGTTATCGTATATCGTTAAGGTGGTCATATAACTCGTACGTGTTTCTGAGTTGTCTCAGATAGCCTCAATTTTTTCAAATAAAATTAAAGGTTAGGACCTGTCCTTTGGAGTTGCAAAACTTAAGGTTTGATTTGTCTCCCCGCTGACATTATTTGTTACACGAAGCTAATTATACCCCGATAAATCCTGATGGATCATGAGGGGCAAAATTTTAAGAGTGGTGTTAGAAATTTAGTTAGGTATTACAGCAGCTTTATGATAGATCGTATAATTCGTACGTATTCCTAAATTGTCACAGACCTTGATTTTTTCGCGATAAAAATCGGGTCACGACCTGTCGTTAGCCCGATGTAGGCATGCCGAGCATTATCGAGCTATATTGATCATTTCAATACCGATACAGGTATGCCGATCATACCTATATTGGTATTGAAAAAAAAATATGTAAAAAGATATTTAATTTTTAATGTAAACCCCTAGATACATTACTCTGTCATACAGAATGCCCATTTTTAAATTTAACATTGGAATGTCTTCGGAAAATGAACTGCTGGTCGAAATAGTGTAACATTTTTAATATAATTCAAATGAATGATTTTATAACGATTTTTAAGATAAGGAGATTGGTTTGAATTGAGAAAAATCATGTTCTAAATTTTTCCACTAGGGATTAAAAAGGCGCTTTATTGGAGTAGAAAAGAAACAAGAATCTTAGAATCATTTGTGACAAATTGAGACAATGAACATCTTGGAAGAGAATTAATTTTAATTTAATATAAATTTTCCCAATATTACATTTATATAATTTTCCCTTTCCATTAAAATTCGTTCAGATGTGGAATAACATTGATTAGTCTTGCACTGTCAGTCGAGTAATGCTTGACATTTTCATTTCATGGGGCATTTTTATGCATTTTTCGAGATTTTAAAGGGAAAAAAGGCATTTTTTCAAGGGTTTGGTCATTTTAAGGCACTATTTTATGATTGTTATTATCTGAGCTCAGTATTTCCCTTTTGTCGGGGAAATCCTTTCTGTCTGTCCTTTTGTCGGGGAAATCCTTTCTGAAATGTCGTAAAATTTCAAAAACCTAACAAAATAACGTAGCTTCTCTAGTTTCCATTAAAATGCATTTCAATGTTTTAAATTTATTTGGAAAAGACTATAGAAAACCATTCTTGTTGTACTTTGAAATTTTGGACTTAGAAAATGAAAATTTTTAGTTCCATAGCAAACCAAAAATGTTAAATTGAATATTTTTGTTAATGAAACATAATTTTTTACTTTGATTCAGGAACTGAATAAATATAAGTTCCGTTTATAATTTTCTTGTTTCCTCTTATTAAATATTTTTTTATAACAAAATAGACTCAGAGAAATTGTAAAAGTTAAATTTCATTTTGAAGAATATTTTTTGTCGTTGAGGGGACTTAGATTCTTATTTTTAATTCATCCTACTCTTCATTTTCAAAAAGGTTTGCAAAAAAATATAGGTAATTATTTAATCATTTTATTTGTTGTAGGAGATTTTCAACCAATTTAATATCCTAGCCTTGATGATTGCCGATAAATTTGTAAAATATGTCCCAAGATTTGTTTCTTGGTCTCTATTGTACCCTAAAATCTGTTTTTGAGGCACTTGTACTCTTACAATGTTGGTACTACAAATTTTGCCAAAAGAGAAGCATACCTCTGCTGGGTCGTCTCTGGGGTCTGAGATGGCCAAGCGCAGACCTCAGCAAAACGTCCTCTCTTCTCAGGAACATTTTATTTTCTAAAAATACGAACGCTCTTCATCAGGCACGTATTCAGAAAATAATTTCGGTCTTCTTTTTTCTGGCTCTCTTAATGCCGTTAAACCATCAAAAGAGCATTACATTTTATGATTTTTTCGACTGTTTTGACGAATGCAGACTCATATTTTACTTGTAATGTACGAAACTGATTTTCTGATTTAATTTCAACATGTTTTTGATATATGTTTTTGTTTGTTTATATGTTTTTATATATATGTCAAACATATGTTTTTGATAGCTTTTAATTCCAAAATCATTTCGGAAAGAATTCGAAAGCCCTATAGGCTCTCCCCCTAAAAATATCCCTGCCTTTAAGACGAGTGCTTTCAGACTATGCTATTGCAAATTAACAAAATATGCAGATTCAAAAGTACCTTTTATTATAATCGCAGAAAAAACCTACAGCGACTGAACATGCATAAAACTATTAATATAGGAAAAATGTACTGCTAGAAACGATTAGTTAAAGTTGGAAGCATAGTGCGCCTGTCTTTTGACCGCCCCTATTTTTTTGGCTACGTGCATGTGCACGCCCACCACGCCACTTCGGAACGGCACAGTACCTCTGACCATTATGAGGAGACGAAATAAGGATCTGTGACCGTTGTTGAGGTATTGACTGATCATGTGCATACTTCAACAAGGCGCCATCCCCCAAAACATTTGATGCTCCAAATAAATATTCCTCTATAAATAATTTTTGGTAATTTAGATGAAACCTAAGAACAAAATACTCATGGACTCGTAGGTATGTTATCATGATACAAAGCAAACATGTAAACATTGATTTTCATTATTGTTTGCTCTCCTGCCTACTTATTAGGCAGTAACATTTGAGTTTATCATATTTTAATTCTAAAACGTTGGCCTCATCATTAAGAAAAAATTGCTTTTTTGTTATTTACGGAACATATTTCTTTGATTGATTCGCCGTTTTTGGTTTTAGCGTCCCCAGATATATCTCCAGAAACCATACATTATTTTTTGTTGAAGCCTTAAAAAATAACGTTTGTAACAATTTTGCTACAAATAGATTTTAAGCTGTATTACTCTTTCTCGGAGGTTGATACATTTTTTAATGATTTCGATTCAGTTAAAAGTTAGTTATTTAGTTAGTTCAGTAAGTTATCTGCCTCAATGTGTGAAAGGTTTTGTTTTAACTCTTAATTAATTGTATTTGCGTATGTTGTTTTACTTGCATTATTTGGATCATGTTGTTTTTCCATAATTGGATATTTTTCTGTATAGAAATGCCAATTAAATGATTAAATTAATTAGCGATTCCCACCACCCAGGAACAGACTGACCAGATCAAGGCTCTTTTTTGAAAAAGTAGGTCTTAATCATGAACATGCTGTAGTGAAAACTCACCAACTAGCATGTTTAGAGCGGTTCACGCCAACAGAATTCCGGTCAATCTTAATCTGAATCCAGTAGAAACTTACTAACGAAGGTTAGGGAAAATCACTGCCATAAGAAATAGATTGTTAGTCTTAAAACTGTTTACACCGTTCCACTTCAATGCACTTGAATCTACTTTATTTACTTCCTAATGGATTCAGATTTCCCCAATTTTGTTGGTCAAAAGCCCCTTACCCACCGTACACTGCATTTTACGAGTAGATGCAACATTGAGTTAAATTACGCTTGAAATAGTTTTCATATTCTTAAAAAGACGAGCAAACACGAGCGTTTTCAGGTAAGAGCTTTCATAGTATTTCCCCACATTTGAGTAATCTGTCAGAAATTAATTACACCAAGCCTACTTGACAGCGGCTGGGAGATCATACCTTAGAACGTTTGATAAGCTGCAAAGATTTTGAGTTATAGGTCAACTGAAAGTCAGGCAAAACTAATTCAGAAATAAAAAGATACAATGTGTCGATATTTGTTAGAGAAGCGGCATAAAGCTTTTCTTTAAACACAGAAATGAACAAAACACAATTTTCTTCCCATAAATCTAGTTTCCAAGTCCTGAAAAACCTGTACAAAACACCAGTAACAAATTTTCAACATATTTTGTCTATATTTTCCATTTAAAAATAGGAGGAAATCAATACCCCTTTCTTGTTCTAATTTTCGAAACAATTACAATCGCCATACATTATTCCCGTTTCTATACAAGCATAATTGGTTTGAAAAGAAACATTCTGCAAGTACAAAACGAATGGCATCTTAATGTGTTATCACACAATTATGATGTTCAATAAATTACAACAGAAACTTTCTTCATTTTTAGCATAGCGGTCGGTTGCTTTATTATGAAACTCTATAAAATGAAAAAGAAATAATTGGAGCGAAAACCTCTCTAAACCAGCAACGAATGATCGATATATTTTGGTTATATTTTCTTATTAAAAATCGCATTAAAATTCACCACTTGTTCAAGTTTGTCAAACACTTACAATCACCAATATCATAAACGCATAACTGTTCTGAAAAGAAGTTCGCAAAGACACGTATAATGTTTTGCAAGTGAAAAATGAATGGCGCCTTCACTTTATCTCTCCCCAACCTCTGATACTCAACTAATTAAAATAAGACTTTTCTTCACTTTTAGCACAGCAGTCATTTTATTATGACGACTCGATAAGGATGAAAAAGAAAGAATCGGAACGAAAACCTCTACAATTCTTCCATCTAACCCCGACACGCACGCGCGGATGCTGAGTGATCTAGCTGGTCACGTTTACACGCAGCAACGTGACAGCTCGTAGTTGGAGCAACCCTGCACACAAGATCCCAACCGCCCGGTCGAATAGAAGGAAATTAATTATTTTTCCGACTCGGAACTTCGCCATCGCTCTCGCCAAAAGTCTACTCGTTTTTTCTCAAAAAATACTTTTTTAATGTTTCTGTTTACTCCGTTTCCTTTATTCAAGCTGCAACGTTGAGGGACTGGAGTTGTTTCGACATAAGACATTGAGTGTAGAATTTATTGAAATAATTGGCATAACTTTCAATTCTTTGGGGACTTCAAACTAATTGACGATACCGGTTGGCCTTCGTTTTCCTGAAACTCGAGATTATGAAGAAATATTTCTGCGGTCCTGCGCCACGTGATTTATTGAAATGTGGGTTACAAAGAGATGTCTGGTTTGTAAGGAGATACTTGGTTTGAAAAAGTCTTAATTACCGATATGCCTTAGGAAACGTATTTTATTTCGATTGTCTCACATGGCGGGATATTACGAACAGCCGGTATTTCTAAGGGGCTAGGTTTCAGAAATGTAATGCCCGTTTAATGTTTTTGGTGAGATTTCGTTTCATCGTGATTCCGCGAAGTCATTGAACTCTATTTTAATAGAAATATGAATTGTTTAATTTATTGAGATAGTTGGGACGAGAAAAACTCAGTTCATTCACAAGAGCGTTATAATTTACAAGGAGTTTTCGAAAATTTAAGCTATTCTCTCGCCTTTCGTGAAATTTTCCACGTGAATTCTCTTACTCGTAGATGGTTTTTTCAAACGGAAAGGTTTAAAATTGATAGATATAATGGAGATTCAATAACAAGGGCCGTTTCACGCTGTTATTAGTATGTGTGAGTCTCTGAATACTTTATAGAAATATGATACACATAAAAATTTTCAGCAATTGCTTTTTGTGGTTAAATGAAATGTAAACTGTTTTAATAAGAGGTGCAGTTAGTAACATTTTCTTCGCTTTTATGATAGCGTTAAAGTGTCATTTTGTTTCGTCTCGTTTTCATTGGTGAAATGATCATACTACCTTCAAAAAGACCATTAGGTATTTCTGAATTTTTGATACTTATCTATATTGTTAGATAGACATTCCTCTTAAAGGAATTTTTCAAAGATTTGTTAGTGTAAATTGGTTTGGTCTGGGTTTCACTCTTTCTACAGTTATTTTTGCTAAAAAAGTTTATCATAGTAAAGCCTAACTATATCACACCTTGAGAAAAGTGATATAATTTAGAAAACTAAATTTTGCAGGAGCTAAAAAGAGATTGAAAATATTAAAAGTTTCCATTTGTAAATTTGAGAAATTTTTGAATAATTCGTCCATATCCTCAATAAAAATGTATTATCTATTCCCGAATTTATTTCCATGGTTTTTCGAGCTTAACAGTATCGTTTTTGCCAATTCAAAAAATAAAATCTTCATTTTGAGCTGTGTCACTTTTCTCGAGAAGAGACAATATGCATCATGATGAGGCTCTGGATTTCTAGGTGCTAAAAGTCTTAAATTAGGTTTTTCAACTAATGTTTTAGAATTTTATAGGTTTTTACAACTCTGTTTTTATAGGTTTAACAAAAATATCGCTTTAAATTATTAGGCAAATTTATAGAAATGTTTTACTGTATTTTCGAGAATTTTTTACCTCTACAAAAGTCAAATTAAAATTACAGTGCTGATTTTAACAGCAGTAGTATCCATTAATAAATAATTTCTTTTCAGATTGGAGGCTTTTTGCACGCTATACTTCACATAATTGGCCTTCTTCTGAATGGCAACAAAAAGACAAATAACTCACCCACACGAAATAATAGTAGCCTATCTCTTTTTTGTTTTTCGTTTGGGTGCTGATAACAATATAAATTAACAAACAAAAACATATGTGAAATTCTCAATTTCGTTGGAACTTAGACATGCTCCAAAGTCATCATTTATAATTAGAAAAACCCATTATATTATATTGGTACCACCCTTACTGTTTCTGGCAGTTATTGAAAAAACAAATGGAATATTTAAAAAATCATAATATTTTTTTTGTAATCCTAAAACTGATTTTTTAAAGTTTTAGCTTTAGATGTCTTCAATTCTTAACAGGCAGTCGCGCGTTTTGTAGTTTTCGTATGCAGTGCATTCACAGAACTGCGCATTTTGCTTTCCGAAATAACGTGGTACTTTAACACCACTTCATCTATATATATAAAATAGGATGTGTGTGTGTGTGTGTGTGTATGTGGGTATATTTTCTATACAAATCTACACCGTTTGACCAATCCACACCAAATTTGGTACACTTATGATTTAGAACACTGCGGTCAGCATAGGCTAACTCTTAACCCCCGTTCTATTGGCCCTGGGGGGCTAAAAACTATTCGAAATCGCAATAGAAATAACATTGAGCATAGATTGATTGCTTTAGGCAGCGATGGTTGCTTTACCACTGTTGATCGAAAAACAATTTTTTCCGAAACAAATTAAATTACAGTATTTATGTTTGAACTGACTTTTTAGTTCTTCCCATGATGTAAATAAATTATAGATATTTTATTGATGAAGGGGGAAAGAATATTTTAAAATATTTATGTTTGCAAGGAAATTCAAGGAAAGGTTTTCAGGAGTTCAAGGATTATTTTCAAGGAAAGTTGGTGTGTATTTCGACCAACTTTCCTTAAATAATTTATCGAATACGTAATGATTTGTAGAATTCTGTTTCACGAGGCTTTTTAGGTAAGGCGTGTAACTTATTTTAAAATGTCCGGAATAGATACATGTGAATCCTCCGTTGAAAGCAGTGATTTTCTTTCTGAAAAATTCTGTAAAATCGACCTTCTGCTTTTTGAAAAAATTTTATCTATTCAGTTTAATTTGTCTACACCGATTATATTTATTTCTAAACCAAACACCGTTATTCCGAAAAGCACAAACGAAAAACTCATTGATCATAAAAGCGTAATTTTGCTACTCGGTATCTGGCAGCACCAGAATTAATGTTTACTTTTTTTATAAAACTTTGTAGAACTTTCTAGAAAGTTGGGGAAACGGAAACTTAATTGGACTCATGGTGGAGAACATTCCAGCACCCACTCGATTCTTAGCTGGTCGTATTTAAAGGAAGCTAACTCGGTAAGTCTTCCAGTTTATCATCTTTCAGTGAATCTGGCAGTTTTATTTCGCTCTTTTGATTGTATAAGTGTTTCCTACTTTATTCGACAGTGATAGCGTACATTTTGGATTTATATTTCTAAACGGATGTAAGTACTACATAATTTTAAATTCGTTTTTTCGTTAATTTTAGCTTTTTATTGTATTCTATAATAGATTTCATTGCTCAGTGAGATGTGCCTTTTGCTTAATTTTTTAAATAAGTTTAATGGGATCAGAATTAATGCTTTTTTTACACCAGAATAAAAGTTTATTTTTAACATGATTTAGAATTCTGTGTTTGAGTATTTTGATTGACAGCTTTTAAGTAAGGCATTAATTTTTTTTATTTGTGTTAAAAGTTTGATATTCTCCTAAACTGATGTAAGTACTTCACAATTTTAAATTTGTTTTACCATTCAGTTTATATTAGTTTTTTATTGTATTCTATAATAGATTTCATTGTTCAGTGAGTGTGCCTTTTGCTTATTTTATGAAATAACTTTTTAATGACAGATTTCACTGCTCTGTGATAGTGTGTCTTTTGCTAATTTTATGAAATAGCTTTTCTTTGTATTCTATAATAGATTTCATTGCTCAGTGAGAGTGTGCCTTTTGCTTATTTTATGAAATAGCTTTTTGTATTCTTTTACAGATTTCTTTGCTGTAGCAATGCCTCCAAGGAAGCGGAAGGCAATCGGCCAAGTGCAGTCAACGGCTAAGATGATGAAAAATGAGCGTAGACAAGAAACTTCCGAGGAGAGGAATAGAAGACTTGCGATTGCGAGAGAGAGAGCTACTACATCTAGAGCAACAAAGACGGCACAACAGCGTGAGACCCTACTACAGGATAAGAGAGATAGAGCAACTACATCTAGAGCAACAGAGACGGCACAGCAGCGTGAGGCCCGACTGCAGGATATGAAAGAGACAGCTACTACATCTAGAGCAACAGAGACGGCACAGCAGCGTGAGGCCCGACTACAGGATAAGAGAGATAGAGCTACTACATCAAGAGCAACAGAGACTGCACAGCAGCGTGAGGCCCGACTACAGGATAAGAGAGATAGAGCTACTACATCTAGAGTAACAGAGACGGCACAGCAGCGAGAGGCCCGACTACAGGATAAGAGAGATAGAGCCAAACGATCACGGACTGCGAGCCATTTTAGCTTAGCACTGGAAGGATTTCACTACGATTCACATAAAGACTACTCGATGCATGCAAGTGTTACGATCGGGAAAATGGAAATGGTTTGTACTTACTGTCAAGCCAAAAAGTTTAAATCAGAGTCTACTGGTATTTGCTGCAAAAATGGAAAAGTTAAACTTTGCCAACTGGAACCACCACCACAAGACCTTTTGACTTACACATCAGGAGATACGTCAGAGTCGAAGCATTTTCTAAGTAACATCAGAAAATACAACTCATGTTTCCAAATGACATCATTCGGCGCCACATCAGTTGTTGGACAGCCCGGATTTCCGTCGACATTCAAGGTGCAAGGGCAGGTTTACCATAGAGCGGGATCGTTGCTTCCGCTGCCAGATCAACCACCAAAATTTCTACAACTATATTTTATTCAAAACGAACAAATGGAAACTGATCAGAGGTGCGCCTACATCTCGGGAACAAGACGTCAGATTGTGTTAAACTTACAGAGGATGTTTCATGAGCACAATAATCTTATTAAAACGTTTGAAACAGCATTGGAACATATGCCAACAGATGAATATAAAGTAGTCATAAGAGCAGACCGAAGACCAGCAGGCGAACACGAGCGGCGTTTTAACTCTCCTCAAGCAGATGAAGTCGCGGTGGTTATATCAGGAGATGAGTTTCATCAACGGGATATCGTTATTCAACGACGAGGTGAATCATTGCAGCGTATTTCGGAAACACATCGATCTTACGATGCTCTGCAGTACCCAGTAATATTCCCCCATGGTGAAGATGGATATCAATTTAATCTGAGGCAGATCAACCCAAGAACAGGTGAAACAACGAGCAAGAAAGTTTCAGCGATGGATTTCTATGCGTACAGATTAATGGTTCGAGATACTGGGCAGAACCACGTATTGAACTGCAGGCAATTGTTTCATCAGTTCATCGTCGATATGTACGCTAAAGTCGAGAGTGAACGTCTCCTTTACATTCGTCTAAATCAACGTAAACTGGGAGTTGACGAATATATTCACCTGAGAGATGCTGTGGCAAATGACGGGAACGTTGAAAACCTCGGTGCCTTAGCCATACTACCAGCTACATTTACAGGCAGTCCCAGACACATGCACGAATACACACAAGATGCTATGACGTACGTGAGGACGTACGGGAGACCAGACTTATTTATCACCTTCACCTGCAATCCCACTTGGACGGAGATCAAGGAGGTTCTTACCAATGGTCAATTACCCAGTGAGAGCCACGACTTGATTGCGAGAGTATTTAAACAGAAGCAGTTGAAACTGATTGACGTTATAACAAAGGGCCATGTATTTGGAGTGCCGAGATGCTGGATGTATACGATTGAATGGCAAAAAAGAGGGCTGCCACACTCGCACAATTTGATCTGGTTAGCGGACAAAATTCAGCCCACTCAAATCGATGACGTTATATCTGCCGAGTTGCCAGACCCGGAACAAGATCCCGAACTTTTTGAAGTGGTAACGAAAAACATGATCCACGGACCGTGTGGAAATCTCAATCCCATTTCTCCGTGTATGAAGGACGGAAAGTGTACCAAGAAATACCCTAGAAAATTGATTAAAGAGACACAAACTGGAAATGACGGCTATCCCCTGTACAGACGGCGGGCTCCGGAAGATGGAGGGTTCACGGCGAAACTAACGATACGCAGCAACACGGAAATAGAAATCGACAATAGGTGGGTTGTGCCCTTTTCGCCGCTGCTGTCGAAAATGTTTCGGGCACACATCAACGTGGAGTACTGCAACAGTGTGAAATCGATTAAATATGTGTGCAAGTATGTCAACAAAGGTAGTGATATGGCTGTTTTCGGTATCAGCGACGAGAGATCGAACGATGAAGTGACGCGGTATCAATTGGGAAGATACCTCAGCAGTAACGAGGCAGTTTGGCGAATACTGGGTTTTTCGATTCACGAAAGACACCCTACTGTTGTTCACCTCAGCGTCCATTTAGAAAATGGTCAGAGAGTTTATTTCACAACAGAGAGCGCCCCTAGAGTGATTGATCAGCCACCAAACACGACTTTGACGGCATTCTTTCAACTGTGTCAGCAGGATCCTTTTGCGAGGACTTTGTTGTATCCTGAGATACCTCGATATTACACGTGGAATGCGTCGAGGAAAATTTTCTGTAGGAGAAAAGTTGGCCAGCCCGTCCCTGGACATGATGCAGTCGCGAGTGACGCCTTGGGTCGAGTGTACACTGTTCACCCCAACAACGCCGAATGCTATTTCCTTAGGATGCTTCTTCACTCGGTACGAGGACCTAGATCTTTCGCAGAGATGAGAACGGTAAACGACGAAGTATGCCAGACATTTAGAGAGGCCTGTCAGAAGTTGGGTTTGCTGGAAGGAGACCAGCACTGGGATGACACGTTGCGAGAAGCCGAATTGATCTCCCTACCAGAGCAAATCAGAAACCTGTTTGCTATAATATTGACTACATGCAGTCCATCGAATCCAAACACTTTATGGGAAAAGTATAAGGAGGCCCTGAGTGAGGATATACTCGCCAAAGTCCGGAGGGAAACCCCGACATTAGAAATCGCGTTTGGTCCGGACATTTTCAACGAGGCTTTGGTTATTCTTGAGGACAAATGTGTGGCCATGACAAATAAAACATTACTGCAATTGGGCCTGCCTGCACCAGTAAGAGATCGACGAGACGTACTTCGCGCAGATTACGTGCGAGAAACGAACTACGACGTCGAAGAGCTGAGTGCATACGTCGCGGACAAGAAGCCACTTCTGAATCGAGATCAGAAAAACGCATACCAAATTATCATGGATCAGGCAGCAAAACAACAAGGTGGTATCATTTTTCTTGATGCTTCTGGGGGCACAGGGAAAACATTCTTGATTAATATAATACTGGCCGAAATCAGGACTCGGGGAGAAGTTGCTCTTGCCATCGCCTCTTCGGGAATTGCGGCGACGTTAATGGAAGGAGGGAGGACGGCCCATTCTGCACTTAAGTTGCCACTTGACATCGCCAGGCAGGAAAATCCTACCTGCAACATAAGCAAGGCAAGTGGTCGGGCGCAGGTGCTCGAGACTTGCAAATTAATCGTGTGGGACGAATGCACCATGGCTCACAAGAAAGCTCTCGAGGCCCTCGACGTCACTCTGAGAGATCTGAGAGGAAACGACAACCTGATGGGAGGAGCTCTGGTACTCCTCTGTGGAGACTTTCGTCAAACTCTGCCCGTCATCCCGAAGTCGACGCCGGCCGATGAGATCCATGCATGTTTGAAACATTCGTTTTTGTGGAGACATGTGCGAAAGATAACTTTGAAGCAAAACATGAGAGTACATCTGGGGGATGAGAGTGCTCAAATTTTCTCAGACAAACTCCTGGAGATCGGAGAAGGCAGATTGGCAGTCGAGTCTTCTGGCAAGATTAAATTCCCATCCGATTTTTGTAATCTGGTGTCGTCCGTCTCAGAGCTGATAGATGCAGTCTATCCGTCTGTTTCCCAAAACTATCACGATTTGAACTGGTTGCGAGAGAGGGCCATTCTTTCTGCTAAAAATGAAGACGTCCACGACATAAACAATCAAATACTTGTCATGTTACCAGGCGTGGTCAGTGAATACAAGTCCATCGATACCGTAGTAGATGCCGATGAGGTCGTCAATTTCCCGCCAGAGTTCCTGAACTCGCTTGATCCGGCTGGATTGCCACCACATCGTCTTTTACTTAAAGTGGGATCTCCGGTTATTTTACTGCGGAACCTCGACCCGCCAAAACTTTGCAACGGCACGAGGCTGTGTGTCAAGAAGCTGCTGGGCAATGTAATGGAAGCGACTATCTTGACAGGAAAGGGAGAGGGTGCAACAGTTTTTATCCCACGGATACCACTCATTCCGACGGATCTCCCTTTCGACTTTAAGAGATTGCAGTTTCCAGTAAGACTTGCGTTCTCGATCACGATCAACAAGTCGCAGGGGCAGTCTATCAAGTACTGCGGAGTGGATTTGAGATCGCCGTGTTTCTCCCACGGACAACTTTATGTTGGTTGCTCGAGGGTGGGTTCACCCAAGAATTTATTTATTCTTGCTCCCGGAGGTGAAACTAAAAATGTTGTGTATAATCAAGTTTTGTGTTAAATTTATATTGCAGTGAATTTGTAAAATATTTTACTTTATAATGCGTGTACTGTACTTATACTTTTAGAACCTGTTAATATAATTACTTTGATTTTACACTATACATTGATTTCATTCCTTTTCCTGTCCAATAGAAGATTGGGATAAATACCCGGGCAAAGCTATGTTGCCGTTGTTTGAGCATTACTAAATCTAACTTTTAGTTGATTGTATAAGTATTTCCTACTTTATTTGACAGGTGTAATGTGCATTATTGAATTAAAGTTTATTATTTTATTTCTATATGAATTTTATATTTTTACATGAATATTTGTTTGATAAAAAAAGGATATTTAAAATATTTCATTATTCATAATTTACATTTTGTAATGAAACACGAAAAACTTCAACTCATTAATCATAAAAGCGTAATTTTGTTATTTTAGATTTGGGAAACCAGAATTAATTTTTATTATTTTATAAATTTGATTTAGCATCCCGTGTTTGTCTATTTGAGTTAACACAGCGAAATGTTGCAGTCATATTTGAGCATTACTAAATTTCATTATCGTCTTTATCAATATTTTCAAATATCTTTTTTCGAATTGCTCTGTTTCAGAATACACTCAGGCAGTCGAAATTCGACACTGCGCATCATTCGTTTTTTAGAATTCTGCATTTTTTCGTCGGAATTTCGTTTCTGTTCGTATTTATGTCTTAATCTTTTAGATATTGCAATATATTCAGGAATTAAATGCATATATTTGCGTCCGAAGTATATAGTAGAAGTTATGAAAAAGTTAAAACGTATTTTCCGTACAACTTAAATGATTGCATTTTTCTGTGAAAGAAAAGTGATTATTCTAATTCACTTTTCAAGCAACATTTAACCATTTCAACCCGAGCAACGCCGGGTAATTCAGCTAGTCTTGAATAAAATCGTACTCAAAACACATTTGAAAAATTGAAATTCTCAAATAAGTTTTTGTGTTGGTTTAAAAAATCATTTTAGGTCTTCTTTAGGCACTAAAGCCGCTTTGGGGTTTATATGCTGCAAATCAAATTAGATATTTTAAGGTGCCATAAAATTTAGATATTTTATTGGGGACATCCCAAATCGTTAAAATAAACTGCTAACCCATTTTAAATAGAATATATAAAGCTGAATAGGTAAAAACCTAAGAATCCGGGGCCTAATCATGATTATATTAATTACATGTTTGAGCTATATGCACAGAAAATGATCACGTTTTTATGGTATTCTACATCAGTTCTTAAACCTCTTTACAAGCTGATCTAACTTCAAAAGTGTGAAAAGGTATGTAGAAACAAAATGCAACTATGGAAACCGAATGGAGATTTTTTCTTTTAAGCAATGATTTGATCTGCATAAGAGACGATTGACGTTCTCCTTGATTACAAAGTGTATGTAGTATACGTATGTATAAAAGTACAAAATTTAACTTTTTGTAAAGCATTATTGAGGGTCTCAGCAAAATGCTGTGCTACATCTAAATAATCAGACAAAATTTTTTATCTAGGGTAATATTCTCTGAGGTATTCTTTAAAATTTTAGCATTTGTCACTCGAGTGTTGTTTGACTTAGTCGTTATACGGTTATTTTTTTAAGTTGCTTGAAGGATAATTAGACTTCCCGAGAGTTAGGGAGCATCTTAAAAGTGAGAAAACGATCTAGCATATTAATTAAATTTGTAATTAACTTTGTCGGTTCCCTAACGAAGCGCACTGAATAGAGTCAACACAGTAGATAAATGTTTTGTCTCAAAACTTAAAAGGTCAACAACTTCTCTAATAATTTATTTAGAAAAGCTAATAAATAAATGAAATCGTTCGAACATTTCTATTAGTCTGATTAGACGTAGGAAATTATTTTTCAACCTGGAAATTTCATAGCAGAGTGCCTGTATAAAATGTAAAAGTAATTATTTTATACAAACCACCCTTTGTAAAACAACCGACATATCTAACATTCGTATATAATCCGAACACTTCCTCTAATTGGAAATGCCTTCTATGACAAAATTCGTCATTTAATGATTAAAACATGTAAAATCAATTTTGAATTCTCTTTTATGTTGAGGTGTAGAACTTGTCTATTGAATTGTAGTGGTTTGTGTTCTTTCTTTTGTTTGTATCTTTCTCTGGTCATTGGAAATTTTTAAAAATTCAGCATGTCCTCAATAAAACATTACAAGGAAAGAATTCCGAATGGATGGTAGTTGATTGCTCAACTTCAATTAGGTTAAAGTTAACCGTCACAAAAAGAGCGATAAACTATATTTTAAGGTATATTTAAGGTATTATATGTATCATGTGAGGACATTTGAGTAACAGAAAGTAAAATCTGTCTTCTGTCCTTTTCGTTTGCTTGCACTGAAAATCCCTTTCATATAGCATCTCCGGTAAGAATGAAGTTTCAACTCAAAAGCTTTCTAAATTTTCAATGTGAGCAAGGAATGAAATATGAAATTTTGAATCTTTATAACGGGTGCCCTATGATTGATGAAGGGAAATTTTCAGAGAAAGATTATAACCATTCCTAAGCCCTGCTAGAAAAATTGCGCGCGTCTCGCGTGAGATGCTTGCTTGATTGTGTCCACGACGTGCAAATAATGCTACAAGTTTTCTCGCCGAAAGGTAAAGCGATTTTTCTCGTGCCGGGAAATCTCGCATAGCTGTGTCCACGGACGCCAACGGCCACCGCGCGGTGCGAGAAATTTGTGATCAGTGAATACATTGCCAAAGCAGTACCAAACATGGATTCTCACAAATAAAAGGCTGCGGCAATTAATACTTGCAAAATTAAACTTATCTTAACTTGCTAAATAAAACTTACTTTTATTTTTTGTCTTTACCATTATCCTAGATGTTAATTTAACAAGCACATGCAACCATAGCTCTTGCTTACAAATATTAGTCTTTAAAAGTAACGATTATTCTGATTGCACAAAACTATGTATCTGTATCCTGTTACATTCTTATTGTAACGGATGATATATATTTATACCCATGAACCAGAATTATTACATGAAATTACAATTAATTTAACTATCAATGGTTGAGGAATATGCATGAAAATAAAATCTGATGATGTAATTGATATAATCTGAATGAAATTTTTAAGAATAACATTGTATTATTTTTTAGTAGGCTTCATTTTGCCCAGAAACTCACTAATGAATATCTATACACTATTATAATACATGCAAAATGAAAGTAGGTAACAGAAAATTTGAAGAGAAGCGCAAGTTTCCTTATACAGAATTTATTCTACGCTATCTCTTTGCAAGTCCGATCCCTATATTCCGACAAACCTGGATTATATAATTCAGGCTGGCACTCATAGAATTCCAGCAAATTTAGAATTTCATCTTTGCCCCACACGAACGATTCATTGAAACTAGATGTAGAAGCCATTTCAGCTACAACTCGCAGCAACAAGCGTAAAATTTCCAACTGACTGGAACTCGGTGAGAAAAATTGCACAGCTTATTTACACGGGAAATTTTATGGCTCGCGCAAGCATTGCTGCGTGATTTGCGAACTTCTCGCTAAGGGTCTCGCAAGGCTGTGTACACGTGCAGGATCGTGCAAGATTGGATCTCGCTTGACACTCGAGCAAGTTTTCTCGCTCGTGGACGCAGGGCTTTAGGCTAAAATAAGATTAGGATGAAATAGGTATGACATTTTTTAATTCGTCAGAGGGTCCTTAGGTGTAGAAGACACCAATTGTAGCTAGTGTACTTTCCTTGCTGAATAAGATTTGGTTTCTGTCTTTCCTTGTCATTTGTGACGTTTTCCTGGCACCAATAATTTACATATTATTTTTGCATGCTATCAGATTTTGTACACATTACATAAATTATTTTACCTATTCAAAAGGGAAAAAAGCAATAAAATTTTTGAAAATAACTCAATTTAAGTTTTTCAAGAAACTATTGTAGAAGAGGTGTTAACATTTTTATAACAGGGAAAGGTTTTAATTTTTAGCGAAGAGTAACAGCGTATAAAATTCTAAAAGAGTACATGAAGTGAGATGTAATGTTGGTGATGGCCCGGCATCTTCTAATGAAACATAATTAAAATTCGAAAAAAATCGGTTGCAAAAAAATACAAATCGATGAAGCATGACACAAAAAAGGACTATTTTTGTAAATCTAAGTGAGATGTCAGTTTCTACATTTAATATCCTCCACATTTTACCGTAAAAGTCACCCAGGGATTGCAGATGTCCGATACTTTCAGCCTCAAATGGTCTCACTGTGATTAATGGTGTTTGTCATGCGCAGTGGGTACTTTCACAACACAGACTCTTTGCGCCCCTACTCTATGCTTCTTATTGAAGCTTGTATCCTGTCCTGATAACATGTGCAGTAAATTCTTGCGCATGGTCTACCATTCTCTTCTCATTTTCCCCCTTTGTAAAAAACTGCCATCAAGCTCTAAGACAACGTTTGTATAATTTCCTTTTCCAACTTAAACAATACGATATAAATATGATTTATATTGTCTTTGCTGAATTGAAAAAAAACGGCGAATGAAGTTGACTTATAAGGTTGTCTAAACTAAGCATAAGTTTTTTTGTTGCCATCTAATTTCGGCAACCCTACTTATAGCTACGCTACTGGTGTTAACAATAAATTAATGGCTAATAAAGGAACATACCAAATATGCAAATAAATAAATTTAAAACTATGTTGCATATTATTCATATAATTTAAAAATATGATTTGCCGAAGATTTTAGGCATTGAACTCTTTTTTTATCTTTAAAATATTTATTTTAACGGATTTTTCTCTTCATTGTTTTGTAATTCATAGCATGTTTACTCATGCCTCAAGCATCTATTTTATAGTATTTTCTGTTCACATGATATTTTGATGTAAATCGAATTAGGTTCATACTTCAAAATTTCAGTTATCCTCATTTCTCCCGTTCAAATGCATACATCTTGAGGTGTTGGCGAAGTCAGATCTGAATTACTGAGAAAAATTAGGGAAATGCTAAGGGAATGCTAAGAAACATTTTTTTTTATATTGTAAGGTAAGACTTTGGGGTTTGGTTGAGCAAATTACTCTAACAGAAAATAAGTATAGTAGGTGGAAATGATTTCACATTTTTTTCCAGACTTTTCGATACTAACCTGAGTATCATCATCGTTTTGTGTATCCTTTATGTCTTCAAGATGGTTCACACTAATTTGCGTTTGAAAATTTTTATTTCATACTTCATGTTACAGTTTGAGTTAAGGTGCACTTAAAATTTACATTTCACATACCTATTGAAGAAGACAGTACTGAGTTGAGTTGTGTTGTTAGCTTTGAAGAATGACGAAGTCCTTTCCGTACGATCTCTGATGTGACCCTCTCGCTCGAATTGGATGAAACTCAGCTGAGTGGGATAATGACACTTCAGCTTCCTAAAGGTTAAGTTTGCAAATTTAAACTAGGAACTTTTTCACACTGGAGATTCAAACCTCGCGAAATTGACTTGGGTAAAGGTAACATTAACAATTTTTGATCTGTGACTTCACTATTGCCGGGATGCGATGTGATGGTCTCCCTAGTATGTTAAATACTAATATTACCATCAATTCAAACGACCTACACAATCGCCACTTATGATGGTGTCCTAGGTACAAAGATAACAGTCCAAGAGCTATGGGGAGGAGTAATGGCAAAAGCTTTTTGTGTTGTAATATGCAGGGTTTTATTTAAGATTAGAAAGGTACAGATGTTTCCATTGTACTTATAATAAAATAATTTAATTTCTAATGCTTTTCGCATAAGAGTCGAAGTGATAGCTATTTGTGAAGAACCAGCTGGTTAACCACCGTTATTCCTAACAGGGGCCATTACCAGCATCCATGATTTGAACCCAGGACCTTCTGGGTGCTAAACAAACGCTATAACCACTATGCCAATTAGGCGGCTTGTCGATGCATTCATAGTAGGTAGTTATGCGTCCAAATGAAAAAAAGAAAATGTATACACTTGTTCAAGGTAAAGACTGAGAATTTGAAATATATATTCTTATTTCATGAGGGTCTGATCATCTAACCTGGTATTGGGGCCCAGCCGGGCAGGTCCATTAACATAGCTGATGTCAAGTGTGCATCGAAAGTATGTGTTATAAGGAAGTCACAGTTGAGATACATAAAATTAATTTTTCAATCGATTAGGGCTGGCCAGGTCGAACACATGTACAAACGCTTGGTAAATTCGGTAGTGGCACTAATCTAGGTCTAAATTTATAGAACCTAAAACAGCGAGTTTCTTTTACCACTTTTATACCTAGCACTACAAAACTGATTTGAAATCAGTTTTACGTGATCACATTCTTAATAATAATATCTTTAAAACACACATAGCTAACAAGCCATGTCCTCTTGCAAAAAAATTCACCGGCACATCTTTTGTTTCAGGTCACACATATAGTAACCCTATATACGGATAGGAATTCCATTTGAACTTCGGAATACGTAAAGAGAGTCAAGGGCCTTATTGCTCAAACCTTTATGGTTCGGAGTTGAATTTCTTATGTAATAATAGCTCAGACATCTTTCCATTTGTCTAATTTCTATTTTAATTAATAATTTTGCTCCTCTCAACAACATTATTAAAAATGTTGTTGAATAATTTAATTAGTACTGCGAAATATAAAAAATCACCGCTTTGAATAAAATCTTTTAAAAGCATTAAAATTAAACATAAAATGTGTTTTATTATACTAAATAGATTTTAAAATATGTTGATCAACTAATAAATTCTTACATGGTTGCATTTAACTACCATTGGTTGCTTTACTCAACATCAATAATGAAAGTTGATTCATACTTTGAACCAGTTATAGTCAGGCATATCTTGAGAAACTTGAAATGATATTTTAATATTTTAAACCAACTTAAAAATCGTTTATAATCATAACAGAAAATGTTTGTATGGAGTTTTAAATGTTAATGATTTACCCATGTATAGAAATAAACGTGTTTATTCTAGTATTTGCCCTGCTCTTGATTTAATTAATTTATTTGGGTAATTTTTGAACAATTGTAATCATTCGATGAAATTTTAATAATTTACAATATCATCTAGCGTCAGAACTAATATATTTCAAAGGTGTTCACAACGTAATATGAAACCAATATTAAGTTAGTGAATCAAAAATTTCGAATTTTTCCCAATTTTATTTTAAAATTAAACATGTATCTGATTCAACGAAAAGTACCTTCAATTTTCAAATCCATACAGCTAAAATGCCTCCAGGAAAGTTTAATTGACCTCTAAAGGATGCTGTTGTACCTTCTTAAGATGGCCGTTAAGATGCGAAGATATCTAGGGTTTCAGTGATAATCAACACTGTAGCATTTTCCAGCTATCTGCACTGATTCAAAATTTCCAATGAAAATCTTTGTGCTTGTGGTCAAGACGGAAATCCTTCCCATGCCTGTTCCTCACAAGTTCTCTTCACTTGAAAAGATCAGCTAAAATTATATCTCCAATAGATTTAAAATTTCTATCACTCCGTAAAATGTGAAAAGAAAATATTAAAAAAGCATCTTCGTCTTAGGACAGAAACTCATTAACAGACAAAACAAAGTTTTATTCTACGGCTATTTAAAGACTAACTATTAGTTATTAGGTCAAAATATAAAAATTATAAGATTTTGAAAGTGTAGTGTATCGTTTAAACAGATTAATTACAATATAGCAATGTTTTTCTCATCATGAAAATAAGCATCTAGTGTCTCCGAAAAATTGACAGTTAAGGAGTTTCTGTTTTAAGACTACGATCCCATACAAATGATAAGTGCGAAGTTTTTCCTGAAGTAAAGTAATAACGGATAATCAAAGGTAAGGGAAGTGTAGTTATATAAGTATAAGGGGAGGGAGGGAGCGCGCGCGAGAGAGAGAGTTATCAGAGGAATTCGAAACGTAGTTTTTTCTCAAAATAGTAAATTTCGTTATTTATTTGTCGTTAAACATAAGTAGCAAAGCTTTTGATATGATATGTACATCTCATAATTCTTCAGCTTAGAGCAGAAACTCATTAACTGAAAAAGAAAAATTTTTACTATTCAGGTGTTTCAAGATTAACTATAATTTGTAGGTTAAAAAGTAAGAATTGTAATCATTTCGATAGTGCGTTATACATCTTTTAAATATATTACAATCTGATAATATATTTCTCATCCAAGCACATAATGTCTTCGAAAAAACGTCAGTTGATGAGTTTCTGTTCCAAGCCGACGATGTGTATATGTGGGTTATATTCCTCAGCTCTGCAGAGAAATGGAATCTTTGATACAGTTTATTTTACATGGGACCGGAGTTCGTTTGGCATAATTTACATTGTAAATTATACCAAATCCATCAAAAACCATTGTTGTAGGCTTTACAATGGTTTTCGACCTATTGCCGTCATTGAGGCTCCCCTAAGTAAAGGAAAATATCGTGCTAAGCTTATGGTGTTGAACAATGTGGCGAAATCGGTGGGAGAGCATTATTTTCTTTTCTTCGGGTTTATTTTCACTCACAGAAATATGTGTACAACCAATTTCTATCATGTATTCTATTTTTACTATAAGTGCCTATACAATGTTACTATCATAACAATCAGCATATAATAATCATCAATTATTTGAGGTGATTGTATGGATCAAAGGTATAAATAAAATATTCAAAGCAAATTTCTTGCAACCAATTCAACTTTTAAACTAAGCTCTACTTGAAACTCACCAAACAGAACAGAGCGTATTACTCAACTTCGGCGGCATAATTAAATACACAAATTAAACATAAGAATTCTCAACAAGCTACATAATTGTGCCTTTTTGGTGTATAAAGAAAATAGAGAGGATAGAAACTGAAAAGGCAGTTGCGACAATTTTAATACGTTGATTATTTTTTCATTCAACTTACTAGAATTATTATATCTACTTCTATATTGAATATTATTAAATAAATTACCTTATTAGTTTTGTTAAAAAATAAAATCTAAAAATGCAAATATTTATTAGTTGTTTGAAAGTTATATAACGAATTACGTAGGTAAATTAGATGAAGAAATAGCGTTGCAGTAAAATAATTAATATTTTTGGGGATGCCATTGCTAATAAAAGGTGGAAAACACTCCTTTATGATGTCATATTCCTTGTCACACCCTGTGGAGTATTCTGAGGTTTTGTCAAAATTATCTGCTGTTTTTCATAGGCCTTATCATCTACGCAACTTTTCTTGTACGCATCACGTTTAAATATCAAATAAATTTTTCAATGCTTGTATTGAGTAGCACAAATTAATTAGATAATATAAATTATTATAAAGTTTTTTTGGCTGATAAGGTACATAAATGTTCCCTCATTTTATATCCTGGTGTCTAGGAATGCTCCACATGAGGTGTGAGACACAACAAATCCCACCACATCCATTAAAATTTTAAGATATACTTTTTTGTTAAATGCCAAAATTCAATCTTATAAGGTGATAAATCTTCATTCATACGATCTGTTTTTTTTTTCAAAAACTGGATTTTATGCATAGTGCTCTTCAAAGTATTAAAACATATAACTAGACACACTTTACATTTCAAAATTATATGA
This sequence comes from Meta bourneti, assembly GCA_933210815.1. Lineage (NCBI taxonomy): Eukaryota > Metazoa > Arthropoda > Arachnida > Araneae > Tetragnathidae > Meta > Meta bourneti. The sequence continues at coordinate 77,777,233 of OW119926.1, read as the reverse complement.
GCACCCAGTTATTCAAGAATAAATTTTATATAAATACCATATAAATATACTCATAAAAATGCCATATAAATTTTACAACAGATATAAAGCATCTTGCTGTTACAAAACAGTTTTAATTTTTGCTGCGTATTATTAAGTGTATATTTTTCAATGCAGCATGGACATTTATTTGTTCATAGCTGGTTTATCTGCATTTTTATTTTAAAACTACATGTTCATATAATTTCACAACATTCTATATAAACACAAAAATATGCTCCACACTTAGAAGTTAAAATACAAAAATTTGTAACATTTAGCATACTAAAATTATATAATAAAACATGCATTGTAAATTCTTTTTAGGTTTGACTAAAATGTATTAAATAGCCTATAGTTTCTAAGCATTTGACTCATCTAAGACAAAAATTGGGCACTCTCCATAAATAGCAACAGCTTATTGCAGATTAAAAGAAATTTCTATGCTGATCTTGGAAAAGATTCCATGGATTCACAGGCAGATCGATACCTTGGCTCTCTGGCAGCTTTTGGAGAAAAAGCTTTATTTGACTTAACTGCACCTCACTGTCTGAAGTGAAACGTTGGTTAAGATATCGGGATTGTATAGCAGATATTGCAGTTCTCAGAAGAATTTTGTTGTGATAGCAATGGTTGCATTAACATTGTTACGACATTCATTGTTGTAAAGATGGGCCGCTTTCTATGAGAGGAGACCTGGATTTTTTTAATTTTCAGCTCTGACAGAGGGCCACAGTATCAGGCTGAGTCGTACGTGAGATAAGAGAAAAGAAGCTTCAGATGATACGAATTGAGTCTGATCTGGTCAGAATTTATCACAAATGGCTCTTTTGGTAACTCTTGTAGCAACCATTAAATGTAAATGTCCTAAGCAATGTTCTAAACATGCTACTGTCTGTGATATAGATGTCGGTTTTCATTTTCTGTACGCAAAATGCGCATTATCGCACCTGAATGCGCGCTCTTTCGCAATTTTTTTATTTCAATGTTTCACAAACCTTCAAGACAATGCACAGCACAAATCATCCTGCTTTTAATTACTCCTGCAAACACATGCATTGTATACGCCAATCTCTATGTATACAATGCTATAACGCTTGCTCATTTTATTTGAGGGACCCTTTAATCTCTTTCCCCCTATGAAACAACGATTTGCATCATTTTATAAACTAGGCCATTTTCTGGACAAATAATATGCATAGTTCCACTATATTCATATGCAACAGAAAAGTATACAGTTTCACGATTATCTGGAATACAAACCACGTGAGTAAAATGCTTTTCGAAGTGCCCCGTCGAATTCATATTGAAAAAGAAAATTCCGCAAAAGCCCTATCATTGCCCTTTCCCAACAAGTGAGCGAAAGCCATATGGCACTGCGGGATCACTTCCTTTTTCCCCCATTGTGAATCGAACTTTTCATTGTCCTTGGAAATCCCGGGTCTCGATTTTTATTGTCAAAGTCACAAGTGCCTATCCCATGGTACTCAGAGCCCTCCATCTGTACTCCACACGTCACAAAGAAATTTGCGTCAGAAGTATCTACGTCAAGTGAATTTTCTCCATCTGAATAAATCTTCTTTTTCTAGAAAGTTAACAAAATGTCACTAATTCCTACTCAAACACTTCCTGCTCTTTTGTTTATCATTTCAATTGTTAAGTTTACACTTTTGTGTTTAGTGCTAAATTTTCCTCTCAAAATTTAAATTTCTCTGACAAAGCATGTGTGGCATGCACTGAAAAATGTACTTAACTTTTACATGTATTTGTGGCATCGTCGGTTTACAAGTGAAACAAACTAAATCAGAAAACATTCATCTGAGAAATCGAAGGGGAAAAATTCTACTCTCCACGCTTAACTCACTGTGTTTTTCTCAAGAAATCTAACTTTCATGCAAAGAGAAAATGTCTTAGCGAATACACACACTCCAATCTATATATATATATATATATATATATATATATATATATATATATATATATATATATATATATATATATATATATATATATATATATATATATATATATATATATATGGATGTTATAGTACATATATTTACTATGTATACTGCTACTTATATGAATAAATATTTTATTATAGAAATAAAGTATATTTCCAAATAAATCCATAAAATATATACCCATACAGACAAGGATTATGTATAGTCAAATCTGTAATTTCTGGTTGCAGGGCTGTGAGTCATTTTTAAAGATCACTTAAATGCGAGCCTAAAAAATGCATCAATTAATAATCAATTTGTATATGTTGGTAGGAATGAGTCTGCTTCACCAGAAGTTGGCTCACCGATCATACATAATGAGCAACAGAAAAAATTGCTTGAAGAAGCCTTGATAATTAAGGGGTAGAGTTAAGTTGGGAACGTCAGCATAATTATCAGACTTCCTACATAACCTCACTGCCACACTTCAACCAAGGTGGCTGCTTAGTTCAAGAGGCAATTTGGCCATCATACGTAATTGGAACAATAATAAAACGAGTTGTTCGTTGACCAACTTATGTTCGACAATATAGATTGATGCTTATGCTTAGTATCTGAATAAAATCTGTTCTTTGACACTCTCTCATTTTTTGTGCATATCGTCAGCTTAGAAATGAAACAATAAGTCAAAATTTTCGAGAAATGAGGTTTTAGCTTTTCTAGACCAGAATGTGATGATCTTTAAGCTGAAGTTCATTAAGTATTTTTCTTTGCATGAAGGTTAGATTTCTTCTTCGAAAACACACGTAATGGGGTAGAAATTTGCCCCTTCGAACTCAGAACTATGTATTTTGATTTAGTGTGTTTCACTTGTAAGCCGACGATATGTAAGTATGCAGATAATTTTTTGACTTTCTGTTTTTGAATTTTGCAATGTAACATACGTATTTGCTTTTTGATTAACTAAGCAAATTATGTTTTTTTGGAAAGCTGCATCAAATGCAATCTTTTTTATATTTTTATGGAGTTTTTCTGAAAAGTTATAGTGAACAATCATGATGTACAAATACTTGTAGGCACTAACATTATATAGCAACCCCTTGAGAAAAGTGACAAATCAAAAGAAATATTGAATTGTTCCATTAATAAATGATCCTACCAAATTAAAACAAACCATGAATAAATAAGTAAATATACTACAAACGTCTGATAGACATCGACCTTCCAATAAAATAGACGAAGCGTGCGGGCAGAGTCGTCGTAAAATCGCGGAAGAGTTGGTCACGTAAGATTGGGATTAAATTTCAGCTGATGGACTATCAAAGCACAAACTAGGGTTTTTGATCGCGCTTGGCGAAACGTAATAACCAGTCAAAAATATTTCCTACATTAGGATTCATGCTTTCTCGCAATACCACATGAGAAATCTTCAAACCGAATGATGGGGAGAAAAAACACGAATCTGCGTGCTCATGCTCCGTCCATTTCATTAGAAAGTCGAAGTTAATAAAGATATACACATTCCAAATTAAGAAGTAAAATATGCTTGAAGATTTTTCATGTTAGTTTGACTTTCTGTGAAATTTTCTTTTGTGTCACTTTCCTTGAAAAGCGTTTTTAATAAACACTCGTTTAACAAAATTAATTTTAATTCGGTAAGTTCACCATTGTTTCTCAAATTGGTGTATGCATTCATGAGAAATAATTATAAATACCAGCTGTGTTCTCCATGTCCTGTCAATAAAACGTGTTAAAACAAGATAACGATTTCATAAATTTTTAGAAATACCTATGTAGCGTTCCATCCAAGAATAGCATCGTGTCCTTCATCTGCATTCCATCCTTCTTTAGCCGAGAATCTTTCATGAGCTTAGCGTCCATCATAAATGATTCCTCCTTTTTTTGAGAACTCTTCATCATCTTGGTATGTTTAATTGGCATAGAATCTTTCATTAATGCGGCATCCTTCATTAATATAGCAGCTCCCTTTAAATTAAAAATTGTCTGAATCGAATATTCAAAAAGGCACACGCCTTTCCATACCATACACAATAGGAAAAGTATAAACATTAAAAATAGGAAGAATCATAAAGGAACCTAAATATTCCTATTTGGCGTTAATAAGGTATGACATGTTTTTCAATACTTGATTTCTTAAATCTCGTCAAGTGTCAGCAGTATTTTTATTTTGCAAATCAACATTTCCCAGGAGAGAAAAGATAAGCTATTAGTCAATATTTTGAAGCGGTTACTTTGAGCGTTATAAGATATCCGATTAATATACTATTGTTATGCTCCTCGTCTACCACGAGAACTGCTCCCGTCACAAAGTCTGAGTAGTGGCGGTCGTTACAGGAACACGTCTTACTTATTTTCAGTATGACTCTGTGGATGTCTTAATTGAATTTTTTTATGAATGTTATTGGGCGAAAACAGGTTATTTATTAGAACAGATTTTCTCGGAAACAAGTAAAATATAAAAAAAATCTATTTCCAATTTACTTTAAGTGCGCCTATGTGACAAATGAATGCATTTCTAGAAGCATTCCCCACGGATAATGAGATAAGGTTTGTTTCTACGACATAGACAGTCGTAGAATCAATGGCGGGAACAAGTCTTGTGATAGACTGAAACTACCTTAGCCTTAATAAGATATTTCTTTCGTTTGATATGATTCTAGAAAACTTCCATTTGATCAAAAAGGTTAAAACTGGGTAAGAGAAAAGATAACTGCAGGTTGAAGTGTGGATGAGTACGACACTTAGAGGATTCAATGAGAGTAGGATATTTATAATCAGTATGTTTACCATCATAGTTAAACATGAAAAATTCATGAGTTTCAATTCTGTTTTATCAACAAGGACTTTAGCCTATTTATTTCTGTGGAAGTAATATCAGTTGCACAACGCACGTGTAACAAAACAATTATGTCTTATGCGCAACAAATACATGCTGTTCACACCCAATTTCTGATTTAAAAATTAGAAAATCCATGAAATAGATTTCTATCCAAATTATAGAACCAATTAAATGCTATAATTAAAATTTTAACTGTATTAGAGTTTAGAAGAAACTGAGGAGCCTTAATTTACACCTTAAATTTTATATTTAAGACTTTTTTTGGTGTTTGGGATCTTGTCCATCAAAGTTACTCAGACAGTCATCCTAGTTTCATAAAGATAATCTAAAATATTCGATTTTAAGTGTTTTTAACACAAAAAGTAAAACTTTCAGACATAATTGTAAGAGCATATCAGACAAAGCAGTTGGTATAAATATAAACAAGTCGGATATAGAGCTGAAATATTAAACTTCGATTCTAGATGCTGGTTGATTGTTTTTTTGAGGTTTTATGGCGCAAGGGCCATATTTGACCATGCTGCGCCAGACACAAGACATACAATATCAAGTAATAGACAGACACACACAATGAAAGTTTTACTGACACAGAAGAGAGAAATACACCCAGGGAGGAATGCACCTGATAGGAATCGAGCCTGCGCCGCCTACAACTCGAAGGTTGCTAGAGCAGTGGGCATACCCACTGAGCCACGACGGCCCCTCGATTCTAGATGTCAATTTTACACATGGAATTAGGATTAAAAGAGTCATGTGATTTTCTTTACGAAATGACTACGTGGGGAGATTTGACTCATTCCATTCAATGGAGTGTTGACCAGAGGGTCAATTTAATTTTTAATTAAGTTCATTTTAATTTATCTAATTTAATTTCAGTTAGTTAATTTTTAAATTCGTTATTCATTCGCTTCGTTATTCGTTTCTACTAATCCCACTACAATTTAAAATAAAAGATAAAAATATGTAAACATTAGATGTGATTACCATATTTTATTTAATATGAAATCATGTTTTTCTTATCAAGAAAGTTGTTATCAAATTAAGACTTTTTTGTTTGTAAAACAAGTGTGACAAAACTGCACCTTTTTGTCTTCATGTGACATTGAAAGAGTTGTAAAAAAGTACAATTTGATTTTCATTTTTTAAAATTCATGAAACAGATAATTTTAAACTCCTGCTTCAGATTTTATGCTATAATAAATTTTTACGCTTAGTTAAAAAACAGTTAATCGTGTTTTTAAGCTATTGCATTGGCTCTTTATTTTATTTTAATGATTCAATTTTTACATAATTTTAATTATTAAATGCTGTGTAAAAATAATTTTTAAAAGTTCAAAAAGATTTTTTTAATGTTATATAACTCATACAATACGTAAATACATAAATGGAATAAATGTTATATCTTGAACAAAAACCTTTTTTCTATATTGTCGGTTTGAAACTTCCCTGAACATTGATCAAGTCTCCCTAATTGAGGCATAATCAATTAGGAGACTTGATCCATGTGAATGGGTTTTTAAAAAATAATAAATTAAGTACATAAAGCATGTGCTGTGCTTTTCAGACTATAACTAATATATTTATATTAAGCATGTTTCTACCACATATGTTTAATCATATGGGTGTGTGAGTTTATAACTATAAAAATATAAAAGAGAAAACTTCTTTTAAAGCGTGGTAGTCTCTTCAAGTTCCCCAATTTTGCTTAAATCATAAACTATACTATTATTTTAAACACCAATGATATTATACAAATAGTATATTGAAATTTTATGTATCATAAACAGACAAAAAACGAACTAATTTTGATTTAAGAATATGTATTCGCTAACTTAGTCAAAGTATTTCAGAGAATTTCAAGCACAATATAGAATTTATAATGCTTCAACACGTTTTATTACTTGATTGCACATTATAAATAATTTAGGAAATAATATAATATATAAGTAAAACATCAAATTAATAGCTTTTATTTAGTGGATTTGAATAATTAATCCTTCAATTTCTGAATTAATGCTTGTTTCTTTTTAATTTTTTACTTTATGTAATTTATATTAAGAATTGAATCTACTTTTTTAATTAAATAAAAAAAACTTCGATCAGGCTAAAAATAAATTAAGTTCGTTCATTTCCAATTTAAAGCGTTTTTACAGATAAATCTAACACAACTAAAAGTTATAAAAATGGAATAACATTGACTATTCCATTTCGAATAAACATAATTATTTTACCTTTTTTCTTATCATCCATTCAAATCTTCATTACCAGCATCATGGGCAGCAGAACGTTCAATCGAATCAAGAGACGAAGCAATTAAACGCAACACCCAAAGTATTGATGCAATTAAATATTTCATTTGTATGAACCAATTACTCTATATTGAAATGGCTCTAACGAAACACTGAAAACCACTCTAAATTTCAAAATGAAAAGCAATATGCAGAAACAAATGCTTGCAATGTGCTGCAAATGAATGTTCTTTTCCAATCAACACATTCAGCTGAAAAAATGCATGGGAATATGGGCTTTAATTGCCTATTGCTTTGATCCGAATTCCGTCAATCACGGAAGAAGTAGAATTCTGCCGCACGGGAGAAGCTCCTATCCTTTCTTTTTTCCATTTCCCGGGAAAAGTTTTCCACTCAAAGGTTACATCACACAGATGAGACTGACAACCCCCTGGAAGCCCATACGTTAGTCAGCTGCAAGCTGATTCGTTTTCCACGTGAGCATGGTAGGAGGTTTCTTCTGCTTTTTTATGCCAATCCCTTTTTTTCTTCCGATTTCTCCAGGGATGCAGCTGGAAGAAGACTGATTTCTTTTGAAAGAACAGCTCTCACCCGGACGACTATTTCCTTTATATCTGATTCTTATGTTGTACATATTTTAGCAGTTTAAAATTTTAAGTGAAGCATTTTGTCTTATTTCAACGTTTAGTTTCCCTCCAGTTTTTTAATGTGTTTAACTAAACGTCGACTCGGTGAAGAATTCCAAAATGCACTACTTTTTTAATTTAAAAAGGAATTAAAAAGATGCTTTATATATTATTATTGTAATTCACGTGAATTCAAACACTTGAAAACCATTTTTAGTTCAGTAATTTTGAAATAAGAAAAATCCTTAAAAACTGCCCAATATTAAATTTTTAAATTAAAATTTGAACTTTCTCATTCATTATATGAAAAAATTTATTCCATTTCCAATCCTGTATTATAATCGGAAGTTTATGCACTAGGTAAAATAAAATAAAATCACAAATAGTTTATAGTTTAACGGTTTTAAAATTATAAATAATATATAAATGATTAAGAATGTTTTTAAGAAAGTTTACTTTTTATTTTAAGAAGTTAGGTAGCTTTTGCTCGAATACTAATATTCGAAAATTGAAAGTAATCTTACAGAGCAACAGATGAGCAGAGAAGAGAAAATAGTCTGCCACTCTGACGAATTCCACGACTATACACAAAAATATGAATACTAATATAAGCTGATACAAATTTTGTAAATGTGCCCAAATGCATTACAAAACAACATAATATTGTCGAAAATAACTATTTTAAAGTACAATGAATAAAAAATTTAGAAACGAAATTTATAGATTTATGGTAGGTACCATTTTCTCGCTGCTTGCCAGATAGCACAATTTTTTTATCAGAATTTTGTAGAAAAATATCAGAATCGAACAACTTTTTTATCAGTTCAAATTTCTATCATTGCGATCGACATCCTTTTGTAGGATATTCCCTTTATAAATAACTTTATTTTGAGTATGTTCTTTCTGATTTGAGGTCTTAAGGTATGACTAAATACATTTAAAAAAATACGTATTCCCAATGCGGTCTTAAAGGATTCATAAATCTATATTCGAAACATCACATCGTATGGTTAAGCATGGAGTTCGTTTGAAAAACTTATACTGCAACAAAGACTGAAAAATAGTTTCAAAAAAATCTCAACTACTTTTCTAACAGTATTAAAATATCCTTACTATTTATGGATAAATAGTCATATCGGGACCGTGCAGGAAAAACATCTTTCTTCGTATCGACGAGGGAAGAAGAGAGGTTTTTCCCTCACAGTCCCGGTCAGATCCACCACAAGTCCCAAAGTCTTCAAATGCATCTGGTTGGGTTTGTCGCTCTACGGTCAGTTTTTGCTACAAGTGCATCTGGAACTACTAAATGTATGATAGACAAGTTTCTTTCTACTCTTATTAAATCATATTTTTTGATGGGTCTCTGTGGTTCAGTGGGTTTGCCCACTGAGCTAGCAATCTGCAAGTTGCAGGCACAGCAGGTTCGGTTCCTCCGTGGGTGGTGGATTTTGACAGAGCATGGTTCACGCAGCGAACCAATAAAGAATTGCTTAAAAGTCATCGGAGATCGGGGAGCAGGAACGAACAGGGGGTGTAGCCTCCTAGTCAACCCTCCAAATGGTTTGGACGAGATATCTCATCCATCAAGATCTGACCAATTTTGATAGTGACGAGATATCTCTTAACTAAGATATTGCCAATTTTTTTATGATGACGAGATCCAGATTTGGTCAATTTCCTTCTAATGATCAAGATCTGATCTTTTGTTAATGACGAGATACCTCGTCGAGACAACCACCAAGAGGGTAAATAAATAATTCACGTTCGTTCATAATTACTTTATGAACACGCATTATGTGAATCGGTGTTATCCATTGGCGTTTATTCACTTGTAGGAATGTTATGGCTTAACAATTAAAAATAATCTTATTTTTTATGACTTCAATAATGAATTTCAATTTCAAGGGTTTCAATTTCTTTGAAAACATCTGAATTCTTATTCTTAAGAAAACAGATAGCATGCATACATACATTCCATAAGAAAATCACCATCGCTTTCATTTCCAGGGATCCTTCACTCCATTCCATATTCTTCGTTCGATTTCAACCGAACAGAATGTCACAGCTGAGATTCAATGTTTACATCTTTCACGTATTTTCAAGCTACAATTATTAACAAGTCCCTTTTGATTGAGGCTACTCGTTAATTTCAAATACTTTCCTTTTTACCTAATAACTTTAAGTTGGGGTTTGGTTTTGTCGCTCTAAGGTCAATTTTGTTTCACTAGGATTAATTAGACCTTTTAAATTCAGGAAAGAGTGTCATAAAAGAAAACGTTTTACAAGCTAATTTCCATTCAACAACTTATGAAAAGTGTGCGGAGTATTTTCTTGACCTCAGACAAATTGCAGTATATTTTTTATAAAATACGAGAAATTAGACTAGTAAATTAGTAACTTTAATTAGAACTCGATGACACAGTTTTTTCAGTTTTTCCGTTGTTGTGACTTAACCCCCCGACGACGAGATATCTTGTCCAAGATCTGGTCAATTTGCTAAGGGAGAGATACTATCTCGTCGAGATAAAACAGCCATTATACTCCAAGGGGAATGAAAATCATAGTAGGTAAAACAAATTGTCCCTTGCCAAGAATTGATGAGTTTGGAACAGGTTTTTGCACCAGAGGCTGGACACTATAGAACAGTTTTCGACGCGAAGATAAATTACCAAAAGGATTAAGATTTAAGGCTAGCGTTAATAAATTTCAATGTATCTAACATCCCTTGATAAGACGTTATACTATGAAGTTTTAATGTAAACATTGAACAGTAGACAAAATAATGCCTTAAAATTCAATGTCGCAAGCAGCTATTCCGATTATACGTGAGAAAGTAAACCATTAATTTCACATCTCAAGTTTGTTGTTGTTTTTATCCCTCTTGGTCTAGACGAGATAGACCAAGTCCTTGAGTTCAAGCACTTAAAAAGGTCAAGACGGATTAAAATACAGATCCTCTCTGGACAGCTCCAGATTCGCAAGGTGACCAGGAGATGCATGCTCCATATTGCATTCCCAACAGGTCGGGAATAAATAACGAATAAATTAAATTGATCTCAAATGTTCATTGGCCAGTCAAGAGACGGCAGTCTTCTCAAGTCTAATTGTTTTAATTGAAATTCAACAAAAGTTGTACATCCTTTTTCGATCTAGAAGCAGTTGGCAAAAAAACAAAAACGATTATTTTGTTGCATTCTATTGGCTAGAATGAAATATAGAACAAGTATCAGCTTAAATACTTGTTCTTTTGTTACAACGCAATGTATACAAAGCAAGTAACTGTTTGTTACTATTGGGAGGAAAGTTGTGAAATTCAAGATATCTTATTCTCTCCACGTGATTGCAGATGAAATCTTTTAATAAAAAAGCCTTTACAATTTACTTTTTATCCAAACAAATATAGATTCACAATTTCGTCGCAGGGGCAAAATAACATAAATTATTTAAGACCATAGTATTATATTCACGAACAAAAACTTGCATACACATGCAAAAACTATTTGTGATACTTTTTAAAATTTGGTTTTATTAATTAAGAGATGGTTAGTTGTTTGGGCTTTCATGGTGCAAGGACCATATTTGGCCAAGCTGCGCCAAACAGAAGACAGACAACGTCAAATAATGGACATACGCATACAAAGAGGTTTTACTGACGCAGAAGAGAGAGAAATAGATTCATGGAGGAAACAAACCTGCTACCACTACAACCCGCTGTTGCTAGCACAGTGGACAAAACCACTGAGCCATTCTATCACTTTTGAATGAAAATTGAATATTTTTTCTGGTGTATTTTAAGATCTTTTTGAATGCACCCGAGTTTGGGAGACACATTGCAGAGAAAGGGCAATGATCGACTAAGATACTTTAAGTGACTCACAATCAGAGAACCACCTACTCCAAGGGTAAAAGAAGCACGTTTCCCCTTTCCGATCGTGTTAAACGTGACTAAAAAATAAGCTAAACAAATGATCGGAAAAGAGGAATAAATAGTGATAAGGATGAAATTCAAAACAATATTTTTTGCTTTAAAAGCAGACACATGCAAGAAAATTTCTTTAATAATGAGAATAGGTTAGATTCAGGAATTGCTTTATATGTCAATCTCGAGATTATTCCTTAAAAGGATTAGTTTGAATTGGGAGCAGACGAATTTTTTGAAAACTTTAAAGCAACGCACTGTTTTTAAACTAGATAAACACTAAATTTTAGGTGACACAATAGTTGAAACCAGGTAACGTATCTTTAACCACTTGAAGACATGAGGAATATATATTCACGCTTAAATAAATATTTCATTAATTTAATCATTTTTAATAGTAATCCTGCAAAGTAGGCTTATTATTTAAAAGATATTTTATTTTTAATTATCACTGTTCCGAATATATGGTTTCACAGTCGATGATTGCCTTAAATTTAAATTTCTGTGTTTTTCCAGTTCAGTATTGTCACATTTTCTAGTTCAGTATTGTCCATCTTTTTTAGCATACAGTACTCTGATTAAAATACATTGCTCTAAGGGGAGATATATCTCTAACGAGACATATACCATTAAATTCCATAACTGTATAACAAAATTCTAGCAGTCGACTTAATTATGATACATTTTGCATATCCTTTCTCATGTCTGTTGTATGATCTATAATCCGTTTGTATAAGGTGATCACCAAGGCTCAGTGGATTTGCCCACTGCGCTTGCAACTTGCGAGTTGTAGACGGTGTGGGTTCGATTCCTCCCTGGGTGTATTTCTCTCTTCTGTATCAGTAAAAATTTCTTTGTGTATGTATGTCCATTTACTGGACGTTATCTGTCTTGTGTTTGGCACAGTTTGGCCAAATATGGCTCTTGTGTCATAAAACCAAAATCCATTTCCATTTGGTTAAATGCTTTTCTTATTAAGACCTATCTTCAAATTTCACATTTTGCTAGTTAAGTATCCAATATGCACACTGTTGAAGATTGCTGAGATAAATTTTACTTCATTTTATGTACCGGTGATTGTGAAAGCTGTCTGTCATATTTTTCGTTCCGTGATATTTAAAGTTTTGAGTGTAGATAAATAAAAAAAATTCTTTTACAATGCAAGAAAATATTTCAGAAAATATTTGCTCTTATACTGTAAAAAATGAAAGAAAAAAAAACTTTTGTCAATAACAATTTCGATAGTGCCAATATAAATTAAGCAATAAAATAAGTATTTTTAAATTTGTTGTTTAGGACCACTTTCATAATCGCCCGCACATGTTTGTTTCCAAATTATTTGTGCTGTTTAAGTACTACTTTTACTATTTAAAATCACATATTCTATCTGCGAATAGATTTTACAGTACGAATGTGGGTACCCGAAGTTAACTTTATATGAAAAGTGCTAAGGGGATATGTGTGTAAGCTCCACAATTAAATTTAAATCATAGACCCAGTCAGATTATCATTGATTTCAATGCACAGATTTTACCACAACCATCAAAATTTCGCACACTGGTAAGTTTAAATTTCCAATACAATGGTCTCTTCTGAAATATTCGCAAATACCCTTTCTCTTTCATTTAATTAAAAAACTTTTAATTCTTCATTCGCCTAAAAAAACGGCACTTTCAATAAATTAGTGTTGTAGAATTGTTATTTTGATCAGTTTCAAATTTTAATATTTTTGAAAATTAAGGAATCATCATTTCCTAAGACCATTTATGTTAGATTGCTAACAAAAAACATGGGTACTGCAATTTTTTTCGTGTTTTCAGTACAATGCAAAAATATTTGTTCTTTTTAACCCTTCTGGTGATTGTCCTTACGAGGTATATCGTCATTAGCAAAACTGACCAGGTCTCAATGGACGAGATATTCTCCCATTAGAAGAAAACTGACCAGATCTTGATCTCGTCATCATCAAAAAATTGGCAATATCTTGGTGACATTTCTAGTCATGACCAATATTGGTCAGATCTTGATGAGCGAGGTATCCTTCGAAACCACTCAGAGAATTAAGGAATATTTATTAAAATGTTAATGATTAATCATGCACAATAACTTCATAGAACAATTTTAAAAAATAGAACCTTACACGTGTATGACCAGACAGAGGATTGTGAGAGAAATTTATATTAGAATATCCTTATCCTTCCCTTTTGATGAAATCTACATGAAATTAACATTCAAGGCCTTGACCAAACATTTTCCTCTGAGGCTTTTATTCAAAGAAGCGTTGCTCAAATAGGTTAGGAGAAACGAATTAAAAGTAACTGTTCCAATTTAAAAGATAACAAGATCTGATGTCACCACAGTATCATGTGGTAAATATCCGAAAACATTTGTTTTAATATGACCGCTAGCATTATTGATAAAAACGTGAACACATTTATTTCTTTAGATACAATATATTATCTATCAGTACTAATTTAATAATAACATGTGATCAAATAAAATAATTTCATTACAGTTTTAAATGTGACCAAACTGCAGATATTGTGCTATCAACTATTGAAAAAAGTCAGCTGGTATAATGGCCATAGCGTTTGTCAGTTACCCAATCTGACCCAGGTTCGAATCTGGTTTGTAAGAGCTTGGATATTGGTGATTGCCGCTGTTGCAATCAACGCTAGCTTACCCACTGGGCTCTTCTTCACAAATAGCCATCAGTTCGTCTCTCATAGTGCCAAAGGCCGAAGAGATCAGTTATCGGGTCAGAAATGAAAACGAGCTAATTGAACAAGTTAATTTTTGAAAAATTTGATGACAACACTGCATTGCACACCAGTAGTCAATGAATAATAAGTAGAATCCTACCGTCCATTGTGACATTCCGTCACAATGGAAAATGTTCATTCATTCAAAGACTGACGTTCAAATCAACAAGCAACTTGTCGATTCGATTTATTGAAGCCGATAAAAAATGCGTTGTCCAGTGCTTGAGAAAAGGTGATCAAAACAAAACAAAATTAATTTCCAGAGTTTTAAATTGCACATAATCCACATGAATTAATCTTGCCACTTTTCTTTTCCTATATTTCCGTCGATAAATAGACTTAAACCGTAGTCCCCTTATGTAGTAAAAATTGACCATAAAACGACAAATCAAACCATAGATAAATGATGAATATTGCACGCAATTTGCTGTAGTGTCCATGAAAAATTAGTTTCTAATTGAAATTCAAATAAAAACAATAGAGCTCCGGCATGTTAGTGAGATGATTAATTATCAACAAGTTACACTATGTAATAAGTTTCTCTCCAGGTGGATATTCTGCTCTTAAGAAAGGGTAACATTTGAGACAGTTATTTAAGAAAATTTTCAGTCCCGAAAGTGTTTTAATGACTTTTTTAATACAAATATTTTTCATTAAGAATTTAAGTTAAGGACTTCGGGATGTTTAATTTTTATAATAGAAACCATGTTCTTAAGAATTTAAGCATAATACTTATTTTATATTTTTCGAAAAATTGAAGTAATAACAGTAAAATTATTTACTTACTGCTAAAGTAAATCCTAAAGTAACTTCCATAACGGTATTTTCGAATATTTTAACTATGGGTACGATCACTATTCTATAATTCAAATTTCAAACTCATCCTTTCATCGTCTCTATGTATTCGTTTACGTAGCTCTAAAAATTGTCTCAATTGTATTCGTCTTATGTCAACGGATGACCAGGGACGGAGAACCTGTGACCATAAGGCCATTATGTGGTCTAGGTCCTTAAGTGCGACCGTTGACTGAATCGAAATTTTACAGAACGAATTCTTTTATTTTTATTAATACATTTTTGTTCATCTTTTATATTTGTATTTTATTTTTTAAATAAACGTGTTTAAAATATTAAAAAATAAAATAAGTTTTAACAAAATGCAGTTGGTAATTCACACCTTCGGCAACATGCCCTAGAAACTGCTTTTGCTTTTTTAATAGCAACCACTTATTTCCTGCGAACTTACATTCTCTTACCAAACCCAAATCAAGTTAACTCACGTATTATCACTTAAAGTCACGAATGACGGATACTCATCTAGGGGATCAACTGAAACTGCGAACCTCCATGCTGCGACAAAGTACTCAAATGCCTTCCAACAAAACTCAGGCACAACAAAGTCATTAAAATGTTAGTTAAATTAAAAATTAAGGGATAGTTTTCATCCTTTAAAAATGATTGAGTATGTAGTATTTAAATGTTTACAAAACTATGCACATTTTTAAGTATATTTAATTAAAGTTTATTGAATGCGGGATTATTTGATTATAGCTAAATTAATGCGGTCATTCAACATGAAAAGATTCGCCCCCTCTGGACTAGATCAAGCATGACGCGATTCCTCTCGCGAATCAAACCTGTCGATAGAAAATACAAAATTTTTTACCGAATTAAAAATTACGATGTGAAATTTCAAATTTTTGTTTTTAAAATAAGTTTACGTTATGCTGTCAAGTATTACATTCATAACGAACGAAGGCATAATCAACTAGCAAATGAATTATTAAGAGTGTTAAAAAGTAATAAAAGGGCATAGAAGTTAATTTCGTACTTCTGGAATAATTTAATTGTCCTGATGTTTCAATAAATTTGATTTAACTGATGGAAAATTTGAAAATGTCATTAAAAAGTTATCTGCACATTATAAAGTTATTAAAAAGTTATCTTATATTAATTAATAGAATGCCATGATAAATTTTACCTTTATAGGTTTCTCCTCGGATCGGTACTGAGTACTGAGGTACTGAGTCTTCGTGGGATATATGCTCCAAACTCACGACATTAAGTCAAAAACAATTCCCCGTAAACACTATTCAATAAAATTAAAACGATCCTTCAATGCGTAAATTCAAGTCTGAAAAATATCCTGCATAATCAAATATAAAGTATCAGCACAAATGTAATCGCATATAATAAATTCAAATAAAAGAAGTCAGACTAAGACGCATTGTGAACCAATGAAACGAGCACTGTTCAGGGAACGAACCAATGACGATTGTTTAGAAATCTTCTGGGATTGGCCAACAGGAGCGATTAAAGCGTGGAGCTCCGTAATAAATTAAACAATGAAACATATAACCCTATTAGAAGTATCTAGAACTGTTGTCTATTGACTAAATGCATCAACTAAATTCATATTAACCGAATGCAAATAATTTAATACGATTGTGAAAAGTTTTTAGTTTGAAAGGATATTTTAAGGTGCCGAAATTCGGTGAAATTTCGGACACTTTTTAAAGAGAAAACTCAGTGTCCTTGATCTTACTCCAGTCTTTCACAACTTAAGAACTGTAAGGACAAAGCACAATCAATATATTCAATTCTATATAAAAGTACTGACTAAAAACCCATATAAGCTCAAGAATAAGGCAATATGGAAAACAATATTGATTAGGGGTATATATTATTTGTAAAAAGTATAGAGTAATTAACCCCACTTAGGAGTTCATATATCCGATCTGCAACCTGTAATCTTCCCTGCATAACTTCTAGTCAATTTTGACCTTGACTAATCTTGAATCTTTCTTAAGATTATTTCAAATAATAGATGCGGTTATGTAGTCAAATGAATTGTGGGGCAAAGTAAAACAGTACTCGGAGACTTTTGTGTGCTAATTTGGCAATTAAAATATTCCTGTTATGCAGATGTCTAAAACCATGGAGATACAATTGAGCATTTTTATGATTTTGCTTGAAAATTTCAAAGCGGATACTTCAATTAAATTATTTCCAAGATGCTTTGGGGGCACGGTAACCCAGTTGGAAGACAACGGATTATAAACGGTTGCGAGTTTGAAACTCTGTCCAGCCAAAGACCGTCGTGTACACGGGGCTGGTGCACGTTAAAATCTGTTGTGGCCTCAAATTTCCTCACGTTTGCGCGGTGTGTAAGTTTGGAGAATGGAGTGCCAGCTCGGGTCTTGACCTCGTCATCTGACCATGGTTCAAAATTACGAGGCGTTATCCTTGTATCTTTCCCTTCGGGATTGATCCCTGACCGTCGCCAATAGCCCGATGTGTTGCCCCAGTGCGACGTTAATTAACTACCTAGCTACCAAGACGCTTTGAAGAGGTGTTTTATAGATTAACTTTTCTCTTGAAACAATACTGGTAAACCACCTTTTGGCCACTTTTATTATATGTTATAGTTTAAAATATTTCGATATATCATGGAATCGTGAATAAGTGAAATACACTAAGTCAAAAACAGCTCTGAGAAAACGAAGGGTTAAAAATTTTACTCAGTAAGAGTGTTTCTCAAGAAGAAATCTAACCTTCATGCAGAGAAAAATTACTCAGTGATTTTTACCAGACTAAAGATTCAAACATTATGGTTTAAAAAGGCTAAAAAGCTCATATTTTGAAAATTTTGATTGTGTTTCACTTGTAAGCGGAAGATATGAACTTTTTATTTCTTTTTCTAAATAGTTTTTCATATATAATTGGAACAGACGACAGAAAATAGATACACTTCTAAAACATTTTTAAAAGTTAAAATTTGCATATTAAAGGGCTTGCAGATTTGTGATCTTCAGTTCCAATAGAGGCAAACAAATACAAAGGAAGTTTATGGAATTCGGAAATATTTGTGAAACATATTAATGCGATTATGAAAAGCTCTAGAGAGATGGGGCAGGGGGTATATATTAGTTAAGAGTCAATTGAGAAAAATTCTATAATGTGGTAAGAAATAATGTATATAAAGGTATCAGTAAGGAAATATGTAAGAAATAATGAAAATTCCAGTCACTAAAAGGATATTTAAATTTTCAGTAAAAGAAAAGTATTTAAATTTTGATATTTTAATCAACAATATATTCAAACCTGAGTAACAGCAGGTAATTGAATAAGCAATTAAAGGTTCTATCTAAAACGAAGTTCATTCGAACGCTCAGTTTTCTCAAACTATTTTTAAAAGAAAATTTCACTGGTCGGAAAAAAGTCCAATCTACTAAGCTATAAGAAATTGTTGAAACATTCTGAATATTTCAAAGCCTGAAAAGTAAAAAGCGAGAACTTTTCTATGAGAAATTTTGTCAAACGCATAGTCTAATCTGCTAAATCTAATATGCTTTTCTTCATATTTGTTAAGTTCATCAAATCTTATAATTTTAGTTACATTTTATTTTCCATTTCTTTGTTAATTCAACTTACTTCTGTATGCCCCGTGTTGTACTTCTGCGGTGGACGGGAAGTTTGCTTTCGTTCAATAAAAAAATGCATAGAAAGATAAAGTTCCAGAAGTAAGTTGCATGTTCCCTCTGGGCTCGAAAATTTAAGAAACATTTGTACATTTCAAAGATAGACAGCACACTCGATATAAAAAAAAATGATAAATTTTAAAAATCTTGGTTGTTCAACAATAAGTAACGCATTTTCTAAGTATTAATTGCAATGTCATTTAATGAGATTGAATTAGTAAATTAAGTCTGAAAATAAAATCACGCGGCATTTTATCAATTAACCATCACAAAAATTTAATCATTGCAATTACAGTTCCACAAAAATCGTACTAACCTGTGCATTGAAACTTATCTTGTTCTTGATCAAAAAGCAGATGTGTTCCGGACCTCACTCAATGAACTAACTCGAATATAAAACTATCGATGAATGAGAATCTGCTCTAACTCCAGTACTTATATGCTCCAACGTGAGTGGCAGCAGAACAAGATATCCTACTACTCCACTCTTTAATCTTTGCTCTTGAACTGGCCAAGACTCGAAATTCCCGACTCTTATTTCTGGACGTCAGGAGAATCGATGTCGGAGGGTAGGGTGAATCTGGATATCTTGTTGACGAAAAGCGGATTTGAAACTCGTCCGGTCATAAAACTAAGTGGGGAGGTCCAGTTTCTAAAGGTCGAGATTCGTCATTCAGTATGGGGCTTGAGGGAATCATTAATGATCTGTCTTGTACTTTTTTCTTCATGGAATTGAGACGGGGCTTATAATATGAAGCAATCGCCTTTTCGTCGAATTGCCGAGTGGGGTTCTTTTAATCGCCTTTATGATTAGGAAAAACGTTTCGTATTGTAATAACATATTGAGAAAGAAACGAACTCCACAAGGTAAATGCCTTTTGGGAAATGGATATGAATGGTGAAATAGTACCTTTGCATGGCATTAGCATTTTCTTGAGGAATTTAAAAGAAAAACCAACTGTATGTTACTTTAAAGCAGCGAACTTGAGAAATAGTAGAATTATGATTTAGGAGCAAAAGGGTGGGCTAGTCACTTAATACATAAAGACTTTGCGTTACTTAGTGGCCCGCTGCTACTCACGTGCTGTGAAGAGACAACTATATGTCGCTTCAAAGTAGCATTTATCCGAACTTGAGAAGCTGAAGGAATGGTAATTTCGAAGGAAAAGTGTGCTAGTCACTTAATACATAAAGCTTAACGTTACGTAGTGGTCTATTATAACTCACGTGTTGTAGGCTATCCAAGTGATCTGTCATTACGGCATGCGAGAGTCATAACACGCGAAGGTCTGCTGATACTTTTGTTGAGTGTCAGGTGCGCAAATTTTACATGAACTTGATCCCCTAATATCTTTATCATTGGGTCCCGCCCCTCAAACAATACACAGACAATGTGAATAGTCAATAATGTAGGAAGGGTAGACCGCATTCATTAGGTTTGTATAGTCACTATGCCAAGAGTCAGGGACGGTAAGTCCCAGGGGCACGAACCTCTTGGATCGAAACATTTTTATGACTGAGACCATAAAGGAGATATAAAAGTAGAATGATTACTGGTAACCTTTTTATATGCTCTGGAGATATATCGTAACTAGTAGTAACGTGATCCTTAGACTATCCTCTCCCACGGGCGTATAGTATGCCCATCCCTTATTTCAAAAGCAAATGCATTGAAAGAGAAAGCTCAAAATGATTCTATCCTGCTGTGTATATGGAAGTAATTCCAAAGTTATTGAAGGTGGAAACATTATGTCTAACAGACGAGGAATTTGTATGTATTTAAAAAAGCATTTCTTTATATATACAATAAAGTGTCTTTTAATATTTACTGGAATAGTAAAAGTAGGTTTCTACCGTTTGTTAATTAATATATTTATGAACATGACCCATTCTATATTAAAACAGTTTCTTGCTCTTTATAATCAATGTATATCCGAAATAATGTTTAAAATAAAATAATTTATTCGTGTGGGGTTCGCTTTTATAAACTGTGCGTCGATTAAAGCTTGAAATAATTAAAAACAATAAATCGAACTTAAAAAATTATGTTGAATCGTTTTCAGTCTTGACGATGATTTTTTTTACGTCAACTCGAATTACTGTTTTGTCTAGTATGTTATACGATAAATACTGTTATAAATGATAAAATGACCACAAATATCTATTTAAAATTATTTTTTGCAGAACAAAAATGTTAAGTATCAACTTATCTGTAGACGAATGAGAATGAGAATCGCGAGTAACTAAAAGATGAAGTTTGAAATCCAAGTATTATGTATAAACTTCGTTATACATAATACGATATATGTTAAAATATCGTTAAAGCCTTCCACACAGTATTTAAATGTGAAATACATTTATATACGCTTTAGATAATTTTTTGTGATGGCTAAAATATATGTATTTTTTATTTTAATTATACAGATATTGTGTTTGTTGAAAAAGGGCTTCTTTAACTTTCAATTGAAAAAAAATTAAATATATTCTCCCTGTGTTTAGTGGAAAACCAAAGTAGTATACGTGAACAAATTTATATGAATAAAAATGGAATGTTTGTACATTAAATATTTTCGACCTATTTCAAGTTATTTATACGTTTTGGGTCATTCTAATGCAACATAAGTGGTTTCCGCGTTTTGTGTTTGTATGTGTGTGTCGCACTACGTCCAAACAGCTGTGTATATTATCACGAAACTTTGCATACTGTGATATTCACATTTATTTAGTGCCTGAACTTCGTTTCGTCAGTCTATTTGTCCGTATTTTTATGTTTTATGTCAGTTCATGTGTTTGTGAAAGTATCCATATATTTTATTCAATATACTTAAAAAACATTATATATTACGGAAACATATTTTCATTTAAGTGAATACATTATTTGAATTTTCATTCCATACATATTTAGACGAATTTTCATTCCATACATATTTAGACGAATTTTCATTCCATACATATTTAGACAAATTTCATGCAGAAACATCTAAGCAACTATACTTAAATCAACCATAATTTCGTAATAAGAAAATCCATCTGCTATCACAAACTTCATCGTACGTGTTTTCTCTGAGCTCCGATAAGACATCTTTTCTATAACATCTTCCAATAGCCCTGAAATATCATCAATATAAGAACCTTACAGCGAGCAACATTTGGAACCATCTCTCGACGCATTTGACCAATCGTAAGTTGCCTTTTTGGCCATCTCATTCATCTTTAAAATCTGTTTTCCTTGACTTTCCGCCATTCAAATCAAGAATTCTATCAATCTGCCAACAAGAGCCTAGCTTTGCTGCACTTGCAAAATCTTTCTTCTGGATCTCTTCAAAATTTCTACAAACCCCAAGATCGTAGCAACAACTCGGGACTTCACAATCAAATATACCATCCTAAGAGCTCTACATAGATCCCACAACGAAGATTATGGGACATTTGTTTTTAAAAATTATTTGTCCTTTTCGGACACTTTGCTGTTTATCTTTTATCATAGTTTTCATTGTTTTTTCTCTCAGCAATAATGATATTACAATTTACTAATCACGCTTTATCTACTACATACTAATACCTTAGCTGATTGAAATTTTTAACCTTAAATAATTCCCGCGTAGGAGCGGGTAGTATAATACCCCTACCACCCCTGTGTCGTAAAAGGTGACTAATAGAGATCCAGATCTCGGGGGTAGAGCCGGGCTTCGAGGATTAGTCGGTCGTCAGCCCTTGTGGTGCCTCAATCAAAATGAAGCCACAATTTTCCCTCCTTCATGGACCGGTCGCTATTGTCTAAAGCGACATGGTCTTATGGACCTGGTTTAGGCTTATCTTGAACCTTGGGGATAAGAAACAACAATAATTTCGTAGTTTTGGTAGTTTGTGAGAAGCTGGAATGTATAATGAGCATTGCGATTGCTTGGATTGTTTTTACCTGTACTGCTGAGAAAGAAATTGTTTTTTCAAAAAATATTTTTTTACGGAATTTAAGTTCTAATAGTTTACTTATTTTTCCTACGAACATTTGAGACATATGATGTAAAGAGAATAAAACATTCAATTTTGCACACTAGAATAAAGTAGAAATGAATTATTTTGTGTCCAATATTGCTCATTTCCTTTCCTCATGCGTACATTTCGATTAACTTTCATCAAACGTCCTTAGTTTAACTAACACACGTGGTCGTAGAACTTCTTCTTATAAAATGAAGTAAAACAAAGAGCATAAAAGCTTTTGAACCAAGACTAATACTAATCGAATTTATTCAAATTATTTTAAAATTTTGACTTTGGTTTCCTTCACAAAACGATCAAACTCAATAGAACTTTCATTTCTTTCTCATTCTAAACAGGTACTTGGTTTCCATTTGAAAATAATTGTCTGAATTGAAAAATGTGCTTTAAAGTGTAGCGCGTGCTCAAAGAAACGGAAACTCATGTTCGTTAGCCACGTGAAGTAATATTATTTTTTATTTTTTTCGCTCACATTTAATTTTACATTTAAAAATTTTGTTCTATTTTTAATTGAAAGTTGTGGCAACTATGCGAGATCACGAGATAGCTAGGTAGGTAGTTATTTATTTGACGTCACACTGCAGCAACACAACGGGCTATTGGCGACAGTCCGGGATCAAACCCGAAGGGAAAGATCGACAAAGGTCAGATGACGAGGTCACACCTGAACTGGCACCCCACTCTCCAAATTTCCACACCACTCCAATGTGAGGACATTTGAGGCCACAACAGATTTAAAGTGCAGAGAAGGTCTGAAATCGTGGAGATACAATTGAGCATTTTTATGATATTGCTTGAAAATTTCAAAGCGGATACTTCAACTAAATTATTTCCAAGATGTTTTGGGGCCGCGGTAGCCCAGTTGGAAGAGCAACAGATTAGCACCCGGAAGGTTGCAAGTTCGAAACTCCGTCGTGTACACGGGGCTGGTGCGCGTTAAATCTGTCGTGGCCTCAAATGTCCTCACGTTGGCGTGGCGTGGAAGCTTGGAGAATGGGGTACTTTCTCGGGTGTTGACCTCGTCATCTGACCGTATTGATCCCGGACCGTCGCCAATAGCCCGTTTTGTTGCTCCAGTGCAACATAAATTCAACTCTCTATCTACAAATGAATGTGTAAACATTCATTTGAGAGGGTGTTAAAAATAAGCTTTTTTTAATTACTGGGACAGTAGATATTGATTCAATTTGAACTTTGAAGATTTGCGCTCGTTCTTGCACCACCTAAGCCTATCTCTAAAACCGGATCAAAGCAAAAATAAAATTGTGAACTCGATTAGGAAAGATTATTCACTAAAAAGTTGTAAGATTACGTACGTTAATTCTTTTGTAGCTTTCAATCATCAGCGATATTTTTACAAACATCCATAAATCCATTTATGTATCGAAAATCCATAAACATCTCTCAAATGCATATAATTTCTTTAAGAAGTAAAAGTCATCCAATAGATTTCCATGTGCTATTTCTAATTAGAAAGTTTGTATAGAACACACTTATTTTGCATTGTTCAAATAGGATACAAAGGATACATAGGATACAAAGAACATAACCGTCGATCAACTAGTTTTAAGAGACCAGGCACATTTGTCCTTTGAGTAGTTGGAAACCATAATAGATTGAATCTTCGTTTATCACTTATTCAACATTTCTCAGCAAGCGTATTGGAAAATGGCATTCATATTAATATTTGAAATCAATGACACTAATGTAATTCATTGAAACCTTTGATGATACTGACTAAAAAAAAATGCAATGTTAATATCTCAATCAATACCGAGCCGTTTATTAAATATTTTACTTCAGCTTTTTTTTAAATCCTAATGACGTTACTTTGACAATCATTAAAATTATGAGAGGAAAATGTATTGGAGGTATTCTGAACACCTAAGCTATCTATAAAATTTTTATTATATCTAAGTAAACTATATTTGCTATGTAGTATTTTCAAAATACTTTCAAAAACTCACAAATTTTGCTCAGTTACTCTTTAATCCTTTAACTGGTTTGGACGAGATTTCTCGTCTGTCAAGATCTGATCAATTTTGCTAAGGATAAGATATATCGTCACCAAGATAGTGCCGATTTTTTATGATGACGAGATAAAGATCTGGTCAGTTTTTCTAATGACGAGATATCGCCTCGCGACAATTACCAGGTTAGGTGGTTGGTAGTTGAATTAACTTCGCACTGGAGCAACACAACGGGCTATTGGCGACGATTCGGGATCGATTTCGAAGGGAAAGATCCGAAGACACATCGTAGTTTTGAACCAGTCAGATAACGAGGTCAACATTTGAGCCGGCAGCCCACTCTCCAAACTTCCACACTACGCCAACGTGAAGACATTTGAGGCCATGACAGATTTAACGTGCACCAACCACCAAGTTCACTAGGAGGGTTAAGCCTGCGAAAAAGCAGGCTTTATTAATTCATTTTCCCTGGTGAGCAGTAGCATGTTTAATATCTGAATAGAAATAACATTGACCGTTGTAATTATTGTTGTAAACAGAATCGTCTCTGATGTATTGGCCACCAGCGTGCAATCCCCAGCAAGCCATTTTTTTTACTTTTCATTTCATGAATGCTTTTTGACCATTTCAGTGATAATTAAGAGCACATGCAAATTCATAAATATTTTCGATTATAATCCCAAAGGAAAACAAATTGATTAGCAAATATAATAACCATGATCATTGGAAATTTATAAAAAGGGGTACTTTTCCCAATGACAACTTATTGATCGTGTGATCCTTCAAGCACTAATTGGCGAGAACATGGCAGATTCTGTATTTCCCAGGGGCACCATTGGAAATGTTTCCAGATAACACCCACCGTGAAATGTGAGAGGAAATGGCTTCCTGGAAGAAAGCTGGTCCACATTTACCTGTTGTCTTGATGAGAGGTGACTTTCAGTGGCTAACACGCTTCGGCACTTACGAGATTTAAATTCTTATTTTTCGCTTTAGTCTTCCTAAGAAGGACGTCATTAGCCGATCTGTCGCTGCTGAGGCTAGAAAGGGGTACTTAGTATATCACATACTCTCGTATACCAATATAAATATTTTCTACAATCTATTAGCTTCGTTCTTCGTTCGCCTTTTTTTATAGCTGGCCGTCTTTGTTTTAAGTTGACTCTGCCCCGGTTAATCCTGTCTACTTACAAGTGCAAGCCTAGCACAGCGTTCAGTAACGCATTTGGTGTAAATCTCTAAAATACATACTTCAGTTAGTCCTCCGAGTGGTTTTGACGAGATATTTCGTCATCAAGATTTTGCCGAGTTTTTGGTGATGACGAGATCTGGCAAGTTTTGCTAATGACGAGATATCTCACCCATCAAGATCTGGTCAGTTTTGCTAATGACGAGATACCTCGTCTAGACAACAACCATCAGGAGGGTTAAAAGAGTGTCAAAATTACCGTTTTTAATTACGATCGAAATCTTTTGAAAATCTGCATAGTCCGGAGTAGATTGAGAGAATAATTAGGCTCTGATATCTTAAGAACTACAGGCCCTTTTAAATCTAGAATGGTAACATTCTGAGACTTGTACTTAAATTTTACATATTATACTGTATGTAAATTTTACATAAACACACACATACACACAGTTAGTCCTAGTGAAACTCGAACACTCTAGTGAAATTGGTGGAAAAAGTTGTAAACTTGGGAACAACTAAGATAATTCCAAAATTTTTGCACTAAATTGAAGATTAATCTTTGCGCTTTACAATGGTAGCGTTTACAATTTTATAACAACTTCTTTTTTTGAGAAAGGAACGAAAAGAACAAACTACATATTTTTATCTCAAAATGGAAACAGGACAGTGAAATTCAAGGCATTTTCATGTACAAAGCTCAAAACAAATACCTCTTTTGAGTATTCTCTTGTTTCCCTTATACTTTTTGACAAGGTCGGTAAGATATTGATTTAACTTTTGCAATAAGCTGACAAGATTTCTGCCCACACTTCCATTAACCCTCCAAGTGGTTTCGACGAGATATCTCGTCCATTAAGATCTGACCAATTTTACTAGTGACGAGATATCTCGTCATCAAGAAATTGCAGTTTTGATGATGACGAGATCAAGATCTGACCAGTTTTCTTCCAATGGCGAGTTCTTTTGTTCATCAAGATCTGATTAGTCTTTTGCACCTCCTGGGGATTGTCTCGACAATCCCCAGGAGGGTTAAAGCTAGTAATTAATTGTTGTTTCTGGACATGTGATGCTCTCACATGTGACTTCTTCCACCTTGTTTCAAAAGGCTCGATAATTTTTCAAAAACTTTAAAGTCGGAGGTCTGGGGAGGTATTTCTTTACCATGGGAGCAGTCATATAACTACGAATACATCACAATCCAAACATTGTGCTTGGGATCGCTGTCTTGGTAAAATACACGACTTTTCTTGAACTTCTTGTAACATTTTTTACCAGAATGTCAACACATACATTACGATCCATATAAAGACATTACGATCCATATTTCTTGCCATGAAATCTAGTTTGCTCACTCCCAATACATTATAGATTGATGCACATACTCAAACTATAATGGAACCTTTGTGATATTTCGCAGTGGATATCAAGTTCGAAAAATAAAGCCTTTTAATTTCTTTCTTCCAACTCTTAACTTTTCTGTCAAATCCAAACAAGTTAAATTAAGTCTCTTTAGTGAAGAAAACTTGTTTATGGAATGAAAAATCGTTTTTATTAAATTTTGCTAATTACAAGCGTTTTTCCTTGTTAACGGTGGTGGGAAAGATGTCAGGCTTGCGTCTAACGAATCTTCTGTCCAACCCCTATTTTTTATCGTTTAAGGTATAGTTTCTTTTTCTTAAGAATTTTAAAAAAATCATCAGTTAGTTTTAAAACACTTAATACTGTAGTCTGTATTCTTAAGATCCACTGCTCGTCACATTATTGAAAACATTTCACTTGCTTCCCTTCGTCTCACTCTTAACCTTATTATTCTTTTCAAAACTTGTAATGGCTTTGAGGAATATAGTAGAAAGAACTTGATTATATTTATTTTCAGATTTATAGTACTTAAGGAGATAGGAATGTTGTTATGGTGGTCTTGTCTTAGAAGGGCTTAAAAAACGCCTAAACATCTAATAAACAATCTAATAAAATTTAAATTATTTTGGGGCTTAAACATTACAGTCACAAACAACCAATAAGCCTGAATATAATGAATTCTAAGAGAATACACGAATGTTCAGTTTCATTTTGAGGTAAAAAAATAGGTAGTTTTTCTTTTCACATTTATTATAAATATAAATTGTAAATACTAACATTAAAAAGTGTAAAAATGATCTTTAACTTAGTTTAAAATTTTTTTAGTTTTTCGAGTATAACCATTTTCAACAATTTCACTCAAATGTCCAATTTTCACTTTGACTCACTGTATGTAATTTACGAAGCAATTGAATCATTCTACACGCATATCACTAGATCTTTGCCCTGTCCCAATTATTGATCACATCGAAGGGCGACCTCTCTGTTGCTGTTAACATCTCACTTGGCACAAAAATTATACCAGGTCTATTTGCCCGTGATATTTCCCTCAAGAACCAGCTCAGGGTGGTGAATAAGTTGGTCTGAGAGCCACCTAAGAGAGGAAATGAGCTCAGTCGAAGAATGAGCTGAATTGTATTCAGAGCCCAGAGTAAAATGTTTGCAGCCCAATTCGATCTTCATCTGCTTCAAGTGTCCACTGTGAGAGCAGTCTGGTCTTTCCGTTGCCCATTTTACTCAAGGAGGTACGCACTGACTGTAGACATGCCAGTCATGAGTCGACCTCCCAAATTCTATTCATACTCATTTTAATTTTGGAAGCGATTTCTTCACATGTAAGTGTGCCGTTAGATGGTGAGGCGCTTAGACTTCTTTCCTTAGCAAAACGGAAGTTTGGAGAGTGGAGTGCCAGCTCAGGTGTTGTTCTCTTCATCTGACCGTGATTCAAGATTACAAGGTGTTGTCCTTGTGGATCTTTCCCTTCGGGATTGATCCCGGACCGTCGCCAATAGTCCGTCGTGTTGCTCCAGTGCTACATTAATTACCTACCTACCTTAGCAAAACGGTCGTCAGTTCACACGCTCTTAAGATGTTAACAGCTACATTCACTCTCGAATATGAAGAGTTGGTACCCATTGAAGATAATTTAAGCTTTCCATTTTTTATTGTGTCACTGTAAATGAATTCATGGATTATTGTGTACTTTCAAGAATCCTGATTCCTTTCAACAGCGGTTACAGTTTGCGACAAATTTCTGCGAAAATTCTGCTGCAAAAAAAAAACACTTAGAAAATCAAGGGGAATCAGAACAAAGATGTAGAAACAAGAATGAACTTATTAACATTGTAAGAGAAATATGCTATTCAAGATCTTTATTTTCAGAAGTAACATATACACAAAAAATGAATCAGTTAACAACTTAATAAACAACAGGCAGATCATGAACTAATTTTGATCTAAGAACATTTATGTGTGATTCAAAAGTGTATTCAATTCCATTTCAGCCCCTTAGGATTCTCATTTTCCGCAGTTAAAGAAATGAACACGGTAGGAGGTACAAGTACAATTTCGATTAAGTAGAATCATGACTAATAACCGAATATCTGACCATTATCACGCGTACAACTTTCTTCTGTCCATTGCCTCCAAGTATCCGTAATTGCACTAGCGTTTCAGTCAACACTTGTAGCAATATCACGATACGACAGACCTCCTTCCCTTAACCTAATAATCCTTCCTCTTTGAAACTCCATCAACTTTTCTGTCCATTGTCCCATAACTGCACTAGCATTTCAGTCGATACCAATCGAATTTACCGATGATTAGGATTTACTTTTGATGCTTTCTTTTATATCTTCCGAGTCATATTTCAGCATGTATTGCGCGTGAGTAGTATGCAGTGGTGTATATGCGGCGGAAGTGACGTCATACCACGTGACCGGAAGTGGGCGTGGCCAAGTGACGTCACATCACGTGACCGGAAGTGGGCGTGTCTGAATGACGTGACGTATTGTTTGTTTACATTTTGGACTTGGAATTTTTTTTTGTCATCGTGCAGGCGTTGAGTTGTTTCAAGATGGCGTCGTTTCGTTGCCATGGTGATGAATCACTCGCGTAGTGCCATCTGGTGGAGAAATTCGAAACTCTATTAT
Organism: Meta bourneti; assembly: GCA_933210815.1. Lineage (NCBI taxonomy): Eukaryota > Metazoa > Arthropoda > Arachnida > Araneae > Tetragnathidae > Meta > Meta bourneti. The sequence continues at coordinate 77,747,207 of OW119926.1, read as the reverse complement.
TTTTAATTAAAAAGGAATTTCGTGGATTCGAACCGAGGACCATAGGATCCGATGTCAAGTGCGCTATCCGTTAGGCTGTAAGAGAGTTAACTATGGGTGGTGAATTAATGTAGTGTTTATTTCTCTCTCTTTTCGACTTGTATTTTTTCTTAGTATTAGGAATGGGTTATTTTTAGAAAATGGTTTGAATATAATTGCATAGGGGTTTTAATAAATGCTTTTACAAAAAGGACTTATGGTGCCATCTAGTGATTTTAAAAGTAATTAATCTAAGGAACGAATTGATTTCTTAATGTTTTTACTTTATTCATCACCAGTGACGTCAGTGTGTTTACGTTTGGGACTTGGATTTTTTTTTCGTTATTCGTACCGCCATCTATTGTCATTTACTTGAGTGAAAAGAATAAAATCCTAAGAAAATAAAATAAAAAATATTTGATATTTTGTTGGGACTCGAACTTAGTACAAAAGTACTCATGGTAGAGGGTTAGTTGAATGACTATAACCGTTCGGCCACGAATACCTATTCTACAGAGATTTAAATGCTTAGAGACCTTGTTTTTTAAAATTGGCGCACGCGTGACGTCAGTGTGTTTACGTTTGGGACTTGGATTTTTTCCTTCTGAGATTTCGATGGTGACGTCACGATTATGTCCATCGAGCAAGTCTGAACTTGAAAAAGTCTACTCACAATTCTTTATGTTATGAGTATGGTAAATTGTTTACAGATCGTGAAGACTGGGCATACTTCCGTCGATTGGAAAACGAATTAACGTATTAAAAAAAGACGAAATTTAGAAATTTTAGGTCAAAAATATACTGTGCCTTGTCAACTTGTAGCATACGAAGACGAAGGAATAAGCTATACTTTTAGTGGGTCTTCTATTGCAGCCAAGCCTTGATCTCCTTAAGTATTGGAAATAAAGGGAGAAATGGAGCGAATAATTGGTGCAAGATTTAATTTTGAGTTGGTGAACCGTTATAAAGATGGTAAGGACTGCATAGTTGCCCATAAAAACAACGAGAAGGACTTGGAACTTTATGCACCCATAGCGTCTGTTTCATTTGGGCAGAAAAGACAATTTGTGTTTTCTAACTACAATTGTTTAAAAATTGTTCTGGAAAATGGAAGTTTGCTTGGAATGAAGTATCCAACAAACCAATTTTGGTTTCACAAGTTTCGTAAAATTCTAGCGTAAATAAGCAATAATCCACTTATGTGCCCCCCGAACTGGAACACATATACTGTATTTTGGATTGTTTGTTTTTTATTACATAGTTTTATAAATTGTCTTAAAATGCAAGATCTGAAATGAAATTTTTCTATGCTATAAAGATTTATGGTTTTTTTTAAGTTAGATGTTTTTACTCAAAAATTAATTATACATTAGATGCTATAAGACCTATTTTTTAACAGAAATTTTGTTTTAATTAATATACACTTAAGTAAGAGTAAAATTTTTGAAACTTTATAAGACCCATACTATGAATACGTTTTCTTGTACATTTGAAGAAGTTTTAGTATAAAAACCATTTATCCTATAAATCTAAATTAAATGTTATTTTTTAAATTCTCTTTCCTTGCATATTATTTTTTTACTTTGAATAAATCTTCATAAATTTTAGTGATTTAATTTATATTATATAGATTTACAAACCTGTTTTTGGATGAAATATAAGGATTTTATATTTTAAAAGTTAATGTTTTTACTCAAAAATTAATTATACATTAAATACTATTACACATATTTTTAATGTTGAAGATTTTAGAAAACATTTTACAATTGAAACATATGCATTACATATTATGACAAACACTTAAATGGAGATCCATAAGGGAATATTGGAAATCTTTTTAATGCTTACACCTTTCTATTTTAAATAAACTTTTGCTTGTCTTACCACATACACTGTATTTTGGATTATTTGATTTTTATTACCCATGGTCTTATAAATTTTCTTTTAAAATACAAGATCTGAAATGAAATTTTCCTTGATTTTAAGATTTATGTTTTACTCAAAAATTAATTATACATTAGATGCTATAGCACATATTTTATTACAGAATTTTTTAATATTATACACTTAAGTGAGCGTAAAATTTTTGAAACTTTACAAGACCCATATTATGAACATGTTTCCTTACACATTTGAAGTAGTGAAAAATAGTATTAAAACCCTTTATCCTGTAAAATCTAAATTAAATATTATTTTTAATTAATCTTTCCTTGCATATTATTGTTTACTTTAAATACATTTTCATTAATTTTAGTGATTTTATTTATATTATAAAGATTTACAAATTGTTTTTAACAAAATTTTCTTTGATATAAGGATTTTATATTTTAAAAGTTAGATGTTTTTTACACAAAAATTAATTATGTATCAAATACTATTGCACGTATTATAACATTGAAGATTTTTAGAAAACGTTTAACAATTGAAATATATACTTTAAATATTATTACAAACATTTAAATGCAATTTGCTTTTTATTTTTAATTTTACAATTGAGACATTTTTAAAAGTTTGGTTCTTAAAGTGTGTGTTTTATGCATAGTAAAAAAATTATTATAAAAAACCTGTAAGAGTAAAAAGAATTTTATGCATTAATTTCAAACTTTACAAGACCCATACCATGTTTCCGTGCACATTTGAAGTAGTGAAATATAGAATTAAAAACCATTTGTCCTTGAAGTTCTAAATTAAAAGTTCTTTTTCTTTAATGCTTTTTCAAACCACACATTTTACTAAATATGAACTTCCTTTTATTTTATTTGAAAACCTTATGCACATCGTACAATTAAATTGCACAGCAAAATACCAATACTGTACGAAGCTATGAAGTATTTTACAAGATACTTTGGTACTGTTTTCTTAATTTTAAGTGTTCTACATTGCTATGTTAAATGGATAGTAAGTGTTTTTTCTGTTTTTGAAAATAATGTGTGCACATCTGTGCTGCTAAGCAAATTAACTTTTGCCCTTTTCTTGATATTTAATGCATAATCTAAATATTTACTCACACCGCTGATAGTTTTACCCATGAGTAAAATTAAATAATAACTGAAAATTTTAAGTATTAATGTGAATTTTAGAATGAACAAATATTATTAAAATAATGGATTAAATCTGAATTTTATGTATTCTTAAAACAATCTCTGCAAAAACCAGCACAGACAATTCTTAAACAGATTGAAGGAAGCCACATGGAAACAAAGTTAATGGAAACACTTTTTATAGAAAAAAACATAGTTCATATATTTTACACAAGTAATACATTGTAGTGTAAAAAAAATAACTTTAGTGTTTTACATACTTGCACAGACGCATATTTCCGACAAGCCAATTATTCGATGCCGCCACCTCAGCTTTGGGGCAATGCAAATTATTTTTGTGATGACCACATGATAGTTTTTGGAAATCAAGTTGATATTCGGAAGTAATACATCTAAGCGTTTCTTTTCCATATGACCACCTTTGTAAGCAACTAGGTACTGAGTGGCCCTCTTGGTCTGATCGTACAATTCTAAAAAGCTTAGAGTCTAAACTTTCTAAGGGAGCACAATTTGCTATGTCATGAGACAGAAATGAAGAGTACATACGTAATTTTTAACATATCACACAGTTGTACGATCTTTTGCACTAAGTTTATGCTCAGACGATAAGTTAAAACGAATACTTGAAGCTACTTGCGATTTTTTTACAGCGATGTATGCATATTTACGTACTAAGAAAACTTTCATGAGTCTGAAATCCATCAAAATCCACAATTTCACAAATATTAAGCATTGCTATTGAAAAGCGTTAGCTGTTCTTGGAAAAATAATTGTAAACTGGAGGACACGAAGAACTGGTAAGTGTAACACCATACACTTACTAATCATACTAATCAGTAAAGTTAAAATTTATCTTTTGCGTTCCATAGTTACTCACAAAAGATAAGACTAAGTGAAGAATGTACATACTCAGAAAACATGGTGTTTGTGATAATGCGCGAAATAAAATTTTGTGTTATAATACAAGAAGATTTTAACGAAAGGATATACTTAAATGTGCGTTTGATTTTTTTTTACTCTACCACGTTTATGCGCTGAATGCAATTCAATTCTACGACTAAACTTGAGCAAGAAAAAAAATATAACCAAATATAATTTATAAGAGAAACGCATTTTGACTTTCTTTAAAACGAGAACTTTAAAGTATACTGAATTCTCTTGATTCTGCAGTTTTATTTTTTTTTCTAAAATTACATCAACGAATTGAATTATTTATTTGTGGGCACACACAAGTCTGCCCTTGTTAAAAGGAAACTAGTATCTTTGACAAGTATCAGATTTTTAAAAATTGATTAAGAGAAGAACCTTTTTTCATGGGATTTAACTCAATCTGCACCATAATTTTACACTTAAGAGTAATAGAGCATAATATAGTTTTAAGGAAAATGAATAACCATTATGCAAATTTGAAGCCAAAAGTTCCAAGCATGTCTATGCGCCTATCTACGTTTAGAGATTGGCCAACGCACAGACGTTGACCTTAGAGACCTAGCCGAAAACGGATTGTATTATACTGGTGTCTTGGAAGTGATCAGGTGTTATTGGTGTGGCGAAGGGCTTGAAAATTGGTAAAAAGAAGATGTAGTGAGACACAAACACAAAGTTTTATCCAAAATGTTTGGTAGCCCATAGATGAAATTGTACAGGTGCTGGATGAAATCAACAACAATAATACCAATGATTTTATAAAAAAACCCGATGTATAGCTTTACCCCTTATACAACGACAAGGACGAACGACTTTGAAAAATTTGCAAGGAATTGGAAAATGAATGCTACTTTACAGCCTTGCGGTCATTTGGTGACATGCATGAGATGTACGAAGAGTCTTTCAACGTGTCCTATGTGCCGAACCAATATTTTGCACAAAATTAAAACGTACATTTGTTACTAAACTGTCTATTTATTAGTACATGCAGTAGATGCAACTTTTTTCTCTTTAACTTTTTTCCTGTTTAACATTTTTCACTGTTTAATTTTTCCTGTTTAACTTTTTTTTGGTTAATTTTTTCCTGTTTAACTTTTTTAATTGGTTTTTTACTGCTTAATGTTTTTTCTACTATAAAAATATGTCTATAAGATTAACAGTAAAAAAGTTAAATGGAAAAAATTAACCAAAAAAAAGTTAAACAGGAAAAATTAAACAGTGAAAAATGTTAAACAGGAAAAAAGTTAAAGAGAAAAAAGTTAAACAGTAAAAAAGTTAAGCAGTAAAATAAAGTTAAACAGTAACAATAAGAGTTAAGCAGTAATGTAAAAATGTTTTAAAAAATTAAAAAAATAAATATAAATAATTCTTTTAAAGTGTGAAATATTTTAAAATGCTTTAAGAAATGTTTTAATAAGCCCCCCACTAAAAGAAAGAAACACTCAAAATGAATATTTAATTCAAGCATTCTTTCTTGCATTACAGAGTACATTTACACATCTTTCATAAAGCATTTAGTAACTCCTGTTTAAGGCACTCTTTAAATTTCTTTAGTAAATAGGTTTAACATGTAATGAACAAACGACTAATAATTAAAATAGTCAATATATTTATAAGGGTGTATAAGTCTTTCCTACACGACTTTTTCCTTAATAAAGAGTCTTAGGGTTTTAGAATCTCAAACTTCCTTACTAATCTTTTTACTGAAGCACTTGTGCCAATTTAATAACTTGCAACTCAATACCACCCTTTTACAATTGGATTTTCTTCCTCACCATGTTCAGTATATCACTTGAAATTGCATCTACTGCATGTACTAATAAATAGACAGTTTAGTAACAAATGTACGTTTTAATTTTGTGCAAAATATTGGTTCGGCACATAGGACACGTTGAAAGACTCTTCGTACATCTCATGCATGTCACCAAATGACCGCAAGGCTGTAAAGTAGCATTCATTTTCCAATTCCTTGCAAATTTTTCAAAGTCGTTCGTCCTTGTCGTTGTATAAGGGGTAAAGCTATACATCGGGTTTTTTTATAAAATCATTGGTATTATTGTTGTTGATTTCATCCAGCACCTGTACAATTTCATCTATGGGCTACCAAACATTTTGGATAAAACTTTGTGTTTGTGTCTCACTACATCTTCTTTTTACCAATTTTCAAGCCCTTCGCCACACCAATAACACCTGATCACTTCCAAGACACCAGTATAATACAATCCGTTTTCGGCTAGGTCTCTAAGGTCAACGTCTGTGCGTTGGCCAATCTCTAAACGTAGATAGGCGCATAGACATGCTTGGAACTTTTGGCTTCAAATTTGCATAATGGTTATTTATTTTCCTTAAAACTATATTATGCTCTATTACTCTTAAGTGTAAAATTATGGTGCAGATTGAGTTAAATCCCATGAAAAAAGGTTCTTCTCTTAATCAATTTTTAAAAATCTGATACTTGTCAAAGATACTAGTTTCCTTTTAACAAGGGCAGACTTGTGTGTGCCCACAAATAAATAATTCAATTCGTTGATGTAATTTTAGAAAAAAAAATAAAACTGCAGAATCAAGAGAATTCAGTATACTTTAAAGTTCTCGTTTTAAAGAAAGTCAAAATGCGTTTCTCTTATAAATTATATTTGGTTATATTTTTTTTCTTGCTCAAGTTTAGTCGTAGAATTGAATTGCATTCAGCGCATAAACGTGGTAGAGTAAAAAAAAATCAAACGCACATTTAAGTATATCCTTTCGTTAAAATCTTCTTGTATTATAACACAAAATTTTATTTCGCGCATTATCACAAACACCATGTTTTCTGAGTATGTACATTCTTCACTTAGTCTTATCTTTTGTGAGTAACTATGGAACGCAAAAGATAAATTTTAACTTTACTGATTAGTATGATTAGTAAGTGTATGGTGTTACACTTACCAGTTCTTCGTGTCCTCCAGTTTACAATTATTTTTCCAAGAACAGCTAACGCTTTTCAATAGCAATGCTTAATATTTGTGAAATTGTGGATTTTGATGGATTTCAGACTCATGAAAGTTTTCTTAGTACGTAAATATGCATACATCGCTGTAAAAAAATCGCAAGTAGCTTCAAGTATTCGTTTTAACTTATCGTCTGAGCATAAACTTAGTGCAAAAGATCGTACAACTGTGTGATATGTTAAAAATTACGTATGTACTCTTCATTTCTGTCTCATGACATAGCAAATTGTGCTCCCTTAGAAAGTTTAGACTCTAAGCTTTTTAGAATTGTACGATCAGACCAAGAGGGCCACTCAGTACCTAGTTGCTTACAAAGGTGGTCATATGGAAAAGAAACGCTTAGATGTATTACTTCCGAATATCAACTTGATTTCCAAAAACTATCATGTGGTCATCACAAAAATAATTTGCATTGCCCCAAAGCTGAGGTGGCGGCATCGAATAATTGGCTTGTCGGAAATATGCGTCTGTGCAAGTATGTAAAACACTAAAGTTATTTTTTTTACACTACAATGTATTACTTGTGTAAAATATATGAACTATGTTTTTTTCTATAAAAAGTGTTTCCATTAACTTTGTTTCCATGTGGCTTCCTTCAATCTGTTTAAGAATTGTCTGTGCTGGTTTTTGCAGAGATTGTTTTAAGAATACATAAAATTCAGATTTAATCCATTATTTTAATAATATTTGTTCATTCTAAAATTCACATTAATACTTAAAATTTTCAGTTATTATTTAATTTTACTCATGGGTAAAACTATCAGCGGTGTGAGTAAATATTTAGATTATGCATTAAATATCAAGAAAAGGGCAAAAGTTAATTTGCTTAGCAGCACAGATGTGCACACATTATTTTCAAAAACAGAAAAAACACTTACTATCCATTTAACATAGCAATGTAGAACACTTAAAATTAAGAAAACAGTACCAAAGTATCTTGTAAAATACTTCATAGCTTCGTACAGTATTGGTATTTTGCTGTGCAATTTAATTGTACGATGTGCATAAGGTTTTCAAATAAAATAAAAGGAAGTTCATATTTAGTAAAATGTGTGGTTTGAAAAAGCATTAAAGAAAAAGAACTTTTAATTTAGAACTTCAAGGACAAATGGTTTTTAATTCTATATTTCACTACTTCAAATGTGCACGGAAACATGGTATGGGTCTTGTAAAGTTTGAAATTAATGCATAAAATTCTTTTTACTCTTACAGGTTTTTTATAATAATTTTTTTACTATGCATAAAACACACACTTTAAGAACCAAACTTTTAAAAATGTCTCAATTGTAAAATTAAAAATAAAAAGCAAATTGCATTTAAATGTTTGTAATAATATTTAAAGTATATATTTCAATTGTTAAACGTTTTCTAAAAATCTTCAATGTTATAATACGTGCAATAGTATTTGATACATAATTAATTTTTGTGTAAAAAACATCTAACTTTTAAAATATAAAATCCTTATATCAAAGAAAATTTTGTTAAAAACAATTTGTAAATCTTTATAATATAAATAAAATCACTAAAATTAATGAAAATGTATTTAAAGTAAACAATAATATGCAAGGAAAGATTAATTAAAAATAATATTTAATTTAGATTTTACAGGATAAAGGGTTTTAATACTATTTTTCACTACTTCAAATGTGTAAGGAAACATGTTCATAATATGGGTCTTGTAAAGTTTCAAAAATTTTACGCTCACTTAAGTGTATAATATTAAAAAATTCTGTAATAAAATATGTGCTATAGCATCTAATGTATAATTAATTTTTGAGTAAAACATAAATCTTAAAATCAAGGAAAATTTCATTTCAGATCTTGTATTTTAAAAGAAAATTTATAAGACCATGGGTAATAAAAATCAAATAATCCAAAATACAGTGTATGTGGTAAGACAAGCAAAAGTTTATTTAAAATAGAAAGGTGTAAGCATTAAAAAGATTTCCAATATTCCCTTATGGATCTCCATTTAAGTGTTTGTCATAATATGTAATGCATATGTTTCAATTGTAAAATGTTTTCTAAAATCTTCAACATTAAAAATATGTGTAATAGTATTTAATGTATAATTAATTTTTGAGTAAAAACATTAACTTTTAAAATATAAAATCCTTATATTTCATCCAAAAACAGGTTTGTAAATCTATATAATATAAATTAAATCACTAAAATTTATGAAGATTTATTCAAAGTAAAAAAATAATATGCAAGGAAAGAGAATTTAAAAAATAACATTTAATTTAGATTTATAGGATAAATGGTTTTTATACTAAAACTTCTTCAAATGTACAAGAAAACGTATTCATAGTATGGGTCTTATAAAGTTTCAAAAATTTTACTCTTACTTAAGTGTATATTAATTAAAACAAAATTTCTGTTAAAAAATAGGTCTTATAGCATCTAATGTATAATTAATTTTTGAGTAAAAACATCTAACTTAAAAAAAACCATAAATCTTTATAGCATAGAAAAATTTCATTTCAGATCTTGCATTTTAAGACAATTTATAAAACTATGTAATAAAAAACAAACAATCCAAAATACAGTATATGTGTTCCAGTTCGGGGGGCACATAAGTGGATTATTGCTTATTTACGCTAGAATTTTACGAAACTTGTGAAACCAAAATTGGTTTGTTGGATACTTCATTCCAAGCAAACTTCCATTTTCCAGAACAATTTTTAAACAATTGTAGTTAGAAAACACAAATTGTCTTTTCTGCCCAAATGAAACAGACGCTATGGGTGCATAAAGTTCCAAGTCCTTCTCGTTGTTTTTATGGGCAACTATGCAGTCCTTACCATCTTTATAACGGTTCACCAACTCAAAATTAAATCTTGCACCAATTATTCGCTCCATTTCTCCCTTTATTTCCAATACTTAAGGAGATCAAGGCTTGGCTGCAATAGAAGACCCACTAAAAGTATAGCTTATTCCTTCGTCTTCGTATGCTACAAGTTGACAAGGCACAGTATATTTTTGACCTAAAATTTCTAAATTTCGTCTTTCTTTAATACGTTAATTCGTTTTCCAATCGACGGAAGTATGCCCAGTCTTCACGATCTGTAAACAATTTACCATACTCATAACATAAAGAATTGTGAGTAGACTTTTTCAAGTTCAGACTTGCTCGATGGACATAATCGTGACGTCACCATCGAAATCTCAGAAGGAAAAAATCCAAGTCCCAAACGTAAACACACTGACGTCACGCGTGCGCCAATTTTAAAAAACAAGGTCTCTAAGCATTTAAATCTCTGTAGAATAGGTATTCGTGGCCGAACGGTTATAGTCATTCAACTAACCCTCTACCATGAGTACTTTTGTACTAAGTTCGAGTCCCAACAAAATATCAAATATTTTTTATTTTATTTTCTTAGGATTTTATTCTTTTCACTCAAGTAAATGACAATAGATGGCGGTACGAATAACGAAAAAAAAATCCAAGTCCCAAACGTAAACACACTGACGTCACTGGTGATGAATAAAGTAAAAACATTAAGAAATCAATTCGTTCCTTAGATTAATTACTTTTAAAATCACTAGATGGCACCATAAGTCCTTTTTGTAAAAGCATTTATTAAAACCCCTATGCAATTATATTCAAACCATTTTCTAAAAATAACCCATTCCTAATACTAAGAAAAAATACAAGTCGAAAAGAGAGAGAAATAAACACTACATTAATTCACCACCCATAGTTAACTCTCTTACAGCCTAACGGATAGCGCACTTGACATCGGATCCTATGGTCCTCGGTTCGAATCCACGAAATTCCTTTTTAATTAAAAATAATAGAGTTTCGAATTTCTCCACCAGATGGCACTACGCGAGTGATTCATCACCATGGCAACGAAACGACGCCATCTTGAAACAACTCAACGCCTGCACGATGACAAAAAAAAATTCCAAGTCCAAAATGTAAACAAACAATACGTCACGTCATTCAGACACGCCCACTTCCGGTCACGTGGTGTGACGTCACTTGGCCACGCCCACTTCCGGTCACGTGGTATGACGTCACTTCCGCCGCATATACACCACTGCATACTACTCGCGTGCATCCTATTTGCATACTCAGTTGATTTTAATCATTTTCATTTGCCATGCTACCCGTCTTCCAAATTTTAGGTCTATCTAACCATTCTCTCGGTTTTCATTGTCAATGTTTCTAATACTAACGACAGTATGCAGAATTATTGTGTGAAATCTTTTGTTAGCTATTGGACATACAATGAGATTATTATTGTCACTACAATTCTCAGTAGAAGTACTTAATTTACCCTACGTATTCATCTTGACAAGGAAGAGAGCAACACACCATACGTCAATATAGCTCCGAAAGCCGAAAAAATGAAACTCTTCGTGATATTAAGCAATCCCCACATAGTCAGACACTGATTCGAGCGGCTGCTTACTTTGAGCACCAGGAGGATCCGTTGTCCTAAGCTCAATTGAGCAGACCCGGAACCCATCCCGTTCGCTGTCTGGTTAATATTCTGTACCTCGTCGTGGATCAGCGCAGCGTTGATGGTCTCCAGCAGAAACAAATACACCTGAAGAAGGAAATTAAAGCACATGTATAAGTCCATGATCGACAGGTTTCTGAATTTGGTGAAATCTCCGATGATCCAGTGAGTGATGAAGAACATGACAGAAACTTGGCAACCCAAAGACAGAAACAAAGGGAACGACAGGCATGCGTCCACTTGTTTAACTACTAGCATGGCAGAAGTGTGAAATTCGAACAATTCATCAAACGTGACGTCCTGCGAGAGCAGTTTTTTGACGTATTCTTGTAGAATATGGCGAACGGCTCTGCATGTGTTTGAGAACAGGAGAGCGAAGAGAGAAAGTATTAGAGAGAAAGATAAGAAAATCAAATAATCGAGTAAGACTAATAAGTAATACAAATAGGTTGGTAACATTAGTGGCAGAAACTTGTGAAATCTATCCCATATATAACCCCGAAACTCTTCGATGTTTCCTATGTAAATGAAAATATACATGATGAGATGGAATCCAAAGTAAATGGCACATGAGACCGATAGCGTATACTTATTCATTGTTTTCGGTTTTTTTAGCGTTTGGTCGTAAGATTTGGATATGACGGATAACATTTTAGCAATATTCTTTCGTTGCAAATGCAACACACATTTCATCAATACTATCAGAGCTTCTAGAGCACGATTGGCTGAGTTCGTTATCCAACTCGATGTCCGATCGGGTCGAAACGAAAGATATATAATTTGTGCAGCGTACAGGAAACATAAAATGATATTCATAATCTTGACAAAACCGATCATTGAGGCCGTGTAGCGATTATCTTTTTTGTTGGTTTTATTGGACTTTATCCCATTTTCTGGCCTGAAGTCTAGTCCAAAGAACAGGAAAGTAATAAGAAGTGGATGAATTTGTTCCATGAAACTTGAACCAACAGGACTTTCACTTGTACATTTCAAATCTTGAATACTTTCTTTTCTTCTATCAGACTCAATGTCAGTTAAAAAACTGCAGATACTCTCTTTTCTTGGCAAAGAAACAGGTCCTACACTCATATTACGGTTGATCATTCTGGTGTTTTCAGTCTGTACGAGTCTCGTATAATTCAACAGGATCAGAAATCTTTAGAGTACTTGAAAACTATGCGAGAAATTTTAGCTTTGCGTCGGACACGAGTTTGAAATCAACAAGCTTCTTGCGAACAATTTTCTTTCATACAAGCTCTTTTCGACGTTTCTTAGTTGATGTAAGGGGTGAGATCAAATACGCAATTCGGAATGCATAACTACTAACTAAGCGTTGAAGAATGTAGTCCCTGTTGACCTGTGTAACGAGAAATTGTTTGTATTAAATTGCCGTTTACTGAACCCGTCTACAAACACGCAGACCAATTGGTTAACCCTCCGAGGGATTCACGCATAAATGCTGAATTTACAACCAGCGGTCTTCCCTGAATAATTTCCAACCAGTTTTTGACTTTCTTCGCCTACCAGTATCTTTCCCAGAATTCTTTCAACCAATCGATAGGGTTATTTAGTCGTTGTTATTGGGTGAAGGCAACAGTAAGAGTTACTCTCGTGGCGCTCAGAGGTTTAAAGAAAACCAAAGTGAAAATCAATTTGGTTCAATAATTTCCATCATGAAAACAAGACTGACATGATCGTCTATTAAGTATTATTTCTTGATGACACACGATGAACCGTAATCGATTCTGCAGTTTTCAATAATCTATTTCCCTTAGGAAAATGCCATTAAATTTTTCACCAGTGGTTTTCTTTTTATAAGTATCGTGTTCTGTGCCTATCTCACATGCAAGTTATGGGACGAAAGTTAGAAAATGACATTTATAGCAATTCAATTAACTTTTTCAAAGAAATGCTTTTCAATAGATTTTGCTCCTTAATTTGTCTTGTTTAGAATATTATTTGTATCAGGCATTTTTAATTTTTATATTTCTTTTAAAAGATATAATTGGAAAACTGGATACATTTTGTTTTGAGTTGTAATCATCATAATCACCTCTCCAATCTTATAACATTTTAGTGAAAAATTTGTTGTGGTATTAGATTTTTTCTAATAAATGAAATAAATCCTTTTGTGACTATTTTTTTCTTAATCGGGAAAAATTTTAAATAAATCAACAGAAAACAATAAGGTTTAACAATTCCATTAAATTCAGAGGTAATAAATGAATATGAAATTCAAAATAAAATTTTAGCCAGAGAAAATAAAGTGGTGGAAACTGAAAAATAAATTGAAAGAAAATAATTGATATTGGAAGAGAAATGAATTATTTCCACTTTTCAAAAGAAATTCTGTCAAATTTACATTGAATTAATTTCCATTCTCTTACATTCAATTCCAAAAATGATTCCCAATCTGAGTTCCAACAGCTTCAACTTTCATTTTGGCATCATTTCAACAGCACTTGAATGTTAAAGAAATTAATTTAATGTAAAAGATGTATTTATATTGAGTTATTTATTGAAATGGTCATTTGATGTACCATGCTCATTTTTTCATGTTTTAGAATATTGACTATTAAAAAATTCACTAAACTGAAAATTTAGTGCTGATAATAGAGAAACAAGAGGGACTATATTGGAAGATACTGATCTTAAAAGGGGAGTTTTATACATATTTTCAGTATATATGGTTCTAACAATGAAAAAGCACCGTTATTAATCTATTCAGTATAGCTTAAATTTAGTGAATGAATCAGTTTTACATTTCAAATAGAATCTGTATAACTTTTACATTTCAAGAAAAATGTACCAAGTTCCTTTTTGAAATTTCATTAAGAGATGACTTGAGACAGGAAATAAATTTAAATTGTATGATTTTTTTGTCCAATTGAGATCATTTACTATATATAAGCACAAAAGCAGCATTTCAAACTTTTCTGTAACATACATTCTGTGCAACTATTTTTAATGAGGAATCTAGTGGTCAATTTGTCAAACTGATTTATGTCCAGTCAATTGAATAAAAATGAAATCAATGTGAAGCTAAATTTTGATAGATGTCATTATTTCTTAGCAGTCACTGGTAAAAACATACTGTCAAGAAGTTTTGAATACTCACCAACATTTCAAAAATTTTGTAGTAAGCAATACAAGTTGAAAATTTTACTTATGCCTTCCTAAGAAACTTGGAAATAGTTAAATATAAGTGAAATAAAATTGTATGAATTCTAGTAAATTTTTCAAAAAATGCTTAGTTTAAAAGAAATTATTTGTCTACGAATAAAAATAAAGATGAAACATTTATTTTCTTTGCATTAATACAACACAATACACAAAATATTATACATATTTTACAAAAAGATTGATCATTGACTAGTTATGAATATATCACAATGGAATAGAAAGAACTAAATACAAATACAGAATGATTTCCAGACACAATTATTTTCATCTAATACAAATAAATGTGAATGTGTAGAGTTAATACATCACTGAAAGTTTAAGGGAAAATTATTTAAGGTATATTAAGAAATGTTTTTTGTAACTACTACAACATTCTAAGTTAAATCACACAACTGTGATATGCATGGATATTGAGAATTAGCTTTATATTTAGGAGTACGAATTTATAGAATTGCTGTCAATTCAAAATCTGATGAAGCGTTCGAGGGAAATATGTCCAGTTAGAGAAGTATAATTCAAGATGTCTATTTTCAGCTACCGCTAAAGTTGGGAGAAAAATTTATGAGAACAACTTTTTCATAGCACTAGCATAATATTGATTGAGTTTCTGAACTTGGCATTTGAGGAGCTGCAGCTGCTTTGCCACAGCTTGGTTTTTCGGCTCCAATTGTTGTGCAGTTGACAAGTCCTCTTTGGCCTTTTCATACTCCTGCAATTGCAAATATGCTGCTCCCCTTCGGTAGAGAGCTTTGGCATTATTTGGCTGCAGGGCTAAAGCCTTGGTAGCATTTATCACAACAGACTCAAAATTATAATGCCGCATTTGGCAAGCAGCGACATTCAGGTAGCAGGAGAGTTTAAGCCCTTTGATGTCCATGCCTTCTTCCTGCCCCGATGGTATATCATGCTCAAGAGATATCACATACTTGAGGGTCAACCCAAACCGCCTAAATGCGTACTGGTAAGCTCCACGAGAATACAATTCCAGCCCTTTCTGTTTATGGTAACTTGCCCTCCGCCACTTCTCTGTGACGCTCATTTCCCATATTTCTGGCTCACGAGTATAAGACGCAAGCAGAAACTGAATTTCGACTACATTGGAAGGAATATCCTCATTGATAGGATTCGAGTTCTCTTCGTTTTCAACAACTTCTTGCGAGGGTTCCTCTGCGGTCGATTCATTAGACTCCATCTCATTCTCATTGTCCTTAGAAGTATTTGTTTCAGCATTGTCGTTTGAAGCGCTGTCTCCACTTTCACCTACAGGGGTAGGAACCTCGCTACCTTTTGCATCCCTGGCCAAATCAGCAGGAATTATGCAGTCGGAACCCAGACTTGGATGCTCAAATTTGAGAAGACACTCCTCCTCTTCTTTCATCGTTCGGATGCAATCCTCAATGATGCGGTCTATGGGTTCATCGACATCACCAACAATGAACTCTTTCTCATTCGAATCGTCCAGGTCAGTTATGATGTGCATGTTGTCAGAAATGACCCGGATCTTGCACACAGAGCCATCTTGAGGTGTATTGAAACCATAGCCCTTTGTGACTATTTCTTTCTGGAAAGATTGAGAAGCTGCACTCCTGAAGCTGGGCATTTTTGGAAATAGAATGGCTTGCACATGTATTTGGAAATAGTACGTGTGAGTTCTTTCCTTTTACAGCTGCAATAAAATAACAGAATAACTTGATAAATGTAATAGTCATAAATTAAAAATAATAGAGTTAACAGTAACAGAACAGCATGTAGCAATGAAAGAGGAAAAGTGTACAGGATGTATCTAGCTTTGTGGTAGATTATAATTAGGATTTTTGACAGAAAAACATCAGAAAATTTTCTAAAACTCACAAACATAAGCTTACACTTACTCAAATACAGAGAAGAACTGAATTTTTGGAAGGAATTGCAAATATCAATACCTTAAAAAGTAGAACGGTCTTTTCAAAGGAAATTACCGGGAATTGGAATGAGGTGTTGTTCACTATATTTTGCACCTTTAAATTTCGTTTTCAGGACCTAGTTTGTAGACCCAGTGGTCATTTAAGACACTTATTCTGAATATATTTACTTGTACAACACAAATTCAAGCCAATCAACTGGTATTTTATTCATCCTTCTAATATTATACTCTAATCAAGTAACAAGCTGTGTAAGTACAAAACAAGGAAAAAATTCCTTTATTAGAAAAATGAATCCCCAAATGGAAAAAATATTAGTTCAGAACCTGTTCATTAATTGCACAAACAAAATATATTTTGAAGTTGCACCTAAGTAGAATATTTAAACAACTCAGGAAAAGTGTTTAGGTGCCATTTTTGACACCTGACTTTCTGTTCCTAATTTCTAACCCTGCTATGGACTTAAAATTTATAGAATTGTATTCCAATGCGCTCTATTGCAATAAAATAAGGAATTTAAATTAGTAATAATTTCTGAAAATCTAGAGAATAGGGCATTTTGTGTAGTAAAACCAGGGAGATGAAATAATAAATTGATGTGTACCAAAAAGGAATGTTTGAAAGGATAATATTTTTGAAGCGAGGAGAGTACACAAAACACACTCAAACCTAAAGATTTCCTCACAGAAAAATGTTAGTATTTTGTTACAGGAATCATTCGCTTCACAACTTTTAAAAAACAAAATCATATAATTATGATTTTGTTTTAGTTATAATTTTTTGATCATATCTTACATTACAATTTCTTGGCAACCCCAATTCAACTCAAACAAAGCATCTTAAGCATTCCAAAAATGGTATTTCATAAAACAATTTGTTCAAATAAATTTTAGTTGATGCCAACAGATGGCAGCAGTTGTAGAACTTTGCAAGTCATTTTCGATTTTCTTTAGCAATAGTTTTTTTGCATGGCGTTTTCAGTCAAGATTTTTTTAGAGTAAGGATTTCTGTTACAAAACTCATGCACGAATAAAATTGGAATTCATATTTATTTCATACAAGAAAAGTATTTCTGGACACAATTTTCATGATTTAAAGTATGTAAAATACCATTTTATGTTAAAATTGTTGTACTCAGAATTAACACTAGAAAACAAAAAGGAGAGCAAAAGAGCAAGTGCTACAAAAGTTCAAACAAATAAAAGTTGAAGAATCTACCTCAATCATAAGGAAACATCAACACAATACCCTGACATACACATGAATTTGACCAAATTTCCCCCATTACCTTCTTTGATCATAGCAATAAGAGAAAACAAGTTTAAATTATCTCAGTCAATCAAACCTAGCTGAGATTGAGAGATTCCAAATGAACAGATCAAGTTTACCTTTTACCCATGTTTCATACTTAAACCCATTTTTAAAATAAGATTTCTTATGCAAATCTATGCATATAAAGCAGAGTTGATATCTGTCTGTCTGTTCTCTATACAAATTTATACTGTTTGACCAATCCACACCAAATTTGGTACATTTATGCTTTGGAGCCCTGCAGGCAATGTAGGCTACAAATTAACCCCTGTTCTATTTGTCTTCGATGTGCAGAGGAGTGTAACGTCCTGTCATCCTGGACAGAGCACTTGCTAGGGGTGCTCTCTCCCGGTCTGGCTGTGCAGATGACGTCAGAGTTAACATCTACAGGAGTCACCTCTCAAGATGACCTTGGAGGATCTGCTTTAGAGTTAGGATTTGCTTAAGTAAAATACTTTTAGATGAGACAATCACACACCCAGATTCCAGTATGATATTTTTTAATGAGATTAGCACAACTGAGTGCTGGTGGTTGAAACATCTTGCAATAAAGTGCGCTTATAAAACTTTTCTAAACAATGAATTGTATTTTATAGATCTCAAAGCAAAAAAAAACGATTGAATTATTTCCATTTACACTTAACTCTAAAATATTCTTATAATTTCAAATGTAAAGCATTTATACATACATATTTTTATAAAATGAAGTATAACTTTAAACAAAAGTAAATCCCATAGCAGCTTATTAAGTCTCAAATGCTAAATAATAAACACGTGTGTGGTGATCTTACCCTTCCAATATTCAAATAGCTATAAATATATCCAGAGTATTGGAAAGTAATCCTCAGATACTTCTGTTGAATAACAAATAACCTAACTTCTTCAAATAGCTTTGCAATCAAAAATCTAAAATAAGAAAAATATTCAAAAGAATTACAATATACTAAGCATCTTAAGTGAAGTAACTAAGTGTTAAAATTGTAAGGTAATTCATATGTACAAGTGGAAATTTGTTAGGGAGAATTTCTCCTATCCGCATATAAATATTTAAATTTCCTTTCTAAAATACTAACAAAGATGCATTCTAACTTGCAATAGTGTATCCAGTTTCATATTGGTTTTGTTTGCACAAGGTCCAAAGCATGGATTTTATTTCAAAGGGGTTCCAAAGTTAAAATAGTAATTTTTCATGTAAACTTATGATCTTATCATATTTTAAATATTTTCGTACCAGACTGAACTTTAAAAGGATTTCTGTAAGTGCATAAAAAGTAACGTTTCAGTTGATTTAAGTATATAATTATCTGTACAGTGGTTCTGCAAATATTTACAAAATAAATTACACTAAATAGCATTCAACAAATAATGTAACATGTTTTCTGTGAATTTACTTCTTTGAAACTCTAGGAGGGTTCGTTATAATACATAGATATATAATGTGAATAAGTAAAATGGCTGAGCCAGCACAGAATAACTATGTCTAAAATACATGTTGATTTCATACTTTGTAATGAATATTAATTCTCTAAGCTTCAAAATTTTACAATGAACATTAGTTCATAATATTATAGTTTAACAAAAAAGTGTTATTGTATTTGAAGAGTTAAAAATAGCATTTCATGTATCATAGTATTTTAATTGTAGATATATTTTAAAAATCAGCAAACAAAACTTTCAGAAGGTTCAGGTCCTCAGAACCCTCCCCCTTCCTCTGCCAAAAGCTTGATCTCGAAGATGAGTTTTCAGGTCATCCTAAGGAAGACTAGAAAGCTAATTAGCAGTACTGTCAGGAAGGAAGAGAAACTCACCAAGGAGATACAGGAATCAAACTTGAAGTCATCTACAGAGCAGAATATGCAAGCATAGTGAAAATTACATGAAACAGCAGAAGTTCCTGAAATAATAAATGGCAATTTTGTAAAACATTCCTATGAAAACAATACACGAGTAAATACTATTTTCGTTACTCAAATATACTTTTGATTAAACTTGTGAGAATTATAATTATGTAGATAACATGTGAGTTAGCAATAAAAATATCATGGTTCAGAGAGGGAACATGGTATTTTCTTTCCTTTGTTATTTTCTTATTAAGAATTTACCTTAAAAACTGAAAATTTAACAAATGTGGCAATTCTAGTTCATCCTAATTTTTTTTAATTCGTAGAATTTGGCTTCTTTTGTTTTTGTTATGCAAAATTCTGTTTACATATACGCATTTAAAAAAAATTTACAAAATAATTTTTTATAATATTTATGGGGTTCATAGCGTTATATTAAAATATGGCATCAGCAACCAATTTGTTTTAAATGCTTATCATTGTTAACAATCAAAATTCGTTGTGGTATTTGTTGTCACCCTGTCTATATGCAGTCTCATTCAAATTGAATTTTAAAATTACTTTATCGTTCTGTGATGAACCTATTGTTTTTGAAACAATCATATAGCATCTTATCGATATAATTTTTTGGACTAATCAAACCAGCAATCTTCAGGATTCGGTTGATACAGGCGATAAAATTTGTTTTGGAAAATCCATCAACAAAAAAAAACGGTTTTAGCAAATTTCTATTTTACAAAGTCTTAAAAAACCTAACCTATTCACATACATTTGCCATGAACATTTAGAAAATTCTAGAATTCTTCTAAACATTTATACAATTTCTTAAATTTCTAGCACGCATGAAAAGCATGATTTTTAACATGCTGTTTTTCTATTAAAATTATTGAAATGTATCAGATTTTACCTAGATCTTAAATTGACACTGACTATATTACTATAGCATATTCCTACACAAATGTTTTTGTTTTGATTTGATCTCCAAGACTAGGATTAGTTGAGTTGTTCAAATAAGTTGCCGCCGAGAATGACGCATTGCTGTATTTTCATGTAAGGCTGATTCAGTAGGAAAGACTCGTAGCCTGAGTGCTGTGAGGTTCAGGTTGACTTCCTGTCTCAGGTTGACTTCCTGTCTAGTATAAGAGGCTTTTTCTCAAACTAAATGCGTCTGCGGTTTTAAAATTGTTACCCTCAATTCTTTCCCTTTGAGATTGATCCCGGACCGTCACCAATAGCCCGTTGTATTATTTTGGTATGATGTTGATTGAAATATCTACCTACCTACCCAGACCGTCGCAAATATTCCTTTGTAATGCTCCCAGTGCGACATTCTTTAAAATTCCTACCTACCTCAAACTAAATGTAGATAAAGGACTCGTTCGTAAACTCGAATAAATCGCACTTATACGAGTTATTCGAACCGAGCGTTCCAAGAGTCCCTCAGATTTTCTAGTGTGAAAAACAAGCCGTTTCATTAGTCACTGGAAACGAAAAAAAATCGGTTGAAACGAACTGAGATTGTGCTAGGTTTTATCAGTTCAGAAGTTGACGACCGAAAAGGGATAGATGTAAATATTGTAATGCATCTCTCATGGTTATGCTCATTTTCAGATTGAATTTATCAAAAAAAATTGCCAATTACATGGCGAATGAGACTAAAATCCTAATCATTCGTAGCTGCAACTTCAGAACTGCTAAAACGAAAGTCATGTTTTGGTTTGATCTTTTTTCAGAGTTGTTTTTTCAGAGAGAGTCGGCCAAAGCTATCCTTGTGTGTATGTCCATTTACTTGACGTTGTTTGATGCAGATTGGTCAGATGTGATCCGTGTTCCTTAAAACCCAACCAACAGTTTACTCGATGGGGAAAATATTGTTTGGCGCGGCGAGACCAAATCAACCATCCTAAGTGCATCTCAAATTTTAAGTGGATCTTTTAGATCTAGCACACAAGTCGGCACATTATCAACCGTGTAATGCTAAGTAATGTTATGCATTTCATCAGTCTTTTCTAGTTGTTTAACGTGGATAATTACAATAAAATGAGTTCGTAATTGTCACAATGCAGTTAAAGATTTTATTTCAATGGAAATAAAGAACTTAAAAAGCATTATATTTCTTTTAGTACACTCGCTTTTCAATACATATATTCCGTGGTTGAAGAAGCATATTTATGGTCTCATAAAAGTGTGTTTGTCTGAACAAGTATTTACGAATGTTGTGTTGTCAGTTCTGTATAAAGGAAACAAGGTAGGAAATGGAAGTTCATTCAGTTCTTTCGAGATGAATTGGTAGCTTTTATATATCTCTTACTTGACCAAAAACAGG
The DNA here is from genome assembly GCA_933210815.1 of Meta bourneti. Classification (NCBI taxonomy): domain Eukaryota; kingdom Metazoa; phylum Arthropoda; class Arachnida; order Araneae; family Tetragnathidae; genus Meta; species Meta bourneti. The sequence continues at coordinate 77,725,197 of OW119926.1, read as the reverse complement.
TAATAGAGTAAAGGAAGGTGCTACATCATGTCACATATGCGCTCAATATTGTCCTTCATGAGCACGTCTATAAACTTCTAGGTGCCTGAATCCCTTTTTGTAACTACCACCTATGTGTTATGAGTCACATCAATCTTTCTCTTTCAGTTATTTAATAATAGTGTTTTATTCTTACGTTTGATTTTTCATTTCGCCAAAATTCGACCATACGACCATATGCAATCATTTAATTTTGTCAAACTTTCTGAAACTTGCAAATGCAAATTCTTAAAGATGAAAACTGTCAATGGAAAGGTTTGTACGTTTCAAGCACGTTTATGAATAGGGTAAACTTTTTTTAGTCGATCGTGAAAGTTTTGAGATTGTTGAGCAGTTTAGAGGATGCCCACAACACGCAAAAGTAAAAACAATGTCTAACTCGTATGCAAAGTTGTACTAAATTTTTAAAAATTATTATTGTTATTTAAAGATTTTAACATTTGTTTTGGTTAGTAAAGACGAGTCTCATGAACAATTTGGGTATCAAGCTGAGTCTCAGATATTTTTGTACTAAAACTGTTGTGTTGAACAAAAGCAGAATCTTGTTTCAACTGCCCATGACATGATTGAGTACACCCAAAACGAAGATAATTAATTTCTTTAAAATATTCAGAAATAGTGATGATTCTCTGGTTTTTGGGTAGGGGTATAACTTCGAAACTAAAGTCTAATCCCCACAGTGGAAGACACGAAATCGTGAGGACCCAAAACACAAAAACGCATCAGTAGTAAAGCAGCAAGCACAAAATTTCAAATCACATAAAAGTAGCAATCAAGGACTGGGTCTATCTCAATCATTTAGGAGGGCCGCGGTAGCCCGGTTGGAAGAGTAACGGATTAGCAACGGAGAGTTGAGAGATCGAATCCAACCAAAGACCGTCGTGTACAAAGGTGGGCTGGTGCACGTTAAATCTGTCGTGGCCTCAAATGCCCTCACGTTGGTGTGGTGTGGAAGTTTGGAGAATGGGATGCCAGCTCAGGTGTTGCCTCGTCATTTGACCGTGATTCAAAATTACGTGGTGTTGTCCCTTCCCTTCAGGATTGATCCCAGACCGTCGTCAATAGCCCGTTGTGTTGCTCTATTGCGACGTTAATTAATTACCATTACCTTCTTCATTAGTACTCCTCCTCAGGCCAGGCAGTCAACAAGGAATATTACCAACAAGTTTGACAGCAATTTAGGGACGCAACTTGTCTTAAAAAGCTGGTACTATTTGAGTGACGAGTGGCAACTCCACCACGATAATGTGCTTGCCTATACATCGTGATTGGTAGAGCGTTATTTTGATAAATCCTATTTCCGTAGATCCAACAGCTACCCCATATCTTAGATTTAGTACTTGCAACTTTTTCTATTCCCTAAATTATTGGTTTCTGATATTAACTGAATAGATTTACATATTTTATAGTTTTTCAAGTTATATTTTGCAGATAATAATTACAATATTATATCGCTGTATTACTCACATCGCATCTCATATTAATTTTAAGATATACTTATCTGTCCACAACCAGTTGCATTAATTCAATGTTTTTTACTCACTCAGCTTGTTTTTTACTATACCCTTGCCCAATATTTTATTATTATGAAATTTAGAAATATTTTAAAAGTCTGGTGCACACAGATGTTGTTCTTCCCATAATAATAAAATCCATTCAAATATGCTGCCAAACATAAAAGTCATTTCAAACCATGAAGACGGCCGAATATAATGCCATGAGACAGTGTTTGCTACTTCTAAAGATGACTTCAAAAATTGATTCCAGTAGGGGAGGCAGGTGTAGTCTGAAATAATTGCGAAGCATCGGTAAGAAAAGGGATTTTACAACAAAGAAGATAAGTCTCAAGTCTAAGCATTTTAGTATTTTTAAAATTTTTTTAATCCGGATGCTTTTTGGTAACACTTCTTAGGGCACGGAAAAAAGAGAATGGACCTGGTGTAAATCAAACTCAAATGATACGGTAATGACGACAGACAAAAGAGATACTGGAAAAAGTCTAAAGACCGAATCCTTTAGAGACCCATAGATAAAAAATATTGTAGCAAACAAAATTATCAAGGAAAAATAATCAGAAACCATCAATCAAAAATTGGCTTTCCTGCTGCACAATTGGGTCATGGTAGCCCTGTTGGAAGAGTAGCGGATTAGCATCCGAAGGTTGCGAGTTCGACCGTGGTTCAAAATTACGAGGTGTCTTTCCTTTCGGGATTGATCCCGGACAGTCGTCAATAGCCCGTTGTCGTGCTCAAGTGCGACTTTAATTCAATTACCTACCTTCCTTAGCGTCACGAAATTTCCGAGTAGTGTAATATTGCTTTTCCTCACAACACTCATGACTGTTGAGAGAATCACAGGAAAAGATTCTATTGGTCAAGTAGGTCAAAACTGGTTGGAAGCCGTACAGAGAAAACTGAAATTCCCATCGAATAATGCGTGCATTACTCTTAGAGTATTGGTTCTCAATCTTCGAGATCGTTACTAGGTAAATTATTTGTTATAAAATGAGGGCTTGGTCCATGTACTCCTAAATATTTTTTTTAAAATTCATATATTAAACTAACATTGTTTTAGCAATTAATTATGTCATAATCATAAAAAGTATTAGTAATTCATATAGGGAAGCAGATCGGTCCAGAAGCTTAAAAGTCAATTTTCATCTCATGTTACTCCCTCTAATCGGATTGTCATTTAGAAAAGAGGAAAAACTCCGTATTAAAATTCTCTTATCACAAACGTGTGTGAACACAAAATAATACTTTTCTTACATCATCCGAGACGCATCAACAGGAGTCATTAACAATACCCGACTGTTTGCTGTTTTTGTCAGTAATTAAATGCAATGAAAAATTATTATTATGAACATTAATTTGCAATGCAATAAAATTACAACAAAATTAATATGGTACCAATTAGTATTTTTACACTATAATTATTTAAATGAGTATACATCATCCTCATTTAAATACTTGAATTCTGTTTTGGATAGGGCCAACAACAGCCTCATTTGCCCCAAATCTTTAGAAATGTAGTCTTGCCTCTGTTGCTGGCCAAGAGGTAGAAATAGTGTTACACCAACCGTTATAAATAAAGGTTTCTCAATTATAAGAATGATAAAGTGAGTAGATATGTATTTCTTCTGTTATATACTTGATTATATAAAACTAGTTTGATAAATTCATTGATACAGAACCTGAGGGACAACGTTAAGTATTTTAGAAATGCTTTAAAATCAACCAACTGTGATTTAATGAAAACAAACATTAAAAGATATCGCCTTCAGTGATATTTAAATAACAGCTACTTCTTGATGTTAAATTTTAAACGTCAGGTCTTTGGATTTGGATATAATGGAGAAAATTACAACCAGTATTTCAAAATATACTCACTTTTTCTTTATTCACCAAAAGATCAGAAGAGATTATGTAAATGAATGACCACATATATTTTGCTACTTAGATACTTTCTAAATAGATTATATATTTTACCCCTAGGACAGAAATGTGTACCAGATTTTGATGAAGGCCTTCAGGGGTAATTCTGTGGCTAGTGTTTTTTTGTCATTCTCTCTAGTGTCATGCAAACTTTCTTCCAAGATAAACGACTTTGCCAACGTGTTTAAACCCTGCTAAAGTCAAACTGGAGCAGCACAACGGTCCGAACGACGGTTGGCGACGGTGGACACAATTGGCGACGGTCCGGGATTAATCCCGAAGGGAAAGATCCGAGCACATCCGATCGTAACTTGGAATCACTATCAGATGAGAACACCTGAGCTGGCACCCCACTCTCCAAATTTCCACCAAGCCAACGTGAGGACATTTGAGGCCCCGATAGATTTAACGCGCACCAGCCCCCACGCACACAACGGTCTTTGGTTGGATCGCGTTTCGAACTCGCAACCCTCCGGTTACTAATCCGCTACTCTACCAACCAGGCTACCACGGTCCATAAGATTGGAAAGAGTTACAAGAAATGAAATTGACTTTAAATCCTCTTAAAGTTTTACACGATGTTTCATGTCCATTCTGCAACCAGTCGTCTTCCCTGCAAGACTTGCTAATACTCTTTATAATCATGACATAATTAATTATTAATACGTATGTTAGTTTAATGTATGAATTTTTTAGAAAATTGTTATTTATGACTAAATGTACCAGCTCTCGTTTTATAAGAAATAATTTACCTGGCCGCGATCTCACAAAGGTTGAGACCCACTGCCCATTATTCCATGCAAAATGCAGTTTTCTCTGCATGGCTTAGAACCAGTTTTTAACCTTCTTGACAAAAATAATCTTTTCCTACAATCTCTCAGCCTATAGATGTGGTTATTTAGTCATTATGTGTATTGTGGAAAAAAGCAGTATTGCACTACTCGGAAATTTTGTGATGCTGAGATAGTTGAATTAACGTCGCACAGGAGCCACACAACGAGCTATTGGTGACGTCCGGGATCAAGGTAGCGATCTAAGCACAACTAATTTTGAACCACAGTCAGATGACGAAGTCAACACCTGAGCTGGCGTCCCAATCTCCAAATTTGCACACCATGCCAACGTAAAGATATTGATGCCATGACGGATTTAACGTGCGCCAGCCCTCCCGTATACGACCGTTCTTGGTTGGCTCGAACTCGCAATCCTCCAGTTGCTAATCCGCGACTCTTCCAACCGGGCTACCGTGACCCCTTCGTGACGTTGCGAGGGTTAAGCATTATATTCTAAGGACAGAAATGAAAGCAGCACTGGGGAAAACAATTCTGATAAGAACTAAATTGAGCTTAAAACTATACATCATTGCTTTCAAAGAACTTTTCCCTGGAAAACCACAAAACTTCACATTTCTGAAATGCTGCTCTTAAAGATAAGTGGGTACACGACCCCCTGTCACTCTCCCTCCTGAGTTACGCCACTGACCAACAAGACAGTTCCTCAAGTCATTCACTGGCACAGCCGAGAAGACATGTTTGTTTACCTTTCGAACTAACGTGCCAAACAGTGATGCAACATTCTTTGCAGCTTGGCTTGCTTCCCAGCGTATCTAAAGGGGATACTCCTCCGAGACTGGAATTGCGTCCTAAATTTAGACCGGCATCAAAAGGCGCTGCGAATACACCCTACTTCTGTGTGTAGCTGAACGCAATCAAAGCATGTTTTTGTTCACCAGAGACCAAAAGATCCGTTGACATGGGTGAGTAGATTAGCTTGTTGGTAATTTAGAATTGTCATAGTACCGTAGTCAAGATTTTATTTCGGAAAGAGCCTAAAGATGATTTTATTTATTATCATCAAAATTGATATTTGATTTTTAAAAGATGTTTTTTATGCTATTTTTGGTTACAAGACTATCAACATTAAAAGAATTAATGTAAGCGCGCTTGCAAAAAGTTATCTAAGTACACGATGTTCCGCAATATTACAATAGAAATTTATATTAAATATCTCATTGGGCAGACATTTAAACATAGTTTCTGGAATTTCACTCTACTTTTGCATCAACGTTGGGAGTTTAAAACGATACATATATAAGTGGTAGAAAATGGTTGTCAACGCCGAAAAAGTATCCGAAATCGCTTTTTTTTTTATCTCGTAATGGATATTAAGTCAAGCTATTATATTGCATATTGAATCAATAGTTACTTTATGAATCTATAACTATTATTTTATTTGAAGAATGTAAACAAGTATTTCATGCATATATAGTATTTATTTGGAGAGATAATTTAAAAGTCATAAACCAATTATTTCGTTGACACTGGTACACTGAGTCCCCCTCTGGTTAGGCTACTGAGTGAATGTAGAAGTGTGTTTTGGATTCCTTGGTGTGCAGTTGAGCAAGAACCCCAAAACCTGATTAAAATGGGATATGATTATTTAGTTATTGTTTTAATCAGTCCCATCAGTGTCCCTTTTTAAAACTTTATCAGTAAGTTTATTTCCCTCAATTAATTATTACATAAAGATGTCTGAACTTGACCTATATCAACTTTATAATTCCACTTGTTATTGATGAAAGTTTTGGTGTTTTAATCGATTCCGTTTTTGTACGAATAGTTTTAACAAAACTCTAAAACGGTAAGGTATATTTTTCAAATATATGCCACTAAATGTTTTTGCTATCGCAATTTTTAGTTCACTAACCAGTGAATAATTAAGGGCCTACCGGTTTTCTTGTTTACTTTGTTACTTGAAATTTTTAATGTGAAATATCTTTTTACATCCTGCTAATTTTATAATACAAGTTTACTACTTGTTAAAATAAAATATCCTGAAAAAATTAGTTGTTAATCAGCAATTTATTGATTTAGTGAACTTAACATTTTGAATTGTATAAACTACGTTTTTCCGAGACTTGCTTGATTCGTTCATTAACGCATTGAAATAATCTAATGTGTCCATAATTGTAATTATCTCTTTAAATAAATTATTTTGATTCTTTTAAAGATTTTTAAGTTCTACTATAGAGAAATTTAATGAAAATTTTTCCATATCTTGCAGTACAAAGATCTGCTGTCAATCACCACTCTGAATCCAAACCACCATGTGATAAAATAATGGTATTCTAAATAGAACAAAACATTGCAGTTGAAGAAATGGGAAATTTATCATCTTACTTTGATTAACTGTTTAATTGTTTAACATTTGAAAGAACTCTTGCTCAACATTTTGTTTCATGCATTAACAAACATACATTCTCGTTTTACAAGTCGCCATTTCTAGTAAGCTCGTAGTCTTCGAATGAAAGGGATAAAAAAGAGACTAGAAAACCAAAGAGAAAAGAGACTAAATATCCATTGCAATAATACATATAGAATTCATTCCTGATCAGTGAATTATATTTATTGTTTAGTCTCTTATTAATTTTTTGGAGTTATTCCAAGTGTGACTAGTGAACTTAACATTTTGTGAACTTAACATATGTGAGGTGCAAACGTTTGCAAGATATTGTCCTCAACGAATGAGAAAAAAAAACTTTCAATAATAATAAGTATAAGTTCAATAAGAATAAGTTCTTAATATAATAGGACACATTATAGCATCATGATACGTGGAGGGGTTTGGTTGTTGAGAGAAGGGTGTTTACAGGGACGTAACTAGGGGGAGTTAGATGGGCCATTTGCCCCGAGGGGGGGGGGCGCTAAACTGGCCTTTTTTTTACTAAAGATATTTACGTATGATAAAAAATGCAGAGGAAAAACTTAGTAGACTACAAAAACTATAAAAGGAGCTAAATGCAGAATGTGTGAAGTGTTGCATGAGCATGAGCATGAGTTTGATGTGAGTAAAGAAGGGGAGGATGGATAGGGCAGTAAACTGCCGTGAATGTATTTTTAGATTCTTACCTACACATATCCCGATATCATTTGATAAACCTTTTCATTTCATTTGCAGCGATTATGATAAGCGTGAAAGAATATACCAAACATGCTTCTCTCAAATTATTTGTCAATGAAATATCTTAGAATTAAGTTGGTATTTTATCTTGTGCTATAAAAATGAAATTACTGCAAATTAATCTATTTATCTTTGAAATCAAGCATTTACCATTTAAGTTGAATAAGAAAAATTTGGAATAGTGGAATTAATGTGTGGTGGCGATATCAGGTGTTGTCGGGGAGGGTTTGGGTTTGGTTGGTCTGTGTGGGGGGGGGGGGCAAGGCGAGTTCTTGCCCCGGGTGGAAACTAGCCTAGTTAATTCCCTGGGTGTTTGGAACAGCTCTGATCTCCTTATTCTAAGGGACGCGTGAAAAAATGAACAGTTAAGAATGAACCCGCTAAGATGATAAAGATAAAGAGAAAAATTATTGGATCAGTGGATCTATCAAAAAACTTCATAGGCAGAAAGGCGGTGTCTACGAATTAGTAAGTGAATCTTGCACCGGCGATCTGAAAGGAAGAGACAAACATTTCGAGTGAGCGTGTCCGTTTGAAGTCAAGGTTATTGAAGTGGGAAAGTTCAGAGAATAAATTGGGTGATAAGCTGTATTGATCATATACTTAGCGGTGAGATAGACTAGCTTGTGAAAAGAGAAGAAAAAGGGGAGTTAGTCTGGAACGTTAAGGGACTTATCTGCAGTGAGAATTGTATTTTAGGGAGTCAGTACCTTTTCAAAACAATTTTGTACTTCATCTATCCCTGATTTTGTGGATTAGCCCTACAATAACCCTTCGCTATTTTACTTGTCCCCCGATGCATTTTAAGTTTACGAAACGCAGAGGAAAAGTCCATATAACTATCGCATACCACCATTAACTATCATACATCAATTCGAAATTCATTCTTTCGAACTTCCATTGGAGACGTGCTGAAATCGTATTAAAAAAACAAGCCAAGTAACGTCACGCCCAGAAACGCACAGAAAGCACGTTCCACCACAAAAACTCTATCGACACCTACATTTAACTTGGCAGAGAAAGCCTCTCCCAACGGCTTCCTCGTAGAAATTGAAGGTTCCTTCGATCTAAAAGAATCACACATGGGCAGTAAGGTCCTAGCTTACATGTGCCAAAGTGTCACCGGGCTGAAGACTAGCTACGCAATAAAAAGATTATGTATAGAATACATATTTATATTTTATAAGGAGCATATTCTAACGTGATACTGAGGTTCACATTGTGAGTGTGCCCCATTCCATTCATCGTTGATATCCAAGTGATTCAATGATCATTTATCTCATCCGAAATATTTTCAAATGAAGTTAATCCCTGATGTTATTTTCAATTTCCACTGATGCAGTAAACAAGGCGATAAAACCCTCTCTTTGCAGCATCAGACGAAGAAGGGGGCATCTTCGAAGATCCCATCCTGAGGAAGATAGCCGATTGCATATGCAACTATGGTCCCCTGAACGAGATCCGGATGATGCTGGCCGACGGAGTGGACATCAACGAGCACGTCGTCCACGGTCGGAGACTCATCCACTATGCGGTCTATCACCGGCACATCGATGCAATGCAGCTACTCCTGGTCAGAGGGGCCAATCCATCGGTCATGGACGACAAGGGGTACTCGCCCATGCATCTGGCTGCAGAGATAGGGTTCTGCAATGTTATTTGGACTCTACTCTACTACAATGCACGAGTCGATTTTTCTAAGGTAAATATATGCAAAGTCCTCAAACACACACGCACCTTTAATTTCTCTTTATTTTCGATAGGCGGCCGTGGTAGTCCAGTTGGTAGAGTCATGAATTCGCAACCAGAGGATTGCGAGTACGAAACTAGATTCAATCAAAGACCGCTGTGCACATCAAATCCCTTGTGGCTTCAAATGTCCTCACGTTGGCGTGTTGTGGAAGTTTTAAGAGTGGGATGCTAGCTCAGATGTTGATCTCGTCATCTGACCGTGATTCAAAATTGTGAGGTGTTCTCGGATATCTCCCATCGGTATTGAACCCGGACTGTCACCAGTGCGACGTTAATTATCTACCTACCTTGCAATGGGCTATCCAATCTCCTTGAACAATTCTATTTAATTGAGATGCTAGTATTCCGTCGCAGTTTGTAGTTTTTAATCTGATTCAAGTGATTTAGTACTAAATGCCAATGACCAATGAGATCAATGTTGGAACATGGTAGCATTTCTTCGAGTGTGCAGTTGTTCTTTGTGAGTTTAGTTTAGTCATAGTGTTGCAGGAAACTATTCTGATTATAATGTTTGGAATATAATCCTTGCTTCAAGAGGAAATTGGATTAATACAGCTATTTCATAACATGTTCTAAAAGATATACAGAGGCTGTTCGGACATTTTGTGAACGATTTAGATAGCTGTAAAAAATCGTATGCTACGAAATAATTTTATTTTCACAGCAGTTAAATAGTTAAAAAATATCTTATCGTCTGCTAACTCTGAGTTTTGTTTACTTTCAAAATGGCGCTTTTAAATAAGCAATGGATGGAAGGCTATGTTTCCTCTCCTTCCGAAGAGAATTATGCTTATTCAATTATTCAAAAACGCAGCAAAAGTCATTGTTTTTCGATATCTAAAAGTACGATAAGTAATATTATTAATGAGAAAGGAGAAAACGTAAAAGTGGAAAAATACTTCCAAAAAAGAAAAAATTTCTGAGAATATTTGAAAGGTAAGATCTGTAATTTTAAAAGAGAATCCGCCAAGTCAAAGGACCATAGCAAAGTGAAAGTGAGAACTTTCTCTAAGAGATTTATGATTGTTGCCGGTTTTGCATATAATGGAAAATTAAAAGTAAAAAGAGGGGAAAAAATTTAAAAATCAACTCCCACATATTATCAAGACCATATTTTATCCCCAATATTCAAAAAAGAAATATCACATCCTTACCCACAGTGCCAACAATCAGTACAACTGCATCAGGGAAAAGCAAGCAGCCACACATCTAAATCGACTATTAAATTCTTGGAAAAAATGGAACAAGAAACTGGTATCAAGTCAATACCCTTTACCGATATTCCTGCTAAATCTCCAGATGTTTCACACATGGACTTTTGTGCTTTTGAACTTTTAAAAAAGGGCATTATCGAAACGTCGACCGAAAACCATTCAAGGACTAGAAAACTGTGGAACAAGAATGGGACAAAATACCACTGTCGATACTACAAAAGTCATTATTATCATGGAAATTAAGGTGTAGAAAGATAGTTAACAATAAAGGCTATCAAATAGAACATTTAAAACACAAAAATTTCATGCAAAAAATTGAGCTTCAATCCATTAAAATCATTCAAAAAATGTCCGAACAGTCTCTGTATAAGCAGATCACATAAAAGTAACTTTAAGTTATGTAACATGCTGCCTTTATAACATTTATTTGTGGTCTAACTGTTACAGTGGTCATGGCGCTTGTCTGTCACTCAGTTGGTCCTGGGCTCAAATGCCGGTTTGTAAATGTAAAGGCGTTTGTGATTGTCTCTGGAGTAACGGAAAAGCCTGTGCTCTAAATGCAGTTCAGCTCAGACTTCTGCCATCTCCTGTCTCGGCTGTCCCTAAAGCGAGAGTATTCATCATCCTGAGCCAGTTCTTAAGGGCTTCAAGTCTCATGGCCTAATGGACGTGGAGTAATTTAAATGCCAAGTGAGATAAGTAAGAAGAGGAGTAATGGCGGCTGCCCATTGAATACTCCCACACAAATAGTCGCCATTTCGCCCATTGTAATGACGAGGCCGAAGAGGCTAGTGGTCATGAATTAAAGAAAACGTATATTCGAAGATTGGAGGATTATAATCTATAGTAAAAATTGAAAAACCTTCAAAACAATGACTAATAACGCTTTAAAAACTTCGTCAATGTAAAAGGTCGTCACAAGAAGAAAAGCGAATTTAAATATGTTGATTTAGAATAGAGTTGGGGCAACTCACTTTTTCAACTAAACCTTTTCAGGCCGGGTGTAAAGGCGTGGAAGCACTAGTGTCATTCACTAGTTTGTTTGACAACGTAAAAGTAGATAAGGCTTCTCCGATTTTTGAACCGACGCTTTAAAGTGTAATAAGTCATTATTTTGAAGGTTTTTCAAATATTTTGCTATCAATTTGGATTAATGGTTTTCATCTATTTATCAATTGTTATCTATGCTTTTCCTCTAAACAACGCAAATCTGTTTGATAGGTATATAGGTAGCTGAATTAACGTCGCACTGGAGCAACACTACGAGCTATTGGAGAGGGTCCGGGATCAATCACGAAAGAAAAGAACCGAGGACAACACCTCGAAATTCCGAACCACGGTCAAATGACGAGATCGATACCTGAGTTGGCGAATCTGTCTGAACTTTCTATGATAATTGTGGGAATGTGCAAACGATTGCGCCACAATTGAGGTCAAGCGGCTCTTTGAGGAACTCACGTCAGCAATAAATTACAGCAAAAGGCAGGAGCCATGGCTCTCCTTTGCTAACGATTTGTTTGTAAACATGCGGTTAGACTGACGTCATAATGACTCTGCTAGCAAGCGATTTCTTTCGATCAGAACTCTTGAGCTGGTTGTTTCTGAATTTTTATCGAGTAACTGTTCCTTAAACCCAAAGTCTCTTTTTAGTAGCAGATTGGTTTCGGTAGCTCATGAACGAGATGTTTTTCAGGTGCTGCCAGGCGACATCGGGTACAGCTTTCCCCAACGGGCCAGCCCTGCAGACGAGCCCTTGAGACTAGCACTCAAGAACTGCAACTACAAGGCTGCCGAGCTCTTGCTGAAGCACGGCGCGAACCCCAACACCCAGTATCCGGCAGGGCACGAGATCAACTTTTTGTACCCCATGGAAACGAAGGCCGTCGAAATGTTGCTCAACTATGGAGCGGATCCCAACGCCAGGGACCGACAGGGGATAACGATGCTCATGCAGGTAGGTGACAATGGCCAGAGCGGAAGCTAAACTTTTTAGGGCCTGGGACAAATGCGACTGATACCGTCCTCTCTCCGAAGCAAAATCTATTTAATCGTATTTAAAATGAAGATGAAGTATACATTTTTAAGTAATTGAGATAAATATGCTAATTAATCCCACATTAATTTTATAAACAAATGATCGTTCACAACGTTCTTTTTTGGCAAAAATTGATTATTGATAACACAAAAACTAGCAAAAATCGGAGGTTTGTTACTGTGGCACCTGTTAGGGTCTCCGGAGTAAAGGAACTCCTGCCTTGCTTTGTGATCTCGAGACATTTGTAAGAAAATTTCTTTATTCCTTTGTCTCTTTTCTGAACAGTAATGGCGATTGCAGAGAGCTACGTGATAGGAAGAATTGCATTGTATTCTAAAGGTAGGTAGGTAGGTATTTAATTAACGTCGCACTGGAGCAATACAACGGGCTTTTAACAACGGTCCAGGATCATCCCCCGAAGAGAAGATCCGAGGATAACACCGCGTAATTTTGAAACACGGACAGATGACGAGGTCACACCTGAGCTGGCAACCCACTCTCCAAACTTCCACACCACGCCAACGTGAGGACATTTGACGTGTACCAGCACCCTTTGTACGTGACGGTCTTTGGTTGGATTTGAACTCGCAACCCTCCGGTTGCTAGTCCGTTACTCTTCCAACCGGGCTACCGCGGCCCTGTATTCTAAAGATGGAGTGCATGAAACATTCCCACACATAACTGGACAATACTTCTATGAGAAGGGCAAAATTGTGCTTAAAATTATGAAGCATTTTCCCAAAGGAAAAGGACACAACTTTGTTACAAATATTTCTGATATGCCACTCCCGTAGACATTGGAGCTCGGGGCCGCTGCCTATATAACTCATCCTAGTTATGCCATTGCCAATGGAGTAGTGTAGCATGGAAGATCAGATGCCTGGCATCCCCAAATAAAATTCGGCGGAAAAAATTCTCGATGAAACCCGAAGCAAACTTGACGACTTTTTAACGTAAATTGAAATGAGACGTCAGCCAAGTCTTTGAATATCACGTCCTCAGGGGCCATTTCCTTTAGATGTGTACGAGCTTCACACTAACTCGTGGAACGCACCAAGGGCTTCGTGGGTGGTTGAGAAATTTCCCATTGTATCGAATGAGAATTGTCCTGGGAAATGATTTTTGCTAACCGCTAGCTTGCCAATCTTGAAGAAATCCAAAGCAAAGAATCATTTTTAAAAATTTAATTTACTATCTGCATTCTCCACTTCATTCATGCTCTGCGGATGGTAAATGAAATATAAAAGACTATGCTTTGGTGATTCAAGATTGGGAAGCTAATGGTTGACGAAAAATCATTGACCAGGAAAATTCTCATTCGATACAATATGAAATTTCTCAACCACTAACGAAGCCAGAGGATTTTCACTTTTCTGCGTTCCACGAGTTAGTGAGCTTTCACGGACTCGGGGTACTCTAGTGATCTCTTTCTTTTAATGTGGGGTTTACTGTCTTTAGGAAACACGGGTGTCGCACTCCAGGGATACCCATCCCTGTGTCCCATCTCTTCTGTGTAAGTAAAACTTTCATTGTGTCTATTACTTGATGTATGTCTTGTGTCTGGTGCAGCATGGCCAAATATGGCTCTTGCGCCATAAAACCCCTTAAAACCAACCAACCAGGGATATCCAAGCGATCTTTTTCTACTTTCATCCTATTATTCTATTATACAACTCCTCTTTTTCCCCTTTCACGACATTTTTCTTGAATTTGTCTGTCTTGCGTTCGACGCAGCTTAGCCAAATATGGCCCTTGGCCATGAAACAACCAAACAACCTTGGATTTTCACATCAAAAAGCCAACCAGAAATTGCTGATGCCCCATCCTATCAGCCTCACATGGTTTCATACTACGATCGGTTAATGAGTTTGGGCATGCGCAATGGTACCTTCAGACTCACCTCTGCACAATGCTTCGTATTGAAACTAGCATATGACCACGTTACTGATTATGGTTTATTTTTTATATTTATTTGGGAGAGGGCAAGTCCTCCAGGACGTACAGCGGCCATAGAATTTAATGTGTGGTCGAGCTATCCAGCATATTTGGTTACCCATGTAATCGGCATTTGCTATATTTACCCTTTAGGTTTTTTGGGAGGGGGTCCCTTACGATTTGGGTCCGCAGGACATGGCGTCCCTCATAGCAATAATTTTGAGATTGCGATAGACCATTGAAGTAAAAAATAGAAAAATTTAATGAAGTTCGGGATTGTAGATATTTTTAAAGTTTTTAAATATATTTTGATGTGCTCAGTATTCGAAAACGTTCAATATCTAATATATATTTACTGCCAAACACAAATATACTTGTGATTGGTAGGTTGGTCAGGCAAACGAGTAAACTCGTGATATTTTTAATGTATTCTAATGAAAAGCGCTTCACATATTGGCAAGCCTGTTTTGGCAGCTAACGTACATAAGGCAGTGTGGAAAATTTGAAAAACATATCCAAACAAAATTTGTCAGAAAAATTCAATATTTATTTTGATCTTGCGATTATTCCCATTGCCAATCACAAGAATACTCTTATTCGATTTTATATATGCAAACAATTATCTGTGACAAAATACATATGCTCTAAAAAATAATGGCAGATAAATACTTGAAACAGAAACGGCAATAAGGACAAAATCAAATAATTTGGTCTGACACTTCGTAATTTTGAACCACGTTCAGATGACGAGGTTAACACCTGAGCTGGCACTCCACTCTCCAAACTTCCACACCAAGCCAACGTGAGGACATTTGAGACCACGATAGATTTGACGTGCCCCAGCACTCCCCGTACATGAGGGTCTTTGGTTGGATCTAGTTTCGAACACGCAACCTTCCCGGTTGCTAATCCGCTACTCTATCAATCGGGATATCAAGGTCCCGTCAGCGAATAGGTTAATGAAAAGAGCCCCACACTCTATGTATTGATAACTTTAATTTCGTTCTAGGCATGTCGTAATCCAGAGGGTTTGGACACAGCCAAACTGCTGATCGACCACGGCGCAGACGTGAATGCCACCACAGAAGAGGAGCAGCGAACCCCTCTGCACTGTGCCGCACTAAGCGGTAATTTGGCCATCGTGAAGCTGTTGGTGTCACACGGCGCAAGCGTCAAGCTTCCACCCAACTACACGAAACCCCCGCCTTTCTTCTTTGCCATGCTCAGAAGCGATTTCCACATGATGCAATACTTGCTCAATCTGGGAGCAGACATCAATCAGGGGTCGGCCGTGGTTGGGTCCGCCTTGCACGTGGCTCTCACAGAGCTCGGAGAATCAAGGGTAAATCACTTGTTTTTGTCTATAACTGTAGGATGGGCAACAAATTAATCTCTTCATTGTTATCTTCAGATCCTTTTCACCCAGTACCATTCCTGAGGTGTTGACCACTCACGTACAAACTTCAATAAGCTGCCATTCTCGAAAACTTTCCAGGACCGTTCCTGAGGTATTGACAGCCCATGTACAAACCTCAACAGGCCAGCCTTTCGCGAAAACCTTTTGTCACAAATAAATTGCCTTTGTGATGATAATTTAAAAGAAACTTAAAATCAAAGCGCTATGGGTATGGCTTTTTCATAGGTATCGTAAATCATAGCCAACACGAAGCAAAATTAAATATATCGACTTTTATAACTGCTTGTTTTTCTTATTTATCTTGCAGTGATATTTTATTTTTTCGCATTATAATTCTAAAACGCTGGCCTCTGAAGGCAGCCTTGTTCTTACTCAAAGTTTTGTTTTAAAGTATGCCGCCCCATTATTTCCTATCTACGTGCACGCCCAGAACAACCACTCAGAATCGGCCCCAGTTCCGATTTAGGTGATGGGCCACCCATTAAATTAAAAATGTGTATTTCTGTTAAAAATAGGTGCATATTAAGTATTCAATGGTAAACTTACACAAATGCATTTTTTCTTTCCTTATTCGCACTTGTACAGCTTATTTAAATACATTAATCCCTCGTTATATCGCACATTGTTATTTTTATTTGTTCCCGATTCATTTTTGGTTTGCAGACTGTAGAGAATCAAAATCTGTTTCTGGAGACTTAGGAGTCAGAGGTCCTTTGATTTAAACAGTGATCCTAAACTAAATTGGTTTAAAAATTTGGGTGCCTCGAAAGTGCGGATGAGGAATTTTTTTTTAAATGCTCTACTGTATTCAACACTTTTTTAAACTATATCATCGTAAGGTGTCTGGATCCATTTAAAAGAGCAATGTATACCTACCATTTATCCAGACCTGATAATGATTAAGGATCAATGTTGTAATCATTGATCTCTATACAACTAAGCAATCCGATGATAGCATTACCTCCATTGGTGCAAGTAATTTTACTTATTTTGTTATCGTGATTAAATAACAGAACACATGTGTATTTTAGTCTATCACAAATTAGAAATTGTTGGTTTGAAAACTATCATTTCAATCACTATTGCTAGGGATATAGTTCTAAACTCTAACTAAATACCATATTGACACTACACCATTAACCAACAAGCCTCCCAACAGCATTTCATTCTTTTCTATCGTTTATCTGCTGTCTATCGTTTTACTCTTTCTTTAAGTTGTGATTTTTTAGCCACAAAATGTGTGGCATAGGATAAACTATGATCTCTAGGAACTCCTCATACTCTGTTACTTTATATACACATGTTACTTTTTCTTTTTGAAGCATCAAAATATTTTAGTCTCGCTTAATTTGTGTAACCTCATAACCAATCATCACATTAACATTTTAATTCTCCGGTTCGTATTTTGTGTATTACTGGTGACAAAAATAATGAGACATTGCACAATTTTCAAGGATGTCCTTGCTAATATCTTGTGTCAAGGTTTATTAACAGTCCTCTAAAAAGTATATCCAATAGTCCACTTTTTTAGGTGGACCGGTACATTTTTCTACGCTTCTCTGGCGTGAATTAGGTATCAGTTACTCAAAGATGACAAGTGCCAGCTCAGGTGCGACCTCGTCATCTGACCGTAGTTCAAAATTACGAGGTGTTGTCCTCGTAATTCCCTTTGGGGAGGATCCCGGACCATCGCCAATAGTATGTTGCTCCAGTGCGACGTTAATTAAAATATCTACCTACCCAAAGATGTATGAAACAGGGTGTTTCTAATTACTCATTAAAAATTCATGCTGTTCTTTTAATAATTCATCTGGTGAAGACTTCTTTCATTCCAAGTTCTAACATGTCTTCCAGTTCCCTGTCGTCCAATTCCTTCTGGAGAACGGCGCAAACCCGAACGCAATCCTCACTTCCGGAAGCCGGACAGTACTGAAGCCTCCCCTCGGAGAATACTTTGTTGTCGTCTCCAATCCAGACATCAGAATAGTGCGCCTGTTCCTGAAATACGGTGCTAAGATAGTCCTCATGGGGCAACGGCAGCACTCACTGGGCATGCTGCAATCCTTGCACAACATTGACTGCAGGAACAGTGGGGAGGTCCTGGAACTGATTGCGGATGCGGCTGAAGCTTTCTGCATCAGCCTGATCGACCACTCTGTGTTGATGAGCAAACGGCACAAACTTGTTCTGCTCCAGAGAGCCCTGAGTCCACTGTCTCTGAAGCATTGCTCTCGACTCTGTGTGAGGGATGCTATCGGTTGGGGCCCTCGTCTTGTTCGAGCTGTCGATGCCTTGCCCCTTCCGGTGATGTTGAAGCACTATTTGTTGTATGAAGACTGAATACTGCTTGTGAGTAGATATATTTTTGTATTAAAATCAGTATAGGGAAGTTTTGTTCAATTTTTCAGCAGTGTGAACGTCACAATCGACAGAACATGTGGTTGAGGATTGATTAATCTTTCACCAATTTCGGAAATGAATTGATCATAAAAATAAAAGCCGAAAGAGGTAGAACCATTTCCGAAGTCAAGTAAAAATGTCTATCATAAGAAATGCTCCCGACACGAAGTCTGGGTGGCGGTGGTTGATATAAAAACGGGGGTTCGTTTATTCTGAGTTCGCGACTTTCGGGGTTGACTGAATTGCCTCTTCCAATAATGTTGAAGCACTATTTGTTGTATGAAGACTGAATACTGTTTGTGAGTAGAAACATTTTTATATTAAAATTGGTATAGTGGCGAGTTTTGTTCAATTTCAGAAGTATGGACATCAAAATTGACAAAACACGTGATTGAAGATTGATTGATACTACTTCACACTATTGGAGCAATTTCGGTAATTTACGAATTAATCATAAAAATCAGACAAATAAGTATAACCATTTTCCAAGTCAAATAAAACTATGTGGAGCAGTTCTCATGAGGGACAGACAGTACGCCCTTAAAAATATCGAATTTTTAGTAATTATTTATTAACTGTGCAATGGGATTAGCCAGGGTATGCTGATTTTAATCCTAATTTAAATCAAGTGATTTTTACAAAAAATTATTTAAATCTAATATTTTTTAAAAGTTTAATAGCAATATTGAAATACCGAACAGAATGCATTTTTAAAAAACGAGTTTACACGGGGAACACCCAAGAATAGCCTTTTTTAAACTAAAAATAACTGTTTCCCAAACTTTGAGGACACTAAAATGATTGGGATGCCGTGGTGCCAAACAGGGAAAATTATTGGGGGCCTAAGTGAAAAACCACTCGTTTAATTTGTGATTCGGAACTCTAATTTTTTACGTATATCATTACTATTACAGGGACGCCAGTCAAAGCATTGAATTGTGAAATAGCACAAATCTTAAAAAATAGTAGCAGTCTCTTAAACACTATTTCAGTAGCTCAGATGCAAAATGAATCAGTTAGAACATGATTATGAAACAGCGTTGAAGATCTCAAGAAATTTAAAATAAAAAAACTAAATATTTTCTGAACAAGTTAATCCAGATACCAATGTTTCCCTCTTGTTTGAATATGGTCATCTGGTTGGTCTTGGGGTTTTATGGCGCAAGGGCCATATTTGGCCATGCTGCGCCAGACACAAGAGATACATCTAGTAATAGACACACAATGAAAGTTTTACTGAATAGGGGAGAAATACACCCAGGGAGGAATGCTCCTGACAGGAATCGAACCTGCGCAGCCTACAACTCGAAGGCTGCTAGCGCAGAGGACATACCCACTGAGCCACGACGGCTCCATGGTCGTCATCTGACCGTGATTTGTCCTCGGACTTCCTTTGGGATTGATCCCTGACCGTCACCAATACCCCGTGTGTTGCTCCAGTGTGACTGACGTTAATTAAAAAAAAATACCTTGTTGTTTAATGCAAAATGGCTTAGCGCCAAAACTTTCAAATTGGTGTCCCTTGAAAATTTTTCCCTAAAAAATATTTTTCCGTCCACTATTAGTTAAAAAATTGTCGTTGACTTTTGGTAAATTATCAAGTCACTAAAATTTTCGAAAAATCGCCACAACTTTGAAAATAGCTTTTGAGACGATTTTGCTTAAAATGATATCCCCAGTCGCCAATTTTGATAAAATAGCTTATCGCCTTTCAGTCGCCTGCTAGTATTATCGGTATATGTAACGTTTCATGTTAGGGGTCTACATATTTGATAACTCATTGCTTATATTTATCTTTTGGGGTCTAGGCCCTATGTACTTCCCCATGGAGAGGTTGGATTGGGTGTTTGGGTTTTATGGCGTAAGATATGGAAAGGATACTCTTTCAAGGAGTTTGTAATTTCTGATAAAGGAATCAGCACTGTTTAACGTGTTTTCAGTGTTACAAACAAGCACTGGGTGCTTGTGACTTCCTAGTTCATTTAATAAACCCTCTTAAATAAAATAAAGTGAGCTTAAATGGAAAGGAGCCTTTAATTTTCAAAAGCACAAAATTCAAGTAAAAGTATATTTTTTGGTTTTTCTCTTTGCAAAAACATCTCAGAAATCTCCTGAGAACTTAATTAGATTTTCGTGTTTGAGTAGGAGTCTTTCATAAAGTCATCTGGGTAATAAAAAGGCAGGGAAATTAAAATGTATTTAATAAAGATTTATAAAAATTTAAATTAAATTGTCTTTCACTTAAATATAAAATTTTATGGTAGGTAGGCAAAACAGTTAATTAGCATCGCACTGGAGCAACATAGCAGGCTATTGGCGATGGTCCGGGATGAATCCTGAAGGAAAAGATCTGAGGACACTTCATAATTTTGAATCATTAAATGTTATAGTCGGTTTGGGGTTTTATGGCACAAGGGCCATATTTGGCCAAGCTAAATGTTATGGATATTAAGATAAAATAGAATTCAAATGAAGGAATAAATGCAAAACAGGACCCAAGAATAATTTTGTTTTAATCTTTAAAATATTTGACCTGCAATATTTTCTAAATCATATGTATGTTTAAAAAATAAATATTATCTAAATAGTATGCGGTTTGCATGTTCCATGCCCAACAAATTTAAACTTATAGGGCAACATATTAATTAAAATCCTGATTTAAATCAAATAAATCCGATTTTATTTAAAAAATCATATTTTCACTCCCTGTGATTAGTATTAGTGAGCTTTGAAATCTTCTCTACCATTTTGTAATTACCAAACAGCACTTTGTGTGAATTGATAATCCTTAAAAAAATAAACACAACTTGACAATTCCATATATTTATTCAATACTAATCTTTTTGAAGTAATTTGCTAAAAATAGATTCATAACTTACATAGCAGTCACATGTAAAGAATATAGTTATACAAAAAAAGCTCAGCAAGTGAAGTAGTGCAAAAAGAGCTAAAGGAAACAGATTACATACTATAAACTAATTCATCTAATGTCCTAGTAAAATGGGAAACAAAACCAATGCCTACTTTACAAAATGTCATTTCTCAGGCAAACAGTGTAGAAATAAACAAAATGTCAACCAAGTTCAAAGCTATCAAGCAGTTTTATATAATCCACATCAATACTTTCTTTTGATATTTGTTATTAACCATTGCAGTTAATGTTTTAGTTTGTTTTTGTAAGATATGTTATTGCACTTAGATTTTAAATAATACCTTCAAAATAGTAAGCTACACAAAGAATATCAAAAAGTGCAGATATTGGTTTTTAAACACATCGATGTGCGTACTCCGAAACTTTAGAAACAAAACAAAAAGATTTACGAATCACTTGAAAGTGTAAACATATTACAAAGGCACACATTTTAATACAGATTCTGTTTAAATAACACTAAATAATATCGATAAATACCTCAATACTCCACTACATTTGTTTCAAGTATTATTTCACTTATTAGATCCACTCTACATTACATTGAACTATAACAGAAATAACCAAGAGTGAGGAAAACATCGCTACGAGGGAAATTGAACCAAAAGGGTTACTGTAAGTTAACTATAACATCTTTAGAATATCAGAGTAATTTGCAATATTACTAGAAATAGTTATCTTTACATAGTTATCAAGACACTAATTGTAGTATTTGTTGCTTCAAGCAGTCCAATAAAAAAATTTTATGTTCATGAATTTTCGGACTGTCAGGCACCAAGGATTGTGGTACATAGGCACAACTTGTGGCATTGGAAACACTAGTGTAATGACAATAAGTGTTTTTTCTAAAAATTATTGTGGTTAAATTTCCTCTAAGAGGCATAATTATGTCTACCAAACTCTCAAGTAGCAATATTAAAATGGAAAATTTTCTATTACAGTAGCAGTGTTAGATGGATAATTAAAATAAGTTATGTTATGACACGGTAAAATCTGGTAAGCTGCCTGAATTTTTAAATTAGCAAATGATTTTGTACTTAAAAATGGGTTACATTCCCCCAAAAGGAAAATTGATCTCTGAATTGATATCGAAAACTTTCTTTGCACACCAGTTTAACTTATCAGATAAGCAAACTTCTGAAAGTTTAGTTGTTAAAGAATTCTACATTAAAAATGAATTAACTTTTAAGAGTGAAATTGAACTAGTAGGAAGTATTTGAGGGTAGTTTAATTGTGTGGAAAGAAAATAATTGCTGTCTTTTGATTGGTCACAAGCACATTAGTAAATTGTGTTTTATAAATGATTTCGTTGCTAATGCTGTGTGATGACGTGATTAAGTTTTTGACTTAAGTACATATTGCAATTTTTTCATTCATAAACACCTTAAAAATAACCCCACACAAATGTAACTTTGAAGATAAAATAAGACTTCTTTAAAGTGAAAAATATCAAAATTGTAAAAAATAATTCCTACAGAAATGATCCATTTAAAATAAATAGGTGAAACAAATACATGTCTCAACCATTTTCACAAAACACTCAACTTCTTTTATCAGAAGTGTTGGTGGATTTCTGAAATAAACAATAGACTTTGAAAATGCATACTACAACAGCACAAAAAAGCAGTTAACACGTATAGTATTTACTATAAATGATCTATATAATTTTAAATAATACATACCAGAACAATTGCATACACATGTTCTATAAATATGAATCATGGAAAGACAGCGATTTAAGTGACTCAATCAAGTGTTGTAATCGCAATCAAGTTTATATAAATCAGAAGTACTAAACCTAAATGATACACTTCTAAATAATTTTCAACAGTTAAGTAAACAATGAAGCTGTTTATACACAAAAAACATAAGATACACTGTTTCTGTACACAATGCACAAATTGTTGTTTTAATGTTGTGTTGCACAAATGAAACATTTTATAGAGCAAACTACAAATGTACATCTCTTGATGTTTCAAATCTATAATTAATTTTTTCAACAGGAACCATTGTTGGAAATATTTCATTCTGATAGCGTTTTAGACGACACATTTCGGAATTCATTGTGAATATGCAACTCCAAAAAATATTATTTTACTCAACGCTTAGCTCATAGAAAGAATTAATGGCTTCAAACGAAAAAATTGGAGTTTTTGTACAGCCTTTTCAGAAATTTAGACACTCCAATTTCCAATATAACACGTTGTAGTGGATTGTGAGGAAAACCAACTAGCGTAAGTCATGTAACAACATAATTATTGTGAACAAGTAGTCTTTTAACTGTCTCCTCAGGTTTTCGTCTAGACTAGCTGCTATCACGAGTGTTTTAATTTCTTATTCCCTTGAAGCTACTTCACGTTGGGTTCTTCAAGGTTCTTTTCTGTCGGAAATCATACACATGGCGACAGACGAACACAATGTCACTGGCCACTGGGTCACATGGAAGTCTGGATTTCCTGGGGTATCCATCAGGTGGGTCGGGGACAAGCATAGATGCTATCGAGAACATGTCCTCTTCCATCGTTAACCCTGCTCGATATCTAAACACAAGAACATTAAAATAAGAATCAAATCTGACAGTTGTAATCCAAAATTTTACTTCACAAACTTAGGTTGTGGAAAACAAAAAAATACCAACCAGACTGAGACATGGGAAAACATTACAAGGATTTTAAAAAGTAACGTATACATAGAATTTTTCTATGACTGAAATTTGAAACTGAAAAACTTTACTTGTGTCTATTAAATTAGATGTTGGAAGTTTATTCAACTGGTGTCAGACTTGAAACAATTAAGGTTTTATTTGACAATAAAATTTTATATTTTGGCACTCCTATCTTGTTTCAAAGTCACCTGATAATAAGGCACCTAATTGCTTGATCAAAGGCACCTGATAAATTGCTTGAAAAGAATATCATTGACCTATGTAAGAAACACTATATCACACACTGGCTTACAAATGAAACACCCAAGTCAAAAATTACATGATACTTAGATTTTAGATTTCTCTTAGCTTTTCCAGACCCGAATGTTGTGATTGTTAGATTGAAGTCCACAAAGACAGTATTTCTTTGCATGAATGTTAGACTTTTTCCACACTCACTGACTTTAGTTTAATCCCTCATCTTTTATTTTCTCAGAAACATGTTTTTTGACTTAAAAAGTTTCACTTGTGAACTGGCAAAATATTTGCTGTTTCAACTTAATTGTGAGAATGAATTAAAATTTTAAAATTAAATTTAGAGAAAATATTTATTTTTAATTGTAGATATTTGTAAGATAAGTAACATTTTGAGCCAATAGTATTACGTTTCATATTTCATAAATTTCTCAGCATATAATCTTTCATATAATGAGGAATACTGTTATACAATATTTCTATAATGTTAACTATGTATGGACAAAAAGATTTTGATTCGAAGAAATGATTATTCTCAATGTCTTTCAGATTTCTAGTATTTCTTATTTCAGTCACAGGATCAAAACAATCTTATTGTATTCATATAATGAGAGTAACAGAAATAAAAACTTATGTGGAATTTGGTTAGTTTTAATTAAAATTGGCAGATTTATGTTCTGAGTAACTGAACCATCCAAAGAGAATAAAAGTGGCGACAATAGTTTGGGGAAATGAATACATTATATCTCTAACTAATCAATTAACGAAATTAAATTTGTAATTAAAATTTTAAGTAGGCAAAATGAAATTGAGATTTCAAAAGAACGCTACGAAACCATGTTAACATTTAAATAACTATATTGTTTCAAACATAAATTTTCTGATAGATAAAAATGTAGTATAAAAAGGATTGAGGGGGAAAGATCAGCAGGGAGAAAACACCAGATTGAATCAAGACTAATGTAATAATCAACAATGATGTAAAAACTCTTCGATTGCTGTGTTAATATTGTTCAGATAGGGCAATCAGAAAAATATTGAGCTTGGATGCCAAGGTTTAATTAGGGCAAAATATCTTAGCCGTCCCAATAGAATGCATATTTATTTCATTTGCAACCAATGAATCTAGTAACAGCTTTAAAGTTTTCTAATGAACTTAGTTAAACGAGAACTATGCTCTCTGCCCAGATAACATAAATTAATTTGATGTTACTGGTACTAATAGTAATAGAGCAAATCCATCCATAACTTTTGCAATTGTTTTGCTTGTCTTTTTATGCGAAATTTAATTCTATATTTTTTGTGTCTACACTTGCATAATAGCTGGATAAAATATATTGTGTAAACAATAGCTACGAAATTGAATTACCATCTAGAAATGCTTATTTCACGATGTATTAGCAACAGTAGGGGGCTAGTAATAATGTGGGACATATTTCTAATAAGCAAGTTTTCTAATAAGCAATAATTATTGAAAAATTACCATTTATAACATTGCATTATTGTAGCACTGCATTTTCTGATTTTCTTTTTTAAACATCAATTTCAAAGCAAACTATATATTTTTACTTTACTAAAATTGGAAAATATTTTCCTAGTTCTATTATAGTTTTATGTTGTTTTAATTTTACACTATACTTCATTGAAAGAAAGCATTCTTACGTGTATAGATAAAATTTGGTTCTTTTGATTTTTTGTTTCCTTACAAGTTTAAAAATTGTTATGTATTAGAGCCAAACATCAGCAAATATGAACATGTCTAATTCCAAATTCGACTTATAAGTTGAAGAGGACTCCCATCTAAACAAGCGGGACACCTTGTAGGGTCTCCTAATGAGGTGTAAAATAAGGAGAAGAAATAGCTACTGTTACTCAGCTGTTTTGACGACATTGTCTTGACACTTGTCAGAGTGAACAAGCGTCATCGAAGAACAGACCAAAACGGAAGTAGGACGAAAGTTATTTAAGTTTTTCATTTATGCATATTGGCAAAACAGATGCAATGTGGGTTTCATGAAGAAAAAAAGGGAAATAGTTCTTTGGCTCCAAATAAGTTTAACTGGTTTAGCAAGAAATGAAACATGTTGATTACAAAGGAAAATATATACATTTTTTAAGAGAAAATGTGACTCGCAAGAAAAATTTAAACTTCAAATAATTACAATTGCTAAAACTGAAAATGCAACAGAGGTATCTTTACATTTGAGTTTCAGCATTGTGCTTAACAATGAAGCTTATACAATTGGATACACATTGATTAAGCCTTGTGTGAAAGACATCGTATCATGTATGTTAAATGAGCAGACTACTATTAAAATAGACGCAGTAGTTATCAAATAATACTGTTTCACACTGCATTA
Source organism: Meta bourneti (assembly GCA_933210815.1). NCBI lineage: Eukaryota > Metazoa > Arthropoda > Arachnida > Araneae > Tetragnathidae > Meta > Meta bourneti. The sequence continues at coordinate 77,698,823 of OW119926.1, read as the reverse complement.
ATGATCTTTCTGCTGAAAGAACCAATATAAATGTTCTTTTTGCTCTTTTGACATTTCTCTTTCTACACACAACAATCAACCATCATCTGGATAAATCTATTCCAGGTATAAAACAGGAAATATGTTGTTATTTTCCAGATAGATAGAAATGATGAAAGTTTAATTTCCCCACTCTTGGGATATTTAAGAGTTTGTACGATCCTGCAGATTACCACCATAAATCTCAATGTAAATAGTTTTAAAAATATATGAAACATCACCCCCAAGAGATTTTGTTAGGATATAATCAATTTAAAAATAAATAAAAAGAAATTATAACTTCAAAAAATAAGTATGGATTAAACAAAACAAAACAAGGGATTAAACATAACAAAATTAAGGGATTGGATTTTGGGGTTTTATGGTGCAAGGTCCAAAAGTGGACAAGCTGCACCAAACACAAGACAGAATATAGTCCAATAAAAGCATAAAATATTTAAAAATGAAGTCCAAGACAAAGATAAAAGGTAGATTTAAAACGAGTAAAATCTGAAGATGAGAATAAAAATATTTAAATAGTCAGATAATAAAAACAAGATCATCTGAGGCATAACTAATGAGACTGAAGAATTTAATTTATATATATGTATAAAATAAAAAATGCATAAAATTTTGAGTGAAATTTAAACAGCCGAAGATGGACAATCCAGAAGCGCTACACCACCACTAGCATGATTGTTTTTAAAATTATCTCTTCTTGCGATATTATATCTTCCAATTTTTGTACATACTGCTGGTGTCAAAAAAGTTTCCTGAAGATCAAGACATACAGGATGGCAACAATCAAAGCCTCCACATTCTCAACATGGTTATGGTAGCCTTGGCAACTCCAAAATATTATTTTAACCATTATATTGTTTCAGACATTTTTTTGTGTTTGTGTCTACTCTTTTATTTTTGTCTATTTTCATTCTCACCAGATGAAGAATAGGTCTACCAGTATTTTTCATTGATTTTATTACATTTTATAGCATCTAATTTAATTTGTGATTTTGTTTTAGAAATGTGTTTAAGATTAGGACCAGATGGTTTGGGAATGTTTGTTTTTGTTGAATTTTTAATGGTTGCATCTTTTTCTTGGACAATTGTTTCTTTGTTTAGCACAATTGTATTTTCAATTTCATCATTGGCAATGGTATCTGTTTGGACAGCAACGGATTTCATCGTTTTAATTACAGATGCGTATGAAGTATTTGCTCTTGGTGTCTCACTTTCTATTTTTTTGCTTCGAGATATGAAATCTTTTATCTTTATGCTTTGGATTTCTTTCTCTTTTTTCCATTGAGGACAAGACCTGTAGTAAGTAGGATGATTTCCCTTACAATTGAAGCATACAGGTTCATCAGTGCAGTTTCACACACATTCGGGTTTTGAGTATCTGGCACAAATTGCAGGTGATGGGCATGAAGACTGGGAATACCCAATTCTGACATTTAAAGCATTTTTGAGGATTTGGAATGGACGGTCTAACGCTGCAATTTAAGTATCCTGCTTTAATGAATATCGGCATGTCTGATGTGTTGAATGTTAATACTACATGTTTTGTGTTAATACTTTTATCATCTCATTTGATGCAGATGCGTTTGGTTGAACAAACATGCTGAGATTTCAATTCTTCGATAAACTCCTGTTCAGATATATTAAAAAGATCAGATTCAGATATAACTCCATGACTAGAATTTATAATTCTGTGTGGATAACATTAAGTGTTAGTTCGCCAATTTGGTTTAATTTCATTAGTTGCTCAGATTGATATGCAGATAGTTTCTATGAAAAGATCACCAGACCGTAATTTCTTTATTGCTTTTGGTTCGCCAGCAGCAGACTGAATATATTTTTTTGTACAGCAAATGGTGAAAAGCAAGTTTCCCTTCATGGTTATTGATTATTAAATATTTAGGTATTGAGAAATTAACATTGTTAGAGGGATTTAAGCCTCCTCTAGGACACAAAGAAATTTCTCGATCCATAGATGAAATATTTAACTTCTTCATGGTGAACCCATACCCACCACAGAGTCCAACAAGGGAAAGTGGTTTCTGGCTCTGGAACATTCCAGCCTAAGCACATACTTCAATATACCACCATGATATAGTGCTACAGTATCAGAATGTGGATCCACCGGTTCACCCAGGGCATCCCTAGGTGCAGCACAAGCCCAAAATATCACTAGTTCAGCACGGCAGAGAGGCTAAGCACTCTGACGTGATGAAATCCAGAGAACTCAAGTGAGCCGATTGACCAGAGCGGGCTCACCCGGTTACCCGTCTACGTTGAAACATGGGCCAAAGGGCACGCATCAGGTACCCCAGGATTCCATTTTCCCTCGATACGGGACGCAGCACACTGCAAATATGCAGGTCAGAAAAGTACCAACATTTTATAAGGTAAAAATTAAACATAACTCAGTGATGGGAATTTTTTTAAAAAGCAAATCAAATTGGAAAACTCAAAATGGAATCTTGATATGATGGATGATGATATATGATAATGGATATCAAAGCAATTTCAAATGCTGTTCACAAGACACATGAAAGGGAAAAACAAGAGGGGGTTGGAGATAGAACAGTTGGAGGAAAAGAGAAAAGATCGCTTGGGTACCCAGGGAGTGCGATTCCCATGTTTACCAATGACAGTAAACCCTATGGGAGAAGAGTAGTTCACTCGAGTAACTTGGGTTTTCGAAGCCCGTACACACCTAAACATGTGCTCCCGAGGGGATAAAATTAAGGGAGTTAAAAGCAGTTGCACATTTATTACATTCATACTAACCTGCAATACTCATTGTATGTAAGCACATAGCATTTGTCTTCTATGCAAGCGATGGAGTTAACATCTTTATGTCGAGAGGCAAACACTTCATCTTCCATTTGTCCAGGTTTACGTCCTTGGTCCGTGTGCTCAGGTCGGTAATACCACAACAAGCTCATCATCATTTCCCCTAATTATCAAGAAAGATCAGAAATTTCATACATTTGACATTAAAAGTCAAAACAAATACAATACTTTGATTGAAAAAATAAATACTCGACACCTAAAGTGTATAAGAACGTCCACCACCGTCAATTTTAAGTAATGGCATTTTATCACATTGCGATGTTATTTAAGAGAGCTTATTACATTGAGTAAGGATAGCAACCTTTTTTAATTTGTCCAGAAAAGCATTAAAAAAAAACTCATTGAGCAACAGGCTGAAAAAGTTTAGTAAACTGCATGAAACTAAATATGACATTTGAGTCATTATGTGTCAATTTAAAATGGCTCTAAATTTTGGTATCTAATTTTCACAAAATCTAGTAAAAAGATATGCTTTAGTAAAGCCTCTCCCCAATTGCTTTTGAAACAATCCTTTAATTTGTTTCATAAATAAGAAAATAAAATTTAGAATTTGTGTGCAATTTGTAGTTTTTACAGCTCAACTTTTAACGCTTGGAATGTGTTAGCAAGCTACTCTTGGTGTCGATAAAAATATCATCAGACAAGGTTTCATATAAACCTTTTGCACAAATTAAAAAAATTAGAATTTCTGTTTTTTGATAACTTACTTTAAAAATTTTTGGAACAGAATACATTATCCAAGTTAAAATACGTTGGAAGTCCCAAGGTGAAACTCAAAAACCATTTTAAGTTATTGATTATTTTGTTAGGTAAAGGGTTTCATGCAAAAGTTTTGTTCTTTGCTCATAGATGGCAGCACATATGCAGTAATTAAAAAAGCCCATTAGGAATTTATTTTAGATGGAATTTAGATATTTTCTTGTAATGAAAATTCTTTTACATAATTCGTTCATTGGAGTGCAATATTCGTTTCTAAACTGAACCAAAGTAATTGAAACACTAGTTATGTGGTTTTGGTGGAAATTATTCTTTCTTTGCAAGATGCAGTTTAGTCATTTCATCTGAATACCATTCAGTCATTTCATAGGCTCATGATGATAATGGAATAGTGAAGTGGTTAGCTGCACATGCTAATGTACAACATTATAATTTAGAAAAAATAATTAAACAGATAACACAACTCAGGAACGGACAAATCAACCATGAAATTCTCAAGAGAGTTCACTGCTTTTAGGATGGTAAGGCTTTCAATAGGAAAAAGAATGTTGATTAGACAAGAGTTTGTTTTATACAGAAATTTAAATGTCTTTCCAATTATAAAGACAGCAAACTGCTTTCCAAAAATAATGAAATCAACGCTGTATCATATTGGTTTTCTGTTTACATAAAGCAATGATTGATTGAGGTTCAACTAAATGATCCAAGAGATGTTATGAGCCTATAGGTCTACATCTAGGAAAATAAAGTAAAACAGTAGTGATTGAAGAAAACACTATTTCAATAAATGATGGAAAAAGTATCATAAACTAAAAAAGACCATTGCTAACTTCTTGGAATTTATTCTTATTTCATAATTCTACCTACATAAAGCCAACTTGGGTTAATTTTGAAATGTCTGGCAAATATTGAACCAATACTGATAAAATGATAATAAATACAAAAAAGATATCATTTTCCCTTGGTTTAATATTTCTAAAGCCTCTTTTATAAAACATTCCAATTTGTTAAAAGAAAAATATGCAATTTGAAACATTCAAAGTTACGCACGGATGGTCATATTTCTTGGGCTAGTTATTCGAGCCAATTCATCCCTGATACTAATCATCAATTATTGTAATGTCCGCTCCAAATTAATATTCACTTATTAAGAGAAAGGTTATATAATTTTTGGCTCATTAAGTATGGAAGCAAATTACACTTTAAGACAATGCAACAAATAAAATTTTACACCATAAAGATCAAGCATTTAACCATTCATACCATCCTCAGGATTTTCCCAAAATGTAGCAACTTTTGCAACATAGGGTAAGTCCGTATCTTTTGGTCCAGATCTGAGAAGAACACAGTCCTTCTCATTTATAACATCACCTTCTTCGTGTTGCACACTAGGGTAGCACATTCTGGGACATGGAGTGGAGTCATTCTGAAAGAGTGATTAAAGTCAACATGTGCCAGCAACAGTTATAATAAAGCAACAGTATTTTATAAAACCTAAAGGGGATAATAGCAAAATAAATGTTCTTAAATGACAAGATTTTATAGTTTAGTCATCACTAGTTAAAAAAGTTTTCATCAGAAATAACTAAACTGAATGAAGAAATCAATCCAGAAATGAACTTAAAAAGAATGCATCTGTGTCTATACCATGAAAACTGTTCCCACCACCAAGTCTGGATGGTGTCAATTGCAATAGGTACAAGGCTTGTTCATTTAGAGTAGGGGTGATTGGTGGATGTCTAAATTTTGTTTTTGGTGAATGTTTGCAGTGGGAACAGGTAGTTTACTGGTTTAGATATTTTCAACAAGTAAAAATCATAACAAATTTATTTCCAATTTGTCATTTAAGTGCACCAATCTAACAAACTTAAATACATTTCTCTTCAAGCATCCTTTTAGGCAACAAACAGGTGCAAACTTTGCAGTGGGAGCAGTTCTTGTGGTATAATATATTTTCTAATATTATCTCAAACTTTTGTAACTAACTTGGAAGTGGATAAAGAATTACAGTGCAACCTTGATTATCCTAGGAGAATTTGATACCAAGTTTGTTTATTAAACTTTAAATAAAGGTTCAAGCACGAGTATGCACACATTGTCCTAGACTGTCTGGTTTAAGGGGCAGAATGCAGCCTGTCACAATGAGAGTGACACATGCCCCTTATTCAATTTTTACAAGTGTTACAAATTCAAGTAGATTATTTTTAATCCTTGCTTTATGACACTTTCAGTAGAAGTGATAGTAACATGTAGTACAGGAAATTTTTTAGTATATTTCATAGAGGCTGTTTTGTATGACTGCATCTGTACTATCCAAGTTTCTGGTTATCTGAGGTGGCCTTGGTCAACATTACCTCAGATAATCAAGGTCCTACTGTACTTTAAAACTGGCTTTAAAAGCTACTTGAAACAAAAAATGCTATGTAAGTTTGTCTTACTGTAAGGGTAATCAATCTTTCTCTTGGTTTGCCTTTCCATGTCCATCCATGAGCAAACTGTTTTTTCTTTGGTACTGGAACTTTCACAGATTGTTTTGGTGAGATGCTTTTTTCCCGCTTTGCAGGCACAAAATTATTCATGACGACATGGTTTGCACTTTTGTTCGTAACACCAGATGTCGCAGCTACTGGAGGGATGACTGAACCTTTCGCGACTGCTGGTGCTAGCAAGGCAGCGTGATCCACAGGTTGCCCACTGGCATTCTTGCTGGAGCACTGACTTTGCTGCTGACCATGCTCCATGGTTTGGTTCTCGCAAGACACTTGCTTGTTGTACAGGCAGCAAGACTTTTTGGTTGGGAACTTGCCGTGCTGGAATCCGTGAGGTGTAGAGGTCCTCAGGAGTAATACTTCTCTGGCACCGCAGCAAAGCGGACTTGGACAGTGTCCCTGCTGCAGGCTGAGGTCCGACTCCAGGCTCGAGCCGGAGGATGCGGAGGCCAGGGAGAGGTCCAAAGGGGACTGCTCGCAAGGCACCAGACTAGCTGAGTTCTTTGGTGAAGACAGATACTGAAGGCAACTCCCGGTTGGCTGGTGGTGGTGCTGGCTGTTCTCCCTGTGCAGTTCGCAGCAGCAGGATACTCTGGAGTGCGATGGAGAGGAAGCTAAACCAAAGTGTTGTGTGCGATGCCTCGAGAGGTCTAAGGACGTATTGCTATTGTGGAAGTCTGTACACAATGCTTCGGTGGAGAAATTGCTGGAGGGGTGGTGGGTGTGGGGATGAGGGTAGGCCATGATGCTTTTCCTCAGAAGGCAAGAGTCATGGATATTTTGAACTAGGGAGTTTGAACAGCAGCAGCCTTGAAACAGAATAATAAACAAGGGTAAAGAATCTCAAAAAGATGAGGTCACATACCAAATAATCATTCAATGAAATTCACTTTTAATATCAAAAATGTTCCAGGGTATCCTAAAGAAAAATAAGGACCATTTAAAGGTCTATTTAATGCATTTGAAAAGTTATTTCAGACAGTTGAGAGTAGATTAACCCATGAATGCTCAAATGAAGAAACTTTCATGGTTGTTTTTCATAGATCCAGTAATGATATTTGTCCAAAGTCGAAGTGTGATTGATTATTGCAGAAGAAATGAAATATGTAGTGTTTCTGTAATAAGGCCTTTAAGAACTTTTAAAGGACATTTAATAAGGCTTTTAATGGACCATTGAAAATAAAATGATAAATCAGTCTTTAAGGCTAGTCGAAACCCTGTGTTGTGACAATTTTGGATTGTAGCAACTTCAATTAAGCAAACCTTCGCAATATAAAGACTGTGGTATTAGGTGACTCAAATAATTCTCATCAACGGTGATTTTAGAATTTTAATGGAATAAAATACATAATACGATTATTTACAAGTCACACAACACCACAAATAAAACATTAAAACAATTACAAGGGAAATATATACTTATAAGGGGGAATTCCTAGCCGTACGTGTTCACTGCTCGGACGATGGGGTTAAACTAAATAAAAAATGGTTCATTCTCTTTCGCGGAGAGTGTGTCACGTGGTCCGCCATCACCAATCAAGGCGCATATCGCTGAGACACACGTTAAGGGGCTGATGCGCTACAAGACTGATTATAAAGATTTTCGCTTCTATTAAGAGGTGTAGCGCATCAGCCCCTTAACGTGTGTCTCAGCGATATGCGCCTTGATTGGCGATGGCGGACACACTCTCCGCGAAAGAGAATGAACCCTTTTTCTCTAGTTGTTTCCCAAGGCGAGCGTAGAACTGACGCGCTGAGGTTTTGTTCCCCGAGATGTAACTTTTTATGTTTGTTTATTCTTGTAATTGTTTTGTCTTGTGCTTAATGTTAATTAAAATTGCTCTTTTGGCCAATTCTTGCATGAGTCATTGGATTCAGCTCTAAAATTGACGCCCAATCTTGTGGCCCGAATTAAAGCCTTTGGGAACAACTCGTTTTTTGTTCAGGAATCTAGGTCCAATACTGTTGGTATTGAAAGAAAAACACACCCTGTGTTTCATTGATGTTTAGAAACTCATCCCGAGTTAGCATACTGGTAGGAAAAGCCATGGTTTTAGTGTTCTGCAGCGGCGTCGAACTCACTATTTTTGGAAGCCTCATCCCAGGTGTATCCTATTGAATATAGGTGGAAATCCCTTCCACGGATCATCCTTATGCTCGTATCCCCAAGTGGTGATGAAGAATGAGATAAGTTTATTTTAATTTGTTTAAAATCATTCTTGTCTAGCAGTACTTTCGATTTGGCCAACCCGTGTCCAGCAACAGAATTTTGAAGTTTCGTTTTGTGTTCAAACAGTATTCTTGTTTAAAATATAGTGTGAAATCACTTCTTTAAATGTTATTATTCCTTTGGTTCACAAGTGCAAAGTATTTGTGTTTTATGAAAAGTTTTGTTCTTAAAGTAAAAGTGCAAAGTAGTATTGTTTTGATTAAGTGTACTGCTAGAATAAGTTTTTTTGAAAATACGTTATGTGTATTCATTTTGTAATAAGCTACTTTGTAAAATTAATAAGTGGTGTGAATTAATTGTGTTCAAAAACGAAAGCTACAGCGTTATTTCGTTTCAAAAGTGCAAGAACCGATCGCATTCTGATTCGGTCATGTTCATGAGTCATACCTCAATAGATTCAAGGTCTGTTTTCTGCCAGCTGCATTTAAAAAAAAAACCTTTCTAGATGTTTAAAGCGATTTTTTTCTTTATTTTGTGTTTGAGCTACATTGTGCGATTTCCTTTTGAGAGTTATTGGTTTTGTTAATCTATGTATGAAACAAGTGCAACGTGTGCAGAAATGTGTTTATATTATGCCTTTAAGGATTAGATATTAGGAAATATGGATTCATTTTGTTTAAGCATTGGTATTCTTTTGGAATTTTGAAATATTACGAGAATTTATCATTTCTTTTGAAGTATTATTGAAATAAGACTAACTCACGAGTGGAATGTTATCTAATGTTTTGGTTTTGAATATTTAAAAGTGTTTTGGAATTTAATGTTCATAAATAACATGTGTTTAAGTGTTATTGGACAAATGTTAATGTTTTAAAAGTAATTTGTTTAACAATGCTGAACAAGTAGTACCTATAAGAAGTGGTCATTAATTTAATTTTTTTTTCTTGAAAACAAACTGTGTGGGATCTATTTAAAAAATTTTTTACTGAACTTGTTTACTTTCGTATTCAAAATTATTTGTACACTTCGTAACCTAAAGATGTCTTATTTGGCAAGAGCTCTTAAATGTGACCTGATAGAGTTGGCGAATGAACTCGGCATCGAAATACCTGCTGATGCTAGAGTAGTTGATATAAAAAGATTTATCACTGGAGATGAAAGTTATGATGAAGACTTCACGAAAAATCTGCTTCTGTCTATAAGCGAAAACCGTGCAAAAGAGAAAGCAGAAGAAAAAGAAAGAATAGCACGTGAAAATGAAAGAATAGAACGGGAAAAGGCTGAGGAAAAGGAAAGAATAGAACGGGAAAAGGCTGAGGAAAAGGAAAGAATAGAACGGGAAAATGAAAGAATAGAACGGGAAAGAGCGTACGAGTTGGAAAGACTCCGTCTGCAGGTAGAATCACAGAAATTGGAGCAGGTCTCTGGTTTTAATCCTCTGTCTGCAGACCATCAACCCAACTTTAACTTGAAAAAGTTGCTACCTGATTTTGATCCGAATGATGGTGATATGACATTGTTTCTTCAGTTATTCGAGCGACAGATGAAAGTTCTTAAAGTAGGGAGACATAACTGGGTTGCCTATCTCCTGGGCCTATTACCTAATAGCGTGGCACAACTCATCGCCAGAGAACCAGAACAGAAGGCTCATGATTTTGATCACATTAGAACAATGCTGCTTCAGAGATTTAAATTAAGTGCTGAGAGAATGCGACAGCTCTTCGCAACTCACAAGAAAAGTCCTGAGAGCACTTGGAAGGACTTCCATTTTGAACTGCGTAGCTATTTTGAAGCATGGCTAGCAGAATTGAACATAACGGATTTTGAGAAATTGAAAGACCTCATGATCCTGGATCAAATGAAGAAACGCGTTCCTTCAGAGGTTAAGAACCATTTCTTGGACGTATGGAGCGAATGGGTCACCCCAAGTGACCTAGTGGAGAAGATGGACAGTTACGACAACTTACGTACTGTCAACCCGAAGCTTCCACCGAAGCAACATGAAACAAAACCCGTGTTCCAAAAAAGAAATTACTATAGAACCCAACAATCACAATTGGAACAAAGAGATAATAGACAAAGTCTGCCAGGGATTCCCAGTAACAGTAGGCGGGATCCCGGGGTCCTCAGTCAAAGTAGGAGGGACTCCTTTTCACAAGGCAGAATTACACCAAGGGGTATTGAAGAGAAGAAAGAAATATCGTGCTACGGATGTGGAGCACCAGGAACCATCAAATCAAAATGCAAAAACTGTTCGTCATCGACAAGAAGGGAGCCATTCCAAGCGAACTCTATCCGCACGTATACCTGTCACACCAATGCATCCCCGTTAGCGCTGTATATCGGGAGTAAGAGCCAGGGTTTGTGTTGATAGTGGTGCCAGCAGAACAGTCGCTGGAGAGATCATGTACCACCAATTAAAAAAGAGAGGAGTAGAGTTCCAAAGAGAAGTAGTAACAATGACTTTGGCAAATGGTTGTCAAACAACTGAAGAGGCTTGCACCACCATGGTGAAAATAGAGATTGAAGGAAAATCAGTTTCGCTGAATTTGCTGGCATTACCAAATGCAAAAAAGAATCGTACTCTACTAGGAACCGACTTTTTGGAAAAGTCCGGAATTGTTCTAGACATGAAGAACAAAAATTGGCATTTCTCTGACAATCCCTGTCGGAAGATTGGTTTCAAGAAAGATATCCCTGTAAAATATCTTCTATCTGTTGAAGACCCACCAGTAAAGAGTCAACAGCCTGTCGACAACTGTAGCAACAAAGGAAATTTTCATGAAGAAGATGAACGTTCAAGTTGCAACCAGCAACTCTCATACAGCCAAGGTATATCACCAAGCTCACTGCGTTCTGATGAAGGAGAACATTTAACGTCCGATCAGCGCAGAAAGATGAATGGTTTGTTAGAAAAATTTGAGTCTACCTTCAAGCTAGGGGGAGAGCCTACCCCTTTTATAGAACATCGGATCAGTCCTGGTGATCACGTTTGGGTCACCATGCACCCTGTGAGTAACGCAGAAAATAAAAGGACTGCCAAATTCATGCCTCGACGTAACGGACCTTACGTGGTGCTCTCACAACGGTCACCTACAACTTATGAAATTGCAGATCCCAAAAATCCGACCACACCTATAGGAGTTTATCACTCTTCAGCTCTCAAGGCATGTAAAGCTACTGACAGTACTCCTGTGGTCCCACTAAGAAAGAGAGGACGCCCTCCTAAAGCACGTAATGCTGACTCCTCGTCGGGACGTCGTCGGAGCCAGAGGGGGAGGTTGTAGCGCATCAGCCCCTTAACGTGTGTCTCAGCGATATGCGCCTTGATTGGCGATGGCGGACACACTCTCCGCGAAAGAGAATGAACCCTTTTTCTCTAGTTGTTTCCCAAGGCGAGCGTAGAACTGACGCGCTGAAGTTTTGTTCCCCGAGATGTAACTTTTTATGTTTGTTTATTCTTGTAATTGTTTTGTCTTGTGCTTAATGTTAATTAAAATTGCTCTTTTGGCCAATTCTTGCATGAGTCATTGGATTCAGCTCTAAAGAGGTTAATTAGTTATTTTAGTCTGAATGCTACTTTAATGTATATTGAAAGAAAAGAAATTCCTTTAATTACTAATTTATACTTAGGATTTCATTTTAATTAGTTCAACAGACCATTTAAAGAAATCTAATTACATGCAAAACATTTAAAAATCAGGTTTCATAAAATTGCACATTGCTCTCAAATTACTCAGAAAACTGCTTTTCCTTTGGACACCATTTTATGTAACTTAAATGTAAAATTTACTGACATTAACTGTAAAACGAACATATGAAGAACACTATTGATTTGTTCAATAACATAGTTCTTATTATCTTCATAGAATAAGGGGAAAGATGAACATGATTACACAATTAAAACTTAAATAATCTATTGCCACAATCCTTGGAAATTGAATTCAGACTATTAATGATTTTTTACCATGCTAATCCACTTTCAAGATTAATAGATAGTTAAAGATTAATAATTAATATAAAACCCCTTCAAATTTATATAAAAAAATTAAAGACTTGACAAGTTTGGTAACTCAATGTTCACTCACCACAATCTGAAGGAGGTGAATAAATAACAGCCTGCTGATGACCAAACCTGTGGACTGCAAAATTTCCATCACAATGAGATGTCGAAGATGAAGAGGATGAATCAGAAGTTCTATTCAGTCCATGCCCTAAGCCACATGCTTGGACATGTGCAAAAGGTATGAGTTGTGGAGATGAATGTGCATGGAACTTGCAGTAGTCTGAGTGGTGTCCCACAGAACAGGGACTTTCAGATGTCACACAATAAGAATTGTTAACAACACTACCACTAGAATAATTTATCTTGTTTTTACATTCTTCATCGGTAACAACAGTTTTTTTGGTTTTAGAGTAATTTGTAGTGAGGCCCACATGACTCACGGGCACGACACTGGAATTCGTAGTACCATGACTATTTACAGTAGTAACTGATTGATATGTACATGTTTTTTGCATTCGAATTGTTTCTTTGACTTTCACCTCTGATTTAGTTTGTTCTAGTTTCTTCGCTTTCTTGCCACTGCCTTTGGTTACAAGTTTATTATCTTTGACAGTTTTCTTGTTTGCTTTTGTAGCTTTGCTCAGAGTTTTGGCACATTTTTTATCTAGATCTTTCGTCTTGGTCTTGGATTTTTCTTCCTTGCTTGAAAACTTCTGCAGGGATTTGGAGTGATTTGATGCATTTTGATTAGGTTTGTGGTCTTTTCCTGAAGCAGAGTTGTTGGTTGTTTTATGTAGGGATTTTGTTTTCTTCGGTTTCTCTTGGTCAACAGTGGATTTGGTGCTCACTGTTTTTGATTGCTCAACTGAGTGAGAAACAAACACTTGCTGTTTCTCTTTCACAAAATTGATCTGTTTGTGCACGAAGTTTCCTTTTGAATCTTTGCTCTCCTTCTTCAAGTCAAACTGTATTCTCTCATGACATTGTGTAAGAGACTTCTGATGTGTAAAAGGTTCTGCACAAACTGTGACAACAGAAGTTGTAGCTTTAGAGTGGTGTTCCACTGGTTTCCGGTCAGGGATGCATATGACATGCATTTTAGCTAGGGCATCCAGACTAGCCATTCTTTGTGGATGAAGTTTTATAGGACTTTTATAAGTGGTAAATAAGTTATTCACCTTCTCGGTTTTAACATCTTTGGATGAGATTTGAGAATTCACCTTGGGCTGATTATTGACAATTGTTTCATTTTTAAGAATGCTTTTGATGCTCTTTGCTGTTGGGTGACTTTTAAAAGGTTTGGCCAAACTACCATTGCCGTTCAACACCTCATTTTTTGTAGTGGGATGGAATGTCACAGTTTTTAACACAGAGCTTATTGTAGGCTTGTCCAAACCAAACTCCAAATTCTTCTTGCAAAGAGTTCCACCATTGCTGAAATTGTTCGTTACAGTATGTGTCACAACAGTTGGGGACATTCCCTTTTGAATGATTGGTTTATGAAAAGCTGGCAGTGGCATTTTCATGTTGCCATTCATATTGAAACTGATATCATTCATTTTCAGTTTCTTTGATGGTGGGTGTACAGATGTTTTCTCATTCTTGAGAGGTACATTTTGAGGCGCCTTTCGTTTGCGACCAGGTTTATTCTCACTGGTTTTCGATGGCTTCTGTTCTTTTGCCTGCTTCTTTGTTGATGCTTTTTCATCATTTCTAGGTCGGCCACGTTTTCTTTTTGGAACTGCATCTTTTTCTTCCTTGATAGGCTTAGGTTTCTTTTCAGTAGAATTTACATTCTTTTTGCCTTTTACTACTTTTGGAATGGACAGTTTGGGTTCCTTTACTTTTTTGGTTGGCATTTTTGCTTTCTTGATGCCTGATTTTGACTTAGGCATTGGTAAAATAGGTTTTGACTGCGTGTCTTTCATCCTTCTATTGATAACAATAGAACATCTTCAGCCATAAATGGAAGGCTTTTCTACTGATTGTTACAATGTTAACCTAAAAGAGTACAGAAAAATAGTCATATCTTATTTTAAACATAAAAGTTATGCCACACTATCATAAATTAAGCATCACATTTTAAAACAGTAAAGAAAATAAGTTATTAAATATCTCATTTCAAAAACCTTTGAATTAAAACCCAAATGCATAATTTACAACCTGGACACACTGAACCAAATTGAAATCAAGAATCTAAAAACATTAAAGGACATTTTAGCAAGATGCGTGAAAGACAGTGCAGCTTTGTCTGCCATCTGCTCTTTATGATGGAGATGGTTACACTTCAATATTCTATGTTAATTTTTGTATAGAGGGGTTAATTCACCACATTACTCCCCCTCCAGAATTTAGCAGTGCGTGAATTTGATAGTTGCTACAAGTTGATAGATTACCAACTGTCCGGGACCTGTATTTAGATGACGGATATACATCTGTATGCATGGTTATGCAATGGATAACTGCAAGAATAGACAGTCCTGCATTGCCTTTAGCAGCTGACAGTGAGGTGCCATATGAAGAGAAGGCTGTGGCAATAAAGGAAAAAATAGAGTAACAGTGTGACAATATAAAAAAGGGGGCATATCTGTTATTAGAGTTTCAGTTGTTGGCATTGTATTGACAATTCAACTGTTCACTGTGGACCTTCCATCGAAATATGTGTTGATTGATGCATACACCATCTGGAGTTTGTCTCAGTAGAATTATCAGGCACTTTGTTCAGTGGGCATGTTCATTATCACATCTGGGTCACTAATTTAGCAAGATAGTGCAATTTTGTCTATCAAAATAGACAAAGTATAGTTCATAGTTATACTGCTATATATAGTTCTATATGGTATGTGTTAATTTTTGTAGTGGTGGCTGAATTCACCACAAAATCAATTCCTGTAACTTTTTATCATTATTTTTTCACTAACGAAACATGTCTTAGAAACAATTCAACATTATCAAACGTCAGTTCAGGGAACTACAGAAAATGAATCCAAAGCATTAAATGCAAAGAAAGTAAATTGTACTGACAATTGTTTATTTCAGTCAAAATTAGACAATTACTTTGGATTATAATACTTATATAAAGTAGTATTGAAGCTTAAATATTCAAGAGCCTGAAAGTTATTTTAAAAATATCATTTACACTATCTTTTACCACTTCCATTACTCTGTATTATTGTTATGAATATTGAGATAAATTAAAAATTTCCATGATCGTTACAGTAATGCAGAGTACATTCGGTGGTTATTTCCGTAAATCACAAATTTCTAGGTCCCTTTAATGACAACTTATCGAAGTTAAACTATTAAGAAAAACTTACTGCTCTCTTTAATTTTAAAATAATTGCAGAAAAATTCATAAGGTTATCAATTGAAATAAACATGTAAATTTCTCTGAATTGCATTATATCTTCAAACTATATTTGATAAAAAAATCTATCCTAATCAAGTTAGCATTCAGTCGAAATTAAAGCATCAAAAATTTAACACATCAATGTGATGGTACTAGCAAAGTATGAAATAAGATACAAAGAAAATTTCTTAATTTCAAGAAACTTCAGAATTTTAAATATTAATCAGACCGATATATTTTGGATCAGAATTAATAATTCTTATTAACATTTTTTAAAAAGTGTTATGAAAAATAAAAATATTCACGCAGACATGAGAAACAAATTCGAGTTGTATTACTTAAATGTTTACAGTAGACAGTTGAAAAGGGGGTATTTCAATTAACGTCACACTGGAGCAACACAACGGGCTATTGGTGACGGTCCGGGATCAATCCCAAAGGGAAAGATCCGAGGACAACACCACGTAATTTTGAACCACGGTCAGATGACGAGGCAACACCTGAGCTGGCACCCCACTCTCCAAACTTCCACACCACGCCAACGTGAGGACATTTGAGGCCACGACAGATTTAAAGTGCATCAGCCCCCTTTGTACACGACGGTGTTTGGCTGGATTCGAACTCGCAACCCTTCGGTTGCAAGTCCGTTGCTCTTCCAACCGGGCCACCGCGGCCCACAGTTGAAAAGGGAAAACCAAGTAAAGATTTTTATTTGTTTGGCAACAAATAAATACTTACGAGAACACCCATTCGATCTTGTTTAACAAATAGTCACATTTAAAAGATTTACACAAAAACTACGAAAAAATTGACGAACTAAATATAAGAACGGAGAAACAAGACCATTGTCACCGCACATTAGTAGACAAGAATGCGACGCGACCATCTGGTCAGAAGGCACATGACCTTGGAAAAGTCCATTTCTTAGGGTAGGCGGGGAAAAGGGCTGCCATGCGCAAAATCATGTATGACGATCGCCTAGGTGATTATTTATTTCGGCAACTACTTATCGATATCGCTTCTGGCACCGGCCGATAAAATTGGAGTCACAATCGTGCTAAAGACGCCAATCGTGGAAACGCACTTTTAAGCTTAACGCCCTAATTTAAAGTCTCGTTTAAGACCCGTAACCCAAATGCTAGGTCCTCAACCGGACAAGGCATGTTTAACAAAGGCGTTTCAACCTGTTCTGAATCGTAGGACCGATGCGTGGCTTGCAATTCGAAGTTACTGAACAACCCGAATGTTCTCGCACGATGCATATCGGGGTTACTTGAAAACTTAGTTTATCTCCGTTACTGGGCGTTAATATAAGTGGCGTTGACCAATCAACTATCAGAAATGAATTTAGAGTTCATTCTTGGGAATTTTTATTGGCGATGTGCTGAAATCGTATCTGAAATATGCCAAGTGAAGTTACGCCCAGAACAGGAAACACATCTTTCCGAAAAACCGCTCTCATAAACTAGTCTAATTGGTTAACAAATCGTGATTATCTAGATAAAAAATGAAGTGTTTGTACATAGAATATTTCGCCCCAATTCAAGTTATTTATCCGTTTTGGGTCATTTTAATGCAAAATCAGTGGTTTCCGCTTTTGGAGTTTGTGTGTGTGCCCGTAATACGTATAAGCGGTTGGTTGGTTTTGGGGTTTTATGGCGCAAGGGCCATATTTGGCCATGCTGCGCCAGACACTAGATATACAACAGTAAGTAATAGACAGACACACAATGAAAGTTTTACTAACACAGAAGAGAGAAATACATCCAGAGAGGAATGAACCTGACAGGAATCGAACCTGCGCCGCCTACAACTCGAAGGTTCCTAGCGCAGTGGGCATACCCACTGTCACGACAGCCCCTCGATTCTAGATGTCAATTTTACACATGGAATTAGGATTAAAATAGTCATGTGATTTTCTTTACGAAATGACCACGTGGGGAGATTTGACTCATTCCATTTAATGGACTGTTGATCACAGGGTCAATTTAATTTTTAATTAAGTTCATTTTAATTTATCTAATTTAATTTCAGTTAGTTAATTTTTTAATTAGTTATTCATTCGCTTCGTTATTCGTTTCCCTTCATTCGTTTGTACTAATCCCACTACAATTTAAAATAAAAGATAAAAATATGTAAATATTAGATGTGATTACCATATTTGATTTAATATAAAATCATGTTTTTCTTATCAAATTAAGACTTTTTTGTTTGTAAAACAAGTGTGACAAAACTACACCTTTTTGTCTTCATCTGACATTGAAAGAGTTGTAAAAAAGTACAATTTGATTTTCATTTATTTTATTATATTCTAAAGCTAGGTAGGTATTTAATTAACGCCCACTGGAGCAATACAGTGGGCTATTGACAACGGTCCGGGATCAAACCCCGAAAGGAAAGATCCTAGGACAACACCACGTAATTTTGAACAACGGTTAGATGACGAGGTCACACCTGAGCTGGCACCCCACTCTCCAAACTTCCACACCACGCCAACGTGAGGACATTTGAGGCCACGACAGATTGAACATGCACTAGACCCAGGTACACGACCGTCTTTGGTAGGTTTCAGAGCAGCGAGTGTGCAACTGGAGGGTTGCGAGTTTCGAACTCGGAAAAGCTCCGATTGCTAATCGGCTACTCTTCCAATTGGGCTACCCTGCTTCCTTTTGACTTAAGTGAATACATTATTTGAATTTCCTATATTTACAAATTTAGGCAAGTTTCCCGCTAAAAGACAGCTGAAAAACTATACTTAAATCAACCTTAATTTTGCGGTATTGGATAACCCATATTGAGCACTGCGTTAACTCAGATTGTTTTACCAGACTGCTGAAAAGCAATTATGTATCCAAAAATTCTTTTTGCGGAATTTAAATTATAATACTTTACTTATTTTGAACTTATTTTTCTTTTCAAAATGTAATTAATTTCTGTATATTTGGAACATGATAAAAAATGACTAGAGCTTTGCAGATGTTAGTAATTTAATGCCCAATATTGCTAAAGATGTTCATTTCCTGGAAGGCATGTGTACATTTTGATCAACTTTCTTCAAATATTTTTGGTTTAACACACGTGGTTGGTAGAATTCCGTTTAGTGAAAAGAAGTAAAACATACAGTACGAAACCTTTTGAACCAAGAAAGGTCGCTAATCGAAGTTACTCAAAGTATTTTTAAATTTTCACATAGGCTTCCTATACAAAACGATTTTAAACTCATTAAAACTTGCATTTCTTTTCCATGTTTCGAATGAAATTGCTTGATTTTATTGAAAGCTGAACTCAATATGCAAGCAATCTTTTCTCCAATCCGCTATTGGGGTTGAAATACACTAATGTCTCATTTGCCAAGGGCCTGTAATGCCCATAAAACTTCCCCAAATATTTTTAGTGTTAGATAACAGTAAAAATTACATGCTGAAGCTAATTTAATCGGCTGAATCGAAGTTTTGCTAATCATGCGTGTAAAGTACACGTAAGCGCAAACAGTGGTTTAGATAAGGGGGGCGATGGGCCGGTGGCCTTGAGCGCTCTTATCTAAAAAAGACATTTTAGAAATTTTTATTACAAAGTTTTTTGGTTTTCTTGGAATGTTTCGGGGCCGGTAGCCCAGTGTGTGAGAAAATCGACCTAACCAAAAGATCGTGTACGTGGGAGCTGGTGTACGTTAAATCTATTATGGCATCGAATGTCCTCAAGTTGGCGGGGTGTGGAAGTTTGGTTGGGTTTTTATGGCTCATGGGCCATATTTGGTGTCATACTGCACCAGACACAAGACATACAATATCAAGTAATGGAGAAAACACACAAGTTTTTACTGACACAAAAGAGAGAAATACACCCAGGGAGGAATAGAACGTGACAAGAATCAAATCTGCGTCGCCTACACTTCACAGGTGACCTAGTTTAGTGGGCATACCCACTGAGCCACGACGGTCCCGTGGAGGTTTGGAGAGTGGGGTCCCAACTCAGGTGTTAACCTCGTCATCTGATCGCGGTTCAAATTTACGAGGTGTTGTCCTCGGATCATTCCGTTCGAGATGGATCCCACAGTCACAACACGTTGTGTTGCTTCAGTGCGACGTAAATTCAACTACCTACCTACCAGAAAATTTTTATGCACAACTCAAATAAAGCAAAACTTCAGACAAGGAAACAACTATTCTTGACGAAAGTATGCTTTCATACACTTCATCTTTAGAATACGCTTAAAAGTCGATTTTCCTGCAATCGTACTACCATTCAGAAGAGACAGCATTAAAATTCTCACAAAAATGTCTGGAGGACACGAAACAAAATTGGGGTTGCTATTCGAACTGAGGATAAATTAATAAAGCCCAGATTTTGACGTGAATATATCTTTAAAATCGGAACAGTATTGGGGGGAGTCATGCATGAAAAATCCAGCACTACCGAAAGAGCGTTATCTTATGATTTCAGAACTAGAAGAAATACCTATAAGATATAGCGTCGTAAAAGATGTTCACACCAGACATGACCGTCGAACCGAGTGCGCAGGCGCACTGAGCGCGGGGAGGGGGTCCGCAATATATAAAATTCTAAGGTGTTGGGCGAGCTTTGAGCCAATGGAGTGAAGACTGCGTAAGTGGTGTCATTCAAAAGACCGAACTTCGCTACAATCACGGGTCTTTAATCAATAAAATTATAACGCAAGAGAAAACCAAACTCCACTCTAATCCCTCAAACTGTAAATTAATTGTTGAATATTAACACACAATAAACAATTGTTCAATTTTTCTGTCTGTTTCAATCTTTCCACAATCCACCATCAGGCCCGAGTATTCACGTCAAAACTACGGTTTGTATCCTCGACACAGCCTACCAATTTTTGCTAGTTTTTTTGCATAGTCAATAATTAAACGCAATCAAAAATCTATAGTGAACAGTAACAAAACTAACACGCGGCACTAATTAGTTATTTTATCCTAAATATTTATATTATCCTCATTTTAAGCATTTAAATTTTGTTTTGGACAGGGCGACATCAGCCTCATGTGCCCCAGATTGAAAAAAAAGACTACTTCCGCTTCTGAACGTAGACATGCCTAAAAACAGCTAAATAACTTAACGCATTTCTCATTTCACATCACGATAATTTGATTGGAATTTGTAACCAGGAAAAATATTAGGTTAGCTCGGAAATTATTTCCAGAATACATGTCTGACTTCAATCAGTATTATAAGGCATCATCTAACCTGTTTCCAACTCGTTAACCACGAGACTACCGTCGACTCAAATAAAATGGAAATGCTACGTAATTTAATCCCACGCGAAATACAAACAACTACTTCTTTTCTACAACCACCCTAACTAGTCACTGCAAACAACCCACTGGTGGTAAGCTATTCTCGTCCGAACCTAGGCACTTAAAGCACAATACCGCTTATTGCATCAAATCATCTCTGATGTATGTATGCCCTTCGTACAAGTTTCCAATAGCCAGTTAGCAAAAAAAATCATTGGCTACTACTCCAGCGACTCCATTTCTACACTTCGCACCATCAAGCCAAATATTTTTTGGAATATCGTATAATTGTTAAAAGTTCTGCTCATAACAATCGGATACCTCGTCGAGTCTACCAACAGGAGGGTTATGATCTTTCAGAGAACCTGAACAGTGAATTATTTTTGGGGAACCATTTTGTAATTGCGTTCCTTATAAGTTGAGATGAAGTTTCAATAGGTCTATTTAGTTAAGATATGCAATAGTAATCTGAACATTCGTTATTTTTCTGTTTCCAAGATTTGAAAAACTTTAACCTGGGATGCGATTTCAGAACTTAAGGGGTTCTTCTTTTCACTAAAATTACAGATTTTTTTTGAGATATTTTACAAACCAAAGAGTATCAGAATTGTAAACTCAAAACAATTCTCACTCTACAACCATAACATTTTAAATTAAATTTATTACAATTGTCCTGGCTGATGAACCTAATTTTTTATAACCCTTAAATTTCTTTCCTTAAAGGTATAACTCCTTTGATAATTAACTGCGGAGTAAAAACGTCTGCGATGTTGACTTCGAAACTGTCATTTAACAACTGCTATGAGAAAGGAACTACGCTGAAGTAAATGAAATGAGAAAAATCATACTTATAAATACTTCAGAGATTACTTACAAGCAAAGAGTGAATCTAAATGTAGTTAAGAATAGCTGAATTAAACTATCAAATTAAATCACAGACGTTACAAAGTCCTTTTAGCAAGGCAAAAACAAGGAAACATTTCACCCACATTTACAAGCAACCATTAATGCTATAAACGTACTGTACAATGTCTGACAGGACAAGCGGTGTAAGCACACGCGAATAATTTCCATGAATAATGTATGAAGCCATTATAAAAAGTACCCGCAATTCTGTACTAAAATCGTTATTTCGTTCTGTTTGAGATTTTCGATTTCGGTTTTCCGGGTTACATTATAGCAAATTAAATAGGCCTGAACCAAACTTATCCTTCTTCCACCATTCCAATCCAAACAAGTACTGGGAATAAAGGACTTAAATCGGGTACGAGTTCAGTATCACAACGTTCGATGAAAAAGTTTAAAATGTGTCTGAGGGAAACGTGTGAAAAATAATTCGAAAAAGGAACTTCCCCAAAGAAAAATACATAAATCATAATGAACACGGTAGGTATTTTAATTAATGTCACACTGGAACAACACAACGGGCTCTTGCTAACGGTCCGGGATCAATCCCAAACATAATGATCACATTATCAGATTAACAGGTATTTTCGGAAGTTGACCACTTGTTAAAGCGAGGTTGTGAAAACAATCTGAGGGATTTCTCACTGCAATTTCTAAAATTGATTAACAATAATAATAAATTTATATTGATAATATAAATTAATCCGATTGATAACAAATCAATTTCTAATAAAAAATCCGATTGATAATAAATTTATTTCAAACGAATCAAGAAAAATTTGAATTATTCAAGAACTATGCTATAATGCATCTTTCCAAAATGACAGAAATTGTTGTGGCAGGGCTGCCACAGCATAAATTTTCAAAAAAAAATATTAAGTCTCCTCTTATACCCTATTTAAGAAGGAATTTTAGTTGCTCAGATATAAAATGAATGGGCAAAAACAAAATGCGCTGATTTAATATGAAACAGATGTTGAAGATCTCAACAAGAAATTAAAATTTAAAAATTAAAAACTAAATATTTTCAAAGGTTTCCACCACAACTAGCAACCAGATTCCGATATTTTTCTATTGTGGTTGCCACGTCTTGGCGCCAAAACTTCGAAATTGGCGTCCCATTTTACCCCTGCGAAAGTTTTCTCTAAAGAAAAATCCGAAACATATTTCTTCCGTCCGCTATTAGTTAAAAAAAGGGACTAAATTTTTTTGACCTTTGGCGAATTTTCGAAGATAGTCGCCCACATTTTAAAATTAGTAGCTTTTGAGACGATTTTGCTTAAAAAGATACCCCTAGTCGCCAAAGTTGAAAAATAATAGCAAAACTCGGCTATGGCAGCCCTGCTGCGGTGAAAATGACTCACTTTTTTATTAACATGTAAATGCAAAACTCTCTTGTGTCTCTAGTTTAGTAATATCGCATAAATCATGAATTCAATAAAAATTAAGAAAGTATTTTTTTGAAGATTTATTGTATATATATCTACAAAATTGTATATATATCTACAAAATTGTATATATATACAATATTGATTTGTAGTATATATATATATTTATTTACTGGTGCTTATTTAACCTTAGACCTCGAGTCAAATATTGTTCTCCAGGAGAGATTTCTGGCGGCATAATAACCAATCTGACTATTTTCCACAACTGCTGTTGTATAAATTGATTCATGAAAATCGGTAAAATTACCATTACTTCATTACCTGTTTTTAAACTCTAGCCCGTACCAAAGTTATTTATCTTTCACCATTCCAATTTATACAAATAAATAAAAATATAAATTTGTACGTACATTGGTACTGGCAGGCAATGAGATCTATGCTTTTGGTTGGATTTTATGGCGCAAGAATATTAGAAAAAGGTAACTTCCGTAATAAAAATACACACATCATAACAATCGCATAATCAGGTTGACAGGTATTTTCGAAAGGGAGAAATATACACACACAAGGAAAATTTTACGGACAGAGAAGAGAGAAATACACTCAGAGAGGAATCGAACCTGCGACGCCACCAACTCGAAAGTTGCTAGAGCAATGGGCACGCGGACTATTTTCTATGTTTTTGGAAAGGAACCAACAGAAAAGATTAAAAGATACGGGAAAAAGACGAACGCGATAAAATATCTCAACATATCTGATTCGACGTATCTATCCAAAGAAGTGTCAATATAGATATAATGAATGGATAGATAAACAATGAGTTAACACACACATTCATATCAACTAGCTGTATGGCCCCGCGTTGCGGAGGACAACGTGTTAGTAAATACCTCCCTCTTGGATTTTTTACTCTTTTTTGCATGCCTTCTTATAGATTCACTGTTATATAATTCTATAAATTTATCATTACTATTATTCGGATTTAAAAGTTTTATGGTTTAATGTGTCACGGGATAACTGATTGTTAGTAAACGACATATTAGATTTTTCGCCGTCCCATTGCAAGTCTTCATGTAAATTTCCCAATTTCACCCTGACGTTCTGCTTCGACCAGTCTTCTATTGGTAGCTTGCTCCTTAGATTCATTGTGACGTCTTTCACGTAGTTTATATTTAGCTGAATTGCTTGTTATGGAACGTTTTCTTTTTGGCATTGTCGTTAAAAAAAAAGAGTAATTACAACGCAAAAAAACAATCGCTATAAAAAAAAGCAGCGGTAAACAATTTGAAATTCCAAATTACGATGGATTTAAGAGTTGAGTTGTACAGGTTTGCTGTATTGGATGTGAAATAATTATAAAAAATAATGCTTATTTAAAGAAGTAAAATATAAGGCTCGAAAAAGTAGTGTATTAAATGTTTATTTAAAGCAGTAAAATGTAAGACACGAAAAAGAACTGTATATTGAATTTTGAACATTTTCTACGTTTTTTTCTCGAATTTAACACGAATATTTAAGTCAAGTCTGACAAAAAAAATATAATAAAAAAGTTGGGGCAAAAACCGTTACGGAATCAGCCAGTGAACTCACGGCACTCTGTGCAATCAGGTAATTTTTTGAACATTTTATGTTAAAATTAAAATTTTTGGAAATTTTAAAGGGGCGGAAATAACTTTCCCAGTTTATTATGCGTATTTTGACACTTCTCTCAGATCTCTACCTGTGGTTGAGACGAAGATAGATTTCAAACAGACAAACTATCACACATTAACAATGTAGATCCCTCCTTAATGCAAATTAGAATCAGTTCCTTGCCAAATGTAGTTGACTATGAAAAATAAGTAGAAAATTTAAAATTATAAGCACCGTGATAATTTTGCCTTTAAATGTAAAGCATAGGTTGCCTACCTGCCAACTTAAAATATATAAAATAATTAAAAGCGCCATATATTAGCGAAAATTGCACCAAATTGGTGTTTATGAAAGCAATTCAAAGCAGAAAATGTAGCCCCTCCTTGGCGACATTCAAACTGGGCGAAATTTTACACAAAAGTTATAATTATCATATTCAATTAAATGTTTCCTTATTGTTTTTGACGTATATTTGCGGTTTTTCTTGTAAATTAAGGCCAAAGAAAGTTCATGACAATCTAGTAACCACTAATTCCGATATTTTTCTTTCATAGTTAGTTGCCACGGTTAGGCCCAAAAAATTCGAAATTGGAGTCAATATAAACATTTTTTTTCTCTCAGGAAGACCGGAAAATCAAGAGTTTTTCCTGAAAAGTTGGCAGGCATGAGGTTGTCGATGAAAATATTTGCAAAGAATCGATGTCAATAGTATGAACATATTACAAGTTGTTCCTATAAAAAAGCCCCCATTACGTAAAAGATTTATAAAATACAGCCTTAAAATAAAACATAATATTAAATTAACGTATCGATCCAAAGTGTCAACGCGGATCTCTTAAATAAATACGGGGATGGATAATAGGAAGATCTGGTAAAGACCGGAAGAACTTGTGCGAAGAAACACATTCCCTTCTTTAAACCAGCGTTATTTAATAAACCTAAAACAAACGATACATCCCAGAGAAAGGTGTTATCGTATAGAATTTCGAGAGCTCTATCGAAAGTAATGCAATTGAATTGAATCTTCTTTCACCGAATCCCGTTGATCTGTCCTCCCTTCAGTTTTATCAACACCTTTTCATGTGCTTTCTTCTTTTTTTTGTCTCTCTCTCGTTGCACTGAAACTTTTAAAAATTGGTTTAGTGCAGTGGTTCTTAACCTTTTTAGTGATCGGGCACCCCCTTGAATCTAAAAATAAGTTCTCGCACACCTTGAAAAATGTGTTTCGATTTCTTTATTTAGGAAATTACTTCTATTGCAAGATAATTTATATTTATTGAAAAATAAACACATACATTTGCATATACATACAAAACAATATCTCAATTTTTAATGCCTACGTAATTGTTTATTCATAATACTTTTGAAGCGAGGCTCCTCTTTCGAAAGAGCCAAGCGTAAGTCATCACTTGCATTTAAGCGATTTCTGATTTTTGTGCAAAAGTGATGAAAATCCCATTTCAGACAGGTAGGTGGAGGCAAATGGTAAAAGTGTCTGCAATGCTGCTTTCACCAGCTGTGTATAAGGTTCTAACAGTGTACACCAGAATTGTTCTATGTCCAGGTTTTCAAATTCCATTTGAATACGTGCATTGCTTCGTATTTCAATAAGATAATCTTTTATTAAATCGCCGTAGTCCATCGAAACTTCTCTCGCACACCTGAAAATTTTTTCTCGCACCCCCAGGGGTGCACACACCCCAGGTTAAGAACCACTGGTTTAGTACATTCCGTATTCGGCATAGCCTGGCCACTGCGCCAGTAAAATCCAACTACCTTCCCCCAAGAAAATTTTAATTTGGATGGGAGTCTACTGTTAGTTGTTGGTAACAATGGCTCACAGGACTGATATGTTTCAGTCCCCCAAGATAATAGAAAATTTAAACTTTAATCCATTTGTAAACGTCGTTGTTTAAGGGATGCGCTAAACATACCCTTTTACACCAGTTTTTAATAAACTAGCAGATCTGTTCATAACATCTGCGCTAAAGTTTCTTAAATGCTAATATCTATTGATGGCAGTGTCGTCTCTCAATTCCACACCTTATTTAAAACCGGGCCGTTGTGACTCGGTGGGTATGCCCCACTGTGCTAACAACCTGCGAGTTGTAGGCGGCGCAGGTTCGATTCCTCCCCGAGTGTATTTCTCTCTTCTGTGTTAGTAAAACTTTTCTTGTGTCGATGTTGTCTGCCTTGAGTTTGGCGTAGCATGGCCAAATATGACCTTTGCGCCATAAAAACCCAATCCATCCAACCTTACTTAAATCCATTTATAATAAATAGGTCTCGTGTATGTGCAAATTTCATTCCTACAGGTGCAATAAAATTAGTCAAACACATAAAACGGTATTTTGCTTACATTTTTCAAATGTACTCTTACTGGTGACGATTATTTGCAAGAAAGAAAAGTTCGCGCCTCAGTCACGTAGCCACAATCAGTTTCTGTACGTCCACTTCAATTGCAGGCATTCACTAAAGATAGAGTTTTTACTTCTAAACCTTTTTTCTGGTTGGCTCGAAAGTTCACAGTTCTGCGCTAATTTCCATTTTTCAGATGTCTCATTGCCGTCTATAATCAGACTGCTGAGGAATTTCATTAGAGCGGTGAGAGCTCTTCCGCGCAGTTCTCGCAATATTGTGCAGTTACTAGCTCAAATTAAGAAGATTCAAACTTTGAGGCAAAATTGGCGAATTAATCTCGTATAGTGGTTGATTTTATATTGTTTATATCCGTTTGTTGCCGCGCGCGCGCGTTCTCCAATAAACAAATACCGCCGATTTCTGTATCTCGTACGTTAAAGAAGTTTGTATTCAGGTCAAAGTCAACTTAAGCCATACAACATTAGTTTCAGTCTAGCGGTTTCTTTTCGCTTTCTTGAGATGTTTGACCGCAGAAAAGGAAACAAATCTTATCGTGAGGGGAAAAGAGGAAGGGGTAAAATTTCACCCTTTTCCATAAAGTAGCCTCAAACCGGACAGTGTATGGAAGATTGCCGATAAGCTGCCAATCGGCCACACCCCATGAAAGTAGTAAGGGGTATTAAACAGGGAGTGACATGTTATATGCATTCTTTTGAGAAACCAGTGTTCGTTTCAAGCAATATGAGAGGCTTTTTCTAAATGTAGGTGGCGGTAGAGTTTCTACTGCTGTTCTTTAAGTTTAAACAACACAAAGACGAATATGAATCGAATGTGCATACGAATGAATAGATTAGGAATTGCATTGGGTACTTACCCCTATTTCCCAGATAGACTATATGGAGAGGCAAGAATTGAAATACTGGACGCAAAAGAATACCAACTTCAACTGCGAAAAACATTTCATGTACGTAATCCGAACGTGACGTCACTTGTCTGTTTTTGAATACGATTCCAGCACGTCAAAAAAAAAAGAAATTCCAAAGAATGAATTACGAAACGATATATGGAAATGATTGGTCAATGGAATTACTAGATTAAACGCCCAACGACACCAAAATGGCGAGGAACTACATTTTAATGTAATTCTCGATATATATATCATGTGAGAACATTTGGACAGTTTCTTAAATACAGTCACTAACATCTTTGGACAGCATTAAAACCTTCTCAGACCGTCTGGTTTCTTCGAAGGGACGCGGTAGCCCGGTTGGAAGAGTAGCGGACGTTGGCGTGGTGTGGAAGTTTGGAGAGTGGGGTACCACAGCTCAGGTGTTGACCTCATCATCTGACCGTGGTTCAAAATAACAAGGTTATGTCCTCGAATATTTGCTTTCGGGATTGATCCAGGACAGTCACCAATTCAAATACTTACCAGGTCTATTTGTGTACACTGAAAATCCCTCTCAAATGGAACTCTTAACGTTCTTAGTCTTAAACAGGAAATGATGTCGATCTGTTAAAATCCCAGATCGAATACACCAATGTTTTCCATCATATCGATTTTTAGTATAAATTTCTGCTGGAAAAAACGGGGTCTTATTTTTTATATTTTCATAGCTCTTCTGCTCATAAAGGGAGGATTACGATTAAATCAGGGGATCAATTGTGTAGTTGGGGGATAAACCCCTTAATAACTACTACGTGGTAGTACCGTGATTATGACTTTTTCTCAGCCACAAAAAATATGGAGGCGCATCGGGTTGCTATTATTCCATCGCGTTATACAAATATAGACATAATGTTTCGTAGTTGGTTGGGTTTTTATGGCGCAAGGGCCATATTTGGCCAAGTTACACCAAATAAAAGACAAACAACGGGCATATGCATACAAGGAAAGTTTTAGACACAGATGAGCGAAATACAGCCAGGGAGGAATCGAACCTGCGCCGTCTACAATTCGTAGGTTGCTAGCGCAGTGGGCAAACCCACTGAGCTACATTTTTATGAGTGATGTTTCTGGTCAATCTCTTGAAGAGAGGATATATATATATATATATATATATATATGATTTTTTAATAATGGTACCATTCCCTAAATATAAATTGGAGACTTGAATTGTATCTTGATTAGTAAAATTGGAGTACTTGAAAGCAGAACGATGTTCTGAAGAGGGGTAAGAGATGGTTGGTTGGATTTTCTGGAGCAAGTTCAAAATTAGGCCAAGATGCGCCAAGAGTGGGGAGAGAGAACCTAACAAAATAATCTACCGACGCTTAATACAAATGCATGAATTTGGTAATCTTCACTGTGTAGTTATAAAAGAGGAATAAATCGGCCACAATGGTTTACTTTTCTTGGAAACAGTTATGTGTGAAATGATAAATAAAATTGTCTTTAAGGGAATAAAAACGGAACAAAATTAGCACAGCAATTTGAATTTGTTCTGAAAGTTTCTGTTTTGCATCCAAAGATCGTAAACAATAGACTTGATTATTATTAAAAAGAGACTCAACACACAATTATTTTTACTTATAAGTGGAATAATGAGTTCTCTGGATTGAAAATATAAAATTTTAGAGAAACAAAAATAACCATAGAATTAAAAGCAAAGTAAATAGTAAGTATTTTGAAAAAAAAACCCAACTTTACAATAGTGAGGCTCCGACGAGAAGGCAGTCTACATTGGGTACGTCGACTTTTAAGATGTGAAAGCGCATTAGAAGGTTGCCATATGCAAAAGCATGAATGGCGATTGCCGCGGATGTCTCCCCACTACCAACTCGTTATCAATGCTATAGCTTTCGGCACCGAACGATGAACTTGCACCAGAATCCGTGCTGAAGACACCAGTTATGGAAGCCATAGACGTGAAATATAAGTAGACAGTATTGCTATTGAGAGGAGCTCCAAAAAGTGTGACCAACACTTCGACTGGTAGTCGCGTGACTGCTCTGTAAAGTTGACTTGGTTGGACAATTTGGCATTTTATCGCCGTTTGGCGATGTAACATCTCATGACAAGGTAGATGTGTAAAATCGCATTTCTATAGTGGCGACAAAAGATTTGAAATCGACAGTCTACTACAATGTCTCGTGAATCAATCAGATGACGAATCAATGGATGGGCGTCTTCTCCCATCCCGTGGACCAATCAGGTGATAAATGTTCGGTTCCACTTGGCAGACGAAAGTAATCTAAGAGTCAATTTACTACTAATTTTGGTCACATGAAAAGGTTACCAGTTCTCACACTTCTTTTTTCCTGTGGTGGAAGCATTTTGTTTACGTTATCACAAATCCTTAATTTAATAGACTCGTTCAAAACCACGTGATTCAAGATTGCCAACTAGTGGGAACCGGACTACAGCACAAACAAAATGAAAAAGTATCATTTTGAAAACGTAGTACACAATACTTTTCGGCCTGTAATTTCATTCTCAAGGGCATTTGCAGTAATATACATAGTATTTATTAAACAATATTAAAATATACGGTAAAATCATCAATTTAAAAGTATAACCACCAATTCACGGATCAAATTCTCTAAGTAGAATACTAACATAAATTGCAATATATCATAGTTATTAATCAATCTTCAATTATTCCGTTTTTATTTATTCAACAGCGAAAGAATTTTGTTCCATTTTAAGATGTTCTAAGCAAAAATTGAATGTATTCTATTACATAATCCAATCAAAGTGCAATGCATTTTAAATTTACTAACATATCCAGAGAAAGAATTCTGTGACTTCTCTGAACTCAAAGTAAAAATAGATTTTGGGAATAAGTTTAAATCTGAAACGTTTGATGTATACAGACTAGTGGAATCGCCCTTTCCAAACTTTCTCCTTTTCCCCAAGGATATTTCACGCGACCAACCGGAAAATACTCACTTAATTAGCTCATATTTTTCAACAAAATATTATATAATTAACACATTTGGCTGGAAAAATATATAATTCGAAATTTCGGCAATATTGAATTGTTTGTTGAGTACGAATTTGTCTCGAACACTGCTGAATCGAAATTTATACCTGTTATTCTGGTACAAACAAAATTTTAAAAATATTTCCACTTTAAAAGCTTTTAATTTGAAACATAATATTTTCTTGTACAGTTTTGTTCAATTGAAACATTATTTTGAAAGGAAGAAATAAATCGTTCTAAGACGGATAAATTATCAAGATGGATGTAAAAGGCCTTTTCTATCAAGCTTAATATAGGTGACAGCAGCGTTTCTGTGCGTGACGTCAGTTGGATTGTTTTTCGAATACGATTTCAGCAATTCGCCAATAAAAATTTCAAAAAATAAAATTTAGAATTGATATATTGTCGGCTTAGAGCAGAAACTTATCAACTGACATTTTTAGGAAAGGAATATTTTGACACAGATTATTTTCATGATGAGAAATGAATTGTCATGTTTTATTCAGTCTGCAAAAAATATACCACCATCAAAATGTTTGTAATTTTTTTTTACCTAAAAACTAATAGTTAGTCTTTAATCAGCTGTGCTGTAAATTTTTGTCAGTTAATGAGTTTCTTTCCTAGGCCGACGACATGATAGTTGATTGGTTAACACTAATCAGATTAAACGCCGACCGTAGTCAAAACGGCGATGAACCTACATTTTAAGGTAACCCCGATATGTATGATGCGAGAGCATGTATACAGAAGTAAAATCTTCGCAGACTGGCTGGTTTGTTAACAGCGAAAATCCTTCTCATAAACGTAAAAAATTAAATTTTTATTCTGTCGTGTGATTAAAATTTTAAAATGTTACTTTTTAGGAACAGCTCATTTTGGTTCAAATTAGGGACACCTAGTTGGTATCCAATATTTCTTATACTTAGATATCACTGCATATTGGCTGCGCTGTATTTCCATCTCTATATAGCGTTATTGGTGTATACTCTCTCCACACAAGAATACACTACAATTCGTAAATAGTTCCAGTAAATAATATAGCTGTTGGCGTCCAATCGATAAGCAAAATGAATTAGTTTTCTTACTGCATCTAATTCTATAAAGTTCCCTTCAAAAAAGTACAACTAATGCACGTGGAAGGAAAACAAATATCGTTACTGGCACCATTAGTTTAATAAATCAATTTACAATTTTTCGCCACACAATTCCCAATTCTAAAATCATAAAATAAAAGCAACTTTCCTTTATCCTTCACCTCTAGTCCCATTTTAACAGAAAATTTAGAAATGCGAAAACAAATAATGCGAAGAAGGAACTGACTTATTAAAATTTAATGCGCATGAATGTTTTATTCATCGTCCCGAAATAAAGATTTAATGCCAAATATGGCAACAGCGCTATGACGTCCATTTAGTCCTTATAACTGTCAACAGATGGCGCTTATTTAGTAAGAGATCGATGAATGCGCTACTTTTTTTTCTGGGTCATCTCATGCGTTTGTAATACACGTATAAGCTTCTATGCTCATCGCAGGTGAATGGATTTGGAGCATGTGTCTAATTTTAAAACTGTTGGTAATCTGTTCATCACGACACCAGATGGCTTTGATGGGACAGTAGCCCAAAAGTCAAAAGTTTTCGAACGTCACTCAATTTCTTTAATATTTGATGAGGACATCAATAATAAATCATTTGGAAAAGTGTGGCGAAGAAGCTAACTTAATTTTTCAATTTCTCAGAGAAGCAGTATTTCACTGTTTACTTCATTTTATTTGGGGAAAAGTATTTGGTAGCATGCAGACTTTAATACAATTGAAGATATTTTCATAGTAAAAAAAAATAGAATGTTTTATAACGAAATAATAATTTTTTCCAAACGCAATTCAAAAAATTTGAAAGATATTTCCAACGCACAAGACTGAAAAAAAAACACGAATCCACAAACCAATAAGAAACTGATACATTAGGAAAACCCACCTCCAATTTACTTTTTGATGAAAAAGTCACGTTTTTGAGTTGAAGTAAAAATCCTCGCTCATACTAACTTAATTCATTTCAACGAAAGAAATGCTTCTTGAGTGTTTTCGAATTTTATTTACTTAAAATGCCGAGAATCCAAAGAGGATTAAAATAAAATAGCTCCTTAATTAGTTAAGTAACCAAAAATTCATTTAAGCATAAGTTTGTTTTTATCACATTTTGAGATAAAGCCAAGTGCGAATTAAGATGCTGCATAGCTAGTAAAGAATACAAGATTTCTTACAAATTTTATGCGTTTAAGTGGGGTATGCCGATTTGAATCAGCTTGATTTAAATCAAGTGATTTTTATTAAAAAAATCATGACTTAAACCAAACTTTAAATTTTCTTTAGTTAAGTTTAACAATGTTGAAAATTAAAAACCTCTGGCGCAGGATGCATGTTATTTTATATAGATGCTAAAAATGTGCTTTTACTCAATCAACACTCCAAGAATGACTTTTTAAAGCTGAAAATAACTGGATTGCTACTTTTGAGGACATTCTAGGCATAATACTATTGATCAGGATGCAGTGGGTCATCAACTTGGAGAAGTTATTGGGGGCGTAAGTTACTTTATACATACCACTTACTTTATACATAAGTGTTTTTCTAAACTATTTTGTTTAAACAGATCATTACTAATATTGGAATATTTGTAAAACTTATCCCTCTGGGGGAAAAGTGGACATAAAGACTTTTGGAGTTATCTGAATGTTAAAAAATTTGCAAGGTCAATTTATATTTTACTAGAAAGCCTTATACCTGAAATTTGGTCAAATAATATTGAGTTATGCGGAAATTAGTGCATAACAGATGGTCAAAAATTTTACTAAATTAGCAAAAATTGATTTGTCTTTTGAGTATTAATTTTTCATGGATTCTCATTACTTTAATTCGGTTTGCACACATAATTATTCCATTTGGCAAGTGTATCACTCAATTTTAATGCAAAAAAAATTGTATTAAAACACTTAAAAGTTTCCTAAAAAGCATAAACTAAGCGAAACATTTTAAACAAAATTTAAAAATTAGGAAGTAGGATTAACTTCTCTCATTTGATTTTAAAAATATACAAAAGACTACATGGAAAACCCCAAAAAATTATTTTTTGAGGAAATTAAGAAAAAAAACTGACGTGCAACAGTTCTAAAAAAAATCAGAAAAAGTGTCACAAAAATCTACACCCGAGACTCTCATTAGTAGATAGACCTACTATACTTATTTACGTTTTATGTTTATATAACTCCGTCAAAAATTATAGTAGTCAAAAATTCCTTTTGTTATCTATAGCGTTTAGTATAAATTAATTTTTAAAGTTTAAATTTTAAAAAAATCGAATTTTTGATTGATTTTGGGGATTTGAAAACCCATAATTCCTAAAAGAAACCGCTATAATGCCTGTCCCGGTACTTACAAAAACAGCGCATGACAAAACTATCTGCAGAAAAAAAGTGCTCAATCAGATACTTCATTAAAACGAATGACGACGTTACTTTCACCAATTAAGTCGGTTCTGCTGGGATAGCCTTCGAAACCTAGGACAGACGTTTTCAAAATGTGGGTCGCGGCTCAAAAGGAAGCCGTGGCCTTCCGTCAGAGGTGCGGCGGATGTTTGACTGATCTCTGACAACCAATGTGTTCCACTACCGACCTTCTAATGAAATAGACGGAGCAATGTGCTCGCAGCTTCATGTTATTTCTGCCGATCGCTTGGTTTGAAGATCAGTCACGTGGTTGTGGGAAAAAGCATGAATCGTAATTTGAAACAGAATGCTGATTCGCTAAAGTGGTTATTCGGTATGGTTAGAAACACTAGTCGGCGCTTCGATAACCCATCAGCCCAAGTCGATTCCTAAGCCACGTGACTTACCCTTCTGAGATCTTACGACAGCGCCTCCACCCATATGCTCTGTCTATTTCATGAGAAGGTCGATGTATCCCACGAGATGATGTTTTGTCTTTCAAATACACACGATATAAATTCAAGGAAAAATAATAAATATCTTGTTATTGAGAATCTGGGTAGAAAAAATGAGGTGACTATACATTGAATATTTTTGTCCCATTTCAAATTATTTATCCGTTTTGTACTATTTTAAGGTAAAACCACATATTTCGTGTCAAGTCGTTATTAATGCTATCGCTTTCGCATCCAACAAAAAAAATCCGAATCCGCGCTCTTGACGGCAGTACTCTTTGTTTACGTTATCATCAGTTCCCTAATTTAACAAATAGACTCGTTCAAAACCACGTGATTAGAATGCTAACTCGAGGGAGAAGTACTATACCGTAGGATTGTCTAAAAACTAAACTGTTTTAATTACATTAGCAAAACGACCTGAGAAAATAAATACATAAATACGTTTCGCACAAAATTAGGTTAAATGATCTCTTTGGGATAACTTACTAGAAAAGAAAAAAAAACGACAAAATTTAAGCCAGAGCGTTAGTATTTCTTAAGGATACATCACTGAAGTCCGTTGAGTAAAAGCTTTTGAAATCAAGACTCCTAACGATCTAAGCCACCCATACAGAACTATAGCTTGATTGGTTTGTAATTATATGCTTCCTCAGCCTCACTTTTATCCATCTACTAAAATCAGTATGCTTTCATAACTCTTTAAAAAGTTATAATGGCGATTTGGAAGGCCATTATAACTAGGTGCAGTGACTGACAGCAGCACAATATAATTTCATCAGTAGACGCCTAGATGTCAATTTGCAGTTAAATGAAACTGCAAAACCGGTTGAATACTCATAATAAAGACACACTGTGTCATTTGTGGAGTTACGTGATGACCTAAATGAAATAATATAAAGTAACAAGGAATGAAATGACACACATTTAAATTGTGTGTATATTAGAAAAGCAAAGAGCTAAATATTTCGATTCGAGTTTAAAATGGTATAATCTGTGTTAAATTTTTTCATAAATGAAAAAATAAAA
Organism: Meta bourneti; assembly: GCA_933210815.1. NCBI lineage: Eukaryota > Metazoa > Arthropoda > Arachnida > Araneae > Tetragnathidae > Meta > Meta bourneti. The sequence continues at coordinate 77,662,765 of OW119926.1, read as the reverse complement.
ACGTGTTTTTCTTTACAAGATCTCTGACAATATCGCACGAGAGCTCTTTCGAGCAGTTCTAGGAATACTGCGCAGCTCCTAACTCAGATTAAGAATATTTAAACTTTGCGGTAAAATTAGCGAATGAATACCATAGCAGCTCATTTGAAATTGTTCATATTCTTTTCTTGCCATTCGCAGGGATGTCACAGCCAAAGCACTTGTGAAATAGTAGAATTAGTATAATTTTTTTGGTTTGAGGAGGAAAGATTTACTATTATGAGAATGGACACATATCGAAAATATCCGAAACCTTTCCAATGTGTAATAACGTTTTTATGTAACTAAAAGTAAATTGTTAAAACATGAAATATATTTATTTCATGTACTTACGCACTAATCAAATATACTTTTTAAAAATACCGGATTAAATACATCATTTGAAAAGAATAAGACACATAATGCCAATTGTTGGAACAATAGTGAGAAAAAGGAAGATACTTACTTTCTCATTCCAAACGAACGCAAAAATAGTTATTCAGATTTCTTCATAAACAAAGTAATCGCATCACATGGGGCACTTGTGAAATCTAGCTTAATAAGTTCCAACAAAATAGATCTTTGCGGGTAACGGTTGATCACACAATTTATTCTTGCAAACTATGGAACCGCATTAGACTTACAAAATTCCAATAAGTACACCGATTTTGGAACTGAACCAAAATAAGAGAACGTGTTAAGGAAATTATGCATGAGCTGCTGCAGATTGTTTTAGAAGAGGGAAGATAAATAATTTCCTTTTTCTTTTTTGCATATAAAGTATTGCTCCTCCTTTTGCATAGATTTTTAAGGGTGCGAAGTAGTGGATCAATCCCAAAGGGAAAGATCCAAGCACAACACCACGCAAGTATGCATACAGGATTCCCACTCTTCAAGCAAAGAAGCAAAATAAAAATTAGGGCTTTTTTAAAAGCCTGTTCAAGTCTATTTTTCATTTTTTGAGGCTACATTTCACAAATAGCAAGATTGTCTCGTAAGAACACAGGTGAAGAAGTTTTAACAGGTGCTGCTAGGTTTGGGTCTCACGAACCCTGTTTTAAAAACAATTATTATCAATCTATACCTTGGGAGAAAAAGGGCCAGTCCACTTTGAAGGCTTTTAGAAATACGAGTAATTATTATTTTTAAAATTTTTAATACAGCGAATAAAAACTCTTTTGAATGTTTTGATTCTTTCATAATGTTTCAGGAGGATATTAGCATTTAAAAAAATTTCTTTACCTTAAAGTGATTTGTGGACATAAGTCAAAATCAGCGATTTGGACATCGTCCCATTTTCTACCGAGATACAGAAATATCATACCCTCGTTCTTAATGACACTTGACCTTGGACAAGCATCACTAATCTTCGTTTTTGGTAAATAGGTAGATATTAACGTCGCACTGGAGCAACACAACGGACTATTGGCGACGGTCCGGGATCAATCCTCAAGGGAAAGATCCCAGGACAACACCTCGTCATTTGGAACCACGGTCAGATGACGAGGCAACACCTGAGCTGGCACCCTACTCTCCAAACTCCCACACCAAGCCAACTTGGATTTTGGATGCAGGTGAAATACGATATGCAGCGTTCTAGTGAAAATTGAGGCTTTTAAATTTTCAGGAGACGTTAAGAGTTTTCATGGGCCTTTTAAGAATAAAATTAAAATCAGGTCTTCTTAAGACTTTTAAGGCCTGTGGGAACCCTGGCACAGGTAAAGAAAATTTCACGGGTGTTATGGTTGGATTTCACAGACCCAATGATAATACTTGTCCAAGGTCATTGATTTTAGCAGGTTTAAGTGGAAGACCCACATTCCTTAAAATTGCTAAATACCTTATCTAAGGTCACGTGTCATTGATTATGGTTTTTGACTGCAGGTGAAATGAAATATGTAGCGTTTTTGTAAAACACAAACCTACTTATTTTAGTTTTGAGCTTTTTAACCACTTAAAGCACGAGTTTTTTTCGGAAAAACTGGTAAAAAATGATCGAGTTTTTTTTTTTGACAGAAAATGAATATATATATAGGTATAGTGTAAGTTATTTTTTTGCAATTTCAGTTGCGGGGGTGGGGTAAAAGTTATAAAAAAAATACTATACAAACAAAGTGTAAACGATTTGATTACATGTTTATTTTGAATTTCAAAATATTAATAATAATAAAATATTAACTTCAGATTCACTTCCATCACTCAAGAGATCATCACTTTCATCGCTGAAACTTTCTGATAAATTGGCATATTCAAAATCGTCACAATCGCTCATTATCAGATAACTTTTTCTAAACAAGTTACAAAAACACTTAGTAAAAATTAATTTATGGTTAACTGTTTACTTTTATGATATTTAACGTAATAAAAATATATTACCTTTTCCACACCAAACAACTGCTTTATAACAAAGAATTCCTAACAAACTTATAGCTAATCATCAAAATACACCACTTGGTTTACACAAGAAAAATGGCGCATAGTGGTGCCATCTACGGTAAATAAGTTTAATATCCATCTATAAATAAGTGGTAAATCATCTATGATAAATAAATTTATGCCATCTATGGTACAAGTTTAATCTAGCCTATCTATTTTTACTAGAACGGATCTCAGACGGGCATTAGAAATAAAATAACGCGAGATACAAGAGCGCCCGTGTGAAACACGGGCATGTGCAAATTTGCCGGTAACTTTCGCCCGTGTCAAACACGGGTAAATGCGTTAAGTGGTTAACTAAAAGCCCAAAAAACTGAAATGAAAAAGCAGGCCTTTTTAACCCTCCAAGTGGTTTCGACGAGACATCTCGTCCATCAAAAATCTGACCAATTTCTCTAATGACGAGATATCTCATAATCAAGATGTATTTTGCCGATTTCTTGATGCTGAGATCCAAATCTGGTCAGTTTTCTTCTGGTGACGAGTATCTCATCCACAAAGATCCGGTCACTTTTGGTATTTGGTATTTTCAATTAACGTCACACTGGAGCAACACAACGGGCTATTGGTGACGGTCCGGGATCAATCCCAGAGGGAAAGATCCGAGGACAACACCACGTAATTTTGAACCACGGTCAGATGACGAGGCAACACCTGAGCTGGCACCCCACTCTCCAAACTTCCACACCACGCCGGTCACTTTTGCTAAAAGGACGAGATATTTCGAAACAACAACCGTTAAGGCCTCTGGAAACTGAACCAAGAGTAACTCCTGCGACACATTCCTTGAAACGCGGAAATTCGAATTCATCAACGTTCATTAACAACCATTTCCCCAATATCCCCCACTGAATCTACCCCTGCAGGAAACGAATTCCCTGAGGAATCTGAAAAGACATCAAAATGGATGTGAATCAAAGGGACGCGCATGAATGTCCAGGACAAATCGTGTGATCCTCACATATCACCCCGGACGCCTCACCACTAAAGTACAATGGATCACAGAGTATATGATGGGAGGGGGGGGGTAAGCAGGGGCAGGCACTTCAAACACAAACCCGGGAGAATCGACGACGGCAAGGATTAATTGGAAATTATAATGTTTTAACAATGATTCAGGACAGAGATTTTGACTATTTCGGCGGCGGGATCAATTGAGGTGCGATGAAATCGAGAACAGGGAGCACAGATTATGTCACTATTTCTCAACTGTGAGAGGAATTCACCAGGACAACTGATGTATGAACAATTTTAGAGAATTGTGGTTCATTAAAGATTATAAGAGATGTCAATATGAATATTTGAACTGCAAAACTAGCGACCAACCATGTATGATTTATGAGAGGGTTTTTCTGTAAATCTAAATAACAGAGGGATTGAATTGGATGTCGGGGTTTTATGGCGCAAGGTCCCAAATAGTGCTTGGCGTGGTGTGGAAGTTTGGAGAGTGGGGTGCCAGCTCAGGTGTTGCCTCGTCATCTGACCATGGTTCAAAATTACGTGGTGTTGTCCTCGGATCTTTCCCTTTGGGATTGATCCCGGACCGTCACCAATAGCCCGTTGTGTTGCTCCAGTGTGACGTTAATTGAAATACCCCCCCCCCCCCCAAATAGTGCTAACCATTTTCTTTCGTAACCTGGTACGCAACGAAATCTTGTTATACCGCTCATTTTAAAACTTAACGATGTACATCGCTAGAATGGTGATAAGTTTAGTAATTATTTTTTCTTCTCCGGAAGTTTATTTTTACTTACAATGAAAATAACTTTCATAACGAGCAAAAGAGTCAATCGTGAGGAGCAAGTGAGACTCCATGACATAGCATTGGAAAGTATTCTTAACGAGAGTAAATTAACGATACACATCGCCAGAACGGCGATAAAGTAAATGAGTTCATAACGGGAAGTTCTTCGGAAGTTTGTTTTTGTTTACAATGAAAATACTTTCTTCACGAGCAAGAGTTCAATCGTGAGACGTTAGTGCCGACTCCATGATTCAGCATCGCCAGAAGGACGACAAATTGACCTATATCAACCTAATGCAATGCAAGTCGAATATACATACATAAGAATAGTTTTCTATAAAATTTGAATTCTAATTGCCTTGGTTATTTGTTATTAGATTTTTGTTAGATGCAAAATTGACATTTTCTTTTCCGTGAAAAGTTGTTTCGAAAAGCAAAATAAATTAAAAATAAATATAAGAGCAGATTCGTAAGAATGAAAAACCTTCAATTTTTAATAGGGAATAATTTGAATCATTAACGTGACGACAAAGATAAAAGACAAATAATGGGTAAGCTGGCGAGGATTCACAATTCAAAAGCCTAACGTTTATGCTTATAACCTTTAATGAGCAAAGGAAAAAAAATCTGCTAAATTGTGAGAAAATCAAAAATTCAAAACAATCAGTTTGGGACAAAACATGAATTCTACAAATTTCGTTTGAATTATTCGCACGAGTAAAGCCAGTTTTATGAATTCTTGCTTTCACGTCATTAATTAATAATTGCTTTCACAGTGGTAAAGATTATGAATTTTTTTTGGTCTGATTCAACGATGTGTCACCATATCCACTCACAGTAATCCTTTTAAAGTAACGAAAATTAACACATAAAAGACCTTTTAAAAATGTGATAAGATCATAATTTTCCATAACAAATTCTATTTTTAGTTTTGGAATAAAATTCTAGCTACATTACCCAGGGTTCATAACGTTCAAATTTACTCATTGCCTTACAAACCATGAAGTGAATACCAATCAGAACCCATCACAGCGCAGGAGTGGGAGAAACAAATGCACATATATACATCATCGCCAGTCCCGGTTTCAGATGTCAAATTATTGAGCTAACAACAGAAATCCCCTATGGCAGAAAGAACGAGTGAAAACATCCTTCATCTTGCCCCTCTTTTATTGGCTAAACTCTTTCTTCCTACTGGTTTCCAAATCCAATCGAAATTCACCATCTCTAAATGGATTACTTCGCGCCACGTGCCCCTTGGCGATGGAAGTTGGCGATGGTGCTACTGTTCGTCGCCAACCTCTCCAAGGCAGGGGAATTCTCGTCCAGATTTATTTTGACACATTCACCGCTAAGAATGTGTGACATTTTCTGAATTTTTTTTGGAAAGTGGGCACAACCGTCTCGCGTCTAGAACAAACATAATCTCTTTTCGCATACTGAGAAATTATTCCGAGAGTTTTCACGGCTCATTCTAAGAATTTTTTTCCTTTCTTTGGTTTTCGACTTCGAAGGAAAAAAATTAAAACTCCTTAATGAAAAAGAAAAGTTGACGTCATGGCGAATTTTGTCATGCCACCGTTGCCATAATTTAGACTTGGCATGCTTGCTTAATAAAAAAGAAACACTTCAAAAATTTCTCTATCCCTTGTAGTTTACATTTAAGGTACAGTACACTTTGATATATAAAGTTTCTAGGGGACAAGAGAAAAGCACGATATATCGGGGTCTGAGAAAATTTTATTTAATGAAGAATAAAAGCACAAATTTTATATTAAGTGTTTTTTCATTTAAAATAAGGAAAACTACAATACTGTAGAATTATTAACACACGGCCGATCATTTATGATTTTTCTAACTTCCTTTTGGGGTCCAAAGGATGAAGAAACTCAATCTCCCGAACTTGACCGTGTTTGTAGATGCCCCTTCTAAATTTCAAATGATGTGCAGGAGAATGTTGATAATCCGCGGTAATGTGGACCTCGGCACCTCGGATAACCAAGAACTCGGTTAAAATAGACGTATTAACACAAAATAAACTATACAAAATACAGAAAAAAATTGATATGCATATGTTACTACTGCTACTTAAAGAATCATAAAGCAAGATTAAGAATACTCGATACTAGGATTTGTCACGGAATGTATTTATTGTGATAAATTTATATTAAGTCTGGACGAGTCATTTACCTTTTTTAAACACTCCTAACTGCATCACTTGACTCTAACAGATCAATGCATTTTAAACATTTTACTTTTTCATGTTGCTGATGAAATGGTTTTAATAAATTTACCTCTATTACTTTCGAAGCGTTTATTTTGTTTTCATGTTTTCTTAAATGGTTATTCTGCTTTCGAATGTGAATTTGAAATCCTTTTTTGTTGGACTTTATTTTATCTAGCGTTTGGCGCAGCTTGTCCATTTTAGGTTGGTTGGTTTTGGGGTTTATATGATGCAAGGGTCATATTTGGCCAAGCCGAGCCAGACACAAGGCATACAATTTCAAGTAATAGACACACAATAAAAGGTTTACTGACTCAAGAGAGAGAAATACATCCAGGGAGGAATGCACCAAACAGGAATCAAACCTGCGTCACCTACAACTCGAAGGTTGCTACCGCGGTGGGGCATATCCAGTGAATCACGACGGCCCCTGTCCATTTTAGGATATTGCACCATAAAACCCAAGCTAAATTTTATTTGTCCTCCAAATAAATCAGTCAAGGACAAAGTGCGCAAACTTGTGTTCAAAGCTTTATTAAAAAACCAAGCATTAAATTCTGTACGGATAACACGTACACTAGGATAATCAAGGTTCAACTGTATTTTCAATTTTTTTCCTTGACATGCATCCATGTAGTATTCGAGTGGTCAGCGCTCTGGCTTCGGTTCAACAAGCTCTGGGTTCGATCTCTGTCAAGGCAAGAACTTGTGGTTAAGAATCCCTTTAAGTCGTGGGTCTTGGTCTAATTAGTCCTCACGTAGAAAAAAAAATGATCGCACAGCGATGAACTAACACCGATGATCTTATAAGGGGTACACACGCGTTTATCTGTTCTGCAATCTTCCCTGCATGACTTCCAACCAGTTTTGACCTTCTTAACCAAAATAATCTTTCCATAGAATTCTTCCAACCAATAGACGTGGTTAGTTGGCTGTTGGTGTTTGTTGTGGGGAGAAAGCAGTATTATACTACTCGGAAATCTCGTGACCCACTCCAAATGGTTTCGACGAGATATCTCGTCATAAAGATATTAAAGATTTTTTTTATGATGACGAGATCAAGCGATCTGGTCAGTTTTTTTCCTATGGTGAGATATCTCCTCCATCAAGATCAGGCCAGTTTTGCTAATGACGAGATACCTCGTCGAAACAACCACTAGGAAAGTTAAACATGAGTGAATCAACGAATTTATGTCCAGAAAGTCTTAAAAATATATTCTAAATTTTAATTACGGGAACTTTAAATTCTGAAAATGGGTTAACACAAACTTGAAAAGAATTGAGAACAAAAATTCTTAAACGATAACTACTACCACCCGTAATTTCAATCGATTCTACAAATATTAAAATGGTAACGCCGATAAACATCGCCTATCCAAATCATGTGATACTTTCTGAGAAAGGGGTAGTTAATTAAAGTCGTACTAGATCGACACAACGAAGGTCTGGGATCAATCCCGACGGGAAACATCCGAGGACAACGAAACATAATTTTGAACAACGGTCAGATGACAAGGCAACACCTGAGCTGGCACCCCACTCTCTAAACTTCCACACCACGTTAACGTGAGGACATTTGAGGCCACGACAGATTTAACGTGCACCAGCCTCCATGTACACGGCGGTCTTTGGCTGGACCGAGTTTCGAACTTGGAAACCTCCAGTTGCTTAACCGTTGCTCTTCTCAACTCGGCTACCACGGCCCTACTTTCTGAGGAAAAAACCCGTGAAACTTCAATCTCGAAGCAGTTTGCACTCTGGCGTGTCGAAACGAATCCTAGGAAGCTAGATCAACACGTTTGAAACGAAAGTTGACCAAAGTGATGAGATTGTGAAGTTTCTACTATTGAAATCCATTGTGAATGAAATTAATTTGTATTTTCAGTCTAGAATTCTCGGGGATATGAAAGGAGATTATTTCATTCTTCTCGTTAGGTGCTGGCAATTAAAAGTCTGCTAAAATGTCTCAACGGGGATGGGTAGTTAAATTAATGTCGCACTGGAGCAACACAATGGGCTACGGCGACGGTCCGGGATCAATCCCGAAGGAAAAGTCCGAGGACAACACCACGTAGTCAACCACGGTCAGATGACGAATATGTTTTGGGGTTATCTTTCCTCAGTTTACTAGCTTTGTGGACATCTGAAGATGGGGTGAGCTTGATCGAAGTTTCAACGTATTCTCTCTCAACTACATCTTCAATTGGAACCTGCATGGTGTTCAAAAGAATATAGCAGAATTTATTGATAATTATTTTGTTAAATATGAAAATTACCAGTCAATTTTTTTTTTTTTGGGGGGGGGGGTGATAGTCCAGTTGGTGGAGTTGCGGATTTACAACCGGAGGGTTGCAACTTCGAAATTCGATCCAATTATAGACTCGTATACGTGGGGGTTGGCGGGTTAAGTCTATTGTTGCCCAAAATGTCCTCAGGTTGATATGGTGTGGAAGTTCGGAGAGTGGGGTGCCAGCACAGGTGTTGGCCACGTCATTGGGCCTTGTTTAAAAATTACGAGGTATTGTCCTCTCCTGAGATCTTTTCCTTGGATTGATCCCGGACCGTCGCCAATAGACCGTTGTGTTGCTCCAGTGCGACGTACTCTCTTCATATTCCCAGGAAACAGGATATACAGGTAACAGATACTCACTGGAGCTGTTCAACCGAGGCCAGAGAACTAAATACTTAAAAAGATTTAAATTAAATCTAGAGCGGAAGAGGAATACTATGTATGGGATGTTTCTAAAATTCCAGCGCAAAGCTTAAGGGGAAGCAGATAACACAAAATCGAACAGTATTTACATAGGGATGTATGTCAGCAAGCGCCATCTGGATTTGCCAGAGGGTCTGTCTGACAGAGAGATTTGTCTGACAGTGCCGGCAGTTGACCAGTTTCTATAGCAATCCATGTGCCGATGCTGTCACGCGTGTATTAGTGTTGGTGGCTGCAACTTTGAGTGCATGGGGGCTGTGCACCAGCCCCCCCCATGGGCAAATAAAGATGTTTCTATACTTGCTGTCTTTAATTTCTGCAGCCTCTAACACATTATTTCCCAAAGTGGGCGCTAAAGGAATCAGGGAGGGTGTACAGGGGTAAATGCTCCAGGGGAAATAGGGGTGTTGAGGCGGAAAAGTGAGCAATAAGATGCTAAAAATGTATCGCTTGCAAATCTTTTCAGCAAACACTCTCATCCACTTGACCACACAGATTCACAAATGATGCATCGTCATTGATTCTATTAACCCTCCTGGTGGTTGTCTAGACTACGTACACGCCATTACAAACACTGACTTAATCCTCATGGACGAGATATCTCGTCATTAGAAAAAACTGACCAGATCTTGATCATGTCATCGTCAAAAAATCGACAGTATCGATGACTAGATTTTGTCATTAGCAAAATTGGTCCGATTTTGATTAGACGAGATATCACGTCAAAACCACTTGGAAAGCCAACGAAAAGAGAACCTAATATAAACAAACTGGTAGCACGACACTATGTCCTTCCTTCCCACTGGTTAGGGGGTGCGGTAGCCAGTTGGAAGAGCAACGAATTAGTAACCGGAGGGTTTTCGAGTTCGAAACTCGGTCCAGCCAGACTGTCGTGTACACGTCTGGTGCATATTAAACCTGTAGTAGCATCAAATGTTCTCACGATGGTGTAAAAGTTTGGAGAGTGGGGTACCAGCTCAGGTGTTCTCGTTATCTGACCATGGTTCAAAATTAAGAGGCATTGTCCTCGGACCTTTTCCTTCGGGATTGATCCCGGACCGTCGCCAATAGCTCGTTGTGTCGCTTCAGTGCGACGTTAATTAACTACCTACCTACCTTCTCACTGGTGATTATTTTTTATTTGATTGATATTAATAGTGAACAATCTGGTGTATTCCAAACTAGTTTTTTTGCCATTTCGGGACCGCAGTAGCCCGGTTGGGAGAGTAACGGATCAGCAAGCGGAGGGTTGCGAGTTCGAATTCAACCAAAGACCGTTATGTACAAAGGGGGCTGCTGCACGGTAAATCTATCGTGGCCTCAAATATCCTCACGTTGGCGTGGTATAGAAGTTTGGAGAGTAGGGTGCCATCTCAGGCGTGACCTCGTCATCTGACTGTGGTTCAAAATTATTTGGTGTTGTCCTCGGATCTTTCACTTCGGGTTTGATCCCAGACCGTCACGAATAACCCGCTGCGTTGCTCCAGTGCGACGTTAATTAAAATGTTACTACTTTTTGACATTACAAAATTCCACACAGCAACATAAATGTTTTGAAGAAATTGAAAATTATAGCCACATTTCCAACTGATGATCGCTTGAATTAGTTTTCCAAAGGGGTGCTGAAAAACACTGTCTTGGAAAAGAGGGTTTTGAGCCACAACAGTTTGGGTATCTGCTCTAGAACATCCAGGTGGAGTTTACGGACACAGATCCCAGTGGGAATAGTTTTAATTTTCTCTACCTCCACTTTTCAAACACTAAAACATCCTTAGCGGAAATTTTCATACTTTTGGGAACCATCAGTCACCTCACCCTTATCCTTCGTGATAGATCGATGCAAAATATTTAATCAGTAAAATGTAATCCCAGACAATTTTCGAAAAGCCATTCGATGCTTCAACTACAAGAAATCGACACGACTTCTTTGTCAAATCGCGCATTAAAAAATGAGCTGCAATACCTCAGACAAGGAAATGCGTAAAATCAGACTTCCGCACGAAAGAAATTTAAGTAGAGTACTTCAAAATCTTACAAACCTGATATCTAGTCAACGGAAATAGAAAGGTCTTTCTTCAAAGATATTCGCAAAGATTTGCTTTCACCCAATAGGATAAAAAAAGTTCAGTTTATTTATCTTACAAACCAGAAATGTATTATTCAGCGCTCGCTGCATTGAAAATTTTATTCTAGAAGAAACTGTAGGAGTTAAGTCCATTCTGGTAGCAAATAACATCAGGACAAGGCGTCTTCAACGATTGAACACAGTGAAAGAGCTTTTTCTCTTAGAAATAGATGTAGAAGCCACCGGAGTTTCCAGATCATTTGAAATTACTGAAACTCTTTATATTTATTAGCAAAATGATATGGTTGGTATTCAATTTCCTGTTAGTTCCCCCTATTCTGATATCTACAGAGGTTTTTATACATTTGCAACGAAACGCAATATTAGTTTTAAAACTTCCTACACTAACTTTAAGAAGGGGCAATGTACACAAAATTAAACTGTATTTAGAGATGTATGCACCTGGATTTGCTAAAGGGCGCTGTTTTGCAGCGCGGCAGTTGGCCAGTTTGGGTTATTCTGTATCGTTTTACGATTGCTGGATGGCTGACTGACGTGCACTTTGTATACGGGGCGGCTAACAAGAGCAGCTGTGAGATTGTGTCGCGAACGGTACCCGGACAGATCCGTTGCAAAACGTTTGCACCATACTTTAAAACGGAACATTTCATGGATTATTGTAAAACATTACTTTTTACGTTGTTTACAATTGTTTGTAGTGATAAAAATTGCAATAGTTGTCACCAGACTAAATATTTCCATGCATTACTTGAATTAAAAACATTACTTTCTCGTACCATTATATTCCATCTCTTGCCTTTTTTTTATTCTTCTACCGCTTTCTTGTACCAATTTATCAACTTTCCAGGAAGTTTAAATTTGACAGTTGAGCGGCATTTGCGATAAAAATTTCTTTTTCAGGTCAAATCAAATTGTCAGGTTATTCCATCCCAATTTTTCTGCTTTTCTTCTTGTAACCATTTCAGTAGATTTCTGAATTTTGGAAACACCAATATTAAAACCAACGGCGAAAACGAAACCAACGCAATTACAAACAGCTGATGCAAAATAATCCATAAAGTCACAAAACAAAATTGTAGAAACGATCAGTTGGTTAGGTTGGACTTAACTCTTTGAGGCGAACGATTTTAAAGGGATAAAAACCAAGTCGGCACAGAATTGTTTATTAACTTATTCAGCTTCAAAATTAGTGTAAAACATAAAATAACATGTTTTTTTTTATTATTAAACGATTTAGTTACTCAATAAATTTTTACGAAAAAAACATTTATCGTTATGAAAGATAAAAATTCACAGCACCACACAATTCGTCAACCTTAATCACAAGTGTCAACAACTTACTAATGCGTTTTGACATGTGTCAATTTTTGTTTTCAGTTATTTACACATTTAGCGTTAGTTCATAGCATTGCCAACTCAATGAAAAACTTTAAATAAAATATCAAATTGTATGACTATGAGTCATTTCAACTTTTTGAGGTGGGTTAAAAAATATCGCACCATGCATAAAAAGCTGAGCAAAAGTGGGACAGTCTAACCCACCTAACCCCAGTTAAAGACACAAAGTCAAGAAAAAGACGACATGAACGGCAAGAGAATTAACAAAAGTATAACATTACTCAGCAAAACGAGTAATTTTGCTTCGTATGGTTTTTATTTTCTGATTTCAATGGATGTAGGTATGTTAATTAACGTCGCACTGGAGCAACACAACGAGTTATTCTGATTTCAATGGAAGTGATTAAAAAGGTGTTTTAGAAAAAGCTCATAAATGAAGAAAAAAAAATACTCCGATCACGAAGAAACTTAACAAGAATATTTTTTTAAGTAATTAATATAACTTTATAAATGTTTTTTTTTAAATGTTGAGCAAGTTTTGGTGCCGAGTCCCCCAAAATCACACTTTTCTTTGGATAAAGTACGCGTTAATGAAATGCAACGACGCAGTTTATCTAATTAAAAATCCTTTTGAGCACTTCTGTTTTGGATTAATTACGTGACATGAAAATGGGGAAAGCACTTTCAATTTCGCAGAAACTCGTAGTAATCTCAGTTTCCATCGACAAAAACAATGACAGGGATTTCGGAACGAAAAGTTAAAACAAGTGTCACGAATAATCCGAAAGCACAAACGAAAATTAGCTACACCCAAAACAGAAAGAACGGGAAGCACACGACAAGAGCAGATATGAAACCAGTTAGCCATTTCCTCAATGAAACTCAAAAGTGTCCCAAAATAGCACAAAGGAAATACTGTGTTGGAACTGGCAGTCAGAAAGAAATCGGGGATCAGCCTACATTTCAGCAGACGACGAAATTTGATTAAAAATAACAGAAGAAAAGAGACAAAACAAATATAGCGCAAAACAAACAACAGGTCCGGATGATTGCTTTCTCAATCAAACAAAATTAAAACTCGTGAAAAAATTCTTTCCATACAGACATTCTTTTCTATCGCATGATTAACAAGAACAATAAAAAATTCAATAGAAAGACAGATACGGAACAAAATTAACTATTTTTTTGCAATGCTAACAGCTGGTAATTGGTATTTAACGAAAATCAAATTAAAACTAATTGCATAGATAAGGATTTGGTAATTAGAAAACTCTTGAATTCAAACAAGAAACGGAATAACGGGACTCGAGTTTTGAAATTTCTGATTTATCAACAAACATGAAAGCGAATTTTTTTATTAAAATTGCGAGAGAATTTGAAAAGCTAGATTTGCAGAATAAGTTTTCTGTTCCAGAATACACATTCGGCAGCGGCTCTTGTCTTCGTTTTAGAACTACGGTTTCTCCCTCATAGAACAGGATTTCTTATACAATAATGCAAAATTATAGCTGCCTTGATATTTTTCATAATATTTGCATACCTGCCAACATTTCCATTCTGAAAACAGTACAATGTTTTAAAGGATCATGACATGCATAGTCTCGCGAAATGTATAACATACAATTTAAAAAACAAGCACCCATATAGTATACATAATCCCAAATATACTGATTACTTTGCATTTTACTATATTTTACGTGTTTATAAGAGATGATAATGTCTCAATAGATTTGTTGATTTAAATAAAGTAAACATGATCGGGAATATTGTTTTGAAAATTTAAGAGGACGGTAGGCAGGTAGTTGAATTAACGTCGCCCTGGAGCAACACAACGGTCTTTTGAAGACGGTCCGGAATCCATCCCGAAGGGAAAGATCCGAGAACAACACCTCGTAATTTTGAACCACGGTCAGATGACGAGATCAACACCGGAGCTGGCACCCCACTCTCCAAACTTCCGTGCCACCCCAATGTGAGGACATTTGAGGTCACGACAGATTTAATGTGCACCAGCTCCCATACGCGATGGTCTGGTTGGATCGACTTTCGAACTCGTAATCTTCCTGTTGCTAATTCGCTACTCTTCCAACCGGACTACTGCGGCCCCAAAATTTAAGAGGAATAAAATTGCCCTACGCTTCTTGCTAAACACATGGTCAGAAACAAGCCACTTGATTGGAAGGCGATCCTGCAATTACGCAAAACGGTAAGAAAAAAATAATTTTGAAAGGGAAAATTTATTTTCCCTTATGGAATTCAAAGTTATTAAAAGTTTTCTGTAGTACGGATTGTTTATTACTAGAAGTAGTAGTTCGCATCTATTATGTGTTTTGATAATAAAATCCGAAATTTATTTCTAAATTTCACTAAAAGCTGTACAATTGTACCATAAGCCTGTACCAATCGTACCATAAGTCCATACAACCGTACCATTAAGCCAAAATCCGTATCCGCTCATTGTAAAGCCAAACAGTACGAGTTGGTCATTTTTAACCATTTCATAGAAAAATGACTAACTTGTACTAGGGTGAAAGTCTCCACTAAAACCCCTTTTTTAGTCGCTCAGATACAAAATGAATAGATTAAAGCACAAAATGTGATAATTTAGTATGAAACAGACGTTGAAGATCACACCAAGAAATTTTTAGTTTTTAGTTAGAACAGTTTAGTTAGAACAGTTTTAGTTAGATTAGTTTAAAATTAAAAACTAAATATTTTCTTAATTAGTTAATTCAGATCCCGATATTTTCCTTTCATGGTTGCCATGGCTTGGCGCCAAAACTTCGAAATCGGCGTCGCTTGGAAAATTTTCTTCTATTAGAGATAAAAATCCATCCGAGAAAAAAAATTTCCATCCGCAAAAAATTGATAAAATCGACTAAATTTTCGTTGACCTATGATGAATTTAAAGAGAGTTGGTAAAAGTCGCCAAAATTTTGAAAATAAGAGTTTCTGAAACGATTTTGCTTAAAAAGATACCCCTAGTCGCCAAGGTTGAAATATAATTGCAAAACGTCGCCTGTGGCAGCCCTTCATATCCCGCCAGTCTTTTGGCTACCCCCAGTTTTTCCGATGTTGTGCAAGTGCACATGCAGCACACCATTCAGGAACGGCCCGGCGACAAACAGTACACGAAAACACATTTAACCTAATTAAGTTAAAGTAGTGACTTACCTCAGTTTCATTCTACACCCTCAAATGTTTTTGCGATGTTTCAAGAGTAAAGAATGAAAAAAAGTGTTCCCTGCACTGACGTTTTTCAAGATAAACATATTATGTAATTCAATTTTACTATTTACAAAATATGGGAACTGCTCTGAATTGTTTTCAATTGATCAGATGTTTGTAGCTTTGGTCGCTGATCAAAAGTTATTGTTTGATGACGTCAATTTATTCTTACTATAATTGGTTAATCATTCCTTTAATGCGAATGATATTGAAGCACCTTTCAACTGATCAGAGCACAGCGCTTTTTTTTGTTCGATTTATTTAAAAAACAGATTTATTACTTTATTTTTAATAACTCTGATAGCTTTAAGATCTAATTTTGTTAAATCCTGGTAACGTATCAAAGGATAATTTAATTTATTTTTGAAAGATAATATTTAAGGAAAGAAAGGAATGGGGCAAGATTCCATTTGTCAAAATTTTAATCTGAAAACTAATATTCGGCTTTGGCTTTTTAAATTCTGGAGAGTGGGATGCCAGCTCAGGTGTGACCTCGTAATCTGACCTTGATTCAAAATTACCGTCGCCAATAGCCCGTTGTGTTGCTCCAGTGCGACGTTAATTAAATACCTACCTACATGTAGCTATCAAACGATAATTTATTTCCGAACGTCAGAATTTTAAAATAGCAAATGTGCCAGTCCAAGTTCTATCAGTTTCAAGAAAAACAGATAGACTAACTCCGAATGTTTAAATTCTGTTGTTTCAAAAAATAATTGGAACTCATTTTTGAAAGATGTTTAAATTCTGGTGCATCAAACGAAAATTTATTTTATTATATTTCATTAATTTTCAAGGGATGTAATTAAAGAAAAGAATGGGACAAGACTTCATTTTTAAAATTTGTATGTAAGAAACTAATCTCCGGCATTAACTTCCGAATCAAGGTGAACTTTTGAATCGGCTCTTAGCTTTGAATTTCAAAATTCCGTACCAAACGATCATTTATTTCCGAAACGCATTCTTAAGTAGCAAATGTTGCAGCAGTTTGGGTTTTATGAATGTTTCATGAAAATCGGATCGGCTTTAACTCCGAATGTTTAAATTCTGTTGTTTCAAAAGATAATTGGGAACTCATTTTTGAAAGATAATGTTTGAGTAAAGAATGTGGCCACATTTAAGTTTCGTTCGCGAGTAAACATTTTTTCACGGAACAAGACGCTTTAAATGCTGTAATTGTTCTCAAAACAAGATAAAGCCGGCTCTCCTTTTAACGAGCCCCACGGGACCGAGGAATGAGGTCGTGAAATAGAAAGTTGGTTGATGGCAATTTGACTTTGTTATGTTCGGTGAAACTTTGTTTAATTGTGCGTATTTGTAAAATCGGTCGATGACTGAATAGTTTTCTAAATTGTGGAGTGCGACTCCTTAGGAGGAGGCGGAGGATTGCGAGTTTGAAACTCAATCCAGTCAAAGATCATCGAGAACGTGGGGGCTGGTGCACGTTAAATCTGTCGTGGCCTCAAAGGTCCTCACTTTGGCATGGTGCGGAAGTTTGGAGATTGGGGTGCCAACTCAGGTGTTGTTCTCGTCATCTGACAGTGGTTTAAAATTAAGAGGCGTTGTTTTTGGATCTCCCTTCGGGATTGATCCCAGACTGTCGCCAATAGCCCGTTGTATTGCTCCAGTGCGACGTTAATTAAAATACCTACCTACATCCAAATTTACTAAATCGGTCTGATTTTTTAGGGTAAACAGGTAAAACTATTATTTTCTTTTAAACTGAACTCACCTTTTAGCCATACTTAACCAAATGCAAAATAAAATTTATACTAAACTATAATTTTCTTAACTACCAATCAGCTCGACTTGTTCTAAGTAGAACTTTAGTGAAGAGTTACATACTTAGTCTTGGGCTGTCTCCATTCTGAAACTTATACCCCCTGTGTATGACCTGATACCATCAAGATCCCAAAATGAAACTTTGAGGAGTTAGATAATAGCGCAAAGTAATGCTCTAATTTTTGCCAGAATTTCGAAAATGCACATTTTAAAGTCTAAATAAAAAAATTAAGTTGTAAGAAATTACAATCAAAATGCATATTGTTTCACATTAAAAAGCCCATTAAAGGAGCTCTAAAATGAGACATTACCTACTATAGACCCAGATTCATTATCTGGGTCTATAGTGGGTAATTATAGTATTCTATCATTACTCAGATCTGTATATTATCTGGTTCTTGAGAAAATGAGTTAACTGTCTCAAGATGCAGCAATTTTTATTAAAAATTTAAGCTTACTAACTTTAGAACGGAAGTGAAAATTTGTCATTATTTTCTCCATTAATAACTAGGCAAGGCCATTTTATACCGAATCGGGTTTGATTAGATCTAAGTAACAACTTATAGGCGGTGCAGGTTCGACTCCTGTCAGGTGCATTCCTCCCTGGGTGTATTTCTTCTGTGTCAGTAAAACTTTCATTGCGTGTGTCTATTACTTGATATTGTTTGTCTTGTGTCTGGCGCAGCATGGCCAAATATGGCCCTCGCGCCATAAAACTCAAAAAACCAACCAACCGTAGTATTTTAATCTCTTTTTACAGCACCCACAGGTAGGTAGTTGAATTAACGTCGCATTGGAGCGACGGGCTATTGGCGACGGTCCGTGATCAATATTAAAGGGAAAGATCCGAGTGCACCTCGTAATTTTGAATCAGTCAGATGACAAGGTCAACACCTGAGCTCCCCACTCTCCAAACTTCCACACATGCCAACGTGATGACAGCAATTTTCGGTGGTTGTTTAAACTGAAAAGTAAACACAAACCAAAGCTGTTTAACAATCAGGTTTCGCTTATTGTTTTTTACACTGACTACATACGAGCACGTATGAGGTTCAGGGAACCAAACCGAAGCGGTCGCCCGTGTTGTGCACGCGTTCGAGGTCAGCCATCTCGCAGTGGGGAATCGGAGATCTTCCGCGTACGGGAGCCCTTTATCGACGTAGAAATGACTAACACCATGAATATTATCGATTAGCAAAATACGAAGGTCGGAAACGGCAGCACCCGAGGTGAGATCGAATACATTTTGAGTCTGTACCTATATGCATGTTGGCATTGCAGCTGCCACTTCTACAATTGGGAAGACTGAATTCCAAAATGCACTGCGAGAACTTTAAAAAATCGGCCTATATCTTAAAATTTACGCTCATTTTAAATAAAAAAGATTTATTTTTTATTCAATTAAAAAATAATTCTGAACACTTTCTTGCCATAGAACGGATTTTACCTGCTTCATCCATGGGAAATGCTTGAGATGAAATGTTTCCTTCAAGGCCCAACTTATAACAGAATAGCTCGATGTGTTGCTCCAGTGTGACGTTAATTAAAATACCTACCATACCTGCCAACTTATCATCTAGACTAGATCAAGACTTAAAGAGGCCTGTTCAGTGATACGTTTTAGGCAACTTGGAAATGATTTATGGCTCTAAACGAAGGACGGATCGGTGAAAAACGTATTTCAAGTTTTGATAGCTCACTGAATGGCAAATTGGAAATACATTTGTTGCAATTTCGAAATCTAAACGAGGAAACGAAACTACTTATTTCTGCAGCCCAACATGCGCCAAAAACTAAATGCAACTTTCCTGTACGCATTCCGAACATTATGTCACTTGGCTTGTTTTT
The DNA here is from genome assembly GCA_933210815.1 of Meta bourneti. Taxonomy (NCBI): domain Eukaryota; kingdom Metazoa; phylum Arthropoda; class Arachnida; order Araneae; family Tetragnathidae; genus Meta; species Meta bourneti. The sequence goes on along the minus strand of OW119926.1, from coordinate 77,643,348 downwards.
CGAACACGATTCCGGCACATCGAAGACAAAAAAAATTCCAAAAAATGAATTCCGAACTGTTAAATACGATTGCTGATGAGTCAAGGCCAATCAGATCAATCGTCACCAACACGAGCGATAAACTACATTTTAAGGTAGTCCCTATTTCATGCAAGAGCATTTGGGTAGCGGAAGTAAAACCATCTCATTCCGTCTGATTTATTAGTTTCACTGTTCTCATACAGCACACACACATCTCGAAACGCCAGAATTCCTTTTTAATTCCAACTCCACCGTGTCATAAAGAGCATCAGCAAACAGTCCGGATGCGATAAAAAAGGTCCCCCGTGCAAAACCTAATAGAAAGTGTCCATAAATTGAAGAGACCCAGCAATTACACACTGGAATCATCATCGCCAGTTCGTTCACCTAACTGAGGCGAAAAAGAGACCGTTCTGGAGAAAGCGCACGCCTCGAATATCCGCTCGCCTCCCTGTGCTGTTCTCTCTCTCTCTGTATGGAAGCAATTTCGACGTTTAAACACAAAAACAGATGCAGCTGTCGTCTTCCGCTCACGCGAGCTTTGATTGTGGGCAAGGAAAGCAATTAGAACTGCATTGCGAATAGTACACCTGCTTTTAAGAACTTGGGAAGTTTCGTTCAAGAGGGATGCTTATTCATGTTGGTGGTTGCTGTATCTTTGTGGGGCAACCTCATTGTTAAGGGGTGCAGTGGCGTACCCAGAACGCAACCCCCCCTCTGGCCCAAGCCTCCTCGATATTGTTGCCCGAATCTCTACAAATAAAATATTGTAAACACCACAAAAAAAGTCCCAAAATAAATGTCACACAAAACACTTACATTTTTTTTCCGAAATAATTGTCACATGTGAAAAAGATGGAAAAGATAAATATTTAATCGTAAACTAAAAGGCTTATTTTTCTAACGTGGTTAAATATAGCATATCAAGACCGTATTTGCCGAAAATAAAACTTAAGGATAACATTTAATGTTACTTAGTAGGTCGGTCATTTTCCACGTTCCAGTTTTTCTTTCTCAATTTGTTCAATTCTGTAGACCAGATGTCATCTGGAAGGTGGGCTGTAATGAGATGTCAAGTCACTACACTTTCCATTCCTCTTTAATATGTTAAGGACAATTTTCTAATATTTTTTTTCGAACATCGAAAAACGTTTTCACGACTTTTACCCCAGCCTTTGTTTACAATAAAAAAAAGTTACGATCGTGAGGCATTTTTAGTTTGCCCTATAACCGTTAACAAATGTTGTTCCCTTGGTTACAGTTCACTTTAAAATTGAAGGAAAACTGAAAATTCGAAAAAAAATAATGTGCAAATGTGACAATTATTTTGGGAAAAGAGAACCAACAAAAATACTCTTTTTATTCAAGTAAAATAAGTTATTTAATTCTTACTGTATAATTTCTTATAATGATTTTTGCATGCTCAAGAGATGTCGCTGCGGCGTAATTTGTATCTTCTGCAACGTACGCTCTCGCTGTGTTAACTTGTTTACTCCCGACTCGCACCATATGTTAAGCTTCATGAAGGAGCTCTCGCAATAGCTATTATGAATTACTATTCTCTAGATAATATAATAGTTCTTCAAGTGGATATTATGAATTAATATCCCCTACGAAGAATGAAAACAATGGTTATGGAGATTGTTTCATCTGCGTTGATTCCACATCATTTTTTGTAACCCATCAATCCTCTAACAGATACAAAAGTAAAACGTGAATTTTCAGATGTAAGGTTTAGTTGTTCGCTAAATTCCATTTTAATGTAATTTATTTAGGAAATTTTGCAGTAAGCCATTGTTCAGTCCTTCGTATATCATCACTTACTGTAAGTCTAGTAATCAAGACCTTTTTTGAGTCATAAGACCTTAACTTCGCATAAAAAGGTTCCATTGCCTACCACCTCCGAAATAAATTCCTGTCTACGCTAATGATAGTGTGAAACTTCCATGCAATGGTTGGTTTGTCGCTCTTTTGTCTAGTAGGGCCCATTATAAGGATAATATAAAACAATGATAGATGACACGGTGATATTTTACACTTTTCGTCGAACAGTTTAGAAAAGGTTGAAATCACGCAAAAGCTGTTTAACACACCCATATTTTCAAGGGGTTGAATCGTCGGCACTGTAACGTAAGTGGGCCGAGGGGTGTGCCACAGGCACAGGCAAAAGTACAAGTAAACATAGTTTTAACAGGAATGTACACCGTCTGCACAATTAATTCAGGGTTTGTGACCCTCGGTTGTGGGCGCTGCAAAAAATGAAAAACGAAATACACGTAAACGGCCGACGACCACGTGCCAAAAAATACGCCTGCCCAATTCAAGTTCTTGAAATCGTCTCCCTTCTTCCGTCCCTCCAGTTGACACCGAGGGACAGTTAATTAAGAGGGGGCAGTCGTGCACACCTTAAAAACTATCAGGACGGGAATCTTCCCGATAGAAAAGTCGAGATTTACGACCGGCGGTCAGTGGAAACGCCAAGTGTTGACCTCTGGCACCGAGCCGTTAGTGTGGACGTTACAGCACGAAAGTAAATGTCTATTTTTGACTGTGTTTTCAATTAAAAGCATTTTCCAGACTTATTTGATGCTTTATTTTATGCCAAGGCAGGAACTGAACCATAACCTAGTTTGATAAAAAAGCGTTAAAAAAAAAATCTAGCGTGTTTAAACTGAATGCGTTTTTGGCGAATAGCGTCTAATCTTTTTTCACTTTTTTTGCGGGTCGTTTATCAAGAAATTTACAATAATAAAATATTTCCTTTCCAAAATTTACCTTTCTTACCCAAACGTACACAGTGTTTCGAAAATATATGGCCAAATTGTAAAGGATAATCGAGGGGCCCAAAATAAGCATTTTTTTGCCGAAGAAAGCGTGTCCGGAAATGGCACATTAAGGGGGTAGAGGAAGCTGTTTAGGTCAGTCGAAAACATCGTTTCTCTTAAGCGTTATTCCCCGTTCGGATTTCCAAAGCCAAGCTCCAAATTCGTGTAGCGATGCATGTTCATATAGAAGTTTAAAAATTGTCGCACGTGTGTAATGTATGAAAGAACCCTACGTTTGTTCACTATCACACCTAACGACTATCAGCACACACGGTCAGTTGTTAAACACGAAGGATTTTTGAAGTGGCAAATCATGTAAAAAATTGTCATTCATCTAGGACCAAGCAGTGCGCGTGTGGCTAGCTGCTTGGCCAAAAACACTCTTTTCTTGAAGGCATAAAGAAGCTTGTGCAACGAAGGAATAAGTGCTTGAAGAACAAAAGGTGATGGTAATGGTAATTAATTAACGTCGCACTTGAGCAACAGAAAGGGCTATTTGAAGAGGAAAAGGCTAAAAAATAACGTTATTGCAAAAACTTTAATTTCATTGAAGACAATTTCATTACAGACAACTGACTTACCGCCGTTTATAAGTCAGAAACTGGGGTCTTGCTTTGCCCCTTCCTCAATAATTACCACAAGTAGGCCCATTGTTTTTTTATAATGCACAGTAAATTTATTCTTTCAAAGTTGGTGAACACATTCTCTGTGCTAAGAATGGCCCCAATTGGATGCAAGTCCCAACTTCTAGAATAATTCCAGCACAACAGCGGACTAAACTTCAAGAGTGCACCCATCGAACACACATTACAACACTTTTCTCATCCCGTACAAAAAATTTCACAATTATTCTTGTACCCCTTGCACGGCATACACAAAACCCCAAAAGGCACTACAATAAAAGCACACTGCAGTGTATCCCTTAGGATGGAAAGTGAAAAGGGGGACATGCGGGGGATTCCAAAGGTTTCCCCATAAAAGGAAGGTGCTGAGCACATGGTGTTAAGCTTTTGTCCCACAGAATCCCTGTCCCAACCCCCTGCGTCAATTTAGCAGGTGTTTCTTGCGAGAACACCCGGCCTGTGGGATTTTTGTCTCGGCCCTTGACCTAGTTGAGAGAAGGGTTGAGATATTTACCAGCATAGACCCTGAATTTTGAGATGTCTCACCTGAGCTCTAAAGAGTAAAAATTTACTTAGGAATTTCTGTGTACGCGTTGAATTATTAGTGAGTGACTATTTGGTGCTGCACCGGGGAAGATAATTTTTTGGTCCATCTTCCAATGCTAAGTGTGTAAAATCTAAATGGGAATTTTTAGTGAATACAAAACATAATTTTTGTAGATTGATCTAAGAAACACTTTAAGAACCATCTAGAGCAGAAATGGAGAACCTAAAATATTCGTTTCACTGGATGGCACACGGGTACAATTTCAAGGATATTAACCGCTAAGGTATGAATTAGAAGTACCACTCGGAGCAGTTATTTTGACAATTTGGAGCAGCTTTAAGCAGATTCATAAAAAATTTTCGCAAGGAAAGTGGAAAAAGTAACCCCGGTCGCTGTCATTTGTTTCTGGTTTGCTTCAATCCGTAATTGGAGATACCGATTTAGCGATATATAACTGGCGCCAAACACACGCAAACATCTTTTAAGATTATAAAAGCAGCGATTTAAGTTTTTTATTGCGATTTTATAGATTCATTTTCGAGTAAAACATCGATAAAATATGGTAAATCATCGACGTTTTTCACTAAAACTTGTAATTTGGGGGCCACTTGGTGCAATTGGCGCAGATTTAACTCTCGCAATTTGGGTGGCACACGTCTGAACAGTATATTCTTGCAAATAACCTAGCTCTTATATTTAGCGAAAATGAGTGTGCTTTTGATGCTGAGAACTGTACCCAGAAACCACTTAACTAAAACAATGGAACAGCCTTGTACAGAAATGTTCAGCCAGTTGATAGTGCTAACACAGCGTTACCAATTTTGTTTGGACAGGCTGTGAGCAGCTGTGCTCTTCAATGAACTTTGTAAAATCAGTTGTCAAACCGTCATAGTTAAAACTTAAAGTGCATCTTGCGTGATGCTGAAGACAATAGGTTACGAACCGAACATAAATGAATGACTAGCCTAGCAAGGCACGTTTACAGAAAAACATTTCAGGGGTGATCCTCCCAATCTCCTTTCTCGCAATGTCTTACTCGTATGATTAAAATGTATCTTTGTATGTTTTACTTGAATGCTTAGCGTATCCACGTACAATATTTTCACTTCTGAGATTAACCAAACTTCGATTTAAGCTGATTAAACCGGTTTCAGCGAGCATTTTAAATTGTTTTTGCTCCATGGGCACTTGATTTTTGCCCCCACGAATACGTCCCTGCGTCTAGGCGAATGGTCCAGAAGCCACATATGAAGCTAACACTGACTTGTTCCATCCCTTCAGATTCAAAGACGGTCACTCAACCCATTATGGATTCTTTGTTCGCTTCAGCAACAAATCGAATTGTTATAATGGTATCCGAGCATTTTGTTTCCAGATTTTTTGTCTGTTTTCACAGACATGTCTACATTTTGACGTGAATACTTCTTTAAATTCGGTCAGGTAGAGCGGGGGTGGAGGGGTGGTGTCTCTACAAAAACTCTATCGACCCCAAAATTGGCAAGATTTGTCGCGCTTATATCTCGCAAACAAAAATGATAATTTAATGTTTTAAATTTCGTTTGATAGAAGGGTAGAAGGGGGGAATTATGGCGCAAGGGCCATATTTGGTCAAGCTGCGCCAAACACAAGACAGACAACAGCAAGTGAAAAATGTGAACAGGGAAAAGGAGTGATTTGTGAACAGAGTAGTGGGATGAAAGCAGAAAAAGATCGCTTGTGTATCCCGCGAACGCGACCCCCGTGTTTACCAAAGACAAGATAATAACAGGATCTATAGTATTGTATAACAACAATAACCGATAAAGTAAAATTTGTAAAGTAATAAGCAGATAAGTGTGCTGAGTTGAAGAACATTTCCATGTCGATAAAACTGCGAAGGAAACATGAACAGATAATATGTAAGAAACATATCATTTGAAAGAAAAATTCAAAAAGAATCAGAAAAGCCCAAATTGACCAATGCCGAACGATGCAGATTGTATAAAGATACTAAGAAAACCGAGAGGATCAATGCCGTATATCTCAATGCACAAAAATCCCAAATCATACTTTGAGTGATACTACTCTGGACACTTGCATAGATTTTAACCTTTATAAGAAACATCGATGGTAATACTATGTGTATTTTACTTCTATCATTCGCCTTTGATAAATAAAATTTTATTTCACTTATGCCCAACAAGACTTTATTCATTTACATTTTAACCTTCCTCTGATAACGCAAAGACGGATTCACACCTTAAGCGATTGCGTCCTGGTACACAATCTACCCCATTTTTCCTCAGCAAAAGTGGTTTCTAAATAGATTTCCGAAGTGACAGCAATTGATGTCGAAAGCACAAGACGCATTTTTTTTTGGTTTTAACAAAACTTCGATTTACAAAGATAAAGCTAACTTCAGCACTTATTTTTGCAATATCATGAACATTTCGTGGAGTGACCCAGGCATCTCCCTCTCAATACGTTCCTGCTAGTAGCATTTAGTAACAGGTTTCACACTAATTACGTAAATACGATTTTTCAATAATCTTGTAAATTAAATAAGTTCAAATTGAAATTAGCTTTAAGCCTCACGCACTTTTTTCTGTTAGCACCATTTCTGATACTTGCAAAAACAAAACAAAAATCATGATGAGATGGTATTTTAAATAACAGCAAATAAGGGTGGCACATTAGACAATGGGAAGCAAACTCTGTGTGGCACACTCTAGCTGGGAAAAGAAGGTTCACCAACCGCGGTCTAGAACGCAGTTAATATCCTTTTAGAAAAATAAAATTACGCTTCAAGTTAAATTTTAGCTCCTTACGCTTAATATATTTCCAACTGTCAATAGAAGCAGAGCTTTGACCAATTTTTTTTATAAACCAGATGTTCACGCAACCACGGAATTTCGTCAATATCAAAATAGATTAGAACAAGAGCAGTGGGGTGTGGAGAAGCTGAGGGTACTGTGGAACATACAATCTTACAATGTAGCCTTTGGACAAAGAAGATTCTCCGCCAAACTAAAGAAACGTACGAATGACGCCATAAGTAAACCGTATCAGTGCTGGTAAGTAGGTAGTTGAGTTTACGTTGCACTGGAGCAGCACAACGAAATATTGACGACGGTCGTGAATCCGCGACTCTACCAACTGGGCTATCGCGACTTCGTTTCAGCCCTGGATAGCATCATAAAAACTTTTTAACAGACGGAATAGAACTCCTCATCTAGAAAATGCGATTAAAAATAACTCTTAAATTTAATTTTGGTATGTAGGTATCTCAATTAACGTCGCACTGGAGCAACACAACTGGCTATTGGCGATGGTCCAGCATGAAACCCGAAGAATTCAATTTTGGAAAAGAAGTTTGTAGCAAACAATGAACAGATGTTTTCTCGGACGGATCAGGTTAAATAAATATGATTTCTGAAAAGAGAGCGATGTAGGACATTCGTGTCTTATATTGTGACAATAATAATTCTATTACGTTGATTGTGAAATGAAGGACAGTTGGATTTCTTCCAATTAGTCCAGTATTTCTATTATAATCGTAATACATCGGGACATTTGAAACGTTCAAAACCTAATATAAAAATAATCTTTACTCCTTAATCAGCAGGTTTCACTAGCTAACATCTTATTTGGAAAGAAGGCTTGTTTATGTAAAATATGTGGAAACCCTTTTTTCTGCTTACGTTTTGATTCTATTTCCTAACATTTATCATAATCGTTATAGAATGTCGTTATAATTGTCTAACTTCCGATATATTTCGTCGCTTAATCTAAAAATATCTACTATTTTGCCTTCTATTACAAGAAAATGCGAGAAACATTCTTTGGAATTATGGCGACACTATACAAAAAGATGCTTTTCCTAACGTTTATAACAAAACAAGCAAAATCTTCACATGTAAATAATTCGAACTCTTACGTTTGCATCCTAAGTCCCCAAGTAAGAGGTTTATAAATACAGTCGGCATACATTTAAACGTAAATGGCGAATGACGTAAAGTCAAATGCCTGGCATTTGTATCATTCACATTTTTACCTAATATCCCAAGTCCCCAAGATAGGTTTATAAATACAGTCGGCATACATTTACAACAGCTATTAGTATTATATATATATATATATATATGGCAATAACACTTCTTCAATGATAACCTCTAAATTTTGTTACTCCTTTAAAGAAAAACCACAGAGAGCTTTTCTAAAAAATATTTAGAATTGTATTTTACCTGCCACTTGCAGTAATTAAAGACGAAATAATCTTTTTTTTCTGTAGAAAGTTTCTAATCCTGTTCCAAGCACAAGCAACAAGATTAAAGCACCGAAGAAACTTACCTAAAAATAAATAAAAAAGAAATTACTCAATAGAAAAATAGTAGAAAGAACTATTTGGTAGAAAAATCAAGATACAAGCTCTAAGCGATACTTGACGTTAAGCGACTCCTCATATATCACAAGAAAAAGGAAGCTAAGATTACGAACATAAGAGAAAAAAATTCTTGACATAGTTCTCAATAGATTGTATACTACAACGATTTTTTCTATTAAACACAATTCATTAACTAAACAAGAAAATTACCACTACTATATACTTATGTTTGCGGTAACAATATCTAAATTTTATAAAATACAAAATAATAAATCACAAAACGACGTGCTTAACACTTACAACGTGCTCAAACAAAATGACATCGCAACAATAAATGAAATACTCAACATTCTAAAAGGATTCTCTGCAAGAAGACGTAGATAATGTCCCATACAAAAGTAAAATCAAATAGCCTGTAGACACATTGATCCTAGTGAGTTTTTGTAACCTAACAACCGTTTGTTAGTTTAAAAGCGTTTGACAGCGTTTATAAATTATCAATTGTCACTTGTGTGAAACTTAAAAATACGATGATATTGTGAAAAAATAACATAGTTAGATCAGCGGTTCTTAAACTGTAGGGCCCCAGAATTATAAGGGCGAGACAATAAATATTTTCCTTTAAAGTGCCCTTTAAAAAGTTTTCCTTTAAAGTGAGTATTTTATCCGTAAAGAAATAACAAGATTTTTGAAAGATAAAAAAACACGAAAAAAAAAAAAAGATTTATTAACCCATTAACTATAATATCGTTGGCCTAGAGCAGAAACTCTTTAACTGACACTTTCTCCGGGAACGTTGAATGCCTATTTTCATGATGAAGAGAAATGCATCATCATATAACCTGTTTAATAAATATACATCAAAATTCCTACAATTTTTATTTTTTGTCCTAAAAACCAATAGGTTATCTTTAAACAGCTGTATACTATTTAAAAATATTTTGTGGATTAATGAGTTTCCGATTTAAGCCGACGATTATATTCATTCAGTTTTCATTTTGGAAACTGAATATCATAAATTGAGAAAAACTAAACATTCTCATTTCATCACTACAAGGCAACCAGGCAACTAGGCTTATCTGGAACGATTACGTTTTCGTATTGATAAGAAAATTAGAACTTTGAGCGAATAAATCGATAACTGATGAGTTTGATAATGTGGTTTAGGTACTAATTTTTCACGAGATTGAAAACAAATCGAACGCCACTAATAAAAAGACGAGTCATTGTCATTTATCTGTGCTAAAATATAATTTCAAATGTATTTCCGCGATGATTTTAAGGAATTGTTGGATCCTATTAAAATGATCTCGGATCATTGAATATTAAAGATGAAGAAAATCTTTTCCCGATGAGTGATTTGAAAAACTAAATCCTGCGAAGTCATTATTCATCCATTAAAAAACTTGAGGAGCTTGGTTACATGAGTGCATTTTTAGGTGGCTTCTAAAATGTTTTGAATTAACGTCGCACTGGAGCAGCACAACGTGCTATTGACAACAGCCCGGGATCCATCCCTAAGGGAAAGAACGAGGACAGCACCTCGTAATTCTGAACTACGGTCAGATGACGAGGTCAACAACTGCAACCCACTTTCCAAACTTCCACATAATGCTGCCGTGAGGACGTTTAAGGCCACAACAGATTTAAAGTGCACGTACACGACTGTCTTCGGTTGGATCGAGTTTCGAACTCGCAACACTCCGCTGATCCGCTACTCTTCCAACCGGCAACAGCGCCCCATAAAATGTTTGAGACGCTGAGTTAGAGTAACATATAAATGCGAATTTATGACATTATAGTGGACCCACATGAAACGGGTTACCCATCAATCTCAAAAGATATTGATTTCTCTTAGTATGATGATAGTATTAGTCTAAAAAAACTCAATTGAGCGCTCGCCATTCGATTATCTAATATGACATCGATGTGCGTCCAAATAACACACATGAAGTTGGGTGGGCATTGTGTGTCACTTAGACATCATTTATTCTAACATTGGCCTTAGAATTATGTACGAATCCTGAATTTTTAGAAACGTTGTTTTGGTACTCCATTGTTCAGTGGCTCTTAGAAACTGGTGGGGCCGTTCTGGCTCAGTGGGTATGCCCACTGCGCTAGCAACCTTCGAGTTGTACGAGGCGCAGGTTCGATTCCTCCCTGAGTGTATTTCTCTCTTATCTGTCAGCACAACTTTCATTGTGTCTATTACTTGATATTGTACGTCGGGTCTGGCGCAGCATGTCCAAATATGGCCCTTGCGCCATAAAACCCCAAAACCAACCATAGAAACTGGTAGATCGAAGCGCTTGGTTATTAGTTTGAATCTCGTATGTGTCGAAGTCTGGTTGGTTGGTCAAAGTTTCCTGGAACCTGCAGCTTTCCAGAAACCTGCAGGAAGGCATGCTGTACTACAGTTTGGTTATGCGATCACCCAAAACTGTGGGAGAACATGGTGCCCCAAGGTAACGCAGACTGCCAGGGTCATACGATCCATAAGTCGGAATTGGAGGATGTTATTTTTATGTCAAAATGTTATTTTGGACACGAAAAGCAGTAAGTAGTCTCAACACAATTTTAAATTAATACTAAGTGTAATTTTTAACACAGAGCCTCAAATTTAAAACTTATTATTCTTAGTTATACAAGCAGGATAAATCACAATCTATTAACTTGATCCAATCCAAGATCATTGTGTACGTGGGGCTGGTGCACGTTATATCTGTAATGGTCTCGTCACTTGACCGTGGGTCAAAATTACGAGGTGTTATCCTCGGATCTTTCCTTTCGGGATCGATACTGGACCGTCGCCAATAGCCCGTTGTGTAACTCCAGTGCGATGTGCATTCAACTACCTACTTACCATACCGTTCTATCCATATAAAATAATAAACATCAACGTAGTGTTTATAAAAAGAAAAGACAACAAAATTAGGGACTGTTTAATGCTAAGATAACATTCAACGAGAAAACTAATAAATGATATTTATGCTTCACCTTTTACACGTTGCCAGGAAAGACGTACTTAAAATTTGCTGCTGGAACAGCCGCGAGTGAAGTAATTTCTTATTCATAAACTCGATTTTACCATACATGTTTACTTTTTTTACCAAAAGATGGTGGGCGCCGTCTCACCGAAATCGCCCCACACTCTTTTTACCATCAACAAGTAAGAAATTCGGTGTTAATGAATTTGTTGACTTGAGAGCAGGGTTTGAAAATAAGACATTTCAAAACAGGTACATTGGCGATGAAAATTTTCAATAGCAGTTTTTAGTTCACTTTTTCCTAGACTGGAGAACTGGGCGCTGTTTTGGACTTAAATCAGGTATTAGTTCCGTATTCAACCATTCAATGTAAAAAGCATTTCAAGGTAATTAATGCATACAGGAGCACCAAATATGACCATATTTTTTTATACGGTAACAAGTAGCAACAACCTACTTTTCCGCGAGGTGCATCTTTTTACTGCAAAAAATGAAAACAAAATACTTTCTAACTCTGGAATAGTTACATTTTACATATGAATCATGAAAAAAATAAGATAAGAACCTCCCTCGTGACAAAAATTGCTGTTCAGATAAGATCTCAGGCGATATTATGTCCTATTCTGACTGCGCTCTGGGGGCACATCTGTATAAAGACTTCACGTACCATAGGTATTCTAGTGATCTTTTCTTTCCCCATGGAGTTTACTGTTTTTTGTAAACACGGAGGTCGCGCTCAAGGGATACCCAATTGATCTTTTTCTGCTTTCATTCCATTACTATACTCTGATCCCTCTTTTTCCTTTTCACCACATTTTCTTGACGTAGTCGCGTGTTTGGCGCAGCTTGGCCAAATATGGCCCTTGCTCCATAAAACCCAAAACCAGCCCTCTTTTTTTCCCTCCCACATTTTTTACTCGAAGTTGTCTAATGTTTGGCGAAGCTTGGTCAAATACGGCCCTTGCACCATAAAACCCCCAAACAACCCATACTGACTGCACATAGCGCCTTGCGGCAGTATACTGGAGTGTGATATAAAAGCACACATAGCGAAAATAATAAAATATCGTGCGGTTCCTGCGAGAAGGCAATTGACCTTGGGTCAGTTGATTTCTGAAAAGGTGCGACAGCGCATTAGAAGACCAATTTCATATGCAAAAGTATGAATAGCGATCGCCGTGGATGACACCCCCTGCCAACTCATTATCAATGCTATCGCTTTCGCCACGGAATGAAAAACCAGAATCCGCGCAAAAGACGTCAATTATAAGAGATTTATTCATGTTTGCTTGTAGCAGTTGGTTGGTTGAGTTTTTACAGCGCAGAGCTGTTGGAATCGGTCTCAAACCTCCAATTATAGTGCCGTGTGGGGCACATAAATTTGAAGAATGTAAATCTTTGAATGTATAAAAGTGAAGAAAGATGGGGGATCATGATCTGATCAGACTTCTTGTTGTTTTCTAAAATGTATGTTTTTAAACTATAAGACTTGGCTACGTAATAAAATTTATTTTTAAAGTATAAAACTCTGTCTTCAATCGATAAAACCCAACAATTGGTTATGGGCCTCAGACCTTAAGCTGAACCTGAATTCTGCCACTACCGGTTTCCAGTATGATGGGTATTCAAGAAATGTCCATGTTTTCCTTCCCGAAGTTATCGGATTTCAACTATGCCACGTGGAAGACGGACATGAAGGTATTGCTAATGGACCGGAACTGCTGGGAATTTATCACTAAAACGGAACCTCTATTATTGGAAGATGCTCCAGAACAAGAAAAAAGAGACTATCGTTATAGGAAGCAGAGGACATACACAACTATCTACCAGGGCATAGACAGAAAATATCAAGTCTTAATTTCATCTACTGAGGACGGTAAGGAAGCCTGGGATATATTAAAGACCAACTTTGAACCAGCAACTAGAGCACGATTGGCAGGCCTTGTGGACGAGTTCTTTTCAATCCGCTACCAGTCGGAGGACGAATCCATTGGACTCTTCTGCAAACGAGTGCATGAGAAGCTGTTACAGATAAAAGAAGGTGGATTCGAAATCCCAGACCTCTTAGTTTGCTTTCAACTAATAAGACATTTGCCTCACGAATACGATAATCTGGTACAACTGCTATACAGGATGGATGACAACGAGTTCACGCTAGACAATTTGTCTAAACATTTAATAACAGAATCCAGCCGAATCGAGCTGAAGCGGAAAGACAAAATTAAGTATCGTGGCCGATGCTTATGCTACAAGAAACAAGTCATCTAGATACAAGGAGACACGGGCGTCTACTCCTGATCACAGCAGATGCGTACTGGACCCTGAATTAATTCCTTCAAGCCCAAGAAAGTCGACAGTTTGTCGTATGGGGCCGCGACCATTCTGTAACTACTGCAAAAAGTCGGGACATTACGAATCGAAGTGCTTCAAGAAAAGCAATCGGCAGAAACCTGGTGGTGAATTATTTTATATGGAGGACAATCCAAAAACTGATCTTCAACGTGCCTATGCAGTTTCAAATTTTTCAAATGAAAGACCGAGGGAATTTCTCATTGATTCAGCTGCAACTGCTCACTTCTGTAAAGAACGTGATATGTTTACGACATTCAGAAAACTACCACCACAGAAGATCCTAGTCGGAGACAAGGACAGCACCTCGGAAGTATTAGGTATGGGTGATATTCAATTTACAGTTTTAGATAGAAACAGAAATTATGATTTAACTTTGAAAGATGTTTTATACTCACCTAATATGAGAAGAAATTTAATTAGTGGTGCTCGTATTGACCTTGTGGGAAACCAAATTAAATGGGGAAATAACAAAATTATTATTTATAATAGTTATAATAAATATTTGTTTACTGTTCCCAGAATTGGAAAATTGTATATCTTAAAAGGTTATCCCAAGATTAAAAATTATACATATGTAACTGGTTTAGATCTAGAAAAAGCCCACCGTAGGTTTTGTCATGTTAACATGCCCTTAATTGAAAATATGAGTAAAATTAATTGTGTAAAAGGAATTGAAAAACTTAATTGTAAAAATATAGATAAAAATTGTAAGATTTGTGCTATTGCTAAATCCACTAGAATATCCTTAACAAGAAACTATATGTACGAAAGGAAAACTAAAAATGTTTTGGAAAGGATCCATATGGATTTGTGGGGTCCTGCTCCAGTTAACTCTCTAGGTGGAAACAAATACTTTTTATCTATTATTGATGATTTTTCACGTAAAGTAACTGTTTATATTATTCGAAATAAGAATGAAGTTTTTGATTACTTTAAAAAATACTTGGTTAAAGCTGAAAGACAGCTAAATGTTAAGTTAAAATGTGTCCGAACTGACAATGGTTTAGAATTTTGTCACAAAGAATTTAAAAAGTTTTTAAATGATCTAGGAATAAAAATCGAAAGAACTTCAACTTATACCCCTGAACAAAATGGCGTTGCAGAAAGGTTCAATAGAACAGCCATGGATTGTGTCAGAGCTATGCTTCAAGACAGTGGTTTACAACCACAATTTTGGTCAGAAGCACTTTTAGCATTTATTCATACTAAAAATAGATGCGAACACAAATTAACTGAGGGTATATCTCCTAACGAAATATGGACTGGTTTCAAACCATCAGTAAAACATTTTAGAATTTTTGGCTCTTTGGCATATGTTCATATTCCTAAAATACAGAGAAATAAATTACAACCCAGAGCAAAACTTGGTATTTTGACAGGATATGGTTTGAAAACTAAAGGTTACAGAATATATATCCCAAACGAGAAGAGAATAGTTGAAACAGTCCATGTTCATATCGACGAAAGTAAGAAAGCTGTTGATGTACTATTTGGTAAAAACTTTGAGTACGTTTCTTTCGATCTTAATTCTAATATTCCTATTTATCAATCAAATGAAAATATAAAAGTAAAATCGGAAAGTGAAACTCGAGTTTTAGATTCTAAAGATTTGGTTAAAACTGAGAACTTAAAATGTCTTAACATTTCAAATTGGCGAAGAATCGAAAAACCTAGAAATAAAAGCAATAGGATAGATGTATACTATTATTCTCCTGAAAATTTGAGAATGAGATCTTTAAATGATATTAAAAAGTACTGTACTAAAAATAAGATTAGGTTTGATCCTGTAAATTTCAATTTTAAGCCAGAAACTGAACATCCTAATGTGGATATTTCTAATGTGCCATCTACTTCTATTGATGAATCTAATTTTTTAGACCAACAGATGTACGACATGTATGATCAGTGTTACAATGTCGAAATCCCCAAAAGTTATGAAGAAACGCAAGCAAGTAAGGATAAAATTAAATGGAATACTGCCATGAATGAAGAAATTCAGATAATGAAGGATAGGCAAGTATGGAAATTAGTGGACACACCCCCAAATACAACCATAATTGGAAGTAAGTGGGTGTACAGCATAAAAATGGACGAAAACAATATACCTAAAAGGTATAAAGCTCGTCTTGTTGCTCAAGGTTTTAAGCAAAAACCCGGCATTGATTATAAAGATATTTTTTCACCAGTTGTGAATTTTTCTATTGTTAGATTATTGTTTGTACTATTGATTTCTATGTTGGGTTGGTATCACTGTCAAGTTGACGTGAAAAGTGCATATTTATATGGACACCTTAAGGATACTACATACATGAAACAGCCAAAAGGATTTGTGCTGAAAGGATCCGAAAACAAAGTATGTCTATTGGAAAAGGCTATATATGGTCTGCATCAAAGTGGTAGAGAATGGAATTTGGAATTAGACGGTATTTTAACTAAATTAGGATTTTCTCAGTTAAATTGGTGTAATTGTGTCTACAAATTTAAAGATGTAATTTTAATTGTTTATGTAGATGATATGGTTTTGTTTTCAAAAAGGGAACATTTGATAAATGAAGTAATCGAATTATTGGACAAAAAATTGGATCTTACAGTCCTAGGTAAAACTAAATATTTGTTAGGCGTAAACTTTCAAGAAATTGAAAATTCGATTTATTTACATCAAATTACCTACATTGAAAAATTAATGTCAAAATTCAAAGATCTTCCTAAGAGTTTTGTGAATTTACCTTTTAAAATTGGTTGTAACTTACCTGATAAGGTTAAAGAGGAAGAAATAATTGAAAATGATTTAATGAGGAAATTTCCCTATCGTTCCTTAATAGGATGTTTATCGTTTTTGTCAGATAGATCCAGACCAGATATTGCATTTGCCGTTAATATAATGTCTCAGTTTTGTAATGGTTATACTTACAAACACTGGTCTTACGTTGTTGATATTATGAACTATGTTTTTCTTACAAAGGATTTTAAAATTAATCTTTCCAATGTAAAAAGTTCAAATTTGATTGCTTTTTCTGATGCAAATTGGGGATGTGGTCTCACAAACAGACATTCAAGCAGTGGCTATTTAATTTATTTGGGTAACATCCCAATATCATGGAAATCTTCTAAACAAAAGTGCATAGCTCTTAGCTCAATGGAATCTGAATTTATTGCACTAACCGATTGCACTAAAGAAGTTATTTGGTTTAGTAGACTTATGTAATCACACAAACTTAATTCATTTATAAGACCCCAAGTATATTGTGATAATCAATCTGCTATCTATTTTTCAAAAAATAGTCAGGAAAATCAGAAAACTAAACATATTGATATCAAGTACAAATTTATTCGTAAATTAATAAAAGATGAACTATTTAACGTAAATTATATTTCATCGGAAAATAATTTGGCTGACTTTTTAACAAAGCCTTTATTGTTAAATAAATTTAAAAATATTATTAGAAAAATATTTTGTTAGATTTATATATATATATATATTGAATTGTAATACATCTGCTGAGGTTTTACAACCGATGGGGCCGCATGTTGGAATCGGTCTCAAACCTCCAATTATAGTGCCGTGTGGGGCACATAAATTTGAAGAATGTAAATCTTTGGGTATTTGGGTATTTCAATTAACGTCACACTGGAGCAACACAATGGGCTATTGGTGACGGTCCGGGATCAATCCCAAAGGGAAAGATCCGAGGACAACACCACGTAATTTTGAACCACGGTCAGATGACGAGGCAACACCTGAGCTGGCACCCCACTCTCCAAACTTCCACACCACGCCAACGTGAGGACATTTGAGGCCACGACAGATTTAACGTGCACCAGCCCCCTTTGTACACGACGGTGTTTGGCTGGATTCGAACTCGCAACCCTTCGGTTGCTAGTTCGTTACTCTTCCAACCGGGCCACCGCGGCCCCGTAAATCTTTGAATGTATAAAAGTGAAGAAAGATGGGGGATCATGATCTGATCAGACTTCTTGTTGTTTTCTAAAATGTATGTTTTTAAACTATAAGACTTGGCTACGTAATAAAATTTATTTTTAAAGTATAAAACTCTGTCTTCAATCGATAAAACCCAACCCATATTTGGTCATGTTGCGCAAGACACCAGATATACAATATCAAGTAATGGACATACACACAAAGAAAGTTTTAGTGACACAGAAGAGAGAAATACACACAGGAAGGAATCGAACCTGTGCCGCCAACTCGCAGTTGCTAGCGCAGTGGACATACCTACTTAGCCACATCGGTTCCAAATTAATTAATAGATTCGTCCAAAACCACACATGACTCAACTCACGGAAGTAGTACTATAATGATGTTTGGTTTTCATCGAGCTCCAAAACCAACTTTTAGTGATATTTCATTACCAGTAAATTGTCGACGAAATTCTCAGTACAGGTTTTTCTTTCTTCCCAAGTTGGTATACACATTTACAAATCACTGCTTAAGTCAAGACTATTTGTCCTGCTGGTTCAGTAATTAAAATAGAAATGAAATATTGATTACAACCCTTTCAGTGTAATATAGATCGAACCTCGCTCTAACGAACACCAATTCGACGAATTAACGATTTTTATCAAAGTAAACGAAAATGACTCAAAACTCCGATGGGAAAGAATAAATAGTCGCGATTTAACGAATCATTATCCTCCCATGATCCTTGGTTTATTTTCCAATTTTCCGGCGGAGACGTGCACTGCATTCCAGAATGTGATTTATGACCTCCAACAATTATCCAGAATATATTAAAACTGGTATTGATAAGTAATAAGGTATGAGTAAAAAGGAATTTTGCAATTGAAATGGGTATTTTGTTACGGTTAGGCAGTAAGCAATGTAGGTAAATCGATGTTCAGCATTCAGGCATTAATTCTTTGGCCTTACAATGGCGTTACTGATGTTACGATTTTCTCTAAATAATAAAGGCGAACGTTCTTTTAGATTTGTTAAATGGGGATTTAACTACATCAGGATACACAACACACACGGCCTGCGAGATGCTTATACCCGGTCTCACATCTAATAACACTGAACTAAACCAGAGAAAAGCATTTTAGTTAGTTAAAATTTTAGTGGGCTAAATTTTCTAAAAGGTAGATATGAGAATGTCTGAAGTAAGAAAAAAAATTGCAGCACGGCCGCAAGGTTATACGCTAATTCGTCTCGTTAGCTCATAGTACACTGCTGTTTGTGAAAATTGCAACACTATGAAAGAATCATCAGAAATAAATAAAATTTATTCCACGTATTACTTATAGTGGTTTAAATAAACGATCAAATTTACAGAGCAATAAAACAAAAATAATTCCGAAAATCAATATCTTGTGCAGCCGGCACGCGCAGCGACGAGAGCCTGTACACGTCGTGGCATTGAATCATACAGATTCTGAATGTCATGCTGAGGAATGGCATTCCAGATGGCCTCTATCTGATGCCAAAGTTCAGTCGTACTCTCTGCCCGACGAGCGGTACGAGCGAGTCGCCGTCCGATGTAATCCTAGACATGCTCAATGGGCGACATATCCGGGGAACGTGCAGGCCATGGAAGAAGCGGAACCTGTCGTGCACTGAAGAAGGCTTGTACATTCCGAGCAACATGCGGACGGGCATCGTCTTGTTGAAATACAGCTCCGGGAATGCGTTGCAGGAGAGATAGGACCTCGGGCTCCACAACCGCCCTGATGTAGCGCCCGCTGTTCAGGGCGCCCACAATTTGGAGTAGGAGGGATCGCCCATGATATCCAATAGCGCCACAGACCATAACGCCAGGCGTTCGTCCAGTATGACGCTGAATAAGACACTCCGGGAGAAGGCGTTCACCTCTGTAGCATCTGAAGTACGCGTTCATCGTTATAGTCCAGATTGTAGCGGGACTCATCTGAGAAGACGACTTGTTGCCAATCGGCACGCCATTTGCTCTGTTGGTGAGCCCATTGTAGCCGGAGGCGTCGGTGGTTCAGCGTCAAGGGAATCCTTGCAAGTAGCCCATGACGCAACAAGCGTCGACGAACTGTGGGGGCAGACAATGACACATCTGTAGACGTGCTCCAATGTTGTGCCAATGCACGAGAGGACGCTGTACGGTCCGTCACCAACAAGTGTTAAGGTCATCTCGTGGTGACGTCATATTGCGTGGCTCACTGCCGGGGTTTTGACTTGTCCATGGTCCATCTCTTCCATACACGCATCACTGTTGTGGCATTACGCCCCGTGCGAGTGGCGATTTCACGATACGAAAGTCCACCCTCACGGAGACCGATCATGCGGCCCCGTTCGAACTCCGTTAGTTGCTCGTATGGCACTCTGCGTGGTATATTGACTTCTAATCAATCATTTACAGCAGTCAAACGACGATACACACATTTTAACGTACCTTTACAATGCCTTTTATACACGGCTCACTTGGAAGTTTAGAGGGTGTTTCTCGGTCAACACATGCGTGATCGCTTTGTTATTCTAATCATTTGCATATCCTAACCTTTGCATTTCCTGCAAATTTCGTTTAATTTGCATGATTCCTTCATGGTGTTGCAATTTTCACAAACAGTAGTGTATTTATTTGGGTGAAGCAAATGAAAGACCAATTCAGTTGTCAATTCAGTGTTTATCGAAAGCTGACGAGTTGCTCTTCAGCGTAGACTAAGTTTGATATATTACTGCTTGGCTTTTCAACGACATTGTGAAATTTTAAGTCAATTCCTAATGATTGGATTGGATGTTTGGGTTTTATGGCGCCCAAAAGCGGACAAGCTGCGCCGCCAATTCCTAATGAATGCCGCAGATATGTAAGAAGGCAAAGAGCGATGCATGTGGAAAGTGACCCAACAAGTCTGATAAAATTGGTGACGTGTTAAAAAAGAGTCCATAAAAATGCTTAAGACCTGTACAGAAAGTTTTTAAGACGGGAAAATCTCAAATTTGTTTTTGAGAAACTCGGAACAGAAATTTTGAAGTAGTTTTTCATGGCAATTAATTTTTCACAAAAACGTCCGTTATGTACAATATCGATGCACAGAAGTTCAATTTATGAAGGTGAACCAAAAATGTCCTGTAAAAAGCTCATCGTTAGAACGGATAATAAATAAGAAACAACAAAAATTGACTGAAATTTCGAAACAAACCATCGGAGAATCAGCAATGGATTGAAAGAGGGATTAGGGTTTGGCTGTTTGTGCTTGTGTTGTTTGGGGAGGAGAGGAAACAAGAAAAAGCTGTCATCTAACGATCTCGGCACGTGGGGCGTTTCATGGCACTGAGCCAAAATCAGCTGTCGGAATTCTCTTCCTCTGCAAAAGAAAGAACGGCTTCGACCGGGGAATGAAGTTCAGGGACACTTCCCAAAGAATTTATGAACAAGACGGAATTCAGAAGTTACGGAACTTTTTTGCAAATGCATAATTTAAATTACGAGGCTTCAACCCTGCTCTCAAACATCCATGGCTCAGTGGGTTTGTCCACTGCGTTAGCAACTTGTGAGTTGTAGGCGGAGCAAGTTCGATTACTCCCTGAATGCATCTCTGTCAGTAAACTTTCATCGAGTGTGTTTGTCCATTATTTGACGTGTTTTCTTGTGTTTGGAGCACCTTGGCCAAATATGGCCCTTGAGCCATAAAACTCGATGCAATTAACCAATCAACTGAAACCTTCGGAGATTTCTATGGCTTGGATTCACCATTGGTTTGCTACGCGAACTATGACTAGCTCACGATAAGTCCCAGAACCAAACCATTTACCGAACATTTTTGTTGAAAGTAAAGCAAAAACAGAAAACTTATGATTTTAACAGTGATTCCCAAACTTTTCAAATAGCCCGTTATGTTGCTACAGTGTGACGTTAATTATCTACCTACCAACCTATCCAAACTTTTCAATACAAGGATCCCCTTAAAAAAATTTTCAGACTACCTTCAGATTATAAAATTAAATAAGGCATACGTAAACCTGCATAAGACCAATAATGGTTCTAATCTTTCACAATATATAGTGTACAATATTTAGATCCGTTAAATAGATTAAAAGACGTTAAAACTTCAAATTGAGGATATGCGATGGCAATTTAAAGTTCTGAAACAAATAAACAGTAAATATAAAACAAAATATTATTCATTTATTAAAATGTATTAAAATTAAAAGGCTTTAATGCCTGCTTTGTATGTTTGATTTTAATATATAACTTCAATATTAAGTCACTCTCAAGAAATTTTTACGGTCAAATGACTAGGTCAACACCTGAGCTGGCACCCACTCTCCAAACTTCCACACCACGCCAATGTCAGGACGCGACTGCTTTTGGTTGGCTCGAATTTCGAACTCGTAACCCTCCGGTTGCTAATCCGCGACTCTACCATCTGAACGACCATTGCTCCCATATAATTCTTGGATCGTTAGCTTGGTTAAGTTTTTACAGCGCAAGGGCAAAATTGACCAAGCTACGCAAAAAAACATCAAATGGACACAACATGAAGGCTCTAATTGACACAAGAAGAGAGAAATAACCCAGCATGGAATCGAAATTGCGCCGCCCACAATTCGCGAGGCAGTGGGCAAACCCAATGAGCCCCGACGATCCGTGTTTCTTGGAATCATTAAAATCAATTCAAATAATTCTTCGGCTCCCTTTTCTAGAAATCAAGCGATGCTCAGATGAATATTTCAGCACGGGAAATGAGTCAAATCACATAATCACACTTTGCGAAAACGGGATATTATGAAACCAGATTGCGGCATTTTACTAGCAGAATTTTGTCATCATCGTGATGAAGCATTCGATCTCCTTCCCGACACATTTTAGGTTGACTGCATGTGTATAGGCTATTTCAAAACTTATAGGGAGGTACATAATATGAATGCAAACCGGATTCACGTGGGATGTATGTCCACAATCGTCACCCGGATGTGCTAGAGCAGCGATTTTGAACCGGTGTGTCGCAAGAATGACACTAGAGTGCTTTATGGATGGTAAAAAGGTTTAAATTGTGTAAGATCCATTTAATTTCAACGGTTATTTTGAACATTTTACAAGTGTGCTAATACATAATTTCAAGGGTCGCTGTGGTTCAGTGGGTTAGCCCGCTGAACTGAGTTGTAGGTTCGATTTCTCACTGGGCGTATTTCTCTCTTTTGTGTCAGGAAACCTTTCATTGTTGTGCGTATGTCCATTACTTGATGTCGCGAATCTTGTGTTTGGAGCAACACAGCCAAAAATAGCCATTGAGACATAAAACCTAAAGCCAACCAACCACAAATAATTTGAATACTCATTATTTTTGTATTAAAAAATATTTTAAATTATTTTAAAAGCCACTTTGGAGCAAAAAGGGCTGGTTATTACTATTACTAGTTTTGTAAATCAATTAAAATTATACCAAATTTTTGTCAGATCGGCAAAAATGTAATCTATCTTGATGTGCTGCCGACGAGAAGGGAGTAGACCTTGGATCAGTCAAATTTTTGAAGTGGTGTGAAAGGTCGTTAGCAGGAAGACTGCCATAAGTAAAAAACTCGAATGCCGTTCTCCGTGGGTGGTTTTACCCCCACTGTGAGGGCGTGCAAGTGCACCGCGAATTTAATTTTCACAACGTTGACAACTGGTTCTAGCGTACTTGTAAACGTTATTGTATCTTAATATTATATTTAAAAACACGCGAAAACTATGATATTAATGAAAGTACTTTTGATTATGCACGTGCAAACTGTAACCATGATATGAAATGTGATGAAAATTAATTTGGAATTTGAAAGAATGGGAAGAGTAAAAAGAAGAGTTAGTCCGTTGCGAGTTCGTTGTAGTTTTGTATCGTCCTTAGTTTACAACTAAATGTCTAAATTTTTCTAAGAGTTCGTCTCCATGAGGGGAACAGAAAAGCCAATCTACAACTACTTAATCTCCAAATAATTTATGAAGATTTAACAGTTGCATGTATATATAACCTAATTTCATTTTCACAAATGTCTCCAAACAAGAAGGAAAATAAAATTCCTTATCTGTCATTAGTCTGAAGTTCCAAGGCGAAGTCATTAGTATATTCATTCTGTATTATAATTACTCTAAGAATACATCAGTGTATTCGTAGAGTAATTATGCAATCACTTTCAGTTTGTTTTCTGAACAGAAATTCTGACAGGATCTTTGATCTTGACTGAATGTACAAATGGGATGAATAAGACTTTTAATTACCCAGTTCCCCCACCAATTCTGACAGGATAAATAGAGCTGAATCAAAATGAGTATAGATGGTTAGCTGAGATTCAAAACAAGGAAGCCACAAGACCCAACCAACCGTTAGGTAAATGGACATAACACAAGGAACACAGAAGAGAGAAATACACCCAGGCGACGACTCCAACTCGCAGGCTGCTAGCATTAGAATAATCAGCATGTTGAATGCTTATCTAGTTCTACTACGTAGAATTAGATACGTAGATTAGAAACGTCTTATTTGATAATAAATGTTCTTAGAAACAAAAGTAGCTTTCAGTTGCGAATAGATTTTAATATTTCGTATTTATTTTTGATTCTTAAAATGAAGAACATTTCTTGCAAACAGATTAATTTTACTTCGTGCGTATACATTTCCCACAAAAGTATTTTATACATCGATTACAAATTCTACTAGCTCTGTTTTGTGACAATAATGGATCCGACTGTTATTGAATCTATTTGAAGTTTGGTTTGAGGCATTCGGTGGGCTATCCAATCTTTTGTCGATAATCTTCAATTACTGTGATTGAGTGGAGGCTACGTTCTCTCTCATTCATGTCTACATTTTTTAACTACCACAAGTACCTATCTCATGGGCTTTAGGTAGCAGACTGACAACGAAAATGCGATTTTTTGAACTGCTATCGAAATACAGTACACGTTGCGATAAACTATGGAATAATTAAGACTGCCATATTGACGAATTTTGGTGTATTTAGGATACTATGTACAGACTTCGAAATTAAAGTGGTTGATGAAAATAAATTAGCATATACATGGTTGCCAAAGCACTTGTGAAATAGCATAAATTTTTAAAAATTGTCGCAAAAAAAAGTCCTTTGAACCTTATTTTAGAAGCAATTTTAATTACTCAGATAATGAATCAGCTGAAACCCAAATTGTGCCAATTAAGTATGAAACAGACGTAGCAGATCTCGCCAAGCAATTTAAATTTTAAAATTAAAAACTAAATATTTTCTTAATAAGGTTTTCATAAAGACCACGTAAATTCCATAAAACACGTTAATCACAGATTCGTTGGTTTCTTTTTCATCGTTGCCACGGCTTGACGCCAAAATTTCAAAATTGGCGTCCCTTGAAAATTCTCTTCCTAAAAAAGTCCGAAAAGTATTTTTCGTTCGCTATTAATTACAAAAAGGGGGAGTAAATTTTTGTTGTCCTTTGGTGAATTGTCAAAAAAAGTCGCCAAAATTTCCGAAAATAGGAGATTTTGAGATGATTTTGCTTAAACAGATACTCCTAATCGTCAACGTTAAAAAATAGCAAAAAGTTGCCTGTGGCAGAATTGCAAAAATAATCATTCTTTTATCTCGAAAAATGACAAAATAAATTCCTACAAAAACACTTTAATAGTTTCTGTAATTTAAACCAAGAAATCTGAAACCTGCCATTTCAACGGGTTTGATTGTTCTAACAAATAAAAGTAAATTCTTTCTCTTTCCTTTTTCCTACAATCATTATTATTTAGAAAAGAGCAGACACAAAGTACCAAAATTATCTTCTCACAAACGTCACAAAACAAGGTCAGGCTTTTCTAACTTTTACCCTGGATACAAACAAGAGTTGACATCATCTGTCTTGTGTTTGGCGCAGCTTGGCCAAATATAGCGCATGCACCATAAAACTCCAAACCAACCAACCCTAACAGGAGCCATTTACAAAAGTCGACTTCGCAAGTTTTTAAGAGTCTCCGAAAAGGAATTGAAGTACTTAGCACATTCTATCCGAATTATTTAAATAATTAGGATTTATGTTAAATGCATAAATTTTGTTTGGGTCAGATGACGATACGTGCAGTGTCTGGCGAGTTTTGCCACGGTTGAACCTTGGCCAGGCAACCAACCTAATATAACCTAAGGCATCAGACTTATTTGGTCCCCAGAAATCTAGCATCCTCTTTGCCGAGTAGGCTTACCTTTGCCGTTTAATTTCAAGCATAACATAATTGGTTACAACAAATGGCATCATTAATAAACAGGCCACTCTTACTTAAGATTTCCCGAAAACCAAGTTTTATACACGTTAATCAGGTGTATTATCAGTTAATTAACTTAACGTTGAACTATTTACAAAAATCTCTAAAGCCCTAAACCTGTTTATAAAAAGCGAGTCATTTCGCAAACGTCAAATGCATAGGTCAACTCAATTTTAACGCTCTCAGGCAAGTGTGTGTATGCGTCCCGGAATTTAATTCAATTCAATAAATTTCTCAGATGGAATATTTACCATGTCTTATCAACCAGAACATAAGGTACTAAGAACAAGGTGAAAGGTAAGAACCCGTTTAATTGCCTCCAAGGTAATGTGCATGCATGCGTGGCAGCGCATTCAATGAAATCTCAAATTGCAAGCCATCTGCACGTGTTGCACGCAATTTGAAGAAAGTGATAGGTTTTAACCTACGTAACAGATTGCAATGAAAATCTGCATGATGAGAATATCGATTCCTGAACAGTGTTCCGTACAGATGAGAAAACTGTTATTTTACGATATAACAGTATTAACGATTATTGCTTGGCTTTTCCACTCATTATTAACAGTTCCGCTGGCAGTTAATATTAATACTAGTAAATGAATTCAAATTAAAATGTTAAGTGAATAAACAATTTTCACTGCTAGTAACTGTTCAAATATTTACCGTTGAATTATATACCGTTTTAAAACCACTTAACCATTGATTAAGTGCTTTTAAAACTTATAATATGAAATTTCTGTTACATTTTAAAATTTTAATTTCATTTTAGAAAAAATTGTAAAAAGGGTAGACATTTCGAAAGTTCTTTTTTGATATTCCGGGACATTTAACAATAACTGTTAATATGTTCGATAACAGTTGCTAACTCTTATTTTGTGATAAATTATTATATATTTTGCTATCAGAATAACAGTCCATCTCTAGTGTTATGTGAGATGAATTCTGGTGTCACAAAAACGGGACAAAAATTCCATCTCCATTGGCTTAAATTTATATTAGGAAAACGTGAAAGAGCACAAAAAGTGTCCGTTTAATTTGTGACAAATTATTTTAGCTAAAATCGGATTCGGCACGTGAAAAAATGGGAGACGGAAAAAAGTATTTTGGATATTTCAACTTTCAAGGAGGCACAATTTACTATTTCCTTTGCTTTCAAGTTTTACTTTCGAGAAATAATTCCTTCTTCCAGTTCTTCATATGGCAGATTAATAGTGTTCTATGTACTACTCATTTTCAGAAAGAAATACATATAGAAAAAAATCATTAAATAGAAAACAGATAGAATTTTGCTTTCCTCTCACAATTTTTGTCAATTATTTCTCTTTATCGTGGATATACTTACGAATTTAATGGCAACTTCAATGATCTTATAAAAAATTCTATTGTCGATTAATAGGAAAAAATATTATAATGCAAAATATAAATTACAGTCGATCCTCGTTTACGCGAAACCGCTTTCCGCGAAATTCCATTTTACGGGAAATGAATGCAGGTCCTTTCAAACAAGGCTGGTGCAATGCGGTAATTCATAAGTTTAAAATGAAATTCTGTAACTCGAAAAAAGCTCAACACGAAAGGATTTTTCAACTTGAATGAGGTATATCCAGATCTAAAAACTCTACATAACTTCATTATGGAGCAATCGTCTGAACTGAACAGCTTCGTTGATTGAGTTTCATGACACAAATGGCCATATTTAAGCCAAGCTGCGACAAAAACAAGACAGAAACGTCAACTTTTCTGTCTTGGACATGGACTTTTACACATATGAAAAGTTTTACTGAGATAGAAATACACCCAGGAAGAAATCGAACCCCGAACAGCTCGGAGGCGATGAAAAATTCTGGAAATGATGTTGTACAACACTATAACCGATTATTATAGAAAGTGACCGAATGCCTGATGTGAAAAATTTTGGTATGAAGTAGATAAATAAACAGTAAAGAAAGCAATAACAGTAAAACATTTTAATCGAATTAGACTTTCATTGCCATTTAAATCTATAGCGTTTAATAAATCCTAATTATCAGATTCTCTGACATATCTATCTACCATACATATGCTTTATCCGTGCTATCTGTTGTTTCCTTTCGAGGGAAAATACGGAATTTTAATCTTGGTTTACATAAAATTCTGTTGACGCGAAAAACTTTCCTTCGATTGTAACAAAATGTTTGAGTGATTCACATTCCAAATTACACATGAAAAATACATTACAAAAGAAAAAATATATATAAACAATAATTTAAAAATTCAACTATTTTGTAAATATATTTCATATTTCAAAATTTTTACTGTGCAAATTTTAATTTGTTTCCAAATATTTTACAAATTTGTGCATCGGTTTGCATATGCCACTATGATTAAATTTTTTTACAAATATTTTTATAGCAGACACTATGAAAAACAGTCATAACGGTCATAATCGATGTGATTAGGTTTCTAAAAATTAATGCACCACCTGCGTGGGTATTCAACTCGAAATTTTAGTTTTAAATTTTATAAAAGAACAATTCCTCTCCCATTTCTAATCATCAGATTGTTATGCGCTGTGGGAAATATTTTTTACACCATTGTAGGATCGGTATCCCATGTTAGCGTTAAATTTAGTTGGTCGATTCACTTTAAACAAATACAGAAAAAGTTGTCATTTTTGTATAGGTGTTAACCAAATATTGCAAGAGATTTCCAGAGTAGCAATTTAAAACTATCCACTTTGATCCGCTTTTCTATTTGTAATCTTATTCTAGTAATATTCCAAGATTATTCAACAGCTAAATGAGCTCATAAAACACAATTTGTTTTAAATTGAGAGGGTAAGAAACAATTCTCAATCCATGCACAATGGAACGCATTAAATTTTTGTTGGTTGCCTGAACTTCTTGACAGAAAAGAATGCACATCTTAATAAATGAAAGGATAAACAAACTTACTTCGAAACGTTTGTAGCCTGAGTGCACAATACGAGAAACTAAAAAAGTTTATTTCGTAGGGTACTTTTCCGTCTAAAAATGGATATTTACATTCAAATATCACACAAGCAACACTAGTGGCGTCCTTTAAAAGCTAAGTCAACAGCTCTATGGAAAAGAAATGATAAAGAACCGGTTGGGGAGATTGTCCAGTAGCAGCCCGAAGTGACGTCACAATACCGGGAAGGGAAAGCGTTTCTAATTTCGTGTTTCGGGTTATAGTCAGGCTCCAGTCCCGTGATTTTATACGGTTATATTCTTTAACCCTCCTGGTGGTTATTTCGACGAGGTTTCTCGCCATTAGCAAAACTGACCAGATCTTGAAAGATGAAATATCTTGTCATTGGAAGAAGA
Source organism: Meta bourneti (assembly GCA_933210815.1). Classification (NCBI taxonomy): domain Eukaryota; kingdom Metazoa; phylum Arthropoda; class Arachnida; order Araneae; family Tetragnathidae; genus Meta; species Meta bourneti. The sequence continues at coordinate 77,614,103 of OW119926.1, read as the reverse complement.
CCGACCTTGATCTTGTCATCATCCAAAACTGGAAAGATCTCATCATCATAAAAAGATCGGCAATATCTCAATGATGAAATATCTCGTCATTAGCGAAATTGGTCAAATCTTGATGGACGAGATATCTCGTCGAAACCACTTGGAGGAAGGTTATAAATGACGGTCTCAGATTGGATCAAGTTTTGAACTCGCAACCCTCCGGTTACTAATACGCCACCTTCCAACCGGGGTACCGAGGCCCTCAGGTTCTTTGGTATTCGAATACAACGAGAAAGAATCAGGCCCACCGAATACTTTTAAGTATCGAGTACAAGAGTACTTTTTTCTGCATTCGAATACACCCATCTCTAAATTTAACGAATAGATCGTTTAAAGTGACTGAAAAATGCCAACTAGCCGGACTACACTCCTCTATGGGATTTACTGAGCGAGGCAATTTAAAACATGGCAAATAAGAATATATCAATGACTTGATCCGCCACTGCGGTCTGAACCGGACCATCCGAAACCGGTTACAGTAACCATATCATTTCATCTTACAGTTCGCTTGTGAATACGCCGTATCAAGAAGTAACTAATTCCGAGTAGATTCCCATCTTGCACAAATTCCTGTTTAATTAGATAGGTAGGTAATTAATTAATGTCGCACTGAAACACCGCAACGGACTATTGGCGACGGTCCGGTATCAATCCCGAAGGGAAAGATCCAAGGGCAACGCCTCGTAATTTTGAACCACGGTCAGGTGACGAGGTCAACACCTGAAGTGGCATCCCACTCTCCAAACTTCCCACCACACCACGCCAGTGTGAGGACATTTGAGGCCACAACAGATTTAACGTGCACCCGTGTAAGCGATGGTCTTTGGCTGGACCGAGTTTCGAACTCGAAAACCCCCAGGTTGCTAATCCGTTGCTCTTCCAGCTGCGCCCTGTTTCACTAGACTGGATCCGCCTGTACAACAGCGAATGCAAGAGCAATGTACGGATCGAGGCCTTCATCACGAAGAGACAATAAAACAATTGGGACTACAAGACAAGAGCTACAAGAATTGGACAGATTCCTACACGTTCCTTGAAAAATCGTTCAGTGTTATAAGAACTCAACAACTGCAGTTTTGTGTTTCGGTTTCCTATCTGCTAGAAAGTATAATTTACTCATTCCACAGAGCTCATGTTCTTAACATTAGAAGACAATAAATAGCACACGCAAGAACACGAGAATGAGACTAACTACATGGGGCTAGTCATTATCATGTGAACAGATATAAATTATAGTTGGCGTGTGGGGGAATTACGGTTCTGATGAAAAGAGCACACTTCCTGGTTCGATTTCACTGAATTGCCTCGGTAGATATGGCTGCCTGTAACATTTTCTAGTAATCCATGGAAAATTGATAAAACATAAATGAAGCATTCCCACGAAATACAAGAATTTAAATAATTGAAGGGCTTCAGACGGTACAATGACAAGCCACTTTTCAAAATTTTCAACCCTGCAAATTTTCAAGTTTAAAAAATTCCAAATTTATAATGATTGGTTGGTTGATTTGGGTTTTATGGCGTTAGGTCCGATAGCGGACAAGCTGCGCCAAACGCAAGACGAAGTTTGACCCAATAAAATGTATAAAATATTCAAATAGTCTATCCAGCAATAAAAGTGTATTGAAAATAAGTAGGTTCGTTACTTAAAATATTTAGATCTAAAAAATAATAGCACTTAAATATTGAATAACGGGACATGGAAAAAAATCATGATTAAATAGGATTTATTTGATTTAAATCAGATTTTTTTTATTTAAATCGGATTGTTATGATTTTAATTAATCCCCTTGCTCGTAAAAATTTAAACTTATTGAATATAAGACACCGCGAAAATCGCAGTGTAGTTTGTAGATAGTTTTCATTTTTGGTATACATTAATATTTATGATGAATAACATTAAGGTATTAGGAAATATAGCAGGGTAAATTTTTGAAATATTAAAACGTGAGGTAGGAATTAGCAAAGTTAATCACATGATAGAGTAAATAAAACAACGAATGCCATGCATAAGCAATGTTTTTACATCTGGTTCTCGAGCTGTTTAGTTTAATTTAATTTAACCCATAACCAGTAACATGAAATTTTTTGGACCTAAATAAATAAGGTTGTGGAATCCCACTGACATACAAATTTGTGAAAAAATTAATCGAAAGTCAGACAAATTTCAGAATTTGCATTATATATTTAGCATATATAAATAAAATGTATAGAACTTCTTAAGTTATTTTTTTATGAAGTAATAAATTGGTCAAAGACTCGTTTTTGATAAAAAAAATGTCACCAATAAAAAATAAAAGGAACTTGCAACAAAATTCATGAAAAAATTTCTACTTCTCATTAATGTTTAGCTTGCAAAAAGTATTTAATTGTGAAAAAAGATTATGGTCCAATCAATATGTACCAAGAAAATGGGTTTCCTTGCAAAAGGTCGTTTCTATACTTTTTGGACGTGTTGTAGGGACCAATGCCACTAGTAAAAAACCAAGTTTGCGGAAACGAAAGCCCTGTACAAGCAGTTATATTGAAAAAACGTCGAAATTTTCGGCCTTTTTCTGGTTTTTGCTCAATATCTCTGTTCCTATGCATCGGAGAGCAAAAGTAATTATCAATATTGTAGAGGTAAAAATTTGCTACAACTCTTGTATTTATGTTTTTTTTCTACGGGCTGTAGTTATCGAACTACAAAGCAGTGAAAGTGTGATAATTTTTGCAAAATCTGGAAAAAGTCCCCATTACATCCAGTTTCTCTAAAACTTCTTTAAATAAATTAATTACTTTACTGTGCAATGTTTTCTATCATTATTAGGTACAAACGAACGATGCACTAATTGTTGTAAGACGCGAGAAATGTGTAGGTATGCTTCGGAATAGAAAGCCGATATTGTAAAAAAAAACATAACTTGGAATTTGGTCAGAATGCCGCCCTTCTTTCATGCTGCAGGTCACTTTCTTTATGCAAAGAGCGCACACCTCTACTTGCAGGATATGTTAAGCCTCGAAGAACGAATGGAGCAAACTGAGTTCAACAACTTTAATGCAAAAGGATATTTCACCATTCGCCGTTGCTATAAGTTCTAGTCGGGAATTTGTGGTCCGATATAACTATCGAACAAACCCTAATGAAATCCATGAAACGTTTTGGTGGTCTGACTCATGGGCGTGGGATCACAGATAGTGTACTTGCACGGTGGACTATGGGAATGAATTTTTTACAGTACATTTGCGATGAAGTTGAGAGTTTTTGTGGGCTCAACTCTTCCACAGTTGAGCAGCATGTGGATATGAAGCTTCTCGAATTATTAGAGACGATGCAGAAGTGGCAAAACTGAGAAATTGGTTTGCACATCATCATCCCTTTCCCGGGACTGATAAAATAATTTCCATCAACAGTGGAGTTGTCGGATGTGAAGAGATAAACTGCCACATGGCTCAACAAATTGGAATACAAGGGATTTCAAGAATCGTTGGTAATAACTTTGCAAAAGTAAGATTTAAACGTAAGGACAAAGTGGTCACTCTAGCATCCGTCACGAGAACTGTAAAAGTAGACAAGAGAATAGAAATCGATCCGCTGACACTTTTCCAGAGTATGCAACATGAAACAGTCTTAGATGTGAGTAAATAGTAAAAAATAAGACAAGACATGAAAATATATACACATAAATTGAAATCAAATATGCGTTTTTTTCAAATTTTCTCTGAGCCTTGATAAATATTTAAAAGTTATATTCCAAGTATACAAAAAGAGTTTATACATAACAACAAGAAAATGAAGCTTTTCTCTATGAACAACGGAGAATAACTGTAATAGCATTCCTCAGAACATAGCAATTGAGTGGAATTTCGATCTTGCAATAAAAAAATAATCATAATCATTAAAATAGCTTTCCGCTTCAATCCATCATCTATTTTGTAAACATACTCAATTATCAAATGGGAAAATTAACTTTTACATTCCAAATTTCATTCCTATAAATACAGTATAGTAATGCTAGCAGTGTAAAGAATTTTTACGGATGAATGCATAAAATTTCCCAATCAAATTTAGATAAAAATTAACCAATATATTACACAAAACAAAATGAAAATATTAAAATTCCCAATAAAAAAGAAAAGATTTGTGTGCAAAATGGGAATGCTTTTGCGATACCGAAGAAAAAAATTTCATTGTGATTGAATGTCTATTTTTTTTCATAAACAGACTACTTAACTTATTTGACATAGTTCTTAACTTATTTGAATAAAATGCAACTTGTTCATAATTATTTCATTTTTAATACTAATAAACTTTATACAGAAAGGAAAACGAAATTAAAAATTTTGATTTAAATCAATGATATTTTTAATAAAAATCTCTTGATTTAAATCAAGCTAATTTAAATCGGCGTACCCTGTTGAATAATACGAATTAACACAAAAGTTTAAGTCTACCCTCATCATGAACATAGAGATAAAAAAGCTTTGATGAGGTGGATGTTAAAAAAAGAATGAAAGATAAAAACGTTAGATGGAATTAAAAATGTTTGTTTTGTAAGAATTTAAATAGGTTTGTATGGAGATTTTTCCATCCCAAAGTTTAAACTTGTGATGTAAAAAAATACAAGCGGTGGCGATTAAAATCAGAACAATCAATTAAGATATGGCGAATGTAAAAAGGATCACACACGCGTTTCACACAGAGGCACTTTCTCTTAATAAAATATGCTTCCAAGTAAAAAATTATAATGGTAGGAAAGTGGGTATTTGAATTAACGTCTCACTAGAGCAACACAATGGGCTACCAAAATTATAATGGTTTATCTACTTTCCAAGTGGTTACATATTGCATTAAACTTTCAAGTAGAAAACATTCTTTCAAACAATCAGAAATTATTTTAAACCTCTGGAATATATATATTTTATATATTTTTTCATTGCGGAACATAGTTCAGTGGTTTATCACATTTGCCCGGAGCCCTTCAATCACAATTTCTTATTCGGCGTCTATGAATCAATTCGCATAAGAACTTAAACAATAGAACAAACTGCAATTGAAGTAATAAATGAAGTTTATGAGGGGCCATCAGGTTTTAGAAATTAGAAGCAGAAATTCAGGCGTCAAGGGTATCTAAACATTTTCTATCAGCTGTCAAAATGTTCTACTCGGGCGAAGTTTTAAATTTATTTCTATTCCATAGAGATGTATAAACATTGACAGGGCCAGGACTTTAACACACCCATTTAAAAGTAAAAGGATACTAGAGGATGGTTGTTTTTTATAGAACAAAGGACAAATCTAGGCAAGCAATTCTTTTCAGTGAAATCGTTTTTCACGCAAATAGACATGCACAAAGTTAGAAGGAACAAATTACTAACTCGGTTCAAATTTAAGACAAACAAATTTAACACAAAAAGATCAGAAAAGTTAGGCCTAAAAAATGACGGCATCCAACAACTCAGTTGCCATACGAAATTAATAGGTGCAAAAAACGACTTCTCAATGTCCAATTATTTTATAGGGGAGAGCAATCTGTCTTAATCTCCATTTGGCCTCTACATTTGCTGTGTAGTGAAAGCATTTTAACATTCTTAGTGTTAGTGTGATGCTAAGTTTAAACAGTGTTCTTCGGTGTGTGTGTATATATATATATATATATATATATATATATATATATATATATATACACACGTTCCGTTGGAGATTTTGAATCGGACAGGATTCGAAGGAGCCCAAAAGACGCAAATGTTCCCGATCTTTGTATGGATGTTCCAAAAGCTTAGTTTCTTGTAATGCCCAAATGTGGCGTGTATATATAAAGTGTGTGTACAAAAGTGTGTGTGTATATATATATATATATATATATATATATATACACACACACGTTCCGTTGGAGATTTTGAATCGGACAGGATTCGAAGGAGCCCAAAAGACGCAAATGTTCCCGATCTTTGTATGGATGTTCCAAAAGCTTAGTTTCTTGTAATGCCCAAATACTTAAATTGCGCAGTGGTGACAGCTTGGGAAACGGACGTTAATATATATATAAAACCCAGAATAATAATTAGTAGGTAAGTAGTTGAATTTACGTTGCACTGGAGCAACACAAAGGGCTATTGGCGACGGCCCGGGATTCATCCTAAAGGGAAGTATCCGAGGATAATACCTCGGAATTTCAAACAATGGTCAACCAAGGCACGAAGCTGCGCGCACATGCTCTTTCTATTTCATTAGAAGATCGATGCTAAGAAGCTTTTGGAACATCCATACAAAGATCGGGAACATTTGCGTCTTTTGGGCTCCTTCGAATCCTGTCCGATTCAAAATCTCCAACGGAAGACCTTCGTGTACGTCGAGACTGGTGCACGTTAAATATCACATGGCCTCAAATGTCTTCACTTTGGCGTGGTGTGGAACTTTAAAGAGTGGAGTGCCAATTCAGGTGTTGATCTCGTCATCTGACCGTGGTTCAAAATTGTGAGGTGCTGCCTTCTTTTCCTTCGGGATTGATCCCGGACAGTTGCCGATAACCCGTTGTGTTGCTCCAGTGCGACGTTAATTAACTACCTACCAACCTACTTTTTGGAAAATTAGTTTCTTGTAATGCCCAAATACTTAAATTGCGCAGTGGTGACAGCTTGGGAAAATTATCGTACGTGCAAGTAAAACCCCAGTTGCTTCGTATATGTGTTATCGGAAACCTATTTTGTTTATACAGGCAATTACCAATATTAGAGGTAAATTTGTAATATTTATCCCTCATATTGGAAGGAGAGCTCAATCATAAATATATCGAGGCCAAGGTGCTAGGGAGTCTACGACTTATAAAGTGGCCAAAGGCCGAATAAAAGTGAGATCGAATAACTGCATATTTGGTTACTCGTATTATCTGATATATTTTTATATTTATCCTCCATATTTTGGGTTCCGGGAGCCAACCATGTCGTATAACCGTAGTTCAAATTTACGAGGTGTTGTCCTCGGATCTCTTCCTTCGGGATTGATGCCGGACCCAATAGCCCGTTTTGTTGCTCCAGTGCGACATTAATTCAACTATCTACCTACCTGATCCTAAATCTAAGAACAATTTGTAGTGAGCTCCATACACAGCCTCTTGGTTCTGCTTACTTCAATAACTCGGGAAATTTCGTCTATGCGTTTTGAACAAAAAGGGATATAAACACCATTCCGGAAAACGGTATCCCAGAAACGGGATACCCGAGCATAAACCATATGCCACAACCCATCCCCTCTCCATTCACTAAAAAATCAAGTGACCCGAATCAGCTACTCAGCGACCCGAAGCCAAAACCAATGGAGAAATTTGGAAGACCCATCTCCGTCCAAAAGACGGGATGGTCAAGCAAAACGTATTACAATTTCGGGGTGATAGATACTGAGCGGCGGATAATAGTCTGCCGTTATCAGACGGATCCGGGACACCCCGACTCCGAATGCGGCAGTTGCGGGGTCAACCCCGCGCGGCGATCGTCCGGGAAATCGATTTTTTCCCCCGATAGCGTGGGGGGAGGGGTTGGGGAATTATTACAGTCGAGGGAAATGGGTGATTAAAGAGGCAGTGGGGGTTTTGAGGGCGGCTTTTATTCAATTGTTTCCCGGAACGTGGTAAGAAAAAGTGGGTTCTGGAAGATTTCGTCTGACGGCGCGAGGAAGTTGATAAGATTCGATTTCAACAATTGCAAACTTTGACGGGCCGCGGCTGCCCAGTTGGTAAAGTCGCGGATTAGCAACCGGAATGTTTCGAGTTCGAAACTAGAACCAACCAAAAGACCGTCGTGTACGTGGGGGCTGGTGCAAATTACATTTGTCGTGCCTCAAATGCCCTCACGTTGGAGTGGCGTGGAAATTTGGAGAGTGGGGTGTCAGCTCAAGTATTGACCTCGTCATTTGACCGTGGTTTAAAACTACGAGGTGCTGTCCTTGGATCTTCCCATTCGGGATTGATCGTCGGCAGTAGGCCGTTGTTTTGCTCCAGTACTACGTCGAAGTTCATTTTAGACACGGGATATTTTTTCTGTTAAAAAGAAATTATTGTGATCACTTTTCAACGTGGTGAGAAAACAATCTTTATTGAATTAAATCAACTCGAGCAATGCCGTATTATTTTACAAGTATAAGATAACAAGGAAAACCTATGTATTTACTTAGAAAGTAACATGCTTACTTGGCTCTTTGGAGAACTACGCCATTCAAAGCAAAATATAATTCCAGTTCTTGCATGCATAGATTTACGAAATAGCGACCAAGTTGGAGATAAGTTATCAACGACCGAATCGAGTAACAATAGAAACTGTGATTCAGCCATTCCCGAGTAGATGAAATTTTGAATTTACGTCATGTGGAAGTTCTTTTTATCTTTGGCTCTGAATGTGATAATAATGGCATTTCCAACTTCCAAGCAAAAAAAAAAAATCCAAGATGCAAGAGAAATAATTTGATTCAAAAATTAAGAGGTTAATATTACAGAGCGAAAATGTTGACATGAATTTATTAATTCGAAAGTGCCTCAGCCTAGTCCTCGAGACCCGAACCTCTTGTCCGCCCCTGGTTCTTTGAAAACAGTTTACTTGAAGTTAACTTATAATTATTCGATTCATACTACGAACTTTACAAAACATTAGACATTGTTTTTAGCAAAGTATGTGTGTATATGATCACACGTCTTTTATTATAAAGTAACCGAAATACAATATTTTTGAAAATAGAGAAGAGAAATTTCGTCTGTAGTATTCGTAGCGTAAATTTGATAACAGACAATGTGCCCACTGTTTAGTCGTGAAATTCAAAATATAATGTATCTTCAATGAGTTTATATATGTGCCTCAATAACTAATGAGATCGGTTTTCCAGTTGTACGTCTGATTTAACCCTAAATTTACCAAGCGGGTCAAATGACCCGTTTTAAAATTTTAACTTATAATTGCTTTTTAAGTTTTATCGCTTTTTCTCAATTGACTACTTCTCCTAAAATGTTTGTAAAATTAATTTAGTAGTATATATTCTTCTTTAAATATCCCTACATCCGATATAAGTATGAAGTATACCCATTTTTATCCTGACGAGTCGTTTGACCGGTTTAATATGTGTTTTTAATGCATTGTCCAATCTAAAACCAATCCATATTTACTGCTGTGCAAAATAATAGGCACAGACACCACTGTAAAGTTCCATGCTTTATTGCATCCTGACGATAACAGAACATCTCAACTTCGAATTTTTTTTCTGAACTCAAGAAACGGTATCACACTTCGAGTTAAACACCATGCAAATGAGTTTCATTCAAAACATTTTGTAAACATGCACATGTGCCTATTATTTTGCATAGCAGTGTGTATAAATGTCAACACCATAAGGAAACACGTCTCAATTTAAAAAATAACTTGGGTATTCACTGGTATAATTTCTTAATTCGGAATTTGGTTGAATATCATCGTAATTGCAGCACTTTACTGCAGAACAGCGCAGTGACTACTTTGTAGTACATTCAATTACAATGATACTGTTTATTATTGTTAAATTTGAATGTTGAAAGTGCCATTTTAGAGAAAGAAGTACTGAGAAAAAATAACCTTAAACTACATAACATTAGTAGCTATTTCATATATTTTATTTTTTGTTATTCACTGTGTCCAGAATTGTGAAAAACAAGACGTTATTGGAAGAAATAAATAACGTAAGTGCAGAATATACTGAAATATTGATGAATGAGAACATTTCAAAAGTGATGGCCAATTTGACAGTGAATATGAGAACGGCTCATCAAAAACTGATGATGATTATGAGGATAACTTTCAATTGTTTACTATTTCAAGCACGGAATTTCACTGTTACCTGCATCCAAATGGAAAATGGGTCAATGAACCCGTTTCGGTAAAAATAGGTATTTACAAAAGGTCGGTTGGTTGGTTGCATTTCGTTTTATGCGCAAGGGCCATACTTGGCCAAGCTACGTCAGGTACAAGACAACGTCATTAAAAAATGCTGTGAAAGGGAGAAAAAGAGGATTGGGCAATAGGGTAGAACAAAGGTCGGGAAATTTAGAGTTAAGTAAAGTTAAAAGCTGTATTTTATTAGAGCGTTGAATGACTAATCTAATACACCTTTATATTTGATACGTATACAGCAGTGGAAACACACTTGATTACATGAAGAGACAGCCAACCACTGAGTTACACTCAGTACATAGCTGAGAGTGAGAGGCGGCGTGCAGAGTAAACAACGCTGTGTAAAGTTGTGAGTTGGTTGGTCGCTCTAGTCATTTTTTTCCCACAAAAGGGCTAATAGACCGGGTCCTACGGTTTAAAGAGGGTTCCGAACCACTACATGCCATGAAAGGGATACGAGCCCAGAGCTTCTTGAACAAAGGTCAGAGCGCTAAACGGTCACCAACTCTTTTGATGGAAATCATTTAATATTTTGTACCAACGATTTCAATAAAATCAAAATCAGAATAGCAGTGGCACGACAATCCTTGTCCATCATTTAAGAACACTGCTGGAAATAACTGATGATTCGTTCTTTTTTGTTCAGATGACGCTTCTAGGTGCATGGCGCAACATTTCTTTAATCTTCGAGTACATCATTTTAACATTTTAATTACATAACACATGGCTATTGTTCAGTCTTATCTACATAACGGGACGTGAAAGGAGGACTGCTCTCACGTCCTTCCTTCTCCGATTGCAACCCTCGAATCCCATTTAAAGCCGAAAAAATATTTTTCTTCTTCCTCACAGAACACGGATGACCGTGCAAGGACTCGTCAAGATATTGCCAATTTTTTTTATGATGACGAGATCAAGATCTAGTCATTTTTTAAAATTATCTCGTCTATCAAGATCTGTTTGGTTGGTTGTTTTTTGGGTTTTATGGCGAAGGGCCATATTTTGCCATGCTGCGGCAAACACAAGACAGACAACATCAAGCAATGGACATACACACATAAGCAAAATTTTACTAACACTGAAGAGAGAAATATACCCAGGGAGGAAACGAACCTGACAGAAATCGAACCTGAGCCGCAGATTGCAAGCTCAGTGGACATACCTCCACGACCGACTCCCATCAAGATCTGGTCAATTTTTCGTAATAACGAGATACTTCGTCCAGGAGGGTTAAAACGAAAACAAAATACACAAATGGCAGAGTGCAACAAGAGCATGCTATAAAAATTTAATAGAGAGTAAGTGTTTAAATTAACCAAATTTGGCTTCTTTTTGTCGAAAAGAAAAATAATTCGTGGCTGATTTAACTAATCAGCAAATGTAGATGTAGCTTATGTCAGTATAAATGAAGAGTCCAGTATATCAAGATCGCTACTCGGGCCGTCTCAATCGACAATATGTTACCTCTGGTCCAACACATTTCGAATAAGTTTTATCTTCCTCCATCAATCCTACTAAATCTACTATCTGCCCGCTGAGAGGTTCGACTCAATTTGAGTCACCCTTAGATTAAAGTTCGAAGAAACTCCAGAAAAATGGCAGCGTTCAGGCACTCGCTGTGAAATCTGCGTACATCTCAGACCATTACAATGTAAGCTGAGCTGGCCATTGATTTTTCAATCTCACCAGCACAGCACGATAGACGAAGCCTATTAAAGTTTCAAATAGCTTCGCCCGTGTATAAAACGGTGGCAGCGGAAGAAAAGTGAAATGAGACGTCAGACAGCCCTGGCTAATAATGGCCACTGAGAATTCGTCCTTATTAAGTTCGCTCCCTCCCCTCCCTAGATTTTCTCAATGCTTTCGATTGCGTCTTAGTATTGCCTAGTTGCACCAACGTAACGAGACAGGTTTCGATTGAATCTTTTAACGAAACAATTTGAAATGCGCTTTGAGCGATTGAGCAAGGATTGATAGTGTTTTGACTCGGATGATACGTTAAATAGGATTCATAACAGAGAATTTGGAATTTCTAGGTACATTTATTTTTGCGCTGTTGGTGATTAAGAATTTGTATTTTGGTGTTTCCTATTTTTTCTGGTGAGGATGGATAAAAAAATTTGGTTTGTCGTTCTACGGTCATATTTTGCGACACGAAGGCTAATTATAAAAGTGGATTAATGTGTAAGGTGACTCACGTTATATAAATGTTTATCCAAATATGTGTACCTACTTATTTGTTTGTCATCCACATGTCGGCATAGCTTTTGATTTAAACTTCACAAGTTCATTCATTTGAGTATTGGGATTTTTTATAATCATTTAATTTCTCGAAACACACAAGGGTGGTTGGTCGGTCGGTTTTTATGGCGCAAGGGCCATATTTGGCCATGCTGCACCAAACACGACACAATGTCAAGCAATGGACAAGTAAACACAAGGAAAGCTTTACTTTCCTTGTGTGTATTTGTCCACTTCATGGCTAGTTACAGGAATACATTCATGGCTAGCTACAGGAATACATTCATGGCTAGTTACAGGAATACATTCATGGCTAGCTACAGGAATACATTCATGGCTAGTTACAGGAATACATTCTCATGGCTAGCTACAGGAATACATTCATGGCTAGTTACAGGAATACATTCATGGCTAGTTACAGGATACAACTCGCGCAGAGGATGAATCCACTGAGCCACGACAGCCTTCAAACAGGAGGAGATGACTTCAAACGGGAAATTTGTCTACATTTGTGTAGAGATAGACGAAAACCAAAAACTTTCAAGCAATCAAGACGGAATATCTGCAACAAGGGCCTATTCCCTTTGACTTCGGACAGGGTGGTTGGTTGTTTTGGGGTTTTATAGAGCAAAGTCCAAGACTCCTGACCATATTTGGCCAAACAAGACATCGTCTGTAAAAATGTGAAAGGGAAAAGAGAGATTGGGAACAGAGCATTGGAATAAAAGCAGAAAAAGATCGCTTGAATGTATCCCGGGAATGCGACCCTCCTGTTTAGTAAACCCCATGGGAAAAGAAAAGATCACTGAGGCATCTCGGGTTCGTAAAGCCAGTACACGCTTAAAAGGAATGTGCCCCTGAGAGTGGCTTGGACAAGAGTACACAATTTATGTCACAAGGTTCAAAAATGCAAAACAGTGAATAAAATTGTGGCAGCGGACGAAAAGAAGTGAAATGAGATTGCCTTGGCTAATAATGGCCACCGAGCTTGGATTTTCTCTCCCACTCCTGATTTCCGCAAAGGTTTCGATCGAATCTCTGAGCATTTCCTAGTTGCACCAGCGTAATGAAAGGAAGGTTATTTGAAATGCACTTTAAGCGATTGAGCAAGGATTGATGGTGTTTTTACTCGGGCGAGGCATTAAATAGGATTCATAACAGAGGATTTGGAGTTCGTGAGTAGATTTTTATTTTACGCTGTTACTGAACTAGAATTTGTATTTTGCGTTTTTCTATTTCCTTGCGAGGATAAATCGGAAAGGTAGTTGACGATACATAAATGTTCGTCCAAACGTGAATATCTTTACTCATTAGGTTAAATCGACGCATTGTTGGTATTGCTCAAGGTTTAACTTTCACTAGTTCTGTTTCACCTACTGATTTATAATGATTATCTCATTTCTCGAAACACACAGGATTAGTGTGCCTTTAGGAGGATGGTGCGACGGCGAAAGGGGTAGGTTGGTTGGTTTTAGTTTAATGGCGCAAGGTCCAAAGAAAGGATCAGCTGCACTAAACACAAGATAAAATAATAAAAATAATATTAAACATTATTTATTTAATTGTTTTCTACGGAAAAATATTCAATTTTAGGGAACAAAAATACATGAACCAAAAAAGGCAAGAAAAAAGACATAAATACATTCAAAAGCAGATTGCTTATTGAATTGAATTCACTGAAAATATATCAACCTAGGAGAAAGAATTATACAGTTAAAAAATCTATTTGTAGCAAAATTGCAAATTCGCATAAAATACTATTGAGAACTGTAAAATCAACAATACGGGTTCAATTCAAACATACCACAACAAGAGAGGGTAGGGCAGAGTAGTTGCAATTTGTTTCGCACTGGAGCAAAACAATGGCCTATTGGCGACGATCCAGAATCAATCCCAAAGGGAAAGATCTGAAGACAACACCTCGTAATTTTGAACCACGGTCAGATTACGAGGTCAACCACTGAGCTGGTACCCCACTCTCTAAACTTCCACAACAAGTTAACGTGAAGAAATTGGAGGCCACAACAGATTTAATGTACGTGGGGGCACCAGCCCCCACGTACACGAAGGTCTTCGATTGGATTGAGTCTCGAACTCGAAACCCTACGGTTGCTAATCCGATACTCTTCCAACCGGGCTACCGCGGCCCATACTACGTACATTAGTGAAATATGTATGTAGATGTGTAACTAATAGAGAAAATCCCCAGTTTAAAACTGATGGGTGTCCATTGTATTTGTGGATTAGAAGAGGGTCTTGGAAGTAAAATGTTTGAGAACAGCTGTGTTAAAGCAATGAAAGTAGTCCGTATTGTCCTCAAAAAGACGGTCTAAATTCCAGACAGATATAACAATTCACAAAACCTATGTACTGGTGCAGCAATCAGTCTTAGGTAGGCACAGCCCACCAAAGGTCTACGAACGATAGGTTAATCACTGGTACACAATACAGAAAAGCCTTTTCTTACCGCTTTTTTAAAGCAACGTGAAACGAATATCAATGGCGGAACGGAACAGTAATGGAAACGCCTAGACGAAGAGAATTTCTGAATTCAAATGCGTCCTTTTCTTGAAGTGTGCTGTACAGATTCAAAACCAAGGTTATGAGCGGCAGCCACACACTTTCCATTCGAATCCACTCGTTTATTCATTCACAATTCGTTTTTACCACACATTACTGACACAATGGTGGCTTTGAATCGAAGGAAGTTGCTGTCATTTAGACACCCTTATGCTTATGCCATAAAGTGTCACCTTAAAGCTTCTTGGCGCACGTAGCGTGGTGTGATATTACGAAATTTGCGCACGTAATAGAATGGGATATTATGACCATCAACAGAAGCGATAGTTTATTTTAAAAAGGCGTCAGATTATTCCGGTTACACCTTGACACGTGAAGAAAATGATGTTGCGAGATTCTTGAAACACGTGAGACTAGTAGATCCGCGCATAGCATCTGCGCCTAAATTTCTTAATTGACAGACTGGTCTTGATAACTGCCTACATCTATTGATGGAATCTGGTTGTTCACATCTCACCTCTTTTAATATTTTCATTTTTATTCCATATCAAGGCGTATACCAATATTTTATTCCATACTTGTCCTTTCGGTATGGGACAGTTCGAACTTTATGAAATACTCCATGATAGTCTGTGTGCAAGAAATCATGTCTCTTTACGAGGGTCCTATAGAAAATTCTCAGAACATGTTTTTGCATCTGACTCTAACACTCCAAGTGGTTTTGGCAAGATAACTCGTCTATCAAGATCAGACCAATTTTGCAAACGACGAGATATTTTGTCATCAAGATCCGATATTTTTTTTTGGTGACGAGATAAAGATCTGGTCAGTTTTCTTCTAATGACGAGATATCTCGTCCATCAAGATCTGGTTAGTTTTGCTAATGACGAAATAGGTCGTGATTAGCAAATGTGACTATCGTCGAGACAATCAACAGGAGGGTTAATGAATGTTTGTCCTTGAATGAAATATGTGAAATAATTTCATTCAGTTAGTTCCAAGATGATCTATACAGTCATTACTGTTTGATAATTCCATAAAAAGTACCGGAACGATATCAGGCGTTAAGGTGACTATTGTTTGTGCCCCATTGTCACTGCCTAAGAGCTTGCCAACATCGTAAGTATCCCACTTGCTAGAATCACCTTTTCCCCTTTCTTTTCTCTCAATATTACCTCTATCCAGAATGAAGTATGCGATACTGTTAAGATTGCTTTATAGGACATTGAAAATGTCATAAAAATTAATTACATAACGAATAAACAGACTAAAATATAAGGCTCTATGCTAACATAGGCTGTAGAATGCAAATAGAAACCAACAATCAACAATGGCTCTAATTTGGTACTTAATTTAAAACTATTTATACCGAATAAGCATCGATATACATATTTTCAAATGAAATAAAAATTGTCCAAAGATACAAAACAGCATTTTGTGTACTTTTATTGATGCTAATCCAGTTCCAACAAAATACACGGCAAGAAATTTACGTCTCCTTTGTTACCCCAATTAGCTTATGAAAGTCTACTTCAACTGCCTCCCATTTACTTGTTCAAGGCGATTAGGTATGTTTTAAAGTCTTAACATATTTTTCGAATCCGTCATATTTTCTTTTCTGCTGATCTCTATATACCAGATTTCCCTTTGCCTTCTTTAATCAGACTTGGAGAATTTCATTAGGCCGGCGAGCTATTTTAGGGAAGTTTTTCTCCATATCTCAAATTAAGCAAACTTAAACTAAACAGCAAAATTGGGAACGAATCCTTTAGCGGTTGATTTTATATTGTTGATATCCATACGTTGCCAAGCGACATTTTGCAAATAATGTTGATTTTTGTGTCACGTTTGTTAGAAATAATTATATATGTAGATTATCGTTTAATTTTTTACATATGGTAGGTAGGTAAATAATTGACGTCGCACTGGAGCAACACAACAACCTATTGGCGACGGTCGGGGATCAATTCCGCAGGAATAGATCCAAGGACAACACCTCGTAATTTTGAACGAAGGTTATATGACGAGGTCAATACCTGAGCTGCCACCCCACTCTCCGAACTTCCACACCACGCCAACGTGAGGATATCTGAGGTCACGACAGATTTAACCTGAACTAGCCTCCGCGCACACGACGGTTTTTGATCGGACTGAGTTTCGAACTCACAACCCTCCGGTTGTTAACCCGTTGCTCTTCCGACTGGGCTACCGCGGCCCTTTTGACATAAATGTTCATATCTGAGTCAAATCAAGAAAATACAGATAGTGAAGAGAAAGCGTCAAAGAAAAATAAAGAGCTCTGATACTTTTAATAACAATTGCTGACTGATTACTTGAAATAGTGGTCTACATAGGGTTAAAAATAAGGTAAAAAAGTCCAATGGCACCTAAATATTTTCCTCCAGTTGCTAAAACGATCCACCTAGGAGTAAGTTCAAACTTGTTTTATTTTACGTGGCTGGGATAAACACAATGTTAAATACTAGGCTTGCATTGACATTTGATGTCAGGTTCGATTTTTCACTGGGTGTACTTCTCTCTCTTCTGTGTCAGTAAAACTTTCCTTATGTGTATATGTTTATTTACTTGATGTTCTTTAGTTAAACATGACCCATTGCGCCATGAAACCAAATGAACCACTAACATTTGAATTTTGGAGACCATCTTTTTCTTGAGGACAGTGGTTGTATCAGTTTGGCTTTTTCTGTCATTTTTTAAAGTAAAAGTAAGATTTTTTTTTAAATTATGTTTTCGAACTGAAATATTCAAAACCAGGATAAAAGAAAAACCAAAATCTGATGTAAGTAGTAAAAATAAGTAACCAGTAAAGATGACCAAAGTAATAATATTCAATAAGTCGTAGCACATTTCGAACTGTTTTCTCTGGAACAATATTCACTACTATTCAATTTTGAGGAAGAATTTACACTCTACTTTTGGAAGTGATTTTCAGGCGAATTTTCTCTTTTGGGAATTTTTATAGTGTATTTTATAATAAAAGAAAAACACACACAAACCAAATTCAGAGTTCGGGGACTGGAATGACTACGGGGCCAAAAAGCGCGATCTCCTAAACGAAATTTGAACGTGCAAAATACGACTAACATCGCTAATTTCGAACCCTGAGTCAAACTAAAACTGTTAGCACAATTGAATGCATTGGAATGAAATGACAAATGAACGCAATTTATAATATTATAGCTTGTCGTCGTAAGAGGATGTTATGATGTACGTGAAGATACATCAACCTTGTTAATAGTACCACAATTACTTAAGTGGGGTTCAATTGATTGATAGAACATCGTAAATATTGTATTATGAAATAAATCTGAATCAACACGGGTAGTGCTCTACATTAGGGTACAGTTACTAGAACTCAAGCAACGCGAACTATGGTGCTTTAGTTCGACTCTGGCAGTTAGCATTTGAACCACGTGGTTTCGAACGAATTTCTTCGTTCAACCAGGGGACAGGTTTAAAGTAAACAATGCATTCTCACAATCAGCGTTTTAGCGTGAATTTCTCCTGGCGAGTTTACTTACTACCTTTCTAGAAATGGACTTCTCAAAGGTCATCTGCATTTTCACTAGAGCCGCACTATACCGAGAAGTACAAACGCAGACTAAATAAACAGTTGCTTTTGTTTTGCAAAAAAGCTATTTTTTTCACATCTTCATTAGTTCAGTTAGTTCGTCAATAAATTTGATTACTATTTTTAATGTCCAACCATTGTCTTTTTCGGTCCTCGCCACTGGGTCATTCCATATGGGGACACCTACAGGGTGTTGCACCAGTCATGTATATTTTCAAATTTTTACCATAGATAGACATGGCATGAAACCCATAGATCTTAATTTTTTAAATATGTTGCCCAATATTAGCCGAGATACGAGAATTTAAAATTTGGTCAATTCTACAAAATGGCGGCCATCTTGGATTTGCTACACTGTCTATACAGGGCCCTAACTTGAGAATTGATAGTTCAAATTTAGTAATTTTGGTACCAAATGGAAGCCATTTATTTCAGAAGTGTATATAAAATACAAAACCAGTGGTAATTTTACATTTCAGTGGGAGGTTTTTTACATGAAAAGTGGAAAATTCACTTTTAAAAACAGTCGACTTTAAAGGGCTATAAAAAATGTACCCTTTTATTTTTCTCTGAAACTTTGTAGAAGTATTAACTAACATATGTACTTTAATCTGAGAAAAATTCAGAGGTAAAATTTTTCATTTCTGAATGAAAGCTATTCTAATGGCAGCATATGGATTTTAAAACGGTGGTCATCTTACAGTGCAAAAATGACTATAACTTAAAAACAACGGTCAAATTTGAATTTTTATGATGTACTAATTCAAAGCAAGTTCACATTTCATGTTTATATATCAATACAATATCAAACGAACATTCATCAAACAAAAATTGTAATTTCCATTCTGAAACATTTGAAATAAAAAGATAAATTTGAAATAATAAATTTTGTAAAATATACTATATTTGTTTGCTAAAATATATTATATTTCATAAATAACTAAATTTTCGCTTGATAAAATATATATATGTTACCGTTAAAGTATATAATGCAGTTATTTCATAGAATACCTAGTTATTCCATGGAATAACTGATCGTGTCCGTTAAAGTGTGTAATATGTTATTAATTTGACACTTTAACTAGTTATTCTATGAAATAACTAGGTATTCTATGAAATAACTAATGAGAGACAGTTAAAGTGTAAAATAAACAATTTATCTAAAATGAAATTAAACTAATGATAGACAATTAAAATGAAAAAGAAGCAATTTATCTAATTTATGCAGCGTACAAATGGTATTTATGGAAACGTACCATAAAATCATTTGTTACAACAAGGATTACTAAAATGACACTTGGAATTACAAAGAACATTATTTCTAAAACAAAAACATTTTTTGTTGACACACTGGGTTTTACACGAACATTTTTTAAATCCCTGACCAGTACCTAAACTTTGAGCTGTAGCAACCGACCGGACTTCTTCGATTCCTCCGGTTCTCGATATATGATATAGATTATTTTACACTTTAACGGGCTGCAGATCGTTATTCTATGAAATAACTAGTTAAACCATGAAATACAAGAGAGTTTTACACTTTAACGAACACGATCAGTTATTCCATGGAATAACTAGGTATTCTATGAAATAACGGATTTCATACTTTAACGGTAACATATATAAAAATTTGAACTCTTTTAAATAAATATCGTTTGCTAAAATATGTAGAAGATATTTAGGTCATCAAACAGTTGCGAAGTTCTTTTTCAGTATTTGTGAGCTCTATGCTGGAGATGGAATGTTTTATTTGCAAAAAAATCAAAATATCGTTGTGTACTGAGTTTATTTCTGTCTTTAAATTGTCTCCTCATGATTCAGAAATATTAAAAAGGAGAATATATCACCTAATTCTAGATGAAAAAATCTATGAAAGTATCTGCAGGTTTCACAAGGATAAATTTTTAAGGTGGTACAAGTACAAACAGAAAACATGTTGTGACCCATTTAACAAACATCCAAACGAGGTCAGAGTAAAATCTCTGAAACAATTTCATTGAATTTATCTTTGGCAAATCCTGAAGTACTTATTCCTGGAAAAAATTATGCATAGACTGTTTTCCTTCAGTGACTTACTTCATCGGTTACTGATGGATGCAGTGATTACAATACCTGACATGATTATAGAGATCCAACAGTAGTGATAGAACTGAACAAAAGTTGTGAAATTTTGGATTTATCACCTATAAAATTGAGTAGGTATTGTTCTGAAAGAAATTGACTTATATGTGCTCTAAAGTAGATAAATTAACTAGCTGTGTTGCTCTAAAGCATCTGTAGTAGTAGGTGTTGATGCTACAAGTGTTAAAAACCCAAAAAATTCAAAAGATAATAATTGTTCAGACTGCAAATCCATAATGGAAAAATTGAAAAATAAGTTTGTAAATGCTTCATTTAAAGAAAAGGTTCAAATTCTTAGATTAGTACCAGGTGCGTGGACATTCCAGCAAACAAAGATTTATTTTAACACCAGAGTATTTAGTAAAAATAGCACGAAAATTAAAAAAAAGTAATTATATTATCAATTCCTAATGAAAGAAAGTGTAAAATTAAGTTCTGATATTGTATAAAAAGTGATAACATTTTATTATGATGATAATAACAGTCGTATGTGTCCAGGAAAAAAAGATTGCATATCTGTTCCTTCTGAAAATGGAAGGTATTAAAACAAAATAGATTGATTTGTATAACTTGAAAGAATTATACATTGCATTTAAGAAACATCATAATGTAAAAATAGCACTTTCTAAATTTTGCTCACTACGGCCAAGAGAATGCGTGACTGTTGAAGTAAAGGTATTTATTCAGTGTGTTTGTATATATCATCAGAATGTTAAGCTCTTGCTTCATGCTATTTATGTAAATGACTATGTATCATTGTTAAAAACACTAGTTTGTAGCATTGATTCAGAAACATGCATGGTGTACAGATGTGATAAGTGCCCATCTCCAGAAATACTTAAAGAATATTTAATGCAAAATGACGAATTAAAAATATGCAGTGAAATTACTTATAAACAATGGTAAAAGACTGATGGGGCAGAATTAAAACATTAATTATATCAGTAGATGAATTCATTGACAATTAGTTTGAAAAACTTTCTGCTTTATGTGCCCATCACTTTTTTACAAAATCTCAAAGTTATTTAAAAAAGCAAAGGATGAACCGAGTCTGGATACTGCTATCATCGTGGCAGATTTTTCAGAAAATTATACTCGCATTATACAAGACTAGCTGTATGGCCCCGCATTGCGGAGAACAACGTGTTAGTAAATACCTCCCTCTTGGATTTTATATTCTTTTTTGCATGCCTTCTTATAGATTCACTGTTATATAATTCTATAAATTCATCATTATTATTATTCAGATTTCAAAGTTTTATGGTTTAATGTGTCACGGGATAACTGATTGTTAGTAAACGACATATTAGATTTTTCGCCGTCTCATTGCAAGTCTTCATGTAAATTTCCCAATTTTACCCTGACGTTCAGCTTCGACCAGTCTTCTATTGGTAGCTTGTTCCATAGATTCATTGCGACGTCTTTCACGTAGTTTATATTTAGCTGAATTGCTTGTTATGAAACGTTTTCTTTTTGGCATTGTCGTTAAAAAGAGTAATTACAACGCCAAAAACAATCGCTATAAAAAAGGCAGCAGTAAACAATTTGAAATTCCAAATTACGGTGGATTTAAGAGTTGAGTTGTACAAGTTTGCTGTATTGGATGTGAAATAATTATAAAAAATAATGCTTACTTAAAGAAGTAAAATATAAGGCTCGAAAAAGTAGTGTATTAAGTGTTTATTTAAAGCAGTAAAATGTAAGACACGATAAAGTACTGTATATTGAATTTTGAACATTTTCTACGTTTTTTTTCGAATTTAATACGAATATTTAAGTCAAGTCTGACAAGAAAACATAATAAAAAAGTTGGGGCAAAAAAACCGCTACGGAAGCGTTACGGAATCAGCCAGTGACGTCACGGCACTCTGACCAATCAGGTAATTTTTTTAATATTTAATGTTAAAATTTAAATTTTTGAAAATTTTAAAGGGGCGCAATAACTTTCCCAGTTTATTCTACGTATTTTGACACCTCTCTCAGATCTCTATGTGCTGTGGTTGAGACGAAGATAGATTTCCAACAGACAAACTATCACACATTAATAGTGTAGATCCATTGAAAGCATTCATTGGAAAAAGAGCAGGAAACAATTCATCCTTTTCTAGCATATGTTAAGGATCATGACCATGTGAAATCTATTTCTATGTGTGCTATAAGTGATAATTTAGTACAACATTTTGGACTTTTCAAAAGGTGATTGTGAAACATTTAATCAAAGTTCCACAAATTAAATACATAAAGTATTTCAGTGATGGGTCCTCAGCCCAATACAAAATTTTAAAACTTTATTAATCTTTGCCATCCTGTAAAAGACCATGTTGTAAAAAACAGAGTGGCACTTGTTATGGAAAAGGAGGTTGCGATGGTATTGGTGGCACCATAAATCGTATTGCCACTAAAGCAAGCCTCCAGCGTCCATACAAAGATGCAATATTAAATGCATTTGATTTATACAACTATTCGAAAGAGTCCATAAAAGGAATAGGTACTTTTTCATAGAGAAATCGAAAATTGAAATTGCTAATAATCAATTAGCAGATAGGTACGCAATTGGAAATACAATTACAGGAACAAGGACTCTTCACTGCTTTACACCAATAAACAAGTCAGATACTGGTTTCCAGAGTTTCAGGTTCCTCAACATTTGTTGCTACCATGGGATTGGAGAAAACCGTCAAATTACCAATATTCCAAAATGAAGAATATGTTGCATGTGTGTATGGAATTAATTGATGGATTGGAAAGATGTTGGAATGCTGTGAGGAATATAATAATTACAAAATTATGTTCATGCATCCTCATGGATCATATGCATCCTATACATGGCCAGAGCTTTTAGACACATGTTGGATTCCTTAGGAACACATAATAAAAGTATCTTCTCCCGCAACTACAACAGGAAGGACATACCAAGTTGCTCCTGATGAAAATGAATTAATTGAAATACCAAAACTACAAGACAAATTGAATTATGAAGTAATAATGCTTTTCACTTTGTTATTAATGTTAATGTGGTGACCATTTTTATTTATGCTCAATATTTATCTTTAAAAATTCCTCAATAATGCAAACAATATATTGATTGCATAGTTCTTTAATCTTTAAAGACTTATTTTTTAAAAAAATTCAGTGCTCAGAAATTTTAATTTTATTTTGTCAATTTAAAGTACATGATTAGATTTTCTACAAAGATTATCTCGATATTGAACCAGCTCAAAATATTTAAGTAATATATATCAACAGTGATACATTTTGTTTTTTATTGAGCCTATATCACTTCATGGTATCTTATGAGTGTTTGTGCTGTACAATTGGGATTATTATAAGTATTTTTGTATTTCTAAAAAGATAAAAAAAACTATTAAGTATACGAATTTCACAGGCAATTTTGAAACAATGTGCCCTAAGCATAAATGTAATTTTTTTACAGAAATACTGGAATTAAATATTGTAAAATGCATAACATTTTGAAAAGTATTTTTAAAAATTTAAATAAATAAAAACATTTTTCTAAGGTACTTTTTAAAAGTACTTTTCGAAAGACAACCATGCTATAAAACAAATTAAAAATCGCATAGGACGGTAATTTGATACTATATTGATATATAACCATTAAACATGAGCTTGCTTTGAATTAGTACATCATAAGAATTCAAATTTGACCGTTGTTTTTAAGTTATGGTTATTTTTGCACTGTAAGATGACCACCGTTTTGAAATCCATATGCTGCCATTAGAATGGCTTTTATTCAGAAATGAAAATTTTATCTCTGAATTTTTCTCAGATTAAAGTACATATGTTAGTTAATACTTCTACCAAGTTTCAGATAAAAATAAGAGGGTACAAATTTTTTTAGTCCTTTAAAGTTGACTGTTTTTAAAAGTTAATTTTCCACTTTGCATGTAAAACCCCCACTGAAATGTAAAATTACCACTGGTTTTGTATTTTATATACACTTCTGAAATGAATGGCTTGCATTTAGTACCAAAATGACTAAATTTGAACTATTAGTTCTCAAGTTAGGGCCCTGTATAGACAGTGTGGCAAATCCAAGATGGCCGCCATTTTCGATTTTTAAATTCTTGTATCTCGGCTAATATTGGACAAATTATTTAAAAAATTGAGATGTAAGGGTTTCACTGCCATGTCTATGGTAAAAATTTGAAGAAAAAAAAATCCATAACTATAGTGCAACAATTTTTTTCTCAAAATGAGTGCTTTCACATGGAATGACCCCACTACAAGGCGCGAACTGACGAGTATTTATAAATGAGGATCGCTGTTGCTCCTAAGAGAGACAATTCCAAACATACATGAGCTTACAAACCAGGATTCGAACCTGGGACACCTACTGAGTGGCAGACAAACGCTATGACCACTATAGCAGGTAGGAGTCCGTTATATTGATTGGCGTGGTGTGGAAGTTTGGAGAGTGGGGTGCCAGCTCAGGTGTTGCCTCGTCATCTGACCGTGGTTCAAAATTACGTGGTGTTGTCCTCGGACCTTTCCCTTTGGGATTGATCCCGGACCGTCACCAATAGCCCATTGTGTTGCTCCAGTGTGACGTTAATTGAAATTCCCCCCCCCCGTTATATTGATGTTATGAAGATGTTTATTAAAATTATTTAGCAGTTTTATTTAACTTTTAACTATAAACACTAAACTTATTAAAAGTTTAAAAAGAGATAAATAGGAATACCATAAAACAAAGATAGCAAATTCGAGCGGTGTCATTCATAAAAAAACACTGGACTAAATAGCTTAGTTCAGCTCATTTTAAGCAAGCTTGCGGATGAAACCAGTAACTAATTTGAGGAAGTTTACTTTTTCCTCGATGTTTCGGGTACATCGAAAACACACATTACATACACCTATCTAATTTCTGGCCTAACTCCCATTGTGATAAGCCGAAAACGGTGTTACATAGCTTAAACTGGTGAAAAAGGTCTCAACGGATTGATGGAGTTACAAGGAATGTCATGGAAACTTGCCCATCTGCAACTGAAAGGAGATTCATTGCTGTGCTGTTTTGCCCCCGTTCATTATCATCGCACTACATCCTCCGAAAAACAAAATATCCCATCTTCTCCGGTGATTTCCTACGGGTCGCGGTAGCCCGGTTGGAAGAGTAGAGGATTAGCAACTGGAGGGTCGCGAGTTCGAAACTCGATAGAACCAAGGACCATCATGTACATGGGGGCTGGTGCACGGAAAATAAACGCAGTCTCAAATGTCTTCATGTTGGCGTGATGTTTGGAGAGTGAGGTGCCAGCTCAAGTGATGGCCTCATCATCTGATAGTGGTTAAAAATTACGAGGTGTTGCCCTCGATCTTTCCCTTCGAGATTGATCCCGGACCGCCGTTCCCCGTTCGCAAACAGCCCGTTGTATTGCTCCAGTGCGACGTCAATTCAACTACCTACCAACCTACCCGGTGATTTTCTATGTTGATTTCTGTACGAAAAATTAGGTTTTTCAGTACAAAGAAATACTTAAAATTGTGTATGGGTGACAACTTCGAGAAAGTATCGTAGGTGACAAGTAAAACCCCAATTGCTTCATTTATGTGTTATCGGAAATCTATTTTGTTTTTCCAGATAATTACCAATATTAGAGGTATATTTGTAATATTTATCCCTCATATTGGAAGGAGAGCTTAATCATAAATATATCGAGGCCAAGGTGCTAGGGCGTCTACGACATAAAGTGGCCAAGGACCGAATAAAAGTGAGATCGAATAACTGCATACTTGGTTACTCGTATTATTTGATATATTTGTAATATTTATCCCTCAAGTAGAAGGGAGAGTCCAATCATAAAAATATCGGGAACCAAGGTGCTAGGACTCATAAAATGGTCAAGGGACCTAATAAGTGAGATAGAATTGCTGCATACTTGGTTATTCGTATCTGATATATTTGTAATATTTATTCTTCATGTTTGTGAAACCAGCGCCAACCTTGTTGTTAACAATCTCCTTGGTCAAGGTATAACCTAGATCAGTCCAAAAGACCATGTTGCACAAGTCCCACAGCGGCCCAACTCCTGTGATATTGCTTAGGAATTGATCCCGTTACGTCGACAATAGCCCGTTGTATTTCTCCAGTGTGAAGTTAATTAATTACCTAGTTGCGATATTGCCTTAGAATCCTAAAATTCTACATATAAATATTAAGGGGCTTCAAAGGGATCGGAGAACTTGGAGTGCCTGGTATAGAGTTGTTACAATTTATTTAGTTTTAATAGGGAATATTTTAATATCTCTCCTTCCATTTGAGGGGGTTCCACATAAAATTATTGAGAAGCTCGGGGCCGTAGGAATTGGTTCATGCAAATGCGCCATTTCACTGAGTAAATGGCGCAGGTTCCGCACTCTGGGTGTTTTCTGGACGACCCTGCTAAACTCCGCCTATTGTATTGTAAATTAATTTTTAAAGTGGTGGCTCTACGTACTACACAAATTCTTTTACTTAAAAGTCAAAGAATTGATCAAGAAAAACCTCAACCAACGTTGAAAAGCCATCCCATTTGCACCAAATTTGACAGAACACTTAACCTTAAGATACATTTTTAAACTTTTAAACAAAAAAATTTGATACAATATGTCGATATTTGGAACATAAGAATGACTCTACACTGTTATTGTACTATCATTAAGTTTTTTTTAGAGTCGTATAACCACATTTTTCACAATGCCTATTTTTAATTTTTTTTTTTTTATCCTACGCCCGTCTCCCGATATCAATCGACGAGCAACCCAATAGAGTTCATTTCTCATTTGAGAAATCTACACTTGTTAGACGCATTTCTATAGTATTTCCAATTACCTCGTTAACACCTTTATATACTTTTTTGTTCGTACGTAGTCCGAATTGATCAAGCAAATTAAGGGCTATTTTTATTCCCAATAACATAACGAAGTTGTCTACCAATATCGAAATTGAGAAGGAAAAAAACCGTACTCACTCGCCACACCTGTACACCATTTTTTCAGCGCAATGTTTTTATGAGTGCATTGGCGACAGGAAACGAACGCTTGGCGATCACAAGGGGTCAGTGCACCAGTCACTGGTGAAAAAAGTGACAAGAACTCCAACAGGAAAGATTTTACACGACCCAATCCTCATTTACTTGTTGGAATGAACTGTTAGTGCGCAATGGCATGTCGGCCTCTACTTTAACTCCGAGGATCGAAAACGTCTTCAGATATCTGTTGCCCATTTAATCGCTCAATCATTAAGCCTGTGTTAAACTCTCTTTGTTTCGTAGGCGGAAGTGTTCCGTTCTAGATGAAGAGGCACCGAAAATTAGCGCTGGTACGTGTTTTCAGAGAATCGATTTTCGCTACGCTTTTCTATATATAAATGGTTCATTTAATCGGAAACTTCGCGGGAGGTAAAAGTAAATGTAACGCGTGGAGCTAATTTAATAACAGTTTCCAAGAAACATTTTGTCAGATAGGTAGGTAGTTGAATTAACGTCGGACTGGAGCAACACAACGGGCAATTGACGACGGCCCGGGATCAATCCCGAAGGAAAAGATCAGGGGACAATACCTCGTAATTTTAAATCATGATCTGATGACGAGGTCAAAACCTGAGTTCGCACTCAACTCTTCAAACTTCACACCACGCCAACGTGAAAAATTTTGTCAGAATTACGTACCTCTCTTTCAATTTTCCTGTAAATTGTTCTTATTTACGCAGTGTTTTCAGACGGGAGGTTCTTGCTACAGTGAGATGAGCAAGATGCATTTTTAATTCAAGGAGACTTTTCTATAAAGCTATATGTAAATGGCTCCAGTGTTCTTTTTGTGGTGTTTCCTGTATGTATTTTGAATTATGTTGTGACTTGACAATATATTGTCGTCACTTGACAACATATCTTATAATGAGGGTTATCCTGTACAGCTAATTTTACAGAGGTCGTTAGTGTTTTAGTAACCTCTTTCGTTACTTGAAGCGTAACTTGGAATATTACCCGAAAGCAATTTCAATACGCCCAACTTGCATTTAAAATAACCCTAAGCATCGACAAAGCGGCGATAAATTAAATTAATTCTTCGTTGGAAGAACTTTTCCTTCGATAGTTTGTTCATATAATTACACTGATAAACTCTTTTAAGGGGAAGGATGGAGCAGTGTAGCCCCACCTTTCCTTAAATAAAAAAAGTAAGTGTTTGTATATAAACAACATTGTCGTCCTCATTCGACATCCCATTTGTGTCACTTCAAAGTAAATGGGTTCCACATTTCTCATGGAATCTTCCATAACTTGCATATTTAGAGAAACAGTAAACAGACTAGTCAGTGCCAAAAAATTTAATCAAAGATTAATACAAAGTATCAAACTAAGCTGCTTTATATTATTTTTAAAACGACAGAGAAGACTAAATAATAATGTCAACCAGAACATAATCGGCAGTCGTCAACGAGAAAACAAAATATTGATGGTATCTCATACCCATCGGATACGCGACATTTCTTCCCTAAAAACCGATCGGACTTTCTCCGACCAGCCTCTGATGTAAAATCTGTTCCAAATTGTCACCGGGGCCGTCGTGGCTCAGTGGGTATGACACTGCGCTAGCAACCTTCGAGTTGTAGGCGGCGCAGGTTCGATTCCTGTCAGGTGTATTCCTCTCTGTGTGTATTTCTCTCTTCTGTATCAGTAAAGCTTTCATTGCGTGTCTGTATATTACTTGATTACTTGATATTGTATGCCGTGTCTGGCGCAGCATGGCCAAATATGGCCCTTGCACCATAAAACCCCAAAACCAACCAACCACATTGTCACCAGTTGTGGGCAAGGGACAGCCAGTTTTTTTACTCAGATCTTCATTACCCTTGGAGTAATGAGGCAGTTTTGTATCAACGAAGTATCTCGTCATTAGCAAAAGTAACCAGATCTTGACGGACGAGATTTTTCGTCGCAACCAGTTGGTATTGGTATTTTTCAATTAACGTCACACTGGAGCAACACAACGGGCTATTCACAACCAGTTGGAGGGTTAGCACTTAGCAGAAGATTTAGAATTTACGGCTGATTAAATATTTACCCATGTTTGATTTTCCGAAGACATTTAAGTTATTGTTATATAAAATAGAAACAAATTCGCTTGATGAAAATAAACTGAATCACAATAGTTAATAAAATACTCAGAAAAGTGATTTAGACGATACAAAACGTGTAAAATTTCAAAAGGACAATCCAATCAAGTTGAGGAGCATACTAGAACGATAGTTACTACGCAAAAGGAAGACAAAGGAATCGACTATTAACTAACAGTGTGAGACCTCGAATCGACACTAAGTCAACAACGCCCAAATTATCCCAACGGAATAAGGAAGCAAAAATCCTAATAACAGCTTACAAAGTGGGCAGGTCCATCGTGATGGCCTGCATATCCATAAATTCATGTAAATGAATGAACACCCAGATTAATCCTTACAATTGAGTCTTTACAGAGGAAACCAACTTGCTGCTTGAAGTACCCAGCACTTAACTACACTAGATAACATAATAATCACTCAACTAACTGTTGATTGAGTGTGCTCTTTTCTTGCGTTATGATGCATCAAATACTTGTGTGAGAGGGATTTTTAGTGCAAACGAAAACAGTTACAGGGGAAGAAAAAGTACTTTCTGTTAAGAACTAAATTGATTACTGGCCGTTTTTGGTGAGTTTGGCGTTAATTTTTAATGTAAGTGACATGCTGAAATTGCATTTGAGTGTCAAGCCAAGTCAAGTTCAGAGATTTCCAAAACATTTGAGCCCTCCGCACCTAGCTTTACAGAAACTCTCACACGAGGCATTTTAACAACCATTAATACGAAATTTAGGTGAGTAAGTAGTTAAATTTACGTCCCACTGGAGCAAAACAAAGCGCGACGGTCCGGGATCTATCCCGAAAGAAAAAGATCCGACGACACTACCAGTCAGATGACCTGAGACGGCACTCCACTCACCAAACAACCTAGTTTCGAACTCGCAACCTCCGGTTGCAAATCCGCGACTCTACTACCTGGGCTACCGCGGTCCACAACGAGAGAGGGAAAACCGAAAACAAATTAAAAGGCGTGGGTAAATGGAACGGAGGGTACCTCGGGTTGTGATGCCAGTGTTTACTTGAAGAAAGGAAATTCCTCAGTACTGGTGTTGTGAATGACAGAAACGAACATAAGTACCTGTACAAATTTTATCACAATAAAAAAAGGAACAGAATAAATATAGAGGCCATAAGGAAAATCGATAACATTTATCAACATTGGTCGCCCATATGACCATATATATTCCATATAAACCCTGAAGCATTGGAAACAGCACCCACGTTGAACTGCCCCTTTTCATTTACTCCCCATAATTTCTGTCGATGGCTCTCCATCTTGCAAAGATTAATGGATCCCGTTTTATAAGCCAAAAAATCCTGCCAATCAACGACTCTACCAACTGGGCTACCGCGGCCCCAGTTAACAATAAAAGGCACTTCGAAATGCACAACCTTCTTGATTAGCAAGGGGTTGTACAGGATATTTCATAACTGCCTATACAGAGCGAACTGTAAGAAGAGATATGGAACACAAAATTAAATCGTATTCCAAAGGGCTCCAGAACCACTTGGATGTGTTAATGTGCAGAAATGAAAGACAAGTATGTGAACAACATTTTTATTATCCGGAATTTTGGTTTGACAGTAGTTGTACGAGGCCGCGGTAGCCTTGTTGGAAGAGTACTGGATTAGAAACCGGAGGGTTGTGAGTTCGAAACTTTATCTAATCAAAGACCATCATGTACGTGGGGGTTCGTGAACGTTAATTCTGTCGTGGCCACAAATGTCCTCCCGTTGGACCGGTGTGGAAGTTGGTTAAAAATTACGAGGTGTTCTCGAATCTTTCCCTTCGGGATTGATCCCAGATCGTAGCCAATAGCCCGTTGTGTTGCATCAGTGCGACGTTCATTCAATTACCAAATAAATACCTACAGTAGCTGTACAGTTAGCTTCACAGTAGGTGCTTAAAGTTGCGAACACCAACGGTTAATGCACGTTTGTCAGCGTCAACGGCTTATAAATGGTCGATTGTCTTACAAACGGGTCAATTGCTGGTCTTGCAGAACAGGGCTCTCTAGCACATCCTAGAATCTCCCTTTAAAAGTTGGTACAGGAAGTTTTTAAATGCCCTGTATAACGTAACGAATTTTTCGGACGAATATTTTAGCAAACCTTGTGAACTCTCGGTTGCAATTAAATTTTTTTCTATTTAACGAAACTAATATCTGTGAAGAGAAATTTTACAAAAGGCGAGTTCCATTCGATTCTCAGCCAGGAAAATTCAAGAAAACTTTCCAACTTTCTTCCCTCACAACACAAATTATCTACTGTCAGGTCATAAAGGCGTATTTTACAGCAGCAATAAATGGAGCACTGGGGTTGTAACACTTCAACCCCATCTTTTTCTACAAAATCAACCTCTTAGTAAAAATCACGGCATTTACGGAAGAATCTGCCTGTCGTAGAAACAGGTGGTCAGCGTGGGTGTGTGCAATAAACTTGCCAGTGTAATGGAAACTGGAAGGAATTGAAAAGGGGAAACTCCGAAATATCCTGCGAGATATTGGTCTCATGGGACGAGAGTCCTGTACCCCACAGGAAAATAACACGTCAATTCGGATGCTATGAGTCAGTGAAGAAGCTAACATTTGACAGTTCGCATTCAGCCCAAAATATCTAAAAGAAAAGGTTTATCCACAAAAGGAAATCAGAAGTATTAGAAGATTGATAAACGCTTTAAGTTAGTTACTTCCCACTCGATTTTGGTCAATTAAATTCCAATCCGTTTTGATCAATTTAGGTTGGCTTTATTGATTGTTTTTTTTATGGCGCAGAGGCCAGATCTCTCTGGCCGAAACAATCGATCAATATTGCGTAATATTTAGTTATTTTGTTAAACTTAATTCTAAATAAAGTGAAAGGGCCGCCTGGCTGAGTGGGTTTGCCCACTGTTCTGGCAGCATTTTTTACTGAGCTTCTTTATTTTCTAGATTTCTCAATAACCTTTGTCACCCTACGGCTGAAGAGTTTCATTAAAGCAGCTTTTCCGTGTATTTCGAGCAATGTTTCGTAGGGAGCTTTTGAGACGATGCTTAAAAAGATACCCCTAGTCGCCAGGGTTGAAAAATAATAGCAAAAAGTCGCCTGTGGCAGCCCTTGTACTCGTATATAGATTCATATTAAAAGGTTCTGGCATCGACGATTAAAGTAGTTTTGCATAGTTTTAATTAAAAAACGTGTTTTTATGTACAATTTGTGTCCTTTTATTTTTAAGCAGGTTTTCTGGGCCCACGATTTTGGCTGTCCTCGGTGTGTATTTAGTTTCTGTCTTGCCTTCCAGGATGTAGTAGATGCATGGAGTGTTTACTAAATAATGACCATAAGACGACAAATTTAACGAATATGGGAACAAAACACGGTCTTTTTACAGTGTAAGGGTTTTCTCAGAAAAAATATTTTAAAAAAATAGCTGCGCATTGGAGCTGCTTCAATGATTCACGGCAAAAATTGCAATGTTTGAAACCGAAATTTGACGAATAATATGTGCAAAAACATAAGCGCCAAAATTTTCACAACAACGGTGAAAGAAAAAGGGGTGCAAAATGCTACACGATTTAAAATGGAAAATTATCGCACTTTAATGGCAAAAACAAGTCTAATTTGAGCAGATTTCGGAGCAGTTAAGCAACTCTGGATGAATGCCAAATACCATGAACCCGGCCTCGAAGTATACATTACGACTCATTTCAGGAGCGGTAATTCTTCCTTCCAGAGAAGGAAAAGACTCAAGAATAAATTTTTTAAGATACTTCGACTTTTCAGGCGTTAGAGGAAAGTGCTGCTCGAAAATCGTTTAGTCATAATCAAACGAGGAAAACATTTACGTATATGCTTACATAAGTAATATTTAAAATGATGTAATTTCGATAGAAAGATTTTAATTGTGATTGGAACCAACGAATGAAAATACTTCTAGAATTGGACAGTATAGAAGAATATATGCATGCATAAGTAGTATTTAAAATTGTGTAATTTCGGCTAAAAGATTTTAATTGAAATTGAAACCGAAAAATGAAAATACTTCTACAATTAGAACAAAATGGAAGAATATTATGTATACATAAGTTTAATTTAAAATGATGCAATTTCGGTTAAAAGATTTTAATTGAAATTGGAGATCCCAAGAATGAAAAAACTTCCAGAATTGGATGGAAGAATACAAGAATATATGCAGGAAGAATATATGCATATATAATATTTAAAATGGTATAATTTCGGTTAAAAGATTTTAATTGAAATTGTAACCGAAAAATGAAATACTTCTACAATTGATACAGAATGGAAGAATTTCAGACACAAATTATAAACGAAGGAACGAATTTCTAGAATGGAATAAATTTAAAATGTTTAGGTATTAAATTTGTTTGATATGTAAGCAGAATTATAAATGATACCAGTTCAAAAATTTTAATTGAAAGTGAAATAGAACATAGGAAATATTTATAAAGCTGGAATAGAATGGAAAAATATTAAATAAAAATTATAAATGGAAATAATTGCTAGAATGGAAATTAGAATGAAATAACAGTTGAGAAGATGTTAGAGCCATAGATGTCAAATATAAGTAGCTGAGCATTGATATTGAAAGAAGCCGCAAAAAATGTGACCAACATGTCGACTAATAATCACGTGACTTCTGTGAGAAATGGATTTGTTTGGCCGATTTGGTATCTGATGACCTAGTTTGGTGATATCACATCTTATGGCATGGTAGGCGTGTGAATGCACATTTTTATAGAGTGGCAAAAAAAGTGGTGAAATCGACAATCTACATTGATCAGACAGTTACGTTGATTAGATGACCAATCAGTAGATGAATCAATTGGATGGGCGTATTTTCCCGTTCGTGGACCAATCACATGATGAATGTCAAGTTCCACCCAGCAGATGAAAATAGTCTAGGGTCACGTTACTACTAGTTTAGTTCACATGATCCTAGACACAAAAAGTTTGCCATTGTTCACTCTACTTTTATATTTCCTCTATGGTTAGAGCAGTTGAGCACAACTTCATGGGTGCTGTGGGACGGAATGTGGAGAAAGTTGAACAAATGTATTAGTTTGGAAAGGGGGTGAAGGTGTAGAGTGACAACAATAATTCATGTTTAGGGGAACTAGACATCAATGTGTGGCCAGTTACATTTTTTTCATTAACAAGACTTGTAGTTGGGAGTTAATCCTGTTGTAGAAATCCGCAGATAACCCCCCAATTCTATTTTTTAAATAGTCCGCATATTATACTCATTTTAATTATGATTGAAAAAAGCCTACTCACACATAAATATGCTTCCAAAGATGCTAAATCTTTTCTGGAAACTTTATCAAACTTAATTAAGTAAAGTACTTTAAATTTTGACATATGTTATAGAACAAACAAAAGATACTCTGGTCCCCGGTCCTTCCGGGGAAAGAAACACACTTGTCCTTTCTCAGACATAATCTAACGCCTTATATAAATCTCCTAAGAACTCAATTTACACCTTTTCCCTCGTATTTCACATTTTTATACCTGCCTTTTAGAAAATTTTGCATAATTTTTAAAAAATCCGATTAAAATAAAAATAATTTGTGCTGTATAGTCTAGTTTTAATAGATGCACGAGCTTCACCGGCGATATGTTGTGCACACCTGTATTACATGATGATTTAAATAAGCAGTTCTCAACTTTTGTCCGTTAAATTCTTCTGCCAGTTAAATTCTTTTTTATTAGACGAGGGCCCAGTTCCAACAAATTTATTCGTAAATACCTTTCCAATTCTTAAAAATTATGTTGTTATCTTAAGTTAGTTTAATAACATTAAACTAACGTAAGATAACAACTAATGAAATATCGTAGCGCATTCTAGTTTTCTCAGGCCAATATCATTAAATTAATTTGTGCTGATTTTTGTTGATACATAGGTCATTCTGATCACTAATAATTAATATTTCTTTCGTCACAAACACCTTGAATACGAGACTTCTTAACACCACAATTAAACAAAGTCCTGTGTCTCCTTATACATTTTTAATGACCGTTGTGTTGCTTCAGTGCGACGTTAATTCACACGCAACTACCAACCAACTTCATAAAATTAAAATAGCGATTACTTTTCAAAAATGACGTTACTCGGGTATCGAAACAGGTATTTACACTGCAATACCAACTTGCGAAGAAACGAAAGAAAAAATATAATCTAATGGGTGAACTTCAATTTCAGTGAAAAATGTTTCGTTACATTTTATTCCTGATCTGTCGCTGGTATTTGCTACACTGATGTTAGTTAAATGCTCTGGATTTGAGCCTTTCGAATCATTCGATTAATCCCCTCAGAATATTTCAACTAAAAATATTTATTTATGAAAATGCTAAAAATCAAAGATGGCAAATTCCAGGATAACCTCTAACTGAAACACAAATTCAAACGAATAATGAAAGAATTTTCTTAGAATATCCTTCAGAATCAAGAGAAAATAGTCATAGAATTGCATTTATAAAAAGTAATCCTACTTTTAGGGTACATTTGCATTTTGGAAACAATAATTATGCAAATTCTCCAATAATTTGTGATTGAACGTAAACATTTCACACTGCTGCAAGAGACCCCAAACGTCTAGAGAGGAGGGCCACATTAAGAAATTCAAAGTAATACGCGGGCCGGTTTAAAAGAGGTATACATAATTCTATAAAATAAAACGCAGGGGCTCAGAACCATCTTCAGTACTGCTTTCTTGGTCACATAAAACCATTTTAGTCACCTGTGATCATCTCGGGGACGTCGGGTATGCTCACTGTTCTAACAACCTGCTAGTTGTAGGTGGTGCAGGTTCGATTCCTCCCTAGGTTCATTTCTCTCTTCTGTATTAGTCAAACTTTACTTGTGTGTATGTCCATTATTTGATGCTGCGCTTGGCGCAGCTTGACCAAATCTAGCCCTTGAGCCCTAAAACCCAACCCAACCAACCTATGATCATCTCGTGAAAAGTTATAAAAAGGCGGCTAATATATTTTTTGCTAAAAAAGTGGCACTTTTTACTTGAAAAATAATTTAACATAAATTGAATAGTTTGTTTACAAATGGAAATATTTTTATGTCCAGACTGACATCGTGTGCGTGTGAACAATTACTCTAACAAATTCCTATAATTCATTTCAGATACGAATGTAGAGACGGAGTGTGCATACAAATAAATCAAATAATACCTAAATCGGCCCGTTTTTTTTGCTCCGAACCATTTTTCTGTAAGTGACTGCTAAACAGATCGGGACATCTAAGACCAACATTTTTAAACCTACAACTGCAATCGAATATTCGATCACTGAAAGTATTTTAATGGTTCAATGTCTGCAAGCTTAGAAAAAGTATTAATGGTCTCTACTCAAAAAAGTTGTCCTTAATCAATGCCTCATAGCCTAAAATTAAGGAGTACGAAGCATTTTAAAGGATTATGGTTGTATCATTTAGAAACATTCAGCCTGTCGTTAACTTATCCCTCAACCTATTTAAAAGAAACATTAAAGGAGGTCGTTAAATGGATCTATTACCCCATAAGAGGAAAAATAAATAGTGAACTTAAATATCTCTATCGGGCAATACAGTCCTATAGAATTGGTACAGGATTTTAATAAGGCTCGAATTTTAATGACTTAAAAATTAATTTATACATGTCTCCCTAACTAAAAATGCCAATTAATAAAATTCACGCTTCCTTAACTAGGGTGAAAAAATGTTACTCGATTGATTTTGATGAAAAATTCCTTGAGATTTTTCAATTTTGAGAAATAAAATTTTAAAATATTAATATAATTAACTCTAACTAATAATTGAAACATTTAAGAGAATTCATCAAAATCTGCCGAGTAACATTTTCAAGCTAATTAAGTGAAGCGTGAATTTTACTAATTGGACTTTTTAAATTAAGAGGTTATTTTCAAATTCATTTAAGATAAAAATATATAACCTTATTTTAGTTACTTGTTAAAACTTCTAATTTCAGTTATGTGAATGTGGACAAATTTGAACGCCTTATGTCTAAAGTCGCTCACTAAAAAGCCGAGTCACCCAAACATTGATGAAAATTTCATACTCTAATAAACTTTAATAAATTACAACTAAAGTTACTTTAATTAAAAAATACATCATGTTTTTGGTGACAGACCTCTTTTCTCTTTAAAGTATTTATTTTCGGAAGGAAATTTTTTCTCTCCTATTTATTTAGTTTTTGAAAAGTATTTAAACCCCCTGACCTGTCAAAAGAAATAAAGTTTTTTTTATTGGATTTTAAAAAATATGCAAATGCAAGAAATATGAAAAAATACCAGATTTATCCACTATTTTCATAAACAATCCGCATGAGCTCGTGAATAATTAGTTCGACACATTATTTTTGTTCTTAAAGAGTTCCAAAATAGGTGTATCTATTGAATTTTCTTCTGTGCAAAATGTATTTCCAGATTTCATAAATATACTGTGTTCCCAAGTGTTCTCCACAAGGGCAAAGAAATATTTTATTTTGAAATCTACCTTGACAAGTTCCAAGTGTAGTTCGTAAAAAAATAAGAATATTCTAACGCCTGTTGGTGAAGGAATTTGAATGAAAATTAATACTAGTTCCACGATACCTGTTTGTAGGGGTAACCACACCTAAAATAGTTAATCACAAATTTAATTATAATTTCTGTTACATCAAGGGAAGTCCTGATATTCAAAGGAAAGTTCGGAAAAATTAAACTCAATTGATGGGTAATAAAAACTTTTACATTGAAAGTGTTTGGGGTTTTATAGCGTAAGGGCAGTATTTAGCCAAGCTGGGCTAAATACTGCCAAGACAAACAAAGACAAGACAAAGTCAAGTGAAAAAAGTGAAAAGAACAAAGAGGGATTGGGGAACAGAAGATTGCATGCGTATCCAGGGAGCATGATCCCCGTGTTTACTAGAGACAGTAAATTCCATGGGGAAAAAGATACTAGAGAACCACGGGTCCGAGAAGCACGTACACACTTGAGGGAGAATGTTGAAACGGTCAAATAAAAATTGCTACACACAAGAAATAACTGGATTACAATTAACAATTTTTTTGTACACAAAGCGATTCAAGCAATACAACATTTGGATTAAATTGATGTCTTTGATAAATCTGAACAATTCTCGGCGGAATCCGGACAACGAATGCAAATTCCAGCTTGTCCGTACTTCTCCGGACTTGTGGCAACCCAACCTGTGTGCGACTTGATAAAGTACATAAAATTGTGCGAGTTCATAAAAAAGGGATTTGTTCACAAGAGTTCCCTTTTGTGTCCATTTGACTTGGAATAATTCAGTTGAATTGTATTCTTGAGAACGGTTACCAAAATATTGAAAGTGAGAATAAAAGTGAGCAAGAACACACACATTTCTGACTGCCAAATATAACGTGGTCACCGATTGAGGCTTGTTAATCCCATAGAGGAAGTATAAAAGTAGAGTGAGCAATGGTAACCTTTTTATGTCCCTTTGATCATGTGACCAAAACTAGCAGTAACGTGACCCTTAGACTGCTTTTGTTTGCTGGGTGGAACTTACATTCATCATCGATTGGTTCACGGACGGGAGAAGACACCCATCCATTGATTCATCTAATTGGTCCATTGATTGTAGTAAACAGTCGATTTCACCACTCTTGTCGCCACTCTTTAGAAATGCGGATTCAAACACCTATCCTGTCATAAGATGGTACATTGCCAAAGGAAGCGATAATATACCAAATCGGCCAAGCAAGTCAATTTTTCACAGAGCTGTTACGTGATTACTAGTCGACATGTTGGTCACACTTTTTGAAGCTCTTCTCAATAGCAATGCTCAGTATACTTATATTTCAAGTCTATGGTTAATCCTTATGCTTTCCTAGACGTTAAACATCAAATTCACCAACTCATTTGATTTCATCCCGTGTTATTCGAACGGAGCTAAAAATTACCCCGCCGTCAGAAAATAAAATTTATTCACATCTTTGCAACACACACACGAAGAGAAGAGTCCATTTGAAAGCCCATTCAACACCCGCAGTTCGAACAAGAAGGAATTGCAGGAAACATCTGCTGCGAACAGCCGGTCTCCCTTAAATGGGTTTGGGATAAGGACTGATAATCTGTGTGCGGGTGGCGGTAGACGCGGGCAACTCCTTTTCTGCTTCGAAAGTTGAAAAAAAGAATTTACTGCGACTTCAACTTCTATTCTCATGGACGAGTGTTTGGTAACGTATTTGAGTGCGTTCAAACAAAATCGGTGAAAATCTTTCGAATGAGTTGTACCAAGATTATTTTTGATTTTGGTGCAACAGACCATTTCAAAAATACAAGAATTTGAATAAATCTGCTCGTGCAAATTTCAACGTAGCTATTTGGTAAATAATGCTAGGCTGCCAATTGCTAATTATTCAACTATTTATTTTTCATGAATGACTATCCTCTAGGAATATCTGGTAACTTTATATGGGTCTGCGAGCCAAGTAAACGCAATCGCAGTGCCGTATCTAGTGAGAGTGCCGGGTAAACCTTTTCGGAGACCCGTATTTGAGCGGCGGGGAGAGTAAATCTTTTCCAAAGACCGTATATGGCCGGTGGGACTTGTAAACTTTTTCAGAGGGTATATCTGAATTACGGGCCCGTTAAACACATCAGGAAGGCCGTATCTGAACTACGGACCGGATAAATGTTTTCGAAGGGCCGTTATGGACGGCGGGCCGGGTAAAGTTTTTTGGAAGGTGCATCTGAAATACGGACTTTTCAAACGTATCCGGAGGGCCATATCAAAACGACGGCCGGATAAATGTTTTCGAAGTGCCGTATATGGTGGACGGGCAGGGTAAACTTTTTCGGAGGGTGTATCTGAACTGTGGACCCGTTAAATGTATCAGGAGAGCCGTATCTGAACAAAGGGCCCATTAAACGTATCCGGAGGGCCGTATCTGAACTACTGGCGGGTAAATGTTTTCGAAGGGCCTTATCCTTATATGGCCGCGGGCCAGGTAAACCGTTACGAAGGACGTATCTGATCTGTGGGCCCGTTAAAAATACCTGAAGGGCCATGTCTAACCATCGGGCCCACTAAAAATATTTAGACCGTATGTGGCCTGCGGGCCGGGTAAACCTGTCAAGAGGACCGTATCTGGTCTGCGGGCAAAGTAAACATCTGAAGAACCGTATCTGGTCTGTGAGCCGGGTAAATTTGTTCGGAGGGTGGTATATAACTAGCCTGGCCAGAAAAACCTTTTCGGGAAGATTATTTGGGTAGCGGGCAGGGTAAACCTGTCTGGAGAGCCGCATATGGCCTGATGAAAGCATTTGGAAGACCGTATCTGCACTGTGGGCCGGGTAAACCTGTTCGGAGGACCGTATCTGGTCTCGTGAACTGAGATCAATCATTCGCTTACTCATACGGTCCTTTATCTTACGCGTACCGTTTTTTGTGAATTATCTGGTTAAACCGCATCTCGACAGGAACATCTGTTTCTAAAAAAATTAAAACGAAAAATAATATTAAAAAAAAAACAGATTAAAGATGGCAGACAAACAGTTGAAAAAATTCATTGAAAAAAGGGAAATAAAATTCTTTATTGTCTTTCTTTATCTCTTTTTTTCCTGTGTAAGGCTTAACACGGCTCAATGGGTCGCCACGTCATATTTGGCAATCGGAAATGTTTATTCTCGGGCGTTTTTAATCTGAAACCTTCAATGTTTTGGTTTCTCAAGAATACAATTCATCTGATCAGATCCATGTCGAATGGGAGCAAAAAGTGGCATTTTCAATCCACAGGGTCACGGAATGTTATAAAAAAGATATATTTATCTACAAAAAGCTGCATACTTGCTAATCGTTCAATTCTGGAAACCGTACAATGTTTCAAAGGATAATGATATATATAGACCCAAATGTATAACATACGGTTTTAAGCACCCATATATACATTATCTCAAAAGTACTGATTATTTTGCATTTTACTCTATGCTTAAAACGCTTTATAAGAGATGCTAATGTTTTAAGAGAGATTTGTTGATTAAAATAAGACACATAATCGGGAATCTTGTTTTGAAAACTTAAGAGGAATGAAACTACCCAGAGGGGGTTCGATGTATTTATTGGAATAATACAATATCTATTATCTTGCTTCGCCTAGGAGATTCATTTGGTTTAATATTTGGTTTGCAGCTCTAGCTACTTTGCTATCTAGCACTAATTAGACCTATATGTTTTATATTAAGAACTGTCAGGTAGTGGTTGGTTGGTTTTGGGGTTTCATGGCGCAAGGGCTATATTTAGCCATGCTGCATCAGACACAAGACAGACAACATCGAGTATGTCGGTTAGTGGACTGTGTCGATTTGGCATGGAAATGATCCAAATGAAATTTCTTAAGTTTCAGGAGAGGAAAATGGTAAGAAAAAGTTCCAGTTCACTCTCTCTGTGTAAGTTCTCGATAAGTTATAAGATTTGCACAAGATATATTTTTTTTACATATGATACATACCTGTCGGCATTACTTAGAGCTATTTCTAATCATACCTATCGATATGATTAGAAATAGCTCTAAATTTAAAGACAGGCAATAGCAATAAGTTGGAAAATATTTTCCACAGAAAGTTCTAACTTCTAGTGACATTATTAACTAGGCAGACAATCACACCACGGTTCTACATGAATACCATACGTAAAAAAGTCGATTTTTAAGTTTTTAAATGATTATGATGAATGCCCCATCTGTGAAGTCTGTCTCCTGTAAGATTTTCGCAACTGAAATCATGAAAGGGTGAAATCTATGGCGACTAATAGTCTATCACTCACTGTTTTCTATGGATTCAAGGGGTTACAGTGGCTCAGTGGGTTTGCCCATTGCGCTAGCAACCTGTGAGTGGTAGGTGGTGCAAGTTCGATTCCTGTATGTTAACTTGAGTGCATTTCGCAATTCCGTTTCTTAGTAAAATTTCCTTGTTCTTACAAGGATAAAAAACGTCTAATAAATATCTGTGTATTAATCCTCTAAGTGGTTTCGACGAGATGTCTCGTCCATCACGACTGACCAATTTTGCTAATGACGAGATATATCGTTATCACGATATTGCCTATTTTTTTATGATGTCGCGATGTTAGAGATATCTCGTCCATCAAGATGTGCTAATAACGAGGTATCTCGTTTATCAAGATCTGCTAATGGGTTTGATAATGACGACATACCTCGTCAAGACAACCAACAGGAGGGTTAATACTTGTGTCCCGTGTATATGAGTACCTTTAGTAAACGTTCCAAGCCGTGATCTCTACAAAGTCACCTTCTAAAAACGGAATAAAAGGTATTAAGGTTAAGTATTATCACAAAGCCACTTACCTTTTTAAAACGAAATCCTTTATAACTTCTAGAATGTTACACAAGTGAATATGGTATCCGTTTTAATCTCACACGAAGGCACTATTTGTAGGCGTAGGAGCCCACCAACGAAGTGAAGTCAGATATTAATCCATCACGCACAAACCACACTTATAACAAAGTTCACTTTTTAACACTTAATCCTAAAAAAGAAAGAAATGAAAATCAGAACAGAAAATTTCGAAAATTAGTAACGGTGCATTCTATTTCAGATAAAAAAAATAAAATTATGTAATAGGAATAAAATATTTAACACATAATAGGATATTTTTAAAATTTGACAAAAATAAAATAGAACATTACACAGAAAACGAACAATTTATCAGAATAGTTAAACAAATAAGGAAAAACAAAAAAGAAATATAGTTCACAGAAAAGGATGTACAACACAGAAAATAAATATTAAAATAATATCAT
Source organism: Meta bourneti (assembly GCA_933210815.1). Lineage (NCBI taxonomy): Eukaryota > Metazoa > Arthropoda > Arachnida > Araneae > Tetragnathidae > Meta > Meta bourneti. The sequence goes on along the minus strand of OW119926.1, from coordinate 77,570,796 downwards.
TTGGAATAAAAGAATGAAAAAATAAGAAATAGAAAATTTAGTTAACGTATCAAAACAATAAGACTGATATCTGATAATTTAATTTCAAGGGGAAATTTTCCTTGGAAGTCATTGTCCCTATTTCTGTTTTGTATATATGATAAAAATATATCGCTACAGCATTTTAATGAGTTCCAATAATATATATTCTACGTTTTTGCAACACCAAAATGTGTATAATGCTGAGAATATATTTTGTTAAAAAAATAGAATAAAAATAAATATCAACGGTGGAGAAAGTTATGAAGAAAAATCGTGAAAGTACTGAGTTATTGGAATATCTCTTCGCAATTTTTCAGCAGAAAACGTTATAACTAGAAATTCAATACAAAAATAAATTGGAAGATTCCATTTTTCTGAGAAAAACTCAACACCCTCTTAATTTCGACTCATTTCGCAATCTTCCTTTCAATATCTTTTTATTGAAATATAAAACTACGAGTTACCGAAATACGAATGTGGTAGTGGGGGAGAAACCCAACACGTTTAAAGTCGAAATTCAATCTATCCCAGCGTCAGTCACTAACATCGAGTTTAGAGTTACCAAGATTAGCGCAGAATACAAATTCGTCAGAAATGTCCACTTTTCAAACTGAATTGATACAACATCCCTAACAACAATCAAATAATTTCTATCCTTCAGCGATAGTCGGTTTATCAAGATTACCCATTGTTGATTCAAATTGGCTGTGAAGTCCTTGCGTGAGTCGAGTTAACATAAGAATACAGTAAAACTCATCAAGTCAAATTTACAAGATGCCTCTAATTCAACATCCCCGTACAATTAAAAAGATTTTAATCCTTCAGTGACAAGATATTCATAGTTGAATAAAATTGGCTGTGATGTGTCAAGTGCGAGTCGATTTAGCATAATTAAGAGTTCAGTAAAGTCCAATTTTCAAGTTAACTCAAGTTATTTCAATTGAACATCCCTGTACAATTGAATGATTTTCATCCTTCACCGAAACGTCAATACATCAAGCTTACACATAGAATCAAATTGTCTGTAAAGGAACTATCCAAGTTAAAGGCAAAACAAGTTAGGTCATTTCAAATGACAAACATTCAATTCAGTCCATCAGCATAAATCCCGTTTCCCAACATCTTACAGACAAGACCAGCATTTCAAATCAACTTTCCCGAGAAGAAACAGCCACCTCTTGCATCCAATAAACACTGTCAAATCCCAAATAATGAGGTGGAAAACGTCACATTAACTCCTGGGCGATATCGTCCAAGTCAGATTCGTCCTTTATTGTATATTCCCCAAGTTTCCCATCACTTAGAAAACTTGAGGGAAGGGGAAAAATTTAAGTATCCAGCGTACCTCTCGTACAACAATCGATCAAAAACTCCTTCCAACCCTATTTCCGTCCAGCCTCAGGGGAAAAGGAAGGAGACAACTTATCTTTTCTCTGGGTCGGGGAGAGGACTCCCGTTTTCTATGAAGCGCTTTTGACTTGGGATATCATAAAGTAGGAGAGGAGAACTAAAAGCCAGCATAAAAGGGGGACACACGTCTACTGCGTCGCGTTGTCATATTGGATCAGCCGACCATTAGCAAAGGTAGGGCGGACTGGTAAATGTAACTAGGCAACCCAAATTGCCAAGGGTAAAAAAGTTTTCCGCCCATGTAAAGAGAGTGAAGGGTTTTTAGAACAAAAGAGGCGCCTTTTTTTTTAAGAATACTAGACCGCGTGTTTCAAGTTACATACAACAGTGGCTGCCGAGGCCGCACAACTCCAAGAGTTCTGTGGGCCGGGTTGTGAAAGATCGTCAAGAAAGCGGGCCACAAGTATTGAAGGGGCACGATGTGTTGATCGCGCTACATAGCGAAGAACCTATAGCATCAAACCAAATATTAATTAACCCTTCTGGAGGTTGTCTCAATGAAGTATCTCGTCATTAGCAAAAACTGATCGTATCTTGATGAACGAGATATCTCGTCATTATAAGAAAACTGACCAGATCTTGATCTCGTCATCATAAAAAAATCGCCAATATCTTGATGACGAGATACCTCGTCAAGTAGCAAAATTGGTCATAGAGGACGTATATGGATGGATGGACAAGATATCTCGCCCAAACCACTTGGAAGTTTAAACAAAATGAGTCTCCTAAACAAAAGCAGGTAGAATTACAGGCATTAGATTGTTCAAAGCAATAAATATATCGACCAGCCCTAGGCAGTTTCATTCATCCCAAATTTCATTCATTAAATTTCCAAAACAATATGTTCTCAATTATGCTTACTGATGGAACTGACAACAATAGTCCATTTTTAGGGACAATTAGAAAATAAGACATCAATACGTGATAAGTGGCATTTTTTTACTAACAAGACTTGTCGAAATTTTCTCATGTTGTAAAAATCCTCAAGATATCCCCGAATTCTCTCTTTCGTTGTTTAAATTATCCCGCAATTTACATTTATTTTGGTTCATAATTAACAAAGTTTGTTCAAAGACAAATGTGCATCCGAAGATGCTAAACGATTTACTGGGCAGTCGCTGTCAAATTTTTAAACTTGGCCCTTTTCCTGGATTTTATAGAAATCAATTAAGCAAACTACTTTAAATGTTGACTAACATGTCGTTGAACTGAATATCAGTTATCTCCAGTTGGAGTGCATACCTTGTCCAAGAAACGCTGTCCTTAGCTCTCCAAGTGGTTTGGACGAGATATCTAATCCTTCAAGATCTGACCAATTTTACTAATGATGAGATATCTCGTCACAAAGATGATGCCGATTTTTTTTTATGACGAGGAGAACAAGATCTGGCCAGCTTTCGTCTAATGATCATGATCGTGTTTTCTTCTACTGACGAGATATCTCGTCTAACAAGATCTGGTCAGTTTTGCTAATGACGAGATACGTCGTCGAGACAACTACAAGGGGAGTTAACCCTAGGAAAAGAAACTTGGCCTTTTTTTCTCTCCCCCAGACATATATTAAAAATATAAATTTATTTATTTCCCTCTGAAAGTTTGACCAACTATTTGTAATTATTTGTAAAATGTAACGTATGGTGGTAAAGAAGTTTTAAGAAGTTTTGTTATTCATACTAGTATGGTTTTAAGATTTCTTTGTGCAAGGATGTCTGTTCTCAATGCAGAGATTGAATACATATTTCATAAATTCAATGACTGTTGCTTTTTTCCTAATTTGAGAAATTAAGAAGCGTTTTACAATCACAGAATGTAACAATATAATCCTAATCCCTATCTGCGTCTTAGAATCAATTGAACATACGCATTTTTCTTATTTCACCGATATTCTTATAACTGCTTTCTAAAAAATTTAGCCCACTGAATTATTTGAAAAACAATCAAAATTAAAATACTTTAGTCTCGTACGAAGGCCTAGGCGGGCTGTGTGTTGTACACCCCTGGCCTATAGTATTACATCAGGGAAAAATATTTCAAATGTAGGATGTGTTAAACAGGGATATTTTCAGAAGCATATTTTCAAAAATATTGAAAACAAATTCAGAAATTTCATTCGCTAAAATTGTATTAAAGATGTTTTAGCTAAAATTTAACATGTCTGGTAAGTATTTCGAAACGGAAAGTAAAATGATTAACGTACTATTTTAGAACGAACCTAAAATAAATTTACAGAATCCAATCGTGGAACTGCGATTGGTTCAATAGACATTTAGTTTCCATTAAAAGAAATGTACAATATCAACACTATTCAAGAAAATAATGGCCTTTTTAAATCTTGTTTTTCATTTTTAGGGATACATTTATTAAAGATCAACAGATAAATACACTGAAACGAAGTACCCAGTTTCCCAGTAAATCTAGTCTATATGATTGCCTAGTACAGGCAATCATCACTTGAACCTATTTTGAAGTTTTTTCTGGCCTTTCAGTCTAACCACAACTGTCTCAGCATGTTGCCGCCATTTGGCAGCAACAAGAATAGAAATATTTGCTTTTTTTCTACCAGATTTTTTTTTTGCCATATACCTGCTGTTTGTAATTTTCTCACTTCCTACACGAGCTTTTCCTAGCACTCACAGAAACCAAAATCAATGAATGACACTTAATCTTGATCAGGTATCGTGTTGGTTTTTGAATGCATATACAATAAGAGTTTTAGTACAGTTGGGAGAAAAAAGTTAAAGCAAATAATAAGGATTTGTAAAGTCTCCTAAAACCTTAAAAGAAAAATCAGGCCTTATTAAGGTCAATGGGAATCCTAAATATAACAATAAACAATTTATTTTAGAACTGGAATCTAAAAAATTTTTACAGAGCAATATCGTGGAACTATCGTATTTCGTACCACCGAAAAAATTCTATGTATTAACTGAATCTTTTTAAAACAGAACATAAAATAAGTTTGCATAAAATAAGTAAAAACCTCAACTGATTTACATCATATTCTATTTCTAGCATTCATTTTTAAGATTTTATATCTTAAAAATGACTCATTTCACTTTTTCTCTATTTTAAGATTTTATATCTTAAAAAAGAGAAAAAGTGAAATTATTGTACCAAAATTAAATCAAGCCTCAACAACTTTTATTTAAAATATTTTGCGAAAAGTTTGTGCAACTTCATTAACATTTTATGAAATGAAAAAATAACTGAAAAAATTTTTTGCAAGTAATTGAGTAAAATTGGTGTGCGGAAATTGAATGAAACATTAACAATTTTTACATAAAATCTGTCGCGAAAAGTTTGTGTTCACAATTTCGTCAACATATTTGAACATTATCATTAATTTCGTTAACATTTTTTGAAATTAAAAATCTTTTAATTGTAAAATTTTTAATTAGAACGAAATTAAAACATTAAGATTTGGTGGATTTAAGGGCGCGGAGCTGAACATTAAAACATCAAAGCCACGCTAAAGCAGTTTCTGATTTTCATAAACTATTTAGGACGGTCAAAATCTTTCACATTGCTTGGAAATCTGTCAAAAATTGAGTATAAGATCCAGTACAATTATAATGCATCTCCAATACATTTTGTGAAATCAGCCTATGGTGCGAAAGATGCTGCATCAACAAACAATGAATCAGTTTCCTCACACCTTAATGGAAGTAATTGATTTGCAAAAGTGCATTAGTTTCTTTTGCGCTCTTCGAAAGAGAAAAGTTGATCAAGGAAAAAAAATGAAGCTATGAAAACAAATATTAATTAAAATCCAGAGAACAATAATTAATAGCATGACATAATTGAAAAAAGCGTATTCGTGATGGCAGGTTATTACTTGACAAACTTGATATTATGTAGTCAGGTTGCAACAAAATTGCAAAAATATGCGTGAAAGCATTTAGCCCTTATACAGTTCGACTCCCGTAAAAAGGCAGTTAAGTCACGTGGTTTTGAACGAGTCTATTAGTTGAATTAGGGGACAAGTGGAAACATAAACGGATCCTTTTCTCAATTAGCGCCTTTGGGGTAGATTCCAAGCTTGTCGTTCGATTCTAAAGTTGTCTGAAGATGTTGAAATATTTAGAAAAAGAAAAATTCTTGTTAATTCAGTGTCTTTCGGTTTAGAAAGTGTTCTACATGCAAAAATTATAAGCAACAAAAATTTATTTTAAGTTTTTATTGTTTTTCTGTATGAAATAGCTTGGTGTATTCTTAATTTGTGACATCGAATTTTGTAAATTTGACATTTAAAACCTATCTTTAAAAATATTATTGAAAATATGAAATTCTTTTTTAGCCAAATTTGTTATTAAAAGGTGTACTTTACCATTCCCATCAAATTTAGCTCAAATTATTTATTAAAGTTTTGTGCTTTTAAAGAAATATCTTCACTCAATTTTGGGAGTCACTGAATATTTGCACACACAGCCATTATATCATTTTTCAATTACGATTTCATCTTCCCTCACTTTAAGGGGGATTATAATACGAAATGATACTAAAAGTCAAATAAAGGGAATTGTAATACGATAATTTCACTTTAACAGTTAAATAAAGATGAAGACTTAGCCAACAGTTAAATAAAGATGAAAAAATGACTGAGCCATCTCTTTTTAAATGTAACAAGTCCAAATCATCAATTGGAAAAATATTGAATTTCGAACATAACTAACTCCTCCAAAATAAAATCCTGGCTACAGTACTACTCTTTGTGCAGGAAAAAATGATCACAGAGCGATAAATTAAACATCAAACTTTAATTTTGTTTGTTATTGTATTTCAATTTCTTATTTTTTGTTAAAAAATAGCAATGGCTGACCAAAAGAATTCTTCGAAAATAAACTATGAGTGGGATTTTCAGGGCAAACAAACCAGACGGAATGTGTAGATTTTACTTCCGCTAGCCAAATGCTCCAGTATGATACATATCGGGGTTCCTTTAAAATGTTATTTATCGCCATTTTGGCGACTTTGAGCGTTTCAAATAATTGGCGTTGATCCATCAACTATCATGAATAATTCGGAATTGATTCTTCGGATTTTTTATTAGCGAAATGATGAAATCGTATTCGAGGAACAAGTAGGTGACGTCACGTTCGGAATGCGTATAGGAAACACGTTCCACTACAAAAATGAAGAAACTCAACAGTTACTTATATTCAGTTGACAGAAATGCAGATCTTAAAATTCCCAAAATTGCGCATAAAATGTTTTGTATAATTCTATAAAAGTGTCAAAAAATAAAGAATTCAAAAACAATCGAAAATGTATTTCCGAAAGACAAACTTTAAGTTTCATATTTGAACATTGACACAGTTGAAGTAATTAAATTTACACAGCTGACATTTCGAATTCCAAGCAAACGATCAAACACAAAACCCATTAATCGTTTTCACGCGAGATCAATTTATCTTGCAGACGGCCGCAAATGCATTATTTCACTTCACTTGCGAAAGGACTTTCACTACAATGAAAACAACTGACGCAAGAAGAAAAAGAGTACAGGTTTTTGTGAAAGAGGTGGATGCTGAATGCGTATCGAGATCGCAGTGACCTTGAGAACGCGCGAGTTGGGTAGTAAAAAAGATTCTCAACATTCATTCAGTGTTTCAAAGAGAAGCTACCCACGGAAGCGTGAAGATTTTCCCAAGTGTTGTCCTATTGTCCTGTCAAATTCAGGATTATTACAGGAGTTAGACACACAAAAGTTCAAAATTCATTGATAACAATGCAGAATGAAAAGAAATAATAGTTTAAAAAATAATTTTTGATCGTTTCAATGTGTTCAAGCGGAGGAGGCAATTTCTATTTGAATTTTTAAATTTACATAAAACAAGAAAATTATGGTTTTGTATTGCTCAAAAACCAAACGTTGTTCTGAATGAATCATCGGCTCACAACTGAAACATAATGTCAAAAAAACACAATTATGAGAAAATTAATTGGAAAGAATTCTAACAAGATGTGTTTTCTTTGAAGAAATCCAAACTTCATGCAAAGAAACAATGTCCCAGTGGACTCCATCAGTCTAAAGGTCACCCACATTTGATATAGAAAAGCTAAAAAACACATCTTGAAATTTGTGACTTTATCGGACAAGCCTACGAAATATCCTTTTATTTTCATGTTGCTGTTGGTTATTTTTCTGCATTGTAATTGATTTCCAGCATAAAATGTGAATTACTTTTAATTCAGTTTTACGAATTCAGTCAGCTATTTTAGTTTTTATGAGAAATTTTGTTTCATCCAATTTCGACTAATGGTTCCAATTTGATATCAGCCGACAAAAAAAAGAGGATAGGCATGTTCCACTACAATAAAACAACAATAAAAATGAGAAGTTTTAGTACTGATAACTTACTAAAATGAAGAACATGCGAACTATAGTTTCGCCTGTAAGAAATGTTCCAAAAATCTATGAACTTAAAAAAAATCGCACTTACAGAACATTGCGCTCTTCTATAAATCATTATTGTAGATATTCAAACAAGAACATGTTTAACTAAAATAATTTAAAAACAACTGTAAAGCGAAACGGAAATTACAAATTAATATTTTTCAAGTGGAAAAAAGAAGAGGCCATCTCTGCAAAGCTAAATATAGATGGCATAAGTGTTTTAGTGAAAAAAAATTCTTCCTGTACGTATTCCGTATTGGCTAACAGGCAAAACACTCGTCTCTTCCATAGTTTGTTAACACTAAAAATCCCTCTCATAGTATCCCAGCAACAGACGTAAGCACGACAGATATCAAAGCAGCAATTATTTTTAAATCAATAGAAAAAGCAGAACAAATAAATCATCGATTCATCAAAAAAAGATTTCTCCAATATCAATAACATCATTTAAATAAAATTTAATCTTCATTTCTACTCATCAAATGTCTTAAATAAATTCTCATCTGTCTAGGAAATAAAATTTTTACTTGTCAGTTTTCTCTTTTCATTTAAAACCAAATCCTTAATTGAAATAAGAAATGATTTTAAAAAGACGGATTACACATTCCTCCATTAAAATAAAATGAAGAACGGGAATTTGATAAGGTTTACAATTAAATCGTCTGCAAGAAAAAAATGCGATTGCAATTAAAAAATAAATGAACGAATTGAGTGCCGTGCAAATCGAAAATCAGTTTCAAATTACTTAGTGATTAGAAAAGATTACTGCTACAATAGTAAATATATTATCGTTTTTACGCAGAAGACTTTTCAAAGCAAAAGATAAAAGAAATGTACACGATATAACATGAAAGTTAAAAAGTATTCAATGGGTTTTTTAAATTCCAAAAGATTTCTCAGACGACACAGTCTAGCACGCTTTACACGCAGAGTAATAATTTAGCTGTTTCCAAGAATCACAAAAGGATTTCGCCTTGTCGGCCATTAAATGATTGACAAAAAATTTAAATTTAAGATGATACGAGATTTAAAAATATTAAATGACTCACTTTCGAATTTCTATTTACAATATTCTTTCTCTTAAAAAATCAAAAGTACTTTGAACCTTTGTGACAAATTATTAAATTGAAGATAGTATTTTGGTCTAAGAAAAATAATGATTATTCTAATTCAAACAAAAACATTTGGAATACCGTGCAATCTTTTCAATATAGGATGATCTAAGTATTCTCAGCCCTTTATTGATCAAAATTATCATAATAGATTAAGAATGATTTTGTAAAGCAAATTACTGAGAGCTAACTGAGAATATGATAATGGAATGTTTGACACACATACAGTGGCTCCCAAAAGTGTTCGTATACTTTAAAAATTTGTAGAAAAAGCGCTGTACCCTGGAATTGAATTCGAATATAAAGTTCAATATTTTTTCATATAATCTCCATGTGATTCTGAATGAAACCTAACAATCTTTAAAAAAATATTGACTCATTTTCTTTTTATAAAAATGAAAATGCAATGCAAGGAGGCAGAGAAAGAACACGCCACAAAAGTGATCGTACACCGAAACATTTTCGGATAAATTCATAAATAAAATTATCGTTTATCGCTTTTTTTATTTTTGCATTGTGGTGACATTTAAATAATCGTTTGGCTTTAATCTTTGCTTGCTTACTTCGTAATATTCTATTTATTATTTAAAAATGGCTCGTAGTCGTAGGGAAACAACGAACAGCATTCGAAAATTGATTATTTTTCATCATAGTAGTGGTAAATCAGTTCGGAATATCGCTAAATTAGTAAATTTATCCCATTCTACGGTGCAGTATGTGATAAAACGCTTTAAAGAAGAAAATCGGATCGAAAACAAGGTAAGGAAAGGTCGTAAGGCAAAGTTAACTCAACGTGATCAGAGATTTATAGTTAGAAAATTTGTGAAAAATCCACGTTGAGTGCTGTAACATTTCTACAGAATTTACTGAAAAATTTTCTACTTCAATTTCATCTGAAATTGTTCGACGAGTGCTCAGATCAGCTGGATTAAATGGGCGTTCTGCCCGAAGAAAAATTTTTGTAAGTGCGAAAAATAGAAAACTTAGGTTTTTCTTCGTAAAATCAATGATAAATAAGCCCGAAACGTATTGGAATCATGTCTTATTTGCAGATGAAAGCAAATTTAACATGTTTGGTTCCGATGGGCGTATAATTGTATGGAGAAGAAAAAATGAGGAACTTAATCCCAAGAACTTAGTTGGAACAGTAAAGCATGGCTGTGGAGGAATCCTTGTGTGGGGGTGCATGTCAGCATCAGGACTAGATGATTTGGTATTTATTGATGGCATAATGAATCATACTCTTTACTTAAATACTTTAAAAGACAATTTAAAATTATCAGCCCAAAATTTGGGTATTGGAAACAACTTTGTTTTTTATCAAGATAACGATCCTAAGCACACGGCTCTCAACGTTCGCCTCTGGTGTCTCTATAATTGTCCACAAGTTCTGAAAACACCACCTCAGTCGCCAGATTTAAACCCAATAGAACACATTTGGAGGGAACTGGAGGTTAGAGTACGAAGACATGACATTAAAACGAAAAGCGAACTAAATACAGTAATGATTGAAGAATGGAGGAACATTGATGCAGAAATTACAAAAAAAACTAGTCAACTCTATTCCCAGACGTTTAAAAGCTGTTGCGGATGCCATAGGATATTCTACTAAGTACTAATTTACCGAAATATTACAATATTTACTAATATGTAGAGATTTTTTTATATTTTTTAGAGAAGTAGAGAAGTATTAGTAAGATTTTTTTTAGTAGAGAAGACTTTTGTGAAGTAATTTTTTTGTTACTTTTTGATTATTGATTTTCCCCAAAAAAAGTTTTACTATGTTTTTAAAATATTTTATGTAGTTTTGTTAAGAACAAGTTATAGATGTTATTAAAAAATTCCCATTCTGAAATATTATTTTTTATTAATGGATAGAGCAGTATTTCATTGAAATTCGTAAGTGTACGAACTCTTTTGGGAGCCACTGTACAAGACTAGACTCACACAGCTACTAGAATTTTTCCGAATGGCAAAATAAACCTATAATACTTTTAAAGCGATTTTAAAATCTCATCATCAAGTTCTAAAATATCATTTACAGTGACAATTCAGGGATATAGACACTAAAAATTTTTAAGAGGTGATGAAGGGACTTAATAAATTCCTGACAAATACAACACCGTAATATTCTTGAATATAAATAAATCATTCTAAAATTTATTTACAAGATCTTTTTAAAGGCATAAAAATATGAGTTCGTAGTAACCAGCTCCACGTTTATTTCACCAAAATTAAATAAAGAGAACACATTTATTTAAAACAAGCTAACTTTTCTTCGGAAAAATATTGATTTCATTTAAAAACTTTTATTATATATTGAATTAATTTGATGTACAATACTTTTCAATATCCATCACAATGCTGCTATAAGCGAGTCTCAGGTTACAAAACACATACCTATTAACATCTAGTATGTTTAGACACGGCTAAGTAGATTGGCAAAAAACGTCTTCTAGAAGCCTGTAGACGTTTTCCAGTTCGCCTGGTAGGATAATATCTCCAAACAATAAAAAAATGAATAACTTTTAAATTTACTTCTAATAATGATCATTAGTTTTTCCCATCAAGTTAGAAAATTGTAGTTTTTCCTTCACACAGATATTTTCACACACAATTTTTTTTCTACATCACAGCTTAACGGATACTACACAGTTAAAGAAAATTCCCATGACTCTCTTTAACCGTCAACCTACTTTTAATCATTCACGACTACAATACATAATGGAAATAATTAACAAAATAATTTCATAATAATTATTTGAAAAAAACCTCTTGAGAATTTAAAAAAAAATGCAGCACAATGTCTTTAAATTTAAAATTTATTTGAAAAGCACTTGGAATTTAAAATTTTCATAATCAATGGTTATAATTCCATTTAAAATTTTCGTTTTAGTCAACTTACACATGCCACTTTAAATCGAATCCTTTGTGGAGTTGTTGCGTGTGATGAAAAGAAATTACAATTTATTAACAGAAAACAGCGTAATAAAACTTAAGCAAAGTTGACTGAAAAAAGTTCTGAAGATATTAATTCTTGATTCCTTTTTATCTCTTGATCTCGCATGGTTGCCACAACTTACAACTGAAAATTTAAAAATACGAAAATAAATCTGAGCGAAAAATTAGAAAATATCACTGCACGTGGTCAACGAACACGAGTTTCCGTTTCGTTTCCGTTCGTTGCAAAATATAGTCTGTCCCAAATATTCTTAAATTGTTTATGTTTCACAAAAAAGTAAGGTAAGAAAATAAAATATCAGTTTAAATTCCGTAAAAATAATTTTTGGAAAAATGATTGCTTTTTCAGCAGTACTGGTAAAACAATCTAAGTAATCGGAATGCTCAATATACATTCCAGCTTTTCCAAAACTACCAAATTATGGATGACTGAAGTATATCTATGCAACAAACAAGTACGCAATTCTCATATATATTGGAGAGTCGTTTTACAATAATTAACAAACTTTTACTATGACTTCAAATTCAGTTGAAGATGAAGGTGGGAAAGTCGTATTTCCCCCAAATTCAATTTTTAAGCTTCTAATCACTTTTCGGGACATTTTATTTATTCACTTAGTTTTTATACAAAATGCGATCGTTGTCATATTACTATAGACTTAGGATTTTTAAAAATTTGCCAAGCCTAACACCAGTCACATTCTTTTTAAATAATCACATACTAAAATTATTTAAAAACCTCTTATTTATTTTTTAAAATTGTTACATCAAATTCAGTCGTTAAAAGTGATGAAGTTCCTTTGTTTTGGCAATTTACGCTGATGAATTTAAAAGAAAGGCAAAAGAGCAAAGAGCTGACTTTCTAGATATATGTTCCAAATAAATTTTTTAAATGAGTTTCTAAAGATGGGCTGTCAGGCTGTCATTCCGATAGCAGTTTAAATAACAGTATTATCGCAAAATAGCAGTAAATTATTAATGCAATTTTGTCACATTAACAGTTGTCGATAAATACTCTAGGGGTAGCAGAAATTTAAATTGAATCAAACTTTAAATTGCTAAACTGAAAAGTATAAAAATTATTTGATAAAAATAATGTTCAAAGAAAAAATTCTTTTAAATCATAAAATGGCTAATTAAAACGGTTAATTACTGTTAAAATGAACTGTTAGTGTACATTGGTGACAGTTAATAACTCTGGAAATTAACCGTTAATGTTACTTTCTAACACTCAACAATAACCGTTACTTTAGTTGTATTGCGGTTAATAAAATTATATTAACCGCAAATTAGCAACAACAGTTGACACGATTATCGCAAACTGAAACTAACAATGCCCATTTTTTCAGTTTTCGTTTTCCATTTTGTAGAAAACTTGATTGTTTCATTTCGCTTTTTCTAACAGACTGCCAAATTATTATATAGAAACTCGGGATTTTTTTAAAATGTACAGAACCTAACACTTTTCAGTAAAATAAAAGCTAACGTAGGAACATGCAACTCTTTAATTTTTACTCAATAACTCAATTAAGCATATATGATAGAAGACATTTTGTTCCGTCAAAGAGATACGACGAAGCAGAGTATCTTTTGCTCCGACAACTAGGGCTTTCGGAAGAATTCTCCAATAGAACTCTTGCACACAAAGCAGAATTTTTTTCGTTTGTTAGCACACATCTCTTTTCTGCATCTCCCCATTCTACTCCGTAAGTGTCGCTTAACTGTCTTTTATCTTCCATTCAATTTGAGATCACATGATTCGCGGCTCTGCCTTCGGAAGAAAATCCGATTAACATCTGAGTGGTTCAGATTTCTAAGACAGTAATTTGATTTCTTATCAAATCACTAACTCACAGCGCAGAAGTAAAAAAGCAAAAAAAACATCTGAAGCAACGTAAATAGAAAAAGCTTTTACACCACTCTCGAGACGAAAAAAATTAGTCCTCCGCTTAGTCAATTTTTATCTTCATGATGTAAAATGAAGATTTTTGTCGAGGTATGTCTTCGTTTTAATTACTCTTTTATCGTAGTAACCTTTTTTTAGTCCTCTGCCATACGTGCGCAATAATTAAGTGACCATCAATAAAGGCGAAAGAATGGTAGAAAGCTACGTAAAAAATGTGCAATCATAGCTAGGAGTAGAATTCAACTAGGAGGGGAAACCATTGAGGAAAAAGTCAAAAATCCAGAGAAAATTATTTCCCGATAACTACTTAATTAATAGCTTTAGTTGTCATAGAATGCAATAATACGTATTATACCGTCGGTAAGAAGATTCAATTCTTGTCAAGATTGTTCAAGAAGATTGTTCCATTAGAAATTAACCCCTAAAATTGTTCAGAATTCCCCAAACAAACTTTGCATCGCAAAAAATAGAATTCAAAGACATATGGCGTTCGATTCTTTCATCGTTAACGTTCTTAGGTGCAGCTACGCAAAAGATGGAAAAAGAGAACGAATTTATTTTATTCTAATTACACCCACTTCCGCTACTTTTTCACGAACGTTTGTCCTATAATTAGCAGTTAATTTCACAAGCAGCTATGGTAATTTTTGTTAAGCTTCAATAAATATTATTTGGTGATAAAGAAAAGTATTTCTCAAAAATTATTTCTAGATGTATCTCTTTACAGAAGCGCGACATATTTTGATCTCCTCTATCATTGCAGGAAATTTTTCACTTGTAAATTAGAAACACTGACATGACCAACAACACATCGCATCCTGGCTGCAAAACCGCCATTACTCAAAGTAAATTAATTTATAGTTGCAAGTTTAGAAAGACTAAATACATGCTTCTAAATGCTGTAAAATTGTCACACTTATAGATTCCAGTAGAAGGTAGTTGTGGCAATTTTGCAGAAGCATGCGCAATTTTTCTCATATAAAACCAGAAATTTAATTTTTTTAAGTTTCGGCAGTATTGCAGCCGGGTGCGACAACCTATTTTTTGACAGCATGACTTATACTGTACTGAACGCTTTGACTTATCGGGTTGGTTGGGTTTAATGGCCGGGTTGGTTCTAAGAGGAAAACTATTACAAACAGCTTCCCTAATAGTTTGGTTTTTATGGCGCAAAAGGCCAGATCACAAGCTGCGGCAAGCAATGTTTTTTCCATCAAGTAAATGGACAAACACACAAACAAGGGAAGTTTTCAACTTATAAAGAGAGAAATACATCGTATTAACAGGAATCAAACCTTACAGCTTGCAGGCTTTACAGACCCATAAAGTCACGCTGTTTATCTAATAGGATATTGAAGTCAAATGTAGTTAGTCTTGGGGAAACAAATTAACCAGCGTTTTAATACCGAATACATGCAATACTATATGCTTTCAAGATTTAACCGCTTATGGAGTTTGTGGATATTCCCGTGACCATGGAATTGCGCCGGATAAACTAGTTTTTCCATTCATATAGTATATATCACTAACGTATGTGGCAAAGAAATCGGCGTTATTTGTTCAATGGTTGAATGGCAACAGCTGATATAAACAAAATAAAAAGAACTCTCCGATACGAGATTAATTCACCAATTTTCCCAATTTCATGATTTTGAAAAAAATAATATCAACAAAACAAAACATATTTTATCCTCGATATTGAGTTCTTTTCTTCCGGAAAATAAATATTGCAATATTGTAACTACGGAGAATGAATGGATCAATAAAATTTAAAGAACAGGTTCTAAATTGACAAGTGATGGAATCTATCTTATTTTAGATTTGATGTGTGATAAACACAGGGTTACCGCTATTTGACCGAAAACATTAAGAACTTTTCAAGGACATCTTAAGAACTTACAAAACATTTTCAAGGACCTCAATTTCTTCTTGATGAATATTGATTTCAAGAGACTAAATACAATTCACATTTAAGACTAGGATATTAAAGTTAATGCAAAATATTTTTAATTAAGCACATTATTCATATAAATGTTTTATACCAAATTATTTAATCAATACAATAAAAAGGAGTTAAATATCAAGGAAGGACAAAAACGTACGAATTGGAAGTTGGGGTTTGCAAGAAAATTTTGTTCAAAAATGTCCGGGTACAATTCCAAGAACTTCTCAAGGACTAACGAAATTTTGGTCGTTTTCTAGTCCTACCGAGTTAGAAAAATAAGATTCAAGTAACGAAGAACAATCAAAGGACACTGGGGACCTCTATAAACATTATTATACAGTGAGTTTATTCAAAAGGAATTTTTACTAATAAAAGAAGTAGTTAAACCTCAACTCATACCATCACGAAGAGAACATAAAAAGAAAATCAGGCTGTCTTACTGGATTACAGGCTCCTCATTTCTCCTCAGTCTTGAATTAATTTGCATATTAATTAAAGTAGGAATTTTAAAGGTTTTTCTTTTTTTTGCACAACTGAGTGACGTCCGAATTTATTTTTTCAGTAGCTAAAAAAGAATTTAATCCATTCCATCAGAAAGAACCGAATGTTCGGACAGTCGAGGGGATTCGGCTACTTAACAAATACAATAGTATAAGAAGGGTTTAATACAGAAGACATATATTTCAGAACTATAACTTCCATCCGTGAAAGGTCAGGTTCGATTCCTTTCTGGGTATGATTCTCTCTTATGTGTCAGTTAAACATTCCTTGTGTGTGTACGTCCCTTTACTTGACGTTGTTTGGTGTAGCTTGGCTATAAATGGTTAGGAGCATAAAACCCAACCATCTAATCATCCATGATAGAGCCAATGCCATTTAAATAAGCTCGTTGAAACTTTCAATACACGAGATCTGATCAAAAAGTACTTTATCATATTTTTACTACTTCAACAGATATATGCAACCTTGGACCCTACTATACATGTGGATTTTTTCCAAGACAACTTAGTTTTTCAGTCATAGGGAGCCACATAGTGCAAACAGCCGTGGAACATAGAAAATACGTTGCACATTTATACCATACAAAGAATACAACCATGTATTGAATGTACGTTGCACATGCATACCTTGAATAGAATGAACGTAGCACATGCATAGAACGCACGTTGCACATGCATAAAACGCATGCTGCACATGCATAAAACGCACGTTGCACATGCATAAAACGCACGTTGCACATGCTTACCGTGCATGTTGTATATGCATACCATAAACAGAATGTATGTTACACATGTATACCATGTACAGAATTCGTGTTACCCATGTACGCTAGTATAGAATGCATGTTGCACATGAATGTCATATATAGAATACATGTTGCAATTGAATGTCATGTACAGTTGAATACATGTTGCACATGTATACTATGATACAGATAGTGTACATGTATTCTATGTTCGTCGCATTTCAGTTCCAGCTGAAATGACTGTTGCACAAGAAGTGCCGAAATTACCCAATGTTGATTCGGATTTCACGTCAGAGATGGGTCGTGGGTCTAAAAGACCCAAGATTTACCTTCAACCAAATGCTCACCCCATTGGAAAATACACTAAAACAAAAACTTAAAAATAACAAATAAAATATAAACGTGATTTTTTGCCTATTCATTTTCAGGAATTTCTGAGAAATTAAATAAATTATTCCTGAACATTTAATTTCCATCTGTTTATATTAAATACGCGACCACTTCTAACCTTCTTGGAATAAACCCGTCTCCACAGAACTTGGGTATTCATTCCCATTATACTTCACAACATGAGATTAAAAATTTGTTTTAAATTTCTCATTCCGGCTCTTAAAAAACAAAAGAGCGGTCTAAATTGTCTTGTTCCCCCCGAAATGCTTATATTTTTTTAGAAAAGAACAAACCAAGATATTGGTGTCACTTTTTAAATTCCAGCAACACTCAACTTGAGAGATTTTTACGGAATAAACGAATATTTTAAAGAATATTTTGTTCTATTCTCTTAGTCAACACTTTCAACTAAGAAAGAGAATTCATGGTATACATTCAGTAAGAGAAAAAGGAAGCTTCGGTGTTTTTAATACTCGCCTCAGTAATTGAGATACAATTATACACTGCTGGCCACCCAAATTGCAACACCAAGAAAGACAAGAGATATCACAACAAAATTTATTTTGTAGATAACATGTTGACCAAGTATCAAATGATTAAATTTATAGACTTCTGTGAAGTGTGGTTCCTGCCAAAATCAGTAGCCAGAGTAGCCGCCATTGTTGGAGATCACCGCTGCCACACGCCTCGGCATTGATTCAAAGAGACTTTGGATGTGTTCTTGGGGTACAGCAGACCAAGCAGCTTCCACACGTTGCCAAAGTTGATCTGGTGTGGCAGCTGGGGATGTATTCTGGGTCAATCGTTGAGCAACCATGGACCACATGTTTTCTATCGGCGAAAGATCCGGAGAGCGAGCTGGCCAGGGAAGCAATTCAATCTGGCGATTGACGAAGAACCCTTGGACAATGCGTGCCACGTGTGGTCGCGCATTATCCTGTTGAAATAGGGCTGTGGGCAAGCCCTGAAGGTAAGGAAGGACAACTGGCTCCAACACCTCGGAGATGTAGCACTGGCTGTTTAAAGTACCGGCAATGCGTACTAGAGGAGTGCGAGAGTGATATCCAATACCGCCCCATACCATAATACCCGGTGCAGGACCAGTGTGGCGGTGCATAACGCAGCTGTTCAGCATCCTCTCTCCACGGTGTCTCCAGACTCGAATCCGACCATCGTGGTGTTGCAGACAGAAGCGTGACTCGTCAGTAAAGACAATTTCATTCCATTCTGCCGTCCACATCCTTCTTTCATCGCGCCATTGGTGGCGGAAACGTCTGTGGTTCTGCGTCAAGGGTAGACGAAGCAATGGACGTCTTGCGGACAGACCACTCTGCTGTAAACGGCGTCGAATGGTACGCGCAGACACTGGATGATGCGGTACAGACTGAATGTGCTGTGCTATGGTTCTTGATGTGGCTGAGCGATCCGTCACTGCCATACGCACAATATGCCTGTCATCACGTGAAGTGGTGCACTGAGGTGGATGCGATCGAACACGTCGGTCCGTCGTACCCTCCCGAATCCAACGATCACATATCCGCATTACAGTTGTTTGGTTTCGTCCAACACGACTACCGATTTCCCTGAAAGATAATCCACAATCTCGGTAGGCCACTATCCTTCCTCTGTCGAACTCGGATACTTGATCAAAAGATGATCGCTGTTTTCTACGAGGCATAATTGATCGTTTTTTTTGAAAAAACCACAAGAAAAACACAATTGCCGTACTTGAAATCGTCGAAATCTCCAAGCCTTAAATAGCGCTTTGAAGTGGCGCCACAGGCGCGCGTGATGTGCGTCTGCGCTGAAATTCTAATCATTTGCATATCTCACCTCCGCTAATGCATGTTGTAAATTTCATATTATTTGCATGCTTCCTTCAGGGTGTTGCATTTACGGTGGCCAGCAGTGTACATATGCCTCGAAAGAGGTGGTGTGTGTGCTTTTTAATTGAGATTTATTATTTTAATTATAATTTGCTATTCAGACGAGAAATTTTTGAATTCGATTGGGTGGAATAAAAGCAAATAATTCGAAAGCTATACCGATTAAGTGCTCGATTACATTTGCTTTTGAGTTTTAGTTTGATTTATTCTTTCAGTTATTGTTGGAGCACACTGTTCATCAAATTTCGCTGAAAGCTTTTTAAAAATTGCATTGAAATTTTCGCTATAAAAGTTAAAGCTGGGGATCATTGCTAATGCGCCACGAAATGAATTCAGACATTTTAAGCTTTCCGAAAAATGTGTTGTACCTCTGTGGTTAAATAAAACTAGTAGTAGTAATAGAAACAGGTTTCGAAGTTAGATGTCGGAAGACGATTTTGCACCTATAAATTGCGTTTTGACAATCAAGTTTTTAGACAAACATGCTTTTTGACACCTGTATAAACATCGTGACCAAAACGAAGAGGAAATGTTTTTGAAAATACCTTATAGATTTCGTTTACGATCATTGTGGAGTCGTTACTGGCCCGAACTTAAAAATATCTATTAAAAATCTTGAAAAATATCTTCAAAATGATTAAAAAATGTCCTTCAAATAATTGAACAAATTTTCTTGAGAATAAAAACTGTCCTTGATGTTCTAAAGAAAAATATTCCCTAAAACAGTTTGCACTTGCACTTCCAAAATTATAAATAAATTCGAACTTACAGACATAAGCTAGGATTCTCAACGAGTGTACATGCGACGTACTGATTTGCTAAGAGTGGAACACAAAACACACAATACATATGTCAAACACGCAGATGTTTTAATCGTTGAAAGTATTATGACGTGCAGTCAGCAAATCAAAAAATAATAAAACCAAGAAGCATTTAATTTCAAAATAAATATTCAATAGGTTCAATTCGCACATTCGAAATTTTATTCAGAATTAATTTATTCTAGGACAAATGTGTAGTGTTTGAAGAGCTACGTTTTAATGGTGGAATGATCCACTATATAGCATAAATACGTATAATTTGTGCTATACAATGGATCATTCCACTATAAAAATATAGTTCTTGAAACACTGCAAATTATTCCACAATAAAAAAAATCAAGTTGATCCCTAGTTGAGATTTGTCCATCACAAGAGCAAAAAAAATTAACGACCAGTTAATTAACACTGGTCTCCCGCCTAAGTGCAGAAATAGTATGGCACAGTTAAAATACAATATTCAATAAAAAGAACAACTGTGCAATCATTTTCCTCTATCCATCAATCTAAAAAGAATCGCTCAAATTAAAAGCTAATGAGTCCACTCACAGCGATGGCGATTCCTTACGGACTCAATTAAGAATACCGTTGGAGGAAAATGAAACAAAAAATTCACTTATCCGTTTATGAAAAAATAACAAGTCTCGCAAAAATTGGGAACCTGTTCCTCGATTTGCTTTGCTACGTGAAGCAGGGAAAAAATCCTCTTGACACAATACGTTCAGTGAGGCTCTTGAAGCAAATCGTTAAATCTGCATAGGAATCATTACGATGGTTAATACCCACCGTAAATGGAATTTTCGTACGGGCAAACAGTGTGGGTCACGCCATTTTCCGTGGTGTGTCCGATCTAACTAGAAAATCGCGCTGAACTTGCCGCGGGAGCGATACATTTCCTCTTAGCTTCAGCGACCTTAAGTCACATTTGGCGAAGGAGTATACGTTTCTTTGATTTTATAAACATGTGATTTGGTATTTGTGGTAGGTTAATTGATCCAACTTATAGAGCCAATTTTTTCGTGTTTGTGGAGGAGGTAATTGTATTTTTATACACGATGTTATATTCATATTTTGGTGGGTGACTGTCAGTGTCATTTTCGATAATTGCGGCAAACGCCGTCTTGTACCATTTAGTGTAGATGCACAGACGTGTTAAGACCAAGGGCCACATAGATTCACTGTGATTTATGGGAGTAGTATTACCATGCTAACATCTGGCTCACTTTGAAGGTGTGCTAACATCTGGCTCACTTTTAAGGTGCTAATATCTGGCCAGTTGTTAGCATTGTCAAAGTGAGCTAGATATTAACACGCCTTCAAAGTGAGCCAGATATTAGCACACCTTAAAAATGAGCCAGATGTTAGAACACCTTAAAAGTGAGCCAGATGTTAGCATGGTAATACTACTTATGGGAGGGTCGCCAGAAAACATGAAATTATCTACATATGTTATCAATATTTATTATTTATATTGATATACAAAAAGAGGAAGATAATAAAGAGTAAATGGAGTATTCAATTTCATGTGTGACATTGCATTGATTTAACAACAGTTTTAAAATTTGGTTCGATTTTTATAGTAACTAAGTGCAAAATTGATTCTAAATTTTCATTAGCCAAGCCTTTCCTATTCTCCGATTTGTTAATAAATGACTGAAATAGTTTGTTCACGAATATATGCCGACTCAAAGAGGCTTGCGCATTTTCCTGTATTATTTCGCAACAAAGATTTGTGAGACTTGTTATAGCTAAAATTATTCATGTTGAGGCGGGCCGCCACCAAATAAACGGAGGGAGTGTGAGGACGGAGGGCCGCGCATCCCTGATTTAGTGCTACCCCAGGGCAGTAAGTTCCCGAGAAAGGTCAGAAATCAGAAAAAGAAAGTCAATCGTCAATGGCATCTAAACATTTTTCCTCAGTTGCCCAAATACTCTACTTGAGTGCAATTTCAAATTTATTTTGTTCTAGTTGATAAGCAGACACTGTAACAACTAGGGCTTATAGACTTTGAAATTTGGATTTATCTTTAAGGGTAATTTTTGGTGTGGGATCATCGTTGATTTTAAGGGATCTTTTTCTTTCGCATTTTAAAGAAAAGAAATTCTAGTTTGTAACTCCCCAAGTTCAAATTAATTATGTAATAAATTAATTATATTGTAAATATAAAATTGAAACATAGTACAAACTGTTGAGGGGTTTTTCTTTCCAACTAAGTCAGGTTTTTTTTTAAATTATACCTGAGAACGCAAGAACTACGTAACTCAAAAATGGGTATTTTGAGTTACCCTTAAATCAATAATGCTGATGTCCTACAGAATTTCATGCAAGGACTAGGTAACTTTTTTGACCAACTTAAGCTCCATCTATCGGCAAATGAAAAATGTGGATAGATATGAAACAGGTGTTGTGTGTGGAAACTGTTTTCCCCTTTATCTAAAACTCCCCAAATTGAATTTCCTAGAATTTGCATTCAGGTGACTATATATAAAGGAACATATACAGTCTGGCAATTGAAAACTTATTTGCCCACCCCAACCAACATAAAAAGTAATAAAAGTCCATAGATTTGTAAAAACACATTACGTTACAATATGTCTATGCATGTGATCTATATAAAAAAGCAAAACGTAGAGCTAAATATACTGATATGCAAATGGCCGACTAACAATAAGTGAAGTGGTATAGTTTAAAAGACATAAAAACCGGTGCCGAATAAATGATGAGATGTATAAAAACAATTGCTTTATCCTTAAAAATTAAATTGTGAAGGCTAAAAGATCTCAAAAAGAACATTGTATAAGATGTGGTAACCCCTCCAGTCTAGAAATACGTAGCTTGGATAGCAGGGTTGCCACAGCTATACCTATCGAGAAGTGAAATGAAGCCACAAAGAGAGAAGTTTTACCAGAAAAATATCAAGGGGAGAAACAAATTAGGATTTATAAAACATTTGCTTTTGAATCTTCAGATTCATTCGTTAGAAATTTACACTCTCTCTCTCTCTCTCTCTCTCTCTCTCTCTCACTCGACTTTAATAAAAGAAAAAATGTCTATAAGAAGCTACAAATCTTTTCTTCCATCTTTATCAGAAGTCAGCTTTGATCGCAGAAAAGAGCGGCAACAGAAGACGAATATAAGATGCACTAAGTGATCATAAAAGGGATTACTATACTTAATTTGAAGAAAATATGCGTTAAAAGTGGATTAAATATTCACTAGTCATAATTTCCAACGCAATATAAATGGATTTTAATCACGTTTAAGGGTTTTTGACCCACTGTGGTCTATTTAACGTTACGGTGATCTATTTGCAATTTAACGCTATTATGCAAATATAAAACGATTTGGCATGATAAAAATCTTTTTCTAGATTGACCTGAACGAATTAAACCACCTTGCTCAAACATTTCCTACAATGGCTGTCCTAAATTCAAACATGCTTTATTTCCCTCTTCATTCTAACCTTTTGCAATAGTTAAGTCAGTGGTGTTGGAACTTTTAACATGTTCAAAACTTCCATCATCTTCAAAACTGTGCATCATTGATTAAATTTTACTTCTTCGGAACTCCTGTAAAAAATCTCTTCAGGCATTTTTTCAATTTCGAAGTAAAGCCGAATTTGGCCGTTTACGAAGAATTAAGTTTTGATTAAAATTTATGTTATGGCCGATTTATATTTCTGTTTATTTTTTAAATTTTCAAAATTTTAAGTAATGTAGCAATAGAATTTGAATTTTTTCTCCCAATGCCAGCTTATGGATCACATGTTCAAGCACTAATTGGGTCACGTGACAGTCTGCGTTACTCAGGGGCACCATGGGAGCTGTTGCCACGTAGTACCCACAGTGAACTGTGGGGAGACTAGCTTTCCTGGAGGACTTTGGAGTGGCAGGCCTGCATTTACGTGTCGCCTTGAAGAAACCAGTAGAAACTTCAAATGGTCAACTCGATTTCGGCATTTACAAGATTCGAACTCTTAACCAAGCGCTTCAGTCTACCAGTTTCTTAAAAGCGAAAGCTTTAGCAACTTGGCCCACTAATGCGGCTAATTTTAATATAAATTAGAAATTAAAACTGCATCGCGAGTAATACTTCATTAAACAATTCAAATTTATTACTGAAGTACAGTTGTCACGTCGTATTGAACTTTTGAGTGATATTTCAGTTTATTGAAGTTTCATTGTAGCAAAAATACAACTGGGTTTTTAATAAAACCTGTATATATTTAAGGCTATCACAGCAAGAGTGGCCTAACCCACGCACATACCCAATGGAGATAAATGCAATTTTCTTGGCACCATTTTTATTTATCCACAATGATATGAGATAAAAAAATTTGCTTTTCAGTGATCAACAATAAGTTATTTTGTAATTTTAGAAGACTTGAATCTGCACCAAAGATAATTATTTTGGTATTTTCGGGTTTTTGTGGGTCAGGCCACTCTTGCTCTGATAGCGTACTTTGTAATTGCTCGCCCCAAACATCGATGGCGGTTTTATATTCCACGAAGTTGGAGATTATTTGTAAAAACAAAGCGAATCATCACTGCTAATTAATATTATATCTGCAACTCATAAGCATGCATATGTAATATACCTTCATTTCAGAAGCCGCCAAAGCTATAATAAAAAGAAAAGGTACTCTAAAACATAAGATATAATGTACATAATCTTTCTCTGATTAAATAAAATCATTAGAAAAATGTAAGCTAGTTAGAAACATATGGTTAGTTGGATTGAATACAGCAATTTTTGTTTTTAGAAGAGACAAGAGTACGTTGAACATCATGAGAGTTGTTGGCAAAACATGGAGAGCAGTCAAGTATCGACTAGATGTTCTCCGTGCAACAAAAGGAGCCCATGTTCCACAATACTGCTATCCTCTAAAAAACTTTATAAATTCAAGTTAACATAAAAAATGTTTCTAACTATCTCATTTCTTGCTATGAATTTTCTTAATCTGGGAAAGAGTTTATGCACATCATGTATTTTCTTTGAATCATTTGAACAGTGCTACCGATAGTCTTGAATAATATTTCCGTATTTTGTGTGTTTTTACTTTTAAAATAAATTCAGGTTGCAAAAAAACAGAATTTGAACTATTTATTCTGCGGACACCTACAAATTTCTCATACTTCATACTATCTTCTAACCGAGACAGACTATAAACATTAAATGAAAATAAATTATTAAAAGCGTGTTATATTCAGTTTCAGACACATTCGAGGTATAATAACAGCCTCTGAAAACTTGCCACCGCCAGTTCGATTTACTTTACTTTATTTTTGGTAGGTAGTTAATAAAATGGAGCAACACAACGGGTTATTGGCGACGATCCGGGACCGATCCCTAAGGGAAAGATCCAAGGACAACGCACACTTTTCAACCACGATTTTCTGACGAGGTTAACACCTACTTTCGAAACTTCACACCACGGATTTTTGTGGCCACGATAGATTTAACGTCCACCAGCCCCCGTGTACACGACGATCTTTGGCTGGACCTAGTTCCGAACTCGCTACTCTCCGGTAGCTAATCCGTTGCTCTTCCAACTGGGCTTCCACGGCCTTAATTCATATAAGGAGAAATAATAATAAAATACAAATATTTTAAAGCATCCCAATTCCGTACTAAAACACTCTGCAATAACGGTTGGAAAACAAATTTCTTAGTTAACCTCCGAAGACCGTATACAGCACCCAGTGAGAATATCCCTGGCTTAAGCCGAGGGCTTCACGAAGCGATATCGAGCGGCATCATCAAGTCCACTGACTGGGATCGCATAGCCCTTCCATCAGGGGGCTGGTCCGCCTGAGAACGCCCCCCTTCCTTGCAAGGAGGAATCAATAGGGCGCAAATACCTCCTCACAGCGGGCGTTGTTGCGAAATCTTGCGAGATGGTTGTTTAAGGAATAAAAAGCCCTGCGAGAAAGAATAAAGAAAGGCCCAACTTTCCTGCGAGGGAAGATTAATAAAAAAAGAGAAGTGAGGAAAGTTTTACGAGTAAAAGTTGTGCACAATTTCCTTTTCGGGGGAAAAAAGTAACTCAATAAACCATCCCCGATTCACGTTGGGTAATGTCTCTTTTTAGTTAAAACAGAAAGCGCTAAAACGGAATCGGAACAGTTCTTCTCATTGCCCCCTTGAGCGTTGGGTTCGGTGTTTTTTTTCCCCGATTCTGATTTCGGTGAAACATGGTTTTCGTTTTGGTTCCGCGAAGAACGCTGAACGAGATCAGATCATGCAGCAGTTCGATTCTGATAAGATTGGCAAGATCAGATCCCCTACAGTTCCGAAACACGAAATTGAAAGGATATTAGTATGAGTCGGTTGATTTGGGGTTTTATGGCGCAATGGCCTTATTTGGCAAACGCAAGACAAAGTCAGGTGAAGAATGTCGCTAAAGGAAAAAGATGGATTGGGGAACAGAGTAGGGGATGAAACCTGAAAAAGATCGCTTGCGTATCCTTGGAGCGCAATCCTCGTGTTTACTAGACAGTAAATCCCATGGGAAAAGAAAAGATCAAGAGTTCCTCGGATTCATGAAGCCTGTACACACAGGAGAGCAACATGTGTCGGAAACAATAAGTGGGAAAATATCGTGTAATCAATATAAATGGAATCATAAAAATGTAAGCAAATATGTGCACACATCACTTGACAACAAGCATAGCCGGATTTATTTCAATGCGAGTAGGCAGAGAACTTACCTCTACGATTGAAAATAGGAGAATCCAGTCAAATATTTATCAAATCTTGTGTAGTTTATTCTTCGAGATCAAATAAGACTGAATAGGTCACTGATAATTGAGAATAAAGAGATCGGATTGAAAGCTAAAAAAATTATGCTTAGCTTTAGATAACTTTATAAGTCAACAGGATTCGTCGTTGTTTCTTTTCAGCAAAGGCAATAAAATAGAAATAATTTTAACCCCAAGTTAAAAAGCAGCCAAAAAGGCACAGTTCATGGCAACACAATCATGGCAACTCTGTGTACAAGATCCAAACTGTCTTGGAAATCGAGGCTGTCCTTCACAAAGGAGGGAAAGTGAGAGAGAATAGAGATAATGAAAGATCGTGTGCAAGGATCCATTAGCATTTTTTTTCTCGACTGGATGTTAGCCTCAGTTGGAAGCATTGGGTAGGTAAGAAGAGTATGTGCTGAAGATACCCTCAAAGCTTGTGGAACTCAGAAAGGTGAAAATTGTGTAGTTCTTTGAGTAGTTGAGAAATTTTCTATTGTATAGAATGAAAATTGTCCTGGGCAATGATTTCTCGCCAACCGATAGCCAATCTTGAATCGTCAAAGCATGGAGTCATTTTCTTCACATTTCAATTGCCATCCAGAGCATTAATGAAGAACGGGTATACGAACGAATACGGATGGCAAATGAAATTTTAAAAAAATGGTACTATGCTTTGGTAGTATGCATTATACTCCTAATACTGATAAGACTAAGTTTCAAAAGCTATACTTCAAAGACGGGGCCGCGGTTACCCATTTGGTAGAGTCACGGATTATGTAGAAGCTTTAACTTGATCCAACATGTGAGGGTGGGCGCACGTTAAATCTTTCGTGGCCTCAAATGTCCTCACGTTGGCGGGGTGTGGAAATTTGGAGAGTGGAGTGCCAGATCAAGTGTTAACCTCAGCATCTCACCGTGATTCAAAATTACGAGGTGTTGTCTTCGGATATTTCCTTTCCGGATTGATCCTGGACCGTAAACAATAGCCCGCTGTGCTGCTCCAATCTGAGAGACACGTAAATCCAACTACCAACCTACCTACTTGCAAATACAAGGTCACAATATGAATAAATTCTAGTTTGGCTCTGGTATATTTGTAACTTGGATTTGGAACGAATTTATTTGTTAAATTAGCTGATAGGTTAAACGTAAACAATGCGTTCTCGCAATTGGCCTTGAGCACGGGTTCTGGCTTTGAATGTATCGTTTTGTGCCACAAGTTTTACAAGTAGGCGAAACAAATTATCATCGATGTTACCATACATCTTTTTGCGAGTGAGAACTCTTTCCCCTGGCAAGCTTGCTGCCTTTCAACAAATGGACTTCCTCAACGTCATCTGCCTCCACACCAGCAGCGCAAGATTACCACATCATAATTCAGCGAACAGTGACCAATGTTCAGAAATGCCCCCTATCTGTTAGCATTACAATCATCGGTTTTCCGAAAGTTCCATTGTTTTTACTGATTTTGTGACCGGACAGTCCCCGAGAGTCGTAAAAAACACTTGATTGGCCAAGAAGGTTAGGAGCCATACAAGAGAACATTGTTGGTTGGAATGCGAAATGGGTATTTTTCTGTGAAGATGAAGCGAACGAACTTGTCCATGGAGTCAACCATCTCCGAAGAACAACAACCTCGATATATCGTACATTTGGGGAGAAAAGACGCGTCTTAGCGAGAGCCAGCTTTCGTTATGCGAAACGACAAAACACAAGGTAGAATGTTTTGAAAATTAAAATAAAAATTTAGTAGAGCATAATAGGTAGTGACGTAAAAACATTTTCCCGGCTTTTCAAACTTTTGAAAATAAAAATGCATAGTTCTTTTTTTATTTTCATCGATTGTGCAGTGGCCATCAAATAACTTGCATACTTTGAAGGCATCTGTAGCAAAATCAAACAAACTGAATTGAATCCAATTTGGTATTGAGACTTTTGAAGACACGGGGAGATGTATTCCGAGAAATTTTAGTACCAAAAGTCGCCGATAGGAGACATTTGGCGCTGTTGGAGTCTAAGTCTTCAAAAGTCTCAATGCCAAATTCAGTTCCATTTCGTGAATTCGATTTAGATACAGATGCCTCCAAAGAGTGAAAGTTATTTTATGACCACTCTGTATGTTTATTACTGAGTATTGAAGACAGAATGAAGGTGAATTCTGCGCATTTTATTATATGCCTTGATACAGTAGGTTCCAAAGTTTTAGTTTTCGAACAATTCAGTCATTGGAAATACAGTCTCGGCTATGAATTCCTCTTCTTTACTGTTGTTTCAGATGCTCGTCCATCTGTTGAGCTTGTAAGTCATTTAAAGTGAGAAATACGGTTCCTTGCACAAATAATTTTCTTTAAACATAGCCAGACTTGTCCTTTTGCCGCAAAATAAAGTTTTTTAAAATATTCTTTTCATATGAATAGAAGCCTAAACTCTTCAAAAAGGAAGATAAACTTTTAAAACTTGCCCCGATTTTGAGTAAAAACAAAATTTCACCCCCCATCTTTTTGCATGCCACGGAGTGTTTCGTCAAGATCAAAATAGATAGAATATAGAATAAAAAAGCAAATATTCTGTTAGTATGAAGCTGAGGATACTGTCGAAGTTACAACCTTCCATTGCAGTCAGTCTTTGTACAGAACAGAGAACGCCAAAATATAAATAAATATTGATATGACTTTATACGCCACAAAAAACACATTAGTTATAGAGAGCATCATAAACAGCTCTCTACTGATGGAATTACACTTTTTCCAGTCACTCCAAATGTGATAAAAAAATAAATATATTCAAATTTAGAAAAACAGGTTGTGGCAAATAATATAACACAACAAACATTTCGCTATCAGGATTATAAAAATGAAAGGAAACCAAGGAAAAGCTGGCACTGTGGGCATTTTATTCGTTGAATAAATTGCGACGGGTCAAATGATATAATAAATTAAGATAAAGACATTCATTTATTCTGAGATTTGTAGTATTTCAAGAATTATATTTTTAAGGCAAGGAAAGGTGGGTAGTTGAATTAACGTTGCACTGGAGTAATACAATGGTCTATTGGCGACGGTCCGAGATCAATCCCGAAGGGAAAAGATCCGAGTACAACACCTCGTAATTTTGAACCACGGTTAGATGACGAGGTCAACACTCCATGCCATCGTGAGGACATTTGAGGCCACGACAGATTTAACGTGCACCAGCTCCCACGTATACGAAGGTCATTGTTTGGATCTAGTTTCGAACTCGCAATCCTCCGGTTGCTAATTCGCTACTCTTCCAACCGGGTTTCCGCGGCCCTTTTAAGTCGGTAGGTATAAATAGGTATATTTTAATTAACGTCGCACTGGAGCAACACAACGGGCTATTGACGACGGTCCGGGATCAAACCCAATGGGAAAGATCCGACGACACCACATAATTTTGAACCTGCTCAGATGACCTTTTCAGCTGGAAGCAGTCTTAGTAGTACAGTTTTGGCTTTATAGCTTTTCACAACTTACTGCAATATAACGATCAATTGAGAAGGTCCCGGCAGTTTTATAGCTGTAATGCTATTGTATGATCGATACTACGACCAGAAGTCAAACATCTCGCTATAACGACCTTCAGTTGGCTGTCTTCTGATTCGTTGAGACGATTTAGGTTTCGTTGAGGATTTTTAGGTTCCTGTTGCTGATCTCTCTTTACATATCAATCATCTGTCACTTCAGTAGACTTGACAACTGTCTACTTAGCTAGAGATGCCTCATTTGCTTAATACTAAGGGCCTACGTTTGTCCATTGAGACAAAAAATCTTAGAAATTGCGATAAAAACATCTTTCGAAAACAGGTTGCCAAACTAACATTCCTAAAAGTACTTTTTGTCATACTAAAGATCGGAATACCATATTGCTGCTAAGTACTACTATGTGCCTTTTGTTTTGTTTCATTTCTGCAGTGCGTCGCATTTAAACCGATTTTTTAAATCTTCAGTGATTAACTTTAGTTATTCATAAATAAATTTTTACTACCCAATAGTTCATACCTTATTTGTTACTGTTATTTATTGAGGATAATTTCTCTGTTATATTCTGTCCTGTCTAAATGGAGACGCTCAAGTCAAGTTTATCCCAATGCAGGACATCGTTCCTGCTATTAACAAATCGGAAATTCCCATTAGGACGAAGGAAAAAAATGGCGATTTGTAAGAGGTTACTGCATTCCGAAATTGCGCGACATAACCATCCCACCAAATCGAGTCGGTTCCATGAGTTCATCTGCAGGGAGAGAAGAATCCAGAAAGTTTCGAATCGGTTAATTTTCCGTTGCATTTGAAAAGGAACTAATAAACCACTAATGTATTGTGATGAGCGCTTCCAAAATACAAAAGGAAGCTCGTAAATCTCCGCCGAATGTCCCAATAAAACTGACCGGCGAGGACGACTTACGACAGTTGACCGACAAAAGAGGAAACTGGTTCCAAGCTCCATTGCGATAAAAATAAACTCAAAAGAATTGCTTCGCCTTGATGTGGAGAGCTATGAATGCTAACAATGACGCGCGGTACTTAGCCAAGGGGGATGCTTAGAGAAAATAAATAGGTAAATTATAAGTAAATCTCGTCTATTTTGTTATATTGCCTGTTTGTTAAGGAAGCGATGCTTTAAAAAGCCATGCCACAGCTTCCTTAATCATTTCAGGGGCGATGGGACGTTTGGAAATGTCTGAGGCTGGAATACATATTTTAGATACATTACGGGGGCATCTAAACATTTTAACGCGATTGTTTAAGCGTTTTACTTAGGTTATTATTTTGTAATAAACACAAGTAAAGACGATTGAGGACTGCATTGATGTTTGCATTTGGGGCCTTAAGTTGTTCCAGGATCGTTTTTGCAATTTCTGTACTTTTTTATTGAAAATAAGATTTTCTTTTGATCAGGCTTTTAAATTGCAATACTCCAAGTCAGGAGCTACAGATGATCAAAATAAAAACATTCAACATGTAGCACATTTTGAGAACTGCTCTCTCTGGAACACTGGGACCGTCTTGGCTCAGTGGGTATGCCACTGCGCTAGCAACCTGCGAGTTGTAGGCAGCGCAGGTTCTATTCCTGTCAAGTTTGATTCCTCCCTGGGTGTATTTTTGTACTCTGTGTCAGTAAAAACTGTTTGTGCTTGTCCATTGCTTGATATTGCATGCCTTGTGTCTGACGCAGCGCGGCCAAGTATGGCCCTTGCACCATACAAACCCGACCAACCAAACCAAACCTCTGGAAAGCTATTTAATGCTATCCGGATTAGGACATTACAGATAGCAAAATTTACGTTCTCCACTTTTAGAAGCAATTTTCACTTATTAGATTTTATAGTGTATCTTAAATTTGTTTCGTTTGTTGTGATTGTGATAAAAAAATACAAAATAAAAACTGGGCAACATTTACATTTGCTTGTTGCCTTTTCTCTCTTGGCCATTAGTTGTCAAGGGTCGGTTTTGTGCATTCTGCAATATTTTATTAACAGTAAAATTATCTTTTGATTATTTCAATTGCAGCACTCATACACAGGATCGATAGTGGACCAAAGTAAAAATGTTCAATAGTAGCACATACAGAATATTTCTCTATGGAACACTGTTTTCTCTAATCCCTCCAGTTTTGGGGAAATAATTTACATTCTACAGTTTCGAAAACAATGTTCAAGGAGATTTTCTTTCCGTTCGAGGAGGTTTTCTTTATACTTTATGAGGTGTCACAAAGTGAATTCATCATTCTGAGAACTCAGGCGTCAAAAATGACGACTGGGTCCAGACACAGTAGATGTCACCTGCTTTGATAGTAGCAGTCTCAACCAGGCACACTATTTTTGTAACAGGGGCGTTAACTTCTAGGAATCCGAATTCTTCTCCTCCCAATATTTTTTATGATGGGGCAGCCCCTCAGAAAAATTGAGATAAAAATTACAAAAATGCATGTAATATGGGTAGTGAAATGTAGTATATAAAAGAGACAATATCAGGTCCTTATATCTGCACTCCAGGCCTCAGTACCAGTTTAGGTGTGTGGGCACTTCATTAAATAAAATTATGTATCCTAAGAATAAATAATTGTAGTTGTTTCTTATTCCTCAAGGCTCAGCTAAATGAGAGGAAATATAAAAGTAGCATGAGTAATGCAAACGTTTTTATGAGCCCAGTGATCATATGACCAAAACTAGTAGTAACGTGACCCTTAGACTACTTTCATCTGTCGGGAATAAACGAACATTCATCTGCTTAGTCCACGGGGCGAGAGAAGAGATCCATCCATTGATTCATCATCTGATTGGTCTGCGCAATATAGTAGCGGCGATTTACCTTTGCCTCCACTCTAGAAATGCGTTTTCACACATCTACCGTCATAAGGTGTTATATAGCCAAACCAGGCGATAAAATGTCAAATCGGACAACGAAGCCAGTTTTCCACAGAGCTGTAACGTGACTACTAGTCGACATGTGTCTATAACCTAAATAGCCAGACTATGTGAGTCTGATCACGCTCATGAAGTCCCAACTATAGATCAGGACTTCCATGGAGATCCTCTTTTGCCAAATGAATAAGGCTAGAAAATAACTAGGAGGGTTGTATAGTATTACATTTTAGGCCATACTGGAAATGCCTTATGGCCCTGAACAAAAGATAAAAGATGGGATGTGCCTACTCGCGAGTCTAGAAAAGGAAGTCGAACATTATCTGTCACCCGTATATTAGAGCGAGGCTCCAGTGTGGATTTAATACTTACCAAGCACAAATGTATAAATTTTTTTATTCGTTATACATTGCTGTATACTTTTATTATAATCGTCGATATGAAAACATTTCTGAACTTTAGTAGAAAAAGGGCCAATGTCCAAATTCGCTGATATTGAGTTATGTTCACAAATCAAATCAAGGTTTCAATGTCCGCCTTCAATAAATTTTGAAAGAATCAAAACATTGGAAAGTATTTTGGTACGCTGTATTAAACATCAAAAATATAAGTTACTATATCAACTGTTACCAAAATCTGGCAAAACGGACATTGGCCTTTTTTCTACCAAGGTGCAGATTTAAATGTTTTTAAACTCAGAAAACACACTGCCTATAACAGTACAAAAACTTCAGAATTATTGCACAACACGGAAGCTAATTAGACTGCCTATTTTGATTACACGTAATTGTTTTAAACATATTAAAATAGAGAGCACAAATCATGTTGCATACACGTTCTGCAATCCATGGATATTAATTCACTCTTCCAATATTCACAAATGGCAGCTTCTTTGTTACACAAATTTCTAATTAACAAAGATCTAACCTAAGGTTTGCCCGCGTGAAAAGTCAATTCCATCCGAATCGCTTTAGGCTATTTGTCTTCGATTTACGTCGTGGAAGGCAGGCAGCTGAAGCCACGGCCGTTTTGTAACTACCATCTGCATTCTAAAATCAATATGGTAAAGTGAGAATGCGGGTTATTTCCCTTCTCTCTGTGTCTTCGTAGTAGAGAAGAACTACTGCCATTATGTCATTACCTCATGAATTTGACTTGGAAAAGCAGGTGGAACGGTGGAGATCCAATTGCGGGGAATGGATTTTTATTTTTAACGGTGTGTGTAACAGTAACGGCTTGGGTATTTTTTCTTCAATACTCTATATTTGCAGAAAATCACGTTGCAACTGAAACGAGGCTATGTTAATTCACTGAGATTGTCGTTTGGTTTTTAGTTAAGGTTCAAACAAAAGTGTTTACTCTTCTTAGTGAGCTACATTTATATTACTGAATTAATTGTGAAGACCTAATGGCAACAGTGGGCAAAGCTGTATACTGTAAAGACGAGGGAAATGAAGTTGCAGATTGTCGTTTTGGCCCCCTTTCAGTTTAGGTTCAAACAAATTTATTTCTCTCACACAGCGAACTGCATTTATATTACTAGATTAATTTGAAGATTTTACAGCAATAGTCAGCTAACCCATATTTTGTAAAGATGGGGGAAGTAAAGTTGCAGAGAAAACCTGTAGATTGCCATTTTGGCTTTTTGTTTAGGTTCATACACAGATGTTGACTCGTCTCAGTGAACTGCACTTATGCTTCTAAATCAATTTGAAGACCTTGTGGCAATAGGAGGCTAATCCATAGTTTGTTTAAACGGAGAAAATAAACTGTTGCAGATTGAACCTAAACTATGAACTTAAACTACAAAAAAGCGTTTATTCGTCTCTGTGAACTGTATTTAAATAGAAAAATTAATTTAAACAACTTTTGGAAGTAGTAAATTAATATTTTGCAAAACTGGTGAAAATGAGCTGATACAGACAAATGAAGATTGAAGTTTGAATTTTCAGTTCATACAAGTGATTACTCTTCTCACTGAACTCTATTTATATTACTAAATTAATTTGAAACCCTTATGGCAACAGTGGGCTAACTCATGTTTTTAAAAACGAAGAAAATGAAGATACACACAAATGAAGATAGTCGTTTTGGTTTTTAGTTTAGGTTCAAATTAAAAGTGTTTATTCGTCTCTTAACTTAATAATGCTAAATTTATTTGATGATGCATAACAAAGAGGGCTACCCGAATGTGCGCTCTCCTACTTTGTGTACGTGAGAATTATGCGCTTTTTCCAAAACAGTCTACCTCTATTTAACCAAATGGCACAAAAGGTACATTTGATCGTTACGAGCCGGAGTTTGCTTTTTCACCTTGTAGATGGAATAGTTTTGTTATGGAAGTTCTTTGTTAGTTGCTGAGACAGAAACGAAGCAGATTCTTTGTGTGTGCAACTGCGCTGTATTCGAAACGATCTATAAGACTTGAGGGTTTGGGTGACAGTAAAAATTTCTCAATGTGTTTTAATAGTAACGAATTAGAAAAGGTTATTCCTGAAAACGGAATACGTGCTTAAATTCACTTAATGAAATTATCATAAAAGAATTTGAAATTTTTAGATAATGTTCAAATAGAGTATTGTGAACGTTAGAATTCGTTCTCAAAAGAACTGAGCGAGATAATTAATTGTTGAGTAAGTGTAAGATTAGATTGATATGTATATTGATGAGAGACTCTTGTTGCAAAAGTCTATTGATGAAATACGGATCATTGAAAATTGGCAAAAAAGGGGTAACATTTAATGATAACCCAACAAGATTGGCTTTCCTTCAGAGATTTATTTTAAACAAGTGTATATAAGAACGTAAATTTATAGTTCACTAAAAATTGCAATATCTTAAATCAAAGCTTGTGATAAAAATGCACTTATTTTGAACATCATTCGTGGAAAGCATTTTCAAATCATTTCTCAGTTTTAGAAAAATCCAAATCCAAAACCTTTCAGAGAATTACTCTACTACGCACGTTTTAATGCATAACAAACACTTCCACTAATGACTAATACGCATTCAACCACACACACACATTTATCACTCAAAACACTTTTAAACAATAATATTTCAGACGAAATTTCAATCCACGGAAAAGTAGTTAAAAGTGCAACTTAAGGTACGCTTGAAGACCATCGCCGTGAAGGTTGCTAGATACCTTCACGCATGTTCTCAATATCGAGTTGCAAAATTTTCCATTAAGATACTAAATCGAACTCCAAAGTTTAGGGTTTTAAAAACTGGTAATGGATTATCGGTTCTGGAGATTAGTGAAAACTACCGTTACAGAAGTATCATTACAGAGCTTTCTTAGCTATATTATAATAATTTAGCCTAATTTATTATTTTAGCTCATAGATTTGCTCAATGCGTTAGCAGCTTGCGAGCTAGCTGAAGGCGGTGCAGGTTCGATTCTTGTGGCTACCCTGAGTATATTTCTCTTCTGAATCAGGTGGTTCGAAATTACGTGGTCATCTTTCCCTCAGGGATTGATCCCAGACCCTCGCCAATAGAACGCGCAGTGTTGCTCTTTCCAGTACGCATAAATTCAACTACCTACCTCTTCTATAACAGTAAACCTTTCTTGTGTGTATGTCCACTTGTCGGAAAAAACACTGCGTGTCGCAGCTTGGCCAGATCTGGCCATGCGCCTAAAAATCTACGCCTAATCGCCATAGAAACCTACCAACCTAATTTTTAAGATCATAATTGAGAGCTCAATTGGATACGACAAATTGGTATACAAATGCCTTTGTATATCAATAGTGGTATGAGATTCATGCTTTGTTTTATCCAAATGTGGTCCTCTATTCAATAAGTTTATGGACGCCTGGTTTAATTCATCATTTTGGTAACTTCTGTTGGAAGTAAAAATGGCCGATTCCCTATCTCAAATTAATTTTCGGATGGAAATAAATCGCGCACTACGTTTTTGCAAATATGTACATTGTAACAGAAAAGTTGCGTCTTGTTGCTCCTCCTTCACCTTGTTACTTCACAAAAACATCACATTTCGGAAAAAAAAAAAAAACAACTCGCTAATGAAACACTTTAAGCTTAAAACTGGTATTGAGAATTTCCATTAGGCATAGAAAATGTCGGTAATTTGTTAACCGTATCAACAAGAGTTAACGATTTTGCAGTATATTTTCTAGAAACACTTTGCTTTAGTCATATCAGCACACTACGAATATACAATTTCACGCGAAATTCTGATACCCCGCAAGATCTATTTCTTCAGGAAATCTGCAAAAATTTCAGTCTCAACTTATATACTACCTCATGAGCAGATTATCAAAAGCGGTCAAAAACAAATAATAGCAATCAAATTTGATTTGCAGCTTTGAATAGGAAAAATTAGAATATCCTGAGAAATCTGAAATTGTTCTGTATTCCACATAAAAGAATCGAGAACAAATGTTTATCGACACTCAACATACACTTAGCGAATAGGTGAAAATACTTTTCTTTTTTAAGAGTACATTTTCACTTGCGGTAACCTAGTTAGTAGTCTCTCATCCTCACAAACATTACTTTTATACAAAAAAGGGTAATTTAAAAGTTCTAAACACACACGGAAAACTAAACTAGTGTATTCCCCTTTTATAGTGTGTTCAAAATAAATGATGTCCTACAAGAAAAGAAAGAACAGAAACCAATAGCGGTGTTCCCGAAATATTTATTTCGTCGTTTTAGAACAAAGTAACATGTGGTCGTTAAATTTTTATTCTGGCAATGCTCGTTTCCCCACCGCAAACGATATAAACATACGAGAACTTCATGGTTTCTTATCCTCTTATGTTTAAATGTAAAGTATTTCTTTGGAAGTAATATTTTATGTGGATATATGACTATAGAACTATGCAAAAACAGAAAACTTGTTTTAATTACGTTTAAAAGGTAAGCGTAGTTAATAAATGTTAATAATTAATGACAATGTTTGAGTTTAGATTTTCAAAAAAAAGAATATCTCATTACAGCTCTTCTGAGACCTAATGATGGTAATTTTATTTATGAATTTATTCCATTATGAATTTTAATTATTAGATAATTATTAAATGCTAATTCTATGATTACTAATACGTATATTACAATATTTGCAACATTGTAATTATGATAGATTTGATTAAACTTACTAAAAACGGCTTATTATTTTTTAAGTACGCATTTTAATACCCCCGGTGTATTTCAAACCAAAATTACTGTGATAATTCTTAGCAACAGGATGTTAATGGTTTATGTAGACAGAAGCATTCGTTTTAAAAACAACTTTATTTATTTTCATAAGTATTAACTTTCCAGCAGACGAATATATATAACTTAAGTTTGATGTTAATGGTTAATGTGAGCCGAAAATAATTCAATTTTAGAACCAGATGTATTAATTGTAGCAGAGTAGGTTTAAAAGTAAATTTAAGTAA
The DNA here is from genome assembly GCA_933210815.1 of Meta bourneti. Lineage (NCBI taxonomy): Eukaryota > Metazoa > Arthropoda > Arachnida > Araneae > Tetragnathidae > Meta > Meta bourneti. Next base: position 77,532,164 of record OW119926.1, on the reverse strand, counting down.
ACAGTTTACGCACACAGAAAATATTCGTTTCAAAACATATTTTTATTTACATTCAGAAGTGTTAACTTCAAGAATAATTTTTCAATAATTTGTTTAATAAGCTAGTAGTTTATGTAAATCGAAAATACTCGTTTTTAAAACATATTTTATCTTTATTCAGAAGTATTAACTTCAAGAAGAATTTTTCAATTTTTTTAATAAGTTAGTACTTTATGCATACCGAAAATATTCTTTTTCAAAAAACATATTATTATTCATATTCACAAGAATATTTGATTTATATTCGGAAAAATTTTATTCGTAGAACTTCCAGCACGAATTTTGGATCTTGAATTAAGAACTAAAGCTCGAAAGAAATTATAGAATTCCTTTTACGCCTTAACAAAAAATTTATCTTTCCGGTTGAAATAAAAAGGAACCATGAAAGGTTTAATAAACATAAAACGTGCTTGAAAAGCAATGTCTCGACTTAACACTTAAAATATTTGCAGTTTATCAACATTCCAACAAATGTGACAAAAAGCGAAACCATTCTATGAAACAGACTTAAGAACAATAACATCTGTAATTTTTAACAGATAGGCGAGTTATAAATTTATAGCGCAAGATTAAAACGAATGCACGTTATCGAAAAATTAAAAAAATGGTGCTGGAAACCACTACTTTTATTTTTATTAACAAAAAGAAAGGGCCATTCATTACTTTCTAATGAATGAGAGTGAATATATGGAAATAAAGTTAAAAAGATAACCCCTCTCCAAGTTTATTATATGAAAATACGGTAGATTTTTTTCCAAGACGGAAATGATAGTTCACATTTTAAAAAGATGTTATTCATTGATATTTACTATGCTTGATTTTAAAACTATGAAAAAAAAATTTCTTTCAATGAGCCATCTACGTTTTATAAATTAAAGAATTTCACCATTTACGCTAAATATAATTTTATATCTTAATGAACAAAATACATCCTCTGCATTAGAATGAGTTAAATGCGCTATTCCGATTATGTTGCGGTGGCTTAAAAAGTGCCACCACTTTCAACGGGCTCGTTGGTGAGTAATACGATATGGAATGTCATGGGTCCCGGTTTAATTGGCCCACGTTTAGTAAAAAATGATCGTAGAGCGACACATTAATCCAAATCGTTTAGATTATGTTACCTTATCTTATCCATATAAAAAAGGCATTTTCTGTTGAGCTAAATACGTGTTTCCTGTACGTATTCTTAACGTGACGTCAATTGGCTTATTTTTCAAATACGATTTCAGCACTTCGCCAGTAAAAATTTCAAAGAATGAATTCCGAATTGATATGATAGTCGTTTGGTCAACACTTATTAGATTACATGCCAAACGTCGCCAAAATGGCGTTAAGCAACCTTTTTAGGTAACTTCGATATGTATCATGCGGGAGCATTTGGCTAGAAAGAGTAAAATCTTAACTTTCCAACCTGGTTTGTTAATTTTCACTGAAAATCCTTCTCATAGGAAAGTATATACGAATTGCATTCAATAATTATAAAGTTCTCACATAAGCTCTAATTTGAAGCCCCATACAATGATTAGATTAAAATTTGTCTAAATAGTTTGGAGGGAGTTAGTTTTTATAATTCTGCTTAACTCGTGCCCATGAAAATACTAGAAGTTACATTACAAAACAGGATGTAAATAGTTAAAGAAGCAAATTTAAATTACGAAACATTTTACGAGAAGAAATGAAAATAATTTCGTATTTTTATTCCCTTCTGATCCCTCTCTCAAAATAATAAAAATACAGCAGTCTAAAATAAAATTGAAGCATAAAATTTAAATGTGTCAACAATTCCGCATTTTTTTAAATCTATATATTAATACGTGAAGAAAAAACTTTGTACCCCTTTTTAAGCACATTGCGCGCACGGAGGAGTATGAGATTTGGCATAATTAAAGTTCATATGGAGAAGGAGTGCAGAAAGATAAAATTAATGTATAATATGCGTTAAAAATATATTAAATTAAACAAAATAAAACATTCATTGTTTACGTTCATATACTGTAAAAAATTTAGCGGAGTAAATGCGGAGTGGATGATTTGTAATTGATTTATTTGTTTATTTTCATAAAGTTACGTTTACTCAAAATATGAGAACCTTACCAAGTGAAATAGTATTTGTCGAATTCTTGAAAAAAATTGGTAATGATGCAGCCCCACAATTCCCTCAGTTTGGTGAAAATATTATTGAAATACCTCAGCATTTAATAGTTGATGAAAATAATATTATTAATGAGGTGTATGGAAATATTTCCGAAAACATAGTCTCAGATAACATATTGAACTCAGTTATTTTAGCACCTAAAAATTATGATTATACTTTGATTAATACCGATATACTTAATCAAATACCTTGTGAACAGAGAACATATCATAGCTACGATAAAATAATTTGTGATGATGACAATGACATCAATAACTATCCAGTAGAGTTTTTGAATTCTTTGACTATTAGTGGTTTGCCACCACATAAGTTAGTATTGAAAGTTAATTGCATCGTTTTGCTGATCAGAAACTTAAATACAAAGGAAGCATTAATCAATGGAACAAGAATGCGCATCAAATTTATGCATCGTAATACTATTGATTGCGAAGTTTTAACTGGAACCACACGCAATAAGAGAATTTTGATTCCACGTATGAATTTAACATATTCCGGAACTATTTTACCATTTAACTTTCAAAGAATTCAATTTCTAATTATACCTGCATTTGGATGACAATAAATAAGTCTCAAGGACAAACATTCGAAAAAATTGGAATTTTATTGAGGCAGCCAGTTTTTACACATGGTCAATTGTACGTCGCAGCAAGTAGAGTTCGATCATTCGATGGTTTGAGATTTTATATTTCCGAATATAACGGTCAAGGGCATTTAGCAAACGATGAAAGAGTTTTTACAAAAAACATCGTCTACACAGAAGTTTTGAATCATTAAATTCATTGTCGAACTATTTCAAGTTCAATGGACAACATTTATTTTTTTAACCACCCGTTTTTTTTGTTTCAATAAAAAACATATAAAAAAATACGAAAAGCACGTATTCCTTATTTCATTTTTTGGATTTATTTTTTATTTAAATTTTATATAATTTGAAAAAGATAGGCAAATTAACTGTGTAGCCTTGGCGAAACCTGTGGCCAGTATAGCAATAAAAAAAACCAAGAAAATGTCAAACAACGCGTTATAGTTTTTTAGATATGGCTTAACCAAGCTATACCGCATTTTTCCTATGACGTATTTGTACATGCTCGCAGCTTACGTAATAGAACAAAATTCAAAAAATTATATGCAATGAATATACAGGTATACTCTTTGACAAAAGAACCTTATTAACGTTCAAACTTAAAAATTAAATGAATTATGGTCGAATTTCGACCACTGGGCGACCACGAGTGTAAGCTTAAAAGGTTGTTTCAGTCATATATAAATCCACGCTCTCGTCTTTAGAATTTAAACTAGTTTTATATTACAAACCAATTTCGACTATTTTACGTTTGAGACTTAATTTCATATGAAGAGAGATGTTCTTCTAAAACCTTTAAAAATTGTAAAAGTTCGCCGCGAATCTCGAACCTTCCATAAAAGATTAGATTTTTAAGCTTTTAATTTCGGTATTCTTCAAAGACAAAGATCCTATCATTGTTCCTAATAGGAAGAATGAAAATGTTCAATTTGTTTCAAAAACTTTTAGTTCGAACACAAAAATTCCATCGTTTTCTATGTATAAAGTAAATTTCCATATTCACCCAAACTCTTCTTTACACAGAACAGGATAAGAAAATATGTTTGATATACCTAAATAAGTTCAATCTTTCTTCGCATTGTTCAGTGAAAGAAAATATTTTGAAATAACATTTTCTAAGGTAATACTAGTACTTGCATTCTTAGAAGAAACGGGAATAGATTTTTCAGAATACAATAATTTTCTAAGCCTGTGCAACATATCTCTTAAAAGTTGTTAGGCAAAAATAATTTTATAAGTGTTAACTGTTATCCCTAATTTATAATAGCAGTTATTTTTAAAATTTAAAGGCTAATTTAAAGGTTATTATTAAGTGTTAACGGCTAATTTTAACGGTTGTAACTGCAAACCAACTGGAAAGTAATTCAAAAATTTAAAGAAAAAAATCAATTATTTATTTTTTAAATATAAATATTTCCAGATTTCACTCTTTTAAATATTAATTAATTAATTCAATTAATTGATTAATTAAACTTAATAACCTTTAGTCAGTGTAAAAGTTACTTTTAACATTTGATGACAACAGCTAATGTTCGTCTCGTTTAGAAACAATGTTTCAATTCTTTTGCTCCACCTTCAATAGCCAGTGGCATAAAGCGGTTATAAGTTATTTCTTTTGGAAAACATTTGCTAACTGTTTAAACTGTTAATAACAGCCCATCTCTACTTATAAGCGTTAGTAGCCATGCGCCAAAATGCTCTTTTAAAATGTTAATGTCAACTCATTTAATCAATTGATTAAAAGAAGTAACTGTTACAGTTCAAAATTCTTAAATTAAATGAATTAACTCATTTAATCAATTGATTAGATGAGTTAATTCATTTAATTTAAGAATTTTGAACTGTAACAGTTACTTCTTTAACATTTGATGACAATAACTAATGTTCGCCTCTTTTAGAAACATCGTTCTCATTCTTTTGCTCAACTCAATAGCCAGTGGATAAACTGCGGTTATAAGTTATTTCTTTTCGAAAACATTTGGCTGTTATTTTGAGAGCAATAACACTGCTATTTAAACTTTCATTGAAATAGCAGCCCATTTCTACTTACAAGCATTGGTTGCCAAGCGTCAATACACAAATATTGCCGATTTCAGTGCCACATACATTAGTGAAAAATATAGAGATAAGTTACAAATTTTCATTGCGACAACAATTGAACGCCTATCTCCATTGGGAGAGAATTCAGAATTTATTATAATAGTAAGAGGATATTTCTAACATGGTTTAAGTCACTGATGCGCATAACAGATATATTGCAGGCAGACAACCTCATTTTCCGGTCAGGGTATTGGCCCTTTTGGCGGAAGGAAGAGAAAGGTCCAATCCTCAATGACCTTTAAAAGAACGATAGCAAAAATGCTGTTTGATCTCGCTGTTTGCATGAAAAAGCGCGACAGATAGCTTTTAAAAATGAGATTCTGTTCAGATTGTGGATCCGGGAATTCTTTGAATTCCCTCTGGTTGATAGGGCCGCGGTAACCCGGTTGGAAGAGTAGTGGATTAGCAACCAGAGGGTTGTGAGTTCGAAACTCGAGCCAATCAAAGACCGTGGGGGCTAGAGCACGTTAGATCTGTCGTGGCCTCAAATGTCCTCACTCTGGTTTGGAGAGTGGGGTGGCAGCTCAACGTTGACCTCGTCATCTGATCGTGGTTCAAAATTACGAGGTGTTGTCCTCGAATCTTTCCCTTCGGGATTGATCACGAACGTCGCCGATAGATCGTTGTGTTGCTCCACTGCGACGTTAATTCAACTACCTACCTAACGTACATGGCGCAGAAATAGACATTATTTGTATACTATAATTCCAAATATATGAATTCCAAATATATGAATTCCAAATTGTATGCAAGAAATGAATCCAGTAACGTTTGATTTCAGTTTGTACGTATACGAACAATGAAATCAAATGACAACGACATTAATTCAACTACCTACCGCCTCGTTGATAAAATCAAGCAGCTGATGTTTTTTTGTGGAATAGCATAAGCTACATGGCGACAAATCCTCACAACTATACGCAGTAGTGAAACAGAGGCTTTCTTTCCATCGATACAAATGTGTCTTCAAGGAGATTTTAAGCGTTACAAATTCACTCAAATTTTCTCCGGTTAGACAAGAATTAATTACTTTCATCGTTCCCACCTTATTGATTCACCATTTCGCAATTGTGACAGTTCTATGATTCAAGACATCGATCACGTCCTCTTCTATTGCCCATTGCTTGATTCAGATAGATTTTCAAATTGCTATTTCTGTTGGGGACCCCTGGTCACTCCAGTATAATATGCTCCCTACTGATCATTACTTCCCTACATTTAAGAACTTTGCTTCTGAAATAACTTTTCCAGGGCTGCCACATCTAAAGTTATTGTGAAATAGTAACATTGATAACATAAATTTTTAAAAATAGTAGCAAAAAGTCTCCTCTTAAACCTAATTTTAGTAGCAATTTTATTTGCTCAATGAATCGGCTAAAACACAAAATGTGCTTTTTTTATATGAAATAGACATTGAAGATCTCACTAAGATAATTTAAATTTTAAAATAAAAAACTAAATATTTTCTTAAGGTTTTCATGACAATTCAGCAACCAGATTCCCATGTTTTTCTTTCATGGTTACCACAGCTTGGCGAAAAAAACGTCAAAATTGACGCCCATTGGAAAATTTTCCCCAAAAAGAAATATCCGAAAAATATTTTCCCGTCCTCTATTAGTTAAAAAAGGAACTAAATTTTCGTTGTCCTTTGGTGAATTTTCAAAAAAGTCGCCAAAACTTTTGAAAAGTCACGAAAATTTTGAAAATAGGAGCTTTTGAGACGATTTTGCTTTAAAAATACCTCAAGTCACCAAGGTTGAAAACAAAAAGTCGTTTTTAGTCGCCTGTATGTGTGACAGTCCTGTTTTTGTAAAAATATATACCAGTTGTAATTTTGTCCCAATTCATCCGATCAACACATGTAATACTTTGTGGTACATGTAGAAAAAAGCAAAAGCTCGATGGCACTCCTCAAAAGTACAACTAAGGTTTGGAATGGTTAGTTTGTCGTTCACGTTATCTTCTAAATCAGTGGTTCTCGAACCTTTTACTTCTAAGCTCTCCTTCAAATCTGAAAATATAGTCGTTAACCCCTTTAAAGTTTTTAATGGTGAAATAATAAAATTTCACATTAATAAAACTAATTATTGTGGTTTTTTATGTCAAACATTAAAATTAATGTAAATGCAAAATACAGACGAAATATGACAAGAGAAATTTAATTCATATGCTTCAGAACCATACAATGAAATATAGCCCTGCATAATTAAAACCATAATTTCTGAATAAAAGATTTTTTTCTACGCCGGACCTCAGCCTTTTCGCCATAAGTCTAGCAGCCCAATATAAGTCTTGAAATAGAAATAAAACACGGAACTCTATCAGGCATTCACTCTATAAAGTCAGTAACATCAGGGTAACTAATCAGCTGGGTTCCTATCATGTCTGCAAGGGCCACACAAAGGGCAAATTGATTGGTTGTTTTCGGGTTTTATAGCGCCATATTTGTCCAAGCTGCGCCAAACACAAGACAGACGAAACAGGGAGGAAGGAAAAGCAGAAGGGTAGGCGAGGGTAAAAATGAAAGGGAGGAAAGATCACTCGGATACCTCGAGGGCAAGTTGGGGAGTTAATTGTGGTAACGTGACTGAGGTGTGCTTTTTGTTGCAATGCATTTTATTGGAAGTAAGAATAAATACAAGTAAAGCGAACGAAATGTTATATATTTTTGGATAATTTTATTTCATTTAGATGTAGGAAATACATTTATGTGACATGGGTGCTGTATTCATTATAAATGGATTAAAAGAAGATGAAATGTGGGTAACTATACTTTGCCATCAATAGATACAAGCAATTAAAAAAGTCTATGCACGGGTTTGATAGTTTGACATTATTCCTTCACTGTCATTATTAATCTTCCTCCAATTAAGAAATGGCTGAAAACACTGTACACCATAAGTTGCGAAACCTTTCGACTACATATTAAACAGCAGAGACAGGCATAAAATAATTTCGCGCTAGAGAAGATTGACGACGAACATCACCGTTCTGAAAAATGAATTGCTGCTGCTGCTGCCGTAAAAAGAACTGTAAGGAGTAAACCTTAACAAATTAAAAGTAAAAAATGAGAATTGTGACGATTAAAAGCTGGGTAAAAACGAAACCGCATTTCATATCGAGAATTAGCAACTTCTAAAATGGGTAACAATGAATAGAGAAAGAGCAGAGGAATAATCTATCATCTCGGCATCCATCAAAAATCGCAACCCTGTCGTGATTTGGCACCACATTTGGCAACTTATCGGTGAGTTTTGAATTAGTCTCGGCGATTCTTTGCAGTAGAGCAGGGGCGCACACTTTAATGAATGATGCGGGCAGGATTGTGAAGAAAGCGGGCCACACGAATCAGTCTGAAGGGTAAAAATTGTTATGTGAGAGTCGGGAAGGCACTGACAGCAATAATTTATTTTTTGGAGAATTAGACACACATGTGGCCAGTACATTTGTTTTCATCAACACTTGTGGCATGTAGTTAATTCCGTTGTAGAAATCCTCCTGATGTCCCCCAAAGTCTAATTTGAAAAAAAATAGCCAGCAATTTACACTTGTTTTGGGTCATAATTGAAAATGTTTGGTAGCATACAATGAGCTTCCGAAGAATCTGAACAGCAGCTAACAAAATTATAAACTTAACTTTCCCAGGATTTTGTAGAAATCAAGCAATATTCTTTAAATTTTATTTTTTTTTAATCTTTGAGCATCGAATATCAATCATCTTTATTTGGAGGGGTAAGTCCTAAGAAAATCACTTAAATGGCAAGTGTATGATCATAAAATTTTTTTAAGAAATCGGTTAAATGTAATTTTCTTTAGTCTCATCTAGTCAAATGTTAATAATCGTGAACTTGGTAGGTAGGTGGTTGAATAAACGTCGCACTGGAGAAACACATCAGGCATATTGGTGACGGTCCGGGATCAATCGCGAGAGGACATCTGAGTTGGCACCCTCAAAACTTCCACACCACGCCATCGTGAGGGCATTTGAGACCACGACAGATTTAACGCGCGTCAGCACCACGTACACGATAGTCTGGTTGGTTCTAGTTAAGACTCCTACATAATCAGCGACTCTACCAACTAGGTTACTACGGCATCCTCTAATGGGTGATACTTTCTGCAGTATAGCTTTAACTTAGTTTTATCGATTACAAGTATTAGGAGTAGAATGTGATATCGATATTTTTTTCATGTGTGAATGAATTATGTCAGAAGTTAAATATAGTGTCAGAATAGATTCCTACACCCAAATCAGGAGATTTCAGTTCTAAAATGAGTCCATAAGTTCTTGCGTATTCTCGAAAATAATACCGCTTGCATTAGCAAATATGCTTTTTGATTGGAGAAAAACACTACAAATGCATTTGCCACCGAACATTCAATTCGTCGTCCTCTTCGATTTAATATGGCAGTTCTTTTTAACATGAGTGCACGTGATTGTGACAAACCTCGGGCATGCCTGTTATTACGTTACCATAGCAACACATGAATTCCTCCCCTGCCACACACACAAAAAAATAATAATTCGTTCTTTTAGCTTGGAAGTAAACATTACTTTTACCTACAAAAGCTTTTGCCAATACGCAAATCTATCTAGAACAGTGTTATTCAACCTCTAGTACGCCCCTATATGCCATGGGATGCCTATAGGTACCCCGGGGGTACCTATAGGCATCCCATGGGGTAAACGAAAAATATTTGATTTAGTTGTTGCTATTTTTGGGGTTTATTTTTTGCTTGGCTTCGTAAGAAAAAATTCCTGATACCAGAAAAAAATGTTTCAGATGCAAAAAATAGCAGACATAAAATATTAACGTTGGAAGGGCTTGTGTAAGGCTGCTACATAAGCGACAAGCTGCCCTAACAGCAATTAAAACAATGGAGAATTATCTTTATCCTGAACTGGGTCATATCCTCAATAACATTCGTACACAAATTGAATTTCTATCTTTGACAACACAAGCCCCAGAAAATGAATGACATCAGATTAATAGAGCCACATTTTTTTTTAATGATTCTTAAGTATTATCTTTCCCAATTTATACATATTTATGAAATTAAACAGTGTTGTTTGTGTGAATTTTAGTAGTTAAGTGTTTAGTTGGTGTTAGCGTTTTTAGTTATTGTGTGCGTGAATTCTTAATAAGCATCGTCTTTTCCCAATTTATGTATATTTATATTAAACAGTGTTGTTTGTATGCAATTTTTTTTAGTACTGTAGAACTATATGTATTTTTAGAGCGGTAGGATTTTGATTATCCGAGAAATGTGAATCTCAGACAACCAGAAACTCGGATAAGAACGTAGTACTGCGAAACAGCCTATACGAAATGCAGAAAAAATTACTGTTCTGCTGCTACTGAAAGATTCATAAAGCAAGAAAATGGGGTTTCAAAAACAGCTCAGATAATACGAAGACTTGGTTAATCGGAGCTCGGACAATCGAGGTTCTAAATATTTCTCATTTGTTATTCATAAATTATAAAAAAATATTAAGGGTACAAATTTGGGAAAATTTGCATTATGGGTTGGTTGATTGGTTTTTATGGCGCAAGGGCCATATTTAGCCATGCTGCGGAGGGTGGGTTGCGAGTTCGAAACTAGGTCCATCCAAAAGACCGTAGTGTACGTGGGGGCTCGTTAACATTAAATCTGTCGTGCCTCAAATGCCCTCAAGTTGGCGCGGTGTGGAAATTTGGAAAGTGGAGTGCCAGGTCAGGTGTTGACCTCGTCATCTGACCATGGTTCAAAGATCCGAGGTCACCTCGTCATCTGACCGTGGTTCAAAATGACGAGGTGACCTCGGAACTTTCTACTCGGGATTGATCCCGGACAGTCGCCAATAGCCCGTTCTGTTGCTCCAGTGCGACGTTAAGGGGGGGGGGGCAGCATCAAGGACGCCGTATGAAATACAAAGAAGCATTTCGAATTCTCAATGTTTCACTGGCACAAATGTAAAAATATTTTCTCTATTCCCTGCATATAAAATTTTTTATTATAAATAGAATGACAAGATGAAAACGTAAAAAGAAAACAGAGTGCACATTGTAGTGGACTAAGAAATGTTTCATATTTCCCAGTGCAATGATATCGGCGACCCCCATATGTTGCGGCCTGCGCGACAGAAATAATTTGAAAACAATAAATCAAATGAAAACATTCATGCAGAGTAAGATTTTGTTGTGGGCACACCAATAACTTCTTTCACAATCCCATGGATTCAGCAATACTTCGGCCATGGATGCCGACATTCCGCTGCAGATATTTAACATGTGTGGATTTACGCAAGAATGAATGCTTGGTGAAAACTCCGATACTCATTTGACCTTCAAAGATGAGAAAATCTAGTTACAGGAAAGAGGATATTGCATTTCGACACGGAAGTTCTATAATCACTTTCAGTCGTCACTGGTGGTGAGTTACCAGGGCTTTTCTAAATGTAAGTAAAAGGGTAACATAGTAAAAGGAATTGATTGGTCAATGTGAGATCTTGTCTCAAGAGCCTTCGCAGTAAGAAAAAATGTGTGGAATAAACTGCATAAATTACTTCTGAATTTTAGACCGCAAAGAGGAAACAGGAGATCTCACACGAATCAACAGGAGTAAAGAGATAGGTTGTTGAACTTTCGTCGCACTGGAGCAACACAACGGCAATTGGTGATTGTCCGGGATCAATACCGAAGGGAACGATCTGAGAACAACCCCTCGTAATTTTGAATACGGTCATGTGACGCGGTCAACACCTGAGTTGGCGCCCCATTCTCCAAACTCCCACATCACGCCAACATGAGGACACTTGAGGTCCAGACAGATTTAACGTGCACCAGCCCCCGCGTACACGACGGTCTTTTGGTTGGACCTAGTTTCGAACTGCAATCCTCCGGTTGCTAATCCGAGACTCTTCCCACTGGGCTACCGCGACCTTCAGATTGGAGTAGAAGAGGGTGTTGTGACTAAGAGTAAAACTTGATTACGTCATTTATGGCAACAAATTAAATTAAAACATTCCGTTACTTAGTAATTAGTTTACAGAAATGGCCTCATCAAGACTAAATTTATTGATCAAAGTAATTGGGACAGATTCAATTATTTAAAATTTAATTATTAAAAAATAATAAATTCATGGGTGCAGTGAAAAATGATTACATTAAAAACAATTATGAAATGAATATTCCAAAAAAGGCTTTTTATGTAAAGCTCAAAATGTAGTCATGGCGTTGTTGATCAGAGGTAGAACGTGCTTCCTCCCAGACGTCGCGTCGCTTGTTTTTCGAATACGATTTCAACAAGCCGCCAACGCAAATTCCAAAGGCATTCAGAGCTGATATGACAGCCAATTGGTCAACGCCAATTAGATAAAACGCTAAACTTCACCAAACAGCGATAAACTACATTCTAAGGTAACTCCTATAGGTATCACCGGAGAACAAGAAGTCATCCACGTCCGGTCACAAAACGTGAAAAGACATGATACGAACTGAAATCTTCGCAAACGATCATTTCAATTTCATTTTATTCTTGTGAATGATAAAAAATATTTTTTTTCGGCAATGTTAAAAAAGAATAAATTGATTACAGATTCATTAATTCAGATATATTTAATGTTGAATAAATAATTGAGAACAGCTTTTTAATTAATTTTTTTCTTTTGAATAAATATAAGAGTATTTTCAATGTAAACAAGCAAACCAGATGAAAGACGAGGGAGATGAAACTCCCCGTTACCCAAATGGTCTCCCGTGATTCATATCGGGGTTTCCTAAAAAGTAGTTTATCGCCGTTTTTGTGACGTTTGGTGTTTGATCCAATTGGCGTTGCCCAATTTACTTCATTTGTTGGCTCTTAGAGAAAAACTCATCAAATGCTATTTTTTCGGAGACGATAAATGCTCATTTTAATGACTGAGGAAAAAACATTGTCAGTTTGTAATCTGTTAAAAACTATCAAAACTGCTTACAATTTTTATTTTTAGACCTCGAGTCTTATACTTAGTCTTTAAACTTCACAACAGAAAATTTGTTTTGTCAATTAACGAGTTTCTGCTCGCCAACGATATATGAATTTGGAATTCCTATTGACGTATTAAATAAATATTCGAGAGTCATACCAAGTGACCTAGGATCGGTATAAGTACATCCACCACAAAAATACTACCACCAACTGCTTGACAGGAAAGTCTCTCATATGTATCGAATACAGCTGATATTTTAATAGAATTTTTAAAGTAAGTAAAAACTCCGATATTTCGATATTTTTTTAATACAAAACAATATATAGGCCAGAGACACAATCAAAACGGATTTTAAATTCTTTTTGAAAAGACCTATGGATACCTGATATTTAGATATGAACAAATCCTTATCTGAGTTTTCTGCAATCCAGGACTGTTTCTCAAGTCTGGTCTAACAATCAAAGTTATCCGGAAGGAAACTTACCTGTAACCAAACAAAACGAAAATTAGTCATAAATAAAAACGTTAAAAATGTTACAAAAATATTCAGCATTTGCGCGGAATGCTGTTTGAAAAGTAGTTAAAAACTATATGAACAGTATTCATACTAACCAATTTTAACGTTAACATTTGTATTATTTACAAACGTTGGTTAATAACTGGTAAAACAGATACAAAACGTGGAAAATGTAAATAAATTTGGTACAGTTTCTTTAACCATGTAAGAGCATATAAGCAAGGTGAGAGCAATTTTAAATAAAAATCTAAAAGAATAATTATCTTAAGTAGAATAATGTTGAACACGAATATTCAAATATAATATATTAATATTAAAAAATAATTATCTTAAGTAGAATAATGATGAACACGAATATTCAAATATTATTCATATATATTATTTTATACTTTTAGCTAAAAAACTTTCCATCCATTGTAGAGCTGTAAAAATTTGTAATAAATTTATTCCTTTTAAAAAATCTGTTCAAAAATTCGTTTCTAATTTCTCTAAAGTATTTACTTATTAGTATTTAAAATGAAATTATAAAGAAAAAATGCTGTTAGATAGGTGATATAAATTATAAAAGAGAATGACTGTCTACATTATGTTTCCATAGATGAGAAAAGAAATTTAATTTTATAAACCATCCAGTGCACAGAAAGTTTCATGAAATACACTACCACACCAAAATTTACATTTATTCAAATCCAAAATTTTCATCTAATTATAAACCTAGTAAAAGTAAAATCTCGCATTATATCCATTTACTAACGAGAAAGACATTACGGATAGAACTCAAGGGATTATTTATGCGTTTTACTCGTCACCATTAAAGTTTGTTAGATAAGATCGAGCTTATTGAGTCAACACGGCGTGTCTAACCATTAGCGGATATAATAGTTTAAAACCCCACGTACACGTACGTGCATTTATGGGAAAACTGCTTCCGCTATGCATAAATGCCGTCGACTAGTTAATGTAGTGTTATGCGCTAGGCTGTACTAAAATCCAGCGAATGGGAAAATTTTAAAGGAAATTATGAATAAGCTTAATTATGACTCAAGTTAGAAAACTACATTCATACAAAATGCCAATGGACATTGAAAAACCTTCCTTAAAGGGACAATTTAAACAACTGTTTTTTACTTTACGCATTTGCAAAAAATGTATAACAAAAGAATAAAACCATTCGACAATAATTGAGAAATTTACTTTTTTTCAAATATTTCAATATTTAAAAATTCCTCCAAACTTTTTCAAATATTTTCCCTCTATTTTCCATTGAAGTGTTTCACACAATTTCGTGCATGGGTTTTCATGTACCAGTGTTATTCATTTTTTACAAATACTCTGCTGGCCATCGAGTGGGCAAACCAACCCACTGAGCCACGACGGCCCCCTTTAAAAAAAATTATTTTTCAGTCAGGTTCAAGCAATCAAAAAGCAGATTGTGTCTTCTCTGCCGCTGCCATATCTGCCCTGGTGGCGAGGACAAATCAAATTTGCTAAGGCATCAGTTAACCCTCCTGATTTTCCCGACAAGGTATCGCGTAATAGCAAAACTGACCAGATCTTGATAGACGATATCTCGTCAATAGAAAAAACTGAGCAGACTTTGATCGTGTCATCATAAAAAAATCGTCAATATCTTGATGATGAGATATCTCGTCACTAGCAAAAAATTGGTCAGATCTTGATGGACGAGATATCTCGTTGAAACCACTAGGAGGGTTACGCTCTTTAAAAAGTCCTTTGCAGTCTTCTGTTTCATAGCACTTTCTTGCCTCTATGGAAAAGATTCACACACACGCGCTCGAAGCTCTACTTGAAGCTGTAAAAAAGAAAATTTATATGATATTCGGACATTCGGTTACTCGGTGCTCGGATAATCAAAATTCTTCTGTTCTTGCTTTGCTACCCTGCTTCGCTCGAGAATTTGTGGTCAGACCTTGATCCAAAATTGGTCCGATTTTGATATGGACGAGATATCTAATCGAAACCACTTGAGGGTAAAACTCCCCGTAATAAACTGCGTCAGTTGAAAATCCGGTGGAAAATGACGGTTTTTCAACCTTAATCCTATATAACAAGGAGAAGACATCTATTGTTTATCAACAAATTTCCTAGTCACCAGTCCCACACTAATTTTATTCAGGCAATACACGCGAGCCTTTCCTCTTCACAAAATTAATTCCGACGGATTGTGGTTTCAATGAACAAATCAGTTTGCGGACCAAAACTGCTTTTAATTACCCATCGTAGGCATCAAGAGAATCGGGCCAACCAGTGCGACATTCGCAAGACACGGTTGTCCAATAAGCCGGGTGATTATCCTCATTTAGAGAATTAACCGGCTCTCGTTACCGTATCGAGTCCATCGGCATAATGCCACGGAAGGTCCGTTTCCAATGGATTCCAAGCCAGACGCATAAATGCTTAATGGCAGACAACACTGAGAAGTGTAATCTGGGAAGTGGTATGTAAAGGGAAAAAATGAAGATGTGCTTTAAAATGAACATCAGATATAAACCCCAGTAGAGCTGTGGTCTGATCAAAACCAGCTTGGCTCAAGGCGCCGGTTTTAAATAAATTGCCCTTTGGTGAAAATTGGAACGGTCTATTACTTAGATTAATCCGTTTGGAACTCAGCGTGAAATGTCTAGTGCAATTTTAAACTTTTAAAGGTATGGGGAATGATCAAATAACGAATAAAAATGGAAGCATGGCTTTGGAGATTTCAGTTAAAATTATAATTGGAAGTACCGTTCCAAGACCTGGTTTCAACAGTTTTAGCTTAGAGCAGAAATTTTCATCCTTTTTCATCCCATGGCACATATAAACCAATGACTAAAATTCTGCAATGAGCCGGAAAAATATTTTTAGCCTATCTGACAAAAAAATAGGTTTAATTTGGCTTGATTTACAAAATATTATTAATTACATACAATTTTTGATTCCGGGTTTTTTTTTTAAATATTTTGAAACAATTTATTTAAGACATTTTGTAATAAAAAAATAAAATTCACAATTATTTATATGGGTATTGCTTAAAATTATTTTTGAACACGCTTATCAATAGTTCAAGAAACAGACCATTGAAATGAAATGAATCTTACATAATTTAAACGTTTCACCATACAAAAGGCACACCAGTGTCATTCTCGTGGCACTTATATCCATTGATGGTAAAGTGTCGTTACTAACATTTCGTATCTTATTTCAATCACTATAATTAATATAGCATCCATATTATAAACAGATTTCATACATCTAAATGTCATAAAATTATCCAAAAAGCCATTAAGTTGAAAATTAATGGCTTAGAGGCGTGCACTAATATGGTTTAAAAACAACGAAGAAAAAACTTAATTTATTTCAGTTGAATAATTTAAATTCACACACCAGATCAGCATTTTACCGAGTTGGCTCTTTGGAACACATAAATGTTCGTAGCATGATAGTAGGAAATGTTATTGATCTTATGGACAAGTAAATTAAATTTAGAAAATTTCATTAAAATTTAAGGCATTGTTTGCTCATAAAAAGGTTTGTTTGTTTACCAAAGACAATAGAATTTAATGGCGCTATTGTTTCATCTACATTTTGTACTTTAAATACTCATCGTCGGTTTCGAGAACAGAAACTCGTTAACCGACCAAAATCAAATTTTACAAAACAGCTGTTTAGAGACAATTAGTTTTTAGGTTGCAAAAAAAATTGCAAGCATTTTGATAGTATTATATTCTTTCAGATTACAATAACATGTTTTTCCTCAGCATTTAGTGTCTGATAAAATGTCAGTTGACGAATTTCTGCTCTAAGCCGACGATACAGTTTAGAAGTAATGTGATCATGCCATTTTTAATGAGGTGAGAGTTGGGTTGGGTTTTATGACGCAATGGCTATATTTGGTCAAACCGCGTCACACAGGACAAACAGGTTATGGACATACAGAAGGAAAGCTTTTACTGACACAGGAAGAGGAATGCACACAGGTAAGTTACAGGAATCGAACCAGGGCTGCCCTACAACTCTTCTAACAAAAAGTATATAAACAAATGCAAAATCCGTCCTTTCTAAGAATCGTGGAAACCTGGGAAAAGTGAGAGACAAAACTTTTGAGGGAGTACTACATCTCCTTCCACTGCATTATACTCTTGACCTCAAACAGGTTATAATCATTTATGAGCGGATTTATATACAACTAAATTAAATTACCACAGTAATTATTGCAAATTAATAACAATCCAATCGTTTACAACAAGAAAGATCCTAAAGGCCAAGCCTTGCATATCAACAGAATCTGTCCTTAAAAAAAGCCACAAGAACCTATCCCCTTAGCAGCAAAACAGGTATTTCTCTGGTCACATGGACAGACAAGTGACTGAGACAAGTACTGCCACATATCTTCCTATTGAATATTCATTCCAGAGGAATCACTAATGAACCATCAATATGCAACCTATCGCACATCGGACAAAGAATATACATAATGATCCCGACGATCACATCGATAGACGCCACCATCGGAGAATGGAAAATAAGAAGCCTTCACGATGCGTGAAAATCGATCTATAATTTATCGGCAGCTATCTAGGATCTAGTCGCGGGACACTAGTCGAATATTACTGTCTTTCGCGATCTTTTACGTTCAGGTAACACTCGATTCCAGTCTCGCAGCCAAATGGGGGCCCAAGAGCCCCCCTCCCCCCAAAAAATTGATACTGATTTCTTGTTTTAAAAAATCTCAACAAAAAATACTCGTAAAAACTTAAAACGTTATTTGAAATACTCTTTTATATTCTTCAAATGAAAGATAATAGCATTTTATTCTTATAACTGTTATTCTATTAATTAACTAGCAGACCCGACATACCATTAGAGCTCAACTTTCTTACTTGCTTATATCCATTGATGGTAAAGTGTCGTTACTAACATTTCGTATCTTATTTCAATCACTTTATAATTAACATAGCATCCATATTATAAACAGATTTCATACATCCAAATGTCATAAAATTATCCAAAAACATGTAATAGCATTTCGTATAACTTTATTGGTGTTAATTCATGTTTCCAATAAAATGCATGGCGAAGAAAGCACACCAGTAGTTACGTTACAACTAGATTCTGAACGTCTACTTCAATTTCGTCCCGTTCCCTTGTTGAAAAGGGATTTCACATTTTTCGACGCTAAACAGATTTTGCTCATATTTTTTTCTTTGCGCTGATTTCAATCTTCCAGGTTCAGCACCAGGCTCAGATCAACCAAGATTTATACTTTATACGCATACAGTAATCATTTTAAAGTTTAGTCTGACAACAAACATAACATAAAAATATCTTTTTACCTCAAAGTTAAAAACGGAATTTTATATAAAAATTCCGTTTTTATCCCCCTCAGAAACAAAATTCTGCCAAAACAACTGATCGGTTTGGTTTACTGCTGCAGTGTCATTTTCTTCAACAAGAGGTCTAAGTAGACCAGATAATACTCGAAGTACGTGTACAGATGGGTCTGGACTGTTGTAAGAACTTAAGGATATGTAACGTACGTCAAAATATAAAAGATGTGGATAGAAAAATATTTCTTGTGAATTACTCATTTCATATGCCAAAAGTAATCATAGTTTGTTTTAGCATCAAATAATGTGCCGTTAATCACTGTTCAAAATAATGCTTTATTTCATACCGATTAATTGAATTTGTGTGTTTATATTAATCTCTTTCGGGCTTAAGCGCCGTTTTTATTTGTGCCACTGCTATTTTATCTCATGTACTTATCATTTACATTTATTTCAAAAATTGTCTTCTATTTTCAATATGAATTGTTCTATTAAATTTTTTTTTCAGATTGAATTTCTTTATTTTTAAATATTTTCCGTCAATATTACTTTATTTTTCAAATGTTCTTAGCAGTATGGATTGACCTTTGAATGGCAAAAGCAAATGACCGCCAAGCTACTAAACCACCTTTGTAATACTAACTGCTTTATTTTAGTGTTTCGGGCTTAGTAACAAACTTGTTTAGATTTTCCTTCGGGGCTGCTACAAACCACTTGTGAAATAGTAGCATTAGTAATAATGAAATTTAAAAAATAGAAGCAAAAAAGTCTCCTCTTAAGCTCTTTTTCAGAAGCAAATTTAGGTGCTCAGATACAAAATGAATCGGCTAAAACACAAAACAAGTTTGAAACATACGTTGAAGATTTGGCCAAGAGATTTAAATTTTAAAATTAAGGAACTAAATATTTTCCAAATAGGTTTTCACGACAATCTAGCAATCAGATTCCGATGTTTTTATTTCATGGTTGCCACGGCTTGAAAACAAAAAATTCAAAATTGGCATTCCTTAGAAAATTTCCCCTAAATAAAAATTCGGAAAATAGTTTTCTGCCTGATATTAGTCAAAAGGAACTAAATATTTATTGACCTCTGCTAAATTTTAAAAAGTCGCCAAACTTTGCGAAAAGTGGCCAAAATTTTGAAAACAGGATCCTTTGAGATAGATGATTTTGCTTAAAAAGATACATCTAGTCGCAAAGGTTGAAAAATAGCAAAAAGTCGCACGTGCAATCCCTGTTTAGTTCTGTGAAAAGATAGGAACTGTACATTAAGAAAAATTACCTATGGTGAAGTAAAGGGTGTCTCTCATCTCAAGGGGAGAAGCTTAGGTTCGACGTGTATCATGTCCAGAGTAATAAAACCCCCAAATTAAAACCATGTTAATCATAAATAAAAGATAATTAATACCCATCGAGGCAACGTCACTCCTTTAGAGGCAAGGAACATATCAAAACATACTACCAGAATATTAGAACTATTTATTATTAGATTCCATTTTCAGCAAGTCAAAGAACTCGCTTTTGAATAAGGTACAAAGAGATGAGGTAAGAACTAAGGAATTCTGTGGTGTATGTTCAAGGTTCCTAAAGAAAACTGTACACGGCATTTTGTAAAATCATGCACATTTTTCATGAAGTTTCATCAGCCGATCTGGCATCAGTTGATTAGCGCTTTGGCCCTTATTTTAACAGTCTATGGGTTCGAATCCCGGTCATGGCATAGATCAAGGTGGGCAACCATTTTAAGGCGCTTGACGAAATCGCCAATTCTTTTGGTGCAAATTTTCGCACGTGCCATTTGTAAGGAACATATTTGATGTCTCTTAAGTTTGACAGAACCTTTAAATACAACCAAAAATAACATTGGGGCGATAAGGTCAAAGAGCATTGTAAGAGTGGTTATTATAAGGCATGAGATTGAATGAAATGTAAAATTTGGTAACAGAATTTCTACTTAAAGGTCGTCCTACCGAATCTATTATTCTGTTGATAGCGTGAATATTTTATTATTAGCTTTTGGGTGTGCAATTCTGTCTATCATATGTATGCCCACCAGACGCAATTTTTAACATCAGCAAAAGAGTGAATGAGACAAGAGGGAGGGTATGAAATTTTTATCTTGTTTGTATCAACTTCAATACACAACTCAGCTATGCTGTATATTTATTTAGTGAGCCCTGGATTTCGCGTGCCGGAAAAAGCCGATGGTTCGCCAGGTTTGCTATGATTTCTCCACCTCTATCAAATGTCCATTGTGTTTCAGAATCCACTTGAACCTGTAAGTCCTGGTCTAATTAAGCCCTCGTGTAGCAAAAAATTACTGTAGAGCGACAAAATATCAATTTTAGCGATGAAGGCTAGCAAGACGTCACTTTTGACAAAAAGAGAAAAATGGCAGGGTTAGTGGATTGTATGGCGCAAGGCCATATTTGGCCAAGCTGCACCAAACACAAGATAGACAATGTCAAGTAATTTTGAAAAGAAAGGATTGAGAGGAGAAATTATAGAGAAAGATGCATCCTGGGGTAGCGCCCCCATGTTAACAAGAGACAGTAAGCCCGATAGGAAAAGAATAAATCACTAGGGTACCTCGGTTTCGTAAAGTCCGTACAGACCTAAAAAAGATGTTCCCCTGAAGGCCCCTTCTGCAATGAACCTGCAGCGAAATATGGAGCGCCCCACATTTCATCCCTGAAGTGTTGCAGAGGCGCCCTAGTGTGCCGCGGCTCACTTCCTGGTTCAAACCACTGGCATGAAACAACGTTTCAAAAACGCACACGGAAAGACGAAAACAGCAATCGTCGTAAGTAAACGTATAACACCGTAGATTATCAACTGATTCATTCCGTTAACAGGAGACTCGATAGCGGCGACAGATGGTTTTAAAATACGCGAAGCCGTTCACAACTCCATGTGTCAATACCGTTATCGGAACCAGAACGAAAGCTTATCTGTGGCGGACATCCAAATCTTATCATTGCGAAGAGAAACCGCGCATTAGACAGCAACGTCCTTATTGAAATCAAGGATCAAAAATAAGTCGATTATATCAACGATTATTTCACTGGTTTATCGACAATTCCACTATATGGTTTTCAACTGGTTTCTCTTTTAATCGATTTTAACATTTTACACAGTAAACTCATTGCGGTGTGGTCCTTTCAAAGCAGGGATAGAGTCTTGGGCCAAGGCACATCTATTCATTGTGACTTAGGAGGGCAACCCAAAAAATCATGAAAGTTTTATCTATCATGCATTATATATTTATTTATATTTACTGGTATTTATTAGTTATATTATTTATAGTTTGTATTGTTATAAAAAAGAGAGAAAAATAATTTAATTTGATGCGTGACATTACATTGATTTAACAATTATTTTAATATTTGGTTCGATTTTTGTAGTACCCAAGCTCAAAATTGATTCTAAATTTTCATTAGTCAAGCGATTCCCAATTATTCGCTTTGTTACTATTTATGACTGAAGAAGTTTGTTCACGGATACATGTTGACTCAAAGAGGCTCGCGCATTTTAATGCCATTACTCAGCAACAAAATTTTAACCTAAATATCGTGACTTGTTAAAATTAAAATAATAGATGGTGAGGTGGGCCAAAAGCAAATAAGCGGCGGGCCTCATGAGGACAGCGGTCTGTGCCCCCTACCCCCACCCCTTCTTTAAAGCCATAGTTTCCTTAAACGTTTTAGCTCAAAGCCCCTTTTTCAAAGACGATTTTGTTCGACAATTGAAAGGAAAGGTTTATTTACATGATAGTTGTATTTAGAGTTTTAAAAGGGTAAGGAAATTTAAACTTAAGAATTAATTGTAACCAAGTATTGTCCAAGCATTGCGTCCTGCACACAAGGCCTCCCCTTTTGGTCACTCTGGATTCCCCCGCCTTCACAAAAGTTCACTTTCAGTTTTTCGACAACCCTTCAAGGGGTCGCACAAAAATTGCCATCTGGAGATCACTAAAGTTCCTTCAGATCGAACCTTGCATATAAACATCAAGGTAGGTAGGTAGTTAATTAAGGTCGCACTGGAGCAACACATTAGGCTTTTCGGTTGGTCCGGGATCAATTCCGAAGGGAAAGATTCCAGGACAACACCTCGAAATTTTGAATCACGGTCAGATGACGAGGTAAACACCTAAGCTGGCACCACGACAGATTTAACGTGCACCAGCCCCCGAGTACACGACGGTCTTTAGTTGGTTGGTTTTGAGTTTTAAGGCGCAAGGGCCATATTTGGCCAAGCTGCGCCACACAAGACAACGAAGGAAATAAGAAAAAGCAGAAAAGTAGGCGAGGGTAAAAGAGAGGGGGACAGATCATTCGGGTACCTCGGGGTTGTGATGCCCTTACACACCTGAAGGAGATGTGCCCCTAAGGGCCGGTCTTTGGTTGGATCGAGTTTCGAACTCGCAACCCTCCGGCTTCTAATCCGCAGCCCTGGTCCTCAGAATAAAGACTTTCTGATTGCCTGAACCCCAAGAAAGGCCCGTTTGGATCGCGCACTTTTAGGAAAGCGGCACTGTTACGAACGCACCAATCAACCGCCTGACCTTCGAACTTCAAAGCACGGAAGTAAAGAGTTGAGACTAAAAATATCCATCAGGCAATTCATCCGCGCAGCGCCTGCTTCTCGCCTGCAGCAGGTGATGACTAAACGAACTGTTTGTCATCTTCCAAGACAACGCCGATACCGGATTCTTAGATCTTGATTTAAGCTGTCGCATTAAGTTAAACGCTACACATCACTTCGCCACTTGCGTGGAACTAAAGAGGCTTATCTCACTTTCTCTCATTTGTCTGTTGCAATGCATTAATTTGGTTGATTCACCGGGTACGTATTTAGAGGGGAGACCCGAATATTCCTGATTTTACAGAAATAGAATAATAAATACAGAAGTTAGCTTAGTCTTTGCGAACTTAAGCTTTCTTAAACATAAGAAGAAACGTAAACGGGTCTGAAAATAAACAGATGCAAATCCTAGTCAAATTGATAGTAAGAAATGGAAAGCCTTCGAAATAAGACCGAACGAATTAAACTTCGTCATTGTAAAAGATAGTCAATGGTCATTCCGGAGGAGTAAGATGTCCACCATGATCAGGACAGAAGTAAATCACAAGAAAATAACAGCGGAACGGAAAGTAAGTTAAAAAATAAGATTGGTTGGGTTTTATGTAGGTAAGGGTCATATTTAGTTAAAGCCAAAGACAAGGGAGACAACATCAAGTAATGGACATACACACAAGGAAACTTAACTTTTACTAACTTAACTTTAACTTTTAAAACGTCTTTTGCTAACACAGAAGAAATACACCCAGGAATAAAAAAACCAAATCTGCCATCACTCAAAACGAATTGTCTCACCAGTTTGATTTCAAATAAGCAAAAGTGATCGAATCTCCAAGTTAAACCTTCTTGGATGTTTAACTAAAACTAACATAAAACCTGGCCCTATTATAATTTTGACCACAACAAACGATGACATGTGTCACTATGTTACAGGTTATATACCTTAACTAAATTACCCTATGATCATTAGGAGGGCCGCGGTAGCCCGGTTGGAAGAGTAGCGGATTATCAACCGGATGGTTGCGAGTTCGAAACGATCCAACCAAAGAACGTCGCGAACGTAAGGACTGGTTCACGTCATATCTCAAATATCCTCGCGTTGGCGTGATGTGGAAGTTTGGGGGAGTGGAGTACCAGCTCAGGTGTTGTCCTCGGTCATCTGGCCGTGGTGCAAAAATACGAGACGTTGTCCTTGGATGTTCCCCTCGTAATTGATACCAGACCGTCGCCAATAGCCCAATGCATTTCTCTAGTGCGACGTTAATCAACTACCTACCTATCTTGATGTTTATCTATTTTTTAATTGGCGAATACACTAGTGCTTTCTTGCCTTTACACGTGGCCTAGGAAGGCTTAATTAAAAAGTGGATTGTGGTAACACTATTCAAGAACAACATTATAAACTCGCGTTGTTAATTCTGTTCTGAGAATGGTGGACGCCCTGTTCCACCGAAATGTCCATTGGAGATCTTTTTCTACGGTTTAAATCATTTTAGTCGATATTTTGAAAGTTTTCCCCATTTTTACTAGGTCTGAAAATAGCCAAAAGTATCTGCAAAGTTTTCAGAAACAAAATCAATTCGATCGGTTGCTGAAGCAAACGAAGAGACCCTGTGTGTCAGCAGGGTCGTTCTAAGTGGTGAGGTAGGAGTGCACGTGCACGTAGACAGAAAAATAGGGGCTGCAATCTGCTGACACTTTCGGAAGTCTTCCTAAAAACAAACACTATTTCGGATCTTCCGGATTTGTCTTTTCAATGTTAAAAATTTTCAAATGAGCCAAATTTGTCATTTGGTACCAAGTCGTGGCAATCCACGAAGGAACGATATTGCCTACCTACCAATCTTTTCAGAAGTCTTCCAGAGAAACACTCAGTTTTTCCGGACGGAAATAATATCCGGACATTTCTTTAGGGAGAAATTTCAAGTGAGGCCAATTTTTCGAAGTTTTTGAGCCAATTCGTGGCAACCATGGACAAACATCCAAATCAGTGGCTCCTAGATTGTCGTAAAAACCTTTAAACGCTTTTCAAGAAAAAAACTTGACAAATATTCCTCAAAAACACATAAGGGAAAAGTTTAATTGCTTATTTTTGCCAATAATTGGCACCATTTTGTGTACAATATTGCCAAATCGATTTTGAATTGCGAATTGGAACTGCCGCCAAGCATGTAACAGTAGAGAGCAGTGTTACTTTTTCTGCTTTGAATTGCTTCTGAAAGCTCAAATTGCCGCTAATTTGGCTCTTTTAATTATTAATTTTAAATTTTTAAGTCATTTTCATTTCTGAAGGTTGCGTGTAGATTCCAATGTCCCAAAAATCTTCGGGATTTTTTTCTTGGTGTTTATCAGGAATGGACTGTCGAAAGAAGGTGCAGAAAACGTCCAACTTTATAAAACAAGTCCAGCAATACGTTTTCTGATATTAGTTTGCCACTTATTTGTTCTTTGCAGTTCCTTTCGCGATTGTAATAGAAGATACTATTTAATCTATATACTGCGTTATTAATTTACATAAATATGCTCACAAAGCACTCATTAACCCTCCAAGTGGTTTTAGCGAGATATCTCGTCCATCAAGATCTGACCAATTTTGTTAATAACGAGATACCTCGTCGTCATCGAGATATTGCCGATATTTTTTATGATGACGTACGTGATCAAGATCAGGTCAATAGAAAAAAAACTGATCAGATCTTGTATCTCGTCATCATAAAAAAATCACCCATATCTTGATGACGAGATAACTCGTCATTGGCAAAATTAGTCGGCTCTTGATAGACAAGATATATCTTAGAAACCACTTGGAGGGTTAAGGGCAGTGAAATGCTGATAGCAAAAGCTCAGGATCAGAAGCCAACACCGGCAGGTTTTCAACCAGTCGTAAATCTGAACGTATCTGTCTAGAGGATCTTCTTTCCGTCCAGATAGTAAGATTTTCTCAGCGTCCCCCTCTTTAATTAACTCTCCCTCGGTGTCAACTGGGGGGACGAAAGAAGACTTCAAACTTTCAAAAGGAATGGAAATATTTTTTGGCGCTTTCTATCATTTATTTAATAAAAGTAAAATCTATATATGTAATTCACAAATGTACGTGACACAGAAATCTTATTTTTTGTTGCCAAAAAGCAACAACGGATATAAACAATATAAATCCAACAGCTACGGGATTCATTCGAGAATTTTATCGTTTCGTTTAAATGTTTGATTTGATTTATGGTGCTGTACAACATGGCTAACACACGGAAAAGCTGCGCATTTTAATAAAGCTCTTCAGCAGTTTAATGACATATGACAATGAGAAACTTGGGAGATAGAAATCTGAGCAGGAAAAAAATGAGATCGAACGCGAAAATACGAGTTTAGATATAAAAAAAAAGAATCGCCATTGAACAAGCGAATGAGATGCAATTGAAGTGGCTTTTTTCCATGCCTTTATAAGAACTATAACTTCAAATTAATATTAAATTCAGTTTATTATTTGTAACTAATTTTACTCCTTAATCGATGCTTATTATAAATGGATTTCAATAACAGGGCTGCTACAGACAAAGCACTTGCGAAATAGTAGCATTAGTAGCATAAATTTTTAAAAATAGTATCAGTCTCCTCTTAAACTTTATTTTAGTGGCCCAAGTTTAGTTGCTCAGATACAAAAAGAAAAAACCTAAAGTGTCAATTAAGTATGAAACAAACGATGAATGCCAAGAAATTCAAATTTTTATATAAAAAACTAAATATTTTCTTAATAAGGTTAATCCAGATACCGATGTTTTTCTTTCGTGGTTGCCACTAATATTTTTTTCGTTTGCCAGAAGTTAAAAAAGGGTGAATTTAAAAAAAACCCGCCAAAATATTGAAAATAGGAGTTTTCGAGACAATTTTGCTCAAAACCCCTAGTCGCCTATGTTGAAAAATATAGCAAAAAGTCGTCTTTTAGTCAGTCACCTGTAGCAGCTGTGCACTAAAATACCATATATGAGTAACAACACTGATCATCAGCAGATATAAGAAATTAAGAAACTTAAGAGCGGTTCTGCTAGTGTTCTTAATTATTCTTTCAAAATGCAATATTCAAAATCAGGATCAACTAAAAACCAAGTAAAAAATATTCAATGGGGTAGTACATACAATAATATTTCTCTAAAATAATATTTACTGCTATTCAGTTTGAGAAAAAAGGATTTACATTCTCCACATTTGGAATTGATTTTCAGGGGAGTTTATCTTCTTTTGAGGTTTAATAACGAATTTTAAAAAACGGGCCAGGAAAGCGATTCAATTCATAGAAGGTAGTCGTCAAACATGACTACGTTTAAAACACGATCGTCGAAACCAAATTTACAGGTGCAAAATACGACTAACGATTCAAAGGGTAAGTGAATCATACGCTCCAAAAGTGAAGTTTGCAAAGTGATCACTAAAAAAAAATTTTTTTCAGAAAGTTTAAAACTGACTAAACACGGGATACAAATTTAAAAAATTCACGATTTCGGAATGGGACAATATCGTAGGAGATTTAAAGATAAGACCCGATTAACACAGCTGCTACCAACAACGACGCAGATCAATCATTTTCAGTTGCGCCCTCTTACTTCATTCAAATAGCGAAACTCTTTTAAGCGAAAAAGAAAGAATTAAAATTCAGGAAATCATCCATCAAACAGACCGCACATTTTGAAGACAATTATGTGAATACCATTATATATGCAAAACCCAATTTATGCTGCAACTTTCATCAGTATAATATATATCCTATATAGAGAACCACATAAATAATTATTAATGTGCTATTTATTTTCGTGTCGAGAAGATATCCAAAAATCTTATAACGCTTTTGTCTGATCATTTGGATCTTATGATCATTAGCATTGGCTTTCGTCAGTCTTCTTGCCATATATTTAAAAATACACTTTTATAATCACCATGGGGAAATTCGATTTTATCACACAATATGTATGTCACTATTTTTAATGGTTGTGTAAGGTTGTGTTTAAGAGTTTGTCTTAGAGAAACTGGATAATTTTCAATTCTATCTTTTATGGCAGGGACAATCAGTAAAAAAGAAAAAAGTAAAATAAAAACATTTTTAAAAAACATTCTGTATT
Organism: Meta bourneti; assembly: GCA_933210815.1. Lineage (NCBI taxonomy): Eukaryota > Metazoa > Arthropoda > Arachnida > Araneae > Tetragnathidae > Meta > Meta bourneti. The sequence goes on along the minus strand of OW119926.1, from coordinate 77,503,800 downwards.
CGAAATTTTACTCAGAATTCATTTGTTCTAAAACAAAATGGTCATGTTTCAATAACTATATTTTTATGACGGAAGGATTCATTTTGTAATACAAATACGCATAATCAAATTAAGTTGAGCGGAACTGTAGAAGTGTGTACTTCTACACTTAGCATATCTAGACAATCACGCCGATACACAATCAGCATTACTTGTCTATTGGCGAATGACAACAAATAAATAAAATCAACCCCACTGCGAGTTTCATTTTCAGTTATGTCTCTTTATTTGCGGGTAGCTTGTTCAGCGTTATTGAACAAAATATAATTAAAGCGCAGAGAGCTCACCATTCTAATGAAACTTCAGCAGTCGGATGAAAGAATAACAATGATAAATTAAAAAAAGATTAAAGTCAAAGATCGGCGCAGAAGAGAAAGTGAGCAATCGTGAAATTTGTGGAATTTCAGACGTTGGAAAATAGTGAGTAGTTTTCGAACAAATGAATGCAATGGCATAAGCGGGCATTCAATAGCATAATTGTAAAAACATGACATTTTGTCATACTTTATGACAGACAAATTAATACTACTAAGACCACACAAATGCTGTTTTTTATTATTGATCAATTTTACTTCATTGGGAAATATGGAATGCATATATGAATCCATTGTAAATGGTTAGATGATTAGAATAAATCGTGCATAGATTCAAATTTCTTTTCCTCAAATACTTATTTAACAATTTCAGCTTGGTGTATGATTTTTCATATCATAAGATTTTTAACTACGAATTCAAGTGTCCCGTGCGATGTAGTAGGTTAAAATAAGTGAACTGGCATAATTAAAAACACTTACAAAATTCTATGAACATTAATAGATGCCGTGGTTCAGAAATGGATTCCATGTGGAGCGCTTCCATGCGTCTATACGTCGAAGAATTCTTAACACGAACTGTTCTAACGATAACAAGAACACAAATTCTAAAGATATATTTTTAAATGTTGCCACAACTGGCGTCTAAAGAATAAAAACAAAAATAATTAAGCTGCAAACGATTCTTAATTCTTAGCGAGTCAAGGTATCAATCGTGCGCGCAAACCATAATCATTTCGCATTCGCTCGAAAAATCACACAACACGAATAAATAGTATTTAATCATTTTAATAGAAATATTATTAAATCAACTAAATTAATATTGGTATGAACTAAATTATGTAAAAATTATAACAAAACTCATTAATCATGAAAAATTAGTTTAAAAGAAATAAAAATAAAATTATAACTATATAGTCATATAAGTGGTAGATTCCTATTGCTCTTTTAAAGATAATCCAAATCTAACTTGTATATCTTCGGTTTCGAGCAGAAACTCGTTATCTGACATTTTCCCAGAGCCACTATATGCTTATTTTCAGGATGATGAAATATACAGTCACATTGTAAACTGTTTGAAAGATTAATACTATCAAAATGATTATACTTTTTATTTTTGTCCTGAAAATTAATAATTAGTCTTTATATAGCTGTACAGTAAAAAATTATTTTTGTCAGTTGACGAGTTTCTAATCTAAGCTGACGGTATGAGAGATATAATGTGTTTACGAACACTGTCATCAATAGATACAAGCAATAGACCTTTGAGAGCAATTGCTCTCCACGGGTCGACTAGTTTATATCGCCGGCTTACAGAATGAAACATACTAAGCCCAAAAACACAGTTCGAAAAAACGAAGAGGACAGAATTCTAATTTTCAAGCAATGAAAAAATCGTAGTTTTATCATTTTAACAATTATTTAATACACTTTTACTCAATTTATCAATTATTCAAAGAGTACTTTCATTGCGATTATGTATTGCTATAGCAACTTATTAATAAAATTAGAATAAATAATGTACATTTATTCATTTATGTGTCTCATGGGTGTTTTCTAAGTGTGTTTCTCAAAAAGAAAAATCTAACCTGCGTGCATAGAAAGAATGACTTAGTGGATTTCACCAGTCTGAAGATCATCCATTCTGGTCTAGAAAAGTAAAACTCATATCTAAAATTTTTTACTTTGTCTTTCACTTATAAGCCGACGATACTTAATGCTGAAAATGTTTTTTTTTTATCTTAATAGATTACCTGATGATATTGTGTAATTATTATTACACTAATAAATAAATGGTGGATCGCAACTAGGGTTACCAGACGTACGGAGAAGTCCAGAATTTACTTTCGTTGCCCGTATTCCGATGGGAATTATAAATCATCCGGATTTTCCTGAGCAATTATTAATTCAATCCAAATGACGTATTGCTTGAATCGCATAGTGAAAAAAATGTGTTGTTCGTTAAGGGCAGTTCGCGGAATTGTATACGTAAAGTAGGATTTTTATTTAAGAGGTATTTTTATTTGTTATACTGTTATTTCATGTTCTAACAACGTTTATTTGAGTTTCAATAACAAAGTTCTCCGGAATTATAACTGAGTTTGTCAGGAACTTCCAATTTTAGGTCTGGTAATCTTAACCACGACACTTGGAGAAGTTTGTAATCCGCTCTTGGCTTGCAAGACAGCCCAGGTCAGTTCTGCAGAGATGAGCTGTTATGGCTATAGCGCTTTAAATAACAATGTTATTGCAAAATAACAGTCAGTAACTGTTATAAAAAATAGGTGCTGAAAAATGCTATTGTGTAAAACATTAAATAAGAAAAACATTAAAATAGAATTAAATTTTTCATTAAAAAAATTGAAAAAATATTTGATATTATATTTGATGATTTAATATTTGATAAATATAAAAAATTTAAATTACTAATTGTTAAAAAAACGCTTAATGGTTATGTTCAAGTCAATCATTAATTCCAATTTCTAAATAAAAATTCTCAAATCCCTCTTCTAACTCTGCTAATTGCCGATAGCAAAACTGCTAATATTATCAGTTTATAATAACCGTTATCACAAATTAGTAATTAGTTAATAAATTCGTAATACACCATCACTAGTTCTACTCAGTCGTAAGAAATCCGATTTCAAAACACAGGGGATGAATGTTTTAACAAACTCCGAACGAACTTTTCATGAAGTACCGTCCGAAGAACGAGTTTTAATTCCTTTCAAAAGAACTTTCCATATTTAAGAAGTTTTTCTCGGTCCCTCGGAATTCGTAAAAACAACGTCGACTGCACTGTTTGGGGCGTTCCGAACTTATAATTACAAAACAATCATCGGAAGAAAGGAGTCGGTTAACCTCTAATTAATAGAGCGATTTTCCACTCTTTCGAACAGACAGTTCCGGGGTATTATCTTTCACCAGAATCCGGTTTCTCAAAACCACCCGAGTTCCGAAAGAATAATAGAACATTCAACCCGAGAGCCAATAGAAAAAAGGTCCTTCCGAAAGAACGAGAACTAACAATATTGAACCTGGAGTATCGAATGTGGCGTGGATAGATTGTTGCCAATAATCATTTCTAAACTTGTTGAAAAGAGATATCTCCAGAAAAAGGCATAACCGAGGAGAGTGAAGTTATGGAAAAGAAAACTGGTAGCAGTTGCTGGAAGGCGAGGGAAAATACATTTTTCATAACTCTTTTCAACTCGCGTGTTTTGTGTGAGAAGCAAGGACTTTTTTTTCGTAGCTGCAGTGGCTCTTCATTATTAAGTCATTTCCGCTAAATAGAATTTCTACAGCTTTTCTGTCAGATTACAAGTTTGGGTTGAGATAGTGTTGCCGAGGGAAAAGGGCAAAAAAGAGATTTTTTATGGTACGAGAAGCCATTCACCCACACACACATAACCAAGAGTCCGCCTGAGTCAATCGAAACTACGAAGTTTTATTTTACGATTTTTGAGATGGATTCCTTGTTCCACAACAAACTTGTTCATATGTTATTTAACAAGTTTAAAGCTCAAAACATAACATTGTATTATATCTTTATATTGTATTACATCTTGATTCATGAGACCGATGTATGAACGACGATTTCAAGATGTCTCCTCTAAACCATCGAAGCAATATCGTCGGTTGGAGCAGAAACTCATTAACTTACATTTTTAGGAAAGGCATTTTTTGATGCTAAATGATTATTTTCATGATGATGAGTAATAAATTGCCATAATGTATTCGGTTTGAAAAATATATACCGCAATCAAAATGTTTATAATTTTTATTTGCCTAAAAACTAATAGTTAGGCTTTAATCGGCTGTGCTGTAAAATGTAACTTTTTGTCCGTTAATTGAGTTTCTCACGATGTACATAAAATGAATAAGAAAAAACAGTAAAAATAGAAAGATAATCACAAATTTTCTTTGAAAGATATTCTAAAAATGTTCTCTCCGGTGCAGTCGAGCTCAATATGCTCCAAAGTCCCTTCTTCATCAAGGCAAATAAGGTACTTGTTGAAGTCAGCCAGGTGAAAACGATTCAAGTAGGCCTGAGTTACATTTGGCCTATTCAAGCTTTAGCAGAAACAGTGAGTTCAAAACAAAAATAACCAAATAATGTACAAATCCTGAAGATGAGGATTTAGTGAGCCCGACTATAATCGGTCCAGTAGTCAGGGTGCTGGCTTCTGGATTGAAAGGTTCCTGTTAGAATCCAGGAGTAAGGCATGAATGTTTGTCCTACCTAGAATGAATGCGTGGCTCTCTATAAACGGGTTGTGCCTAGAACGTGTGATTGTATATGAAGCCACTCCTCACGGTGCAACATTGTAGTGCTAAGTGGTTTACAAATTCGCTCTAATGATTAAGTTCAATTGGCATTAGCAAAAACGTTTTTGTGAGCAGTTCTTTTTAACGAAAATATAAGACAGAGAACTTTTAAAACAAAATAAAATGGCACCCAACGTTTTTTACTTTCGATAGGATTATTCAAATTTAAATTTGTTAAATTTAAAATTTTGAAAAACTGAATGCAAACTTAAGGGATTCGATTCTTCTTTCAAACATAAAAAGCAATTTTTAAGGAAGTCAAGAAATGGCGACTGGGTCTAAAAACGTGATCGTCAAAATGAAATTTATTGGTTCTGAGGTGAAGACAACACTACAAAAATGAACTTGCATTACAGTAGTATATTTTACAGTGTAAACCTATCTCCACCATGAAGCACTTTTGGCAGACAAAGTTGTATTGTACTGACTTTAACACGTCTTGCTAACGTGCAAAAGAAAACTAACAACCGAAAATTTGAAACATGATGCAAAAATAATCATAATTAATTACTTTGCTGATAAATTAAGTGGTTGATATTAGTAAATGGCAATTATTCTATTTATATTATTCTCCTATTTATTCGTTTAGATCAGTGGTTCTTAACCTTTTTAGTGATCGGCACCCCCTTGAATCTAAAAATAAGTTCTCGCACCCCCTTGAAAAATGCGTTTCTATTTCTTTATTTAGGAAATTACTTCTATTGCAAGATAATTTATTTATTGAAAAATAAACACATACATTTACATATACATACAAAACACTATCTCAATTTTTAATTGCTACGTTATTGTTGTTTATTCATAAGAATGCTTTTAAAGAGAGGCTCTTTTTTCGAAAGAGAAACGCGTAAGTCATCACTTGCATTTAAGCGATTTCTGGCTTTTATTTTTAAGTGCAAAAGTGATGAAAATCCCATTTCACACAAGTAGGTGAAGGCAAATGGTAAAAGTGTCTGCAATGCTGATTTTACCAGCTGTGTATAAGGTTCTAACTGTGTAAAACAGAATTGTTTTAAGACCAGTTTTTCAAATTTCATTTAAATATGTGCATTGGCTCGTATTTCAATAAGATCGTCTTTTATTAAATCGCTGTCGTCCATCAAAACTTCTCTCGCACCCCTGAAAATGCTTTCTCGCATCCCCAGGGGTGCACACACCCCAGGTTAAGAACCACTGCTCTAGAGTGAGGTGAGGCAAGTGCGTTCACTGAATATAAAACATGTCTGTGATTCAAGTAGTGATTGCCTACTTCTGGTAATGTCTGAAAGAGTCCTGTAGATTAGTTTCACAGCTAAAGCGCTTCGAATTTAGGACGGGAAGTTGAGTAGACCAAAGAGCAGGAATTAAATTATATGCTCTTGTCCCACTCACAGTACTATCACATAGCAAACAAGAAAACAGCTCATGCTAAGCCATCTCATGTGAGGCAAGTGCGACCCCAAGAAATAGCATTGGTTGTTTGGGTTTTATGGCGCGAGGGCCATATTTGGCCATGCTATGCCAAACACAAGACAGATAACATCAAGTAATCGACATACATACACAAGGAAAGTTTTTACTGACACAGCATGTATACACCTAGGGAAGAATCAAACCTGAGTGTATGTAAAGTGTTTTTAATATCAATAAGTTCAAATAAATAAGTGTGTAATATCAACAAAGTGTCTGGAAGTGTGAAAAAATATGAAATTTTTAAGTCATTGGGCAAAGTAGCAATTCATTCGATATGAACTTTAAAGGTTTAAAGATTTGTTTTTGACTCGATTACTTAGGTTCGTTGACGGCCAGGATAGAAGCTTCGCACTACAATCTTCCACAACAGAGGCCAGCCAGTTTCGATCAAGACAAGAAACCGACCAGATTTCTTAAGGAAAGAAATATTCTGGAGTCTAGCCAACTTCAATGAAGTCTGACTTCAGCTTTTAAGTCGAGGTTTTTCCGGCCAAATCTTTTGTCCATCTTTTGGTTTTAAAAGTACTACAGAAAAGTGACGCGACTCCGTAATGTGCTGCCTATTTCAGGGTGGTGTTCAAAACGCTTTTTTAAACACTTAGACAGCATTGTATATAAGTAATAGATTTTTTAAATTATTAAAGAGAGAGTAAATAGAAAAATGACTGTTTTGTGTTTGCAGGGGACTCGTAGGGTTAAAAAAACGGGCAAAACATTTTTTAAAAACGTTGAAAAGTTTTCATAAAATGCATATTTTTAAAAAAAGCAGCATAAATGTAAAAAAAAAGTTGAATTTTATAAATTTATTTAAAAAGTTAAAATTATAATAGGCAATTGGAATATCCACACAAACTCCACTTATTTATTGTACTCCACTGCCAGTTTATGGTCGTAGTCTTTCAAGCATTCCGTTGGCGAGAATGTAGCAGTCTCAGTGCTAATCCGGGTCACCATGAGAGGTGATGCCACATCGCAACCACAATGAACTGGGGTAGACACACTTTCCTGGAATACTTTGGAGAACCTGGCCTGCATTTACGTATCGTCTTTCGAAACCAGGAAACTTCAGGCAGCCAAACCGACTTCGGCACATACGCGATTCGAACTCGTAACCGACCTGTTTCTTAAAAGCGACGCCTTTAACCACTAGTGGAACGTGCAGACAACGCTACTTTTAGATAACTTTACGTTACTTTTAGAAATGCCTAAAAAGTAGCAAAGTTTATGTGCCTTTAGAATATTGTGAAAATATCGGTTTGAAAAATTTTTTGCATACAATAAACATTTTAAGTAAAATGAGAATTTAGTTTTATACTGCATAACATATTATATTGTAAAAGTATTTATATAAAATTGACAAGAAAAGCACAAAATTCTTTTTTGTGATTTGAAAACAGATTTTTGTTGTTGCTCTAAAAATAAGTAAAAAAATATCTGCGTACAAAAAATCAGTCACATTAATATAACCTACAATGCTAAAAATATGTTGAGGAAATGTTCCTTATCAGGTTAATGTAGTTCTTTGTGAAAGATGTGAAAGATAAAAATAGAAAGTGTTCATTTTTGAGGAGTTTAAAATGTGAGTTTATTTAATTAGTTCTACTCGTACTTTTTAAGCGTATATTAAGTGTTTAAATACAAAAACAAGAAGTACAATTTGAAAGAGAATATCCAATAATCTAGAAAAGAGTCAATCAAAAAAATCTCAAATTGATATTTTTGAAAAATTCGGGCTTCGATTTCCCTTGATAAAGGAATAAAAACAATATTTGTTTTCCCATTTCTAATCGGAAGTTCTGATAATTACAGAGCATTACAGGGCGTATTGCAGGAGGCCATTATTTAAGAGACAATTTAGAAATGATATCAGTTTCTAGAAAAATTCACTACGAAAAAATATACCACACAATTCTCGAAAAAAGAATATTTTGCGTTACTTAATTAAAAAATATGAACATTTTATGGCGCTTCGACTACATTTGCCACCCCTCTCTGTCTAGCTATGCCACTGCATTCAATACCTTCATTAAACATAACTGATCGATTATTGAAATGGAAAAATTAAAACTAAAGACGTTTCTTCTATGACGCAATAAAACGATAAAAATATCGATTTAAGAATGTCTGTCATATATGTAGACCGCTTCTGATATAACTATCGGTGCTGAGAAAGAAATGTTTTGACATCCTTGTTATATACTTTCACTTGTATAAATTGACTTTGCGTGTGATAAAATTTACATCACTTCTCCGAGTTTACTGAATCTAATTTAATTGAATCGATTAATCGAGAACGGCGTGATGATGCGAACTAAAGGCCAATTTGCTAATTAACAAGAGATTGATAATTTTTGTCATAAGTTAAACTTTGAAAGAAACTGACAAGTTGGTGGAGCACTTCAGTTAATCTATTGTTTTCGCTCAGATTTAAAATTACGTAAATATATTATGAGCCCTTGTAAAACAAGCAAATGCATATACACGAAAAAAATTCAGGCACATTTCGAGAAGTTCTAAAAATATTTCAAGAACCTCATTTATGCTAACGACGAGCATTTTGTAAAGAAACTAAATAAAACTGACACTGAAAGAGGAGGAAATTAAAATATTTTCGGAAACATCCTTAAATAATTCAATTCGTAAAAGATAAAAAAATAAAAATGTGTTTTTTAATCACACCCAACAACTCTAAACATGAAAAAATGCAGCAAAAACTACCATATTTTTAGTTTTTATTATGCAAATACATTTTATAAAAAAATTATTAAATCAATTTGAGTGTTTAATGATAAAAAGGAAGAGATGAAAGACAGGCCATTAATGTTCGGATATGAAATGTTTTAGGTTCAAGGTAAAATCTATATAAATAAAAATAGAGTGTACATTAAATATTTTCGACCCATTTTAAGTTCTCTATTCGTTTTGGGCCTTTCTTATGCAAAATCCGTCTCGCGCGTTTGATGTCTGTCTGTATTTATGTGTATGCCCGTACTACGTCCAAACGGTTAGATATATTTTCATGAAACTTTGCATACTGTGAATACTACATTCATTTAGTGACTGAATTTAATTGCGTTAGTATGTCTGTTCGTCTTCCCGTTCTATGCCTGATTTAGTTTCTGTGTGTTTGAACAAGTACACAGATTTTATTCCATATATTTTAATATTATGTCCTTTCTATACAGAATATTTTAGTTTAGTGAATACATTATGTATTTAAATTGCCTTTGCTTACATATTTAGGCTTAACATCTGAGTAACTATACTTAAATCAACCATAATTTGGAAGTTTTGGAGAAGCTGGAATGCATATGTTGAGTATTGCGATTACTTGGATTGTTTTACCAGTACTGGTGAAAAGGCAATTATTTTTTCAAAAACTAACTCTGATACTTTATTTATTTCGAGTATTACATTTTTTTCTTTGCAAAATATAAACGATTTCTGAATATTTGGGCCAGACGATATTTTGTTACGAGCGGAAATGAAACGGAAACTTGTGTTCGTTTACCACGTGCAACAATATTATCTGTTTTTTCCGTTCGGAATTAATTTTGTATTTTTAAATGTTGTCCAATTATTAGTTGTAAGTTGTATGCGAGATCACAAGATAAAAAAGGAATCACGAAAGAATCTTCAGAACAACTTTTTTCCCGCCAACTTTGCTTAATTTCGCTGTTTTCTAAATTCATTAAATATTTCTTTATTAAGAAATTGTAATTATTTTTCATCACACGCAACATTACAAAGTATCCGATTTAAAGCCTCATCTAAATTAGAATAAAGCAAATTTTAAGAGGAATTTTGCCGTTATTAAAAGAATGTTAAAAAGACTTGAAATATTTAAAAAAAATTTGTCAGAGACGGAAGGTCAAGGTGGCTTATTTTACGAGTTGAAGCTATATTTAAGCAACTTATTAAATATGTTAAAAGTTATCGAAAATAATGATTTTCTACAAAACAATTCTATAAAATCGATTTACCATATTTTTAATTATGGTAATAGGTTACCTTTGCTTTGTCTGTACTGAAGACATTCAATTTTAAAACAAGTTCTTTTATTATTGAACGTGTCACAAAATGGAATTTTCAAGAAAAAATGTGTTCGCTTTTTTCATACTTGGTGATGAATATCTTACTTTAATTTGTCATCCTTCCCTTAGAGATGGCGAAATTCGAAAATATCACATGCGTGGTGAAGAGTCAAAAAGTCCACGTCAAAAAATATTGGTAGGTACACTATGAGTGCGAAAGTATTCGCCGTAGATTCGTTATTTTTACGAATTGAATTATGGCAATTCTACAGACAAATTTAAGTAATGGCATTCCTAATCCTTCCTAAAAAAACTCTCACCATCGTCTTTTGTAGTAGTTACCTTAGTCACCTTTCGCCATTTTGTAGTTTTGTTATACAGCAGAGGTACTATGTATGTGAAATGTATTACATGGATCGATATGCATGTATAAGATTTGTGTCCAAAATAAGAAGTAAAAATTACAAAAATGTCGATAAGGTGTTGAAAAGTTAATTTTCCCTACACTAAAATGATTTGGTATTTTTCTACGAAAGATAAGTGATTATATTATATATTCTCGTTACTTTCAAATCTATAGTTAACCAATTCAACACGAGTGAGTTCGGGTAATTTTGTTAGTAAATTATAAAAATTGTTTATAGTACGATCCGGGTAAAATTCAAGGACATTTTTAAAGACTAAACGAAATCTTGGAATTTTTCATGGACTTTCAATGAGCGCAAAAACCCCATTTATCAGTGATGCCGGTTAAAAATGAGAGGTAATAAAAACATATAGAAACGAACACAAATCCAGCTATCAGCTTAAAAAACGGAATAAGAAAAAATTTTGCACTAGTATATTCCAACTTGTATTGCCTCGGAAAATCCTAGAAATCATTATTCTTACAAATTCATTCAGCAAATTCAAAACGATTGACGTTTTAAGTTGGAGTTATTTTAGCCTGCTGTATTGTCGATTTTTTGGGGGCCAATAAAATAAAAAGGAACCATAAAATATACTTCCAAATCTACCACTAGGTGGGAAGTTTACATCACCAATACAATAACATGCACGAAAACTCAAGGATCCCCGGTATAGTATGGCTCTAGTTAGTTGAAACTGAACCACATGGTTTCGATCAAATCTATTACGTTAAATTAGGTTCCCTTGGCGAGTTCACTACCTTGCTAGAAGTGGACTCACAGAGATCATCTATTTCTCACAAGAGGCACTTTACAACGATTGCTGCAGAGGTTGTATTGCTTTCTCGATCTTTTTAGTCCTTTTTTCTTTTGTTTTCTGATTCAAAAAGGATCCTAATCGATTCATGAGGTTTTCCCCATCTACCCGTTTTCAACAGCCACAGGTAACATGAAAGTCATAACCTTTATTATTTGTACTGAACTGATGATCTGAAGATAAAATTTTTGTTACAAAATGTACTGGACCACCATCACGATGTTGATGAATATTGAATATTTTGCGATTCGAATACGTATTTGTTGACACGGCAAAGTATTTTGATGCAATGGTGTCAAACTCGCAGCCTGGCAACAACTGTTTAGCGGACTGCATGAACGCATGCAAATAAATATAAATGACTTCAAATATATTGTAATATCTTAGCAAAGCCTTTGCATTCGCGAAAGGAATAAGGAAAGGGTTGTCCTTTCCAGGTGTATATAGATCTTCTAATAGACAGAACATGTATGCGTAGCGTCATGTTATTTCTCCCGATCGCTCGGTTTGAAATGGGCCCAAGTCGATTTTTTGAAATTTTTAATTGATTTAAAAATATGAGATTAGCTTACTTGGAGGGAAGATAGTTTAAGTTCAAAAAACTTTTCGATCAATCAAGAATAGTAAAAGATGCAGCCATTTTCATGACTAAAATCTGTGTGGTGATTGTCCCATACGTAGCAGTGGAATGTCCCAAAAGAATTTCCTCTATAATTTTTGCCTTCCAAACCCATTTTTAAATTTTTAAAGCAAATTTACACTGCTGGCCACCGTAAATGCAACACCCTGAAGGAAGCATGCAAATAATATGAAATTTACAACATGCATTAGCGGAGATGAGATATGCAAATGATTAGAATTTCAGCGCAGACGCACATCAGGCGCGCCTGTGGCCACTTCAAAGCGCTATTTAAGGCTTGGAGATTTCGACGATTTCAAGTACGGCAATTGTGTTTTTCTTGTGGTTTTTCAAAAAAACGATCAATTATGCCTCGTAGAAAACAGCGATCATCTTTTGATCAAGTATCCGAGTTCGACAGAGGAAGGATAGTGGCCTACCGAGATTGTGGATTATCTTTCAGGGAAATCGGTAGTCGTATTGGACGAAATCAAACAACTGTAATGCGGATATGTGATCGTTGGATGCAGGAGGGTACGACGGACCGACGTGTTCGATCGCATCCACCTCAGTGCACCACTTCACGTGATGACAGGCATATTGTGCGTATGGCAGTGACGGATCGCTCAGCCACATCACGAACCATAGCACAGCACATTCAGTCTGTACCGCATCATCCAGTGTCTGCGCGTACCATTCGACGCCGTTTACAGCAGAGTGGTCTGTCCGCAAGACGTCCATTGCTTCGTCTACCCTTGACGCAGAACCACAGACGTTTCCGCCGCCAATGGTGCGATGAAAGAAGGATGTGGACGGCAGAATGGAATGAAATTGTCTTTACTGACGAGTCACGCTTCTGTCTGCAACACCACGATGGTCGGATTCGAGTCTGGAGACACCGTGGAGAGAGGATGCTGAACAGCTGCGTTATGCACCGCCACACTGGTCCTGCACCGGGTATTATGGTATGGGGCGGTATTGGATATCACTCTCGCACTCCTCTAGTACGCATTGCCGGTACTTTAAACAGCCAGCGCTACATCTCCGAGGTGTTGGAGCCAGTTGTCCTTCCTTACCTTCAGGGCTTGCCCACAGCCATATTTCAACAGGATAATGCGCGACCACACGTGGCACGCATTGTCCAAGGGTTCTTCGTCAATCGCCAGATTGAATTGCTTCCCTGGCCAGCTCGCTCTCCGGATCTTTCGCCGATAGGAAACATGTGGTCCATGGTTGCTCAACGATTGACCCAGAATACATCCCCAGCTGCCACACCAGATCAACTTTGGCAACGTGTGGAAGCTGCTTGGTCTGCTGTACCCCAAGAACACATCCAAAGTCTCTTTGAATCAATGCCGAGGCGTGTGGCAGCGGTGATCTCCAACAATGGCGGCTACTCTGGCTACTGATTTTGGCAGGAACCACACTTCACAGAAGTCTATAAATTTAATCATTTGATACTTGGTCAACATGTTATCTACAAAATAAATTTTGTTGTGATATCTCTTGTATTTCTTGGTGTTGCAATTTGGGTGGCCAGCAGTGTATTTTCATTCAGACGGTTTAAAAACAACTCATTATTGACGATTTTGCAACGTTTACTTTTAATTAGCAAATGGTTGGTTTGAGTTTCATGAACAAACAGGTGCAAACTGTAACCTTTAACTTTAACATTCAACATCAAAGGTAATGAAACTTCCTTTTAAACTTTTGAATGAAGTGGAGCCGAATAAATAATTCGTGGCATACATTGCCTAAAAATGATCAAAACTATAAACACTATGGAAATGTGCATTTTTATCAAAAAAAAAACTCTCCATGTCTGATAGAGTGATTTTCAGATGCTCGAGTAGGATACATATTTCAAAAAAGCAAGTTGCAGCCTAGAGTGGAGTTCCAATTTGTTTTAAGGGGTGTGAAGATATTGGACGTTTTAAAAAACCTGTCAGATTACAATTATTCGCGTATATGGAAGAAATATTTTCATCTGTATTGATTGAAAATGATTATATGGTATCAAAAAAGATGAATTACATTTCCTTTTAGAAATAGAAAATATACCAACAAGAAATACTAACAAGAAGCCAAAGTTTGGTATTCATAAATTGTCATTTTATCATTTCCCTTTGACAAATACTCTTTTCTTGACAGCTAACACTAAAAAAAGAGCAATTGGTTTTCTATTAACTGCAAATAAAAAACTAATAATTCCAGACAAATAAAGCAACTCGTATCAGTCAGACTACGCTTTCGCTTATGTGAATGGTTATTTGGGAAATCTCTGAATCTCTCAAACTCACTTTTTTCTTTTGCATTATAGAATACAACATGGATATTTTATGCAAATGACTTTCACTTATGTGAATAGTTATTTGGGAAATCTCTGGGTCTCCCATAATATACTTTTTTAACCATTACGGAATGCAACATATATATGACATCAAATGGCATCGCGCCGTATTTTAAAGTAAACTAATCGATATGAAAAGCTATATTATGTACATATTTATTATCCATAAAATTTTCTAACCTCCACGTACATTATGTATCTTTTATCTAACCTAAACGTATTTATAATGTCTCTAGGTAATGCCCGCTAATCTTTAGACTGCATATCTATAAATGTGTGCGCAGTTATTCTCTTAAGGTGATAATTATTCGCCTTATTAATTGGCGATGGCAGGATTTCTCGACATTCCCCATTGAAATAACTTAATTAACTAGGTACAATTCAGTGCAAAGGTTTAGAGAATGCTCGCGGATAGTATACGTCATACCTTAACCCAGATGTTTTCAAACTTTATGTACTTATATACCCTTTCCACACAAAAAATACTTTCCAAGTAATTTCATAGAACATAATTTATTTAATAAAATATAAACGAAATATTTCGCAAATACAAGGCTACCACAGTCAAAGCACTTGTGAAATTAGCATACACATTAGTAGCATAATTAATAGTATTAGTAGTATAATTTTTTTTTAAAGCAGTACCATGTTTTCTTTTAAACCCTATCGTAGTAGCCAATTGTAGATGCTCAGATACAAAATGAATCGACTAACACATGAAACAGGCGTTGAAGATTTAGCCAAGAAATTTAAATTTTAAAATTAAAAGCTAAATATTTTCTTAATAAGGTTTTCACGACAATCTGGCAACCAGATTCCGATTTTTTTTCTTTCAGGGCTTGGCGCCAAATCTTCGAAATTGACATTCCTTGAAAAATTTTCTACCTAAACAATTCTTCCGTCCGCTATTAATTAAAATAGGGACTAAATTTTCGTAGACCTTCTGTAAATTAAAAAAAAGTCGGCAAAATTTTGAAAATAAGACCTTTTGAGGTGATTTGAAGTAAAAAGATACCCCTAGTCACAATACTGAAAAATAATAGCAACATGTCGCCTGAGGGACATGTAAATAGACATAAACCTTGTTCTTATGTACAGTATTTATATAATTTAAAATAGATATACGCTTTAACAAAAAATTCGCAAATTTGAACAAATTTTAATCTTTTAACATTACAGGGTTCCCACTCTTCAAGCAAAAAAGATGAGGGTCTTTTTACGTGATTCTCATTCTTCAATCAAAAGTAAAATGAGGGTCTTTTTAAGGCCTTTTCGAAGTTATTTTTCATTTTCATGGCTATATATCACTAGATTAACCCGCTAATGCACGTGTGATGAGTTATGCTTGAGGTCTCAATGACCAAGTTTTTTAAACATCAACTTTTAGATAATCTGTAAATATCATGCAACCAATTTTTGATATTTGTCTTTAGATGAGTGCCTTTGACCTTGACTTTTGAATGAAAGCGAAATAAAATATGCAGTATTGCAAAAATTAAGGCTTTTAAAAAATTTTAAGGACTTTCAGCAAAAAGTAAGGTTTCTTAAGGGCCCCTTGAAAAACTAAAATGAAAAATCAGGTCTTCTCAAGATTTGTGGAACTGACTGGTTTAGAGGGTGTAAGAAAAGACTTGTTTAGATGGGACTCTTGAAATTGTTCAAATTACTTATCTGCGGTGTCATAAATATATCTTTTTCAATGCAGTCGAAATAAAATATGTAGTGTTTTTATGTGACAAAAAATAAGACATTTTTATATTTTTTAAGAACTTCCATCAAATAAAAAACTAAGACCTTTGTAAGGCTCGTGGGAATCTTGCATTAAATAAAAAAATATTTTACAAATAATATTTTCTATTGGAACGGGGGTGGACGTTTTTCAGCGTCAATTAGGTCAGATCGAATCGGAGTCTGAAGATATATACTCAGAAGTCTCTCAAACACCGATTCGAGATCGATACTCTGTACATAAGCTCAGAGCTCTGAACATCATACAAAACGCATAAACCCATTATTTGTCAATACGCAGTCACATAAATACACTGCTGGCCACCGTAAATGCAACACCCTGAAGGAAGCATGCAAATAATATGAAATTTACAACATGCATTAGCGGAGGTGAGATATGCAAATGATTAGAATTCCAGCGCAGACGCACATCACGCGCGCCTGTGGCGCCACTTCAAAGTGCTATTTAAGGCTTGGAGATTTCGACGATTGCAAGTACGGCAATCGTGTTTTTCTTGTGGTTTTTTCAAAAAAAACGATCAATTATGCCTCGTAGAAAACAGCGATCATCTTTTGATCAAGTATCCGAGTTCGACAGAGGAAGGATAGTGGCCTACCGAGATTGTGGATTATCTTTCAGGGAAATCGGTAGTCGTGTTGGACGAAACCAAACAACTGTAATGCGGATATGTGATCGTTGGATGCAGGATGGTACGACGGACCGACGTGTTCGATCGCATCCACCTCAGTGCACCACTTCACGTGATGACAGGCATATTGTGCGTATGGCAGTGACGGATCGCTCAGCCACATCACGAACCATAGCACAGCACATTCAGTCTGTACCGCATCATCCAGTGTCTGCGCTGTGATGAATTAATCCGAACTTTTGTTGGACATTAAAAAATAACATTTATTTTAAAACAGACAAAACAATGGGTTTACAATGGACGCGCGAAACAAAAATGCTTATTTTCATATTAAAATTTACGAATTGCTACGAAGACGTCTCATCTAGACGGAGTCCGTGAGCTAACTGTTTCTCATTCTCCTCACATGCGCAAGCGCAGTATTGAAGGACTTTTTAACAGGAAACTTCCGGGTCTGCAGCCGGCCATTCTAGACTCCTAGGCGCTAAGATGTCACAGTCTATTTCCTCCCTCCTCAAGATTCTTTTTCTGCAGAGACAGACACCTGCAAAAAAGATACAAAACAGCAGCAACAGAATTTTCGCGAAGGCAACAACTCATGCCCAAAGCAATATGCAAGTAGACCATACACCCTAAAGATCCTGGCTGTACCGCCTACTCTAAATTAAAAAAAAACATATCATAATTTTAACAAAGTATAATCAAAATTTTTACTCAGTAATAATCATCAAAGAAGAAATTCAATTTCAAAATATTTAGATTTTCAATTCAAATTTAACACTTTTTTGCAATTCAAATGTATCAATGTACACTAGGAATAAAATATTTTTATATATGCAAGATATCACAAATACAAACACAAAAAAATAGCACTTTATTTTTGTACGTGAGGTGTACGACTTAAATTATCAGTGTTATATGCTGTTTTCCCTTTCTATGGACTACCTCGTAATCCTGGATCACAGTAAATTCAACTTTGTCTCGTAACTTTTATGCTTTCTTCAAACGACTTTTAGATTTGTCTAAGCATTCAGTTATTTCACCAACCAAACTTTCAGTTTCAACGTCCTCAAATATCACTGTCCCTAAGGGCAATTTAGTTACACTTACAGCAATTTCCTTGTTGTTACGAGTCTGTATTCCAAATTCAACATCATCGCCAAGATTAAGATTTTTGAACACTTTGCATTCACTAGAGTGGAAAAACATATCCTTTACATCACCCCTTTTAATAAAACCAAATGTTCCTTTAAGAGCACAGATAACACCACGGTATCTCACAGGTAAGGGCTGTTCCGAACGCATTTTACAAGATCTAAGGTTTCTTGTATTTTTGTCAATAGGAATACTAAAAGTGATCTTTTTAGGAGGATGAAAATCTACATTACCATCAACATTTTCAGCAGAATAGGGCCGTTCACCATTATTTTCATAAGCAAATTTACCTTCAGTATTTTCCTTTTTTTCAGTGGTTTCAAATCCAGAAACTGTCTCTTTACACATTATTTTACAAACAGAACTAGCAATTTGTTTTCCAGTACGACGATTATGAGTGATTTTAAATTCAACTGCATCACCACGTTTTAAATTATCAATATTTCCAGAAAATTGACTGTAGTGAAAAAAATATATTGCTTGTCTTTCGCAACATTGTATAAAACCATATGAACGTAACAAATTTTCAACGATTCCAGTCTCTTTAGGAGTAACACTGCTAGAACTAAAACGGTTACTGTTACAAGGGCAGTCGTTTTTCGATGTTTCATTTAAATATGGAGAACGTTGGCACTTGGGCGTTGCAGAGTCTTTTACTTCAATTTCAGAGTCTTTGTCTTTTTTCATATCTTCTATAAGTACAATGGTCTTGTTGCTTAGTAAGTAGCGTTCTTTATCTAAGAAGTTATCCTTGACAGCAGCTTTGGTTATAACATGACCCAACTCACACTCTAAATTTACTTCCGCTATAGGCAAGCAAATAGGGTTATCCGCTAAAGGAGATGCTACCCATACATGTTCACCCGTATACATGTGTGGCTTAACAAACTTCCTAGGAATTAGATCTATGCTGGATCCTGTGTCTCGTAAGATAGAAATCTGAGATCCATTTACAGTTCCGACACTAATGTAGGGAGACATCAAATCTATTATTCCCTTTCCCATAATTTCGTTAGCAGCTATGATTTCAGTTTTCTTCAACTTAGGACATTGAGGTCTAAGATGATCATAGGAATTGCATTCATAGCATTGAAGTTGCTTTCTTTGTTCAAAATTTTTCTCTTTGTAATCTTCTCTGTTTACTTCTGTTTTCCCAAAGGGTTTATTTTCTCCCTCAAACTTACGAAAACCAACGGATGTTTTCTTGATACCCTCTGTATTCTGGGAACCTTTAGTATTTCTGGGTGTAAGACTCTCCTTCAAGCTTTCAAATTGATCTATTTTTTTAGCTAATTCTAGCGGAGAATTTAAGTCCATCCACTCCTCCAGAAAATGTTCTTTTACTTCAGACGGCACTCGTCTTTTAATCTGCTCAGTGATATGCAAGTCTCTGAGTTCTTTAAAAGTTTTGATTTCCAAATCAGAAACCCATTCATCATAGTAGCTTGTAAGTTCATGAGCGTAATTCCTCCATGTTTTATCCGGGACTTTTTGATGACGGTAAAACATCTGCTTCAATTTCTCAGAACTCATTTTATACCTCTGAAGAATAATATCTTTCACATATTCGTAATTCTTTGCATCTTCAGGCGATTCTCTAGCCATCATGCTCGAAATTTCCGAAGGCAATACGCCTAGTAAATACGGCACCCAATCTTCTTTAGGCACACCTGCCATCTCAGCTCTTCTTTCAAAATTTATTAAATATAGACCCATTTCATCTTTCTTTTCCTCAAATTTCGGGGTAATTTTGATGAGCTCAATTTTATGATTTGGCATCCGTTCTCTATTAGATAGTCCTAGCTCACTTGCAGCTTGCATTTCTAGCTTTTTCTTCTCTAAAGCTATTTCTTCCATTCGAATATTACGTTCTTCCCTTTCTTTTGCTTCTTGTCTGGCAATTTCTTCTTTTGCTTCTTGTCTGGCAATTTCTTCTTTTGCTTCTTGTCTGGCAATTTCTTCTTTTGCTTTTGCTTCTCGTCTGGCAATTTCTTCTTTTGCTTCTTGTCTGGCAATTTCTTCTTTTTCTTCTCGTCTGGCAATTTCTTCTTTTGCTTCTTGTCTGGCAATTTCTTCTTTTTCTTCTCGTCTGGCAATTTCTTCTTTTGCTTCTTTCTCTCTCTTTATCCTATCTTCCATAATACGAGTTAAAGAAATTTTAACTTCCTCTTCTTCATAGTTTTTACTGTTTAGGATTATTTTCCTTATCTCAACCAGTTTACAATCATGCGATACCTTTTCACAAAGTTCATCTGCGAGTTCGAGGAGGTCTTCTTTTCTCCCACGAGAAAGAAAAGCCATGATCGATGAATAACTTATTAGTAAACAATCCAATTTTGTTATCATAAATATAGTTACCAATATTTTCTAATAAACTATATGATTCACAAAATATATTCAATGCCAAATATGCTTCAAATACTAGATAAGATTTAATATCAAACACAATTCTCAAATATAATAACAGAATCTTAAACTATATCGTAGCATATACAATACACAAGATGCAATATATATAGTTGCAATTAAATATTTGTTTTCTTTTACTAATGTGTAATTACCATATGTAATTCAAATTATCTGATCCTTTTCAAATCATTAAATGCACAAAACACAAAATTTCAGTAAAATCAAAACGAAATTTAAATTTTCGTTCACTTTCGATTTGGCACTTTTTGGCCGTGACTTTAATCACCACTTGATAATATCTACTTAGAACATGCAAATTCACTTTATCATCAACTTCTATTAACTTTCATAAAGACAAAATTTAAATAACCACAAAATAAAATTGGATATGTAGTCATTTCTTTTTTTTTAACCAAAACTATTTAGGCTCTTTGCCTCACTAATTTCGGTAAGCCAGAACCTCAATAAATTTAATTTAATACAAGGGTGGGCCTACCTGCATTTCCTGCTTTCTTGCTTCCATCCCACTTCCAGGACACCAAAACTCTAGTCTGTGATGAATTAATCCGAACTTTTGTTGGACATTAAAAAATAACATTTATTTTAAAACAGACAAAACAATGGGTTTACAATGGACGCGCGAAACAAAAATGCTTATTTTCATATTAAAATTTACGAATTGTTACGAAGACGTCTCATCTAGACGGAGTCCGTGAGCTAACTGTTTCTCATTCTCCTCACATGCGCAAGCGCAGTATTGAAGGACTTTTTAACAGGAAACTTCCGGGTCTGCAGCCGGCCATTCTAGACTCCTAGGCGCTAAGATGTCACAGCGCGTACCATTCGACGCCGTTTACAGCAGAGTGGTCTGTCCGCAAGACGTCCATTGCTTCGTCTACCCTTGACGCAGAACCACAGACGTTTCCGCCGCCAATGGTGCGATGAAAGAAGGATGTGGACGGCAGAATGGAATGAAATTGTCTTTACTGACGAGTCACGCTTCTGTCTGCAACACCACGATGGTCGGATTCGAGTCTGGAGACACCGTGGAGAGAGGATGCTGAACAGCTGCGTTATGCACCGCCACACTGGTCCTGCACCGGGTATTATGGTATGGGGCAGTAATGGATATCACTCTCGCACTCCTCTAGTACGCATTGCCGGTACTTTAAACAGCCAGCGCTACATCTCCGAGGTGTTGGAGCCAGTTGTCCTTCCTTACCTTCAGGGCTTGCCCACAGCCATATTTCAACAGGATAATGCGCGACCACACGTGGCACGCATTGTCCAAGGGTTCTTCGTCAATCGCCAGATTGAATTGCTTCCCTGGCCAGCTCGCTCTCCGGATCTTTCGCCGATAGAAAACATGTGGTCCATGGTTGCTCAACGATTGACCCAGAATACATCCCCAGCTGCCACACCAGATCAACTTTGGCAACGTGTGGAAGCTGCTTGGTCTGCTGTACCCCAAGAACACATCCAAAGTCTCTTTGAATCAATGCCGAGGCGTGTGGCAGCGGTGATCTCCAACAATGGCGGCTACTCTGGCTACTGATTTTGGCAGGAACCACACTTCACAGAAGTCTATAAATTTAATCATTTGATATTTGGTCAACATGTTATCTACAAAATAAATTTTGTTGTGATATCTCTTGTCTTTCTTGGTGTTGCAATTTGGGTGGCCAGCAGTGTAATTAAATCTTGTTGAAAAATAGAAACGTGTGTTGCAGCGTCCTCGTCTTGCTGATGTCGTTTTCATCGATTTCAATTCATGGAAAATGTGTCTGGAAATTCTATTCAAAAATATTTTTTATAATAGTTTGCGCGCATCACTATATCGTGGTTTAGGGCAATTTCTTGCTCCTACGGAAATAAAGTACTTTTTGTATTTTTTTGTACTTACAAGTAAAAATGTTTTATTGAACTTTTCTGAGTAAAGAAATTAATCGACACATTTGTTTCGCGTGTTTCGTTCATTTTTACCGGGACGAAATTGGTTCTGTAACCAAACAATTGTTGCATACAGCAAACGGCGTGATTACCATTTGATAAAAAACAGCATTCATAACGTGTGAGTTAAGGAAAATTTCTCATCTCCCGTTGCTAGCAACAAAGCATTTATAAAATTCTCGAACTCTTTCAAAAGGAGGCAAAAATATTCCACTTCTTTGAGGTTGCTTCGTATAGTAAGCAATAAAATGCAGTGGTCAACTACCAATCACTCGCTAGTCATTGTAATCATTCGTGCGATTAGCAAGAATATCGAAAGAGAAACAAACTCCAAATTTTTATATTTGTTTTTTATTGTAATCGTGGAGTTAAAATTTTGAGATTGCATTCAATTACTTCATGAGGAGCCTATTTTCTAAAATGAGTCCGAGGCCCATCATCTTGATACTGAAGTCCAGAGTGCAGATGTGGTGTGTGACTCTGATTTCAGAACTTTCCATCATATTTACTTTCATACTAATAAAATATACGATGCAATCATCACTGGGCGCAAAAAATTCGTCGCACATTACGATGTTTTTCAAGCTTGAAATTTACTACAGATTTGCAATCCCGTGACATTGCTTGGTAAGGATTTCTCCAGGCTTTTGCGTCATTAACCTTAGCAACAACAAAAATGGAGCCAACTGTGTACCGTGTACTTAACTAGTATTAGCTTATCCTGAACAATGGTGGGTGTTCAGTCCACTGAAATGCCTCAATTTGGACTACCAATCGGTCATTATTTTGATTCCTTCAACTATTGACTTGGACGTTCTTGCGCGACCAGTGCTGCTAAAATTATCCTAAGAGACAGAATTTATGATAAAAGGATTTTGAACCAATTTACACATATTAGTAACCTCCATATTTCTGCAAGTTCTCTTCAACTTCTATAAACGTCTTATACGGGATGTTTTTCGAAAATATCTGACCAAATTGTAAAGGGTGGTAGAAGGACCCAAAATAAACATTCTTTGTGAAAGAATCTGTGTCCGGAAATCATGATTAGGTAGTAGAGGGCACTGTTTAGGTCAGACGATAACGTCGTTTCTGTGGTGTAAGGAGTCAATCCCCGCTCGGATTTTCAACGGCATGCAACGCTACACAAATTAGGAGCTTGTAGATATGCATCTGATGTATGGGGCTGCGAACGGAAATGGACGGGCCGCTCAAAGGTTGTACAGTGGTCCGAACATTGCTTCTATATTTAAAGGTTCCTGGTTCGAATAAGGGGTTTGGCATGGATGTTTGCCCGTCCTGAATGAATGAGTGTCCTCTCTATAAATGTTCATTTTGGGGCTCTCTAACACCCTTTACAATTTGGCCAGATATTTTCGAAACACCCTGTATATTTCAATAAGAGGCTGGAGAGGAGAAAGTAAAGAAAGATCATCCTGGGCATCCTGGGGTCGCGATTGCCCCATGTTTACCAGTCAGTAAACCCAAAGGGAAAAGAATAGATCACTAGAGTACCTAGGGCTTGTGAAGCCCGTGCACACCTATAGAAGATGGGCCCCTGAGGGGCACGTGAGTGTGGGGAAAAGTATTAATTCTGATGTGGGACAAATTATTGATTGGTTAAAGTGATTGTCCAGCGTGATTAAAAACACTAGTCTGCGCTTCCATAGTCAATTGGCCACGTCGATTCGTAGGCCCATGTCACCTACTCTTCTGAGATCCTAGATAACGACTCCGCCACATGCTGTCTACTTCATTAGAAGGTCGATGTTCAACCACTAATTAGCAAGGATGACGAAGTCTTGGCGTTACCCCGGGGCACTATGGGAAGTGTCACATGCCTTCCTGGAAGATTTGGAAGGAGCTAGTCTATATTTGTTACCTTGGAGAAACCAGGAAACTTCAAGCAAGCAATCAGACTCCAGCATACACGAGATTCGAACTCGCAGCCAAGCGCGAGAAGAGATTTTTAAGAGCTACGCCTTTAGCCGCTAGGCCACTTTGGGTCAAAAATACCAATATAAGAAATATACTTTATTAAGCGTAAGAAAGAAATTTATCTATTACACATGTAGGATTTTGAGTTAATGTCAATACATCCAGAATTTCTCGAAATTATGAATAACAAATTTTCACAACTCCGAATTCGTGATTGTGTCTGCATATAGCCTACGTCAGAGTGAACGAAGTTTCAGTACAAACAGTTTTAATTTAAAACTGGGACGACCCATGTAGTACTCAGTTGGGTATAGTGTAAGCTTAATGTGTTTTATATTGTGTTACTGTTTCAAACCCTCAATGTAAATACATTCTGTTTTTGTTACAAAAACTACGAATTTCCACTTTCTTCTATTTCCGACAATGCTTTATTTCTAGTTTAAGATGGTTTGTGCATCATGGTTTGCCTGATCTACATCAAGCGCGAAGAGTTTGTATTCCTGCTTTTGTTTCAAATCTTTCATGTTGTCTTTCATGTATAATGTCATCCTTCCCTGTCACGCCTTATCCGGCCTTGAACCCTTTGTTGATAGACTGGGTGGCTCGTGTCTAAAATAAATATGTCCAGAATACAGTATGGCACTATCCCATGAGCATATATAGAAAAGAAATTTATTACTTCTATTTTCATGATTTATTGCAGATAACTCTTTTTAATAACTTTATCATATTTTCCGATCTGCTTAATCCAATTTAGTAAAACATCAGGGCAATCCAGTTAATTCGCACCTGAACTGCTTTCTAAATCAACTCCTTTGCGTTCTCGATTTTGGCATCTGCATTTGCTACTCGATAATGCCGTCGTTCGTTTTGAGTTCAAAATTTTATTTGACCAACACCACTTATTATATATAATTTTTTACCCTGCGCCAGACCTTTTGGCCATAAATCTGTCTGGCAATCCAATATAGCCTTGAAACAGAAATAAAATATGAAACGATTAGCAGTATTATACAATTCGATGTCGGTGAGAATAGGGCAACTACTGAGGTGAATTGTCAGAAAGGACACACAGAGGGAAAGCTGGAAAGTCTGACAAGTCAATGCGGTAGACATGATTTTGTATGTAGTTATGTCAAGTGGAGAACAAGAAAACAAGCGACACTTATAGCTCTCGGAAGATCATGTGACAACTTAAGAATTTAGGAGAGTCCCAGTCGTTCTGTTCAGTTATATCTTTGTAAATATCAAATGGGGAATGTTTGATTTTTATATTTTCATCCTTTTTATTGTATGTTATTCAATGGAAGGACATGGTTGGGATAACTCAGAACCGGCCTTAGCTAAACCATTTGCCAATTCATTGCTATGAACATCAGTGACTGGATCCACTGCAGTGTGATA
The DNA here is from genome assembly GCA_933210815.1 of Meta bourneti. Classification (NCBI taxonomy): domain Eukaryota; kingdom Metazoa; phylum Arthropoda; class Arachnida; order Araneae; family Tetragnathidae; genus Meta; species Meta bourneti. Next base: position 77,478,208 of record OW119926.1, on the reverse strand, counting down.
AAACGGTCACAGACCATAAATTTATTATAAAAACGTGTTTTGATTTAAATCAGATGAAATGTTTGTGCATTTTCCATCGTCAGATCTGATTCGCAAAAGGAATGAGCGATGCTCGATTCAGTCGTTGCCTTATTGCCAGACAAATAAAAATGAAGACTTTTTTACACCATGAGAAATTGAACATGATACTTTAATTGTCCCAATAGCATGTACAAATTTCTTTCTACTTAAGGTTAAAGGCATTTACAGATGTCTAGTAAAAGAGCTATAAAATCTGGTCAATAAGTTCAAAAATAACATTTCCAAACACTTCCTAATAATCTTCGGCGATGCTCGAATTGATTGGGATTCTCATCCAAAGTATCCGCCATTTTTAAGGTCAGAAATGTCTGATTATTTTACCCACTAAAAATTCAGAAAAGGGGAAGTAAAGAAGTCTTATCATTTTTCTGTTGAGTTTTCAACAATACTCCTCAATTATTTCCTGCTTCTTGGGAGATAAGAAAGTATGTTATACGACAACCAATGCAAACTTTCTTATCAGAAATAAACTTAAATTATGCATTAAAATAGGCGCTTTATTATTTGTTACTGTATAAAAGTACAAACGAAACAAAAATCAATGATGAAATCTTTTGAAAGAATGCAAACTCAGTAGAATTTTTAACTGGAATTCAACTTATGTATTTCTCACATTTTCTCGTCTGATCCGTTTGAATTGCGAACGAAGTGCAAATCTGCGATTTCGTCATCTTTCACAAGCCTGAAAGTCATTGGGTAACGAATAAAAAAGAGCGATACAGTTAAATGCGCGGCGATAATGAGGGGTTAATACGCCTCACCTAATGTTAAGCTGGTAAGACTCAATTTTATTTACATGCATTTTATGTAGACTGAAATGAGAATTTGCCATGATGTAATAAATAAAATAGTATATAAACAAGAAAACCTCTATACCGTTAGTTAGAGCATCTGAAAATAATCCAACCATCGGAATACTGTTGTTGCAGACGAATATCGTGCACAATATGCAAATTTGAGCAACATTTATAGCAGGGTTGAATGAGTGTTTCGGGCCGGATTGTAAAGAAAGCTGGCCACATGTATTAGTTTGATGGGGGATGGGTTAATGAGGATAGAATGACAATAATAATCCATTTTAAGGGGATTATTTATTAAATACCAATATGACACGTTAAATTTTTTTCTATTTTGATGACTTAGAATTGTGAGTTAATTCTGTGGTAGAAATCCTCAACATATACCCAAATTCTCGTTTTTTTAATTAATGTGTTATTTACACATGCTTCATAATTGAAAAAGTTTGTTCGCACATGAACGTGCTTCCAAATGTATTTAACATTTTCTAGGCAGTCGCAATCAAATTTTTAAACTTTCCTTTTCGCAGGCTTTTAGAGAAAGAAATTAAGTATTTTTTAAATTTTGACATTGGTTTGCCGTTAAACATCGAATATCAATTACTTCCAGTTAGAGGTCGGTACAGATCTCGTCTTTAGTCCTTATAGGAAAATTCTTAGACATATAATGTAATGCTATGTGTGTCTTCGTCTTAGAACTTTACTTACATCTTTATCTTATTTCACCAACGTTCTTATATACCTGTCTTTCTACAAAATTTAGTCCCAATAGTTATTTTAAATATTTATAACGGGTCTTGCGAACCTATATTAATATACCATCGACGTTTGATGACCTTGGGTTTCGAATGCAGCCAGAATAAAATGAGCAGCGTTCTTTTAAAAACTAAGACTTTAAAAAAAATTAAAAACTTTCAGCAAGCATTAAGACTTTTTAAGGGCCCTAAAAATTAAAAGGAAAAATCAGGCTTTCTTCAGGTTTTTTAGGCCCGTCTGAACCCTGCTTTTTGTATAAAAATTTCATTTAAACTAAACATTTAAACTAATAGAATTTTAACTACTAGTATTATTCTAATTATCCAAAAATTATAAAAGGAGTAACAAGGTTCGTGAACAAAAAGGTAAAGAAACATTTATTGTAAACCGCAGTTGTTCTTCAGAAGCGTATAAATAGAAGACAGGTCGACGGCGACACAAAGTCCAGAACTATTGCTTCCGAAAGTATAAAAACCGCAAATGCGATTATTTTCTCCCCCCGAGAATAGAAATGCAATGTAACTTGTCTCTTTTCTTACAAAAATCGAAATTTCACTGTTACTATCACTGTTCTATCCCACTGTCCGCTCAAGCCTTCTGTAATTTTTCAACGCTGATTCACAACAATCCGTGTCAGTTTATGTTGTTGGTTATTTCTATGACAATGAACAGACGGACTAATTTGCTAAAGCTGGAGCACTGTTATCCCAACCTAAATCACCTTTACCTCTACGTAACATCAAGAGGCATTTTTGCTCATCCAAAAGACTAATAGACTTTCAATATGCAAAATAATGTCTACAGGAAAGAACTGGAAAGGATTTTTAGGAATAAAGTTGGTATCCTAGTTTCCTTGCCCAGAGCTTGGAGTCGCTTGCTTTCGACTTCTTACTGGATATCACTACCAACAAAGATACTTACACCGTATTGGAGCAACCAGATCAGCTATCGTTCGCTTTGCAAACTGGACGAAATGACTGGAGACTACCTCAAGGACTGCACTGGAATTCTTGACAAAATAATTGGAAATACTGTAGACAGGGTTTTTAAGCCATTTTTTTCACTTCAGAACTCTATTGGGCTTCTCGTCGATTGATGACCGATAGGCCGAAGACAAGTGTAAGATAAAAAAAGTTATTCCTCAAGGCCTAGCTAAACAGCTTTTCCAAGTCCATGAGTCCGAACACGCTTACAAAGTCCAACACTAGATCAGTGCTTCCATAGAGATCCTCTTGCCAGGCCAACAAGGGCCAGATCACCCAGGGAAGATTGTTCGTGTTACATTTTAGGCAAGTGGGAAATACATTATGGCCCTGAACGAAGGTAAGAGATCCGATGGGCAAGTCTAGATCGGGCAGTCAGACATTTTAAGTCACAATTCGAGCGAGGTTCCGGGTATGGTACGAGATATGGTTAGTTGGGTTTCATGGTGCAAGGGCCATATTTGGTCATGCTGCGCCAGACACAAGACGATGTCAAGTAACGGACATACACACAAAGTTTTATTGAAACAAAAGAGAGAAACACACCCACGGATGATTGGAACCTGCGCCTTCAACAATGGTACGAGATGAGTTGTCGGGGCTCTCCACATTTTATTATTTGAGCTCTTGTTTTGGCGAATAATTCTTCAAAAGTTAGTGGGCGCAATATACGAAAAGGCTCGGTAGGCTCCTTGGCAAATCTATCCACAATTTCATTAGATTTGAGGTCAACACAAAATGGAATCCACTGGATATGAATATCTCTGCATGGTTGTTGGTTGGTTGCATTGAATTTTATGGCGCATGGACCATATTTGGCCAAGCTGATCCAGATACAAGAAAATGTCAAGTAACGGACATGCACACAAAGTTTTATTGACACAGAGGAGAGAAACACCCCAGGGAGAATCGAACCTGCGCCGTCTACAATGGTACGAGATATGACTTGTCTCTTCACATTTTACTTTTTGTGTTCTTTATGGTGAAAAACTCAGTGGGCAAGACATGTGAAAAGCTCTGCCGTGGCTCCTTGGCAAGTTTATCCACAATTTCATTAGTTTTGAGGTCAACACAAGATGGAATCCAGTGAATATGAATATCTCTGCATGGTTGTTGGTTGGTTGCATTGAATTTTATGGCGCATGGACCACATTTGGCCAAGCTGATGCAGATACAAGACAATGTCAAGTAATGGACTTACACACAAAGGTTTACTGACACAGAAGAGAGAAACACGTCCAGGGAGGAATCGAACCTGCGTCGTCTACAATGGTAGGAGATATGAGTTGTCGGGGCTCTCCACATTTTATTATTTGAGCCCTTGTTTATGGCGAATAATTCTTCAAAAGTTTGTTGACAAGATATACGGAAAGGCTCGGCCTGCTCCTTGGCAAGTCTATCCACAAATTCACTATATTTGAGATCCACACGAGATGGAATTCACCGGATATGTTTGTCTCTGCATGGAGCACATCCAAAGTTTGTAAAATAAGTGTTCTTTGTCTCAGTTTTGTCTCTAAGTTTTCCTCCACCAGGACGTTGGATGGAGGTACGTCTCTGTTTATTCTGGCAGTGATCTTCAAGGCATCAGTTCCACAAACAATAGAAGTTTTTAAAAATACTTCCGACAGCAAATATTTTGTGATTTTTTCCCTTGCTTTCATACAGGGTACCGTCTTCAAGCAAATAAAAAATAAGGGCCTTTCAAGGCCCTTTTCAAGGTTATTTTACATATTTTTATCTCTCCAAGTGGTTTCGACGAGATATCAAGATCTGAGCAATTTTGCTAATGACGAGATATGTCGTCATCAAGATGTTGCCAATTTTTCTATGATGACGAGATCAAGATCAGGTCTGTTTTCTTCTAATGACGAGATATCTCGTCCATCTAAATCTTCTAATGGTTTTGCTAATGTCGAGATACCTCGTCAAGACAACCACCAGGGGGATTAAAGTCACAATTCACATTGATCGAAGTAGATCAACCCGTGAATGCACAGATGAAGCAACTTTCCTAGGTGCTATGGTCAGATTTCAGACCCAGTAATGACGCGTCCAAGGTCGTGTCATTGGTATTGGTTTTAGCCAGTGTAAGGAAAGGCCTGTATTGCATGGGACCAGATGATTTATCGGAGGTCGCGTGTCATTAATAATGTGTTTTGAGTTCAGACGAAATATAAATATGTAATTTTTTAACCCTCCAAGTGGTTTTGAAGAGATATCTCGTACCTCAAGATCCGATAAATTTTGCTAATGACTATATCTCGTCATCGAGATATTGCCATTTTTTTGTGATGACGAGTTCAAGATCGGGTCAGTTTTCTTTTAATGATCGTGCTTTCTTCTAATACGAGACATCTGGTCCATTAAGATCTGGTCAGTTTTGCTAATGGCGAGACACATCCTCGAGGCAACCAACCAGGAGGGTTAAAGGACTTTAAGAAAATATAAAATCCGTAGGGCCTAAAACACTTAAATGAAAAATTAATCAAGAATTTTAAAGGTTTTTTAATAATATAGAACACATCCCTTGGAAACTCTATTTTTTCATGGAATCCCTACTTCAAAATAACACAGGGGCTATCCGAGTAGTCAATCATCCGCGGCTCCGATGACGGAAGGCGTGGCTCAAATGGGAGCCGCGGCAGTTTGAAAATAAGTAATTTAGAGGATGATCACGCCCTGTGATCAGTAAGAAATGTAAATTTCAAGTTGGCTTACAGGTGGCAAAACTGCAAAGCTGGCTGACGGAAGATGAACTTAATTGCTTTAACACTTGCTAAAGAATAGCACAGAAATAAAAGTTTCCAAAAACTGAAACATAGACCAGAAATTATTCATAGTATCTCCAATAGTTGACAAATGATGCTAAAGAAACAGAAATCTTAAAGAAATTTCTTCCGCCACAAAAAAAAATAAAATTGAATTTAGCCAGTATCACATTTTACTTGTTTTTAAATGAAGTGTTACTGGAACCTAAATTTCAACGTCGGTAGTCATACTTTCAATTTTGCGTTATGGATGCTTCATTGGAACAACAGTAATACCAACGGAATTAGCATAGCCTCATAAATTGACTATTATATGGCGAGAACTAGTCATAAATTTATCAACGCGAAATTTACGAGGCGGCTTCACATTTCCATTTGAATAGAAATATTCATATGCAAATATTTCTTCCTTTTCCGTGGAGAAAACATATTTATATTTGTCGGTGGAATCGATTGATTCTTACACCATTAGTTTAAAAAACGAGAAGCAATTTTTTATTTTCTCCAATTACGATTCACGAAACAAAAATTGAGCATTAGTTGAGTGAAGAGTTCGAAAAGCATTTGAATATTTGAATTCATAATTTTTTAAAATTAGTAAAGCTTACAGCACTGTTTGAAAAGAAAGATGGCGAACACAGAAATTGAGGGACAAAGAACATCACCTTCATGAATCTCCGAGTTTAGGAATTTACAAGAATTCTACAATCAAGTAAAAATCAATCGAAGAATGGAGAAATTAGCTATAATTTTCTCAGTCATTGAACATGAAGAAATAAAAGGCCATACAATCAAAACGCTTATATTTTGGAAAAAATAACTGACTACTAAGAATCTTGCAAGGAAAAAACGTTAAAGCGGCAACGAACCGTGCTTTATTTTAGCACGTTTCAATTTTTCACGTCATTTTACACACTGAAAGCGTTTCAGGAAGTCTTTAGGTGTACTTAACAGCCCGAATAAGTTCTCCAGACTAAATTATCATAACTCGCAGCATTTTTTTAATTTAGGGAACAACTCTCACTTAACAACATTGGTCAATTATTAAAATGAAACCCGAATTTTTGGAGACTACGAGAACTCTATTTTCACATAAAAATTATTTTTATTTCCAGCAATAATTACAAAATCGAAAATAGAATAGATATGAACATCAAAGTTATAGAATTAAAGTTTCAAAACTTTTTAATTATCGTTACATACAGGGTAACTTTTATGAACTCAATCTTCAGGGTATTCATTATCAATTTATTATTTTTTTTTTATTATAAATGATGCAGTTATAATTGTGTGTTCCCCAAATTAAAATAAATTCTTTGAGTTTACTGAATACTTAAAAAATAAGTTTCAAATAAAATAACCCAACTAATCATTGTTTTATTGATTATCCCCCAATTTAAACACATATGAAGAAAACTACATATTTCTTAAATAAATAAGAGGCAAATATTGGATAGATTTTATCTTTATTTCATGTTTCCACTCGTTCAAAAATGAAATAAAGGTGCTTTTATCCAATAGTTTATGATGATGTCTTAATTGACAGAGCTTTTGAAGAAAAAAAGACCCCGTGTTTCTAATACGTGTTAACAAAGCGTCTTGGTTTTCCATATTGCTTGTGTGAGGTGCGTTACTTGAGGAATAAAATCTAAGGAAGCTGAAATTCAGATACTAGATGGGTCCAGTTCTAGATATTGCAAACTTTCATAATAGTTTACAGATTTTCAAAAGTTTGGAATTGCCACACAGGACTGCCATGAAAATATACGTTTACAACGCAGCAGAAACAGCACATTATGCTGGGTTTTTTTTTCTGAAATGTTTTAAACACTTTTGTATAAACAGAGCCGAAACAATAAATACAACTTTTTACTGTGCATGAAAATGAGCCCGACGCTCCAAACATCGGCGAACGAAGAGCAATAACTACATCTCTTTTATTCATAAAAACGATAACCCCCTGCAAAAATCAAACTTTAATATCGATAAACCCCAACCAAATTAAGAATCGATTCGAAAAGAACATTTCGACAGAGAGCGAATACAAACATCGAATTCGGATCGAATTTATTCCACAACGGAACGAGGAAGAACAATAGTTTGTCACTTCTTGTCGATAGTTAACTGGGAGTGTTAGTGCGCGTTGTGAGCGCAAATCATGCGTACGAATCGAGCTTAACAAACACACAACTTTTTCCTGCGTTTACAAACCAGCTGCTGAGGGAAAAACTCCTCCACCCCACCCTCGCGCCCAACTCCGCGCACTCGGAACATCGCTGCGCACACCCTGCTAAATTCGCCATTCGGATGGCCGCTGACCGTCGTCGGTTTCAGGTCGCAATTTCGGGCACAAATGGACATTCGATGGAACATTTACACATGCAAAAATTGAATTCGGATCCGTTTACCTGTTCGAAGAGCGTCGTAGGTCGAGCGGCATGCGACGTGTCCTTTAAGATGGCCGATGCACACAGAATAAGGCTCGGTGCCGTGGTAGCCGTTCGCGTGGCGGCCGGGTTGCCAGAAGTGGAGAGCGAAACCGCCGCCAGTTGGCGAGCGGAGGAAGCGCCATGAGTAGGACACCGTCGAATTGAATACTAATGCGAAATCCTCTCGGGTCCCTTGAGGGAGAGGGTTGACAAAATATTATTTTTTCGGTCTTTTGAGTGGAACTTATTTCAGGGATTTATATTGGCACAAATGGAAACATTCGAGTCCACGAACAGTGGTGTTGGAAAGGAAGGGGCTAAAACCCCCTCTCCAATTGAATATCAGACAGTTTTCTTTAACACTACATCACATGATACTTCGAAAGCCTCGCTTAAATTCTGGTTCACCGAAAACAGGGTAAATCTCAAAACCGATTTAAAACCTAATAAAAATCACAATTTTTCCTCCAACGAAACCGAGGATTTTTGAATTATTTTCACTGCCGCAGTCTTTTCAAAGCAACTCATTCCTTCAAGTTGTCCTTTTTCTCATGCTTTATCTTAACTATCAATAGTTATAAATTTATTAATGCTCTATATAATAAACCAAAATGACACGTAGGGGACCAAATTGATTGATTGAATAATTGAATTTTTATGGCCCAGTTTTGTCCAAGCTGCGCCAAACTACGTAGGGAACCAAACCCTTTGCTCTCAACAATATTTTTATAGTTGGAACCCTATGTATTACCCAAACACAAGGTATAAATATTACAAATATATGGATTATGGCTAAACAAATATACAGGGTGACGACCTTATTCGTTATATTACATAATTTCACAGCTGTCAAGAGACTGGGGGACCCAACATCTTGGGTCCAAATATATTTATGGTTAGTAACCCTCTCTAACATGATGAATAAATATTGATTACACACCGATAATATTGGTAGGTAGGTATTTTAATGAACGTCACACTGGAGCAACACAACGGACTATTGTGACGGTCCAGAATCAATCCCAAAGGGAAAGATACGAACCGATAATATTGGTAATGATCTGTTTTACAAAATCGAGGGTTCTGAATAGCATTTCATAATAGAGCAACTTGGTTGTACTTGCTCCCCCACCCCAATAATTTGCCAAAGTTGGCGCCACTGTTAATGATTAGTAACAAACTGCCTTCTCTGGATAAGTACTAATTTGTGATGGGAGGTGTTTATTTTATGTAACCTAACCCGTCTAAAATTGGGAAGAAATTAGATTCAACACGTAGAAACTATCTTTGCCTTCCAACCATGATATAAACAATCTATATGTTGTAGCTCATACCGCTGGTCTAGAAAATGTTAGACGAGGTCCGTAAGATCTTGACTCCTGAACAGAAGAGAAATGCTTACTCTTGGTCTTCCACCAATACATTCAAAGAGGCACCGATGAGGTCAAGGATATGAGAAGGAGTTGGAAGCGAGGCAGTACAGGAGAAAGTAAAAACCTGTCTCTGCCCTCGAAAAACTCTTAGTGAGCTAACTTATGAGTTTAGCAAAAGCAGTGTTTTGACCTGATCGTTGGTTAGGTAGTTGAATTTACGTCGCACTGGAGCAACACATCGGGATATTGGCACCTGATTTTTGGAAAATCAAACATAAAGTGCCTATTAGGAATTAAGGCGTGTCCACGATTGAAGTCTAAAAATAATTTAAGGAAAAAAATGTCTATAACAATACTGGTAAACAATCTGATTTTGCAACCACTACTATAACAAAGTTCATTGCATTTCCCATGGTAATTTCGTACTTTTTCGACCCCTTTGTATATCTAGGAGATATACAGGGTGAGTCTAAATTGTTTTTACAAAATAAGAGGGGTGATAGTACCCATCCAGACGAGCAATAATTACCATGGAACATAGGGTCGCATTCCACTCTGAGAGGCAGAAAAGAGTAAAATTAGAATTTCAACATGAACTTACAACAGTGTTGGGAAAGCGAGTGAACGATACCAAAAGCTGCACAATCTGATTTATTGATCAGAGAAAAACTCACAGCAAGTGCTCAAAGTGGCGGCCACGCGTGTCGTTGCACAGTTCACACCGACGAAGGAATAAACCTTCTCGAAGATTCCTGGTGGTGTGTTAATTTTGTCTGCGGCAACACCGATTCTTGCTACGAGATCTTCAACCGAGTCCACAGGCGTCTGGTACACTAAAGATTTCATGTGCCCCCAGACCAGGCCATCTTGCTTAGGAGATATGCTACGTAAGCAGGTACAAAACGACGTCAGGCGATGACTTGTTCATGCTCGACCCGTTTCGACTTCACTCTTTTCTGCCTCTCAGAGTGGAATGCGACCCTATGCTCCATGGTAATTATTGCTCGTCTGGATGGGTAATATCACCCCTCTTATTTTGTAAAAACAATTTAGACTCACCCTGTATATATAGAACGGAATTCAATTGAAAGGTAGGTAATTGAATTAACGTTGAACTAGAGAAACGTGCTATTGGTGACGATCCGAGATCAATCCCAAAGGGACAACACCTCTGTTTTCCACAAGACGACACGTAAATGCGAGACAGCTTCCCCTAAGTCCTCCCTCATTTAACGGTGGTTGCGATGTGGCAGCACCTTCCATGGTGCCCCGGGGTAATACGGTTTGCCATGTTCTCGTCAATTTGTGTTTGAGTGGTCATAGGATCCATTGAAGTTGGCATTGAAAAAAGTGATTTGTTAAAGAGTTTAAAATTCACTGTTTATATGTAACTAGCTGTAAAGCCCGTTGAGATAAAAAAAACAGTGTGCTCTAGAAATCACGCATAGCTATTCAAGTGCATATTATTATCTTTTGCGGAGTATTCGTAAATGATTGAAATTTACCTTTAATGTTTTTCATTGCTCATGAATATTTTCAAAGCAGTTAATAGTAAGTCAATTTATAAATCTCGAAACTCAAACTACATCTGAGTCTCAGTAATAATCTAAAAAAAAGTCTGTAATACAGAACTCAAAAATCAATTAAAATTGCAGCTCAGAATTATACTTCAATTTATTTCATAAATACAATTGAAGTTTTTTCCCAAGATTAATAATTTCAAATTTAACTAAAAAATAAACATATTAGTAGAATTGCCAGATATAGTTAATAACATACTTAATAATTTAATTATACTGTCGCATGTGCGTTTTTACCACGTTTCAGATCAAAGCTCTTGCGTTTTTTACTGTTTTATCAAAAGTATTATTTTTTGTATCATAGTAAATAGTTCTATTTACTCTGTGGCATGTATTACTCGTTTCCTTACATCTGTGACATGATTTAACATTTATTTATTGTGCACGAGCAATTTCTATTGAAAGTATTTAAAAATAACTTTTACCAATGAGGAAAGCAAGGATAGTTTTAATAAAATCTTCAACCAATGATATAGAGCGAGTATAAAAAAGTGATCTACGTTCACCACGTTCAAGTTCCAGCTTCTCCAAAACTATCAAACTATGATAGATTTAAGTATAGTTACTCAGATGTTTTAGCAGGAAGCTTGCCTAAATATGGAAGCAAAGGAAATTTAAATGTATAATGTATCTACTAAACTAAAAAATATGTTTAATAAAATATATAATTCTTTTTAAATATATGGAATAAAATATGTGTGGTACTTGCGCATAAACACAAAAACAGACATAAAACGGGAACAAGGACAGACTTCGTAACAAATTTCAATCACTAAATGAGTGTGAGTACTCACAGTATGCAGTCTCATGAAAATATGCCCAACCGTTTGACGTACTAAAGCCACACACACAGAAACCAAACGTGGAAACCACTGATTTTGCATTAGAATGACCCAAATGGGATAAATAACCAGAAATGGGGAGAAAATATTCAATCTAACAAACAATTCATTTTGTATAGATGATAATAAAGATGTGTAGGGATGTTAAAGCTAATACAGAAAAATTAGACTTGTGTTTGATAAATAACGAGTGCTTGGAATATGTATTCATGAGGGATTCCTGTTTTCAACCAAGCCCATCAATTTCCCTGGTACAAGGGCCGGGAGTGCTGATGTGGGAAGCCCGGATGCAGTAGCATCCAGGGTTTGACCGGCTTCCAAAATTTACTGAGGAAAATTTTTAATATTTAACGCCCTGGTATCTTAAAATCTATGCCGGCTGCCCAGTTGGAAGAGCGACGGATTAGCAACCGGAGGGTTGCTAGTTCGAAACTCGGTCCAGCCAAAGACCGTCGTGTACTTGTGGACTGGTGCATTGTAAATCTGTCGTGGCCTTAAATGGTGTGGTGTGGAATCTTGGAGAGTGGGGTGCCATCTCAGGTGCTGTTCTCGTCTTCTTACCGTGGTTCAAAATTACGAGGCGTTGTCCTCAGATTCTTTCCCTTCGGGATTGATCCCGGACCGTCGCCAATAGCCCGTTTGTCCAGAGCGACGTTAATTAATTACCCACCTACCTACATATTTCACTAATTACCTGGCTGAGAAATTGGCATTATTCGTTTATTGGCGAATGGCGACGAACGGGTATAACTACCAACCTACTTTTAAAACCTATGAATGTTTTATTTTTCCTTACATTTTTGCCATTAATTTTTTCACTTTATGTATAATTAGTTTTTAAAATGTTCTAGCTACTCAATTTCATTAAAATTTTAGTTAAACAGGGGTTATTTCAAAAATATCTGGCCAAATTGTAGAGGGGTCCAAAATAGACGTTTTTCGCCATAGAATGAGTGTCCGCAAATGCTATGTTTTGGTTGTTAAGGGCACTGTTTAGGTCGGTCGATAACATTTTCAACGGCAAGCTCCGAATTCGTATAGCGGTGCATGCCGTTGAAAATCCGAGTGGGGATTGACGCCCTACGCCACAGGAACGATGTCTTCGACTGAGCTAAACAGTACCCTTCCCCACCTTAAATTATTAAGAGAGATTATTACATTATTAAATACCTTAAATAAATAACATTAATTACTCATAAATAAAAAGCAATAATAAATCAATTATACGACTTTACGACTACATATCATTACAAAAGATGCTATTAAGTAATGGTAAAAGTGGCTCAGCCTGTCCGTTTCCGGTACGTTCGGTTCGAAACTCGAACCAACCAAAGACCGCTGTGTACATGGGGACTGGTGCATGGTAAATCTGTCGAGGCTTCAAATGACTTCACGTTGGCATGGTGTGAATGTTTGGAGAGTTTGAGACCAGCTCAGGTGTTGACCTCGTCATCTGGCCGTGGTTCAAAATGACGAGGTGCTGTCCTCGGATCTTTTCCTTCTGGATTGATCCCGGACCATCGCCAATTGCGCGTTGTGTTGCTCCAGTGCGACATTGATTTGACTACCAAGCAACCAACTACATTCCTGATATGCAAGTTCTCGATTCTCTCTATATCCTTTCCTTGAGTATATATCGCGCGATTTCTTCATCTCACAGGAGACCCGATGGATCGCAATTATCCGATATATCGGTAATATACCAACTACATTCCTGATATGCAAGTTCTCGATTTTCTCTATATCCCTTCCTTGAGTATATATCGCGCGATTTCTTCGTCTCACAGGAGACCCGATAGATCGTAATTATCCGATATATCGGGAATATACCAACTACATTCCTGATATACAAGTTCTCGATTTTCTCTATATCCTTTCCTTGAGTATATATCGCGCGATTTCTTCGTATCACAGGAGATATATCGGAGTTACTGCATAGCCAGACAAATTAAAATGACAGACAACAAAACAAAATTCGTTCTAGAGTCAGTTACCCAATAATGTATCAACAAATTTGTTTACTCCTATTGTCTTCGCGAAGCGTCATACAGCCCTATTTAATGACGTCAGTGCACATGCAAATTATAATTAACTTTCAAATGTGCAGTTATTGCAAATGTGCATTCACTTTCAAAAGTACGTTAAATGCGAAACAAAAATATCCGTACCACCTCATAGCTACTAATTCATTTAATGTTTACTCCATAAGGATAATTAATTTCACGAGGTATTTAATTAATTTTTTTGAATGGATGCATCTTGAATTATTCGAATTTAGCAGCGACGGTAATCAAAATATCATTTCTGCTGGGAAACAGTTGGATGACAGATTAAACATTCAACTGTCCATTTGTAATAAATTTTGCTGACAGGGAACTAATGAACCGACATTCGCAGCACTTGGTCTCCGTTGAAATTATTCCTGTACCCCATTACTGTTCATTTATTGCACCATAAAAATGAAACAGAATAAGTTATGTGCCTTAACACTTGGACGGAGTTTCTTCCTGTGAATTAATGGAGTTTACTAGAAAAAAGTTTCGTTGTGGTACTTCTACATGTTGGGAAATGTTTTATAAACTAGTGTATGACACTGAAAGCTTATTTTAAATTTTAAATAAAAATTATTTAACTGAGTTTCATGTCTCGCGCCACCCACACGTAGTTCTACGGATAGGTAGGTATTTTAATTAACGTCGCACTGAAGCATTAGAACGGGCTATTGGCGACGGTCCGGGATCAAACCCGAAGGTAATGATCCGAGAACAACACCACGTTATTTTAACCATGGTCAGATGACGAGATCGTATTTAAACTGGCACCCCACTCTCCAAACTTCCACACCACTCCAACGCGAGGACGTTTGGAGCCACAACAGATTTAACGTGCACCAGACCCCTTTGTACTCGACTGTCTTTGGTTGGATTCGAACTCGCAACCCTCCTGTTGCTAATTCGTTACTCTTCCAACCGGGTTACCGCGGCCCCGTAGATCTACGGAAAATTATGCAGCATAATAAAGCTACGCACTTGTCTGTCTTAATTAGAAGTAAATTTTGATTTAAATAAGCGAACGGTACAGGAGTTTGATACAGTTAATTTTATAATTCGGATATGCAATCATGTCTTAGAAGATAAATCAGTGCTCTACGGATTGAATAGAATTATACACAGCCACATAGGGCGATGATATGAGGAGTACCAAGTGCTGATTTATGCTCAGGTTGAAGGCTGTTTGAGAGGTAGCTGCCTCACCATGGTATCGACATCGACGGGCACGTTGATCACTTGGTCTCCTGTAACATCAGCCACTCGGTGATGGTATCTAGCAGTGTGTCGCCAGCGCGCCAAACGCGACAACGAGCCAAATATGGGACATTTTCGCGACGTAGCCAGCTCGCTCAGGCTCAACCGGCACAGCAACCGCTTATATCTCATTCGATTCTCGTTCCTTCTCCTATCCGAAGGTATCTGAGCTATTGTGTCTTCATTTGCGAGCAGTAGTGTAAAAGTGTTTCACTTTTTTTGATGCTCAATTCCTAAGTTACTCACTCTCCCATAATGAAGAGAAAGACATAGTTCTAAGTCAAAAGTTGTCTCAATTTATAAATATCGACTGTTTGATCACCTGAAAGAAATTCTCTTTTAGTTGGTTGTTTTGGAGTCTTATGACGCAAGGGCCAAGTTGAGCCAAAAACAGGATAACGTCAAAAGTAAAAAATGTAGTGAAAGGAAAAATAAAGGGGAAAAAGAGTAGGAGTATCAAAGCAGAAAAGATAGCTTGGGTATTCCAGGAGCACGACTCCCGTGTTTACTAAAGACTAAACCCTATGGAAAAAGAAAAGATCACTAGAGTGCCTCGGGTTAGTGTAGCCCGTACACAATTAAAGAGATGTGCCTCTGAAGGCTCTGTTTTAGTAATTGAAATCAATTATGCATACCTGTTGTTTTTTTAATATTTGGTCGCATTTTCGTAGAGTGTGTTATCTCTAAATATTAAATGGTACAGCATGTCCATTTTCGGAAAAACCATAAAAACCAAAAACAATCTAATATCCTCTATATTCCATACTTTAAGTCGAAAGTCTCGGTCTGATTAATCCTCGTGCAGCATAAAATGACTGTAGAGCTGCAAACCATGTAAAATTATCCCTACAAATTGTAGTTTAACAAAGTAAAAATAAAAGCCCCAAATAAAATTGATGTTACGGCTTAAGACAGGCATTTTAGTCGAGATTATTTATGTGAAAGTTTTTCTTGAGAAAGTGGTAAAGAGGACATGGTGAGTCTTCCATACGATATCTAAAGTTCTAACGTTTTGTTTTTCAGAATATTAACTAGCAACCATAAAACATCCTTTCTTGTGGTTTAAATAAGCGTTTTGTTTTGTTACTGTTCCTTATTTAATTGTTAACAGTTATTGTTTATTTATTGTCTAGCAGTTTTGTGTTAAATTGTTAAAAATTTAATTGTTAACTAAAAGCGCCGTGAACGGTATCTTTTATTGATTTAAGAATTTACAGTCCACAAACCCGATGAGGCAATTGGTAAGAAATTATTTCACGCTTTTTAAAAATATTTCTTTCGGTATTTTCATTATTCGTCTTGACACTATTCTATTATTCATTGCTGAAACTTTTACGAATTACGGTTCTCAATGGTTTCATTTTAATATTCCGCAGACACTCCTCCAGACAGAAATGATTGACTTTTTTTATAAAGGCGTAAAATATATAGTTCCTATATTCCTTCTCTTACATTCAATATACTTTAATCCAGTAGTTAATATGTAGGTTTGCTAACATTAAATACATCAGCCCAAAGAGACTTATAATTAATATTTAGAAGGATTTATTGAATTTAACAGGTAGAAACATTTTCTGCAATAGGTAAATTGCTCTAGATTTAAAACTGATACGACAGGTATAACAATCTGCCACCTTTTTTCAAACAAGTGCCTTAACCTACTCCTGGTGGTTTGTTGCCCAGTAGGGTTAAGGCACTTCTTGTAAGCATTAGCAAAACTTAGATATCTCGTTTAAAGAAAAAATAACTCATGATGGAGAAGATATCTCGTTTTTAGAAAAAAATACTTCTTGATGGACGAGGCATCTCGTTTTTGGAAAAACTGACCAGTTCTTGATCTCGTCAACACAAAAAATAGAGAATATTCTGATGACGAGATATCTTATCATTAACAAACTCTCGTATCTTTATTAACGAGATATCTCGTCGAAGCCACTTGAAGGGTTAAAGGATTAAGTACAATTAGTGTTTGAAAGGTACGTTCATTTGGAAGTTTATCCAAAAGCTAGCATATTGGGGAATAGTTGCAAGCTGCAACGATCTAGAACCAAGTTTGATTATGGGTCCCAGTACCAAGTCAGAGGGTCATTCATGAAATACAAATATGCATGCCTTATAAGTAAATAATTGACTTGCACTGTTAATGTCTCTCTTCTCACTTATTAGTAAAAATGTATATAAATGTAAATTCTTGTGTAATGAAAAGGCGAGACTAATAGACTAGTCACATATCACTTCACGAACAGCAATTGGAGCTCGTGAACGATAAAAATTAAACATTGATAGAACACAGTTCAACGGTCGGCGTCATGTAAATATTCAGTTTTAATAAAGGTCTTGCTGCCTTTTTGGCAGATTCCAGTGTAGCTTCGGAGCCGTGTCAGCCCGGTTGACAGAGTCACGGCTTAGCAACCGGAGGGTTGTGAGTTCAAGACTACTCAACTGAAGACCGTCGTGTACGGGGGAGAGAGAGTACTTTTCCGTTATAGTCATACCAATAAACTTCGGCCCCAATTTGGCGCATTTTTGCTTATCTCTTGGCGCTATTTGTTTTTTGGCCCCATTTTTTACTTGGATCACGCATTTCTTTCGTTATTGCCGTACGATTCATTTATTTATAATGAAGAGTTGACGTCTATTGAATTCTGTGAATTACGGCTTCAAATGAATCACGACACAACTCTAGATTGGAATAATTATAAGCGAGAAGTATGTACCAAATGCACGAACAAAGGACTTTGCTAAACTGGCGCCAACCCTGTCCCCCCAAAAAAATTTGTATGGAAACAAATCGAGCCAAGAAATAAGCAAAAATGCGCCAAATTGGCGCCGAAGTACATTGATATGGCTATAAAAGTACCGGAGAGGGTGCACATTAAATGTGTCGTGGCCTTAAATCTGTACCTCAGAACCAGACGAACGTAAGTCCAAAAATGACGATTTTCAGGTTATTACAGTTTTGCATGTAGAATCTGATTTTGCATCAAGCCATAACAACGTAAGTCCGTAAAACATTCTTTTATGATTTTCTAGGGTTATAAGAGCGTAAGTCCTAACCTTTGTATGAGCCAAACAAACGTAAGTCCATCCACTCAAAAAGACAGTTTGTACTTTCATGTATAAAAACTAAGCCTGTTAGACAACGGAAAAGAGACGGCACAAGAAACAAAACCGAGTCATACATTTATTTTTAACTTTAATAAGGTTGAAGTCATTTTACAAAACTATTTTCCTGAATACGCTTTCTATTTCTGAAACCTTCATGAGATTTTCAAACTTCATTGCTTTAAAAAAAAAACCAGTGAGTCTGGTTTGGTAACACCAGACCTTAGGGGAAAACATATTCCAGTAAGTAAATTACCTAGTGATAGCTTAGAACGGATCAAAAACCATATTTCAAAGTTTCCGGTGTATGAAAGCCACTACAGCAGGGAAAGATCCAAACGTAAATATTTGGGCAACCACTTGAACATTTCCACGATGTACTCATTCTGTAGATGAATGCGAAAAGGAAAAAATTAAACCAGAAAAAAGTGGGTTTATTCCAAAGTTTTCAATGAAGATTCCAACTTGTCTTTCCACTCAGCAGATAATGCCAGTTGTGATGTTTGCGACAAACTAGACTGCGAAATTAAAAATGAAAAAATGATGAAAAACTCAATGAACTTAAATTACAAAAAGAAAACCACCTGGAAGAAGCTTCATGTAGGTATGAAATAAAAAGGGAAGATAAACTGAAAGGCCGTGCTAATCAAGGTTTAGAGTCGTTATGTCTGATCTTCAAAAATGTTTTCAAACGCCAGAAAGTTTTTACTCAAGAAAACTCTGGACATTAAATACGATAGTTATTCGGAAAGTAAGTTCCGGAATGTAATAATTCCCGCACCCGACAGACGACGCTAATCTGCCTATGCGGTATCGCGTCCTCAATGACTAAAGAATGCGTCATAACAGAAAAGTTCGTATAGTGAAACACTGACGCGTGTAAATCTTGCGCTAAAGATGTTTAAGGCTGTAGAAGGTCCCTGTAAAATTCGTTGTGTAATTCGCTTTTTGAATGCAAGGAATATGCGACCATGCGAAATTCATAGGCAAATCTGTGAGGTGTACGGCGATACAGTTATGAGTGAGGGAATGATTAGAAGGTGGGTTCGATTGTTCAATTCAGGCAGAACGAACGTGCATGATGAAGCGAGAAGCGGCCGGTCATCTGCTGTGAATGATGAACTGGTTCAAGTTGATGCGAAAATTCGTGCGAATAGATAAACGGACCATTTCCACACGCAAAATCATGTGCACCATTTTCTGGGACAGAAAAGGTGTGAAATACACTAATATGACACCTTTTCTGTCCCAGAAAATGGTGCACATGATTTTGGTGTGTGTGCAAATGTGATTTTAATCGTCTTGCAATGAAAATCTATGTCAAAATTTAGAAATGTATTTTAATTTAACGTAACCCATCTTATTTTAAAGTGATTCTTCTTAACTTTACCGGTCATTTTTAAATAAAAACACCTTACTTAAAAAAGGATTTGTTTTGTATATTTTAATTAATTTTTGTGAGACAGAATTCTGCAAACCATTACGTATTCAACCCGACTTAAGGAAAGTTGGTCGAAATGTACAATTTATTTACAAATGAACACATATTGGTAATACTTAGAAATAATCAAATATGACCACAACATTTTGCTGTTCTCTTTAAACTCAAATATACAAACACAGAAATCAAATTTATAAAGTAAAACATTAATTCTTGCGTTGCCAGGTACCAAGCAGCGAAATTATATTTTTATGATCTATGAGTTTTCCGTTTGGGCTTTACATGTTTCATTACAAAATGTAAGTTATTTTAAATATCTTTATATATATCATCAATCAAATATTCATAAATTATTTATATTATGAAAGAAATAAGAAGTCAATTCAAACATAAATAATAGAATTTCATTTAAATTGTTTAAATACAGTGTTTTAGAAAAAATTGTTTTTCGAGCAATACTGGTAAAACAAACGGAATTGCGTACCATTAATCGCTTTATACTCAATGTTATTCCTATGGCGATTTTGAAATGTTTATAGCTCCCTCTGACAAACAGAACGGGGTTAATTTGTAGCCTACGTTCCCGCAGGATTCTAAAGAGAATATGAGTACCAAATTTGGTGTGGATTGGTCATTTTTGAATTTATTTTGAAAATTTTGATAAATTAGCAAAAATTGATAAGCTTATCTATGTTCATTAATTTTCAACGTGTTGTTAAAATGTGATTCGCATACATATAAATCAAATTCGATTTCGTAAGTGTATTGTGTAAGTGCTCAATTGTAAAGCAAAAGGTTTTTGCACTAAAACACCTAAAATATTGCCAATAAAAAGGATAGGTTGAGCAACATTTTGAATCAAAATTTTAAACACGTTGAATTTTTTATTTGCGTTTAGATATACGTATATACAACAAATTTCAAGGATTATCCTAAAACATTTTTCAAGTAGATAATTTAAAACCATATGGGGCAGGGGAACATTTGGTATAGCAGATCGTCAAAGTTAAAAACTAAGCATTCATATAATGCATTAGCGATTCTAGTGAAACCACTTCTTAGAGGAGTACGCATTTTCTTTAAACTCTACATCATAAAACTAAAGTATATATAAATGAATTAATTTCTTTTCAATCACAAATTCTCAATAACAATTTCCGCCGCAATTTTATATAGGAGATCGTCAACGTTAAAAACTACCAGTCCTTTTTATCTGCTTCTTAATCTTAGAATTTGTTTCCTATATTTACTTTTTGGAGAGTAAAGTACAGCTAATTTATATCAAAAATAATTTAATAGTAGAAACTTACATATGGCTCCCGACATGTCAAACGAAAAAGCATAGTCCTCAAAGTTTTTAATGTTCTACACTTGAACCGATCACACGAGCGTCTGCCATCGCCTCCCGCAAAACTTATACATCTCGAAGCACAAGAGCCTCGTGCGCCTCGCCGAAGATATAAACACTAGTCCACTGGCGACGGTGTAGGATCAACTCCGAAAGGCTTCTCAGCAAAAAGGTCTGGTCAGGTTGCGACATCCTCCCACCTTGAGTTCCTAACTTGGAAGAACTCACCCAATAGTCGCGCCTCACAAGCCGAGTCTTTGGATAGGTTTCACTGCTCTCCCACTCCGAGTGATTGTCGATTTGGGTGACTTCTGATACTCTTTGGCAGGAACAAGTTCATAGTCAATATTTGTGGCACCTGAGTTATCTTTATCTTTGGGAACTTTGTTTCTGAGGAAAGGTCCTTTCCTGGTGTCTCATCTGATAATTCTAAGGAATAAAGACATTGAACAAGACGTATTATAGTTCCGGATTTGGTTTTCAGTTTCACAACTCTGATGATTCCATCTCTTCCAGGCAGGACTTGCACAATCCGCCCTATCGGCCATTGTAAACGCTTCAGATTGTCTGAACCAATGAGTACTATGTCGCCAACACAGATATATTTCGAGGTTTCCCGTTATATTTTAACTGTCCAAGACATTCGAGTCGAAACCTTTTTCGTAAATCTTCACGTACTTTTTGTACGTACCGGTATCTTTTGCGCATTTAGGCGACATCTATGCTATCGATATCCGGTATGCCACTTTATATCGTTCCTATAGAAACATAGAAGGCGTCAAAGCAATCAAATCGTTTACATCTTCAAATAAATAAGTTAAGGGTCGAGAGTTAATTAGGCTTTCGGTATCGCACAACACTGGGTTTAATTCTTCGTAATTTAACAAAGCCTGCCCTAATATTCTGCTTAAAACTTGTTTGACCATGCCAATCACTCTCCCACCATCCACCCTACCATGGTGCAGATGGAGGGATGAATTTCCAAGTTATCTTCCTCATCATGAATTCAAACTTTATTTTAAGCCAGTCCACTTTGCAAAGTTCGCTGTGAGCTTTAACAAAATTACTGACATTATCACAATAAATAATAGTGGGTCTACCTCTACGAGCTATAAATCTTCTTAGTGACTGCAGGAAGGCTTCCGCTGTCAAGGATGTTAAATTCCAAGTGCACTGAGCGATATACTGCACAAGTGAACAAAACTATCCAGGATTTTGTCCCATCTTTCAAATACAGCGGTCCGGCGAGATCTACACCCAAGATTTCGAGTATCGTAGCTTCCTTTACTCTATCTTCAGATAAGGAAGAGGCTTTTGGTTCTGGATGGGTCACAGTGAATCGTTTGCATCGGATACATTTTAAGATAACTTGTCTAATCGTTTTTCTACTTCGCAATATCCAATAATTTTCTCTGAGTTGGTTCATCAATATTTGGATTCCAGGATGTCCTAGTTCTTTATGCTTACTGTCAATAAGCATATGCACTATTCTATGTTTTGATGGTAAGATTATGGGTAATCTAAAGTTCTTTTTGTCTCTTCGGTTAAAAATGCGCGTTTTTACTCTCAATGACCCCTTTTCGTCGAGTACAGGGTAAAGAGTCTTTATTTGTTGATCATTTACGCCAACAGGAAATGCTTCGCGTTAGATAATTTTTAACAAAACTAATTCTGCATGATTTATTTATTTCAAAGTTAGATCCCCAAAGTAAAACGATGTTATTTTGCATTAGAGAAAAATCTGTAAATCCAAGCAATTGTTCTAACAAGTTTGACATAAGATTCCTATGGAAGATTTCCTGTTTCTAGATTTACATGTGTGTTAGTTACAGCACCTTTTCTGATTTCTTGAATAATGTTTTCCTGATTATATTTCAACTTTTGTGTTGGCCCATTCACCTTTATTTTCCTTTAACCATGCGGGTCCCTCCCACCATCTAACTGACAAAAGCTGTTTCGCAGTACAACCTCTGGATGGAAGATCAGCAGGGTTATCTGTTCCTGGTACATGTCTCCATTCATTCGGGTTTGTTAATTTCTTGATTTCTCGTTCTCGGTTCAACGCAAAAACAGTCCAGATTTTTCCTTTTGGATCCAGGTCAAAACAGTGGTTGAATCAGTCTAAAAATATAATTCAACATTTTGCCATTGCAAACCTTCTAAAACTGAAGTGTAGATTCTCGCTCCCACCATTGCAGCTATCAACTCAAGACATGGAATCGTGATTGATTTCACCGGAGCTACTCTGGACTTAGAATATAATAAATTAACTTCAACTCCATAAGGAGTCTGAATTCTCGCAAACACTGCAGCAGCGTATGCATTACTACTGGCATCGCAGAAGGTGTGAATGTTATACAAATTTTTGTTATCTCTGTAGGTGTGTATCCATCGGGGTATAGAAATTTTTTTAAGAGAATCAGATCTCTGAACCAACTTAGAAACTTTTCTTTTGTATTTTCATAAACTTCGGTATCCCAAGAAATTCCCATTTTCCATAAGCTTTGCAACAATAGTTTAGGAAACAAGAAAACAGGGCTTACCAGACCAATTGGGTCATATACTCTGAGTACTATAGCCAAAATAGTCCTCTTAGTTACTTCCATCAATTTGAAGCCTTCCAACCATGTCAGGTTCACAATTAAAAGATCTTTCTGGTAATCCCATAATAGGCCTAATACTGGTGAATCAACTCCTGTTTGTAAGTCATTCCCAGTACGTAACCAACGTCGGAGATTAAACTTTCCTTCATTCATTACTTTTTGAGATTCTTCAATAAACAGTGTCATTTCAAGCTCATCGTCAAAACTGGTAACAACGTTATCTACATAGAAAGAGTGAATAAGTTTATGCAACATATTTTTATCATAGTGAGAATTTTCTATATACTTCTGCAAATGAAATTCTATTACAGCTGCCAAAAGAAAAGGGCTACTTTTCACACCAAACACTACTCTGATATGACGAAATATTTTTAACTCCTTTTATTCACATCTTTCCACCAAAAGAATTTAAGATAATACCGATCATCGGGTTTTACACTAATTTGTAAAAATGTCTTTTCTATGTCTGCAAATTTACCCTCCCGAAATCTTAAAAGAATGGAAGGTATTAGCTCTATTAAATTTGGACCACATTCTAAGCACTGATTTAGAGACGGAGAATGCTTTACTCTGGCAGAAGCGACGAATACCGGTCTTATTGGGGAAGTTATTTTCCTTTATGCCTGGTCGGTGTGGCAAATAGTGTCCATCATTAATAACCTCACTTTGTTTGACTTCTTCGATTATACCTAAATCGAGCCAACTGTCGAAAACCTCCTCGTACGATGTAAGCAGGTCTTGTGAGCGAAGTTTCTGCGTTGTAGATTCTAAACGCTTCACGGCTAAATCCTTATTGGTGGGTAGCGGTAGGTGATCTTCAGACCAGGGTAAAACAATTTCATAGTGCCTTTCACTGTTCATGGAAACAGAATTTTGAAATTGCATCTTTGTAAATCTCTTTCGTCTCTGGCCTTTTGTGTGGCCGGTCAATTATTCCAATGATATCAAGATTCCAAAGTTCGGTAATAGCTGCATCCTTAACTCTAACATATTTGTAACTACCATCGTAGAATTGGCATCAGAAGTATGATATGCCATCTTTCCCATCAAGGTCTAACTGAAATATGTTCCTACAGCAACAAGTCCATATGGCAGATGAATAATCTTTCCATTAAAGAGTTTACCCGCAACATCAGCCGCGATTAATAAATCAATTTCTAACGATTCTTCTTGTTCAGAGATTAATTGATCAGTTACAGTAATATTATGGTATTCAAGCTCCTCAGCGCATGGTTTTAATGTTGGAATGGGTACAGCCGAGCAAATTGTTTGCCGGTTAAGAACCTCAAAGTTACAATTATAATCACCGTTCAAACTGCTTATGAATACTCTGTATCTAAAATGTTTCTCGGGATGTTCTCTGCCCCCAAATAAATTATGAATAACACTTTCTTCTTTAATAAAATCATATTTCATTTCTTTCGCTACACGTTTACTCAAATAAGATCGTTGACTCCCAGAGTCGACGAATGCACGAACTATTTTCCCCTTATTTCCTGCACCTCGTAATCGTACATACAATGTTTGTAAAAGAACTGTACAACATGTGCGATTGCTTAAAACTGCATCATTGATCATATTTTGATTATCACTTTCACCAGCGTTCGTTTTCGATTTGTTCTTGAAATTTACGTTCATTACACATTATAGCATAATGTCTACTCCTACACTTTTCACAATTAATCTTGCATCTGCAATCGCGAGCTCTATGGCCGATTTTTAGGCATAAAACAACCCTTTTTTGCTAAGATTTTCCTTTTATCATCCCAACTCATTTTTAACGCGATTCTGCAAGCTTGTGAATCATGCGTTTTCTCACAAAATGAGCACAGTGCTTGTTTATTCCGACGAGTCTCAGCATTGTCAAAAAGTCCGATTGCGGTTGGAAATTGTTTATCATTATTAGATGTGGAATAGGAATATTTCGCTTTACGTTTTGCCTCTAAACCAAACCCCTCTTTTTCTACTGAATTTCGTTCTTCTCCTTCAACTTCTGATTTTAGAAAACTCATAAGAGCGGTCAGTTTATTTGGCATTTTCTTAGTTTCATTTGTTAAACTAATGCTTAATTCCTATACTCGAATCACGTCTTCTGGTAAACAGCTTTCAACTAAGGGATACAGCATAGAATCATACTTATATGAAGTTGCACCCAATGTTTCAAGGGCACGGAGGTGTGCTTCAATTTTATCATACAATTTGGCGAGATGTGTAACTTTAGCTTGATGCAAAGAATTGTTCAAAATTAAGTTTAGCAATTCTCTCACATACACTTCTATGAGTAAATCTTCTCTTCCGAATAGATTCATAATTCTTAGGCGATGCGGGAAAGGAATCTACAATATTTCTGGCACGCAATCCTTCTACAGTAGACTGGGACAATTATTGCAATTTATCCTCTGGAGCGATGTCCAAGTTTTCGTGAATTTTCCGAAAATGACCCCAGAAACCAAGCCATTCCTTAACATTACCATTGCACTTAAGTTTAATTTTAGGAAGTTGGAACTTTCGTTTCGATACTGTTTCACTAAGCATGCTTTTATTATCGTCATTAGTACTTTTAACTTCGTCATTAATACTTTTCTTAACTTTAGTTTTAAGTCGTATATATCTTCCTTATACTCTTCAAAAACTTCGTAAGCCTGATTAAAACTTTGTTGAGAACACTCATCTTCATCTGATAACAAAGCGATAATTTCTTTTTCTATTGATTCAACCATTTTTCTTCTAACTTAGTCATTAAAATTCCGATTTCATCAATATCACGTTCCTCCTCTTCTAAGCATTCATATAATGCATTAGCGATTCTAGTGAAACCACTTCTAAGAGGAGTACGCATTTTCTTTAAACTCTACATCATAAAACTAAAGTAAATGAATTAATTTCTTTTCAATCACAAATTCTCAATAACAATTTCCGCCGCAATTTTATATAGGAGATCGTCAACGTTAAAAACTACCAGTCCTTTTTATCTGCTTCTAAATCTTGGGATTTGTTTCCTATAGTTACTTTTTGGAGAGTGTAAAGTACAGTTAATTTATATCAAAAATAATTTAATAGTAGAAACTTACATATGGCTTCCGACATGTCAAACGAAAAAGCATAGATAATCCTCAAAAGTTTCTTATGTTCTACACTTGAACCGATCACACGAGAATCTGCCTTCGCCTTCAGCAAAACTTATACATCTCGAAGCACAACAGTCTCGTGCGTCTCGCCGGCGCCGAAGATATAAACACTAGTTCACTGGCGACGGTGTAGGATCAACTTCGAAAGGCTTCTCAGCAAAAAGGTTTGGTCAGGTTGCGACATTTGGAAACCATGTGTAGCAGACCAATCTATTCTATCTTTGATGTAACTCCGTCAGAAATGATCGTAATTGAAAAATTATTCGTGTTATTCCCAGAATTTGTTAACAATTAATTTTTAACGCTAAAATTTAAAAAAACTCGATTTTATATTGATTTGGGTGATTTTGAAAGACCATTGTTCCGTTAACCCTCATGGAATTGTTGTCACGACGAGGTATCTCGTCAATAAAACTGACGAGATCTTTTCGTCATTCGAAGAAAAAAAACTGACTAGATTTTGATCTAGTCATCTTCAAGAAATTCGCAATATCTTGATCGCGAGGTATCGGGCCATTAGCAAAATTGGTCAGATCTTGATGGACGAGATATCTTGTCGAAACCATTTGGAGTGTTAAGCAAAGAACTCTCCTTAACCGTCTAAGCGATACACCCAAACACAGCTCGAAAAAATTACATCATGGCAAGTGAAAGAAAGGAAATACAAGAAAATCTCGCTCCTTGAAATATTTTGGCCTTGCTGCCCGCCGCATCGAAACTCCTCTGAACGAAATATAAGCAAGCCACTTGAAGGTTAAAAAAAGAATAACAAAAATGTTCTGCCATTTGCCCCAATTCTTTCGGACTTGGGTCGAAGGAGTCTAAGTTTCTATACAATTACTATTCAAAATTATATTTTGTTTCTTAGCTATGCAGTAATCCTGGTTTCGCATTTTATTCTACCCAGATACTAGGTCTTCGGTTATAGTTTGTTTCTACTACAAACGGGAAGAAATTTTTAAATAAATAGGCTGTGTAAGATGAGGCCTAAAGTGGCAATTTTTGAAACTTTTCTCATCTTAAAAATTCCTCTGACTATTACGCGTAAAATAATTGAAAACTGAACTGCTAAAATTACAACTTAAAGCGCCCCATACACGTCTAATGAACACAGGTAGGTAGTTGATTAACGTCGCACTGGAGCAACACAACTGACTACTTGTGACCTTCAGGGAACAATCCCGATTGGAAAAATACGAAGATAATACCTCGTAATTTTGGACCACGGTCAGAAGAGGAAGTCAACACCTAAGCTGGGACCCCCACTCCAACGCGAGGACATTTAAGGCCACGACACATTTAACGTGCACCAACCCCACGTACATGGTGGTCGTTGGATCGAGTTTCGAACTCGCACACCTACGGTGACTAATCCTTTACTCTTCCAACCGTGCTACCGCGGCCCTCCTAATGATAACACAATAAAATAAGTAATTTAGTTAATGTACACAACCTGTAACAAATAGTGACGCATGTCCATCATTTGTTGCCGTCAAATCTAGAATAGGGGCGGCAGGTTTTATACTAGTCTAGAGGCAGTAAGGTTGGTCTATCTTCTTTCAATCGTATTTTTCACTGTTATTTAAGCAAAAGTTCTGCGACATCAATGGTGACGGAGTGACAATTTTTTTCTCTTTGAGAAAGAATTTCTTAATAGTTGCTTGGTTTCCATCTCATGGTACTAGATAAATTCTACACCAAGACATTTCGGTTGTGCAAAATTAATTTTTCAGCTATTGTAGTGGAGTTGGAGATTTCTTAGCTATGGACTTTGATACAATGTAGGATGTGATGTGGAGAGTTCTTGTTTACATTCGGTGCACAGTGGGAAAGACTTGGTACCATCGACGAAGGTCATATGCTTTAGATGTCCAGTGTACAGTTTTGGCAACATGGAAACACCCTTCTCGACATGTTGAGATATGATGTATGCCCATGTACCAATGATGGAAAGGGAATGGAGTGTTATTTCTTAATTAAATCGTTGAGGATCTCTATGTTCGCGATTGATACCAGACCGTAGTCAATAGCCCGTTGCGTTGTTTCCGCGCGACGTTAATTCAACTATCTACCTCTCGGGACTTCAATCAACATTGCAAAATGCAATTGTTTTAATTAGCACTGAACAAAACAACCAAAGAATGAATGTTGAGCTGATTCAGGATTCAAATTGTTCTTAGCACCCTATAATTACACACAAATTGCCCCTGATCTAGTTAAAATGAGGTAGTTGGTAATTGAATTTACGTCGCACTGGAGCAACACAACTGGCTATTGGCGACGGTCGGGGATCAATCCCGAAGAGGAAGACCCGAGGGCAACATCTCGTAATTTCGAACCCCGGTCAGATGACGAGGTCAGACTTGAGCTGGCACCCCACTCTCCAACCTTCCACGCCACTAAGACATTGGAGGCCGCTAGAGATTTAACGTGCACCAGCCCCCACGTACACAACGTACTTCGGTTGGATTAAATTTCGAGCAACTGTATGGTAGCTAATCCGCTACGCTTCCAACCTGACTGCCGCGACTCTAGTAAAAATGATGCAGCATTTGAGAATAAAGCCAAGCAATTTCTCAGTCTTAAAAGGTTCAAAGGAAATCATTTCTGAAGAAATAAAACAGTTGGGATAAAACCGTAAAGGATCGAAGTTTCTTTTATGTGGAGGTCCAGCAATCAATAACAATAATATGATCCAACATAAAATTCTTACTTCGTAGACATTTTTTAATTTTCCATCAGATACGAGAGGTAATCCCTCGATATATCGCTCTTTTTGGGAACGAGGCAAAAATGATACATCGAAAGGAGCGATATAGCCGAAGGCCGGAGAAAAACGTGCCTTTAGAAAAATGATTCAAACTGTACCTTAGAATTAAGCATTACTTATTAAAGCTCGATAAATAAAACGCCGGTGTCATCAGGGGCACATCTCTTTTACGTGTGTGTATAAGGACTTCACTGACCCGAGGTACTCGACTGATCCTTTCCTTTCACATGGGGTTTACTGTCTTTAGTAGACACGGGAGTCCGCTCCCGGGACACCCGAGCGATCTTCAGTTTTCACCCCACTACTCTATCTGTTCTGTACACCTCTTTTTTTCTTCCTTTTACATTTTTTACTCGTTGTTTTGCGTTTGGAGCAGCTTGGCCAAATATGGTTCTTGCGCAATAAAACGCCAAAACAACCAACCAAATATATGAAATGAAACCTTTTAAAATACGAAATAGGATAGAATGTTTTTGAAAGCAGATATTCCTTTTCATCCATGATTCGTTTTTATTTTAGCCAACTCATTTTTGCCTTCACGTAGGTGCTGGCATGCGTGCTATTCCGCAGTTTTAATGTTCTCTCCAGAGCCTCGAAAAACATTTGTCTATGGGTTTTTATTCAAGAGGAGTATACCTATCTATTCGGAGTCAATTGTTCACCCAAGAATATCTTTGTAACAGTCCTTATGTTTCGTTTCCTCTGGGCTAACCATTTACTTGACTTAGTTTGGTACAACTTGGCCAAATATGGCCCTTGTAGCATAAAACCCAACCAAACCAAACCCTGGGCTAGCCCTTAGATTTAACCTGTATTTTACAATGACACAAAGCAAGTGACCTTTGAGCTCAGAAAGATTGAAACTGTCTCCGTGCTTGCAAACCGAAAATTCGACGGGAAGCAGATTAAACTTACGTTGCCAAATGAGGGATATGGCGAGAGTTATTCATTAATCATTCGTTTAACCGGAAAACAGGTTAAAAAAGAAGTATGTAGTCAAATGAGGGCTATAGCGAGATTGTTGCATTAACAATTGGTAACTTGTTTAAAAGTTGTAAATTCAAAGCTCTCGATTAAAAGTATGATTGGAATTTAATACCTGTCAACTCTAAAAGAGGTTCTTTCCTCTTATTATTAATTAAGGATGACTCTCCATATTTTAAACATCTATTTGAATCCAATTAACACAACTGCTATTTACACATTTAAATTTAATTTCAAACTCTCTATTGACAAACCCCAGTGATTTCAACTCGATCCCTAAAACGCAGATAGCACTTAGTATTCGATTCAGGATTATCCCCGACATAGTCTTGTTGATTGTTCAAAACGAACGACCAACCAAACAGGAATTAGCAACGGTTTCCTATGGGAAGTCACGCACTGATGGGACATACGACAAATCATACGACATGCGCATGCGCATGCAGAAAACACGATGCGTATTTCAGCCTGTTTAGTGTTGTTGAATTACATCACACGTTTATCTTATAGAGAACGTTCTATACGAACGATCGACCAAACAGAAGTCACAAACTGCATTCCTATGGGAATCCACAAATTGATCAGATATATGATAATACATCTGGCATGCGCATGCGCACTCCGTATCTGTGAAGAAAATACGACGATACGCATGCGTATTTCTGCCTTTTTAGTTTCGGTGGATAGCCCCATATATTCTTGTTGGGATCGCTCGTACGAGCGATTAAACAAACAAGAGTCACAAACTGAATTCCTATGGGATGAAGTAAATTGATCGCATATGTGACAAACATACGGCATGCGCATGCGTACTCCGTTTCTGTGGAGAAAATACGACGATACGCATGCGTACATTTTATTTAGTGTAGGACTGATGCTGGACCAATGTGTAGCTTGATAAGATGACAACATAGAAGAACTCTAAAAATTTGAAACATGTAGGTGTTTTATATCTGTAGTAGTTATACAGTTACCACCAATAACATTCCAATTCTCATTTTACAGATGATGACCCCACAGAGCCTGACCGACATCGACTCGATCCCTAAAACGAACAATACACTTCTGGGCTTTCGATTCCGAACTATTTCACGCATTCTTCTTGTAGACCGAACGACCAAACCAAACCGACGTCTTTCCATTGGGAAATCGCACATTGATGCGACAAATCATACGACATGCGCACTGTGCAGAAAACATGGTAAGTCTATTTAGTGTCGTTGGACTAATTCTGCAAAGTGGTCGTCTTCCAGAATCGCTGGCAAGGGGAGTTACATAATGTGACCACTACATTGAAGAAATGGGAAACATGTAAGTGTTTTGCATCTGCAGTAGTTATACAGTTGCCGTCAGTAAAATTTTTATATTACTAGACTACAATTGAGTCTGACCATCCAGAGAATGAAGGTGACACAGGGGCGGAGTTAAGATAAGGATGACAGGGTGATGGACATATGTCAAAAAGGAGTGGCATTCCAGAAATATTCCTTTAAAAGTTTTGGGGCTATTCTTGAACAAATGTTCCATTATTTGAGCGAAATTTTGTTCTTGTCACTAAAGTATTTTCCAATGTTTTGCGTGTGACGCGAATGCTATCGTGCCTTCTATTTTAGAAGGCCATGACCACCCAGCTTACCCAGAGGGTGTAAGACCATT
The DNA here is from genome assembly GCA_933210815.1 of Meta bourneti. Lineage (NCBI taxonomy): Eukaryota > Metazoa > Arthropoda > Arachnida > Araneae > Tetragnathidae > Meta > Meta bourneti. Next base: position 77,446,256 of record OW119926.1, on the reverse strand, counting down.
GAAAATCTGGTCGGGTAGTTGAATATGATGTTGTGCAAGCATCCCAAAAGAGAAAAATCGCTAAAAGACAAAACGATAAAATCATGTTCTCGCAATTGTCTGGTAGGTAGTTAATTAACGTCGCACTGGAGTAACACAACGAGTTATTGGTGGAGCTCCGAGATCAATACCGAAGGAAAAGATCCAAAAACAATACCACATCACTTTGAACCACAGTGAGATGGCGAGGTCAACACCTGAGCTGGCTCCCCACTCTCCAAATTTCCGCCACGCATTTAGGGCATTTTACGCCATGGCATCTTTAACGTGCACCAGCCCCCGTGTACGATGGTCTTCGGTTGAACCGAATTTCAAACTCTCAACACTCCGGTTGCTAATCCGACCGCCCATAAATAGTCAGGAGAGCGCAAACAGAGAGCACCTTTTCTTACTTTTGTCCTGAATACCCATGAACAAAGCCCGGTCTTTGGTAATTTTTATGCAAAGTCAATAATTAAAGTTGAGAAAATAATTTGTTAAACAAATTAATTAATAAAAAATAATCATTATCATATTTTATTAAAGTTATTTAGATTTTATCCAACCTTATCTATCCTATCTTTAATCATATTTCAAATCCTTTTAAAAGCGTAAATTTTTAGGGACAAAAGCCAGTATCACACGCACCAAGCAACCCTTATTTCCCTCATATCTCAAAACGTCTAACTTTGGCACTGGAGTATCCAGCAGGACCTCTGAATATCGTGTGTAAGAAACAGATTAGTCATGTCAAGTAGTGTTTCTCCAACTTGGCAAGAAGCAAACAAGATTGTTGTGCTTAACTGGTAAGTACATGATTATAACTTCCTGGCCTTCCCTTAGTTTTATGTACTCGGAACGATAATCACGTTTATTTTTGAATTTTTCCATTGGCATGATTACTGGAAATATTCTTTTCATTACTTGTTCCTACAGCTTTTGTTCTTAGAATGTGATATATATGCATGCATCCCAAATTTCTAAACTTATAAAAAAATTTCTTTTATACAATTGTTTTACGAAATATAGTATAACCTTGATTATTCGGGGTAATGTAGCCACCTCGGTTAACCAGAAACTCGGATAATACGGACGAAATAAAAAAAGAACCTATACGGAAATGTTGAACGCATTTGCTCTACTACATGTTACTACTATTTCAACTGAAATGCTCATAAAGCTAGGATTAAGAATAAACTATACTCGGATTTGTGTCACAGTATGCATTCATTGTGATAATTTTACTATTAATCTGACATGAGTTACGTGTCTTTTAACCCTCCTGGTGGTTGTCTCGATATGGTGAATTAATTAAACTGACTAGACATTAACAAAACTGACTAGACATTAACAAAACTGACTAGATCTTGTTAGACGAGATATCTCGTTATAAGAAAATTGACCTGATCTTGTTGGACGAGATATCTCGTGGTTATAAAAAAACTGACCCGATCTTGATCATGTCACCATCAAAAACTCAACTATTGTGATGACAAAATATCTTATCATTAACAAACTGTCAGATCTAGATGGACAAAATATCCCTTCGAAACCACTTACTCTAAAGTCCTTAGCAGTCTTACGTTTCACAGCACTTCTTGCTTCTATGGATGGTTAGTTGTTTTTGGGGGGTTTTGTGGCGTAAGGGCCATATTTGGTCATGATGCGTCAGACACAATACAATATCAAGTAATTGACGCAAGACATACAATATCAAGTAATTGACGCAAGACATACAATATCAAGCAATTGATATACAGTGAAAGCTTTACTGTTATGGAAGAGAGAAATACACCCAATGCAGGAATCGAACCTGCGCCGCCTACAACTTGAAGGTTGCTAGCGCAGCGGGCATACCCACTAAGCCACGACGGCCCCATTGCCTCTATGGAAAAGGTGCACACACTTGCTCGAAGCTTTATTTGAAGCTTAAAAAAAGAAACTCGATATGAAATTTGGACACTCGGTTAAACGGGGCTCTGATAATCGACGTTCTACTGTATTTGCTTTACTACGGGAGTTTTGTTGCTTCAGACAAACCAAGTTGTGCCTGTTTCCTCAGCAGCTTCGACGATTCATCGAACAGCGTTTCGAGCTCTGTTTCACGTGCTTGTGTTCTTTCCACTTCCGCTCGGTTTGTGGCAGCTTTCGACGTTTTCTGTTAATTAGTCTCTTCTGTCGTAATGGTTCTATATTAAATGCTACTTATATGGTTATAGGAACGACGTATAGCGAGATTGAAATAGTTGCGTTGACCTGAGATTCCTAGCAGAATGTGCTGTCCAAATTTCGTGACTTCAGAAGCTCAGCATTTGAGAGTTTTTGCTGCTTCAGATAAACATATTTTCTGTTTATATATCGTCAACTTACCAGTAAGACACATTTAGTCATTTTTACATTTATCTTCTAGATGTTTCTCGTAGTTCTGAAATTATAAGACAAAATAGTTGAAACACTTTTTGTAACGCTCAACTTTTCATGCATGCCCCTAGTACTGTTCCGATTTTAAAGACGCATTCCCATCAAAAATAACTTCATAATCACATAGACTTCACCACTCTAAAGATCGCCACCTCCTGGTCTATAAAAGCTTAAAAAAACTCATATCTTGACAAATTTGACTCAGTGTGTTTCACTTGCAAGCCGACGATATGAGATTAGCCAAGAATGGCTTACTTTTGACGACGGTATTTTCAATTCAATTTAATTTTAGAGCAATAATATTTCATCTGGTAGTTCAACTCTAACCTTAAATAATTCAACCCAGTTATAACCACAAGTTTTAATTAATCATAACTCACGACTGATTTTTAATTAACATTTACCCAATGTTTTTTAATCGTCGATTTTGGTTTGTTGCCAAGGGCTTTCTTCTGCTGTAATCATTCCCACGAAGGCTCACCGATATTGTTCTCGTGCTTCAAATTTATTGGGGAAGCTTTCTGCAACACAAAGATCGATTAACAAATCCGTTACGATAGCGAAACGTACCGGTCTTACAAATAATCGATTATAATTATGAATTGTCGATTAAGGTTGAGACAAACATAATCAGAAGGTCATTCTAATGAAAAGTCGAGATGAATTTCCAGAAAAATTCAAACTTTTTAAGCAGAAAATGGGAAATAATAAAATATTTCCCAAAGTTCGTTTATTTGTATGTTTAAATTCTAAAGTACTTTAATTTTCCCAGTAAATCACAATTATTTATGTTGCGAAGTCTTTCATATTTCGAAAGAATTGAAGTGAAGCGAACTACTTAGTTCCAGTTCGTACTCCTTAGTTTCAGTTCTCATTACTTAGTTTCATTTCGCTTTTCGCGGGTGCAGTTTTTACTTTCTTGTCTGCTATATGTGCTTCTGATTCTGTCTTGTGATATGTATGTGCTGAAAAACAATGAGATAACTGGAACAGTGGAATTGCTTGCTTTGAATTGAAGGTAGAGATCCTACCACCCAAAGGTTGATATCTGGTAATAATCAACCTAGAACGTGAAACCAGGATTAATTTTATGCCTTGTCGTTTCACTTTAAGTGTGTACCTTAGCAGGAAAGAGACAACGTCCAAGTTCACTGATTTTGAGTTAGGTCCACACATCACTTCAAGGTAGTAAAACTTATAACAGGAAAAGTGAAATGTCTCTTATCAATAGTCATAACACTAGAAAGTATTTTTAAGAGCTGTATCAAAAATTAAAAAATTAAAATAACTAATAACAGGTTGTTGACAAAAGCGGGCAAAATGAACATTGGTCTAGCAAGGTACAGAAATAATATGCGATCTAGTTAACCCTATTGTAGCAATTAATGGCTTTAGAGTGAACAAACTAAACGTTTAAATAATATGCGTCATAAATATACTAGGTAAAATTGTCAAACTGAAAACGATTCTTTTATTATAAACCAGTTGCAATTTTTTGGGGGATATTTGGGTTTGGTTTAGCTTATTTCTCTACAGAACGACTAATTTGATTAGGATCTACGCCGTCTCTGGTGGTTTATCTTCGCTTTGAAAACTGCCCTGTAGCATCCTCTATTGCAAAAATCTGTTCCAAACTATCACCAGTTCATAACAAGGGACAAATTAATAACATGGCAAGGACTTAGTTGAATCTTCATACCTTTGGAGTAATAGGGCAGTTAGATTTGGAACTTGACTAGGACTTGAAATATTAAAAATTTTTGTCGTAGGCACAAAAGGTCACGATAACCTACTTTACGAGTTGAACCTACATATATTAAGCAACTTATTATATCTGTTAAAAGTTTGTTGAAAACATAGTGATTTTCTTTAAAAACCCGCTTTCAATTGCTAAAGGTCGCAGCAATCTATTACCTTTACTTTGTCTGTACTAAAGCCATTCCATTATAAAACAAGTTCTTTTGTTTTGCACTTGCACTAAATGGAATTTTCAAGAAAAAATGAATTCGTTTTTAAAAACATGTCATGAATATCTTATCAAATTAATTTGGCATTCTCTCCATAAAGATGATGAAATTTGAAAAAATCGCTTGCTTGGTGCATGAATGCCAGAAGTAAAATAATATCGATAGAACAACTATGAGAATTCTAGAGTATTCGCCGAAGATTCGTCATTTTTACGAGTTGAGTGAAGGCAATTTTACAGGAAACGAACTTGCTTCATAACCTCCAACTCAAAATCGACTTACAACAGGGATGCGATGTATATGAAAAAGATATAAATGTATAATGTTTAGGTCCAAAGTAAGTTGCGAAAATTATAAGAATGTCGAAAAGGTGTTTTAAAAATTATTTTTCCCAGGCAATTAAATATTTGCCATTTTCTACGAAAGTGAGTGATCATCTTTCTCACTTTTCAATCTACAGTTAACCAACTGAATCATTTTAAGGTTGGGTAATTCTGTTAGTCCATATATCTTCTATGTCAGGGCAAAAAGGGTTGTCAAAATCGCTACTTCTCAGAATTTTAAGTTGAATATTTCACTCCTCACAAATATTCAGGAAGAAAAAGACGCATACCATGGTACAAATATTTTAATTTAGATTCGTTGATTCGCTTAGTTTTGATTTGAAGCATATTCTATTATTTTTTAAATAATATAATATGTGGATAATTTCGGATAACTTTCAATCAATATTTGATGAATCCAACTAGTGCAACACCGGGTAATTCTGCTAGTTATTTGTAAACTACGCATCCAATGCTGACTTAATAATATTCTTTGGGTTAGCCTTCATCCATTGCATGCAGTCGCGTTCCATAAGAATGTGAATGAAACAAACGCCAGGTATTTTACTTTACGTCATACACCATGAACTAGAATGTAAATATCGACGAGGTACTGCTGAAAAAGCCATTAACCAAAATACAAGGCGTTGAAGTTGGTTTCACGCAGATCAGGATCCATTATAGCTGTTTCCTGTTAAAGGAAACACTTACAAGGTTCTTGGCCTGTCCGAATCGAATTCGGTATTGTGCCAATTCAAGTTGTGTAAGATGCTGACGGCTGGAATAAGGTGTTCCCAGTTGCAGATCCAGAGTCACCGAACGTTCCTTTTTCGTTGAACATTGGACAGGTGAAGGGCTCCACGCGTTCGTCGGTATTCCTCAAATTCACGATCTTTTTCCCACGCTGAAGCACCATTTCGTTGTCCGGAAAGCTTTGATCGGCGTTAAGTGTGAAATCTTCACATGCTTCATTCGATAAGAGAATGTTCAATTTTCTGCAGTCGGTACCATCTAGTATTCTGAACAGGAGTCGAACATGCAGAGGAGCGATTCCTTCTGTATTGGAATGCTAGTTGACTACTTCCACTTGTTGCATCATCATGAAGGCTGGAGTGAAATCATTGTGCCATCGAATAATTTGCTCCAACAATTCCATTAGAGTTCAACTGATTCCACGGTTGAGAAGATATTCTAGTCGCTCGGTTACAGCATCTTATGGGACCAGGAAGTATATTTGCCCATACTATGGTCGTTGCTCAAATTCACCTTTCGCTTATGTGTCGGATGAGCTGCCATATCCATCTTGTGATAAAAGTGTCCGCTAACGATGAAGCTATAGATACCATAACTGTCGATGATTTGATTGCATATGGCGTTGGAAGAAGGCAGAGCGAAATATGCGTTCAAGTTTTGAATCCTTTTCTGGAATTCATCGGCGAAGGGATACCGCCGTAGAAAGAGACGCTCCAATTCATTCCGAAATTTCAGTGGTTTCGGCCATGCAAGCAGCAGTTGTCAAAGGAGTTGCAGTTAACACACGTTCTTCGGGAAATGGACAGCTCTGAGTAAATCATACAACGTTGAAAGGTCTCATGCTTTGGTAGGTCACGTCGGCGTTGACAGCGCCCTTGTAGATCAGAAATCGATTATTCTGTTCCAAGGCTCTTCATCATGACGGCATTGTTCCTCCACGCTCTGGTTTCGTCGTTGGGTCGCACGTTGTCACATGTCTTTTAGTCGATGAAAATGTTCTTAGGCGGTTTCGGTTGATTCGCTGGTGATGTTCGATATCGTTGTAATTTGAAGTTCTGGTGAAGTTCTTTGGATGATTCGGCAGCCCTTCGTTTTCTATTTATTTGGCACATTTTATCCGAGTTTTTCTGATTGAGATTCATTAAGTACCATAATACCATAATAACGTCAGAGATTCATTCCAGGTTTCATTTGTTTTGGCCTTGCTGACGTTGTAGGCTAATTTTCAAACCAAACGAAGGCCGTTTGCTTCGAGACGGGAACCCAATCGTAAAGCAGGGGCTTTTGAGTGTCTAGGCTGTTCTGTATTCACTTCTTCCGCTTGTTCTTCCAACTGTCGTGTTCTTATTAAAGTCGAAATCTCGACATACCTAGGGCGTCCATCAGGCATCTTTCTTGAGGATAGGATTATTGATTGCAGAAATGTAAAGCTCATTGGTAAATTAGTTTTCCTAAAGTAGAGACTTAAAATCTACTGAGTCATCCAGGTGAAATTTTATTCTATCAGTAATTTTTAAATACAAGATTCTATTCTTAATGCATGTGTCCATTTGTACGAATACAACTATGCACGCAAAAGCGCTTGTAGAGTTGAATAATTTTTAAAATGTATATACAGTAGACAATCTCGAAATCTCCAATCCTCAAAAGCTGGTTTCATCCAATCGTCGAAAGTTAGTTTCGTTCAATCTTTTCGTCGTATCTAGTGTCTTGTGGAGAAATACACAAAACACGAAACACAGAAGCCCTCTCCAAAAATAAAAAATTCTCTTAAAGTCGAGACCTAGCTAAATCGCTCTCTCGCACCCGAAAATGGTAGATCACCTCATTTCATCAATATTCTTAGACTCATTTTCAAGTCAAAATTTGCAAGCATTGCTCGACTATAAAATAGGATGTTTCTAGAACAACAAACCATAGAACCCTTGGTAGTTAGTTAAAAGCTTATAAAGACTATTAAAGGTAAGTATTAAAGACAAACCATCCAAAACATAGTAAAGTCAATTAATTGTAGGGGAACAAGCAATGTCCCTTGTATATACTAATAGCAAAATTAACCGGAGTTGCTCGAGTTGAATTAATTAAATGTTGATTGAAAAGTGATCAGACTAATCACTTCTCTTTCATGCAAGCATTATTTAATTGTACGAAAAATATTTTAACAGTGTTTTAACTTTTTTATAGCTTCTACAATTTACTTCGGACGCAAATATGTATACATAATATATCCATCCATATAATCCATTTAATATTCATCGCACTTCTGCTGTAAGACAAACTACAAAAGTTTTTTCTAAGGGTGAATACTACAGAAGTCGACTGAGTTTTGGAGTGATTACGAATATCCCCGTACGTTCATTTTCAATAAAAATGGCGAATTTTCGGCGTATAGTCTTGCATTGAGTTTTCTTATGAATATGTTTTACTTGTGGCATTCTTGTATCAGATATGCGATGTTTTCGAATTTCATCATCGATATGAGAGAATGGTAAATTAAATTATTACGACATTTGTGATTAATTTATTTTGAAGTAAACATATTTTTTTCTTGAAAATTCCATTCAGCGGCACATGGAATAACGGAGCTTGTTTTAAAAATAAATGTCATCAGTGTAGAGACAAAGGAAACTGAAACTCAATCGATTACAATTTTTCAAAACAGAATGTCGATTTTACAGCCTTTTTTTAAAAAGAAAATCACTGCTTTCACAACGAATGTTTCACATGTATCTAAGTTGCATAATAAAAGCTTTAATTTGTAGAGCAAGCATCCTCGACCTTCTGTCACTTAAGACAAAAAATCTCAATTTTTCAAAATTCATCACTCTGATATTATTCCAAGATCAGCGAAGTCTTATTTAAAACTATCTTTACTCCAACAGACATTCAGTTTGAAATCGAATCCTACGGTACTTTTTAAATTCAGAGATTCAGTTTCTAAATAGAAACCACGTACCTATTTAGAATGAAAGATGTAGTAACTTGACTATGGAGTACAGCTTTCGATAACACCCATGAATCATGAAAAACAAATGTAAATTTAATTGATTTTAATCGTCTTGTAATGAAAATCTATGTCAAAATTTTGAATTATATTTGAACTACAACACTTAACTACTGGTTCCAATTTTACGTAACCCATCTTATTTTAAAATGATTTTTTTAACTTTACTGGTCATTTTAAAATAAGAAATTACACACCTTACTTAAAAATGTTTTTTTTAATATTTTATTTATTTTTATGAAAGAGCATTATGCAAACCATTACGTATTCAACTAAAGACAAAGAAAGTTGGTCGAAATACACATATACTGCCAAGAAATTACCCATGTCGTGATATTTTGCAGAAAATAAATAATTCATTAAAATTTTAATCCTAAATACACTGCTGGCCACCCAAATTGCAACACCAAGAAAGACAAGAGATATCACAACAAAATTTATTTTGTAGATAACATGTTGACCAAGTATCAAATGATTAAATTTATAGACTTCTGTGAAGTGTGGTTCCTGCCAAAATCAGTAGCCAGAGTAGCCGCCATTGTTGGAGATCACCGCTGCCACACGCCTCGGCATTGATTCAAAGAGACTTTGGATGTGTTCTTGGGGTACAGCAGACCAAGCAGCTTCCACACGTTGCCAAAGTTGATCTGGTGTGGCAGCTGGGGATGTATTCTGGGTCAATCGTTGAGCAACCATGGACCACATGTTTTCTATAGGCGAAAGATCCGGAGAGCGAGCTGGCCAGGGAAGCAATTCAATCTGGCGATTGACGAAGAACCCTTGGACAATGCGTGCCACGTGTGGTCGCGCATTATCCTGTTGAAATATGGCTGTGGGCAAGCCCTGAAGGTAAGGAAGGACAACTGGCTCCAACACCTCGGAGATGTAGCGCTGGCTGTTTAAAGTACCGGCAATGCGTACTAGAGGAGTGCGAGAGTGATATCCAATACCGCCCCATACCATAATACCCGGTGCAGGACCAGTGTGGCGGTGCATAACGCAGCTGTTCAGCATCCTCTCTCCACGGTGTCTCCAGACTCGAATCCGACCATCGTGGTGTTGCAGACAGAAGCGTGACTCGTCAGTAAAGACAATTTCATTCCATTCTGCCGTCCACATCCTTCTTTCATCGCACCATTGGCGGCGGAAACGTCTGTGGTTCTGCGTCAAGGGTAGACGAAGCAATGGTCGTCTTGCGGACAGACCACTCTGCTGTAAACGGCGTAGAATGGTACGCGCAGACACTGGATGATGCGGTACAGACTGAATGTGCTGTGCTATGGTTCGTGATGTGGCTGAGCGATCCGTCACTGCCATACGCACAATATGCCTGTCATCACGTGAAGTGGTGCACTGAGGTGGATGCGATCGAACACGTCGGTCCGTCGTACCCTCCTGCATCCAACGATCACATATCCGCATTACAGTTGTTTGGTTTCGTCCAACACGACTACCGATTTCCCTGAAAGATAATCCACAATCTCGGTAGGCCACTATCCTTCCTCTGTCGAACTCGGATACTTGATCAAAAGATGATCGCTGTTTTCTACGAGGCATAATTGATCGTTTTTTTGAAAAAACCACAAGAAAAACACAATTGCCGTACTTGAAATCGTCGAAATCTCCAAGCCTTAAATAGCGCTTTGAAGTGGCGCCACAGGCGCGCGTGATGTGCGTCTGCGCTGAAATTCTAATCATTTGCATATCTCACCTCCGCTAATGCATGTTGTAAATTTCATATTATTTGCATGCTTCCTTCAGGGTGTTGCATTTACGGTGGCCAGCAGTGTAATATATCTGCAATAGGTAAAATACTGGAACACATAAATTCAAAAACGAAATTCCGGTCATTCTAAAATAAGAAGTTACGCACTTTACTTAAAAAGGTTTTGTTTTGTATACTTAATTTATTTTTATGAAACAGAATTCTACAAAACATTACCTATTCAATCAAAGATTTAAGGAAAGTTGGTTGAAATATACATATACCGCCAAGAAATTACCCATGTGATATTTTGCAGGAAATAAATAAATCATTAAAATTTAACTCCTAAATTTATCTGTAATATGTAAAATACTGGAACACATACATACAAACGGAAACGAAATTCCGATCCTTGAAAAAAATGCAGAATTCTGAAAAAATGAAAGATATGTTCAAACGTGTCGAATTTCGACTTCCTGAATATATTCTGAAAAAGAACGATTCGACAAAATACTTTTGAACAATTTCGATAAAGAGTATAATGATTTATTAACAAAAAAATCCACATATTTATACTTGGAAATGATTAAATATGACCACAACATTTCGCTGTCAACTCAATACACAAACACAGAATTCTAAATCAAATTTGAAAAATTAGATGTTAATTCTTGCGTTGCCGGATAACGAATTGCAAATTTACGCTTTTATGATCAATGAGTTTTTCGTTTGGGCTTTTCGTGTTCCATTAGAAAATGTAGGTTATGTAAAATTAAATATTTTAAGTATTCCTTTTTCATTAATCAGATGTTCATAAATTATTTATATCATGGGAACAAATAAAACGTCAGTTCAAACATAAATGTTATAATTTAATTTGTTTTGGAAAAAACTGTTTTTCGAGCAATACTGGTAAAAACCTGCTCAATGTTTATGCTCAATGTTATTTCTATGGCGATTTCTGTCTTAGATCCTTCTGCACACTTAGGACAAATAGAACGGGGGTTAATATGTAGCTTGCGTTACTAGCAGGGTTCCAAAGTATAAGTGTACCAAATTTGGCGTGGATTGGTCAAATGTTTTAGATTTGTATAGAGAACATACATACATACACACATCCATTTATAGACTAGCAGAATTACCCGGCGATGCTTGGGTTAAATTGGTTAAATGTTGATTTTATTTCTTAGAATAATGCAAGCATCCTTTAAGTGTACAGAAGATATTTTTAGCAACGTTTCAACTTTTTCATAGCTTCTACAATTTATTCGGATGAAAATATGTATACATAATATGTCCATCCATATAATCCATTTCATATTTATCACACACTTACTGTAAGACAAATTACGAAAGCTTCTTCAGAAGTCGGTTTTGTGTTTTGGAATGATTAAGAATGCCAATTAAGTTCATTTTCAGTAAAAATGAGGAACTTTCAGCTTAGTCTTCTAGCACTCAGTTTTCTAATCAATATTTATTATTTGCGGTATACCCTTACACTATGGATTCGATGTCTTCGAATTACATTATCATTGTGAGAGGATGGCAAATTAAACTGTTACGGCATTCGTGGTTAATTTATTTTGAAGCACACATTTTTTTCTTGAAAATTCTATTCAGCCGCACGTGGAATAACGGAGCTTGTTTTTAAAACAAATGTCATCAGTGTAGACAAAGCAAACTCAATCGATTACACTTTTTACAAAATCACTGCTTTCAATGAATGTTTCACAGGCACCTAAGTTGTATACGAACTGTTTCAACATCAAGTAAGCAACCTCGACCTTCTGCCACTTAAGACAAAAAGTTTCTATTTTTCAACAGTCCTAGTTTACATACTTCCTTACTATGATATTATTCCAAGATCAGCAAAGTCTTATTTAAAATTCGCTTTCCTCCAACAAAAAAATTTAGTTTTAAATCGAATCCTTAAGGTACTTTTCTCATTTGAGATTCAGTTTTTATATAGGAATCACGTATGCATTTAGAATTATAGATGTAGTTACTTGACTATGGAGTACAGCTTTCAATAATACCCATGAAACATGGAAAACAAATGTAAATTAAATTGATTTTAATCGTCTTGTAATGAAAATATATGAAAATTTAGAAATACCTTTGAACTACAACGTATTGCTACCCATTTTGATTTAACGTAACGTATCTTATTATTTTTAGAATAACTTTATTTTAACTTCACAGTTGTTTTAAAATAAGAAGTTAATACACCTTACTTAAAAAAGTTTCCATTTATTTTGATGAAACAGAATTCTACAAATTATAACGTATTTAACTAAAGACATAAGGAAAGTTCGTCGAAATATAGATATACCACCAAGAAATTTCCCATGTCTAGTGGTATTTGGCAGAAAATAAAAATAATTTATTACAATTTAACTCCTAAATAATATATCTGCAATATGGAAAGTAATGGAACACATACGTAAATACAAATAGAAACGAAATTCTTGGTCATTGAAAAATATAGAATTCTGAAAAACGAAAGATCTGAGCAAGCGTATCGAATTTCGACGTCGTGAGAATATTTTGAAATAGAGAAATTCCAAAAAGACGCTTGAAAAATATTGATAGGCAATAATGAATTATTTACAAAAAGAACACAAATTTACAAAACTTAGAAATGCTCAAATATGACCGCAGCATTTCTGTCTAAACTGAAGTACACAAACACGGAATTCTAAATCTAATTTATATAATCAAACATTAATTCTGGTGTTACCAGGTACTAAATTGCAAAATTTCGTTTTTATCATCAATCAGTTTTTGTTTTGGCTTTTCGTGTTCCATTACAAAATGCATATTGTGTGAAATTAAGTATTTTAAATATCCATTTTTCAACATTCAGATATTCCTAAATTATTTATATTGGGGAAAGAAAAAGAATCAGTTAAAAAATAATTAGAATTTTAAATTGTTTAAATATATCGTTTCGGAAAAAATTGTTTTTCGAGCAATACTAGTAAAACAATTTTATTAGAAAATCTGATTTTCGATCAATATTGGTAAAATAAACTGAGATGCGTACCGCAATCGTTTTATGCTCAATGTTTTTCCTATGGCAATTTCGAATTGATTTAGCCCTCACCTAGGTTAAAGAGAAGGGGTTAATATGTAGCTTGCGTTACTCGCAGAGGGTTCCAAAGTATAAGTGTACCAAATTTGGTGTGGATTGGTCAAGAAGTGTAGATTTGTATAGAGAACATACATACACACATCCATTTTTATATATAGAGAACTTGCAGAATTACCCGGCATTGCTCGGGTTGAATTGGTTAAATGTTGATTGAAACGTGATCAAAATAATCACTTCTATTTCATAGAGAAATGTAAGCATCATTTAAGTGTACGGAAGATAATTTTTTAACATCGTTTTTTAATATTTCATAACTTCTTACAATTTATTTTGGACGCAAATATGCATACATGATATATCCATCCATATAATCCATTTCATATTCATCGCCATTTGTAAGACAAACTATACAAGTTTTTTCCTAGGTTGCTACTACAAAAGTCGATTTTGAGTTTTGGAGTGATTACGAATGTCGCACGTTCATTTTCAGTAAAAATGGCAAATTTTCGACTTTGTCTTACACTTAGTTTTCCTATGAATATGTTTTACTAGTGGCATTCTTGCACCTGGTATGCGATGTCTTCGAATTTCATCATCAATATGAGAAGATGATAAATTAAATTGTTACGGAATTAGTGATTAATTTATTTTGAAGCAAACACATTTTTTCTTGGGCACCATTCAGTGGCACGTGGAATAACGGTAGATAGGTAGATATTTAATTAACATCGCACTGGAACAACACAACGGGCTGTTGGCAACGGTCCGTCCCCGAAGCGAAAGATACGAGGACAACACCACGTGGAATAACAGAGCTTGAAAAATTGATTTTTGTCTTAAGTGACAGAAGGTCGAGGTTGCTTTGTAGAGTAAGCAACCTCAACCTTCTGTCACTTAGAGAAAAAACTTTAATTTTCAAAATTCCTTACTGATATTATTCCAAGATCAGCAAAGTCTTATTTAAAAACACAGAATTCCAAATCGAATTACAAAATTAAAAGTTAATTCTGGCGTTGCCAGATACCGAATTGCAAAATTACGCTTTTATGATCAATGAGTTTTTATTTTGGCTTTTCGTGTTCAATTACAAAATTAAGTATTTTAAATATCCATTTTTCATCATTCAAATATTCCTAAATTATTGTGGAAAGAAATAAAAATCAGTTCATACATAATTAGAATTTGAAATTGTTTAAATATAACGTTTCGGAAAAAATTGTTTTTCGAGCAATACTGGTAAATCAATTTTATTAGAGAATTTGATTTTTGATCAATACTGGTTGCTTACCGCAATCGTTTTATGCTCAATGTTTTTCCTATGGCACTATCGAATTGATTTAGCCCCCACCTAGGTTAAAGAGAAAGGGGTTAATATGTAGCTTGCGTTACTCGCAGAGGGTTGCAAAGTATAAGTGTACCAAATTTGGTGTGGATTGGTCAAACGGTATAGAGAACATACAGACAGACAGACGCCAACTCTGATTTATATGTATATATAGATTAAAAGACTTGTTTTCAAAATAATTTAATTTAATTTAATTTAAAAAATTTAATCCCATTAAAATTTTAATTTAATTTAAAAATTATTTTAATTACAAATTAATTTAATTACAAATTAATTTAATTACAAATTAATTTAATTACAAATTAATTTAATTTAAAATGTAATTTAATTTACACAGAACATTACCAATATTAACAATGTCTGTAATATTTATCCTTCATGCTTTGGGGGATGCAGCATTCGTAAAAATCCTAGGGAACAAAAGGTTAGCCGTAAATCTCTGCGCCTCTGTATCCTGATATTGGAATCATCCGACCTAATAGATGAAGTCGAAAACACTTTCATATTTAACTGCCCTTATTTCCCTGATGTGTTGGGTGACTGACCCAACGCATACGAATACTTCCCAGTCAAATGATGCAACTTGTCTTGTTTTGGAGCTTGCACCATAAAATCCATAACACAATCCCTATCCCATAAAAATATTGGGGTTCGATTCCTCCTGGTATATTTAGCCGCCCTTATTTCCCTGATGCTTGGGGGATGGTCCTTTGTTATTACCAATATTGTACCTAGAAATGGTTTCGCACGTCCTGTGTGTGTGATCCTGCTCCATAGAATCCATAATCCAACCCCTATCCATAAAAGTATGGAGGAGGTCTTGGATTTCTAACCCCTAAGACTGAGTCCCCCTACAACAACCCATTCGACATTTACTACTTTTTAAGAAATTCAGTTTACATCCACTGGTTCCAATTGTCTATGAATATTTACAGATCAACATGGTCACAGCAGTTTCAAAATAAATTCTGTCCATAATAGCAGGCGAATGGCCCAAACTGTCTCTGTGCGTGACACAGAAAGTGCGTTCATTACTTAACCAAGAGTATTAATCGGCTTATGTAGCATTGTAACATTAACTGCGTTGCTGGCTGATGTCAAATACAATCACCGTGTGTAACAATTAATGTCCTTTAAAATTTATGACATGGCATTCATCATGAATAATGAGAAACATTTAAAATTTATTCAAATAACGACATCGAGCTTTGTGCTCAATTAAAACCTGCTTAAATTACGTTTCTCAGGCTAACGTGTAATAATACTTAATTTCCTACTGTGTACAATTTATGCAGTTAATTTATTTCTGGGATTGTATCGTATCAGGAGAAATGCGAGACTGAAGTTCTAGCTTTCTGAATTTGTTTCGAGAAAAAAACTTTTTCCTACCCATTCGAATAATGTCAGCAAAAGCAGACTTAATTCTGGACAGGATGTATAGGAGTACACTTTGAGTAGAGTTTTGAGTACTGGAGTACTGGACGTAAACTTGCACGTAGTCAGTAAAAATAGAAGCGGACCATTTAAAACAAAAACGGCCACTAATAAAAAAAGGTGGTTGACGGATGTAGCTAAATATTGTGAAAAATATTTTTAGTGGTACTTGAGAGAGAGAGAGAGACAAGTGATGTATCCTCTTTTAATTTTGCTATGGTAGCACTCTTTTAAGAACTGCCATAAAAATCGATGCACCCCAAATCGATACATCCCCCAGCCGGTGTTTGATCGGAATGAAACTTAGCAAGTGTGATGCACGGAAATAATTGAAAGATCACAATATCAAATCTAGAGAACTACAATATACAATAATAGACACAATCCACAGTAATAAAGAATCCCCTAGATTTGTTATTGTGATCTTTCAATATCTTAGTACAGCTTGTCCGTGTTTGGACCTTGCGCTATAGAACCCAAACATCCATTTTTATTACCTATTCATGTACATCGTACATGCTAAGTTCCATTACGATTAAACACTAGTTTCGGAGTGTTTCAATTTCTTTTGACACAGATACTAGTCAATAATTTGAGAGTATTTTTTGAGATTGCAAAACAATATTTATGAATATGCATTAATTTTTAAATTTTCACTTAAACTATCGAAATGAAATCATCAAGGATAATTTGACATCTGAGGTTTTGGGAATAAGGGAAGACGGCTTGTTGAAGTTTGGGGAGGTTAACATCTCAAGAACGGTCCAACTTATGGATATGATTTCAGATACAAAGGAGTAGGTATTTGAATTTACATCGTACTGGACCAACACAACTGGGTATTGGATCGATTCCGAAAGGAAAGATCCGAGAAAAAAATACCTCGTCATTTTGAACCACAGTCAGATGACGAGGTCAACACCTGAGCTAGCAACCAACTCTCCAAACTTTCACACCATGCCAACGTGAGGACATTTGAGGTCATGACACATTTAATGTGCATCTGTCCCCTCTTCCAACTGGGCTACCGTGGCTCTAGAATGAAGTAAGAGAGGAGGGCTGCCTGAAAAAATATAGTTTAATTTTATTATATTCACATTTATGGCAACAAACGAAATGAATATTTCAAAAACAATCTGTTACTCAGTAATTAAAGATAACGGTGTTCATTGGTTTCATCAACATATTCTTCCCTATAATTACAGAAATGCAGATCATAAAAGTATTCGTCTACCTCACGTTTCTTACTACAGTAACCTCGTGCTAAATTCCCCCTCGATTTATTGCTAATTTTTACTAGTCCCCTGTTAAATTTTCGATCAAACAGCAGTTGAAATCTCAACCTGCTTCATCGAACTGAGAATTCAAAGATCACTTGTTTCAAGTAGTTTTCGGAAATCGAATCGAAAAAAGAATCAAGTGTCTCGAAAGTGGAGATGAGAAGGGGTTTCTGTTTTCAAAAATATCATACCGTATTTAGCATTGTTTTTACATAATTTTGAATGCAAAAACGTGCAATTTAATGTATGATTTGTGCATTTGTTTCTGTATTAAGATTTCTCTACTCTTGATATATCGGGCTCTCGTGTCCTTCAAGAAGCGTGATATATCTAAGAGTTGTATTTTTATGTATTCTAAAGATGTAGTTTAAATCACGATTTAAAATTGTAGCACATATTAGCTTTATTATTTTAGTCTCCCATTAAAATATCTAAATGATTATAAAAAAACATTTTACGTAACAAATATCTAGCATTTAACTTATGAAATCAGGCACACAAAAAACTCTTCCTTAAAAGTACAAACGTTAAACAAAAACGTAAAAATAATTGTATAAACTTTTTCATTACGCCTACACTTAACACAAATATCATTGGTTACACCAGGTGTTTTGGGTTAATCTGGAACCAATTTCATTTTATTATGCCCGAAGAAAGATTTTCAATGGAATTCACAATTCTGTGACGTATAAATTCGAAATTTGTTTCAGTTTTTTTCATAAAGATAATTATCGGGAAACAGCTAATTGTCTGCAGAAAAAGTCGTTGGGCCACACCAAGACAAGCCCAAAACGTAATTCTAACTCCAAACACATATTCGCATGACTTAAGAAGGGTCAGTGGGCGAATGTCCTTGTCATTCAGTATCGATTCAACCTGCTAAGCAAACATGCAAATCGCTACAAAATTAAAATTGATGAATACTTGTTCACAAAAGGAAGATTTCTTATGATCGTTCAAAGCTAATGGACATGTATGTGTCCATTTGTAATATACTGTATAATAATTCGTGCGCTTGTATACGGGCAACAGTTACCTTGTCCTGGCAGAAATGTGCTGCTTGATAAATTATTGCCGGAATGAATGCCCGGTCACATAACCAGGTAAATCCTTTGTAGGTTAGATATGAGGGCACTCCTATGCAATGTCAACAGATACTGGATATCCCGATTTAACGTGTGTTTAATTGACGCGGGTGTACGCGTAATTATGAATCCATATCTTAATCCGTTATTCCGTGTAATCTGTATCTAGATTCCTACTACTCATGGTGCCGCGGTAGCCCGGTTGGCAGAATAACGTATTAGCAAGCGGAGGTTTGCGAGTTTGAATCCAACCAAAGACCGTCGTGTACAAAGGGGGCTGCTGCACGTTTAATCTGTCGGGGCCTCAGGTGTCCTCATGTTGGCTTGGTGCGGAAGTTTGGAGAGTGAGGTGCCAGCTCAGGTGTTAACCTCATCATCTGACAGTGGTTCAAATTTATGCGGTGTTGTCCTCTGTTCTTTCTTTCGGGATCGATCCCGGGCCGTCGACGATAACCCGTTGTGTTGCCCCAGTTCGACGTTAATTAACTACCTAGCAAATAAAAATGCTTAAAAAATTTTACTTGCTGTGAGCATTATTTCACACTTCCATAGTTAAAATTGAAAAACAATATATATTCAACGGTTTAAAATGTTAGAAAACTGCAAAATGAGTGAAAATATTTAATGAAATTGCATAAAACGTTCAACGAAATAACGATAAATAGCCGAGTAAAATCCTAGACATCCGATTGTGAAGTGAAACCGTGTACACTGAAAGCAAATATCCTTGTATTAGACTTCTCTGAGGGGGGCTGCTTACTTCAAGTAAAATATTTAATGAAATTGTCCCGAAGTTCCCTGTGATCTGTCCTTCTATCCATTTTTTCCTCGCTTATTCATATGCTTTTGTGGTTATTTTGTCAAGTGTTTGTTGCAGCTTGGTCAATTTCTGTCCTTTGCTCTATTAAAATTCGACCAATAAACGTGAGCAGTAGTTTCAAATTTACTAATACAGAGGCTGTTCGGATATTTTTTGAACGATTTTAATGGACTGAAGCTCAATTTTTTACATGAAATGTTTGTGTTTTAAATGTTCCATTTGATTGCCCTTATTGTTAACTATCTTTCTACACCCTAATTTCCATGATAATAATGACTTTTGTAGTATCGACAGTTGTATTTTGTCCCATTCTTGTCCCACAGTTTTCCAGTCCTTGAATGGTTTTCGGTCGACGTTTCGATAATGCCCTTTTTAAAAGTCCAAAAGCACAAAAGTCCATGGGTGAAACACCTGGAGATTTAGCAGGAATATCAGTAAAGGGTATTGACTTCATACGTTTCTTGTTCCATTTCTTCCAAAAATAATCGATTTAGATGTGCGGCTGCTTGCTTTACCCTGATGCAGTTCTACTGATTGTTGGCACTGTGGGTAAAGATCTGGTATTTCTTTTTTTGAATATTGGGGATGAATATGGTCTTGATAATATGTGGGAGTTGATTTTTACATTTCCCCCTCTTTTTACTTTTAATTTTCCATTATATGCAAAACCGGCAACAATCATACATCTCTTAGAGAAAGTTCTCTCGTTCACTTTGCTATAGTCCTTTGACTTGTCCGATTCTCTTTTAAAATTAAAGATCTTACCTTACAAATATTCTCAGAATTTTTTCCATTTTTGGATACTTTTTTGGAAGTATTTTTCCACTTTAATGTTTTTTTCCTTTCTCATTAATAATATTCCTTATCGTACCTTTAGATATCGAAAAACCCTGACTTTTACAGCGTTTTTGAATAATTGAATCAACATAATTCTCTTCGGAAAGAGAGGAAACATAGCCTTCCATTCATTGCTTATTTAAAAGCGCCATTTTGAAAGTAAACAAAACTCTGAGTTAGCAGACGACAAGTTATACTTTAACTATTTAACTGCTGTAAAAATAAAATTCTTTTGCAGCATACAATTTTTTACAGATCATCAAAATCGTTCAAAAATATCTGAACAGCCTCTGTACTATCACACATTCCCGTGCCTAGTGCTGTGAGACACTACCAGTTGAAAAGAGTGTGATTGGATTGCATCCCACCGAGGTGGCATGTCTGTCCAGAATGTTGGGTTTTTCGCCTCATTCCATTCATTTTACCACGTACCAAGTATCCAGCGAGTAGCTTTACCGCCTGCAATGACTTTTGGGCTATTTCATCCCTTCATTTATGTATTCTGTTATGGTTGCCTCCTTTGCTAACCGGGCTGCAGTAGCCCGGTTGGAAGATTAACGGAGTAGCAACCGGAGGGTTGCGTGTTCGAATCCAACCAATGACCATCGTGTACAAATGGGGCTGGTACGCGTTAAATCTAACGTGTCCTCACGTTGGCGAGGTGTGAATGTTTGGAGAGTGGGGTGCCAGCTTAGGTGTGACCTCCTCATCTGACCTTGGTTCAAAATTACGTGTTGTTGTCCTCGATCTTTCCCTTTGGGATTGATCCCAGACCGTCAGACCAATAAGCCCTTTGTGTTGCTCCAGTGTGACGTTAATTTAAATACCTACCTACCTACCTCGGATCTTTCCCTCCGGGTTTGATCCCGGACCGTCACCAATAGCCCGCTGTGTTACTCCAGTGCAACGTTAGTTAAACACCTATCTACCTTTGCTAACCTCTATGCTTCTTCGTTTCCATCATGACCCACATGAGCTTTAATCCAACAAAGGGAAATTTCTTTGTTTCGTTATTAGTACTGCATTGTTCGAGCTAACGGACTCGGCGTTTTAGGTATGTAGGTAGTTGAACTAACGTCGAATTGGAGCAACACAACGAGCTATTAACGACCTTGGCTTTTTAGGTTTTTAAATGCTAAGGGACCCGCTCGACTGTCTAACCTGATCTCCACATTTTTGTCTTCTCTTGCTTCTGCTAATTCCCTAATATGCGTGTCTCTTTTATACACCTTTAAAACCATTATCTATGTTAGATACCCAATGATATAAACAATATTTAAGTTTCAGAATGAGATGGATAGTAAAAGAAATTTATTGTTTATCACGGCAAATTGTCTCTTAGGACCCAAATTGAGCATATTAAGACCAGAGCTTTACCGCTTGTCACGAGCGCTGAAAAACGTTGTTTTCTGCAATGTATTTTTTCGGGGGGAAAATTCCTTAATTAGTGCGAGATTCCAGTGCTAAAAATGTATCTAAACTGGCTACTAATTGCTTGTTCTGACAAGCAGGCAGCAATTAACGAGCTTTTTCCTCACACGGCCTTTCCAGAAAACTCGGAGGTGTGTTGTGTGCAAAAAATCTGGTTCGCTCGTTCCACACAATATTCTAATATTTAGTTTTTGTCCTAATTTCAATACCCATTTCAAAGACGATATGAATTGAAGCGTTTATAGATGCATGTATTTTAATTAACGTCACACTGCGGCAACACAACGGGCTATTGGGGACGGATCAATCATGGATCCAAAGAGGAAGATCCATGGACGACACCACGTAATTTCGAACCACGGTCAGGTGACGAGGCAACACCTGAACTGGCACCCCACTCTCCAAACTCTCACACCACGACAACGCGACGGATTTAACGTGCACCAGCCGCCTTGGGAATCGTTTATAGAATTTGAGGGTGTGATAATTCACGTTAAGCGCATCGAAAGTTGAATTTTAATTATTTAAATTGGAGGGAAAATCATTGCAAAAATTTTGTAAAATAATAAGTTTCGGAAAGCTAAGACGCAGATATTGGGGTGGTTGGTTAGGTTTTATAGCATAAAGGTCATATTTAGCCACGTCATCTGACCGTGGTTCAAAATTACGAGGTGTTGTCCTCGGATCCTTCCCTTGGGGATTGATCCTGGACCATCGCTAATGGCCCTTTGTGTTACTCCAGTGCGACGTTAATTAATTACCATTACCCTTACCTTTGATCTTTCCCTTCGGGATTGATCCCAGACCTGTCGCCTGGCTCAGCTTGTACGTTTTTGGACTTGCGCCATAAACCCCCAACATCCTATCCAATCTCGGATCGTCGCCAATGGACCACTGCATTACTCCAGTGCGATGTTAACTAACTACCCCACGATATTTAGCCTAGCCTTGTCAATGCTATCTTATGGTTGATTTTATGTTTTATGGCGAAAAGGACATATTTAGCAAAGCCGAGCCAAGCAATATTCATTTATGGTTAATTGGGTTTGGGTTTTATGGAGCAAGGGCCATATTTCACCAATCCGCGCCAAACAATATTAATTAACTGGCTGTATGGCCCCGCGTTGCGAAGGACAACGTGTTAGTAAATACCTCCATCTTGGATTTTTAACCTTTTTTTGCATGCCTTCTTATAGAGCTGACGTTCAGCTTCGACCATTCTTCTATTGGTAGCTTGTTACTTAGATTCATTGTGACGTCTTTCACATAGCTTATATTTAGCTGATTTGCTTGTTATGGAACGTTTTCTTTTTGGCATTGTCGTTAAATATATATATATATATATATATATATAAATATATATATATATATATATATATATATATATATATATATATATATATATATATATATATATATATATATATATATATATATATATATATATAAATATATATATATATATATATATATATATATATATATATATGAGTAATTACAACGAAAAAAAACAATCGCTGTAATAAAGGCAGCAGTAAACAATTTGAAATTCCAAATTACGATGGATTTAAGAGTTGAGTTGTACAGGTTTGCCCGTATTGGATGTGAAATAATTATAAAAAATAATGCTTACCTAAAGAAATAAAATATAAGGCTCGGAAAAGTAGTGTATTAAGTGTTTATTTAAAGCAGTAAAATGTAAGACACGAAAAGTACCGTACATTGAATTTTGAACATTTTCTACGTTTTTTTTCTCGAATTTGACACGAATATTTAAGTCAAGTCTGACAAAAATAACAAAATAAAATGTTGGGGCAAAAACCGCTATGGAAGCGTTACGGAATCAGCCAGTGACGTCACGGCAATCTGTCCAATCAGGTAATTTTTTGAACATTTTATGTTAAAATTTAAATTTTTGAAAATTTTAAAGGGGCGGAATAACTTTCCCAGTTTATTCTACGTATTTTGACCTCTCTCAGATCTCTACGTGCTGTGGTTGAGACGAAGATAGATTTCAAACAGACAAACTATCACACATTAATAGTGTAGATGGCTTGTGTGTCTTATGTCGCACTGGGCCATATTTAGCCAAAATGCGTCAAACACGAGTCAGACATCGTCAAGTAAATGGACATACGAGGGCTGTCTAAAAAGTATCCGACCTTTGGCCAGGAAAAATATATTACTTAAGTGAGGAAATTGGGACCCTAATCCCCTTCAAAGTAGGCCCCTTGCGCCTTCACACACTTAGCCCACCGATCCTTCCACTGCCGAAAACACTCCTGGAAGGCTTCTTTTGGAATGGTGTTCATCTCCGTTGTCGCGTTCTGCATTATCTACTCAAAACGGGATCCTTTCAACGGCATCTTCAATTTCGGAAACAACCAGAAGTCGCAAGGAGCCATATCTGGAGAGTAGGGAGGTTGGGAGACGACTGGAATTCCGTGTTTCGCCAAGAAAGTCTGGATCAGGTGTGACAAATGAGCCGGAGCATTGTCATGATGCAACTGCCAGTTTTTCGTCGTCCAGAGGTGTGGTCTTTTGCGCCGAACAGCATCTCTGAGTCGGCGTAGAACTTGTTGATAGTACTCTTTTGTCACTGTTTGTCCTTCCGGTGCGTATTCGTGATGCACAATTGCACAGATATCAAAGAACACAGTTAGCATCACCTTGATTTTGCTTCGCACCTGTCGCGCTTTTCTCGGCCTTGGAGACTAGGGATGCTTCCATTGCGACGACTGTGCTTTTGTTTCTGGGTCGTACCCGTATACCCATGACTCATCCCCAGTAATCACAGTGTTCAGAAACTGAGGATCAGTGTTGGTAGTGTCCAGAAGGTCCTGTGCAATCTCAATACGGAGTTCTTTTTGTTGTGCCGACAGCAGCTTGGGCACAAATTTTGCAGCCACTCTGCGCATGTTCAAATCATCACGAAAAATTGCATGTGCGGAATCTTTACTGATCCCAACCTCTTCGGCAATCTCTCGTACGGTCAAACGACGATCTCCCTTTACCAGATTTTCCACCCTCTCAACAACGGCTGCATTCCGAGCGGTTTGAGGCCTCCCAGGACGCTGATCACTTGCCACCGATGTGCGGCCATTTTTGAATCGGTTAAACCATTCCTTCACTTGTGTTACCCCCATAGCATCGTCTCCAAAAACTTGCTGAATCTTACGAATTGTTTCGTTTTGAGAATCACCAAGCTTTTGACAAAATTTGATGCAGTATCTTTGCTCAACTCGTTCATTCATTTTGAGAGAAATCAAAAATCCGACGAACACTTATAACAGCACCTTACTCAGCGGCCAGCAGGCAGCGACTGACACACTCGAACACGGAGAAAAAATTCAAGCATACGCATTAAGTTGTCTTCTTCCATTGTGCACAGTGGCGCCGCTCTAGCATCATTACCGTAAGCAGGAAAATTCAAGGTCGGATACTTTTTAGACAAACCTCGTACACACAAGGAAAGTTTTACTCTGCCACAAAAGAGATAAATACAGTAATACCCCGACTTACGCGAACTCGCGGAGTTAGCGGTTCTTGATTTTTCGTTTGGATAGACTGCCGCCCGATATCTTCAGTGTTTCTCTTGCTGTGATACGCATTCGACGCGTTTCGCGCGAACTCTACGTGCACGATTACGATTCTACCATCGATGAAAGTTTAGATTGTTTTGTTATGCGTTTTCTAAACCCTTGAAAAAACTATGTCGCCCGAACGAAGTAAATCTGATTCTCCTTCACCTAGTAAGAAAAGGAAAACGATATCTTTGGAATGTAAACTTAACATTATCAAGGAAAAAAATTTGTGAATTGGCAAAGTTTGAGCTACCGGAATCCACATTAAGAACAATCATAAAAGATAAAGAAAGAATTCTCGATGGCGGTGAAAATAAAAAAATTATTATCTTGCTACGAAGAAATTCTGCATGAAAAAAAGAAGGCATTGTGTCGTCTGACGAATTCGTTAGATTTTATGAAGCCATCGACATCGAAATAACTTTTGTACGTGACTCATTTATTTTTTTAATATTTTTTATTAATACGTATAAAGAACTGCAATTATATTAACTATTTTCTTCTAAACTAGTGTTTTTGTTAGTCCTTAGTCCCAATTAAACAAAATTTATGTATTCATATGCAAAGTTGTACCCCGACTTACGCGAATTCGATTTAAGCGATTTTCGTTGGACCCACCTATCGCATAACTTCGGGGTATTACTGTATACCTAGATTTACACGAATCGATTACAACTCGAAAAATGCTCTTTCTGAATGTCAGAATGGAGAATGGAGAAACACCTTGCATAAAAAAAGCAGTTTTATGTTTGAGAATCATTCTTGTTGCGGAAGAAGGCAGTTCCTTAACTATTGCTTGTGTCAGCTTTGTCACATTGTCCTCTTTCCCACCTAGATTTCCAGGTACTAATACTTTAAGCCGTTGGTCCTGGTCTAATTAGCCTCGTATAGCAAAATGCAGTCAAAGCTCTTTTTAAGCTTCTGAGGGGTTCCCGCATAATCCTACCTTGCAAACTGCATAACTTTTGACCAATTTTGACCTTCTTAACCAATAGATTCTTCAAAGGATTCTATTATAAGAAACTGAGCTATAGAACTTTCCTACGAGGATTCTTGACTAAGGAAAAGTGCAATAGAATATTTCCAAATAATTATAGGAGCCGAGATAGCCCGGTTGGAGGAGTAACGGATTAGCAATCGGAGGGTTGCGAGTTCGAAAACTCGGACCAGTCGTGTACACTGGGACACGTTAAACTTGTCGTGGCCTCGAATGTCCTCACGTTGGCGTGGAAGTTTGGAGAGTGGGGTGCCAGCGCAGGCGTTGTCCTCGTCATCTGACCGTGGTTCAAAATTACGTGGTGTTGTCCTCGATCTTTCCCTTGGGGATTGATCCCAGACCGTCGCCAATAGCCCATTGTGTTGCTCCAGTGCGACGTTTATTAATTACCATTACCAAATAATTATATTATAAGGAAATGAGCAGGAGATCTTTTCAAATAATTATATTCTAAGAAAATGAGTAATAGAATCTTTTCAAAGAATTATATTCTAAGGAAAGGAGCACTTGAAAATCTTTTCAAATAATTCTATTACACGGAAATGAACAATAGAATCTAAATGTTGAAAATATCCATGAATTGTTTCAGCCAATAGATGTAGTTATTAGGCATTAAGTGCGTTGTGGGGTAAAATCAATACTACAATATTTGGGAATCTCGGGATGCTTAGAGAGTTAAGTATTTCGTAGAATACCGAAACTAGAAAGCGAGTCAAGGCTTATTGCATCAGTTTCGAGTGAATAATTATTAATATTAAGTGAATATAAGTGATAATTTAGTGGAGCAATTATTTATATGAAGTGAATATATGTAGTAATTTAGAGGAGCAATCGTTTATGTTAAGCGAATAAAAGTTATAAACAATTGAAGGTAATTTATTAAGTGAACATATGGGATTAGGTAGTGAAGTAATATTGTGAATAGCAAGTGTATTTTCGGTGGTAAGTATGGAACTAAAAAAAAATTAATAAATAAATTTAAAGAAGTTGGTTTGGTTTCATGGACGTTTATGACGCAGAAGAGAAATACACCCAGAGAGGAATCAAACATGCACCGTCTACAACTCGCAGGTTAGAACAGTGGGGAAAACCACTTAGAATTTAAAAGTATTGAAAAATGTAAAAGCACAATTTTACTTTAATTTGAATTTTTTTCAATTAATTCTTATTATTCGAAATTTGTAGCATATTTGCTGTGTTTGCCACTGTTTATCCAACTTTAAATCTTCCGTGTCAGGGCAAAAGTGATCAAATCTGACTTTTGATTGATCCAAAGGAAACAAGTTCAACATGAATGAAAAATAATATATGCTTAAAATAGAAACTAAAGGAATCTTCGAATCTGAATTACAATTATTTGTATCATGGCATGCTTCTTTTCCTTCCTGGATATTTGTGAGAAAGAGTGAAATGATCAACTTAAGATTCTGAAAAGTAGTCATTTCGACTTACCCCTTTTACCCTGATACGGAAGAAATTATGAATCTTTTATTGTTGGAAGTAATCAAAATCTTCATTTTGAGTTAAGCTACTTTTCCAGATAAGGTGCGATACTTTTTTGTCTGAGGAATAAAGTATGACAGATTTTTTATTAAAGTTTTTAAATACAAGGAAACACACACACAAGTAAAAGTAATGTTTTGTATATACAGCGACTTCCGAAATTGAGTATACACCTTGAAGAGATTTATTTAAAAGCCCAAAACTCTAACAAATTCTAATTTGAACTTCAATTTCATAGCAATGGTAAAGCACATTTAGAGACATACAGTAAGTCTAAAAATATTCCATATTCGTTGTATCTTTGAAGATAGGTTTTAAATGTCAAATTTTCAAAATTACTGGACACAAAATTGAGTATACACCCAACATTTCCGTTCACAAACAGAATAAAAACGTAAAATAAAGTTTTGTTGCACACATTTCTTCACAAGGAAGGACATTAAAATAAGAATTTGTGTTATTTTTCTGAATAATTTTGTTTATTTCTCCCAGAATTATTACGTTTTGTGCTCTGAATATCGCGATTTTTAAACATTAGGACCACAAATTTTCAAGTTCATTGATGTCTTGAGATTATGGTGAATCGTATAGATGCTGCTTAAGGTGGTAGAGAAATTTTAATTTAACTATTTTTGCTCTGTATATCTTCTATCTCTGGAGACTATCTGTAGGCACAAAACTTTGACTTCATATCCAAATTTTGTGCACGTTTTAAAAAAGTTAAAAAAGCAATAGAGTTAAATATTTCACATTTCCATGAGTTCATCAATAAAAAAAATTTCCAGCCTCTCTTGCTACCATACAAGCACCGAAGCATTCATGCTTGGAACA
The DNA here is from genome assembly GCA_933210815.1 of Meta bourneti. Lineage (NCBI taxonomy): Eukaryota > Metazoa > Arthropoda > Arachnida > Araneae > Tetragnathidae > Meta > Meta bourneti. The sequence continues at coordinate 77,417,824 of OW119926.1, read as the reverse complement.
CGCATTCATGCTTTGGAGTGGACATAGTGTGTTGAAGAAGCGATTCAATTTTAGCGTTCTAATAAGCCATCATCCTCAGAAACATTGAATTTGCTTTCAAGTTTCTGTATCATATTAACTATACAACCCACCATAATCTCTGGACCTCAATGAACTTGGAAATTTGCGGTCCTGGTAGGGAAAGTTGTTGAAAATCATGATATTCAGAGGAGCAGATTTTCAGAAAAACAACATAAATTCTTATTTTAGTGCCTTTCAAAGTAGAAGTTGTTCTACATACAAAAATATGTGCAACGAAACTTTATTTTACATTTTAATTGTGTTTCTGTACAAAATAGGCTCTGTATATACTCCATTTTGTGACCTAGAACTTTGCAAATTTGACATTTAAAACTTGTCTTTAAAAATATTATAGATAATATGGAATTGTTTTCAGGTTAAGTGTGTGGTTTACTATTCCAAAACATTAAGTTCAAATTATTACTTATTGTTTGGCCTTTTATAGATATCTCTTCATGGTGTATATTTAATATCGGGACCCACTGTATATAGAAATGAACCAAAATATTCTAATAATCAGCTATACGTAATTTATATCACAACATAGAAAAGGCGAGTGGAGGTTGACAAAGATCTTTACTTACACAATATTTGAATTTGTTGTAAATTGTTATGGTAAAGCTGAATTTTTTATTTATTTTACTAATGAAGTAAATGCGATGTTTTAAATTTCTATAGAAATGCACCACAATATTCTAATTACCTATACTTAATTTGTATCATAATTTAGAAAAATCGAGTCCGGTAAAAAAAATTCTTTCACTTACATAAAATCGAATTTTTTGTAAGCATTTAGTACTCAAAGCTAATGGATATTAGGCGAAAGTAAATCCCATTACAAACAGTGTATTACATGTTTGCCTTTATATTTAATCAATAAACACATCACGAGATATGCAACATAATCAACTTCACTCCATCCACCCCGTGAGCATTTATATTCGGAAACAATTATCTAACAAATAGATGGTAAAAAATAATCAATCATTGTGCAAAGAAATATGTTCAAATGTTAGATTTAGGTCAGTGGTGAACAACTTTTTCTCCTTCAAAAGCCCATTTATCACGTTATCCATTAACTGAGGTGCATTGAAAAAAATTTCACGAAATTCCTGTATTAATCTTTCTTCTTTTTGCGTTTGATGTCTTAAAATTCATTGACAGAGAAAATATATCTGCACACATAAAAACATGTTTTTGCGAGTAGAATAGAGTGTAAAAATAGTAATCGGGTTGTGTACTGCTTTTCACGCAGATTTTTCAGGTAAGGGGTTTACTTTACAGGCTGAGTTTGAGTGCGTATTCTCCATGAGACAGGATCGAAAACCTTTTATGATCCGCATTTCTCTTCTTCAAAGCATCACGATCCTTCAATTCTTTGATGCAGATTGCATTTCTGGTATTTTAAATGGAAAATCAGTGTAGCTTCCAAAACTTGCAAAATAAACATTTTCATTAATTTCAAACAAGAGAAATTATACTTCCAGAATCGAACGGGTGCGAGGCTTCGTCACATTTAGGAATAATTTTTTCAAAACAAAAACTTCAGTTGGTTGGTTGGTTTTAAGTTCTATGGCTCAAAGGCCATATATGGCCAAGCTGGGCCAAACAAACGACAACGTCAAGTAAAAACTGTCGTGGAAGGAAAAAAGAGGTATTAGAGAATATAGTAGTGGAATGAAAGTAGAAAAAGATCACTTGGGTATCCTGAGAGAGCGACACCCGTGTTTACTTATGACGGTAAACCCATGGGAAAAGAAAAGATCACAAAAGTGTCTTGGGCCCGTGAAGTCAGTACATGCCTAATCCAAAAACCAAAAGATAAATTATTTTTGATGTCACAATGATACCAAAGATGTTGTGTTTACCAAATTCTAAAATAAAATTATAATTTTTTCAGATGGAAATAATTTTTTGTAGTTGAATCCATTTTATATTTTGGAAACTTATTCTTTCCTCATGGTAATATGGCATGCTATCATACATATAATTTGCGGACTGTTTCGTGATCTCTGTCTGTTTCTTGGACGAAGGCAGCCCATTCATTTGCTGCACTATCTCTATATCGTGTACAGCGCAATTAGTTAAAAAAATCTCCCTTTTTCCTACACTCCATTGGCAAATTTACGATAAAAACTTTACGATGCATTTACTTTTTACGTTTCGTTTATAATGAAACACTTAATTCTACATTCCCTTAATCATGTAATTGTATCGGGGAGTTGAAATTTGATGAATAAGAGTTTTAATGCTGGGAAGTTTTATTAGAGGGGATTGGTACGATAGAAAAAACAAAAGAAGTTAGAAATTAAAGCGTTATTGCTTATTTACTACTTAATTGTTAGTGTGATCCTTGGGTGACTAACATAACCTCATGTACATGCATTGGGTGCACTTCGAACCCGTTTAACCACTATGTTGGTTTGTTGGGGTTTAATGGCGCAAGGGCCAAATTTGGCCAAACCACTGATGCAAAAAAATGGATGAATGTTGATACAGCTCAAAACCGCCTAACTATTATAGTGATCGTAAGCACTTGTCTGCCACCCAATAGTTCGTGGGTTTGAATCCCGGTTTATAAGCGCATAGATGTTAGTGATTTTTCGTGTTATATTTTCATTGTTGCTGCTTCAGGCAAACAAGTCGCTCCTCTATTATTTCATCATCAGTTTTATTGCATCGTCGAGCAGCTTTTCGAGCTTTGCCGCTTCAAGTGCTTATATAATTTCCTCTTCCGGTTCGTGGCTGCTTTTTGCGTTGAGATTCCAGCTTGATTAAAAATTGGTCTCTTACGAAATGTTCTACATCAAATTTTACTTTTATGGTTTTAGGGGAATGACATACTAGCTGAAATCAGTTGCATTGATCTAAAAATTCCAGATATAGTAACCTGTTTAATTTCATGGCAGCAGAGTTCAGCGTTCTAGAGTTTTTGCTGCTTCAAACAGATTTTTATACTTTAGATATATGGTAAAATTTAATCTTTGCAGAATTGGCTTTCATGTTTCATTAAAGTTTCAATTAATTACAATTCTAGCATTTTTGAAAACAAAACAAGGGACCATGCCATTGGCACCTAAAGGACAGGTGACATTGATCATACTTTTATGGACTTTTAAGAAGCATTTAGAGTTCTATTTGTAGTGATTGACGTTTGGATGAATATCAGCTGCTCTTCAAACCATCGATTACCATTCTGTAGAACAACTTTACAACGAGATAAAAATCGACATCGCCAAAGCAGTGCAAAATGCACACGGCAACATCTGACTCAGAAAATGGATACATCTTTCTTCATAAGGTTTGATTTGTAGCTCTTAGATCAACTATTGCCTCACAGTCTCAAGTGACAGGGACTTAATTGCTTAAAGTGGATTTTGAATCACTGCCTTATTGATGCCAGACGAAAATTCAATTTAAAGATTTATTCTAACTTAAACCGCATGAATAATTCGCACGGAAGAAATTGAATAAAATTTAATTTAATTTCCAAAGAATGGTTCCAAATATGTCAAATTGATGTATTGTATAGAGAAAATTAGCATTTGAAATCGCATTAATTTGAAATTCGACAAACTAATTAAGATTAACTATCACACGTTTCAGGTTACAATCACTAGTCATCCCTGTTTAACTTATTTTGTACTTAGGTTTGCCTAAGGATTATGATCATATGCAAAAATCAATTAAGGTAGGTAGGTATGTAATTAATTCAAATTTAATTAATTAATTAACGTCGCAGTGTGGAGCAACACAACGTTATATTGGCGACGTTCCGGGATCAATCCCAAAAAGAAAGATCCTAGTACAACACCACGCAATTTTGAACCACGGTCTGATGACGAGGCAACACCTGAGCTGGCACCCCACTCTACAAACTTCCACACCACGCCAACATGAGGACATTTGAGGTCACGACAGATTTAAAGTGCATCGACGGTCTTTGGTTGGATTCAAAGTCAATACATCTTTAGGCAATTGTTTTGACTTTCGATTATCCGGAACTATTATATTTATGAGTATTGAATTCCTAACATGGTGACGTACAATAGACAATGCGTAAATACTGGAGTTGGCAAAGGACTTACAGGCTTTTACAAATTTTGACTTTGGTCGTTATTAATAGTCACCGTGAACACAATTTTAATGGGAAATAGTTTCCTGAGGTTTGAAAGGGACTCTTATTTACGACTACTTATTTGCGTCATTAGATAATTACTGCGTTCGCTGTGGCAAATGTGCGTTTATACCTCATTCGAAAATTTCTGAAATAATCCAGAATATTCTACAAATTTCCAGCACATACTAGAATTTTATTGTGCGTAATTTAATCTTTTGAAACTTTGCAGAACGTCCTACACTTTCCTAGGATTTTCTGAAGCATTCTAGAAATTTCTAGTATTTGCAGGAATTTGACGAGGGTTGTACTTAAGTAGTTAATTGATTTTTTAATAAATTAATCGTTTTGAAATAATTATATAATTACATTCGTCAAATTTGTACCAAAAGATCTTGTATTGATATCACTTTTACAAATTAACAGTTTAAGTAAAGAGGGAGATATAAATGTGACCTTAACAAATAATATGTATTTCTCAGGGGCTGCTTTAGTGGCACAACTCAATATATATATAACTTTGGCCGCAATACAAATCTCAATGCAGTGAACTATATTATTAACTATATTATTTCCAGCAGCAAACTAGCAAATCTCTAAATTCAATGCGAGACCGCTTGATATCAGAAATGTTTTACAGCATGCTATGTATTTTCATAACAGTGGGAACTCTAAGCCTATTTTTATATCATATACTCAGGATACTGGCGTTGCCAAATATCGAGTAGCAAAATTAAACTTTCATTATCAGTGCATTTCCCGTTTGTGCTTTTTGGTATGAAATAAAACTCTTTCCTTACAAAGCTATGTATAAAATGAAATTTCCAAGAAAAATACATGAAAAAGTGGGCATGAAAAAAATGAAAAATGAAAATTTTTTTAAATCTATCAATACAGAACTGTTCGGACATTGAACGATTTTGATGAGCTGTGAAAAAATTGTATGCCAACGAAGGAATTTTATTTTCACAGCAGTTAAATAGTTAAAGTATGACTTATCGTCTGCTAACTCAGAGTTTTGTTTACTTTCAAAATGGCGCTTTTAAATAAGCAATGGATGGAAGGCTTTGTTTCCTCTCTTTCCGAAGAGAATTATGCTTATTCAATTATTCAAAAACGCTGTAAAAGACATGGTTTTTCGATATCTAAAGGTACGATAGGTAATATTATTAATGAGAAAGGAAAAAGTAAAAGTGGAAAAATACTTCCAAAAAAGAAAGAATTTCTGAGAATATTTGTAAGGTAAGATCTTTAATTTTAAAAGAGAATCCGCCAAGTCAAAGGACTATAGCAAAGTGAACGTGAGAACTTTATCTAAGAGATTTATGATTGTTGCCGGTTTTGCACGTATAATGCAAAATTAGAAGCAAAAAGAGGGAAAAAATGTAAAAATCAACACCCACATATAATCAAGACCATATTTTATCCCCAATATTCAAAAAAGAAATACTATATCTTTACCCACAGGGCCAACAATCAGTAGAACTGCATCAGGGTAGAGCAAGCAGCCACACATCTAAATCGACTATTAAATTCTTGGAAAAAAATGGAACAAGAAACTGGTATCAAGTCAATACTCTTTACTGATATTCCTGTTAAATCTCCAGATGTTTCACCCATGGACTTTTGTGCTTTTGGACTTTTAAAAAGGGCATTCTCGAAACGTCGACCGAAAACCATTCAAGGACTGGAAAACTGTGGAGCAAGAATGGGACAAAATACCACTGTCGATACTACAAAAGTCATTATTATCATGGAAATTAAGGTATAGAAAGATAGTTAACAATAAGGGCTATCAAATGGAACATTTAAAACACAAAAATTTCATGTAGAAAATTTAGCTTCAGTCCATTAAAATCGTTCAAAGAATGTCCGAACTGCCTCTGTATATACGTATATTACCTGTAACAAATATTCGGGAATTATTTTCTTTATGGAAAGAAATAAAATAGGTAGGTAGTTAATTCTGCGTCGCACGTTCTACTTTATTCTACATTAAGTTTCGTCAGACTGGAGCAATACGCGACGGGCTATCAGCGACGGTCCGGTAACAATCCCGAAGGGAAAGATCCAAAGACAATACCAAGTAATTTTGAACCCCGGTCAGATGACGAGGTAACACCTGAGCTGTCACCTCACTCTCCAAGCTTCTACACCACCCCAACGTGAGGACATTTGAGGCCGCGACAGATTTAACGTGCACCAGCCCCCGTTTGCACGACGGTCTTTGGTTGGACCGAGTTTCGAGCTCGCAGCCCTCCTGTTTCTAATCCGTTGCTTTTCCAACTGGGCTACCTCGGGCCGAAATAAAATAGATTCAAACATAAGTGTTGGCAATCAGCCCTCCTGGTGGTTGTATCGACGATATATCTCGTCATTAGAAACATAGAGACCAGATCTTGATGGACGAGATATCTCGTCATTAGAAACATAGAGACCAGATCTTGATGGACGAGATATCTCGTCATTAGAAGAAAACTGACCAGATCTCTTGATCTCGTCAGCATAAAACAATCGGCAATATCTCGATGACCAGATATCTCGTGATTAGCATAATTGGTCAGATCCTGATGGACTAAAAATCTCGTCGAAACCCCTTAGAGGATTAAGGCGTGGCCACGATTAAAGTCCTGAAAATAATTTTCGAAAAAGTTTTATTAGCAATACTGGTAAACAATCTGCTTGCAACCTCTACCATAACAAAGCTCAATGCTTTTCCCATGGCAATTTCGTACTTTTTTACCCCTTTGGCCTTAAGAGATATAGATAGAACGAATCCAATCGAAAGGAAATAAGCAATAGCCGAGAGAAAATTCCGACATCTGTTTCATAAAATCTACATTAAATAAAATTATTCCGTTAATTTACTGTCGCGAAACACATACGTCTGTTAATTTATTGCAAAACTATTGTTTCATGTATTGTATTATTATATTTATAATATATAAGGACTTTTACCTTGTTTTTAATAAAGTAAAATGTTCCGTTTTAAAGTATTCGTGGTTTTAAAGGAAGCATCTTTACTTATTTACTTCAATTCTGAAGTCACACGAACAGTAAGCAGTTACTGGGGAAACTTTCAATTCGTGACCCAGACGTTACTTGAAGGCATTACTTCCGGACTTCAAGTCTCGCTGTGGCGGCCAACAAGACACAATCATGTTGAGGAAATAAATGGCGCTTCGTTGCTGGTCGTACAATCACGGACAGATTATTTGATATTATGTTTACAGAGATGAGTGAAATAGAAAATATCTTGTAGGTGGATTTGGATTAGTCTCAATTTCGGAAGCTTCACTATTCCCCTCTTCAAATGTAACACTCACGAAAATAATAAAGTTCTTTGAAAAATAAACAATTCACTCTCTTCTTTCGTACATTTTCTACATTTATAATGCAGTGTTTATGAATGTAAGAACCTGTTTTTCGGAAAATATAGCTAGCAACATGGTTTGTGCATTTTCATCCCTTTGAGTTAGTCTTTTAAAATTGTTTTGTATAAGCTTCATGTTCGGGTCACAATAAAGTGCCCTGGCAAAAAATTATCATCTTTCAAAATGGAGTTAAGATTAACAGAGGAGGAGAAATATAAGAACTATCATCATTTTTTTTGAAGAAACAAAGAATTACAAAAGTAAGAAAAGTATTTTAGAAAATATAGACTGTTTATATTTTAAAAATATTAAAAAAAACTTTTTTTTGCATTACCATGGTCGCGTCGCAGTGAAGCCGACTGAGAGAAAACTATAATTTTTAACGGAGTAAAAATTTAGAGATGTGATATTTAAGATCTATCAGTACTTTTTTATGTTTAGAAGAAAAATACAAATTTATGTATGCTTTCGTACATTTATGAATGTTTATTCCACCAATGTTTTTGAACTGTTCTTTTTGAAAATATAGCTAGTAAAATAGTTTATATATTTTGAACCCTTAGAGTAAGTCTTTTTAGAAATTGTTTTTGCATAAACATGTTCGGGTCACAGAGAAGCATACTGAGAGAAATTAATTTTTCAAAGGAGTGAACGTTTATAAAGGTAGGGCGTATAAGATCTATCAGTACTTTTTAGTACCATGAGGTTATTGTGTTTTTAATTATTCAAGAGCACATTTGACGAGTTAATTGAAAGGAGCTTACACTTTGTTGAAATTGAAACACAATTTTGCATTGTTATGCATTTGCTGTCGTACCGTAATTTTCACCGATGTTGACCCCTAAGCGTCCCATTGGGACTCAATGTGATAAGGTTAGAAATGTACAGCATTTTTAGGGTTATTCATCAAAAAGTACTGTGGTGGTATCAGTTTACGTGTGATAATATGTCGCATGGATCAGGCAATGGATCATATTAAATTATCTTTCGTTTTCAATCGTGCTGAACATGCTGGCTGCGAATTAAAATATCTTTAGAATGCAGAGATCATGTTGGAGGATAGTATCTTTCCTGTTGATCCAAATAGATGTTTTTCTGGTAGATTGATTGATTGAATCTTTATGGTACAAGGGCCAGGTTTGCCCAAGCTGCGCCAAACTATCGGTAATTTTAAATAAACTTTCATCGTGATTTATCCATAAATTTAATAGTAATAGTCAAAATTTAACGTATAAAACGCTTCAAATCAATTTGTATATAAAATTATAAAAATCTATGTCTGATGTAAATAAAAACAGATTTGGATGAGGAGGATCACTTAATTAACCATTAATACTAGGGTTAGTAGCACCAAAGTGGTTGAGTCTAATAGCATTAAAATCGGGACATTAAAACACAAAAATTTTATGTAAAAAATTGAGCTTCAGTCCGTTAAAATCGTTCAAAAATATTGTCCGAACAGACTCTGTAGTTAATAGTGTATAACCGTAGAAAAAGATCGATAAATAAGGTTAAAACGAGTTGACAAACTCTCCATAAATCGTATGCAAGATTCTTTTCAATTAAATGCTTTTATTACGAAAAAGAAATTTAAGGTAGGTAGTTAATTAAATTCACATTGGAGCAACACAACGGGTGATTGGCGGTAGTCCGGGATAATCCCGAAGAAAAGATCCAAGGACAACATCTCATAATTTTGAACCACGGTCAGATGACTAGGAGAACACCTGAGCTGTCACCCCACTCTCTAAACTTCTGCATCACGCCAACGAGAAGACATTCGAGGTCACGACACCAACCCCCTCGTACGCGATGGTCTTTGGTTGGACCTAGTTTCGAACTCGGAACCCTCCGGTCGATAAACCCTCTCTCTTTCAGCTGGGCTACTGCGGCCCCAAAACAAAAGAGAAGAAACTTCATAACAATATCTCTTGGCAAAATTCCTCCCACCATAGCTGGTACCATAGAAAACATCCCGGAGCATTCTCAAAATCGAGGATGATAGATATCAGCCATATCTAGACTGACCAGTGGACATTTGAGATCAATTTCATTTGATCATGGCTTGAAGGTTTTCCCGATCTGTCAGAAATGCAATATGGATCAGGCCTCTCCTGTTCACTTCCATACTTATTTGGGGCTATCCAGGGAGGATCTGTATGTTAATCCCACGCTCGTATTGGACTTTTTATATGTGCATAAACTCACCGACTTGGTCTAGCTTTTCTAGACCAAGTGAAATAAGAGAAAGTAGTCATGTAAAATATAATTCTGAATTGATTTCCATCAAAATATGTCAAGGTTCCCGTTTATATTTTTTAACATTAATTTTCCGATTCATGCGAAATACTACAAATTATTTTATAAAAGAGAAATTGCGTCACAAATACTGACCAGATGAATCCTTGACTAATTAACCGAAGTTATATGAAATATCGTTCAAATGCATCACGTTTCATGCAGGTATCTTAATTCTAAGTCGCCATAAATGGACCAAGGCAAAGTATAAGTAAAATTATAATGACGATGTAAAATAAGGACTATGCAATATAATGATTGTGCAATAAAAGGACTATGCAATATAATGTAATGAGTCGAAGTAAAACTTCCCCAGGTTGTTATTTAGCTATCTAGAATTTCATCAACTTCATCTTCATCCATTAGTTGAAAAAGAAATGGCAAACTTCCATAGGAAGAAAATAGGTGAAATTTTGCATTTTCATATAAAAGTCCTTCGAAATCCTGAAAAACGCGATCGAAATTCAAAGTCCTGAAAATAACAATGCATCACCTATTTTTCTGTTCATTGTCCTTCACCTACTTTTAAATAATAAAAACATCTGAGTCACGTAACTAGAAATTTATTCATATGAATTCAGAAATAATTCATCAGAAAGTGCTAATTTAAAATCATAAGTGAATTATAATTAAATTTAATTCAGTTTCATTTTGTATATTTACAAATTGTGGAGAAAAAGTACCCCTTATCTAACTACAACGGATGGACTGCTTTGGCAGAAGAATCAGTTTCATTATTTATTCTAATGATTAAAAAGTCATTATCTTTTATCATAATTAATGACTACATAATGTTTCGACTCTCTGTCACATCATTTATCATCAGTAACTTTTGAAAGTCATAATAATGAACTCTGTTACGATGCCATTTATGGGGGTGGTTAAAGTACAGGATAATTTCAGGGTATTCTTTAGTTAGTTTGTTGGAGTAAGAACCGAATCAAGATTTATTAACTGTTTTAAGTAAATTTGTTTACAAAATTTTACGCTTTCCCGGCTTAATAATTATAAAACGTAGCCATTGGCATTAATGTGATGCAGGTTTAAAGGTGTTATTAAATTCATTATTTTTAATTTAATCCATTTTAAGTGAAACTAAAACGCTTTAAGATAGATTATTACAAGGATTTATAAGCTATTTATTTTGATTTATTAAATCGCAGAGGAAAAAATATTCTAGGCTGATTCTCAAGCTTAAGAAATGATTTATACGATGCTTGATATAGTAATAATTCTGGAATTTTATCTTTTCGTAATATTTAAACGGTCTTCAAATTTCTTCTTTAGATGCTTTACTTGAAATCTTTAATTTGTCCACGTTGTTGCTAAAGTGCGACATTAATTCAACCTACCATCCTCAATTTCTCCATTAATAAATTTACAGAATGCATACAGATGCATAAACGCAAATGCGTTTCAAACATCAGAACCCCAAAAGGTAGATTAATTAATAAAATAATGGTTTTTAATTTTCAGTACACATAGTTATTAATTATGTAACATAAAATATAATTAAAAACTAAAAACTTTAAAATGGCACAAATTAAAAATTAATCACTTAAATTCTATTTTTTATTGCGTTCTAAAGAATGTATTTATACATTCTAATTCAATGAATTAGTTTTAATTAGTCTAATTAGTCTGTTAATAACTATAACCGATAAAAAACTTCAGTTTCTTTTAGTTTTCTTCTAAAACTTTGTTGTTTCGCACTTTTTTTTATGTATACTATGCTAAATTATAAAATGGTATAACAAAAAATGTCCGTAGAATGACACCACCAAACTATTCATTATAGCATATTTTTCGATAACATCAACTGTAAATAGTATACATGTGAATAAGCGAATATTTCACTGGAAATATGACGAGCAACATTTCTCTATTTGCATTTTATTTCTTTTCTATTTATTGGGTTTTTAAAAATATATTTATACATTTTTATTAATTTCATTAATTTGTCAATAGTTATCACTACTAAAATTAATCTTATTAACTTGTTAATCGGTATAACTGTTCAAATTAATCTTAGTAGCCTGTTAATAGTTATAATTATTCAAAACAAACAAGAGCAATTTTGGTGTTGCATGTTCATTACATTCAAACAAATGTAGATGTGTGTGACAAAAGGTATTATGGCTGCTTTTTTGTCCAATTTAAATTATGTAAGAAGTTGGGAGTTTAAACTTAAGAAGAAGTTGGAGCAAAAAACATCTTGAGCTTCTTTTAGTTTTCTTCTAAACTTTCGATGTTTTCAGATTTCTGTCTACTGTGCTAGAATATAAAATGGCATGACAAAAATTGATCGCAGAGTGAAACATCAACCATAAATAAAATTATTCATTATAATGTACCTTTGCGATAACTTCTCAATTGTAAATAGCCTACATGCGTGCAAAAGAGTGAATGTTTCACGGGATATTTGGAGAGCAACTTTCTTCCATTTGCATTCTTTCTTTTTTATTAGATTCTCAAAAATGTATTTATACATTTGAATTAATCTCAGTAATTTGTCACATAGTTCTTTTCATTAAAATCAAACTTATTAGCTTGTTAATATAATTATAACTATTAAAAATGAACAAGAGTAATTTTGGTGTTACATGTTCATTACCTTCAAATAAATGTAGATAACAAAAGTTAATATAGCAGCTTTGTTGGCAAATTTAAAATAATTCTTTAAGGAGTCGTGAGGTTTATAGCGCATAAAGGATATTCAGCTGCTATAGTATAAAGTGGAAAAACAAATGATCGTAGAGTGGCAAACCTAAAACAAGTTATTCATTTTAACATATCTTAGCGATAACCTCTGAACCTTAAACAGCATACATGTGAATAAGAGTGAATGTCTCACCGAATATTTGCAGTGTAACGTTTTATCATTTCATTCTTTCTTTTTTATTCATTAGGTTCTCAAAAATGTATTTATTCATTTTAATACATTTATTTGTCAATAGTTCTAACTATTACAATCAACTTATTCGCTTGTTAATAGTTATAACTATTAAAAAAGAAAAGATTAATTTTGGTGTTACATGTTCATTGTCTTCAAAGAAATGTAGATGACTAAAGGTAATATGGCTGCTTTATTGACGAATTTAAATAATTCTGTAAGAAGTCGGGAGGTTCATAGCGGAGCATAAAAGATCTTCAACTTCTTTTAGTTTCCTCCTAAAGCTTTGATGTTTTCGTATTTCTATGTTAACTATGCTAAAGTATAAAATGGAAAAACAAAAAATGATAGTGACGCATCAAATCTAAGCCAAATTATTCATTTTAACGTATCCTAACTATAACCTCTCAAATGTAAATGGCATACATGTAAATAAGAGTGAATGTTTCACCGGATATTTCCGGTGAAACATTCAACATATACCGGTTCTCTATTTGCATTTTCTTTTATTATTATTTTTATTGGGCTCTCAAAGATGTATTTATGCATTTTAATTAATTAATATCATTAATTTGTTATTAATTATAACTATTCCAATTAATCTTAGTAGTTTTTAAATAGTCATAACTATTGAAAACAAGCAGGACTAATTTTGGTGTTACATGTTCATTACCGTCAAACCAACGTAGATGACGAAAGGTAGTATGTATGCTTCGTTGGTGAATAATTCAGAAAAAAGTCGGAAGTTTTATAGCATAAAACATCTTCAGCTTCTTTTAGGTTTCTTCTAAAGTTTTAATGTTTTCCTATTTTTATGTCTACTATGCTAAAGTATAAAATGGTATAGGAAAAATTTAAATATCAAACCTAAGCCAAACTCTTCCTTATAACATCTTTACGGTAGCCTTTGAACCGTACATAGCATACATGTGATAAAAGAGGGAAAGTTTTATGGGATATTTGCAGAGTAATGTTTCTCCATTTGCATTTTCTTTGTTTTATTAGGTTAAGAAATGGATTTTATATTTTAATTATCTAATTTTGGAAAAATTATAATCATTAAAATCAGCCTTATTAGTTTGTTAATTGTCATAACTACTCAACTTAATCTTAGTAGCTTTATAATAGTTGTAAGTATTAAAAACAACAAACAAGAGTAATTTTGGTGTTACATGTTCATTACTTTCAAACAAATGTAGAGGAAAAAGGTAATATGGCTGCTTTGTTTGCGAAAATAATTCTGTAAGAAGTCGGGAGTTTTATAGTTCATAAAACTTCTTCAACTTTTAGTTTTCTTCTAAAGCTTCGATGTTTTCGTATATCTGTCTATGCTAAAGTATACAATGGTGTAGAAGAAAATAATCATAAAGTGACGCATCAAACCTAAACCAAACTTTTAACTTCAGACATACATTATAACATATTTTTATGACAATCTATCAACCCTTAAATAGCATACATGCAAATAAAAGAGTGAATGATTTGCAGAGAAATTTACTCCATTCACACATAGGCTCGGTTACATTTCTCTTTTCTATTAATTAAAAAGAATCTAGCTTTAATTACTTCAGCAATAGCATTTATGAACGGTCTCTTGACTTAACATTTTAGTCTAGAATTTGCCAAAAAGATACTCCTACCTTTACCTTAAGTTATAAATAATGGGCGCATGAATACAAATACACACGTCCTCTGCCTAATAAAGAATTTCATTACACACTTTAGTAATATACATCCGGTGCGTGGAATTCAGATATCAATACTTAATGCTCACCCACATTTGTCACCCACCAAGATTTGCCATTAATAATTCTATTTCACTTTATTTTCCATGCTGAAGGGAAATTACGTTTTCAAAACCCAATTGCCATTCGCACATTTCCACCCCTAGAGTAAACAAGGCGGAAAACACCCTCTGGGAAGAGAGTGTTGAGGCCGCTAAATTTCGAGCAAATAAATGATCATTTCTGTTTTGGCGGCGAACGCTTTCATTTGGGTTAAGCAGATTGCATTAGAAGGCTATCTCTGGAGTGATGGGAAGGGTAGGTGGAAACAGCTATATTCTCAGTGAGACCCTTAAAGAAAACCGGACTTCACTAACTTTGATGAAAATTAACTATTTCTTCGCGAATTACTTCGATCCGCTGGAGGGTTCAAACGCACATACATCCGTTTTACAACTTGAAGTCTTCCCTGTATGACATCTTTTAACCTCCTCGAACTATAGAATGTATCCTAGTATTTTTTCGATTAATTACTGTTATTATTTAGTCATTATTTGTGTTGTGGGAAAAAGTGTCTAATATATTCACAGTGGAACCCTTAAAGAAAATCAGACTTCATTAACTTTGATAAAAATTAACTTTTTCTTGGCGAATCCTCTGGAGAGTTCAAACGAATATATCCGTTCTGCAACATCTTAATGACATCCAACCAGTTTGAACCTTATCGAACTAGAATGTTCCCTACTATTCTTTCAACCAATAAACGTCATTATTTGTGGTGTTGAAAAAAATGTGGGTCGCTTTCGTACAGTAAACTCAAAAAAGTTCTACATCCGCGCGAACCACGTTTTACTTATTTTATGTAAAGTAATTTTTTAATCACATGAGGTTGTTCAAATGCATCCGTTCTTCATCCTGCAGTCTACTCAGTATGACATTTAACCTGTTTTAACCTTCTCGAATGTTTCCTAGTATTCTTTCAACTAATAAATGTCATTATCTGTGTTGTGGGAGAAAATGTGGGATTGCTTTCGTGCAGAATATTTCAGAATTCTGTGAATAGAGGAATTATTTCTCCTGAATATATTGATGGATAATTCAGACATTGGAATATTCTTCCATAATAATATTTTAAAACTCAAAGAGATCTTTAGTGTATCCTCAATTCAATGAGCAATATTTAAATTTCAAAAATAAACGCTTTAAATAGTTATTTAACCTCCTGGTGGTTGTTTCGACACGAGGTATGTGATTAATAAGTACCGTTTCCTTGTGCCTTCTAGAGGGATAAATAGCATGGATTAGATTGCTTTCGATGAACATTCTCGAATTTCAAGTCTAAAAATTTTACCTCTTCGAATCAGATGGTAAAACTCCAACAAGTTCCACATCGGAACCACGTTTTAATTACTTTATGAAAGCAATTTTTTAATCACTTGAGGGGTTCCCACACATATATTCATTCTGTAATCAGCAGTCTTCCCTGTATAACAAATAACTACTTTTGACCTTCTCCACCAATAGAATCTTTCCAAGGATTTTTCCAACCAATGGATGTGGTCATTTCATCATTATGGGTGTGTTGTGAGGTAAAAGCTCGTGACTCTCAGATGGTTAAGATAGAGGGTTCCTATATTTGAGTGAGTTTAATTTTTTAGTCCAACGAATGCATTTGAGATTCAGGGATTTTTACCTTTTTGTCCATGACCCAAAATAAATGAACTTGATTACCATGAATGTGTATTGCAGTAATGCTGTAATAATTCAGGAACAAGCTACCAAAATGTAAATTTTCGATATACGTTATACTTCCAATCAAACCTCATAAGGTTTTAATTTTCATCATGAAAATTTATTCATCAATACTGTTATTCAGCATATATTTTCTGCTTATACCTGCTATTCACCATGTTATCTAATATATATTTTTGGTATCAAAGTACACTTATGATAAAATCAGAACACTACAACATTTCGATAAATAGAACTCAACTAATGCAGTAATTATTTAGGAGCAAGCAACTAAAATGACGTAAATATTTGATATACGCACATTATACTTTCAAACAAATCTCGCTAGATTTTTTTAAATTTGCATCATGCAGATTTATTTTTTAATGCTGTTATTCAGTCGTGTAGCGGAATATTTATAACAGGGGATGCCGAGATTGAATTGGCTCTACTGCAAATGTTGTTTAAATTGTAAAAAGGGGAAAATTCCATTTTCCCCACAGCTATACATCTACAAAGAAATCTCTAGTATCATGATGATAGAAATATCAGTAAGTGATTTTACCCCACAACATCGAAGGATTTTCAAGTGAGTCTAATTTAAACAAACGCAATTGTTCGCAGGGTAATTGATGTAGAAAAACTGTCATAAAAACTGAATTAATTTTCTTTTGGTATCAAAATATATCGCTTATGACAAAATTAGAACACTAATAAAACATTTTGATAGATATGCTAAGGAATGCAGTAATAATTTAAAACAAGCAACCAAGATGTCGTACATTTTCGATGTATGTACATCAAGTAAACTTTTTTCAGTAAATCAAGTATTAGAGATTTTTAAGTTTGCATCATGAAAATTTATTCTTCATTAGTGTTATTCAGTAGAGTAGCGAGTCGTGGATGGCAAGGTTGAATTGGCTCTACTATGAACGATGAGTGAATAAAAAGGTGGTGGTTTTGTTTTTTCAGAGTTGTATATCTAGTCTGCCATGAAATCTCTCGTACCATGATGTTAGAATTGTCAGTACGTGATTCTTGCTTGCACCTTTGAAGAACAGGGAAATTAGTCTTTGTTTTAAATTACCGAAACTGCTTGCAGGGTAACTGGCGTACAAAACTCAAATAGTCTCAGTTCTGAGTGAGTCGACAGTTTGGTTGGTTGGGTTTTATGGTGCATGTGCCATATTTGGTCATGCTGTGCCAAACACAAGGCAGACAACGTCAAGTAATGGACACACACACACAAGGAAACTTTTACTGACACTGAAGAGAAATACACCCAAGGAGGAATCGAACTTCACCGCCTACGACTCACAGGTTGCTAGCGCAGTGTGCCCTACTGAGCTACGATAGCCCGGTCGTCAGTTTGGTAGGTAGTTCATTAATGTCGCACTGGAGCGACACAACTGGCACTGGCTGTCGTCAGTTTATAGCGTAGGACTACGATTTTCAGATCGGAGATAGTCGAGTACTATCCGGACAAACGTGACATTGTCAAGTGTTCACCGGTTCAGAGGAAAATAACTTTTTAATGTTAATTTCAAATCACTATGGAATGTTTGTCCTTCATATAATTGAATAGAACTCGTCAAGAGCTTTAAAGCGATAACCATGCACAGTCGTGTTGCTTTCACGGCTGCCGAAACAGACCAAGTCAAACCACTGATACATCCGAGCAATTTAAAATCTAATTAACTTTCTCACGGTATCAAAATAATCACCCAGTGGGTATGCCCTCTGCGCTAGCAACCCTCGAGTTTTAGGCGGTGCAGGTGCAATTCCTGCCATGCTCCCTGGGTGTATTTCTGTTGTCTGTGCCAGTAAAAATTTCATTGTATGTGTCTATTACTTGACATTGTATGTCTTGTGTTGGCTTGATCGATTGGAGCCAAAAAGTTTTCGAGACATTATTTAAAAATTAATTTTATTGAAACCAACTCGCATTTACAAGCTTACATCCAAAATCAAGACGTCTCATCTCTCACATTATTTCTTCTGCTATCTTTTATACACTCAAGATTAACATAACTTTCTACTTTCATATAAGGCACTATAATTTCAAGTTCTCTGCAGAGGTTTGAGACCGATTCCAACATTTTGTGTCTGGCGCAACATGGCCAAATATGGCCCTTGCGCCATAAAACACCCCAAAACCGACCAAATAATCACCCATGCTAAAATTACAAATCTGATAAAACACACACTAAGTTGAACTAAAGGAACAAAAGACATTGTCAGCAACTTGGCGACAAAATGTTTGGAATGGCGAATGTATCTTACGCGGTTCGGCGAATATGGAGTAGTAAACGAAGTGCGGGCAAAAGTGCACGTTAGAAACAGAAACTAATGTCTCGCTAAGGTAGTTGAATTCACGTCGCACTGGGAACAAACACAACGGGCTACTGGCGACGGTCCGAGATTAAACTCGAAGTGAAAAATCCGAGGACAACAACTCTTAATTTTGAACCACTCAGATCACGCAGTCACATCTGAGCTGGCATCCCACTCTCCAAACTTCCACACCACGCCAACGTGATGACATTTGAGGCTACAGCATATTTAACGTGCACCATCCCCAAAGTACACGACGGCCTTTGGTAGAGTCGAGTAGATTCAGAATTTCGAAAAGGTAGGCGCCGTAGTAGAAAAGGCAGTGTCGCAGATTAGCAACCATAGGGTTGAGAGCTCGCGACTCGATACAACCAAACACCATCCTATACATGGTGGCTGGTGCACGCTAAATCTGTCATGGTCTCAAACGTCATCACGTTGGCATGGTGTTGAAGTTTGGAGAGTGGGGTGCTCGCTTATTGGTACATTTGAATCTAAAACGAATAATTGGACTGTACATTAAGAAATTACATGCTTATACAGAACCTTTCTTAAATTGAATTAAGTTTTTTAAATTTTTTTTATCTAGTTTGAACAAATATATTTTGTGTATAAAACACGCATTGACTATTACATACATTTTATTACTTTTATAATTTTTATGGTGATAAAAAACTGGAATAATAATTAATTAAACTGTTAATACAGAAAAACAAAAATTGTTTCATGAGTAGTATAAGCATAAAAATCGATTTGGATTCCAAATACTTTTTTACTCAACCACTATATTTTTAATTTTTGAAAAAATGTACGCTATTAAACCTTTCACGAATTAAGGGTTGGAGGTGTAATAATACATCGACCTTCTAATGAAACAGATAGAGCATGTGGGCGGAGTCGCTGCCCTCCTGAGATCTGAGAAGGGTAAATCAGGTGGGCCTTAGGAATCGACGTGGGCTGATTGACTATCGAAGAGCAGATTAGTGTTTCTAATCTCGATGGATAATTACTTTAACAAGCCAATAATTTGTACCACATTTGGATTCATGCTTTTTCCCACAACCACATGATAAATCTTCAAAACGAGTGACTGAAAAAATAGCACGAAGCTGCTCCGTTTATTTCATTAGGTCGATGGTGGATAAGTGTTTGAAACACTTGTCCACAAATTTTCTTAGAATCCCACTTGGTCCTCAACGGCCTATTTCAATTGGGGTTAGCATAGCCCCTTCCGAAGATTCCTTCAGTACCCATAGGAAGAGGTAACGCCCACTTTGTGGGAGAATATGATCTAACCCATTAAAGAACCCTCGAAATCATCATCCACGTCAGTGCCCGCAGAAATTGGCTAAGTTCGATGAACGTGTAGCGTTCAAGTATATTTGCAGATGACATTGTGCCATTTTTATTTATCTGCATTATGTACCGAACACGACTCTTGAAAACGCTGGACGGAAAAGAAACACCAGATCTAGAGCACTGATAACCGTCCGACCGCACGTTCTGTTGCTTCGTTTCCTTTGTATTTTCTTATTTTAGGCTGTGCCAGAAACAAATGTTGCTTTTCACGTAAAATGTCCTTTTTAAGCGTAACAAACAGCAACTAACTGATAGCGAGCAATAATCGCGACTTAATCGAATATGCAATAGATATGATTTCTGTCAATTTGCATGATATGCCCTAAAATATTTTGTTCAACTTTCAATTCAATTTTATATAAAAGGTGAGGTAACATTGCATAAGTTGCAGTATAAATCGAATTGATGACAGTTTAGAACCTTGTTTACGTTCATATGTGAAATATATTTTCAATGAACATGAATGTGTTTTACAATACATATATCAATATAAAATATTTATAATCCTGTCTTCTCTCCAAGCAGGTTCTAGTCTGAAAACATCAAAAGATAAAAAATTTAGGATAATCATATTTTGTTGAGTTTTCCTTTTCAATTAAGTTCTAAGATCTAAGCAATTTAATACATGAATTTTTGCAATTTAATACATGCAAAATATTGCAATTTAATACATGTTTTCCACATAGCGTGACTCAAGAAAGGATTCCTTTTCAATTAAGTTCCATATACAACTGCTGGATCTAAGAACTTTTCAATTCTTGTTTTGTACATAACGTGACTCAAAAAGGTATTCCTTTTCAATTAAGTTCCATAAAAAACTCCTGGATCTAAGAATTTTTTAGTTCTTGTTTTGCACATAACGTGACTCAAAAAATGTATTGGGGCACTGAAAATATTCAAAATATATAAAACAAACAGCAATATATAAAAAGCAGTTGCTATTATATTAAAACTAAATATTTTTCAATCAGTACTTTAAGATTGAGCTAAATGGACTGTAAAGATTAAAATAAATTGAAAATAAACAAATAAAATATAAGTCACTGAAAGTACGGATCGAAAAAATATTGAACAGTCTTGGAATAAATATATAAATTCTAAGAACTATCTACTAAAGTATAATTTAAGACTTTAAATCCGAAATTCGTACTTTCAAGTATTCACAAAAAAATTGGTCAGAAAAAATGAGATTTTTTTTCGATGCTAGGAAACTTACAGTTTTCCTTTGGAGTGGGAAATGTGAGATGTCAGTTAAATGTTGAATGAAAGCAAGTATACTATTCATAATACTATTTTCAGGTATCAGACAACAAATTTTGATTGAAATCAAACTAAGAACTGGGCGTCCAAAGTGGATCAGTGAATGTGAAAAGAGGCGTATCATGAGGAATATTCGTTATATTCTTAAGACTATACAAGTTGAATTAACCTTTGAAGCCCAACGAGTATTTAAAAAAATCTCCTTAAGCTAAAATTCTTAGAAAATTCGTCGTTCATGTCCGAATATCTAGAGAAAAAGACACAACTAAAGGGAATCAAAGGACTTTCAGAGTAAATAGAACTAGATAAATGGCCTACAATAATACTCTTCGAGAAATCTGTAACTCGATTATATTTACAGGTAATTGAATTAACGTCACACTGGAGCAATATAACGGGTTATTGATTATATTTACGGAGTAATCTAAATTCAATATTTTTAAAGTGATGGAAGCCCAATACTGAACATAAAGTGAAATCTCTTACTCCCCAATAAGACATGGTGATTGATGTTAGATTATTTATTATTTCTTTTTAATAGCTAGATTAGTGCTTTCTTGTTGGAATTAATATTTTATTGATTGTAAAATGGTCAAATTTATGCATTTAAATATTCTGAAAATTTTTTTAAACTGACAACAAATAGGAACAGTCGCGGAAAAAACGAACCTTGGTGATATTAAAAGCATTTCTGAATCGATTTCTGTCAAAATATAACAAGGTTGCTATTCATAACTTTTGAATATTAATTCAATAATTAATATTACAAACTAAAAATTATTTAAATATTAAAACATTACATATATTTTGTTTGTGTACCTTAATAGGCAGCATGCTACAAAATATCAGAGCTATACGAATTTTTTTAGGAAGATATCCATAAAAGTATGGGAAACTGATTTAACATTAGAAGCTCCAAACTTTCTGTATTCATGAATGACATGAAACTTGGTATCTGAAGTTAAATAATATAGATTTGAAATTTTGTGTCAAAATAGGGGCTTTCTATTGGAAATTATGAAGTTGGTGCTCAATTTAATATGAAGACGGCCTCATGCAAATATTGTGCATTTATATTAAGAAGACATTATTCCATTTCGAATGCCATCGTTGAATTTGCTCTACTGTTAAAATTGTTTTAATGAAGAGGGGTGTTTCCTTTTTTTGCGCGACTGTACAATTTAAAATTTTGAACTTTATCGGGATGACGATCCAACACATAACGTTCATGTTTGTAAATTATTAGATCCCTATATCAAGTCCAAAGTCATCATAACTGCTGTACTTAGTCGAAACTTCAATCCTACTGCAAATACTTGGGATTATTTGTAATATGCAATTAACATATTAAAAATTTCTTACGAGACTTAACTTTGAAAATAACTTCTTAAATAGAAAAAGAGCACCGATAATTAGTAACCATCATTTAAAATCAATGCTAAATAGATTCAGAGAAGTCATCAAATGTAAATTAGGTCCAAAAAGAGGTACTCATTTTATCATTAACTGTTTTAAAAACTCATTCAATCCAAAGCGCCCCAATGCTTTTTACTTTTATTTTAATTATGAATATACGATAAACAAAATTATGTATTCCTCTATTATTATTTTATTTAATTTTTGCTTGGATTTCGTTTAGTCCTTGGATGCTTTTTGTAACGAAAAAATTTACTTTAAGAAAAATATGTATATTTGTTTCATGAAATTATTGAAAATTGGTTGTGCCCCAATACTTTTTTGACTCTCACTGTAGATGATAATTATAACTATGTAAGAAAGATTTCAGAAAAATCGTCGACGTTGCAGATATTCTTTTCACAAATAAGATTAATACTTCTTATGAACTTCACCCAAAAAAGCAAAAATTATTTTTTTTCAAATTTCAATTTCCTTTTAGTGTATTGTTTTTATGTTATTAATGCAGTAAAGCCAATTTTTGTTGTGAATTTTAAATAAGGCTGCCAAAAATGCCTGGTACCATATGGTACCGTTAGGCTTTTAAGGGAGCAAAATAGGGAGTTCTGCAGTTTTTTCCTACGTCTATATAAATGGTAACAATATCTATTTACCGTTTTGTGAGCTAAAAAATGTTACAAATTATGAATGTATGATTTTGTACATATAGTTATACAAACAACAAACACCAAATTTAAGAATTATTTAGATGCACATAAAATATTTTATTCTACAACAGAAAGAAATTTTCTGTACAGAAGAAAAATACCAGTCTTAAGTCTTACTATCTAAACTCTGTCATTCCACAAACCACTAGTTTTGTGATTTAGTGTGAAAGCCAGCAAAGCAATTCGCACAAAAGCATTGTATCATATACTCGTAATCCAAACACTGTTCTACCTTGCTGTTCTGAAATAATTTTAACTGTAGAATACACATTAGAATAAGCTTGTTCATTTTGTCGTTAGGACCTATTTTAGTACAGTGGATGTATCTCATAATTTAAATAAAGCTAAATAAATTTCTCGACGCATTGCATTGTACAGAGGCTGTTCGGACATTTTTGAACGATTTTGATGAGCTGTAAAAAAAATTCTATGCTATGAAAGAATTTTATTTTCACAGTAGTTAAATAGTTAAAGTATAACTTATCGTCTGCTAACTCAGAGTTTTGTTTACTTTCAAAATGGCGCTTTTAAAATAAGCAATGGATGGAAGGCTATGTTTCCTCTCTTTCCCAAGAGAATTATGTTTATTCAATTATTCAAAAACGCTGTAAAAGTCATGGTTTTTCGACATCTAAAGGTATGATAAGTAATATTATTAATGAGAAAGGAAAAAAACGTAAAAGTGGAAAAATACTTCCAAAAAAAGAAAAAAAATTCTGAGAATATTTGAAAGGTAAGATCTTTAATTTTAAAAGAGAATCCGCCAAGTCTATAGACTATAGCAAAGACTATAGCAAAGTGAACGTGAGAACTTTCTCTAAGAGATTTATGATTGTTGCCGGTTTTGAATATAATGGAAAATTAAAAGTAAAAAGAGGGGGAAAATGTAAAAATCAACTCCCACATATTATCAAGACCCTATTTTATCCCCAATATTCAAAAAGAAATACCATATTTTTACCCATACTGCCAACAATCAGTAGAACTGCATCAGGGTAAAGCAAGCAGACACACATCTAAATCGACTATTAAATTCTTAGAAAAAATGGAACAAGAAACTGGTATCAAGTCAATACCCTTTACTGATATTCCTGCTAAATCTCCAGATGTTTCACCCATGGATTTTTGTGCTTTTGGACTTTTAAAAAGGGCATTATCGAAACGACGACCGACAACCACTCAAGGGCTGGAAAACTGTGGAACAAGGATGGGACAAAATATCACTGTCGATACTACAAAAGTCATTATTATCATGGAAATTAAGGTGTAGAAAGATAGTTAACAATAAGGGCAATCAAATGGAACATTTAAAACACAAAAATTTCATGTAAGAAATTGAGCTTCAGTCCATCAAAATCGTTCAAAAAATGTCCGAACAGCCTCTGTATAATGGATCATTTCAAAGATCTGGTGTTCTTTCCGAAAAATGTTTTTTACCAGGTGCAGTATTGTACCCACGAAGAAAGAATTTAAATGATATCTTTCTTCTGCGCTGAGATATGAAAGATTGATGAACTGGTGACCAGACAAATTATCCATAAGGCCACCTTTGTTTTCTTCTGCTGGTTCAGACATCAGGAGGTACAAAATGAATGCCTTCTGTCTCTGAATATGAATACTGCTCATCAAATCGTAAAACCTCAGAGAGTATTAAACTCCTGAAAAATGAAACTATTATTCAATATAATTTTATGTAAGTTTAATTTCTCACAAAAATCTGATTGAGAAGAGGGGAATGGGTCAAAAATTGTTGCAAAAGTATTAATATTTAGAAGCAAAACCAGTATATTTAGTTGAATGTTTGTCTTGTAAAGAGCAATAATGAGAATTTCATATCTTCTCCCATCTCCCCTGAGATGAAATATCGGTGAACTGGTGACCAGACAAATTATCCATAAGGCCACTTCGTTTTTTTTTGCTGGTTCCGACATCAGGAGGTACAAAATGAATGCCATCTGTCTCTGAATCTGAATACAAATCGTAATCATCAAATCGTAACAGAGCCTCTTAGAGCTTTGAACTCCTGGAAAATGAAACTATTATTCAGTATAATTTGATGTAAACCTAATTTCTCACAAAAATCTGATTGAGGAGGGGATTGGGTCAAAAAGAGTTGCATATTTAGAAGCAAAACCGAAGGAACTTTCAACCCTTAAATCTCCTGGTGGTTGTTTCGACGATGTATTTCGACATTAGCAAAACTATTAGCGGATCTTAATAGACGAGTTACCTCATCATTAGAGGATAGCTGACAATACGAGGTATCTCGTCATTAGCAGAATTTGTCTGATCTTGATGACGAAATCTCATTAGTAAAATTTGGTTGATCTTGATGGCTCGTCACTAGAAGATAACTGACAAGATCTTGATCTCGTCATCATAAAAAAATCGGCAATATCTTGATGGACGAGATACCTCGTCATTTGCAAAATTTTTCTGGTCTTGATGATGAGATATCTCATTAGCATAATTTGTCAGATTTTGCTGGACGAGATATCTCGTCATTATCAAAATTCGTCAGATCTTGATGGATGAGATATCTCGTCGAAACCAATTTTAGGGTTTCACTGACTGAATGAGTATTATGATTATGACCGCTTTCTCATTCACTAACAAGGAAAAATGTGAATTTGAATCCCAATTAAAATTGAAATCCGATTTATGAAAATCTAATTCCAATTATATTTCCTTATCTGCGACCAGCTCTGCTCTGCCTAGCGTTAAAAGGGATGCCATAATTTGAATCCTATAACTCTAGTCCCGTTTTCCCAAAATAGAAAAAAAGAAAATTAATTAATAAAAAAAATTGGTGGCTAATAAAGGCATAGGCCTCCGTTCATTAACAAGTTCGAAGTTCCTGTGAAGAAAAAAATGAATAAAATGAATAAATGGGAAATAGGATAAGCACACTATGAGAAAATTCGTATTTTTTAATGATGCCACAAGAGGGAAAAAAACATGTTAGCGCTCTAATTACGTATCTAAATGGGACATGGATCTTTCAGTTGCCATAAAAGCTTTTTTATACGTGATTTAATTACCACCATTTTTGGAGTGAAACGACAGTTTTTAATATAAGTAGTTTTAAATGTACTTAATTTCAGTATTCAATTAATGTCAGCACATGCATTTGACACGTAGATGCAAATAATATTAAGAGCTTTGAATTACATTCAGAGTCTAAAACGCTTGAAGAGGAAAATTCATTTTTCAAGAAATATTTTGAATTTTAATTAGATTTTGTTCTGATTAACTTTAGAAATGTACTTAGCTCTTTAAATAATGGATAGGAATTGAAATGAGTTCATTGTAAAGTAAATTGAGACTTATTCCTTCAATGACCTAGGAGCAACGGTCAGTAGCTGGAGGAACTGACCAAGACGTTACATGAAGGATAAAAATGCTCAAAATGCATTAAGAACACTTTATGAAGTTTAGATCAACCCTCCAAGGGGTTTCGACGAGATTTCTCGTCGAACAAAATCTGCTAATTTCGCTAACGGTGGTATATCTCGTCATCGAGATATTACCGATTTTTTGATGATGACGATGTCAAGAGATCTGGTTATTATTTTCGATTGACGTGATATATCGTCCATCAAGATCCTGTCAGTTTTGCTAATGACGAGATGCCTCATCGAGATATACACCAGGAGGGCTAAATATTACTCTGAAGTTGCAAATGCAAGTTTTTAATGCAATAGTAAAATCTATATTGCAATTTTTTTTAACTATGCCCTCCCAATTTGAGCTCATAGGGAGAAGTGCTTTAGAAATCACAGCACCAGAAGAGGGGAATTGTGAACCACTTGGTGTGAACCACCAACCACCTTGAACCACCAACATTAACACACCCTGGTGCACCACAGGGTGTGTGTTAATGTTGCACTTCACATACATACATTCAAGGCAACCCGTTTATAGAGACCACATATTCACTCCAGACGACAAACCTTATCGCGATAGGTAGGTATTTTAATTAACGTCACACTGGAGCAACACAACGGGCTATTGGTGATCAATCCCTAAGGGAAAGATCCGAAGACAACACCACATAATTTTGAACCACGATCAGATGACGAGGCAACACCTGAGCCCCACTCTCCAAACTTCCACACCACGCCAACGTGAGGACATTTGATGCCAGATTTAACGGTTACCAGCCCCCTTTGTACAGGGCTGTGTTTGGCTGGATTCGAACTCGCAACCTTCCGTTCGCTAATCCGTTACTCTTCCAACCGTACTTTATGTACGTAGTACTTTAATGTTTATTACGTATGTGCAGAGCTTTTAGAGTATTTTTGGAATTATATATTGATTAAGTAAATGTCAGAAGGAAGCTATGAAATTATACCTAAATTGGTCAAATTCTCTGTGACAAAGAAAAATTAGTTTAAATTATAATGAATCAATCAATCATTTTGAACAATCGTTGATAGTTTAACTAAATAATGAGAAAAATGTTTAATTGTGGGAAAAACATTTCAAACTTTCTGTTTTTGTAGCATAAAAAATTTTAATATTTCAACTCTAAAACTCAAAAAGTCATAAGGTGCAAACAGGAATCCCTTTTCGAGTAAAAACGTTGTTAAACTTACTTTTACATGCAAAAATTACATTTGGACACATTATATACGACTAAAATAAATGATAAATTCGGATATATGTAAATTTATATTTTTCATTTCTCCTGTCTCTGATTTTGTGGATTAGCCCCATTAAATTTGACTCGTTTTGATTTTTGTGGCATAATAGCAAAGCTTCTCGTCTTTGTGACCTGTTGATTTTTCAGGAAGCAATAGACTTGGCCGACCAGAAGATGTCGATGGTTCAGGTTACTATATTTCCCAGACAACATTTTTTTTCCTGTTAGGCAGAATTATTAAGAATGAAGTACTTCTTGTGCCAAAAGTTTTGATACCATCTTTCGTCGAAATTGCGACATAAACGACGAACTTTTTCCTTTATTAGTTGCTCATTTGATGAATTAATATTCTCACCAATCGTGTTCAAACACAATTAAAAATTATTGAGAACATCTTATCTGTGTCTCTTCCTCGCAACCAGATTTCATAAAGATCATCCTTAAAATGATGCATGTCTATAAGAAACTTAAATGTTGTCAATGATCGCAAATAGTCACAGGAAAATTTTGCATGAAATTAAACATTAATAAAAACTAGATTCAACCGTGCAAAAATAATTACCGCCAGACACTGCCTTTTAAAAAAGTTCTTAAAAAATGATTTGAGAAGATTGGATAAAGCACGGCCAATGAACCTCAATGTTTTGGTTAAATCTTATCTGCTTTTCTACTCATTTGTTATGTTCATTAAATCTTGTAATTTTAGTTAAATTTTTTCCACTGTTTTTCTTTGTTAAATAAACTTACTTCTGTTATCCCCGTGTTGTACTTCTGTGGCGCACGGTAAGTTTGCGTTTGTTCAATAAAAAAGCACCGCCCTTTTTTTATGTTACTTTAAATATTCGTATTTATATATTACAAAACAAAATTACTCCCAAATAATTTCAGTTGCACCTTAAATACTATGGGTAGATTTACGGTTTCTGTTGGTTTATTAAAAATACATACTCACAGGATAATAAAGCAACTTACTGTATGCCAAAATATTGAAAAACAAAGTAACATCACACTTTTAAACTTGGTATACGCTCGACGACTTTCAGACGCAACCCTAAAACTTCCAAAACAAATACCAAACAACCCTCCCATTACACGGAAATGAAACAATCGAAAAAACGGTGTAAGGCCTTGACCTTCAGATTCTTTACTTTCACTATTAGTGCATGTCTAAGTTCATTCTAATAATCGGATTTGGACCAAGAAATCGGGTCTTAGGAATAACTCATAGTGCGACTTCTCAACTTCCTGATCACCCTCTACTAAATCTTCGACCAATTGTTGCTTGTGTTGGTCGGTAAGTTATTTGGGTACTCATCTTGCACACACCTTCCGGTACCCTAGGTTTTCATGTTCAATAGTATGGCTCAGATTCAATGCTGATGTTCAACAATTGAGCAAGTTCCCCAACCAATTTCCATCCTTCTTTGTGATCATTATATAACCTAGCCAACCAACCGAAAACGATAGGTGTGATAAAGAGTTGGCGGTTGAAAACCATCCACTGCGATCGCCATTCATGCTTTTGCATACGACAGCCTTCCAACGGGCTATCACACTTTTTCAAAAATCGACTGACCCAAGGTCGACTGCCTTCTCATCGCAGCCGTCGGTTTACAAGTGAAACACACTAAATCAAAATTTCCGAGATGTGAGTTTTTGCTTTCCTAGACCAGAATATAATCTTTAGACTGGCGAAGTTCACTAATTCACTTTTGCTTTGCATAAAGGTCAGATTTCTCCTTGAGAAACACACTTAGTGAGTGCAACATAACATGTAGAATTTTTTTCATTCTCTAAGAACTATGTTTTTTGACTTGGTGCCTTTCTCTTGTCAAAAAACCGATGATGTATGAGATCATTATCAACTCTGGATTATTAATCCTTTTTCACAAAAAAATCAAGGAAACAATACAATAGATAAGAGAATCTCTTTTTGCGGGCGTGGCATTTCCTTACTCATGTTTATTTAATCTTAGATCTCATGGAAAAAATAACTGTTCAAATTAGATAGAAATAGATGTCCCATACTGATAACATTTGCTCCTTCTGTCGTCGTATAAATTAATCGTCGTATAAGTAAGTACAGTCTTAGAAACATTAAGCAATACAGCTAAAAAAATGTCATCACAAACCGGTGCCGATGTTTCAATAACTAATTTTAAACAACCTTCGAAACCTGTTATTATCACTTTCATGCAAGCAGTTAACGATTCGTGTAACAGTATGAGAGTCATTTTCTATCAAGTTAAATGCTGGTGGCGGTAGTGTTTCTGTCACGCTTTATTTTTCAAATACTTATTTCAGCACTTCAATAAAAATTCTAAAGAATAAATTCCGAATTCATAAAACACTTGATTGAACTCTCAGCGCCAATTAAATTAAACTCCAAACGTCACCAAAACGATATTTTAAGGTAACACCAATATGTAACATGAGAACACATTTGGGTAGCTGAAGTAAAATCGCATTTCGTCTAGCTTGTTTTTGGCACTGAAAATCCCTCTCATACAATATGGATAGCAGCTTTCTATGCACCAGACATAACAGCCAATTTTCAAGATACTTGCAGTAAATATTGTTCAACAATATTTTCCAAAGCTATGTGCAAAACATTACTTTCGAAAGAGGACGTTTGTTTCAAGTGAAGTGGTCTAATGTTACGTTCAACTATTTGTTATCAACTACAGTATCTGTATATGGAAAGTGAATTATTTTCTTGTTTGCAAGGCTAATTGATTACGTTAAAGTTCTCTCCCAGCCTTCATTTATCTTCTATCTATTTGGGGGCTGGTGAATGTCAAATCTGTCGGGACCTCAAATGCCCTCACGTTGGAGTGGTGTGGAAGTTTAGAGAGAGGTGCCAGCTCAGGTGTTGACCTCGTCATCTGACCGCGATTCAAAATTACGAGGCGTTGTCCTTCAATCTCTCCCTTAGGGATGGATCACGGACCGTTGCCAATAGACCGTTGTGGTGCTCCAGTGCGACGTTAATTAACTACCGACCTATTCCTTCCCGGAAAGCGAAGACTACTTCTGCTAACCAAAATGCTCTCGCATGATACCGATCAGCACGGTCAGATGACCAGAAGTCGTGTTCGAAAACAAGACAATGATGTCACACGTTCGGAATACATAGAAACACTTCCTACACTTAGCTTATAGCCTACATTTCGTCACTACTTCTGTAAAGCGAAATATAGGTGATGTCACATGTCACCTACATTTAGCTTTACAAAAAATGCCTCATTTACTATCGACTGCAGTATTATTATTTGCTTCATGGGGAATTGTCATATTACGATTTGCTTTAAAATTCTCCCATACCTTCTGTTTATCTCTTATATATTGTTTCTTTCCCTCATCCATATGAATTCATATAATTTTAAATACTTATTCTAAAACACATGTGGTCTGTCGCTGTTCATTTCAGAAGGCAAAGAATTTTTTCAATTCATTTTATGCAGCTGAGTTCAGCAAATACTGAATTAATTGGGAATGTATTATCTTGAAAACTTAGATAAGTAATGGAAATAGTTATGCCAAAGACGAAAAAAAATGGGTGATTTAATTTAAAAAATTGTATTTTTTAAATATCTTTATTGGTAACCAAAGTGCTTGAAATAGCGATAAATATTCAATTAAGTAGCAAACCTTGCAACTAGGTCAGCAGTTTGTTAACGATCGCATTAATTAATAATGTAAGAAGGATTATAAAAACTTAAATATAGTATTAATATAACGTTATTATTCAAACTTTTTTACCTTCTTTGCTTATGAATTATTTAAGTTTTTGAGAACTTTTAATATGAAGATAGTTTTTCTGATACGTTCCATTTTTTATTCTATTTTCGATATCTTCATTTTTTCATTGAAACAAACTGCTTTTGCTGTAAAGTTATTTTTACAAAACCCATATACTTTACAATATCCCGCCGGATAGCCCGGTTACTAGAGTAGTGGATTGGCAACAGGGAGGGTTGCGATTTCGAAACTCGATCCATCCAAATACCGCCGTGTACGGAGGGGCTGGTGCACGTTAAATATAGTGTGACCTCAAATGTCATTAGGTTGACGCGGTGTGGATGCTTGGAGGTGCCAGCTCAGTTGTCCTCGTCATCAGACCGTGGTTCAAAATTAAGAGGCGTTGTCTTCGGGACTGTCCCAATAGCCCGATGTGTTGCTCCAGTGCGACATTGTAGGCCGCAGGTTTGATTCCTCACTGGGTGTATTTCTCTCTTCTGTGTCAGTAAAACTTTCATTGTGTGCCTTTCTATAACTTGATAGTGTAGGTAGTGTATGCCCTTGCGCCTGGGGCAGCATGGCCAAATATTGCCCTTGCACCATAAAACCCCAATAAACAAACCAGTGCTGACAATGATTCAATCACTTATCTCAGTTTCATATCTTACAATATCTTGCAATTTTCGAATGACCTAACCTAAATTAATCAAAGTTTCATACGAAAGTTCTGGAGAAATAAAATGTGGGAACTAAACCAGCATCATGTAAAGACATAATTTCTCAAGTCATATTTTAAAAGTAATAAGAATCTCCAAATCTCATGCATTTGTGCGTGGTTCAGTACAGCATTACCAGATATGTTTCTTATCTACGAAATCGATTGTTAATTTTCTGCCATTGTATAAATTGTAATTAAAGGTATACATACGCAACGTTT
This sequence comes from Meta bourneti, assembly GCA_933210815.1. NCBI lineage: Eukaryota > Metazoa > Arthropoda > Arachnida > Araneae > Tetragnathidae > Meta > Meta bourneti. The sequence goes on along the minus strand of OW119926.1, from coordinate 77,385,228 downwards.
TACACAGCTGTCTAATTCGCGCATATATAAGATTACTTAATTTTGCATGTAAACAGGGTATTAGAACATGAGTAACATTGTGTTTTAAAGGATGATTCTAAATTCCTTGGTAAACTTTAAAGGTTAGTAGGGTGCATCAAAATAAATATTTTTTGTCAATGAACGTTCCGCCTTCCGCCTCTCCGACGCACATCCCTTAACACACCATTTTAGTAACGACGTAAACCCTCTATCCAACAAAATTTAAATCCTTAGATCATTTATAATAGTTTACGAGATATGTGTCGATTTCTGAGTCAGATACCGCTGTGTGCATTTTGCATAGCTTTGGCTATGTCGATTTTTTTCTCCATGCAAAGCTTTTCTTCAGGATTGTAATCGATGGTTTGACGAGCAGCTGCTATTACAAGGCAGGTGAATATATGACGAAGTGTGAGTTCGACGCCCAGACAGTAGTAACAATGCTTATACGTTCTAATTGCATCACTGTTGATTTTCATGCTTTTAAAATGTCCTGTTCTCAGTCTGGATAGTGTGATGGGTTTTTTTATCGGTGTTAATTTCACAAATGTGTTGTTTTAGTTTAACTTTACTAAAGCATTAGTATCAGTAAGAATTATTGGGGTTTGGTAATGATAATTAACGTCGCACTGGAGCAACACAACGGGCTATTGGCGACGGTCCGGGATCAATCCCCAAGGGAAAGATCCGAGAATAACAACATGAAATTTTGAACCATGGTCAGATGACGAGGACAACACCTCAGGCAGCCCACTCTTCAAATTTCCACGCCAAGCCAACGTGAGGAAATTTGAGGCCACGACAGACTTAACGTGCATCAGCCAGTGTACACTACGGCCTTTGGTTGGACCGAGTTTCGAATTCGCAACCCCTCCTGTTGCTAATCCGTTACTCTTACAATCGTGTTACCGTGGTTCTATATTGGAGTTTGTTCAGCATTTAATTCTGACTTCCTTTGCCAACCTGATTTGCAGCTTCATTTCTTTCAATGTCCAAACGTGCTGTAATCCACTGAAGAGTGCAGCTTTTCTCCAAACACATGAGTTGGCGCAGAAGTAAATGGACGCCTTGGGACATTTTGAGTTGCCATTTGCAATTGCTTCTAAAGCAGATCTGGAATCGCTAACGATAATAATTCTCTCTCGGCAATTCGGGAATATTTTAATTTTCTTTGTCGATAGAGTTTTCGAAGAGACCCCTATACCGAACCGACTTACCTAGTAATTTTGAATCACGGTCAGATGACGAATTTAAATTATGACTGATCATAGCTTTTGCTAGTCTTCCACCCCCTGCTCGTTCCCTCTCCTCTATTCCCGTCATCTTACCTTGGTTCAAAATAACGAGATGTTGTCCTCGGATTTTTCCCTTTGGGACTGATCCCGGATTGTCACCAATAGCCTAATGTGCTGCTCCAGTGCGACGTTAATTCAACTAGCTACCTCGACAATCCCCGAAGATTCCTACAATCGTAACTAGTTTGAGGTTCGAAGCATGGTCGCTAAAATTGAGATTCGATGCGCCCCAGTATCAAAATAGTTGACAATCTTATTATTAGATAAAATATATCAATTTAGAGAATATAATTTGATACGTGGCAGAAAGAAACTCATCAGAATTGGGACTTTAACGACTTCCTGGTGGTTGTCTCATCGAGGTTTCTCGCCATTAGCAAAACTGATGAGATCTTGATGGACGAGATATCTCGTCATTAGAAGAAAACTGACCAGATCTTGATCTTGTCATCATGAAAAAATGTATGATACATTGATGACGAGGTATTTCTTTATTAACAAAATTGGTCAGATCTTGATGGACGAGATATTTTGTTGAAACCACTTGGAGGATTAAGACACACTTGAAGACAGGCTTGTGGCAGATATCCAAAAATACTATCGTCCGATCCCAAGAAGAATCTATGGATGTAATTGCCGTCAATATTCCATTCGTCTAGTTGCTGATAATTTTTAATCAGCTTTTTCACATTTTCTAATCTCTCTCTCAGTTAAATAACTTTTTTAACATTAGGACAATCCATTTGTTTGGGGTTGCTATAAAATCAGTAGATCTTTATGTAATTTTTGAAAAAAATCTTTAAATTAAGCAGCAAGCTCCGAAAAGTTCACACAAAACATGTTTCGATGTTATTAAATAAAATCATTACGCCGTATAAGCACCGTTTATCCCTCTAAATTCACTTTTTCCTGTTTCTTCTTTTCATCTTTCAATTTTCTCTAAAGATTCATTTGCTAATTGGTTGTTTGGTTGCTTTTGTTTTTTATGACATGATGGCCATATTTGGCCAAGCTGCACCAAACACAAGGTAACGTCAAGTAAAAACCATATGCTACTTGATTATGTCTTCTTACGTTATGAATGAAAAATTTAACTGCACAGAAACTATTTCTTAAAATACGAATTTAAAATATTCATCGCATGTTTTGAATCCAGTAAAAAGTTTGCTTACTTATTTCTCAAAAATTTCAGTCGCCAGTGGAATCAAGCGAGTTGTACTCAAGTCGTCATAAATAGAAATTAAGCGTTTTCGCTGCTGGGAGGCCGTTATACTTGCCCAAGTATTCTATGCTCATCGCAATTCAACTTCCAGCCAATATGACCCTTGAGCAAGACCCTGGAATGGACCAATGTTGATCTCGATTTCATAACAAAAAATAAATCATGATTAGAGACCAGTTCTGATTTTCAAAGCTATCTTTTACCCTGAAACAAAAGCAGTCATTGCATTACACCAGGGTCTTTCTCACGGCCAAAGATATGTAAATTAAGAAGCAGTATTAATGTCTTATTAACCCACCAAATGTTTCAACGAGATATCTAGTCCAAGATCTGGTCAATTTTAATAAGGATATAAGATCTCGTCTAAGGGGAATCAAGATTCAAGCAGTAAAGCAAATTGTTGCTTGTACAGAACTGGTGACAGTTTGGAACAGATTTTTGCACCAGAAGCTGGACATTAAAGGGCCAGTTTAGTTTCCGATACGAAGATAAATCATCAGGAGGGTTAACAAACCAGGACGTAATTCATAACGATTACTCTCTTAGGAACAAACTGTCATCAAGGAGTGCTATCCAATCCATCGTCTTGTTTTTAGATAAAAAGATACCATAACACTCGCAGAGATTGGTTAATGGAAGATCCCTCATCACATATTTCGGTTCAGGCATCGTCCTCATCGAAATATTTTTTGGCCAACTACGCGCTATACACTGATCCGGAAGACCTACTTCTATGGTTTCATTCGACTTTCCATGCTGAAGAGAACACTCAGATGTCAAGATTTTAGAACAGAGAAATAAAAAAAAGGCTACAAAGCAACTGATGGAGGTTGCAATTATGGACATTGAAAAATGCTTGTAACAGCAGAATTTCTGGGAGAAGCTTGTAGACTCAGGTTGTCTATTTTGAAGTGGATAAGGTTCGAACTAAATATACCTTAAGTATAACCTTATTTTTCTGACCAAAATAATCGAATTCTTTTTTTAATCAAACCTCGTATATGTAGTCTAGTAAGTAATTTTTTTATTGAACAAAAATAAACTCCCCGTGTACCACAAAAGTACAACACGGGGCTTACAGAAGTAAGTTGATTAATCAAAGAAACAGTAGAATATGTAATTTAACTAAAATTACATGATTCGATTAACTTAAAAAAATTAAAGAAAAGCAGATTAGATCCAACAAAAATATTGAGTTCCACAGGTCATGTTTTACCCAATCATTTCAAATAGCTTTGAGGGCACATTCTGGAATTATAAAATGCAGGATAACTGAAAAGCAACTGATCCACATCTTGTGGCTGCTTATTTGAACAATCGCACTGATCATTAGTCCGAAGATTAAACCTATATAGGTATTTCGGAAAATTTCTATGGCCAGATAAAAATTGCGTAATTGCAAAGTTTGTGAAGAAAAATAATTCTTACTTCAATCTCTATATGATGAATAGTGGAACGAAATTTTTTGGTGACTAGTTTGGTATTTAATAATTTGAAGTTTTTCTTTGCGATTGCAGAGGAAACACTTATGAATCTGTGTGCATCTCTTAAATTTTCACTAAAAATCCAACAAACAACTCATCAAAGGTAATTTTAAAATCCAATTGACTAGAAAAGGGAAAGAGACTGTTAGCATTTAGGTAGGTAGTTAATTAACAAACACTGGAGCAACACAACGGGTTATTGGCGAAGGTCCGGGAATGATCCCGAAAGGAATGACCCGAGAACAACACTTTGTAATTTTGAATCACGGTCAGATGATAAGAACACCAGAGCTGGGACTCTACTCTCCAAACTTCTACACCACGCCAATGTGAGCATATTCGAGGCCACGACAGATTTAACGTGCACCAGCCCCAGTGTACGCGACGGTCTTTGACTGGACCTAGTTTCGAACTCGCAATCCTTCGGTTGCTAAACCGTTACTCTTCCAAATCAGCTACCGTGGCCCCGAAACTGCTTAGAGATAATTTCACGTAGGAAGACCATACTTCAAAAATTGACCTGTAAATATAATTTTATTTATTAAAAATTTACAACATTGATTATCCTTCCTTTGCTGCGCATTACATATATCAGGAGGGTTGTTAACCTACCTTACAATTAACATTCATGAATCTGTCCAAAAGCAAATAAAACACAGCATCAGATTAAGCCAATTAAACTGTTGTTGCCTCAAAAAACCTGTCCGGACATTATCTTGACATTGTTAAAAAGGAATATATCTACATTTCAAAAACAGAGAACTCAATAATGATGCTCGTAAAATAGAAATACGAAATAAATATCGTTTACCTTTCAAGAAGTAATTAGAAAAGGGAATAGCTGTTTTTACTCTTGCGATTGGAACTTGGAAGCTTAGGGCTTAGAAATAGGTTTGGATTATTATTACTTCGCTCAAAACACTTCAGAACGCAGTGATAATCGATTCATTAAAACGGGAAGAACCAGAATTCCCAGGAAAGAGCTTTAAAGAAAGAGATTAATGGAAGAAAATTTAATTCCTTACTTTCCAATTTTATTTTAATAATTGGAAGGTATTTTCGTTTTTTAACGATCTTCGGAGGAGGTTGACGATGGTAATTGGGTTTCTGCGATTGCATATTAAGAATCTCTGGATTGCAATTTAAATCAATCGGGACCCCCTATTACAATAGACATCATAATTGAAATGGAATTCGTTTTTTGCTTGATATATTAAATTAAATTTAAGGCTGCATTCTATTCCCTATTAAGAATTATATGTGAACTTCGGTTCAGTTCAGCATAAATCTGTAAAATTTATTTGTTACTATTTCGTACAAATAAATGCAAAATTAGTGAGATCACTGAGGTTTGAATTTTTTAGAGAAATCGCATTGAAATTCTACTCCATAAATAATCAGTTATCCCCTGTATAATGTACATAATTTAAAAAATCTCCGCTTTCGTATGAGAGGGATTTCCAGGTAAACAAACCAGACAGTCTGCGAAGATTTTACTTCCAAATGTCCAAATGCTTTCACATGATGCATATCCGGGCTAATTTAACCCTCCAAGTCAGGGAAGCACAGACCGTGACCCGCGGGCCGCATCTGATCTCCATTGATTTGCTGACGGCCGCCTCACCTTGTGTTATTTTAACTTTAACAAGTTACACAATAAGTAATTTAAGTTAAAGCTAGGGTAAATACGATTAAACTAGGGCTTGAACATGTTATGAAAGTTGTGAGCGATTAATTTTACTAAATCCCTTGGCCTTATTAAAAAAAGTTTCTTGAAGACACTGGAAGCGAATATGGTGATTTAAATATTTACACAAAAGTGAGGTTGCAGCAGTCAAACATTGGAGAGGTTTCTAAAGTTAATTGATGAAATCGAAACTTTCATGACTGAAAAAACATAACCCGCCCTGATATAAAAAGCCCGGATTAGTTATATCTTGTTAGCTTTTCTGGTTGACATTACTAATCTTTTAAACACGTTGAATGTGCAACTTCAGGGCAAAGATCAATTGATTACTCAAATTTATACGACGAAGACAATTTACTAAACTTCTATCATTGTAACAATTGTGAATTGTTACTAGATAATGCATTAAAATGCTCAAGCCTCTTTGGGTTCAACATATATCTGTGAACAGTCATGTTAAGAAATCAAAATATAGGAACCGCTTGACTAATGAAAGCTTAGAATCAATTTTGTGCTTGGCTACTACAAAAATCGAACCAAATATTAAAACAATTGTTAAATCAATGTGATGTCACGCATCAAATTAAATTCTTTATTTACTTTTATTATCTTTATTTGTAACAATATATGATAAATATAAACTAAATAAATCATATATGGTAGATAACTTTCGTGTTTTTTGGTAGCCCTTTCATAAGTCACAGTGAATCTAGGTGGCTCTTGGGCTTGACAAGTCTGGTATCCCTCCTACAAGTGTTTCGACAAGATATCTCTTGCAAGATGTGGTCAATTTTGCTAGGACGAGGTATCTCGTAGAGTCAAAACTGTCATATTACTCCAAGGGAATGAAGACCCAAGTAAGACCAATAAATTGCCTTTTGCCCAGAACTGGCGACAGTTTGGAACAGATTTTTGCAGAGACCACTACAGTGCAATTTTAGACACGAAGATAAAACACAGGAGAGTTAAAATGAAGTTTGTCGTCGTTTTATCGACGTTTTGAAGAAGGATTTTCAATATAAACAAACAAACCAGACAAGTTTGAGAAGATTTTACTTCTGCTGTCCAAATGTTATTTCATGATACATATCGGGGATTACCTTAAAATGGAGTTTATCGCCATTTAGACAAGGTTTGGCGTTTAATCTAATTGGTGTTGACCAATCAACTATCAGGAATCAATTCGATGTTTATTCTTTGTAATTTTTATTGGCGAAGTGCTGAAATCGTACCCAAAAAACAAGTCAAGTGACGTCACGTTCAGAATACGTCTCGCCGCAGAAATGCTACCGCCACCTACATTTAGCTTGACAGAAATGCCTCTCATATTACTTTAAAAGTTAGTAGAACTTAGTAGTGGTGGCGTGAAATTTCCTCGAGTATTTCTCGAGTTACTTGAACTGCATGTCAGTTTATGTCAGTGACACACATTGCACTTTCTCGATAAAAGTGTCAACTCAAAAAAGTAAGTTTCACAGAAACGTCAAAAAGAAGATTGAAAATCTTTTAACATACTTTATCAGTTTGAAATTGGTATAACTAGTCAACCCTCGCTGAAGGGCCATTGCTTGTTTTTTTAGAAGGATTTTCAATGTAAATAAACAAACTAATGAAAGATGAAGATTTTATGCAATACAGAATACGTACAAGAGGCACATTCTACCACTAAAACAATAGCGTCATCAACATTTGGCTTTGCAGAAAAGGCATCTCTTGATGAGTGTTGTTGAACCATTTTATCTCTAGCGAATTAGTCTGGGATTTATTTAAAAGAGGAATGAAAATCTATCACTTATGACTTATTAATAGACCCTCGAATTGCTCCAGTGCGACATAAATTCAACTACCTACCTATTGTTATCATTTTGTTTTTATCAAGTTAGTAAAATTCTTTTAGAAACAATTCTTCATCATTAGTATTTTTAAATTATAAAACGTTGAACCTGTCGTGGTCTCAACACTCCTCACGTTGGCATGGTGTGAAAGTTCGGTAGGCTTGTAGGTAGGTATTTTAATTAACATCACACTAGAGTAATACGTCGGGCTATTGGTGACGGTCCGGGATCAATCCCAAAGGGAAAGATCGAGGACAACACCACGTAATTTTGAACCACGGTCAGATGACGAGGCAACACCTGAGCTGGCACCCCACTTTCCAAACTTCCACACCACACCAACGTGAGGACATTTGAGGCCACGACGGATTTAACGTGCATCAGCCCCTTTGTACACGACGGTCTTTGGCTGGATTCGAACTCGCAACCCTCCGATTGCTAATCCCTTACTCTTCCAAACAGAATACCACGGCCTGGTGAAAGTTTGGAGAGTTGGGCACCCAACTCTCCAAACTTTTCCCAACTCTCCAAACTTTCCCCAACTCTCCAAACTTTCCCCCAACTCTCCAAACCATGGTTCCAAATTACGAGGTGTCCTCGAATATTTATTTTCGGGATTGATCCCTGACACCCACCAATAGTCCATTGTGTTACTCTAGTGCTACATATAAATTCAACTACCTATCTCAAAACCCAAAATCAGGTTTTGACCTCGTTATATGACCGTGCTTCAAGATTCCGAGGTGTTGTCCTCCGATCTTTCCCTGCAGATTTGATCGCAGTGGTTATGACTTCGTAGCTTTGAACCACGGTCAGATGACGAGGTCAACACCTGAGCTGACATCGGATCTTTTCTTACGGGATGGATCCCGAACCACCGTCGCCGATAGCCAATTGCGTTGACTTCAGTGCGACGCAAATTCAATAACCTTTATAACCATTTATCTTGGACTTACGTATATTTAAAAAAATGTGATCAAAAATGGAAAGAATTATGTCTATTTTTAGAAGTATTCAATACACATTTTTGATAAAGTATGAAAGAAACGTTCAAACTCAGTCACGTTTTTACACAATTATACTCCTGAATGCACCTTAATTTTACTATTCCTTGTTTTTTATGTCATCTAACCCTGGTTCAAAATTACAAAGCGCTGTCCTTCGATCTTTCTATACGGAATTGATCCCGGACCGTCTCCAATAGCCTGTTGTGTTGGTCCAATGGGAAATTAATTGACTACCTACCCTCCTTTTTTTTAATGTCTTGAAATTTTGCGCCCCCAAATTTCTGATTCACTTAAATTCTCTTTTACGCCATCTACTCTTTATTTTTTGACGTGAGTATGTCATTAAATTCGATTCGGTATAGTTTGCTAGAAATCTAGCAACCAAAAATGGCAAAATTTGTCACGCTTATGTCTCGTAAACCATAAATGATAATCTAATGGTATAAATTTGGTTGGGTATAGAACTTATGTCCGTACCCAAAATGGTGGGTAGTGAGGAGGTGCAGAGATGAGGTGGAGAGGAGTAGCGCTTTTGCGTGAGCACTGAAAATGGCGACGCTATTCGGCATTTGGCAGTGTAAATTTGTATTATGAAGAGAGGACGTAGAAATTGGTATAGATTTGTAGAGAACAGGATCTATAGAATTCTTTGTGATAATAGCCTATAAAAAGATATCTAAAATTATAAGCCGATAAGTGTACTGAGTCGAAAGAAATTTTATAAAAAATTGCAAAGTAAATATGAACAGAAATGTACATCATTAGAAATAAACAATAAAGGGAATCAGAAAAGCCCAAAATGACTAATGCCAAACGCATCGACCTTAAAATGAAATAGACGGAACATGTGCCCACAGATTCATGTTATTTCTTCAAGTTGCTCGGTTTGACCTTCACGTGGTTGTGGGTAGAAGCATGAGTCCTGAATTATTGATTGGTTAAACTGATCATCCAGTGATCATAAACACTAGTCTGATTCGACAGCCAATCGGCTAAGGTGATTCGCAAGCCCACGTGATTCACCCTTCAGAGATCTTACGACAGCGATTCCATCCACATGCTCCGTCTATTTCATAGAAATGCAGATTGCATAGAGAGAGTTAACCCTCCTGGTGGTTGTTTCAATGAGGCATCTCTTCATTAGCAAAAATTTACCGGATATTGATGGACGAGATATCTCGTCATTAGAAGAATTTATCAGATTGAGGTATTTCGTCAAAACCACTTGGAGGGTTAAGAAGCTTAGCTGGTAAACACCTGCGCGAGTACTTCGAGTGCGCTGCCACCTGAATTGATGGATATTGGCTTAGAATAAAACAAGTTTTAAAGATTCCATCAGGAAAATTGTATCCAATATGATTCCAGGTACGAATGTACCGATGATTTCAATGTTCATGTGACTCGAGACAAGTAGCCCTGTTGGAAGAACAGAGGATTAGCAACCGGAGGGTCGCGAGTTCGAATCCAACCAAAGACCGTCGTGTACAGTGGCGGCTGGTGCACGTTAAATATGTCGTAGCCTCGACTGTCCTCACGTTGGCGTGGTGTTGAAGTTTGGAAAGTGAGGTGCCATATCAGGTGTAACCTCGTCATATAAAAGTGCTTCAAAATTACGTGGTATAAATTTGTGATGTCCTCGTTCTTTCCCTTCGGGATTGATCCCTGACCACCATCAATAGCCCGTTGTGTTTCTCCAGTGGAACGTTAATTCAAAATACCTACTTAGCTCAAAACAAGTAGCTCATATAGTCTATATGCATCGTAACTTCAAATTAAACTCACATTTCTTCATCGTCCACTACTCGGGCAACACTTGTATAGAATTAATCTTTGTAAGAAACATACGTGCTATAATTATCTTACTTCTATCATCGGCCTTTAATACATAAAATTATACTTTACTTATAGCCGACAAGACTATTCATTTACCCTTCCTCTAATAACATAAAGACGGACTTTGTACACAATCCACTCCATTGAAAATATTCAATAGTTGCCTTCCTTCATTAGACGACTGAAGAGTCTCATTAGAATGGCTGCTCTCTGCGTTTTAACTATTTTATTGTTACATAAATCAAATAAGTCAAGTATGAACTAAGCGTCAACACTGACAATGAATTTCGTAGTGGTTAATTTCATTTATTTATACTCTTGTTGTCTTGTATCACAATAGAAACAATGCCAATTTTTGTGCCATGTTCATATCTATTTAGGGTTGTAGTACGTTTTCTGATTTGATTTCCATGATTTGTTTGTGTTCAATAGAATTCTTTGTTAAATGAAGCTGGGAATCAAAATCTTAATTTCGCATTTAAAAAAGTATTTTGACAAAATTTAGTAGAGTAGTGGGTTTTGTTACTTGAAACGTTCAGCAAAAATATCAAGTCGCTCCAAGATATTAGTTTTTAAATACTTTCTCTCACCATAATTTAAAATATTTAATATATTCTATACGACTTAGTACTTCAAACAGAGTATGGATGTTTTTCACTCAATCTGATAATCTACAAAAAAGTTGAGATTTTATACAATCTATTCTTTAAATGAAGAGGGAAAAATAATAATGTACAAATTTGCATTTGTTTTCAATTTTTTTCCCTATACTTCATCATAGAAAACTTTTTTTAGAAAATATCTTTTGTTTTTAAAATGATAGCACTTTTAGTCCTTTGAATTATTGTGTATGTGCAAAAAATTTCATGCAAACCCATGAAAAATAGATATAGAGGAATATTTAGTTAAAGTAAATGAAGAAAAATTGAATTGAGAAGAGCAGAAGGTTAAAATCGTCAGTTTCGACAGTACCATCAATGTTCACAAATAAAACTGTTGATTTCAGCACTAATAACAATCAGAATCACCATTTTGTTTTTCCTATACAGAAGAATGTATTATTTATTTTCGGGAAAAGCATAAAATAGGTTTTGCACCGTTCCCTTAAATGAAACAATAAAATCCCAATTTTCAATACTGCCACTTTCCTAAAGAAGGTGCGACACGCATAACAACGTATACCGAAAGGTTCTCTCATTTAGAAAGTTAAATTACGTGCTCATGAAGTGCTAAGATGTAGTGCAACTAATTAGCAGTTTCTCGGCGTAAAGGGCGTGGCATCAGAAACCAAAAAGTATAAGAACTTCGTATAATGCTTTGAATAGATTTTTACGATGAAAAGGTTGAGGTAGGCTATTATTTTAATTTGATATTAAAAAGTAAAAAGACAATCAATCGGCCAAAATTTGTTATTTCGACTGCATTGCACCAAAAAAATTATTATATCCGACATAATTTAAAATCAAAAATTATACAGTAACGATGAACTAGTTATCGCTCAAAATACAAACCGCACTCAGAAAATTGAACTCAAATTTAAAATTTTACTTTTTAATTCGGAAGCGAATTTATTAAACTCAAACATATTAGGGCCGCGGTAGCCTAGTTGGTAGAGTCTCGGATAGCAACTGAAGGGTTGCGAGTGCTAAACGTGATCCAACTAAAGACAGAAGTGTACGTAGGGCTGGTGCACGTTAAATCTGCGTTCTCCTTAAATGTCCCCACGTTGCCGTGATGTGGAAGTTTGGAGAGCGGTGTGCCAGCTCAGATGTTGACTTCGTCATCTGATCGTACTTTGAAATTACGTGGTATTGTACTCAAATGCTGCCCTTCGGGATTGATCCCAGACCATCTCCAATAGCCTGTTGTGTTGCTCCAGTGCGACGTAAATTTAATTACCACCTCATATTAACTAGATCAAGAGTAAATTATGTGTAATTGTAGAATGCTAAGAGTAATGTGAATCCGTGAATTGTTTGAATTAGTGGGAATAAAAAACAATCGGAACTTCCTATCGACATTATTGAAATCAAATAAGGAATTATGTTACTCATTTTAATAAAGATCTTATAAAGTCTATTATTTTAAATCGAGAAGTAAAGTAAGCCTAAAGAATTTTAATCTTAGGCAGGATTGACACTCTGGCTCTTGGTTCAAAAGGTTCGGGTTCGGTTCACTGTCTGGCTAGGGATGTGGATGGTTGTAGTACGGAAGACTTTGAAAATCGGTAATGGCGGTTTTAGCGATTGGTAAGAATTGCTGTTACCGAAACAACATTAAAAGTTTTCTTAGTATTTTATTGCTATTCCATATTTATTTTTCAAGATCATTCTTCTTCAGGGCTCAGTTTATAGGATGACAACAGTTGCAAATGCTGTTGTGCACCAGTACTGATGTACTTTCAATATCCATATGTGTGTCTAAGCTCAATAAACTAAGGGTAATGCTTAGTGTGTTTTTCCATGTTAACAAGACACTGGACATCTAAAGCATATACCTTCGTCGATGGTACCAAGTCTTACCCTCAGTGCACTAAATGTAAAAGAGAGCCTCTCCACATCGCATCCTGCATTGTATCGATGTCAATAGCCAAGAAATATTTTCCAACCCCCTCTACAATAGCTGAAAGATTAATTTTCCACATCATCCATGTCTTAGTGTAGAACTTGTGTAGTACCATAATTAAGCCCCTAACAATCATCATTGGTATCTTCTGTTGAATACAAAATCTGATTGCTTCCCTATTTCAAACGAATTTTGGATGGAAATAAATTGCGTAGTAAATTTTTGCAAAGCTTTACATGTTAGCAAAATCTTGCGTCTAATTGTCTACATCACAACATCAATTTTATTGTCATTTTGGAAATGCGTTGAGAGGCATCTAAATAAACTAAAATTTAAACTGGTATTGAATTTCCTTCTGTAATTAGAATGCCCTAGTTCGGAATCCACTTTACGCCGTAAATCCCAGTCTAATTAGCTATCGTGAGCAAAACATTATCATAGAGTTATAAACCAAACCCCTTGAGTAGATGCGAAATGCCTTTTAATCGAATAGGTTGATTGGTTGTTTTGGGTATTATGGGACAAGGTCATAAAACGGTCAAATTGAGCAAAACGCAAGACAATGCAATGAAATAAAAATAGATAAAACGCAAATTAAAAGCTTAACCAACAGCATAAAAAGTACATTTAAAACAAGCATTATTTGAAATACATATAACATGGAGAAAAATTAAAAAAAAAGCATTGAACTAGCTCACGTTCAAAACCTTCTTGTAGTCGCCAAGCCAATCATAATGAAATGAGTGTTGGCTGGTTTGGGGGTTTTATGGAGCAATGGACCTTGGACCATATTTGGCCATGCAGCGCCAAACACGATACACAGTACCAAGTAATAGACAAACACACAATCAAAGTTTTACTGACACAGAAGAGAGAAATACACCCAGGGAGGAATATACCTGACAGAAATCCAATCCTGCGCCGCCTACAACTTGAAGGTTACTAGCGCATGGCCATACCCACTGAGCCACGACGGTCTCTAATGAAATAGGAGATTGTGTGTTGATATTTATGATCTCGATATCATTATTGGCTTCTCCTTATTGTTCAACCCCATAACACCGAATACAAACGGCGACAAATACGGATTGGCGACCAATAGACAAAACACCGTTTAAATGCTTATCAGATGAATAAATAAGGACAATACAAAATTATCGATCGCCGTCAGAAATATAAAAATGGCTACAGTCAAAAAATTTTGATTGCCTATTCGATTTGGTAGTAAATCCTATAGCATTCACTCGTGTTGCCAAAAAATGATTTTAGAATGACAAATCGACCTACAACCGTTCGAAAGTTGCGAAGCCGTTCGCGGCTGTTGAGAACAGATTATGTAATACAGAATCACAAGAATTTTTACAACTGATCTTATCTGAATCGAAACAAGAACATGGTGACGTTCGGTACAAAATAGATATGCGCCAAAACAAGCGCGCAGGCATTCTGGATGCGATGTTCCAAATAGTTCGCGAGATATTCTTGTTCACCAGAGTATCTTCCAATTAGAGAGATCCCCGAACGGTGAAATATAAAAATACAAAACGCAGAATAAGAACAAACATTCCGATACAAGACATTGGAGTAGAGGAAAAAGAAATATATGGAATTTAAAAGAGAATGACCATTTTTCGTTCATGTAGTTGGTTGATTGTTTTCGGGTTTTATGATTTTAATGCCATATTTGGCCAAGCTGCGCCAAACACTAGAAAGACAACACAACAAGGGAGAAAGAAAAGCAGAAGGGTAGGCGAGGGTAAAAAAATGAAAGGAAGGAAATATCACTTGGGTACCCGATGGTCATGATGCCCGTACACATCTAAAGAAGATGTGTCCCTGAGGGCACAATGATGGAGGAAGAAAAGGCAAAAAGCAGAAGTGTAGGCGAGGGTAAAAATGAAAGAGACGGAAGATCACTCAGGTACTCGGGGTTGAGAAGCTCGTAGACACCAAAAGAAGATATGCCCCTGAGGGCTTTTGTACTTGTGTATAAGGTTGTTTCCCCGTCGAAATATATATTTTTACAAGTTGAAGTTCCCTTTTATTCTCCACGAAACAACAACGCCTGCACCACTTCCAAAATAATACAGATAAAAAAACACCGTCCACCATCATCATTAATTAGAATCAAGTAAACAGGGAACTATCTCAGCAATCTCTTCTCCCAACGGTTTAAGAAACCGCATCGCTCTACGAAACACACCGAATTAGCGCCGCGTCTACGTCGAGCCCCCCGCTCCTTCTGACGGTCATTCTGCGAATCGGTAAATAATCGATACCGTCGCAACGAGCGAGTCCCCAGATCCGAAAGATGAGAAGAAAGCACGAATCTCTTCCGAAGGTATCTTCCTCGGAGAAAGAAACTCCGGAATACGCTGACTCAGACGTTGGTTGAGGAACGAAACAAGAAGCCACTGGATGCTAGGTGGAAAATTGATCATGGGGATATTTTCAGAGGTTTATTGTCCGCTGGCGGAGATGGAGGAGGAATCTATCTTTGGGGCCCGACCCCCGAAAATGTTGGGGTTTTTAATTAAAAAAAATAATTACTAAATAAAATAATATAAACTGAATGTTCCGGGCAGCATAGTGCTCCTAATCCCTATTTTCCCTTCACGACATTTTTGATTTGATTTTATCGTGTTTGGTGCAGATTGGTCAAATATGCGCCATAAAACTCCCAAACAACACAGTGATAAGCCAGTTCAATATGTTGCGTAAAGAAAAAAAAATTAAAACAAAATATTTATGAGGATCAAAAAAATTTGATTACTTGAATGAACGTTCAGCACTTGAAAGTTTAAGATAACATGACCGCTTGAATGGTGGATAAACCATTACAATTTCGGAATTTTTTTTTAAACTTGAAAATTGCTTTCTTGGAAATTTTAAAAAGCGGCTTATCATTATGCTGACAGAAGATCTTTAGTTCTATCCAACAGCTTAGATGGTGTCAAATGAAATATGTAGCAAAAACTGCTGTAAAGATTGTTGCTGATGTCTCAATACAACTCTTAAAAATCAATGCAGAATTAAAACAGAAACAAAATGTACTCATCACAGAGAATACAGAATCATCCAACCTTACTCGGGTTTAATTCATTAACTGTAGATTGAAAAAGTGAACAGAATAATCACTTTTCCCTTTCGAGGAAAAAGGCCAATATCATTAAAGTGTCAAAAAAAATTTCAATTACTTTTCGACATTTCTATAATTGCTACAACTTACATTGGACGTAAATCGAATTACGTGCATATCAATCCATTTCCTATACGTCTCACATTTCCTATATATCCTATATATAATAGATTTCCTATATATCTCAGCCTTGTATGACGAAACTACAAAAGTCGATTTTGAGTTTTACTTTGGAGACTGATTTGGAAAGACCCTTCTTAATTTCGTTTTCTGTAAAAATTCCGTAACTCAATTCGTAAAAAATGACGAATCGACGGCAAATACTCTAGAATTAAACGATTTGCTACCAATATTTTTCACTTGTTGCACCCTCGTGCCAGGCATGTGACATTTTAGAATTCCATCATTTTTAAAGGAGGTGACAAATGAATACAAGGTGTATGACTAATTTTTATTTTAAGGAATTCATTGTTTCTTGAAAATCACATTTAGTGCCTCGTGCAACAACAAAAGAACTTGTTTTATGAATGAATGTTTCAATACAAAGCAAAGGTAACCTATTACCACATTTCAATAAATAGATAGATTAAAACAGTTTTAAAAATAAAATCACTGTTTCAATAAACTCTAACAAATATAAGTTGCTTAAGGTGTACGTATACACTGTAAGATTTGTTTTAATTTTGACTTTAAAAATCCAATTTTTTTACAATAGGTCATTGATTTGTACCTAAACTCATTTCAGTGTGAAGAATTCAGATAAAGCTAATAATTAATTATCTCATTTAGATATAATCATCTACTTAGCATGTTTTTTGAACATTGATATCTAATATTCTAATTTGTTCAGAAAGACAATTCCTGTTTTAAATTATTCCTAATACTATTTTTCATGTCTTGACCCTCCATCAAAGTGCTAGGAAGAATAGGTTATTTTTTACAATTGTTTTCACCAAGAAAGTCTAAAAAATCAAGTTTTTCAGGAATTTTAACATTTAAAATCAACTAAAAATTAATTTCTTAACTAATAACTCTGATGCTCAAAACATCCACTGTATTATATAGATTATAATGATACAAAAATAATTATAATATACTTTCATTATTGTGATTTATCACTGTTCGAACAAAGCATCCTATTGCAAAACACAGTTCCTCAGAAATTAAGTTTAAAGATTTGGAAACATGTTTGTACATAGTGACAGTAACTAACGAAAACCCATGTAATTAGAAAACCATTTCGAATATTTACAAGATCTTGTTATCTAAGGACTGTCTTGAAAGCCAAGGAGTTGGAAAATATTTTTGAATTGATTAATATTTTGAATTAATAAAAAAGTATCGAAATATGGTCAATTTTAGTGATTTCTAGTGTATACATATACCTTAATTAAAGCTCCAACTCACTACCAGTTTTGGTTCAAAAGGTTTTGTGTTGTATGTTTCACTTTTATAAAAAGAATTCTACAACCACGTGTGTTAAATCAAGGATGTTTGAGGAAACTTGGCCATCCTTAGCGATATTAGATATAAATTAAATAATACATATCAAGCTCTAATCTCCTTGTATCATCCGTCCCTAATATTCGGAGATTATTTAAATTTCAAAAAGAAATTATGAGTTCAATACAAGTGAAGTATTAGAATTTAAATTCTGCAAAAATAATTTTTTGAAAAATAATTGCTTTTTTAGCAGAACTGGTAAAACAAACCGAGTAATCTCAATACTCAATATTTATCCCAGCTTCTCCAAGACTGCCACATTAAAGTTGATTTAAGTATAGTTATTCAGCTGTTTTAGCCTGAAACTTGCCTAAAAATGGTGGAAAAAAAATTTCAATATATTCTCTAAGATATGTTTTATAAAATACATGACATCTTAGAAAAATAAATTGAACACATACTGTGTTTTAATTGTACAAACACACAGACATAAAACGTAAATACAGATTGGCGCAATGAAGTTAGTTCAGTCATGAAATGACTGACTGCAATTCTGATTGCATACTGTGAGTACTCATCACAGTACACAAAGTTTAATGAAAATATACCCAGTCGTATGGACGTAACACTGGTATACACTGTTCGGACATTTTTTGAACGATTTTAATGGACTGAAGCTCAATTTTTTACATGAAATTTTTGTGTTTTAAATGTTCCATTTGATAGCCCTTATTGTTAACTATCTTTCTACACCTTAATTTCCATGATAATGACTTTTGTAATATCGATAGTGGTGATTTGTCCCATTCTTGCTCCACAGTTTTCCAGTCGTTGAATGGTTTTCGGTCGACGTTTCGATAATTTTCCAAAAGCAAAAAAGTTCATGGGTGAAACATCTGGAGATTTAGCAGGAATACCAGTAAAGGGTATTGACTTGATACCGGTTTCTTGTTCCATTTTTTCCAAGAATTTAATAGTCGATTTAGATGTGTGGCTGCTTGCTTTACCCTGATGCAGTTCTACTGATTGTTGGCACTGTAAGTAAAGATATGGTATTTCTTTTTTGAATATTGGGGATAAATATGGTCTTGATAATATGTGGGAGTTGATTTTTACATTTCTCCCTCTTTTTACTTTTAATTTTCCATTATATACAAAACCGGCAACAATCATAAATCTCTTAGAGAAAGTTCTCACGTTCACTTTGCTATAGTCCTTTGACTTGGCGGATTCTCTTTTAAAATTAAAGATCTTACCTTACAAATATTCTCAGAAATTTTTTCTTTTTTGGAAGTATTTTTCCTCTTTTATGTTTTTTACCTTTCTCATTAATATTACTTATCATGCCTTTAGATATCGAAAAACCACGACTTTTACAGCGTTTTTGAATAATTGATTAAGCATAATTCTCTTCGGAAAGAGAGGAAACATAGCCTTCTATCCATTGCTTATTTTAAAGCGCCATTTTGAAAGTAAACAAAACTCTGTATTAGCAGACGATAAGTTATACTTTAACTATTTAACTGCTGTGAAAATAAAATTCTTTCGTAGCATGGAATTTTTTTTCAGCTCATCAAAATCGTTCAAAAAATGTCCGAACAGCCTCTGTATTACGCGTTTTGTATTTAAAACAAGCAGACTCTTTATTATCATCTGCGCTAAACTTTCTTAATTGCTTGTATCTATATTGATAGCAAAGGGCCATTAATCATATTTCATATCTTATTTAAATCATTTTTAATGAATATAACATCCATATATTCACTTAAATGAATTTCATACCTTTAAATGAAACAAAGTTACTCACAAAGTATGTAACAGCATTTTATTTACTTTTACTGCTGTTAATACAATAAAATTCACTGCAAAAAGCACGCTCCAGTCATGTTGACACAGTAAGATTCTGAGCATTGACTTCAATTTCATCCCTTTCCCTTGTTCAAAGGCGATTCGTCATTTTTTGATTCTTAACCTATTTTTGCTTATAAATAGGCTTACATGTTCTTTCCTGTGCTGATTTCTATCTTCCGGATTTCTTATTGTTTTCTGTAATCAGATCGCTAAAGAATTTCCTTAGAATGGTGAGTTCTTCCATGAAGTTTAGCACAATGGAACTCCATAGTTCGTATCAAGCCCACTTAGACTGAGTGGGAAAATTGGAGAATGAATCCCTTATTGGTCGATTTTATATTTATAGCCATTATTGTCATTCGAGATTAAACAAATTACAATTCGACTATAGTACTTCACTTAAGATTTTTTACCTTGCGTTCGGGGTGCGACCAATGAAAAACATCAACCCCCTTACCATAAGCGTGAAACATAAGTTGGTTGGGCATTGCTAGTAAGAGCAGCTTCAAAAAGTGTTACGAACACGTCGACTAGCTGTCACGTGACTGCTTTATGGGACGATCATATTATCATACGATGAATCAATGGAAGGTCATCTTCTCCCGTTCCATGGACCAATCAGATGACGAATGTTCGTTTCCAAGTAGTGTAGGAGTCACGTTACTACTAGTTTGGGTCATATGATCCTGGGCACAATAAAGAAGTTACTATTGCTCACTCTACTTCTTTATATTTCCTCTATGCCCTTAACTTAAAGATATCTGTAGGTGTCCCTACGAAATTTCACATTGTGACAGAAGAGGCGAAGATAACTAGTTGAAATCAGTGACCTTTAAACTCCCAATCCCAAAGAAACACGTTGAGATTTCACTTCTGCTTTTTTGCAAATTTGGAACTTATTGAGGACAAGTAAAAATGAGCGATATGACCGAATGCGCTACATAACGAGGGATTAAAGTATTTTAGTAATTAAATTATTTTTAACACAGTAAAATTTTAGATATCACGATTGTGAAACTTGTACCATCCCTTCCCGCATATCTGACAGATGAAAAACGCAAAGAAGAAAAATATTGATTTGAATTAAAAACAACTTAAAGCGCATCGTAGTTCATCGTATTACGTCAAATCAGATTATTTTGAAAAAACAAAGTACAAATTTAAAATAAGTTATAAATCTTATTAGCACAGACGAAGCGTATCTGTTAGGTAACAGTGATAAAATTAAAGAAATAAAGAAAACTCCTTCAGGCCATTTCTTTCATACTGTACTCAAATCAGGCTTATACAGTTTTAATCGTTATCGCCATTGGTTGTCTATGAGAGGTATTTTCGGTGCAAACTATGTAACCGAAATGAAAGAGATTTTACTTTCTTTTACCCAAATGGGGTCTGGTATGATACATATCGGGGTTTCCCTAAAATGTTAATCGCCGTTTTGGCCACATTTGGCTTTTAATGTAATCGGCGTTGATTGGAATAATTGATTCTTTGGAAGTGCTGTCATAGCGAACGAACAATACATAGCGATGTTACATTCGGAATACGTACAGGAACAGGTTGGCAGAAAAATCTTCTCAGGCTCTAATGAGTAGGCAGATGGCCTTGGTGTAGTTCATTTTGGAAAATGTAGAAAAGTCTACAGTGGAAAGGCCGCCCAAAACGTTTCGCATTATACGATGCATTGTCCACTTAACTCTTAATCACCGCTAACGCTTTCGACACAGAACAATGGACTCGGAACCATAATCCGCTATCCAGACACCAATTGTGGGAACGCATTGTTTACGTTTAACCAGCCGTCTAATTTAACGAATGGACTCGTTCAAAACCACGTGACTCAAATACCAGGACCGGACGTTAGCATTTAAGCACTCTAGAGGAATCTGACAGATGTCTTGCATGTTCAGCTTCCACATAGAATTATTCGAAGTGGTTGTGCGCCCCTTTTTAATGAAAGGATGGCCCCTATTTCGTCTCGGGCGCCGAGTTGATTGGTTTTGAATTTTAAAATTCATACTCGAGTCTTTTTTTCCCGTAAGATTGAGTTTAAGCGAAAAATTAAGTAACGTCGCTTAGGGCTCAAAGCATTATAAGAACGATTCAGATATGTTTCAGGAAATTTGCAACCTGTGGTGGCTTAGTTTTTAATGGCATTGAGTAAGACTTTAAATATATTTATTCGTTGGGAAAAGTATATAGCAATTTGAGCATATTCTAATCTCGTAATTTTTTACAAGTGCTTCGATTTAGTTTAGAGGCATCTTCTGTCAAGCTAAATTTAGGTGGCTGTAATGTTTTTGCGACGATACGTGTTTACTGAAGTATCCTGAACTTGACGTCGCTTGGATAGTTTTTGGAATACGTTTTCAGTACTTCGTAAATAAAAACTTCAAATTGACACATGATATTTAATAGGTAAACGCTAATTAGATTACAATCCAAACGGCTGTAAACTAAAAAAACCAAAACGACTATAAACATACCAAAAAAACGGCTATAAACTAAATTTTAAGATACCCCATTATGTATCATGCTAGAGAATTTGGGTAATAGAAAATAAAATATCGTCTGGTTTGTTTACCCTGCAGTAAGTGTTTCTGCGGCGATACACGTTTCCTGTACGTGTACTGAACTTGACGTCACTTGCCTAGTTAATCGAAAACGATTTCAGCACTTCAGCAAAAATTCCAAATAATAAATTCCGAATTGATATAAATTGATTGATCGAAACCAATTAAATTAATTACCAAAGGTTGCCAAGGTGATAAACTACATTTTAAGGTTACTCTGGTATCATGTGGTAGAGAATTAGGATAGCAGAAGTAAGATCTCAGACTGTCTGGTTTTTGTTTGTTGACATTGAAAATCCATCTCATACACCTTGACGCTTACTATAAAATATTTTTTAGGGTTTCGCTGGTTGGGGGATATTATGAAATAAAGATAAGAACTCCTTCTAACACATAACATTGGTTCGTTCTTAAAGATTAAGTGATGTCTTAATATAAATATAAGTTTAACTAAATTCGACTAATGTATAAAGCAGGTAAATTCGACTAATGTTATAAACAGTATTTTAAGTATCGTTGATTTACAAGTTAAAGACATCGTTATAATTTTCAATGCATGAGTTTTTTACCTTTTGTAGATCAGAATGTGATGATCTTTAGACTGGTGAAGTGTGTGTGTTTACCTAGTCATTTTTTAATGAAAGTTAGATTTCTCTTTGAGAAACACACTTGGCGAATATAGAATTTTCCCCTTTCGCTTTATTATAGCTGTTTTTTGAGCGTCTTACTTGTAAGTCGACAAAAAATATATTTTTTACTTGAGTTTAATTAATGCAAATTATTGCCAAAAATGATCTTGAATAAGTCCATCAAAGTAATGTAATTAAAGGAAGTCCAGTGAGAGATATGACGCAGTGGTTATAACTCGAATGTATATTTGTTTGAAATTCGGTTTGTTTTTAGTCTAACTTCATAAGGATATAATGTAGAAAATTGCAAAGTGATCTTGTTTAATCAGTGGCTTTTATCTTGTTTTGTAGCTCCCTTTTTGCTGAAAGGCAAGCATATAAAAATATGTCGTCCTTCAATTTTTAAAAACATCGGTTCGACGCTAGAATAATGCCCTGAGCTGAAACTGTCCAGACGATAAATAACTGAATAAAAACAGAGTTCCAGATTCAAAAACACATGGCAGACGATAATTAAAAAACTTTTTTAATGAAGGTTTGAATTTTTGATGATATCGTAGAACTTTATAGAAGCATCTCGTAATGAATCAAAATTTTAATCGATATTTAATATTTTATATAACGTTGATAATTATTTATAATTCTTTACCACTTCTGACATGCTTTTGCTGTACTTCTCTTTTCTCCAAATAAATCGTTAAATTTTCAGCTTTCGAATTTTTAATTATTTCTATATAGACCCTTGTCGCGAGGTGGCGTTGCGAACAGTGACGTAACGCCAACGAGGCAAAGTTATGAAGGAGTTTTGAGTTGAAAATAAAGTGTTACAGTCCACGTGTGTTTTCTGAGCTAACGATAAAACATGGTCCGTCAAGCCGGAGGTCCTATGGATTTATAGGATCTGTTCCATGAGTAGAATTTGTGTGCTGTTTCATGTGCAAAGTGATGTGTTAATAAGTGTTTGTGGTTGGTTGTGTATGAGCTTTGGGTTTAGTGAATACCAGAATTTATTAGTATGATCGCTGAGTGAGTACCTCTTTTTTCCTTACCTTGAGTATTATTTTGTAAATAAGTTAGCAAAATGTTTAGAGCAAATAAGAGACCTTTTTTATGTGGCCGAAGAACTCGGTGAGGTCATAACAGATGAAATGACCAAACCCGAAATCCAAGATAAGATTAAAACCAACCCTAAATATATTTATGATCCCCAATTTGTAAAGGATCTATTAGAATCCGTAATTTCGGAACGGAAAGCTGACGAAAGTTATATACTTGAGTTGGAAAAGATTAAGTTGCAAAGAATAGAAGCTGAGCTTGAACTTACTAAAGCTCAATCTGAGATAAAAGTGGATAGGGATTCGAATTTATTAGTTTTGGAATCGTTGGATTCAATTATAAAAAGTATCAGAAAGTTGACCTTTAAAGTTCCGAGCAAACCGGAAGCGTGGGGTATGTTTTTTAATTCATTAGAGAGAGCATTTGACACAAATGGTGTCCCGAAACAATTCAAAGCTGAGATTTTACTTAATTTACTCGGAGAAAAGGCCTCGAATGTTATAGTTTACATAAAGGATGATGAAATAAGAGATTATGAAAAAATTAAATCGATCGTGTTAAGAGAGTTTGAGCCATCACCTCAAGAAATGCCTTGGAAAACTTCAAACTTGCTAATCGCCAATCAAACGAAACGTACGTGCAATTCGCTTCTAGATTAACTACAAATTTCGATTACTATCTTAAGCTGAGAAATGTAACTGATTTTGAAAGCTTAAAACAGTTTCTGATAAAATGTTTGAAATTTTAGATAATCAAACAGCTACCCATGTCCGTATTAGACAAGGTGAATCTTGGATGAAACCACAAGAGTTAGGAAAGGAATGTGACGTTTTTTCCTCATCTCGAGGCACGTCGTACTTCCCTCCGAAACATCCAGATAAATTTTCAAAACACGTTCCAAAGGTTTTCCTTTCAGATTTCAGATCCTCAAAATGTGATTTGTGTAAATCGGGAACTCATCCTTTGCATAAGTGCTATAACTTTAAGAGGTTATCGGTGAAGGTGAGGCTTGAAATTGTAAAAGGAAACAAACTCTGTTTCAACTGTCAGCTAATCATTCGGTTTCGAATTGTGAATCATCGATTTCTTGTCCGCAGTGTAACAAGAAGCACCATGATAGTTTGCATTTTTCGCGTGAGAAAAAACCCGTTCTTCAAGAAAGATCTGAAGTGGATTATCAATCGGCGCCAGTTGTTGAGACCAATAGGTTAAACGCCAACGCAGTTCCTTTCGAAACATAGATCAAACTTTCGCTGGTGCATCAAATTTGCAAACTACTCGTAAATCTGTTTTGCTCTCCACAGCGATTGTTTATGTTCAAAGTAAAGATGAACGATTTATTACTTGCCGTTGCTTACTGGATAGCGGTTCAATGAGTCATTTCTGTACAACTAATCTAATTGAGTGCTTACAGATTCCAAAAGAGAAAATTAATGTGGCAGTTTCTTGTTTGTCAGGCGCCTCATTAAATGTAAGGTCCAAAACATCAGTCGTTGTTAGTAATAAAAGTGGTAGTTTCCAGCAAAAACTAGTTTCTTATTGTGACTCCCGCGAAGTTAATTGATATCTCCAAATTAGATATCCCAGAGACCGTAGATCTGGCTGATCCAGAGTTTAATAAACCTAGTAGAATTGATTTATTGTTGGGATCGGAAGTTTTTTTGAGTTTATTGAGGTGTGGGCAATTAAGCCTTTGTAATTCCAAATTAATACTCCAAAATACGGTTTTCGGATACATTGTGAGTGGGAGTATGTATGATAGCTTTGATATGGATAGGATGCATTGCGGCTTAGTTAGCAATTTGGGAAACAGAGCGAGAAATTCAAAAGTTTTGGGAATTGGAAAATGTTGAGGAGTCATTTCATCAAAAAACGAAGAAACTGAATATTGTGATGAACACTATGCGAGAACTCATTTGAGAGAGTGATGGGAGATATATTGTCAAAATGCCTCTCAAAGAGGATCCCTCTTGTTTAGGGGAATCGAGAGATCACGCAAAAAAGGTTAAACTCTGATTAGAAAGCTATCTAGATATCTTAACTATTAGTCTTTATAAGTGAGTACGAAACTTTAGGTCATGACAGAAGTAGTTGAGGAACAACAACCACGGGCTACTTATTATATCCCGCATCACAGCGTTTACAGAGCAGATAGTGCAACAAACGAGCTGAGAGTTGTGTTTAACGCATCAACAGTGACAACTGCTGAGAATTCTTTAAATTCCATTCAGCTAAATGGAGGCGTGATACAAGACGACCTTTTTGCAATCATATGCCGTTTTAGAAAACATCGATTTGTTTTAACGGCAGACATAAAAGATGTTCAGAATGATTCTCATTAATGAGGAACAAAGATATTTGCAGAGGATTTTGTGGAAATCCGCAATAGACGCTCCACTTAAAACCTATCGTCTGAACACTGTCACGTACGGGACAGTTAGTGCTCCATATCTCGCTATGAGAACTTTGAAACAACTATCTATTGATGAGAGAAAAGATTTTCCTGAAGCAGCGTCAGCCCTAGTTACAGACGTGTATATGGACGACTGACTGGTGATGATGACCTACATCAAACTAAAGTATTTCAGCAGCAGTTAATTGGCATCCTTAAGAAAGGTGGAACGGAGCTCCACAAATGGTTCGCCAATTGTCCTGAACTGTCTGTACAATCAAGTGCCGAGTATTCGTTCGCACATCCAGAAGAGACCAAAACGTTGGATGTCTCCTGGAAGCCTTACAGTGACTATTTCTCGTTCAACCTTGATGAGAATATGGGTGTCACTAAGAGAGCTGTGTTATCTACTCTAGCTCGTATTTTTGACACTCTTGGTCTTCTGGGACCAGTCATCTCAGGGGCTAAAATATTCCTCCAATGTCTTTGGCTGCTGAAATTGGGTTGGAACGATCCATTGCCTTCGACTGAGGTAACGGAGTGGAGAAATTTCATTGCAGCGCTTGCGGCTTTAAGAACCTTACACATCGATCGTCGAATCCTAACGGGACATCCTGCTTCGATCCAGATGTATGGCTTTTCTGATGCTCAGAGAAAGCATATGGCGTCGCGGTGTACCTTCGATCGACAAATTCTTCAACTGGTGCTATATTGGTTAGTTTAGTGGCTAGCAAGTCCAGAGTTTCACCCATAAAACATGTGACGATCCCTCGTCTTGAGTTGTGAGCTGCCGTGCTTCTAGCTAAACTGGCCAATAGAGTTCTCAAGACCTTAAAGTTAAAGGTGTCGTACACCTACCTTTGGAGTGATTCCATGATAGTTCTTTCATGGATCCAAAGGAAACTCTGATCTCAAAACTTTCGTGGCCAATAGAGTTACCACAATTCAGGAGTTGACGTCTGTTGCCCAATGGCGTCATGTACCATCCGCTGCAAATCCAGCAGACCTTATTTCACGAGGTATTGATCCTGACAAGCTAATCCATAACGAACTTGGTGGCATGGACAAGTTCTTACACGAGTCAGGTGAACCTGTTCCGGAGGATTGTGAAATTGTAACTCCCGATGAAGAGATTGAAAGAGAACTTAGAAGAAAATCTAAGAACAGTAACTATTTAGTGAATTTAAATGTTTGTGATAATTTTCTTTTAAACAAACTACTTGATTTAAGTAACAATTATGTGCATATTTTGCGAGTTATGTTATTTAGATTTTCATTCAATCTTAGAAACCCAACTGAAAAAAGCAAGGCCCTCTCACACCATAAGAGTTGAGAGGTGGTAAGGTAAGTTTAATCAGATTATTACAGCAATCTGAATTCAAGTATGAATATGTTGCTTTGAAGAAAACTAAGCCTGTTACAGGGAAATTATATTTTTAATTGTTTTTTGGGTAATGATCAAATTATTAGAATTGGTGGACGTTTGAGTAATTCTAATTTTAGTATTTGTGCAAAACATCCTATGCTGTTACCTGCTAATCATAAATTAACTAGTATTATTTTGAAATATTTTCATTTGAAATACTTGCATGTTGGACCAACTTCCTTGTTATATCATGTGTGTCAAAATTTCTGGCCTTTAAATGGTAGAAACATGTGTCGCAAAATAGTACACGTGTGTATTACTTGTTTTAAAAACAAGCCTGTTGCAGTGAAACAGGTTTGATGATATAACACGCTCACTTGGCAAATCATGAGTGATTTGCCAAGTGAGCGTCTTATATCATCCTTTCCTTTTCATTTCACTGGTGTTTGTTTCCGATTTAACATCTGATGCATTTATTGCATGTTTATAGCGATTTTTCGGTCGTAGGGGCAAATCTGCGAAATTGTGGAGTGATAATGGTACAGACTGTAGGCGCAAATTCTGAAATGAAAAGATTATTTCGTCTAGTTAAATGCCCAGATGAAACCTTGGCAAATTACTACACTTGTGAGGGTATAGATTGGAAATTCATTCCTCCAAAATCGTCGAATTTTGGTGGTTTGTGGGAAGCAGGGGTGAAATCCTTTAAGTTTCACTTGAAACATGTCATTGGTAACTCAAGACTCACGTTAGAATTTCCAAGTGATTTTAGAAATTGAAGGAGTTCTAAATTCGAGATCCCTTACACCCCTATCTCCTGAATTCGACAGTTTTGAAACATTGACGCCAGGTCATTTCCTGATTGGTCGGCCTGTATCAAATATTGTAGAACCTCAGTTAATTAATATTACTGAAAGTAAATTGTCCAAATGGCAGAATTACGAAATTTCGCAACAAATCATAAAAATTTGGAAGCGTGACTATCTGAACACTTTACAGCAGAGATGAAAATGGAAATTTTGTAAAAACGATGTCTCTTGTGGAACATTGGTGTTGATAAAAAATGATTTACCTGGCACTAAATGGCTTCCGGATAGAATAGTGAAGTTATACCCACAAATTCAGACCAAAGAGTAAGAGTCATTGATATCAAAATTCCTAATGGAAATGTATTAAAAAAATGTCCGTGATATTTTCATACTGCCTTTAGAAACTTAAATATGATGGTAATTGCAAATTTAAAGGTATTTGATTTATTGTACATGTTTAAAGAAGTTGTATTGAAATGTGTTTGATTATATTTGTGCGTGTTAATTTTCTGTTAATTGAGTTGTAGTTTGTTATTTAGTTTGAAACCCCACATGTTTCAACGTGGAGAGTTTATAGACTCTTGTCGCGAGGTGACGTTGCAAACAGTGACGTAACGCCAACGAGGAAGTGTGCCCTGCGAGGCAAAGTTTTGAAGGAGTTGTGAGTTGAAAATAAAGTGTGTTACAGTCTACGTGTTTTCTGAGCTAACGATAGAACAATTTCTACATGACAATGTTATCGAGCTACTTATTTTCAGTTGTTTATTCTATTCAAGGATTTTATTTTTGGGAGAAAGTTTAGAAATAAACTTCTAATTCACATTTACGTTATAAAATGGTTCTTGTTGACATTAACCTTATCAAATGGTAGTGAAGTCATTTGATAACGGAATTTAATAACTATTGTCAAAGACGGATTACGCACTACTATATTTGTTTCATCTTCCATAGAAATGTGCCGAAAAGCATTCCTTTTGTCATTCGAGACGATCTAGGTTTTTTTTATCATTAACAAAAGTGAAACAAAGGGAATCCTGGTTCAAGAAATCTCTATAACTGTCTTTGCTATTGCATAACATTGCTATTGTCATTTCATACATCATCTTAACTACTGCATAGAATTGAAGGGCTTCGGGTTACATAACGATAACCCCCTTTTCAAAATGATCAGGAAAGCAGTTTCAAAGTTAAAAAATTCCAATGGTTTATCTGTTATTCAAGAGGTCATGACGTCTTAAACTTTCGAACAATCAGAAATTCTTTTGATACTCCTTGAATATTTTGTTTTTAACTTGTTTCATTACGAATTTTTCATACTATAGCATGTCACTATGTTGCTCCGAGCTCTTCAGTTCAGCCATTGCCCAAGAGTGAATCTATATGAATCCAGGTTCAAACAACCCACAGCGATTTTGGCATACTCTACAGGACAGATCTGGTTAAAAATGGCAACAAAAATTGTTAGAATAGAGAGGACAGACTATAGTTTTCACGTGAATACTCCGGCCTGATGTTGGATTGTGGAATAAAAGAGGCAGACGTACGAAGTTTGAACATTGTTTATTGTGAATATTCAACAATTTACAGTTTGAACGATTAAAGTACATTTAGACATTAATATTGAAGAACAATTTTATTGATTAAAGACCTGTGATCGTAGCGTAGTTCGGTAGCTTTCGAATAACACCACTATATATAACTCCATTCAATCCAAAGTTACAGGCCCAAAGTTCTCCCAGCATCGTAGAATTTCTACATAATACGGACCCCTTCCCTCGCTCTGTGTACCTGCGCACTAGGTCCAAAGGTCATGTCAGGTACGGACGTTCTTTGTTTTCACGATGGTATATTTATATACAGGATGTTTCTTCTATACTGCTGGCCATCGTAAATGCAACACCCTGAAGGAAGCATGCAAATAATATGAAATTTACAACATGCATTAGCGGAGGTGAGATATGCAAATGATTAGAATTTCAGCGCAGACGCACATCACGCGCGCCTGTGGCGCCACTTCAAAGAGCTATTTAAGGCTTGGAGATTTCGACGATTTCAAGTACGGCAATTGTGTTTTTCTTGTGGTTTTTTTAAAAAAAACGATCAATTATGTCTCGTAGAAAACAGCGATCATCTTTTGATCAAGTATCCGAGTTCGACAGAGGAAGGATAGTGGCCTACAGAGATTGTGGATTATCTTTCAGGGAAATCGGTAGTCGTGTTGGACGAAACCAAACAACTGTAATGCGGATATGTGATCGTTGGATGCAGGAGGGTACGACGGACCGACGTGTTCGATCGCATCTACCTCAGTGCACCACTTCACGTGATGACAGGCATATTGTGCGTATGGCAGTGACGGATCGCTCAGCCACATCACGAACCATAGCACAGCACATTCAGTCTGTACCGCATCATCCAGTGTCTGCGCGTACCATTCGACGCCGTTTACAGCAGAGTGGTCTGTCCGCAAGACGTCCATTGCTTCGTCTACCCTTGATGCAGAACCACAGACGTTTCCGCCGCCAATGGTGCGATGAAAGAAGGATGTGGACGGCAGAATGGAATGAAATTGTCTTTACTGACGAGTCACGCTTCTGTCTGCAACACCACGATGGTCGGATTCAAGTCTGGAGACACCGTGGAGAGAGGATGCTGAACAGCTGCGTTATGCACCGCCACACTGGCACCGGGTATTATGGTATGGGGCGGTATTGGATATCACTCTCGCACTCCTCTAGTACGCATTGCCGGTACTTTAAACAGCCAGCGCTACATCTCCGAGGTGTTGGAGCCAGTTGTCCTTCCTTACCTTCAGGGCTTGCCCACAGCCATATTTCAACAGGATAATGCGCGACCACACGTGGCACGCATTGTCCAAGGGTTCTTCGTCAATCGCCAGATTGAATTGCTTCCCCGGCCAGCTCGCTCTCCGGATCTTTCGCCGATAGAAAACATGTGGTCCATGGTTGCTCAACGATTGACCCAGAATACATCCCCAGCTGCCACACCAGATCAACTTTGGCAACGTGTGGAAGCTGCTTGGTCTGCTGTACCCCAAGAACACATCCAAAGTCTCTTTGAATCAATGCCGAGGCGTGTGGCAGCGGTGATCTCCAACAATGGTGGCTACTCTGGCTACTGATTTTGGAGGAACCACACTTCACAGAAGTCTATAAATTTAATCATTTGATACTTGGTCAACATGTTATCTACAAAATAAATTTTGTTGTGATATCTCTTGTCTTTCTTGGTGTTGCAATTTGGGTGGCCAGCAGTGTAGTTCTGAAACCATAAGACAAAACAGTTGTAAAGCTTTTTTTGTAACGCTAGACTTTTCATGCTTCCCCACTGTACTGTTACCATTTTAAAGATGTATTCACATCAAAAAGCAACAGAAACAGTCGAGAGGGTTTCTGAATAAAGGAAACCATAACGAAATTTGAGAAACGTTCTTTCAAACAACGCTTATGAAGATTTACGTTGAGAAAGATAACATTTTTGCTCAGGCAAATGGAACAAACATCCATGAAAAATTTCTATGTAGTAGACTGGAATAGACATGTAGAATATTTTGAGGTTTATATTTCTATGTGGGAATCGAATTGAGTACATAAACTGCTGTTATGGGTCCATGAAAGTTGCACCCGATTCGCATGATTGTGATAGTTGTAAAAATGGAAATTATGACAAATTTTTAAAAAAATGCAAAAAAGTGGGAGATTGAAAGGCTGTGTATCGAATTTTTGAGAGAAATTTCTGCTATTTACTTACAATGTGATTTTTCATTAAAGTGCGCTAACTTACCTTAACTTACCTTAAGGTATAGAAGGCCTAATGACAAGTGTTTTTCGTAACACTTTTTTGGACTATTATATGGTTTTAATTGAAAGCACTTATGGATTTTATAATAAAATAAAGTACTTTTTAATTAAAAGAAAACTATTTCGATTATTTTGCTTCCTGAATTCACAGAAGACAATTTCCTAAAAATGCCTACCCCTTACTTACATATATTCCTTATTTCTAGAAAATATTTCGTCACAAATAAGATAATTGTTAAACCGTCCCGGCCTTGGCCATTCACAAATCAGATAAGAAATCACACTATTGAATACGTTAAAATTACTACATTTGTCTGGAACCTACAAAGGTAGGTAGTTGAATTAACGTAGCACCGGGCAACAAACACCGCGGGCTATTGACGATGGTCCGGGATCAATCCCGAATTGAAAGGTCCCAGAATACTCTATTCTACAAACCATTGAGACAACGCCATGTAATTTTGAACCACGGCCAGATGACGAGATCAACAACTGAGCTGACACCCATTTCTCCAAGGGGAGAGGGGTATTATACGCAGGGGTTAGTTCCACTCCCTCCTCCTTATGCCCCAACAAAACGTTCATCAAAGGCTGTGGAGTTGTGAGGACAACGGATTGTAGAGAAATAAGTACACTGCTGGCCACCCAAATTGCAACACCAAGAAAGACAAGAGATATCACAACAAAATTTATTTTGTAGATAGCATGTTGACCAAGTATCAAATGATTAAATTTATAGACTTCTGTGAAGTGTGGTTCCTGCCAAAATCAGTAGCCAGAGTAGCCGCCATTGTTGGAGATCACCGCTGCCACACGCCTCGGCATTGATTCAAAGGGACTTTGGATGTGTTCTTGGGGTACAGCAGACCAAGCAGCTTCCACACGTTGACAAAGTTGATCTGGTGTGGCAGCTGGGGATGTATTCTGGGTCAATCGTTGAGCAACCATGGACCACATGTTTTCTATCGGCGAAAGATCCGGAGAGCGTGCTGGCCAGGGAAGCAATTCAATCTGGCGATTGACGAAGAACCCTTGGACAATGCGTGCCACGTGTGGTCGCGCATTATCCTGTTGAAATATGGCTGTGGGCAAGCCCTGAAGGTAAGGAAGGACAACTGGCTCCAACACCTCGGAGATGTAGCGCTGGCTGTTTAAAGTACCGGCAATGCGTACTAGAGGAGTGCGAGAGTGATATCCAATACCGCCCCATACCATAATACCCGGTGCAGGACCAGTGTGGCGGTGCATAACGCAGCTGTTCAGCATCCTCTCTTCACGGTGTCTCCAGACTCGAATCCGACCATCGTGGTGTTGCAGACAGAAGCGTGACTCGTCAGTAAAGACAATTTCATTCCATTCTGCCGTCCACATCCTTCTTTCATCGCACCATTGGCGGCGGAAACGTCTGTGGTTCTGCGTCAAGGGTAGACGAAGCAATGGACGTCTAGCGGACAGACCACTCTGCTGTAAACGGCGTCGAATGGTACGCGCAGACACTGGATGATGCGGTACAGACTGAATGTGCTGTGCTATGGTTCGTGATGTGGCTGAGCGATCCGTCACTGCCATACGCACAATATACCTGTCATCACGTGAAGTGGAGCCCTGAGGTGGATGCGATCGAACACGTCGGTCCGTTGTACCCTCCTGCATCCAACGATCACATATCCGCATTACAGTTGTTTGGTTTCGTCCAACACGACTACCGATTTCCCTGAAAGATAATCCACAATCTCGGTAGGCCACTATCCTTCCTCTGTCGAACTCGGATACTTGATCAAAAGATGATCGCTGTTTTCTACGAGGCATAATTGATCGTTTTTTTTGAAAAAATCACAAGAAAAACACAATTGCCGTACTTGAAATCGTCGAAATCTCCAAGCCTTAAATAGCGCTTTGAAGTGACGCCACAGGCACGCGTGATGTGCGTCTGCGCTGAAATTCTAATCATTTGCATATCTCACCTCCGCTAATGCATGTTGTAAATTTCATATTATTTGCATGCTTCCTTCAGGGTGTTGCATTTACGGTGGCCAGCAGTGTATTAACAATGGCAGAGTACCAAATTTTTGTTAAAGTGTTTTGGAGATACTGGAAATAAACTGCAATTTGCGTTTATTATTTTCATGCAGTAAATTTATTTAGACGGAAATTTTATAAACCAGTAGATCCGGAGCGTAGCTCAGCTGGAAGAGTAACGGATTAGCAACCGGAGGATTGCGTGTTCGAATCCAACCAAAGACCGTCGTGTACAAAGGGGGGCTGGTGCGCTTTAAATCTGTCACGGTCTCAAATATCCTCACGTTGGCATGGTGTGGAAGTTTGGAAAGTGAGGTTCCAGCTCAGGTGTGACCTCGTCAGCGGTTCACAATTACGTGGTGTTGTCCTCGGATCTTTTCCTTGATTGGTTTGATCCCCGGACCGTCTCCAATAGCCCATGTAATGCTGCTAGTGCTACGTTAATTAAAATAGCTACCTACCGTCGCATAGCTCGTGCAGAGGTTTGTTAATATTTTATATCACTTGAGGGCAGTGTTACCCACATACTTTTATACCTTATTCCTATCCATTTATAATGAATACAAGAATCAATATGGACATTTCATTCCTCCAAATGAAATAAAATTAATCTTCTAGAATGCTGATAGTCATCTGTAATCAGACTGCTAAGGAATTTCATTAGAGCGGTGAGCTTTTCCGTGCAGGTTTAGCATCTGTCATTCAATATATTTTTAATGAATTTAGTAAACTCGTATTTTACTGCTATGAATCTTTGGGATTGATCCCGGACCGTCACCAATAGCCCGTTGTGTTGCTCCAGTGTGACGCTAATTAAAATATCTACCTACCTTTACTGCTATAAAATCCTTGCGCTTGATTAGTTACACAATTTATTTCAATGTTTTTATATTTAATTCGTTTTTATTATTCTAGCTTGTCCGTCTTTGGATCTTACCCCAAAATTCCTACCAACCAGCAGTATTCTATAGCACGTTGGATTCTACATCAATTTCAAGTTATACAATTACGTTAAAAAAACGTGGACTTCCCTTCGTGAAAAACCTTTTGCATAGTGTTACCATAAAGCTGGATCAAAACACTAAGGTTACCATGTATGGCGATAAATCGCTAGTGCCCTGGATTCGACATCTCCACCGAATTTTGAAGTATCTGCTTGAAAAGAAATATTCGAAAAATAATTGAAAATGGCTCTTTCGGACAAAACAAAAACAGAACTTGAATAATTGAAAACGAAACGCTCTTTTAGAGCTGGAGTTACGAAAATTGTAACTAAAGTTGATAATTTGCTTGTAATTTTTTATTTAAACCTACAAAACATTCAAGAACTGAATGAATATTTGGAAATTTTAACTGACTAGCATAAATATTTGAAAGCTTGAAGAGATCGAAATTCGCATCATTGACACAAACGAATATGAAAAGTAAATAAATGTCAGTGAAGAATATAATGAAAAATTAATTTGTTGTAAATTGAAAATTACTAATTGTTTTAAGAAATATGATATAGGAATTAGAAGTTATAATACACAAGTTGATACGAGTACTGAAAATAATTCCTCTCAGTGTGTAATTTCGAATTCGCCAAATGTTTCTATTAGACTTCCTAAATTAATTCTAGAAAAGTTTTCTGGTGATTCTACCATGTGGCCTGAGTTCTTTAATGCATAACAATCCAACTCTATCTAAAGTGGAAAAGTTTACATATTTTAAATCTTTACTTGTTGGGGAAGCATTTAATTGTGTCTGGTTTCTGTCTTACTGAAGAGACAACTATGATAGTTGTTAAAATTGTTGAAAGAGAGATATGGGCGAAAAGATTTAAAATAAACAGCCATATGAATAAGTTATTGAATTTAGAACCTGTTAAATATTCTAATAATGTGTATGGAATGCGTAAGCCTTATGATAAACTAGAAATCAGTATAAGAAATTTATATTCACTTGATGTAACAAGTAGTAGTCAAGGACATTTATTGAATCCAATTATTCTTAAATTACTTCCACAAGATTTAGCACTAGTTTCATAGAGAGAAAACGCACTTCTAAAGAAAACTTTGAAATAACTGAACTAATTGAATTCATCAAAAATGAAATTGAGTGT
This sequence comes from Meta bourneti, assembly GCA_933210815.1. Lineage (NCBI taxonomy): Eukaryota > Metazoa > Arthropoda > Arachnida > Araneae > Tetragnathidae > Meta > Meta bourneti. Next base: position 77,349,077 of record OW119926.1, on the reverse strand, counting down.
CGCGAAGCCACTTTAATGATAAATTACGAAATGTAAAAACAGCAGACATATTTAATAGAAATCAGTCGTCATTTAGAAACAAAAGCACTCATAATAATTCTAAGCCGTTCAGCCTCTGCTTTTAATATATCAATAAAAACGTTTTGCATATTCTGCAGATCTAATGAACATGTGTCCGCCGAATGTTTTAAATAAAGACACAAGTTAATGAAAGAAGGCAGGTGTTACAGATGTTTCCTTAAATCTCATTTGTCAGTCGATTGTAAATCAAAAATACAACCGTGTGAAATTTGTAATGATAAAAATCACAATAAACTCTTGTTATACCAAATCTAAAGAACAAAAAGAGTTAGAGCCTGAAAATCAAACTGTTGTATCAATATCACATTCTAATATTTCGAAGCTTAAAAATAACGTTCTTTTACAAACATGTTCAGTTATTGCTCAATCCAGAAATAAATCGAAAATGACAAGACTTTTAATTGACTCGGAGTGAAAGAAGTTTCATAACTTCTTTCTGAGACTAAAGATTTAGCTCGAGAATTAAAACTGCAGATCATTCGAAGAGAATGTTTAACAATTTATTCGTTTGGAAGGAGTCATGGAAATCAACTAGAGTTCGAAGTGGGAACTGTTCGATTCGAATCCTAATAATGAAAAAATATTTTACTAGGAGCTGAATATTTTTGGCGTGCATAAAATGATAGTGTTACTCAAGTAGAAGATGATTTATTTGTTTCACCAACTATTTTTGGTTTTACTTTAATGGGCGAAGTCGAAAAAATAATACTTGATTTAATACCTTATTTGTTATCTAGTGATAAAGCAAAACATTTGACTTGCAATCCTTTTGGAAATTAGATTCAATACGCATTGAAGATAAAAACGAAACATTTTCTGAGACTGATTTAAATACCATTAAATCTTTTAATGATAATTTGAAATTTAATGATGGTCGATACAAAACTTTTGTGGAAAGGAAACAAATCAGAATTTTCAGATAATTTTTTTGTTGCTAAACAACGATTTCTTGGATTAGAAAATAAATTAAAAGGAAATTATATCTTGTATAATGAATATAATATTACTAAAGAACAAGCTGATAAGGGAATTATTGAAGAATGCAAGTTTGTTGAAAATGAAACTTATTATATGCCTATAGAACCATTATACTGGAAGACAAATCAACAACAAAAGTTAGGATAGTTTATGATGCTTCATCGAAAGCGAAAGATGCTAAATCATTAAATGACTGATATCTGGACCAAATTTAAATCCCAACCTGTTGGATGTAATTTTAAAATTTCGTATATACAAAATTGCATTTTGTGCCGACATAGAGAGGGCTTTTCCCCAAATTCAAATTGCTGATGAAGATAAGAATTTTTTGAAATTCTTATGATTTGACAATTCTGACAACAGTTTAGGTTTTAAAGGTTTTCGAAAGTGCCGAGTAACATTTGGTGTAATAAGTCCATTTATTCTTTCCGCCACTATTAAGCATCACATAAACGGTTACGAAAAGGAACATAGTGAAGTAGTTGATATGCTTGATAAGTTCTTATATGTGGATGATCTGATGAAGCTTTCTCATTGTCTACTATTGCAGTTAAAATACTCGAAAACGCTAGTATGGAATTTAAGAAAATTTGAATCTAATTCTGTATCTTTGAGGACTAAATGGGAAGAGAAAGGAATAATTAGCAAGGAAGACAGCTTAAATAAAAAAAACATTAAAGGTTTTGGGAATAATCTGGGATTCTGAAGAGGACGTATTAAAATTAGATGTGTGTAACAACTTTTACAATCATTCGATTGGAAAAATATAACAAACAGAAAATTAGACTGCGGCTAAAATATATGATCCCATTGGATTCATTGCACCTTTTGTTATCAGAATAAAATTCTTGCTGAAAGAATTGGGGCACAGTTTTGCCCATAGATTTAATGTGAAAAAATTTAAATTATGGTATTTTGAAATTGAAGTTATATTGAATTTGTGTATTCCTAGAAGAAATTTTTGAATGATGAATGTGTGTAAATTTTGCTAGATTAGAACTTTGTTTTGTGATGCCAGTTTCAAGGGATATGGAGCTGTTGCGTATTATCGGGATCCTGATTTATGCTCTACGTCTTTTGTGCTTTCAAAGAGCCGAGTGTCTCCACTTAAGAAATTAACTTTGTCTCGTTTAGAGCTGGGGGCTGTTATTGTCGCGAGAATTGTTAAATATTTGAAGAAATTATTTGGTATCAGTGAAGATAATATATTTTGTTTTAGTGACTCTCATATAGTAGTACTTCACTGGATAAAAGGTTCAATTAACAATTCGAAACCTTTTGTTGCAAATCGTGTACGTGAAATTCAAAATCTTGTTTCACCAACGCAATAAAAATACTGTAAAGGAACCGAAATTCCAGGTCGATGGTTTCCATCTCTTCGGATCCTGATGACCTAAGTCCCTTAACACCTGGGCATTCCATAATTGGAATTGCATTGACTGCTATCCATAAACCTGATTTTACTATAAACAAACTGATTCCAACAGAAAGATGGAAATTGACCCAACAGTTTTTCCAAAGCTTCTGGAAACGTTGGACTATCTCTCATAGCTTCAAGGACGTGCTAAATGGTTGATTTTAACATCAATGACTTAGTCTTAATTAAATACGACAATTTGCCTCCACTAAAGTTGCGACTTGGGCGAATAGTGGAACTGTGCACCATCTGCACCCTGGTGCAGATGGAAAAGTTCGTGTGGTGAAATTAAAAACTTTATTAAGGGAACTGATATGACCTATCCATAAGCTTTCACATTTACCCTTATCTAAATAGATTTTTAGAAACATCAATTATTTCTTCTTGCTTTTAAAATTTTCCATTTTACTTTGTATTAATATGTCAAGTATTGTGTTTCAGATTTACAGTGTAAATTTGCTAATTCTTCAGATTTGTGAATTTTTAAACAAGTATGATTATTTTTTCTTTTAATTCTGAAGATTTGTAAGTATATTTTGCACGTTATTTCTCATGTTTTAAATTTAGTATTTGATAATATTTGAATTTAATTTTGTAGTATTTTGTTAACAGTTTACTTTTATAAGCTTATATTTTGCTGAACGTTTTTTACATTTTGTTTAAAGCTTAAATTTGAAGATTTGATATTATCTATATTATTTTTTTATAATAAACCAAGGTTCATCGTGGCGGAGTATGTTCCGTAATGTCGGCAGGTGGCGCTCTTGCGCCAATCAGTTGAACTGTAACAATGGTTGCGTAATGACGCTAAATATCTTGGCCGCGAAATGAAGCGGAATTGAATTGCAATTTTAGATGTGTCACCTTATTAAATTTTTTGTTAAGTTTTGTTCTCAGTGAATTTATTGAAACTGGATCATGAATCTTGACTTATGAAAATTTGCAACCTATGACACTTGAAACAGATATCGACTCTTGAAAACATTAGCTCTCCTACAGTGAGATTATTTTGATCTAATAACTGTGTACAGTGTTCGTTGGTATACAGTATAGCGATGTGTGGTATTGAATCTATATACAAATAGGATGTGTATGTATATATATATTTTCTATACAAATCTACACCGTTTGACCAATCTACACCAAATTTGGTACACTTATACTTTAGAACACTGCGGTCAGCATAAGCTAACTCTTAACCCCCGTTCTATTGGCCCTAGGGGGCTAAAAACTATTCGAAATCGCTATAGAAATAACATTGATCATAGATTGATTGCTTTAGGCAACTATGGTTGCTTTACCAGTGTTGATCGAAAAACAATTTTTTCCGAAACAAATTAAATTACAATATTTATGTTTGAACTGACTTTTTAGTTCTTCCCATGATGTAAATAAATTATAGATATTTTATTGATGAACAAATAATATTTTAAAATATTTATTTTTACAAGGAAATTCAAGGATAGGTTTTCAGGAGTTCAAGGATGATATTCAAGGAAAGTTGGTGTACATTTCGACCAACTTTCCTTAAAAAATTTATTACGTAATGATTTGTAGAATTCTGTTTCACAAGCTTTTTGCGTAAGGCGTGTAACTGATTTTAAAATGTCCGGAATAGATACATGTGAATCCTCCTTTGAAAGCAGTGATTTTCTTTCTTAAAAATTCTGTAAAATCGACCTGCTCTTTGAAAACTTTTTATCTATTCAGTTTAATTTGTCTACACCGATTACATTTATTTCTAACCCAAGCACCGTTATTCCGAAAAGCACAAACGATAAACTCATTGATCATAAAAGCGTAATTTTGCTACTTTGTATCTGGCAGCACCAGAATTAATGTTTACTTTTTTTTATAAAACTTTGTAGAACGCATTTCTTCGTCGGAATTTCGTTTCTGTTTGTATTTATGTCTTAATCTTTTACATATTGCAATATATTCAGGAATTAAATGTATATATTTGCGTCCGAAGTGTATTGTAGAAGCTATGAAAAAGTTAAAAAGTATTTTCAGTACAACTTAAATGATTGCATTTTTCCGTGAAAGAAAAATGATTATTCTAATTCACTTTTCAGGCAACATTTAACCATTTCAACCCAAGCAACGCCGGGTAATTCAGCTAGTTAGTAATAAAAATGCACCTTACGATGATTTTATAACTATTCTCTGTAGGGCATCATTATTTTAAGGTATGTGAGCAATCTCCCAACAGGTGGTCGTGAAATATCGTGGGAGGGAGTCTTGAATTCTTCCCACTTAATATTTCTTTCCAATACCAGCCTTATGGATCGTATAACCCTTCAAGCACTAATTAGAGAGAAGGTGGCAGTCTGTATTACCACGGACACCATGGGAGGTGATGCCACATCATCGCGCAGTGTGAACTGTGTGGGGGAAGTGATGTAAAGTAGTGGTCAGAGAGGTGAGCTAAACACGACCCAGCCAAAATACAATTAAAATAACTAGAAGACGCAGGAATTGACATAAAGAATTTAAAATTATGGAATAAAGGATCTGGATCCCTCGGACAGTTGACGCTACAGAAAAGGGATTAAGATATTACGGGATCAAATCAAAACGGACTCGTGACCGCGTGTCAAAAATATTCCCTTGAGCTCAAGAGTTCGAAATCTTGTCCCTAAGGATGACATTGAGGAACAGTTAATTAAAAAGAGAGCCCTCTCGTGCACACTTCTACCCTCTTGGTGGTTGTCTCGATGAGGTATCGCGTCATTAGCAAACTGACCAAACCTTGATGGACGAAATGTCATTGGAAGAAAATTAAACTCATCTTGATCTCATCTTCATAAAAAAAATTGGCAACATCTTTATGACGAGATATCATTCATTAGCAAAGTGGTCAGAGCTTGATGGACGAGATATCACGTCGAAACCACGTGGAGAGTTGAAACAATCTGAACGAGATCTTCCTTGTAGATACTTCGAGTTTAACAATCAGCAATCAGTGGAAAATCTACCGGTGTTGACTCCTGACCCTGACTGAGGTACTGAAATAGACGTTACAGCATGACTTCCTGGGTCTTTGGAGAAACTTTATCGCATTTACGTGACGTCTTGAAGAAACCAGGAAACTCCAAACAGAGAACCGGACTTTGTCACATACGAGATTTCATTCCATACCCAAGCTTCAGTCCACCACTTTTTTAACTCTTCCGGTGGTTGTCTCGGCGAGTATCTCGTCATTAGCAAAACTGACCAGATCTTGAAGGACGAGATACCTCGTCATTGGAAGAAAAGTGGACTAGATCTTGCTTTCGTCATCATAGAAAAATCTGCACTATCTTGATGACGAAATACCTCATCATAAGCAAAATTGATCAGATCTTGATGGACGAGATACCTCGTCATTGGAAGAAAAGTGGACTAGATCTTGATTTCGTCATCATAGAAAAATCTGCACTATCTTGATGACGAAATACCTCATCATAAGCAAAATTGATCAGATCTTGATGGACGAGATATCGCGAGAGTTAAGAGTGACACTTTTAGACGCGCTCTGTTACTGGTCAGGGGTCTTTTCTAAAACCTGGCGTTTAACCCTTCTGGTGGTTGTCTCGACGAGATGTCATTAGAACTGACCAGATATTGATGGACACGATATCTCGTCATTAGAAGAAAAATGGACCATCTCCTGATCTTGTCATCATAAAAAAATCGACAATGTCTTGATGAGAGACGGGGAATCTCGTCATTAGCAAAATTGTTCAGATCTTGATGGACGAGATATCTCGTCGAAACCACTTGGAGCGTTAAGAGTGACACCTTAACGTCACTGGTAGGGATGGTCACCTTGCGTTAAATGTGAATTATGTTTGATAATTTCAGAAGGAAGATTATTAAAGACTAATATGATATTAACTTGAAGATTTTTGCTCAAATATTTATTTTGAAATACTTTTTCTTTCAGTGCGTGTGCTTTCCCACTCTCTCTTTTAATGCCCCTCAACCGTTAAGGGGCTGTCACCTCTACTCAAGTGCCGGGATTTTAATATTTTTGTGCACAGATAGGGCGGGAGGGTTGGCACCGGACAACTGCGGAAATCCTCTCGAGACAGGGTCACAAGGAGGGGCCGAACAGGGGACTTTCCCGTTCAATAGTTGGGAAGCTCATTTTGCCGATTGCTCAGTAGAGTGGGCCGAAAAAACCCTTTTCTCGAAATCGTTAACGTAATACGTCACAAAGTTGCGTTGTTTAATAGTAGTTAATAGAGAGTGCAAAATTTAAAACGTGCTGACTGATGACCAATTGTCAACAGGATTTCGAAAAAAGTTTTTACTGCCACCTTTACCATAAATTTACTTGGAGCTTATTTCTATGTGGCATTATTTATTTTACAGCATTATCTGGCTATGTAATCATGGCCGTATTTCAAAGGCTGAGATGGCTACACTTTTAAGTAAATTTAAGGGATGCCAAATTTGGAATATTTCTCAACGGATAGTACAATTGACTACTCAGAGTATCACGAGAGATTTCCCAGTAGTGTAGTGTTGCTTTTTCCTGCAATATTGCACATAATCACTAAATAAACGCATCTATTGGTTGAAAAATCCATGGATTTTTTCAACTGTCCTTTATATAGAATAGAATCATTTGGAAAGATTCTTCTGGTATCTTTCCTCACAATAGATTCCTTTAGAACGATTCTATTCGTTCATTCTGTAGAATAGAATCATTTGGGAGAATCCTTCCTTTAGAATAGAATCATTTGGAAAGAGAGATATTCTATTGTTCATTTCTTTAGAGTAGTATCCTTTGGAAAGATTCTTTTGTCTAAGAAGGTCAAAATTGAATAGAAGTCATTCAAATGGAGACTGCATGTTGGAAGGTCAATTTATGCATGTAAGCCTCTCAGAGGGGGAAATTGAATAAAGATTTTTACTTTTCTCCAGATGTGTCAGAGTTTTTAACTTGCTTTTTCTCGAAAATTATGGTCTGTAAAGGAAACGTTTTGGCCTTAGATATACGAGAACTAAATTTTATACATATACAAACACATAGTATTCAATACTTGCATACTAGGTCTATAGCATAATGGAATCTAAGGCATGTATTAAACTTTTCCGTGGAAATGACTTTTGAATATATGTTAACAAAGCATCTTGGATGCTTATTAATCAGCTCTTTTCAATTTATCTTAAGCCTCCAAGTGTTATGAGATTTCCGAATAATATAGCATTGCTTTTAACCCTCAACACATAATGAGTAAATAACCACATCCATTGGTTGAAAGAATCCTAGGAAAGTTCCTAATAGCCAAGGAGGTCAAAACTGTTTCGAAGTCATGCAGGCAAAACTGCAGCAGATTGAAGAATGGATATATGAGTGGGAATCCTCAGTGGACGAAATGGTATTAAAATATACGATTGTCATTAATAAAAATTTATCAGATGTTATATTCAACACGTCATTAAAAACTTAAGTAATTTAGTAGATGAACAAGGTTTGACATGTGACTCATTTAGGATGATAAGGTTGTTGTGATGGGATCAGATGTATGGAAGACTGTCAGGTGGTTAGTGATGGATAGTCCAGTGGTTTTCAAACTATGTATCTGCTCCTTTTTCAGGGCTGCCACAGGCTACAAAAAGGCAAGTTTTTGCTACTATTTTTGAAATTTTGGCAACTAGGGGTATCTTTTTAAATAAAATCGTCTTAAAATCTCCTATGTTCAAAATTTTGGAGACTTTTTCGAAATTCACCAAATGTCAAAGTTAAGTTCCTTTTTAAAACTAATGGAGGACCGAACAAATATTGTACGCATCTTTTAAGTGAGAAATTTTATTTTCCAAGGGACGCCAATTTCTAATTTTGGCCCCAAGCGTGGCAACCAAGTAAGAAAAACATCGGAATCTGGTTGCTAGATTGTTATGAGAACCTAATTAAGAAAATATTTATATTTTTAATTTTAAAACTTAAGTTTCTTGGCGAGGTCTTCAACGTTTGTTTCATACTTAATTAGCACATTTTGCGCTTTAGCCTATTCATTTTGTATCTGAGCAACTAAAATTGGCTACTAAAATAGGGTTTAAGAGAAGACTTTTGCTACTATTTTTAAAAATTTATGCCACTATTTCACATGCGCTTTGGCTGTGGCAGCCTTTGGCAAAATAACATTATCACGCCTTCCTGCAAACATGAAAATCTAACATAATTTTCTTAAAAATCATGATTTATTTAATCCAACAAAAATATTTAGCTACTGAAAATTTAAATTGCATCTTGAGCGGTCAAGTAGGATCTAAATTTCTTATACGAATTTCATGCAAAGGACAAAAGGTTTTAAAATTAGAAAACAGACCCAGAAGACGATTTTGCAAGTTTAGTATACACAGCTCTAGCGTTTTTCATAAAGGCAACAATTTTACCTTCCTGGATCAGAATTCGAAATTGAGGATCTAGCATTGAAATGTTTAGAGTACTAGTTTCTTTCCTAAATATTCGCTTGATGCGCAAGTTCAGAAGAAATTTTGTGTCATAAGTAGTGATGGGAGTATTGGAATACAAAACTACTCATGTACTCGATGCTTAAAAGTAATCATTGTACTCGATTCTTTTTCAAAGTATTCGTATACAAAAGTATTCGGATATAAGAGTATTCAGATACTATTCGGTTACCAAAGTACTCGGATCCAAGGTATTCGGTTACAAGAGTATCCAGATACAAGAGAAGCCATCCTAGGAATTCGGATACAAGAGTATTCATCTTAAGTAGGCAGTAAATAATTGCATGGGTATCCATGGTTCTCGTTAGTGTTATGTTTCTAGTCTCGATTTTGCTTTTCCCAATTTTACATGTCTTGCAAATGTACATGATGATGAAGTGTCGAAAAATTCCATCGATTAAGAGATTGGATTTGAAGTTTTCTAGAAGCAATTTTTCCCGAACAGACAGGCTTAATTATCAGTAAATTACAAATGGTTTGCCTTTTATTTTTGAAAATCAAGTTGGAAGTTTTTAATTTTTAAATTTTAATTTTAACTATGATTTTAATTTTAATTATTTACATTTAATTTCATTACTTTTTAAATTTAATTTAATTTTCAAGCTTTTTTATGACATTTAAAATATTTCTGCAAATAAGATACTGTAATACTTAAAATGCTTTTCTTTTTCTTCAAGTAAAATAACGTTATTTCATTCTTAAGATGGCTATTATTTTCTTTAAAATATCTGACAATAACTAAAATTCTCTTTTAAAATATCTGACAAAATATTTATTACGATAGTAAAATGATTATGAATATTTTCTTCTACTTTGACTACTTTTTCTCACATTCCTACCAGTAGTTGCAAAAATAAAAATTGAATTTCCAGGAGCAAGATTTGATTATTTAATGTAATTTATTTTGTAAATATTTACGTAATCATTCTTGTTTTTAGATCAACCGAGATGTGTCACTTTCTATAAGTTTACAGAAATAATATTAAAGTTTAAGATCATGGTATTAAAATAACAAAATTCTTTTTACATTCATACAAACTTTTTTAAAGTGTTTTTAAAAGTCGCTGAAAGTAAAATGAAAGTGCATAAAAACTTTCATTCTTATCTTCGGGGCTCTGTCCAAAATAAAATTTTGGCTACGTTCCCTGTTGAAAGTGATTATTAATGATTTCCTTAAAATATGGTAGAAAATCAAATCTATCCAATGCGAAAACTAAAATTTGAAAATCATGATTTGTAAAATCAAGATAAAAAGATACTTGACACGTATTTACAATTGTAGAAAATGTAAGCGTGACCAGAAAATTCAGCAATTTGTACATGGAATTAATTTTTATTTTTCTTCAAAATACAATTTGTCTACAGTTCAAATAGATTAATAATAGTAGTTATCCCACACATACTTATTTTTTAAAATTTATATAAATAATTCGGAATAGAAAAAGTGTAAATGTAATTTAGTTTTAAAATTTTAGCTTTGTGAAAAATAGATTCATTTTTTAAACACAGCTTGATCAAAATATATAAGAAAAATAGAATAAAATTGATTGACTTGTCAAAAATTATCATTCGCATAAAAAACAATTCACCAAATTCCTCTTGTAGCGGATTCGAACCAGTACGCTAATTCCAGTGCTCTAACCGGTATAAGGAGGAGACGATTTCCCCGTGTTATTTTCAAATAACCACCATATTTCGTAGTTCTGATTCTTACTATCGATTAATCGTTTTTGTATATGTATTCGAATATTTATACTTGAAAGCACTCAAATACCAAGTTTTCGAATCTCAAAAGTACTCGATTCTGAACATCACTAGTCATAAGCAAGTTTATTTCATATGTTTTTTTCAATGAAACGGGTGATTTTTTTAAATTTCAAACCTGTCTTTAAAGAGTACTTCACAATTAGGCCGGGCTGGGAAGTAATACAGAAATGCTTCTGTTCTCCACATTATCATAAATTTTGCAGCCTTTCTTTTAATTGGGCGTTTTTATGAAATTAAATACCCCTTAGTTTAACGATGTATGTTCCTATCCCTGCCATAGTATGGATGTTTAGTTGGTTGGATTTTTTATGGCGCAAGGGCCAGATCTGGACAAGCCGCTCCAAGCAATGTTTTTTCCATCAAGTAAATGGACATACACTAAAGCAAGTAATTACACATGTAGTTAATTAACATCCACCGGAGCAACTCAACGGGCTATTTGCGAAGGTCCGGGATCAATCCAGAGAGAAAAGATCTGAGGACACCACGTAATTTTGAATCAAGATCAGACGACGGGGTTAACACCTAAGCTGGCTCCGCACTCTCCAAACTTCCACACCACACCAATGTGAGGACATTTGAGGCCACGACAGATTTAAAGTCCACCAGCCCCGGGTACACGACGGTCTTTGGTTGGGTCGAGTTCTGAACTCAACCCTCCAGTTGCTAATCCGTTACTCTACCTTCCGCGGCCCCATACACACAAGGAAAAGTTTTACTAGTAGGGAATTGTGAAATATTTCCAGTGTAGTTACATAAATAGAAATAGCTCAACCTATTCAGGCTGTAACGTAGGGCAAACACACCGCAGACTGGAAATATAAGTAGACTGACCATTGTTATTGAGAGGAACTTCAAAAAGTTTGACCAACATGTAGACTAGTAGTCACGTGACTGCTCTGACGAAAATTGCACGCACCTCATCACCTCGTTTGGCGATATAACATCTTATGACTGGATAGATGTGTGAATGCGCATTCTATAGAATGGTGACAAAAGTAACGAGATCGCCGAGTCTAATACTAAGTCGCGTTGACCAATCAGATGATACATCAATAGATGGGCGTCTTTTATCGTCCCGTGGACCAATCAGATGATGAATGTTCGTTTCCACGGGGCAGACGAAAGTTTTCTAGGGCTCACGCTATTACTAGCTATGGTCACATGTTCCAGGGAATATAAAATGTTACCATTACTCACTCTACTTTTATCTTTCTTCTATGTAAACCACTGATGTTCAGATGGTTGGTTTTTATGGCACAATTTCCAAACCTTATTAAACTGCACGAATCAATGCTTATTCCATCATGCAAATATGGAGCCGCGGTAGCCCGGTTGGAAGAGTAGCGGATTAGCAACCGGGGGGTTGCGCGTTCGAAACTCGGTCCATCGTGCACACGTGGGGTGGTGCATCTTATGGCCTCAAATGTCCTCACGTTTGCGTGGTGTGAAAGTTTGGAGAGTATCGTGCCAGCTTAGGTTTTGACCTCGTCCTCTGACCGTGGCTCGAAATTACGAGGTGTTGTCCTCGATCTTTCCCTTCGGGATTGATTCCGAACAGTCACCAATAGCTCGTTGTCTTGCTCCAATGTTATTTACCTACCATCTTATAAATGAGCCACGGCGGGACATAGATGTTCGTAGTGGTTTGGAATTTAAACCGATCTAATTAGCCTTTGTGTTGCAAAAAAGAACCCTAGGGGAACAAAGCAAACATGATATTAATTACTTTTATAATAACTCTAAAAACTTTCTCGTTATTCATATAATTCATGCACGCAACTTACTTCTTGCAGCAAATATGTATGTTATGCGCATCGATTTAAATTTTGTCTTCAAAGAGAAGCGTGCATATGGGAAAGTCGTATTCGAGAAGAATATTTTTGATAATAGCTGCCCACCCCCTTTTCCAATAACCACATGCTCTACTGTTTGGAAAACCCTGGGTTAGCCTAGGGGTCCGACCCTGAATGCAATTTGTTTTAGTTACGCTCCAAACTTCAGCTACAATTTCCGTTCAGCGATTTTTTATTAAAGAGAACCGAAATTCCCATTCGAAAGCAATACTTTCCCCCTTCTCTTCATTGATCAAAGAGCTATCTTTTTCTGCAGCAGTGTTTTTTATCGATTTAACTCTGTATCTTGGAAGGGTCGTCCAAACTGACAATAAACTAACTGGAGTTTTACGGATGAGTACATTATCGTATGTTAGATGTAGCGGGATTAAATGCTTTGATTATAAAACTGCACTAAATAAGACAAGACTTCTCTCATTAGCGGGGGATCAAGTAGCCGTAGAAATATCTAGTTTAAACTTATTCTCCGGGAGTTTAGGAATAAAATTATTTTTTGGTAGTGTATTTAAAATTTGGAACTCTTGAAATGTTGAATTAATATAGTTTTGTTGGTTCAGAACTTTTTAGTACTCGCGTGTTACACACTGAAAACAATATACTTTATGGCTTTACATCATTAAAAACATACTTTGAAGTCCTTTATTGATTAACATGGTCCTAAAATGCTTGACTCTTTCCAACATCTACTAACCTCTTTTTATCTTCAAAACGACTTAAATATTTACCTAAATTAAAAAATACCTACAAAAGATAGCTGTTGCAATTCTACTTGATACGGGTATCAAAATAAATCCATGCTCTTTATCATAGATATTCCTTTTGTATAGGGCCGCGGTAGCTCGGTTGGAAGAGACGCGGATAAACAACCGAAAGGTTGCGAGTTTGAAACTCGATCCAACCAGACCGTAGTGTACGTGGCGGCTGATAAACTAAATCTGTAGAGGCTCAAATCTCCTCACGTTGGCGTGGTATAGACGTTTGGAGAGTGGGGTTGCCAGCTCAGGTGTGACCACTTCATCTGACCATGGTTCATAATTAAGAAGTATTGTCCGGGATTGATTCCGAATTGTCGCCAATAGCAGGTCGTGCTGCTCAAGTTCTAAGTGGTCAATAGTCAATTGTTAATTCAACTACCTTCCTAACTCCTTTTGAAAAGGCCAAAGACCTAGTTCCGAGCGGTTAAAGGATCTCTCTTAAGACTGAAGCGCTTGGTTACGAGTTTACTTCACAATAAAATAACTAATTTTACATGAAGTGTATTAGACGGATCATACAAAAGTATATACGAACGAGTGATAGTTAAAAATAACCGCGAGTAAGGATTAACCGCGGCCTTATATGATTATCTCTCTATAGTGAAAATCTATCTTATGTATCTATCTTTCGATATTATAGTAACAGTTAAATACTTTAAAATACACTGCTGGCCACCGTAAATGCAACACCCTGAAGGAAGCATTCAAATAATATGAAATTTACAACATGCATTAGCGGAGGTGAGATATGCAAATGATTAGAATTTCAGCGCAGACGCACATCACGCGCGCCTGTGGCGCCACTTCAAAGCGCTATTTAAGGCTTGGAGGTTTCGACGATTTCAAGTACGGCAATTGTGTTTTTCTTGTGGTTTTTCAAAAAAACGATCAATTATGCCTCGTAGAAAACAGCGATCATCTTTTGATCAAGTATCCGAGTTCGACAGAGGAAGGATAGTGGCCTACCGAGATTGTGGATTATCTTTCAGGGAAATCGGTGGTCGTGTTGGACGAAACCAAACAACTGTAATGCGGATATGTGATCGTTGGATGCAGGAGGGTACGACGGACCGACGTGTTCGATCGCATCCCCCTCAGTGCACCACTTCACGTGATGACAGGCATATTGTGCGTATGGCAGTGACGGATCGCTCAGCCACATCACGAACCATAGCACAGCACATTCAGTCTGTACCGCATCATCCAATGTCTGCGCGTACCATTCGACGCCGTTTACAGTAGAGTGGTCTGTTCGCAAGACGTCCATTGCTTCGTCTACCCTTGACGCAGAACCACAGACGTTTCCGCCGCCAATGGTGCGATGAAAGAAGGATGTGGACGGCAGAATGGAATGAAATTGTCTTTACTGACGAGTCACGCTTCTGTCTGCAACACCACGATGGTCGGATTCGAGTCTGGAGACACCGTGGAGAGAGGATGCTGAACAGCTGCGTTATGCACCGCCACACTGGTCCTGCACCGGGTATTATGATATGGGGCGCTATTGGATATCACTCTCGCACTCCTCTAGTACGCATTGCCGGTACTTTAAACAGCCAGCGCTACATCTCCGAGGTGTTGGAGCCAGTTGTCCTTCCTTACCTTCAGGGCTTGCCCACAGCCATATTTCAACAGGATAATGCGCGACCACACGTGGCACGCATTGTCCAAGGGTTCTTCGTCAATCGCCAGATTGAATTGCTTCCCTGGCCAGCTCGCTCTCCGGATCTTTCGCCGATAGAAAACATGTGGTCCATGGTTGCTCAACGATTGACCCAGAATACATCCCCAGCTGCCACACCAGATCAACTTTGGCAACGTGTGGAAGCTGCTTGGTCTGCTGTACCCCAAGAACACATCCAAAGTCTCTTTGAATCAATGCCGAGGCGTGTGGCAGCGGTGATCTCCAACAATGGCGGCTACTCTGGCTACTGATTTTGGCAGGAACCACACTTCACAGAAGTCTATAAATTTAATCATTTGATACTTGGTCAACATGTTATCTACAAAATAAATTTTGTTGTGATATCTCTTGTCTTTCTTGGTGTTGCAATTTGGGTGGCCAGCAGTGTACATTCATTAGTGTCACAGTAGCAGATTGTTAGTGTCACAGTAGCAGATTATTAGTGTCACAGTAGCAGATTATTAGTGTCACAGTAGCAGATTGTTAGTGTCACAGTAGCAGATTATTAGTGTCACAGTAGCAGATTGTTAGTGTCACAGTAGCAGATTATTAGTGTCACAGTAGCAGATTGTTAATGTGCTAGTAGACGCTTGGGTACGTGCATAATAAATATTAAATGATAAGTCATTAACCTATGCTAGTAGCATCTTGCACGTAGTGGTTGGGATGTAGCAGCACCTCCCATCTTGTAACGTAGAGGCTGCCACGTTCTTTCCCTTCTAATGAAATAGACAGAGCATGTGGGCGGAGTCTGTCGAAAGATCTAAGAAGAATAAGTCACGTGGACTTACTAATCAACTTGATCCTATTGGTTATCGAAGTGCAGACTAGTGTTTTGAATCACTCTCGATAATCACTTTAACCAATTAAAAATTTGTCCCACGTTAAAAGTTCTAAGACTTAGTGTAATATATTAATATATTTTCTAGCCCGTGTGCTACCATTTTAATTATTTTAAAAATAAGATTTACTTTATACTTTATCTTAAGAACGCTCCCAATGAGGGTGTTTTCCTGTTTTATCCTCAGAGCTCTATTCTGGATAAAGTTCTGAAGGATTTAAATGTAAATATATTTTAGCCATTAAACTGGGGTGTTATCGCCACGATGTAATCTTAACCATCATAAATTCATATCGTATGTAAATCTCCATACGATATGAATTTTTTTTAGAAACGACGAATAGTAAATCTCCATACGATATAAATTTTAAGAAACGACGAATAAAATAATCACGTCGCCCTGTGTGCCTCCTTTCGGCCTCTGAATTCTATTCCTCGTATTGTTTAATTGTGTGCTGGGTAATTTCTTTGTATTCTCTTCATGCTTTTGCTGTTATGTTCCAATTTTAGTCTTTGACCGTTAATGCCCTTTGTTCCGTTTATGCTCTTGCATATGTCCGAATGTTATGTTATATGTGATATCTTTTTCATCTCGGCTTTCCCTCTCCCCTTCCCTACAATGAAAACTCTAAACCTCTGGGGAGTTCGAGCGACGAGGGTAGAGGTAAGTAATTGAGTAGTGTTTTAATCACTCTCGATAATCACTTTAACCAATTAATAATTTGTCCCACGTTAGGATTCATGCTTTTTCCCACAACCACGTGGCAGACTTTCAAACCGAGTGACCAGAAGAAATAGCGTAAAGTTGAGCGCACATAATCCATCTATTTCGTTAGAAGGTCGATGGTTTTTTCCAGATAGTGCTTGAAGGATCATACGATCCATAAACTGGGATTAGGATAGAAAAATCCATCTGGGCACATTGTGCACTAACTTAAATAGATATATCAACACCATTTTAATGCAGAATATCATGCGGGCCGCTGTAGCCCAGTTGGTAGAGTAACCGATTAGCAACCGGAGAGTTGTAAGTTCGAAACTCGATCCATCAAATTCCGTCGTGTACGTGGGTGTTGGTGCAAGTTAATTATGTCGTGGCCTCAAATGTCCTCACGGTGCTGAAGTTGGGAGAATGGGGGTGCCAGCTCAGGTGTTGACCTCGTCATTTGACGATGATTCAAAATTGCGAGGTGTTGTCCTCGGAAATTCCACTTCGGGATTGATTCCGGACCCTCGTCAATGGCTCCAGTGTGACGTGAATTCAACTGCCTACCAACCTGCAGAATATAATGAGGTGGATTGGCGGTTAATTGACGTCGCACTGGAGCAATAAAACGGGCTATTGGCTACGGTTCGGGACCAATCCCAAATGGAAATATCCCAGAACAACACCACCTAATTTTGAACCACTGTCAGATGACGGGGTCTCACCTGAGCTGGAAACTTACGCTTCAAACTTCCACACCACACCAACGTGAGGACATTTGAGGCCTCGACAGATTTAACGAGGACAACCCCCATGTATAGACGGTCTTTGGCTAGACCGAGTTTCGAACTCGCACCCCTGCTGTTGCCAATCCGTTGCTTTTCCAACTGGGTTACCGTGGCCACGCAGAATATAATGAATATTTCAACATCGACGTCAAAATGAAATAGTATCATACGCCCGCAGCTTCATGTTACTTCTTCCAGTTGCTCAGTTTGAAGATCTGTCATATGGTCGTGGGTTAATCCTAAATTATTGATAACCCCCGTGTACACGACGGTCTTTGGCTAGACCGAGTTTCGAACTCGCACCCCTGCGGTTGCCAATCTGTTGCTTTTCCAACTGGGTTACCGTGGCCACGCGGAATATAATGAATATTTCAACATCGACCTCAAAATGCAATAGGAGCATACTTCCGCATCTTCATATTATTTATTCCTGTTGCTCAGTTTGAAGATCTGTCATATGGTCGTGGGTTAATCCTAAATTATTGATTGGTTAAAGTGATTATCCACCAGAAACATTAGTCAGCGATTCGATAGCCAATCGGCGAAGGCAATTCATAAGTCCACGTGATTTACCCTTCAGAGATCTTACGACAGCGACCCCGCCCACATGATCCGCCTATTTCATTAGGTCGATGTATTTCAACACATGACGTAACGTTACGTGATTTCAAATTATATATTCAAATACGCATGCTAAACAGCATCTCGTGCGATTGTATTTAACTGGAACTCAATAGATGTTTACTTTGCAAAATCACCTTACTGAACTATTCAGAAGATTTAAAAAATTAATGCATTAAGGATAGCGTGATATTGGTTACCTACTTAATTCAACAGAACGATTACTCATTACTGACCAAATGCATTATTAAAAGAGTCACTAAAACTATCTTTTCAAAGAGCTGGTTAGAAAGAGAAACAGTGACAAATTGCCCCATATCGTGTGACAGATCACGATCGCATCGTAAAACATGCATGGGCATTATGTATTTATTTCAAAACCGTTTTAAGAGAAAAACCAAAATGCTTTAATGCAGAGGAAATGCAGCGGTTCTCATGAATTTCCCTTGCAAGCTGTCTTCAGATATGGAAACGTAGCCTGCCCCTCATAAACCTTTTATTCTAGCATTATTAACAAAGGGATTTTCAAGACATTCTAGTTACTTAAAATCATACAAGTCATTTAAAATGCGATCTGAACAATGGATAAACGATTAACAGAGCTTCGTTTTTGGTGAGTCTTCTTTTGAGACAATAGTTGTCTCGTTTGTCATTAGCAAAACGTATCAGATTTTGATGGACGAGATATATGGTCATTAGAATAAGGTTGATAATATCTTGACCTCGTCATCATCAAATAAATCGGCAATATCCTGATGACAAGATATTGCCGATTAGCAATATTGGAAATCTTGATGAACGAGATACTGAAACCAATATAGTGGAGTCAGTTTCATCATTTTTTTTCAGTCTCATCAAGGATTGATGTCAATGTTGAAAGCAGTCATCACCAGTCATCATTTATATTTATGGACGTATAGTTTAAAAATAATCAGTTTTAAACTATGCAATCAAAGATTTATCGTCCCAGTACACTTGCATGGTTATCTAACCCAGATAATAATCTGTTTCACAAATATGACGATTCAGTTTCTCAAATTATTCTATGAGTATAATTAGTAGGGTTTACACATACATACATAGACATATTAGTACGGTTTACACATATTTTTCTACTACATAGACACATTAGTACGGTTTACACATTTTCTACAACAAACATATATACATTAGTAGGGCTTACACATATTTTTCTACTACAACCAAGAAGCATCAGTAGGGTTTTATCATATTTTCCTACTACATACACTCTACATACACTACATACACATGTTCACACATATTTTTCTATTATATGCATGGACAAATTAGTGGGGTTTACACATATTTTACTACTACATAAACACACACATTAGTAGGGTTTACACAATTTTCAAATGTACACACACATATTTTCTACTACATACAACAATAACATAGTTTACATTAGTTTTGTTTCTTCAAAGTTAGGATTTTCAAGGTTTTAACTCTTAAAACTTTGTTCCCTCTTTCAACTTCAGCATCCCTAGGTGATGCACATCCTATCTAGAGAACCACTACTCTCTAATGAGTTACAAATAAGAGTGACTATAAAAACGAAATCTTCCAAGCTTATCGTGTTTATTTTGAAATATTCACGCGTATTGGACCATCCATAAGTAACGCGGTTCTTATTGGTCAAAATGAATGATGCAGTGTTTTACAATTACAGGGCTGCCACAGCCAAAGTACTTAGGAAATATCTGCATTAATAGCATAAATTTTCAAAACAGTAACAAGTCTCTTAAACTCTATCTTAGAAACAAATTTTGGTTGTACAGGTAGGTATTTTAATTAACATCGCACTAGTAGCAACACAATGGGCTACTGGCGACACTCCGAGATGAAACCCATAGGGAAAGATCCGAGGACACCACGTAATTCTGAACCACGGTCAGATGACGAGGTCACCACTGAACTGGCACCTCACTCTAAAAAATTTCCACATCACGGCAATGTGAGGACACTTGAGGCGACGACAAATTTAACGAGTACCAGCCCCCGTGTACACATAGATTTTTAGAGAACATTTGAGGCGATGACAGATTTAACTTGCTCCAGCCCCCTTTGTACACGACGGACTTTGGTTGGATTCGAACTCACAACCCTCCGGTTGCCTATCCGTTACTCTTCCAACCGGTCTACCGCGGCCCATTTAGTTTGACAGAAAATGCGTCTCAGATTAATCGATTATTCTTAGATTTCATGACAACTCCATATTAAACACTGATAATAGGTATTTAGAAGGAATGTGACAAATCCTCAAAAGTTCAATAAATAAATAAAATAAACCTATTTAAAAACTGCACTAGACGCTACGTTATTATATCTATGGACACTTATTGTCATCAATTAAATACTGCAAGAGACTTGCAAAAGAACTCGGAAGAAACTCGTTGTAAAACGGTATAAAAAAGCGAAGTTCTCATAGTGTTAATCACAGAAACATATTTCTTTTTGAAAACAGTTAAAAACTATTCAAGAGGATCAAAAGATCTGATTGTTTGTATGAGTGCTTAAAACTTGAAAGTTTAAAACAACATGACCTCTTGGATAAGGATCTTGAAGTGGATAAATCATTACTATTCTGGAAATTTTTTAAAACTTAGAAATTGTTAGACTTAAAAATTTGAAAAATGCCTTATTCTTATGTTGCCCGAAGTCCTTCAACTCTTCGAGACAAAGCAGCAACATTTCTGAAACCGTTTTTACATTACTCTCGAAATAATATTCATGTTTCTCTCGCATGTGTTTATGATTTTGTGAATACAAAGTTGAAAGATATAAAGTTCACTAAAAGCCTTGAATAAAGTGCCCCTTGGCAATTTGTTTTTAGCTCAAAACCTCCAAAAGGCATTTCCTCATAAAAATGAACAACCTATTACAGAATGTTATATGTCTGCTATCCCTCTTGGGGTTGCCATTTTGGCGACATTACTGGCATCCTTATCCAGAGTTAGACTAGACACCGTCTCGAAATATTTTCATCTCCCATGGGAGACAAATTTGATTTTCAAATCTAACGACGTTTTGTGAAACCATTTCATTCCACGAAACCCTTAAATGACATTCGGCTACTTCTAAAGCTCTAGGCTACGATTGTTATTTATTAGATGTATAACATGAAAGAAAGTAGATGTCTAGAAGTGATGAAATTGGGCCTGTTCCTTTAAATGTTGTCAGATACTCTGAGGAAACAGTGCTGATTTCAATTTTGCTTACAGTTAAATGACAGGTACTAACGTGAAATAGTCTACCTTTTATGCTATAAAATGTACATTCTTTTTAGAATTTAAATTGCGACTCAATTATTTTTTAACTTATCATAGTTGGACGGGTATACGATCTTCTTTTTTGACAAAAAAATTATGAGACAAAAAGGAGAGTTTTTTTTATACACGAATTACCATTATTATTTAACTAGAAACCATCTATAATATTTATTTATACTTTAATCTGCACAAAATTTTAGGTAGGTAGTTATAGGAACTTCCAAAAGATTCTGTTCTGACGAAGGGAGCAATAGAATCATGCGCAAGGGTTCTATTTCCAGGTAAGGCCAATATGATTGTCCCAAAGGATTGTATTCTTAGGATAGGATCAATAGAATCATTCGCAAGGGTTCTATTCCCAGGTAAGGCCAATATGATTGTCCCAAAGGATTGTATTCTTAGGATAGGATCAATAGAATCCTTCTATAGGTTGAAAGAATCCATGGATTTTTTGAACCAATAGATCTGTTTATTTAGTCATTTAATATAATGCGGGTTAAAAACAATACTCGGAGTAGTTGCAACCCTTCAGAGGGTTAAGATGTCTTGTTCTATGAATTTTGAGGCTTAGAATAGTTAATATTTTGTGTAATTCATGAATTATTTTCCTGAAGAACTTATTTATTTTCAACCTTCTCTACTTCTGTGACTTGGTAGCACAAAGGTCAATATCCAAATTCGCTGATTTTGAATTATTACCACAAATCTCTTCAAGTTGATAAAAGTTATAGTAGAAAAAGTGTCAATGTCTTCCTGTCAATACACTACGAAAGTATCGAAACAGTGGAAAGTATTTTCTGTACTCTATTATCCCTCATAGTGGCTTCGACGAGACATCTCGTCCATCTGACAGATTTTGCTAATGGCAAGATAACTCGTCATCAAGAAAGATATTGCGATTTTACCGATCAAGACCTGGTCAGGTTTCTTCTAATGATGATGTATCGAGTCCATCAAAATCAGGCCAATGTTTTTCTAATGCCCAGATACTTCGAGACAACCACCAGGAGGGTTAAAAATTTAAATAATAAAACTACTAAATAAGATGTTACCAAAACTGGCCCTTTTTCTACTAAGGTATGATTGGTAGTTAATTAACATCCCACTGAACACAACGGCTATTGACGAAGGTCCGGTATCAATCCCGAAGGGAAAGACCAAGGACAAAGCCTCGTCATTTTGAACTAAGGTCAGGATTGGATTGGATGTTTGGGTCTTATGGCGTAAGTTCCAAAAGCGGACAAGCTGACCTATGAACCAAGGTCAGATGGCGAATGACACCTGAGTTGGCACACCATTCTCCAAACTTCCACACCATGGCAATTTGAGGACATTGGAGGCCACGGCATATTTAGCCTGCAACAGCCCCATGTACATGACGGTCTTTGGTAGATATGATATGGTAGGTATTTTTTATTAACGTCACACTGGAGCAACACAACGGGCTATTATGACGGCGTTTGGATGGACCGAGTTTCAAAATTTCAACCCTCCGGTTTCTAATCCGTTGCTCTTACAACTGAGCTACCACGGCTCTTTACCAAGGTACGGATTTGGAGTCAATGGAGGTCAAAAAGGAGTTCCGAAAACATACCTTGGAAAAATAAAATCTCCATCTTCAGTTGCGCCACTTTTCCCGAAAATGTGCGATTGATAATCAATACAAGCATGAACGTTATTTTGCATTTAATGCAGCCATTAACATACTAGATAGAAAATAACGTACGTGCTCCTTTTAATATTATGGATACAGGGAGATTTTTGGAGCTATCATGCCTACAATTCTTCTGTTAAAATAACGATTATAACGAAACACAACAGGTTGGGTTCCCACCGGCTACGAAACTGCATTTAAATATGGAATACAATACATTATGATTAAGTAAATATAACATTTTATCATGGTATGGTTTAAGTATTGAATAATTCATATTTAGGTATGTAATATTTAACTACCACACAATAGATATTTAGCGTTTAGTACGTTGGAAAGCGATGGATACGTTTATTCTACATTATGCATTTCATTTAAATGAGATACATCTTCTTGAAAAACTTTTCTTTTAATGAGTTATAATTTTGTTAATGTAAACTGATTTTGTAATTTCAATGTAAATTTCATTTGAAAGCTTTAATTAAGTATTCTATTTGTTAAATTAATTATGGTTCTTCTGAAATTTTTTGCTGTGATTTGTATAGAGCTTTGATTTTTTCAATATATTCTTTTTATTGGAATGTAAAGAACTTGGCGTATTTTTATAGAGGAGTGAATTAATTGGATTATGTTAGGTCTGGTTCATGTTTCTCTGATTTTTCAACCGTCGTCTACTGAATAACTTTTACAGTCTAACTTACGCACTACTAGTTTTTAATTATAGTAGAATTAGTTACAGTATTAATTTCTTTAATTACATACAAACGAAAATAACTAGGCATTATTTATTTTATTACAATATATACTTATTCACATATTAATCACTCTCATCATATCCTCGGTAGCCCAGTTGGAAGAGCAACGGATTAGAACCAGAAGGTTGAGAGGTCGAAAAACGATCCAACCAAAGACCGTCGTATATGTGGAGGCTGATGCACGGTAAATCTGTCGTGGCTTCAATTGTTCTCAAGTTGGCATGGTGTGGAAGTTTGGAGAGTGGGGTATCAACTCAGGTCAGACCTCGTCGTCTGACCGTGGCTCAAAATTACGAGTTGTTGAGCTCGGAACTTCATTCGAGATTGATCCCGGACCTTCACCAATAGCTCGTTGTGTTGCCTCCAGTGGGAAACAAATTCCACCACCTACCTTTGATTAAAGCTATATAAAAATTTAAAAATAAGTTAAATTGAAATTAAATTTTTTTATGGTTCTTAGATATACAGATATCAGAATTTAAAAATTGGCGTTGAAAGTCGTTCGATTTTATGTATTCATCATAGGCATTAAAATAAAGACCTGATTGGTTGATAGACGCTAATGTCTTTGACATCAAGAGGGATTTTCAATGTAAGCACACACAAACCAGACGAAAAGCGGAGCTTTCACTTCAGTTACCATAATACTCTAGCATGAAACACATCTGGAAACTTAAAATGTTGTAAATCGCCGTTTTGGTGATGTTTCGCGTTTGATTTAATTGTTGCTAACCAATATCATGGATCAATTGGGAATTCATTCTGTTCAATGTTTTGTCCGCTTTCTGAATTTGTATTAAAAAACAAGCCACGTCCTGTCCAGAATACGTACAGGAAGCACGTTCCGCAGCAGAAACACTACCGCCACCTATATTTAGCTTGACAGGAAAACCTCCCCCTTACATAATACATGCAGATTTCCTGTCCTGACTTTCCGTATTTAGGATGCACTATTCCGTGATGAACCAGAAGAGACCTGGCTGTGAAATATTCAAGTACTGTTTCTCAAAAATGTGCCACAAAAGATGCGAAGCATGCCAAGGCACATTATTATATGAGTAGCAATAAACTAGCTAGATCAAAATATAATAAAATAGTGACATAAGAAATAAGATGTAATGTCAATGGTAATTAATTAACGTCATACTGGTGCAACACAACGGGTTATTGGCGACGGTCCGGGATCAATCCCCAAGACAAAGATCCACGTAATTTTGAACAACGGTCAGATGACGAGGTCAACACCCAAGCTGCCACCCCACTACAATTTCCACACCAACGTGAGGACATTTGAGGCCACAACAGTTTTAAAGTGCACCAGCCCCTGCGTATAAAGACGGTCTTTGGTTGGATTCGAACTCGCTCCCCTCTGAATGCTAATCCGTTACTCTTCCAAACGGGCTACCACGAACCCATAAGAAAGAAGAATGAATCTAATAATCTATGGATACGTGAGTGTTAATTCTCATACCCATATGGTGGTACAATGAACAGACGAAGGCAGGTAAAAAAGTAACTAATTAAAAGTAACTAAAATAAAACTCATCAAACATTAAATAAACATGATGCACTGACTAGTCTATCAGCATAGCGTATGAATGCGTTATCCCAAATAAAAAGGATTAAAATTTTTTTCTGATATCTAAATCTTTCTTGATCGCAGCATTCTAAAGATATTTTAATTCGTATCCAGCAAGCACAGCACGATTGAAAGAATGAACTTTTTTAATTTGATCCTTGCCACATCGGCCTTAAAATGAAATAGACGGAGCATGTGCCCGCAGCTTCATGTTATTTCTACCAGTTGCTCGGTTTTAAGATCTGTCACGTGGTACTACTGGGTAACAGCAAGAATCCTGAATTATTGATTGGTTAAAGTGATTATCCACCGTGATAGAAAACACTAGTCTGCGATTCGACTGCCAATCGAAGAAGGCTATTTGTGTCCATGTGATTTACCCTTCAGAGATCTTACGACAACGAATATGCCCACGTGGTCCTTCTATTTCATTAGGAGGTCGTTGCATTGCCAGATTGCCACTTATTTTCATACATAGACTGATCCACCACAAATCTATGGAAGAAATTAAAATTCAAATAATTAATATATATATAAACGGATGAATTATTCTGGAACATACATACACACACATCCATTTTTTATACAATAGCCCGTTGTGTTGCTCCAGTGTGACGTTAATTAAAATACCTACCTATTTTTATATATGGTAATTTCTTAGTGGTATATGTATATTTCGACGAACTTTCCTTTAAGCTTTGGTTAAATACGTTAGTTTGTAGAATTCTGTTTCATAAAAATAAATGGAAACCTTTTTAAATAAGGTGCATAACTTCTTATATTAAAATGAGTGGTAAAGTTAAAATAAAGTTATTCTAAAATAAGATATGCTAAGTTAAATCAAAACGGGTAGCCATACGTTGTAGTTCAAAGATATTTCTAAATTTTGACATATTTTCGTTATAAGACGATTAAAATCAATTTAATTTACATTTGTTTTTCAGGTTTCGTGGGTATTATTGAAAGCTGTACTCCATAGTCAAGTAAGTACATCTATCATTCTAAATATGTACGTGGTTTCCATATAGAAACCGAGTCTCAATTGAAAAAAGTACCTAAAGGATTATATTATGTATACATATTTGCTCCGAAATAAATTGTAGAAGCTATGAAAAAGTGAAAACGATGTTAAATATTTTCTGTACACTTAAATGATGATTGCATTTTTCTATGAAATAGAATCAACATTTAACCAATTCAACCCTAGCAACGCCGGGTAATTATACTAGTAAGAACATAAAGAAGACAAGTAATAACCTCAAGCAATTCAAAAGGGCCACGGTAGCAGGGTTGGAAAAGTAGCGGATTGGCAACCAGAGGATTGCGAGTTCGAAACTCGTTCCAACCATAGACAGTCTTGTGTATGGTGGCTGGTACACTTTAAATCTGTCGTGACCTCAAATGTCTTCACATTGGTGTGGTGTGGAAGTTTGGAGAGTGGGGAACCAGCTCAGATCTGACCTCATTATCTGACCGTGAAAGTTAGGAGGTGCTGTCTTCGGGTTTTTTCCTTCGGGATTGATCCCGGACAGTCGCCAATAGCCTGTTGTGTTGCTGCAGTGCGATGTTAATTTAACTACCTACCAGACAAGTCAGAATATAGCTAAGTTAAGCATATGGATCTTAAAAATAAGACGAAATAGATTATAGACTTGTCGCAGTACGGTCCTGCGGTTAAGAAATAACAACAGGATCAGAGGTAATACTTTGATTTTGTGTTTAATAAACTACTAACATGTTAAGGGAATCTGAAAAGTATCTTGGGAAAAATATTCTCCTAGATGATGACATTTCATGAAGAAATTTGACCACAGTTTCTGTCAATACATCAATGCCCTGCTTATATGCTGTTGTAACCACGTCGTTGTTCTTAATATAGAGTTGGTTGAAAGCACTATTAACTGAAAGTCTTACTATAGTTGATAAAATACATTTGCACCAAAATCCATCTGTTACAAGTATACATATCAATCATTTTGAAACATTTCAAGTAGCTATATGCGAAATTGCGCTGGTTCTGCTGTGCTACTTTTTGAATATTTATTTTCATGAATGAAGTATCCTGTAAAAATATCTGGTACCCGGATTCGGTCTGCGCACCAGGTAAACTTATTAGGAAGGCCGTATCTGACTGGCGGGCCTGATAAACTATTTAGCGCCGTATCTGTTCTGCGTGACGGTTAAACCTATCCGGAGTTTCCATCACAGTTTATTTTCATGCCTTTAAAATGTCCTGTTCTCAGTCTGGATGTCGTGATGGTGGTTTTTCTATTCCAGGTTAATTTCACAAAAAAAATTTATTCTAATTTTTTGTGATATAAGCTTCAATTTCTAAGATTGCAACTTAAAATTATCATTATCCGATAAGATAATGTTTCTTAAAGAATACAATTTAAAAGACCACAAATTTTAAAAGTCCTTTTTTTTGCTTTAAAAAACATTAATGTTCTACCTTATATAATACATCTTTTCAGGAGATATTCTTTTAAAATAGGTGCTTTATGGGAAAGAATAAACAACATAGTAAAGCGATGTTAATGGACTTTCAGTTTACACATTCTTTAACATGCTTTAAAAGAAACAATGGGTGTACAACAATGTGTAATACAATTAAAAATTATCAAACAAAGACCTATTGATTTAAGGGCTTACGAAGAAAAATTGTGAGAATTTACCAACAGGTCAGTCCTAAACAATAGATCCCAACATTTTCTTTGGAGTAATGAATTTTTAACTCGACAAGTATGTATTTTAGTTAACGTAGGCACCGCAGCAACACAACGGGCTATTGGCAACGGTCCGGGATCAAATCCGACGAAGAACTCGACAGGATGATCAGATTCCAAAAATGGGAAATAAAACGTAAAATAATAATATAATTAGTTATGCAGAAAAATTGCATGTGATTAATGTCGGCCACAAGAAAATAAATATTTTACAACGAAAATTTATGGAAACTCAAGGTAGGTAGAATTTACGTCAGAATGTAGCAACTAAACTGGCTCCTATGACGTAATGTTATACACCGTTATGTGTTCCAGGATATGAATATATGGGGACGGTCCGGGATCAATACCGAAGAGAAAGACCCGAGGACAACATTTCATAATTTTGAAACACGGTCAGATGACGAGATCAATACCTGATGTGGACCCCACTCTCCAAACCCACACCACGCCAAGGACATTTGTCACGACAGATTTAACGTGCAGCAGCCCTCACGGGCACGAAGATCTTCGGTTGGATCGAGTTTCGAACTCACAACCCTCCTGTTGCTAATGCGCGACTTTACCAACTGTGCCACTACAGCCCTTGTGGGAACACGAAAGATTTTCATGAAGTATCTGAAGACATGAAAGTCAAACTTGCATCGACCTTCCCATGAATAGCAGATCACGTCTGTGGAGTCTCTGTCGTACGATTTCAGATGGGTAAGTTACGTGGGCTTACGAATCAGCTTGGGCCAGTAGGCTATCGAGGAGCAGACTAGTGTTTTAAATCACGATGGATAATCATTTTAACCAATCAATAATTTGCCAATGACGAGATACCACATCGAGACAATACTACGCTAATACTCCAAGGAGAATGAATATCCAAGTAGGCAAAACAAATTGTTCCTTGCCTAGAATTAAGGAGTTTGGTTTTGAATCAGAGGCTGGCAATTACAGGGGAGTTTTCCACGCGAAGATAAACGTCCAAGAGGGTTGAAGTTTGTACACGAATTTTTAAAGCATCCTATGCTTTTATTTGTTTTGTTTTACTTTATGATAATAATATTTGGAAGGAAATGGTAACAGATAAGCTGGAATCAAAGTACCATTAAGAGCGAAAAGCCTCATTACTGGTTACTGTTCCCGACTTTTTCAACAATTATTTGTTGGAAAGGGTATAAGAATAGGATTAATCACGTATTCAGGTCGACCTGACAGTATTTCATGGATTACACAAATAAAACCTAGTTATTTTTCTCTTCTAATTATCTCTGCCTTACAGTGAAGCAAAGACGTTTTCAGAGGTGTACGCATACCATTACATAGCATGTGGTAATTTTGATTTCTTAGAAAACGAATGCCCTGAAAAATAACAACATTCATCAATTTTTAACCATCTCAGGAGTGGACACTCATTGCAAGGCTTCTAATCAGTTTTGACTTTGTCTAATAAAATGTTTCCTACGATACTATCAACCAATAGATGTGGTTATTTAATCAGTATGTGTGATCAGTGATCATTTATATTATTACTAGCTGAATTACCCGGCGTTGCTCGGGTTGAAATGGTTAAATGTTACTTGAAAAGTGAATTAGAATAATCACTTTTCTTTCACAGAAAAATGCAATAATTTAAGTTGTACGGAAAATACTTTTTAACTTTTTCATAGCTTCTACAAGATACTTCGGACGCAAATATATACATTTAATTCCTGAATATATTGCAATATGTAAAAGATTAAGACATAAATACAAACAGAAACGAAATTCCGACGAAAAATGCGTTCTACAAAGTTTTATAAAAAAAGTAAACATCAATTCTGGTGCTGCCAGATACCGAGTAGCAAAATTACGCTTTTATGATCAATGAGTTTTTCGTTTGTGCTTTTCGGAATAACGGTGCTTGGGTTAGAAATAAACGTAATCGGTGTAGACAAATTAAACTGAATAGATAAAATTTTTTCAAAAAGCAGAAGGTCGATTTTACAGAATTTTTAAGAAAGAAAATCACTGCTTTCAACGGAGGATTCATATGTATCTATTCCGGACATTTTAAAATAAATTATACGCCTTATCTAAAAAGCTTATGAAACAGAATTCTACAAATCATTACGTATTCAATAAATTATTTATGGAAAGTTGGTCGAAATATACACCAGCTTTCCTTGAAAATAATCCTTGAACTCCTGAAAACCTTTCCTTGAATTTCCTTGCAAAAATAAATATTTTAAAATATTCTTTCTTCATCAATAAAATATCTATAATTTATTTACATCATGGGAAGAACTAAAGAGTCAGTTCAAACATAAATATTGTAATTTAATTTGTTTCGGGTTGGGTATTTGGGTATTTCAATTAACGTCACACTGGAGCAACACAATGGGCTATTGGTGACGGTCCGGGATCAATCCCAAAGGGAAAGATCCGAGGACAACACCACGTAATTTTGAACCACGGTCAGATGACGAGGCAACACCTGAGCTGGCACCCCACTCTCCAAACTTCCACGCCACGCCAACGGGAGGACATTTGAGGCCACGACAGATTTAACGTGCACCAGCCCCCTTTGTACACGACGGTGTTTGGCTGGATTCGAACTCGCAACCCTTCGGTTGCTAGTTAATTAATTTGTTTCGGAAAAAATTGTTTTTCGATCAACACTGGTAAAGCAACCATAGCTGCCTAAAGCAATCAATCTATGCTCAATGTTATTTCTATGGCGATTTCGAATAGTTTTTAGCCCCCTAGGGCCAATAGAACGGGGGTTAAGAGTTAGCCTATGCTGACCGCAATGTTCTAAAGTATAAGTGTACTAAATTTGGTGTAGATTGGTCAAACGGTGTAGATTTGTATAGAAAATATACATATATACACACACATCCTATTTTACATATATTCTCGTAGATAAATAATAGAATATTAAAATATTAAAAATTCAAACATACAAAATATTAAAACGCTATAGTATTAGAAATGCAGACCAGTAAAAAGCCAGAAGGCTAAAAATGCAAGAAAAAAAGATAAAAGGCTAAAAAGCAAAAATGCCGGGGTACAAACAATAGGCAAACAGAAGCCATAAAACAGTACTTAAAAAACAATACTTTTATCATATATATATATATATGTGTGTGTGTGTGTTCAAGTATTACTCGAATCGGTTATTCATTCTTTGCATGATAAAATTTTGAAAGCTATCATTTGGATACAGAAAATTTCTAAAACTGAACATTGCACTATTTGAACTACAATATTTAACTAAACTTTCGATTAGTTAAATAAATGTTCCACAAAATGCTCGGATAATTGAATATCAGAGAGCAATTCAAAGCTGGATAAACCATTTCCCAGATGGAATAGACAAAGACTCTCGACTGTATTTTAGCTAAGACATGTTCGTATTCTATTCTTGTTTAGAATTGAGGGAAATGTGGAACATGTGTTCCAGACAACCGAACTCAACTTTTGAGAATCTTGCGTGCTCATAGAACCTTTCACAAGCTCAGTATTTCATTTAATTGCTCACATAGAGCTTTGGTTGATAGACAATGACCTCAAGCGGGCGTTCGCGGGGGACGTTTTATGGGACTGTATTTTATCTTCTATAAAAATAAGCTAAGCGTTTCCGCTTTGCTGCACCCTCATTAAAGAAACATGAAAGAGTGTAAAGAGAAAAAAGAGAATTTCGGAGCTGGATTTCCGCGCTGTGCGAAAAAAGCTCGCGACTTGGCGAAAAAAGAGCTATTTTCATCCGTGAAATAAACGAAATGCTCAAGCGAATTCGAACTCGCACACACAGACCTTAATCGTTTCTCCTGCGAAAAAGAAATCGAAGTTTACTTTAAACGGCGGCGGAAAATGGTTTTCTCTTTCAAAGGTTCGTTTTCGGTTACCTTATATAACAGTAATGAATATTTGGGCTTGATGCAAACGATATAATGAAAATATTATTGTATTTTGTTTGACTGTTTCGAGGTTGTTTGGAAAGGTTTTCTTTCACAATTCCTCAATATATTCAGATTTATTCGGTTTCTTGGAATTAATACAAAATGTCAATTCTCCTACAAAGGTTCGTTTTCGGTTATCTCATATAACGGTAATGAATATTTTGACTTGATGCAAACGATGTAATGAAAATATTACGTTTTGTTTGACTGTTTCGAGGTTGTTTTCAAAGGTTTTCGTTTCACAATTCCACTATATACTCAGCTTTATTAGGTTTCTTGGAATTAATACAATATATGTGTTACTTTTTGTCCATATTAGTAGAGACACTATCATGTCGTTGCGTAGAAGAGGCATTTCTTGTCAAGCTAAATAGACATGGCGGTAGTGCTTCTGCGGCGATACGTGTTTCCTGTGCGTAATTTTAAACGTTACGTCACTTAGCACTTTTTTCGAACACGATCTCAGCACCACGCCAATAAAATTCCAAAGAATAAATTCCGAATTGTTGTGTTATAGTTGATTGGTCAACATCAATTCGATTAAACGGAAAACATTGTCAAAAGGACGATAAATTGCATTTTAAGGTAACCTTGATTTGTATCAAGCAAGATTATTTGGGCGCTAGAATTAAAATGTTTGTAGACTGTGTGGTTTGTTTATACTGAAAATCTCTCTCAAAACGGAATTGAATATTTTGGCTTGATGCAAATAATATGACATAATATAACATTTGTTTGGCGTATTTGTGGTTGTTTATGAACGCTTTTCGTTGGAGCAAAGCTGACCAGACATTCTTTTCTAATTCTTGTATAATTTCGCGATGAATTCAAATTTCTTCTTTTCGTTGGAATTGATGAAATGCGAGGTATTTTCAGTGTAAACAAATAAACCAGACGGACTGTGAAGAATTTACTTCTGCTGCACAAATACTCGCATGATGTATATCGGGGTTACATTAAAATGTAGTTTATGGCCATTTTGGCAACGTTTGGCTAACCAATCAAATATACATCCATTCAGAATTTATTCTTTGGAATTTTTATTGACGAAGTGCATCTAAAAACAAGATGTGACGTCGCGTTTAAAATTACGTACAGTAAACACGTTTCGTTTCAGAAACATTAGGGCCACCTACATTTAGCTTGGCAGAAATCCTCTCATTAAGATATAGTCAAAATTTTCTGTGACAAGCCTGAAATTGATTTAAAAAAAGAACTACGAGAGGCTTTTTCTGTCGAACCTCCACAGTTGCTTACAACTGTGGAGATGTGAGAAATAATTTTTTCGTTGTAAACGGAAAACATTTTAAACATTTTTAATTTATTTACATTTCGAAGAATACACGAGAGGCATTTTCTTCAAGCTAAATTTAAGTGGCGGCAGTGTTTCTGGGGCGAATCCTGTTTCCCGTACGTTTTCTGAACGTGACATCACTTGGCTTGTTTTTTAATACTATTTCAGCACTTAGCCAATAAAAATTCTGAGTTGATGTATGCCACTTGATAGGTTTACGCCAATTAGATGGAAAGGCAAACGTAAGGTAACCCTGGTATGTAAAACTCGAGATCATTTGGGTAATGGAAGTAAAATCGTATTCTATCCTGTTTGTTTATTAATCCTGAAATTCCCTCTGAAAGAGGCCCTCAGGGCACATCTTCTTTAGGTGTGTATGGGCATCACAACCCAAGGTACCTTTCATTTTTACCCTTCTGCATTTTTACTCTTTCTTTCACCGTCATTGTGTTGTCTGTCTTGTGTTTGACTCAGCTTGGCCAAATGTGGCCCTTGCGCCACAAAACCAGAAAACAACCAACCAAACCTCTGAAGGGGAATAAAAATGTATTCCAAGTTTAATTTCGCCTTCATATATAAAGAAATGTTAAGGAGACATGTGAACAGAACGCCATTCCATCAGGTTTCTCCAGTAAGAGAACGCCTCCGCTTTATAATTTTGTTATTGTTACATATATTTTGTTATAATTGTATCTATACTCCGGCTCCCGTGATTTGACAGTCGAGTCATGTAGTTTGAACAAGACTATTCGTTAAATTAGATGATAGGTTGGTACGTAGGTAGAGTTGAATTAACGTCGCACTGGAGCAACACAACGGCTTCCATTCCGAAGAGAATCTTGCGAATAGACTTGGCTTACAAATCGAATTACCCGACTGGCCATTTTCTTACAACCACGTGACAGATATTCAAACCGAGCGACCGGAAGAAATAACATAAAGCTGCGATCAATGATCAATTGAATGACTCATTCTATTCACTTTTTGGATGATCGGAATAACAGTTTGATTGTATTAAATAATTGTAGGTAGACTTTTTGGTTGCATACATGGAGATGAACGCTAATTAAAAAATTAATATTTATTAAGAACACTATATACGATTCAAAATTATACAGATAATCGATCAACACTTTCTCCGTTTCGAATTGTTCTCAATCTAAAAATCCTTCTTTTATCACATTTCAATCACCGTTACAATTCACAATATTATCGTTTCAACTCGTATAATAAATATACTTCTCAGATCGCTCGCACTTGTATGATAAATATAATAACATAATTCTCAGATCGTTTGCACGCTCTGCCAAATACGTTTGAAAAACTGTTTAAATTTGAAATTCGGGTAGCTATAAACTACAGTTAATCTCAATCTACGAATAGTGGTTTTCAATGTGGAGATGATCCCTCAAATTGACAGCAACTTTAGCATTGAGTATCTCGGGATATAAAGACAGTCAAATCATGAAATTTGATATTTTGACTAATTTAACGATGCGAAATCTGATTAAGGCGTCAAAACAGGGTGTTCCCATAGCAAATTTTGTTATTTGTGCAAAATTTGATATGAAGACGTCCCCTTATCAATTTTTTTGCATTTGAATTTGTAGAGGACGTTATTCCCTATTGAATGATATCTTTACATTTTGCTCTACTATGAATGGTGCTCAAAAATAAAGGGGCTGAAAATCTGCGACTGTACATGAGCTGCCGCATACAATGATAGTCGGTCGCCACATTAAACTGATTAATTTAAATATATGGTAAAGTAGATCTGTAGTCGAATGTATGGTAGGTTGTATTCCTGGTAAAATGCATTGCTGCATTTCTCAGTGCTTGTGAAAATATTTTTCATTCTTCATGCTTCTTATTGTCGACGAGTTTAAAAGGATCTTCGAGATCCCGCACATAAATTGGAATAGAAATGTACACTGGGAAACAAGCGAGAACTTGGTTTTCATATTTGTCTTCTGACTCGAAAAATAGCCTCATTTGTACCTGGTGTTTGACAACGACTAAATCAAGTATCACGTGATTCCTCTAGCGAATCAAACCTGGCGATAGAAAACACACGAACTTTTTCACAGGATTTAAAATCAAACAAATTCGATGGAGTCGTATCAAATTCACACTTTAAAAATAAATTTATGTTGTGCTGTCAAGTATTACATTCATAACGATCGAAGCCGTATTCAACTAGCAATAATCCTTAGAAGAAAAGTGAAAGGTAAAGAGATACAGAAAATCTTTGTCCTGGCGTTTTCATAAATTTGTGCTTTTTAAAATCGGAAGTTTGAAAAGTTATTAAAAAGTGAAGTTCACAATTTATCGGAACAGAATGTTGTAATGAATTTTACCAACTAAAGTTTCTCGTGGGCCGTACACATTGCATCAGATATGGCACTTGTGCCTAAAAACCCTGCACCATATTGGTTTTCTGGATATATGGCTTCAGTCCTAGGTTCAGTAAGATTTGAAATCCTAAGTTTGTAGTTATGAGTTTATAAACATACGAGCAGAATTAATCGGTGTTTCTCGGGTTGATTTGGTTAAACGTTGGTTGAAAGTGATCCGAAAAATCATTTTTCTCTATCATAGAAAAATGTAAATATCAAAAAAATGCAAACAGAAAACAAATAACTAAATTTTGACTTTTTATAGCTCCTACAATTTACTTTGGACGGAATACGTATGCTTGCTTTATCCATCCATATAATCCATTTCACATACATCATACTATATACAAATCTAAAAAAGGTGATATTGAGAGACAATTAAAGAAGACAATTTTGAGCTTTGGAGTGATAGCGAATGCTCTTTAAGCTCATTATATGTAAAAATGACGAACTTACAGCTTATTATTGCAGCCAATTTTCATATCAATAATGCTTTACCTGTACTTTTACACCAGGAATATGATATTTTCAAATTCCACCATCATTATGAAAGGTTGGCAAATAATATTGATACGATATTCCATGATGAATTTCACTTCAAGCAAATACATTTTTTCATTGTAAATTCCATTCCACACGTGAAATAACATCTGGTTTTAAAATTAAATGTTTTCCCTACAGACGAAACAAAATTAATCGATTAGTTTCTCAAAAAACGGAAGGATAATTTTATAGCGTTTTTTTAAAAGAAAATCAATGTCTGCAATGAATGTTTGAGATTGCCAAGTTGCGTAAGAATGGCTTTAACTCGTAAAGCAAACGACCTCGATCTTCTGCCACTTAATACAAAAACTTTCCTGTAAACCCTTAAAGGTAAGGAATTCTGGGGTAGATATCCTGCAATCTCAATATTTGTTAAAACTACTTAAAATAATTAAATGATCCTAAAATTGACAAATATTATTTTCAACCAAGCAAGGTCCAATTATCAAGGCACATTATTGTCAACACTGGATATTATGGCTCTGCTATACTTCAAAATCTAACGACAAAACTTTTAATTTTTCAAAAGTCCTAAAGAAATCGATTTCGGAGTTACTGAATGCTCATTAGGTTCAATTCCTGTAAAAATGAACGACTTTAGGATTATAGTCTTTCACTTAGTTTTCCTATTAATATTTTTTGACTTTTTGCACTCTTGGGATGCGATGTTTTCGAATTTCATCATTAAGGCTCTACAAACTCAAATCTGAACAGTTACTTTCAAGTTCATTGGAGATACAGGGCTTTGGCTCAGGTTCTAAGCCTACTCTCGCTCAAATTTTATCATTATGAGAGGATGGCAAATTAAATTGACATTGTATTCGGGATTAATATATTTTGAAGCAA
This sequence comes from Meta bourneti, assembly GCA_933210815.1. Taxonomy (NCBI): domain Eukaryota; kingdom Metazoa; phylum Arthropoda; class Arachnida; order Araneae; family Tetragnathidae; genus Meta; species Meta bourneti. The sequence goes on along the minus strand of OW119926.1, from coordinate 77,312,100 downwards.
ATATATTTTTTTCATGTAGGTATGTAGGTATTTCAATTAACGTCACACTGGAGCAACACAACGGGCTATTGGTGACTGTCCGGGATCAATCCCAAAGGAAGAAATCGAGGGACAATACCACGTAATTTTGAACCACGGTCAGATAGATGACGAGGCAACACCTGAGCTGGCACCCCACTCTCCAAACCTCCACACCACGCCAACGTGAGGACATTTACGGCCACGACGTATTTAACGTGCACCAGCACCTGAGTACACGGTCTTTGTTTGGATTCGAATTCGCAACCCTCCGGTTGTTAATCCGTTACTCTTTCAACCGGGCTACCACGGCCCACATTTTTTCATGAAAATTCAATTCCATTCAGCGGCATGTGGAATAACGGAGCTTGTTTTAAAATTAAATGTCATCAGTACAGACAAAGCAAACTCAATTTATTACAAGTTTTCAAAAACAGAAGGTTGATTTCACATAGTTTTTAAAAAAGGAAATAACTGTTTTCAACGAATGTTTCACAGGTATCTAAGTTGCATAATAATAGCCTCAACCTGTAAAGTAAGCAACGACCTTTTCTGTCGCTGAGACAAAAAAAATTCAATTTTTCAAAAGTTCTATTTTCAATATTTTCTGACCGTGATATTATTTCAAGATCAGAATTTTTTTAATTTGCTTTACTCCAAATGCATAGTTTTAAATTTAATCTTTACGCCACTCTTTTCAATTCAGAGATTCGGTTTCTAAATGGAAACCACGTACCTATATAGAACAATGATGTATAATTACTTGACTATTAAGTACACACACAGCTTTCGATAATACCCATGAAGCATGACAAACAAATTGCAGTTTTTTTCTTGATTTTAGTTGATTATATATTGAATCAGACGATTAAGGAATATTTTTCGAAATATACCAATACTTCCTAGAAATTAATTCATGTCCTTAATTTTGCAGAAAATAAATAGTTCATTATAATCTAACTCTTAAATAATTTATCTACAACATATAAAATACTGGAACACATAAATACAGAAGTAGCAGTTTGACGAAACAAATGAAATTCCGGTCATTTTAAAAATGTGTAGAATTAAAAAAAACACGAAATTTATGTGCAAGCGTGTCGAATTTCGATTTCCTGAATAAGTTCAGGAATTCGTAAAAGACTTTTGAACAGCATCGATTGACAATAACGATTTATTTACAAAAAGAGAATATATTTAAAATACTTAAAATATTGAAATATGAATGCAACATTTCGATGTCTTTAACTCAGACATCGATCTTAAAATGAAATAGACGGACCATGTGCCTTCAGTTTCATGTTATTCCAGTTGCTCTGTTTGAAGATCTGTCACGTGGTTGTGGGTAGAAGCATGAATCCTAAATTATTGATTGGTTAAAGTGATTATCCACCGTGATCAAAAATACTAGTCTGCGCTTCCATACCCAATCGTCTAAGTTGATTTGTGATTTACCCTTCAGAGATCCTACGACAGAGACTCCGCCTACATGATCCATTTATTTCATTAGAAGGTCGATGAACTCAGATACATTATATCAGAATTCTAAGTTGAATTTAAAAATAATAATACATAATGTATTGATGTTGCAATATCGAGTAGAAAAGTTACACTTTTATGATCAATGGGTTTTTAGCTTGTACTTTTCGCGTTATTTATATTTTGGAAACAAATAATAAATAAGTTCAAATATAAAGCATTAAAATTTAAATTCTATAAAAATATTTTCTAAAAATTACTTTTCCCAACAATACTGGTAAAACAATCTGAGTTTCAACTGCAATCGTAATTATCCTCAATATTATTTCTATGCGGATTTTGAATTCTTTAGATCCCTCTGTACACCTGTAAGAAAAATCTAATGGGGGTCAATATGTAGCCTATCATACCCGCAGGGCTCTAAAGTATAAGAGTACCAAATTTGGTGTGGATTGGTCAAACAGTGTAGACTTGTATAGAGTAGACAGACGCCAACTCTGCTTTATACTATATCGTTACTACCACGCCGAAGGCACGAATCTGAATTTTGACGATTTTCACATAACTGCATTTTTTGAGTCACCATTTCATGTTTTAAACTATGACAAAGCCACGAATCATCTTGATTTTAGTGGAAATGCCGATTTTCATGAAAAAACAACCTTTGAGTCGTAACTCGATTTTTCCCGAAGCATCAAAACTTTGAACGCGTTTTTATAGAAACGGCAATTTTTGCATTTTCGTGGGGCCGTCATGGCTCAGTGGGTATGACCACTGCGCTAGAAACCTTAGAGTTGTAGACGGTGCAGGTTCGATTCCTGTTAGGTGCATTCCTTCCTGGGTGTATTTCTCTCTTTTTTCTGTCAGTAAAAAACTTTCATTGTGCGTGTATGCCATTACTTGATATTGTACGTCTTGCGTCTGGCGTATCATGGCCAAATATGGCCCTTGTGCCATAGAAGCCTACCTTCCAATGAAATATGAGCATATGGGTGGAATCAATGTCGTCAGATCTCAGAAGAGTAAGTCACGTGGGCATACTTATTGGCATGGGGCGATTGGCTACTGAAGCTCAAATTAGACTTTTTAACCAAGCTGGATAATCAGTTTAACCAATCAGTAATTCGTCCCGCATTAGGATTCATGCCTTTTCTCACAACCATGTGACAGAACCGAGCGAACGGTTAATGAAGCTGCGCTCACATACTCCATTTCATTAGAAGGTCGATGATTTTTGCCAAATAGTGCTTGATTGATCATAAAATCTATATAATCTGGCATTAGAAAAGAAAAATCCTTCCGTACATTGTGCACTAACTTAAATAGATATATTAACACCATTTTATTGCAGAATATAATGCGGGCAGTGGTAGATCCATACTCTAGAACGGTAGCGCATATAATTTATTTCATTAGAAGGTCGATCAAAATGAGAAGATGTAAAGTGCGTTGCTAGAAGAGAATACTTGCAAAATAAGACACACCAATTGGAATTCAGTTCATTAAATAAAGTACCACGAATTTGAAGTAATCAAAATCAATAATTTCTAAGACTCAAAACAATAGAGGACTCTAGTTGGATAAATGAGGTAAATGCAGAGGTAATTATTCCCAAAACCTTTTCTACTCCTCGTTTACCATGAAATCTGCCTACTTACTCTCAACGCATTTCCAATTTGGATTTTCCGCACAGTTTACAATAAAAATCAATCCGAGAAACATATCCACGAACAAAAAGCAAATTGAAACATACATCACTAAGCAAATATTTTTTATATCTTCCCCTACCGAAAGTTAATAAAAAATGAAAACACTCTTCTTTTGAGAGATATCCTCGATCCTCTTCATGAAGCCTATTTTTCTCTCCCAAGAAATATATCATTCGCTTTGAGATTCTATAAATGATGAATAAGACATTTATTGTCTTGATCCTTCCGTGGAATTTTTCTTGTGCCGGTTGTTCTTATACTTGACTGGGAGCACGTTTTCTTTGACGATAGGACTGCAAGTAAAAACGCCGTTCTATCGGATGACAGGCTGCTTACAGAGGGAAAAAAATAATAGCAAATGTGAAATAGAAAGAAACCGTTTTGACGCGTTATTATTGTGGAGGTTCTTAGGATAAAACAGACAACAATGGATAGTGGCTTATACATATGTAGCGAGGCGAGGTCTTTCAATTGGTTAACAATTCCTGTTTTTGAAAAGCCTCTTGGCCCTAATTCTCTAATGCTTAATTATATGTCGTAGTAATTGAAACGCAAGGTTCATAATTTGTCCTGGAATAGAAAGAAGCTGTTTTGACGGCGTTATTATTCCGGAGGTTCTTAGGATAAAATAGGCTACAATGGATTGTGGCGTATACACTATAGTAGTGGTTCCCAACTGGTGGTTCGCGAGAGCAGTTGGGGTGGTACGCAGGATTCAATAATAATACAAACTAAACGTACTGGATTAAATCTTAATGAATGTTTCATAGAACTAATCAGTGACAGTTCAATGAAAGACTCTCAAGGAGAAAAGTCTTGTTTCTTTCTGGATGTCTACAAGAAATGAGTATCCTGCTCATTTTAGTCAAGCACTAAAATTTTTAACTCCATTTATAACAACGTATTCATATGAACGTGGGTTTTCAGATCTAGTGTATGTGAAAAACAAGTACTGGAATAGACTGTGCGTGGAAAACGACTTAAGATTAAAGATAAACACTATTGAATCTGACATAGAAGCTCTAATAAGAAATAAGCATAAGCATTAGCAAATTTCTCATTAAGCCTCCTGATAAAGACATTTTAGTGTTGGGAAATTGTATTTGCCATTTGTTAATAACAATTACATATAAACGGCTTTTCTAGTTTTATGGATTTATTTTCTGTATTTTGTTTTATTTATATTTAAATACATTTGTAAAGTTATTCATATGTGTATAGAATTTATTTTACCCCCTCAAAAAGTTATAACATAACCAGTGGTACGCCACGATCCTGCAAAATTCTCAGGTGGTACTCAATTATAAAAATGTTGGGAATCATTGCTCTATAGCAAGACGAGGTTAACGATTCGTATTTTGGCAAAGTTTCTTTTCCTTAACTCTAATGCTTAATTGTACATCTTAGCGATTGAAACGCGAAATTTATTATGGGTTTTTGGTCGTGGAGTAGAAAGTAACCATTTTAACGCGCTATTATTGCGGAGGTACTTAGGATGAAACTGCCAATAATGGTTCGTGGCTTATACATATGTAGCTAGGCGAGGTCTCTCAATTGGTTAACGATACCTGTTTAATGATCTTGATCTAGTCATCTTAATGCCTCTTTCCCTAATTCGCTGATGCTTAATTATACGTCGTAATAATTGAAACGCAAGGTTCTAAATGTGTGCTGGAATAGAAAGAAGCCGTTTTGCCGCGTTATTATTACGGAGGTTCTTAGGATAAAACAGACAATGGATTGTGGAGCATTCTCTATAGCGAGACGAGGTCTTTCAATTGGTTAACGATTCGTGTTTTGGCAGTCTCTTTTCCCTAACTCTCTAATGCTTAATTATGCATCGTAGTAATTAAAACGCGAGGTTCATTATGGGCTTTTAGTCGTGGAGTAGAAAGAAACCTTTTTGCAGCGATATTATTGCGGAGGTTCTTAGGATGAAACAGACAATAATGGATCGTGGCTTATACGCATCTAGCGAGGTGTGGTCTCAATTGGTTAACGATTCATTTTGGCAGTCTCTTTTTCCTTAATGCCTAATTATGCTTCGTAGTAATTGTTAACTCGAGGTTCATAATAGCTTTTTTCCTGTAAACTGTTGTTGCTGTAAACCTGCTGTTTCCTGTAAACCTGTGTTCCTGGACGTTCAAATTGGAAATTGGAATTCGCTGTCAATTTATCAATTTCTTTTAGAATTCTACCCACCAGAGGCCGAGCGGCTAAAGGTTTCGCTTTAACCCCCATGGAGGATGTGTCGACGGGGTATCTCTCGTCAATAGCAAAACTGATGTGAAATTGATGGACGAAATGTCATCATTGGAAAAACTGACCAGATCTTGATCTAGTCATCTTAAAAGAAATTGGTAATGATGAGATATCTCGTCATTAGCAAAAGTAGTCAGTTCTTGATGGACGATATCTTGTCAAAACCACTTGGAGGGTTAAGAAACTGGTAGACTGAAGCGCTTGGTTACGAGTTCGAATCATGTATGTATCGAAGTCGGGTTCGTTGCTTGAAGTTTCTTGGTTTAGTCAAGGTTACACTCAAATGCATGTAGATTCCTCAAAGTTCTCCAGGAAGGAATGTCAACCCTCCCAGTTCATGGGTGGTGCGATGTGGTTCCATCTCCCATGGTTCCCGGGTAACTACTGAAACTGATTTTCACGTCTTCGCCAATTAACACTTGAAAGAATTTTCATCCATAAACTGGCACTGGAGAAAATTAGAATTATTGTAAAATATTGAAAAATAACGAAGCAATTTCTGCGATCCAGCTGCGATTTTTGCAGAACCATGATTCAGAATGCGAAGTTATCTTTTCTATTATCTTACAATGACAATTAGAAAATGTTCAAATTATGTACAGATTTTGTGAATACATCATTTAATTTAAACTGGATCTTAAATGTATAGATCTGTCACCAACGGGCGGGGATTTTATAACCCAAACCCTTAATACACATTATAAATGGCTATTCATTCCTCGATTGAGTTCTGATGCACATACTCATTATTAGTTCAATGTCACGCATTCCACTCTCAACAGTCAGTGGCAAATCTATCTTTAAATTTGCTTATTGTGTACTTTTCATGCGCTTTGCTTACCTTTTTGCACTTACTTTTCACTCTCTCTTCTGATTTCGATCTCCACTCAGCTCAGACATATCATCCTTGGGTCCGCTATTTGTAATTCGTGTTAATAATATTGTTATATTATGTTTTAACAGATCCATTTTTAAATCGTAACCCCAAGGCCCATGAACCCCAACCATAACCGAAAGATGGACCCATAACCCAAGCTACAAAGCCATGAAGACTGTTTAAGTACATGTATATGCGAAATTTTACTTTTTAAGACAGCCATCTATCAAATCGTCATCTGACCGCGGTTCAAAATTACGTGGTGTTGTCCTCGGATCTTTCCCTTTGGGATTGATCCCGGACCGTCACCAATAGCCCATTGTGTTGCTCCAGTGTGACGTTAATTGAAATACCCCCCCACACCCCCCATCTATCAAAAAACATTCGATAAGAAAAATGTTTTCCTATTTTTTTAATTAGTAAAAACAAAATATTCTTTATGCAGAGAGCATTTCTGAGATAGTTAAAAGCTCAGCATTTTTTGCAAAATTCGTAAGTAACATCTCCGTGAGGCACTTTGAATTATTTTCAATTCGTTTTGTGAGTGGTTTCCTAAAGCAGCATTTTCGTTTTGCCAAAACAGTCATCAAAAAGGAGAAAAGTATACGTCATAAATTTTACTTGTCAATAACTGCGAATAATGTATTTACAAATATAAAATATTTATTTGGCACTTATGTAGCGCAGAATGTTTTAAACTTAAACTTTCTTGGTAAAAGGACCTTATAAAAAGATAAATTTCTTAATTTTACGCATAGTATCTTGAACATTTACACCCTCTTTCATTTAAAAGATCTTTCGAACTGAAACTGTCTAAAACTAACAATACATTTACAATGTTTCGACTCGTAAGACATACAGATGTTTCAACGATTATCTTTTTTGAGGATTGCAATACATCCATTCCAAATCATCCTGAGTATATCTTAGAGCTCAAGAAAATGTATTTAGTCTGTAAATTTTATGAAGATAATAAAAATGAAAAAGATTACAAAATAATAAAATGTGAAGCAGTCATTAAGTTTTAAATAATACGTACTTCAATAATTAATGGAACAGAACACACATTCTTTGCAATGTGCATGAAATTGCAAAGAATGTGTGTTCTGTTCCATGTATTCAAAAAACGAAGTATTTGGGATTTATATATTTTGGATAATGAGAATTCCTGCATAAAATTTGAAATTAAGGTAATCACTTCACATGCTCTAACTAATGTTCTAGAAAAACCCTCAATTTATTCTAATATAGTTAGGTCGTTAAGTTATAATTAATTAAATTATTTCCTTTTCGCAAAAAAATGAAAGATAATATCTATACATATTCTAAATTTAATAGATTCTATAAACCCGATGTTCTCTTTGAACCAAAAATAAAATTGAAATTACTAATTAAGACAATGTAATCTGAAATAGTAATGTTCCTTCCTAAAAAAGAAAGAAAATAAATTGCTGAATCCACAATAAATCAAGCGAAACGAAATAATATCTTAAATATAAATTTAAAACGATTATATTCTACGTTCCTCTCAGATTAAGTTAGATGTCTCCGAAAATTTAGTGGAAAGTAAATATATTTACAGTAAATGTTGAATTTATTCACATTTAAACCCCACTAAATAAAATAGAAATTTCTATTTATTTTTAATACAAATAAATTTCCACGTATTAACGAGACATAATATCCTATAATAAATTATAAATCTTATCAGTTACTTTCTGCTCGAAAATTTTATGTGGGTTATCTATATATTAATACGTGAAGAAAAAGCTTTGTACCCCTTTTTAAGCACATTGCGCGCACGGAGGTGTATGAGATTTGGCATAATTAAAGTTCATATGGAGAAGGAGTGCAGAAAGATAAAATTTATGTATAATATGCGTTACAAATATATTAAATTAAAGAACATAACGTTCATATAGAAATATATACACCAACTTTCCTTGAAAATCATCCTTGAACTCCTGAAAATTTTTCTCTATATATTAATACGTGAAGAAAAAACTTTGTACCCCTTTTGAAGCACATTGCGCGCACGGAGGACTATGAGATTTGGCATAATTGAAGTTCATATGGAGAAGGAGTGCAGAAAGATAAAATGTATGTATAATATGCGTTACAAATATATTAAATTAAACAAAATAAAACATTCATTGTTTACGTTCATATAGAAATATATGCACCAACTTCGCTTGAAAATCATCCTTGAACTCCTGAAAATTTTTCTTGAATTTCCTTGTAAAAATAAGTATTTTAAAATATTCTTTTTTCATCAATAAATATCTATAATTTATTTACCTCATGGGAAGAACTAAAAAGTCAATTCAAACATAAATATTGTAATTTAATTTGTTTAGGAAAAAGTTGTTTTTCGATCAACACTGGTAAAGCAACCATAGCTGTCTAAAGCAATCAATCTATGCTCAATGTTATTTCGATGGCGATTTCGAATAGTTTTTAGCCCCCTAGGGCCAATAGAACGGGGGTTAAGAGTTAGCCTATGCTGACCGCAGTGTTCTAAAGTATAAGTGTACCAAATTTGGTGTGGATTGGTCAAACGGCGTAGATTTGTATAGAAAATATACACACATACATACACACACACATCCTATTTTATATATATAGATATGCGTTACAAATATATTAAATTAAGCAAAATAAAACATTCATTGTTTACGTTTATATACTGTAAAAAATTTAGCGGAGTAAATGCGAAGTGGATGATTTGTAATTGATTTAATCCCCCCGCAGTGAAATCCACTCCAAGAGGGAGTTTATTTAGATTATTTATAAAAAAAACTCTTCGGAGTGAAATACGAAATGCGGATAATTTAAATCTGTCAATGTCAAATACATATTAGCCTGTGGCAACAGTCGCACTTATTTATTATTGGTGGTTTCAAAAAAGTGAGTACATTTTATTATTTTTAAATTAAACTCTGTCTAATCTTGGTCATTAAATGTTTTTTTTACATCCAGTTATTCGCACCTATTTCCATTATGCCTCGACATAGAACACTGACGGGTCGGAGTGAGAGACAAAGAAGAAGGGATATATATTCGCGTACACATAATAATAGGCCAAATGCAAATTTAAATAGTGTAAATAGTATACAAAATGATGAATTTATTTTGAGAGATACATTTAAATGCGCACTGAATGTCATTCCAAGAACTTTTAATACTTTTGATTGTGGATTGATGGATTTACAATGCAGGTTTTGCAATGCAAAACATTTCGAATCTGAAGTCACTTTAGGTGAAAGGACTGCATTCACTTCATGTTGTCATAAGGGTAAAGCAATATTACCGGCCTTAAGTCAAAGTGAATATTTTAAATCATTGTATGATGGACTTACTTCAAATGAACCTTCAATAAAAAGTAAGTCAAAAAAGTATTTTGAAAACATTCGTAAATACAATTCATCATTTGCTATGGTTAGCTCAGAAGCTAAAATTTCGGATACAGTTACGAAAGGAGTGTATCATTTCAAAATACATGATGTTTTTTATCACAGATCAGGTCCAATGACTGCTGGATATGGTCGCTCACCATGTTATGCGCAATTATATTTTTATGATGTTGACACTGCTATCAATTATAGATTACGTGAACACTTTAACCGAACATGCAATAACAATATAATGCGCGAAATCTCTCTTGAATTGGAACGCATTAATCCTTTCGTTCGGTCATTCATTGCAATGAAAGATCATTGTCAGAGAGTTGAAAATCAAAATAAAGAAATTTGTATGCTCATTAAAGTAAATCGTGATTTAGATCTACGCCGTTACAACGATGCAGTTCAAACTGATGTAGCAGTAATATTTAGTACAGTTGATGGTGAGCCACCTTTTGAACGAAATATGATTTCATTTTCAAAAGTTAATGGTACCATTAAAAATATCTCTGTTTTGGATTCATCATTAGACCCTTTAGCGTATCCATTACTTTTTCCAAATGGTGATACTGGGTGGCATATCAATATTTCTCATAATGTACCAACTACATCTAATTCAAGAGCGCCCAGAAATAAATTAACCATGCTTCAATATGCAGCCTATCGAATTGCAATTAGAGAAGATTTTAGCATGTTGCACCATTCAAAAAAATTATTTCTGCAGTGGATGATTGATATATATGTGAGAATAGAAGGCACAAGGTTATATTTCATTCGACAAAATCAAACAATTCTTAGGTCTGAAGCTTATAACAATTTAACAGATTATTTAGAATCGAACATCAATGCCAGTAATGTTGGCCGTAGAGTAATTTTACCATCTTCATTCAATGGATCTCCAAGAAATATGTATCAAAATTATTTAGATGCAATGTCAATTGTACAACATTTAGGAAAGCCTTCTTTGTTTATTACAATGACTTGCAATCCAAGTTGGCCTGAAATAGTTAGCAATATTGGTGTAGGTGAGTCTGCTAATTTTCGGCCTGATATTATTGTGCGTGTATTCAAGTCCAAACTGAAAGCATTAATTGAGGGCCTTACACTAAAAAATATCTTCGGTAAAGTTGAAGCACTCAATTGAGTTTCAAAAGAGAGGATTGCCTCATGCTCACATTTTACTCTCTTTAAATGAGCAAGATAAAATTGTTAACGCTACCGATATTGATAAAGTTGTATCTGCGGAGATTCCTAACATTCAAACGCATCCTACATTACATGAATATGTTGTAAAACAAATGATGCATGGTCCATGCGGTGTACTTAATCCAAATTCTGTATGTATGAGAGATGGAAAATGCACAAAAGATTATCCAAAACGATTTAATGAATTTATATGTGAATCATTAAATGGATATCCATTATACAGGAGGCGTGATAATGGTATTCATGCAGAAGTTCGCGGTAGTTACCTTGACAATCGTTATGTTGTACCATATAATCCTTATTTACTTGCCAAATTTAATTGCCATATAAATGTTGAAGTATGCACTACAGTTAAAAGTGTTAAATACATTTATAAATACGTGTATAAAGGCTATGACAGTGCATCTGTTGAATTAGGTTCAGGGCAAAATGAACAAGGTCAAGAAATACAAATTGATGAAGTTACAAATTTTTTAACAGGTCGTTATGTTGGATCAACTGAAGCTGTATGGCGCATCTATGAATTACCAATGCATTTTCAGTCACATGTTATCATCAGACTTGATATTCATTTACCGAGTAGACAGAATGTTTACTTTCGAGAAGGGCAAGAACGTCAAGCAATTGAAAATGTAAGACAAACAAAATTATTAGCATTTTTTGAATTGAATCGATCAGATCCATCAGCACGTGAATATAAGTATATTGAAATTCCTCTGCATTATGTGTGGGAAGATTCCCAAAACAAATAGAAGAAGAGAAGGCGTGGAGGTGATAAAATCATTGCACGCATGTATGTAGTATCACCAAAAGACATCGAACTTTTCCATTTACGATTGTTTTATTACATGTCTGTAGTCCAAAATCATTTGAGGATGTTAGAACATACAATGGAATTATACACACTTCTTTTGTTGAAGCGTGCCATGCTCGCGGCATTGCTTCAAATGATAATGAATGGCGCGAATGTTTAAATGAAGCAAAAGAATTACATTCACCAAAACAAATGCGAAATTTATTTGGTTACATTTGTGCATTAAATGTGCCAACCAATGCATTGGCGTTATGGAATGAATTTAAAGTATATCTTAGTGAAGATTTTCTGAGAGTTTACAACGAAGAAGCATCCTTTAATAGAGCTCTATTAGAAATTGAAGATATTTTGAATGTTCATAATTTGTCATGTCAAATACTTGGTTTACCAGTTCCCACATATTCGCAGAGAATAGAAGAAGCAAATACTATTGATCCAATAGAACAAGAGTTCCTGTTTTGTGAGCATTATGAAACTGCAAATATTGAACAGCGTAATCTCATTGATCATGTGATTCGTGAAGTTTTGCATCATGATACTGGATCTAATGTTTTTTGTTTAACCGCTCATGCAGGTTGTGGCAAAACATTCACACAAACAGCAATCATTCACAAATTAAATTCGCTTAATCTTCGTTGTATTGCAACAGCGTTCAGTGGCACAGCTTCAACTCTATTACTTGGAGGTAGAACTTTACACAATGTGTTTAAATTGCCTATACCCATTTTGGAAAATTCTGTAGCGAATATTACCGCAAATAGTAGCTATGGTCGTTACATAAATTCATCATCATTGATAATTATTGATGAAGTTTCTATGTGCCCACTGCAAGTGTTGAAAATCATAGATAGATTATTGCGGGATCTATGCGATAAAAATGATAAACATAAAACATTTGGAGGGAAAACGATACTTCTGTGCGGTGATTTTCGGCAAATCTTACCAGTTATCCCACATGGATCACGTGTAACTTTAATTGAAAATTGTGTTACGAGTTGGCATAAATTTGTTTATTTTCATAAACTTACGTTTCATCAAAATATGAGAGCCTTACCAAGTGAAATAGAATTTGTCGAATTCTTGAAAAAAATTGGTAATGATGAAGCCCTACAATTTCCTCAGTTTGGTGAAAATATTATTGAAATACCTCAGCAATTAATAGGAGATGAAAATAATATTATTAATGAGGTGTATGGAAATATTTCCGAAAACATACTCTCAGATAACATATTGAACTCAGTTATTTTAGCACCTAAAAATGATGATTGTACTTTGATTAATACTGATATACTTAATCAAATACCTGGTGAACAGAGAATATATCATAGCTACGATAAAATAATTTGTGATGATGACAATGACATCAATAACTATCCAGTAGAGTTTTTGAATTCTTTGACTATAAGTGGTTTGCCACCACATAAGTTAGTATTGAAAGTTAATTGCATCGTTTTGCTGATCAGAAACTTAAATACAAAGGAAGCATTAGTCAATGGAACAAGAATGCGCATCAAATTTATGTATCGTAATGCTATTGATTGCGAAGTTTTAACTGGAACCGCACGCAATAAGAGAATTTTGATTCCACGTATAAATTTAACATATTCCGGAACTATTTTACCATTTAACTTCCAAAGAACTCAATTTCCAATTATACCTGCATTTGCGATGACAATAAATAAATCTCAAGGACAAACATTCGAAAAAATTGGAATTTTATTGAGGCAGCCAGTTTTTACACATGGTCAATTGTACGTCGCAGCAAGTAGAGTTCGATCATTCGATGGTTTGAGATTTTATATTTCCGAATATAACGGTCAAGGGCATTTAGCAAACGATGAAAGAGTTTTTACAAAAAACATCGTCTACACAGAAGTTTTGAATCATTAAATTCATTGTCGAACTATTTCAAGTTCAATGGACAACATTTTTTTTAACCACACGGTTTTATTGTTTCAATAAAAAATATATAAAAAATACGAAAAGCACGTATTCCTTATTTCAGTGTTTGGATTAATTTTTTATTTAAATTTTATATAATTTGTAAAAGATAGGCAAATTAACTGTGTAGCCTTGGCGAAACCTGTGGCCAGTATAGCAATAAAAAAACCCAAGAAAATGTCAAACAAAGCGTTATTGTTTTTTAGATATGGCTTAACCAAGCTATACCGCATTTTTCCTATGACGTATTTGTACATGCTCGCAGCTTACGTAATAGAACAAAATTCAGAAAAATTATATGCAATGAATATAGAGGTATACTCTTTGACAAAAGAACCTTACTAACGTTCAAACTTAAAAATTGAATGAATTATGGTCGAATTTCGACCCCTGGGCGACCACTAGAATTTATTATTCGGTTAAAACTACTTTTTCTTTGATTAAAACTGAAAGGGTAAATCTTTTTTAATTAAGATAGAAATCTCTTTACACTTAGAGACGAAATATTATGTTATTAGACTATTAAAAATTGGAAAAACTTTGTCTACTTGAACTTCGGAAGAGAAGCAAATGCAAATCGTAAATTACTACTGAAAATAAATTATTTAGTGCCAGTTTTCATGAATTGTTCATCTGAAAAAGTAAAAAAATGTCTATCTGATATTTTCAATTAAATTTCCTCTTCTTACCTTTCAAAGAAGGTTTAACATAAAAATTTAACAAGTAGAACAAAAAGATTAAATTACTCTCTCCAAACGAGGTTAATATCTACGCTGGCACCGCACTCTCCAAACTTCCATGCTGCTGCTCGGGCTACTGCGGCCCGGCTTCAAATTAAAAATGTGGGTGTAGAAACTATGAAAGATTTATAAAACAACAGTTCAAAACTAAGACAACATGAAAGTAAACAAATACGGAACGCTCTTTCGAATTGAAACTGTTTGTCTATGGGAAGTAATACATTTATGGATTTTTGACTCCTGAGCCCTTCCACATACTGGAGCGGAATGCGTCAAGACGTACGACATGAGCATACGTACTTCATTTTTGTACAGAAACCATGTCGGTACAAAAATAGAAAGCATGTCGTTGCGCATGCGTATTTCAAATTGTTTAGTGTCACGCGACTGATGTCGGACCAATGTGTGGCTTTCCTAGAACATACAGGAGAGTTACGAGTTCGAAACTAGGTCCATTCCAAAGACCGTCGTGTGCACGGGGGTGGTGCACGTTAAATATGTCGTTTCCTCAAATGTCCTCACCTTGGCGTGGTGTGGGTTTGGAGAGTGGATTGCGAGCTCAACTGTTGACCTCGTCATCTGACCGTGGTTCAAAATTATGTGTTGTCCTCGGATCATTCACTAGAGAATTGATCCCGGACCGTCGCCAATAGCCCCCAGTTGTGTTGTTCCAGTGCGATGTTAATTAATTACCATTACCTAGAACATTCAGTACATGTTCCGACTATTACAATGCAGATAATTGCCACCAATTCTTTTTAGAATTATAAAATATTAGCTGAATTACCCGACCTTAGTTTGAATTGGTTAACTATAGATTGAAAAAGTGACTACAATATTCACTTTTCTCTTTCGTAGAAAAATGCCAAACCATATGTCTGAGTAAAATAATATATTTTAACACCTTTTCGAAATTATTATTTCTACCACTTAACTTTAGACACAAATCTTAGACCCTGTTGTATAACAAAACTACAAACTGACGAAAGGTAACTATTACAAGGTAACTATTACAAAAGATGATTTATAGGGGTTTATTTTTTTTTGGGGGGGGGGAGAATTAGGAATGCCCCTTCCTTAAGTTCCTTTCCTGTAAAATTTCTCAACTCAATTCGTAAAAATGGGGATTCTACGGCGAGGAAAGGATGACAGATTAATTTGATAAGATATCCATCAGTAAGTTTTTTAAAGCGAGTACATTTTTCTTGAAAATTCCATTTTGTGGCTCGTGCAATAATAAAATAACTTTTTTTTTAAATTGAATGTCTTCAGTACAGATAAAGCAAAGATAACTTATTACCATTATTTAAAAAAATGGTAAATAAATTTGATAGCGTTTTTTTTAAAGAAAATCATTGTTTTGAACAAATTTTTAACAAACATTAGTTACTTAAATATAGATTCGACTCGTAAAATAAACCACCTTGACCTTCTGTCACTATGACAAAGAATTTATAATATTTCAAAAGTCCGAGTTCGGATTTTTTAAACATTAAACATTCTGTATATAATTGGTTAACTAACTTCCGCTTTTGTTAATAAATTGTAATTCCTATTCATCCCATGTAACAACTACCACACTCTTACAAAGGTACACAATTGTAAAATACACAATTTCACAAATGTAAATAAATATCATATTTAGCATTTTAACTTGTAGAATCTGGATTTTTAGTTAGACAGAACAGTGTCTAGAGTACCAATGTTACCCAGAATGCATAGAATAGTTCAGATTATGCATATAAATGCTTCTATGTCATTTAGAAACAAAGGCTATTCCAAAAATTATTATACAATGATTAAAAATATTTTTAAAACTAATTAAACCATTACTTACCTTGATTAGTTATTGAACGAAAAACATCAAAATGAAAATGCAGAAATACATCTTAAAACATTTAAAAAAGCTTCGAACGAAAAGTACTGAATGTATCTTCTTTTTCACTACAAAACAGATTCTTGGAATTTAACGAACACAAATTTAAAAAAAGCAAACGATTAAAAAATACCAAGGTTGACATATTAGCTACCAGTACTATTTTAAAAGGTCTTTTTCTGTCTATTTTATTTATGTTTTATTCTCTTTATCGTATGTCTCAAATATTCAGAATTTTTTATATTTCCTAAAGAAAAAGGCTAAAAATAAATAATGTATTTGAATTCAAATTCCGTAAAAATAGTTTTGGGAAAAATAATTGATTTTTCAATAGCACTGGTAAAACAATCCAAGTAATTGTAGTGCTCAATATACCTTCCAGCTACTAAAAAACTACCAAATTATGTTTGATTTAAATATAGTTGCTCAGATGTTTTAGCATGAAACTTGTCTACATATGTAAGCACAGGAATGTAAAATAACGTATTCATTAAATTAAATACAATGTATAAAATAAAGAACATTGCATTAAAGTATGTTGGATAAATCTTATGTGATACTTGTGTAAACACAGACAAAATCAGATATAGAACGAGAAGACGAATACTCAGACTAACTCAACCAAGTTCAATCACTAAATGAATGTAAGTACTCAGTACGCAGAGTTTCATGAAAATAGATTCAACCGTTTGGACGTAGCATGGGCAAACACAGACAGATGGACAGACAGACAGACTGCGTCTGTGTGTTTATGTAACATTGCGCAAGCGACGGATTTTACATCAGAAGTGCCCAAAACGAATAGAAAGCTTGAAATGATAGAAAACATTTAATGCACAGTCGCGGAAAAAAACGAACCGCCACTCGTCATTCGAGTAATTTTTACAGTAGAAAAAATTCAAAGATGGCATTCAACAGCAACTAACGTCTTCTGTAAATTCATACAATTTGCATAAGGGGCCGTCTTCATATCAAATTGAGCACCAACTGCATAATTTCCAATGGAAACTCCCTATCTGGACACACAATTTCAAATCTATATCAAAATTTAACTTCAGATACCAAATTTCATGCCAATAGGTCTTACCGTTTCGAAGTAAAAGAAGAAGTTCGAGGAAATCACCTGGGAGAGATGTAATTCAGAATACAGAGACAGTATTTTGTACTTAACGGATGAAGAAAGCATACTAGCCCAAAATGAATAGAACGTATACAGTATGGAATCAAACAAAAAAGACTTTATCGAAAGAGTAGCGTTGGTACAAATGATTGTCTGCCCAAGAGGGAGAACAACAAACAGATGCCCCTTAGTAAGGGATATGACCTCCATTAACTGCAATGATTGCTTGGCACCGTCTCTCCATACTCAACACCAGATTATCCAACAGATGTTGAGGTAAGAGGGCCCATTCCTCAATGAGCACCTGTTTCAGTTGTTGTGTGTTCTCCGGCGGATATAATCGTGCCGAAAGGCGTCTCCCCAAAGCATCCCACACATGTTCTATGAGATTTAAATCAGGGGAGTACGCTGGCCAATCCATTCTAGTGATATCTTCACTTTCTAGTAGCTCCTCAACAGCAAGAGTCCGATGTGGCCTGGCGTTATGATCCATAAAAACGAAGTCTGCACCAATGGCACCTCGGAACAGACGTACGTGGGGGAGGATCACTTGCTAACAATAGAGATCTCAAGTAACAGTACCTCTGTCGAAAATTTGGAGATCAGTCCGCCCGTTCATCATGATACCTCCCCAGACGAGCACGCCAGGACTACCGTAACGGTCTCTTTCCCTGATGTCAGTGGGATAAAACCGTGTCCCTGCCTCTCTCCATATCAACTGGCGTTGAGAATAGCTTGTGACACTGAAACGACTCTCATCTGTAAAGAGGACGTGACTCCATTGATGAGATGTCTAGTCTTTGTGTTCCTTACACCAATCCAAACGGCGCCGCCGATGGGCAGCTGTCAATGGGATGCAGCGTTCAGAACGGCAGGCGAATAGGCCACCTTTATGAAGGCGTCTGGCCACAGTAAACCGCGACACTTGTCGTCCCGTTGCCGCACGCTGCTGCTGAGCCAGGTTGCCCGCCGACTGGTATCGATCTCTTTTCGCCTGCAGGACGATATATCGGTCATCCCTTGGCATTGTTTTTCTTGGCCTACCACCACCAACCTTTCTTACAGTTGTACCAGTTGTTTGGAAGGCTTTCCAAGCTCGTGAAACGACACTTTTGTCGATTCCAAACTCTTGGGCTACACTCGTCACACTACGCCCTTCCTCAAGCTTGCCGATCATTCTGCCACGTGTAAAGTCGTCCAGATGGTTTCTTCTAGCCATATTGCACGTACGAACTCACTTGAACTTGCAGCGAATGCCTTTAATAGCGCCTTTCGTCCTTCTTTTTATTGTAGTCTTGCACTGCACGCGCTGACTGCACGGGTTTTGTGTGCCCTCACGTCACCTGTGACGTCTTGTTCCTGTTATTTTCATACGAATCACCTTTTTACTGAATTGGGTGTTCATTGTACTGATCGCAACAAGGCTTTTTCTACAATTTCATGGCTGCCTGCTTTAAAATTACATCGTTGCTTAAGTTTTGCACGCCAGTGTAGTTTTTAGTATACAATAATAATTGTTAAATTAATATTTGAAAAAATTATGTATTGGAACCTTACTATATTTTGATAGGAATCGATTCAGGACTTCTAATATGACCATGCAAAATTTCAGCTCATTCCAATCCTTTTTTTTTCGTTACACTAAATTTTCCTCATTATGGCGATTTTAGGGGGCAACCCAAAGTTTAAAAAACGTCTCACAAACCTAGGATAGTAATTCTCGGCTCGTTTGCACATGTAATTCTCCAATCGTTTTCACTTGCATAGCAAATATAATTCTCGGAAAATTTGCACGCGTTCACAAATACGTTTGAAATAGTGTTCAAATTTGAAATTCCGGTAAATATAGCTACAATTAATCTCGATCTACGAATAGCGATTTTCAATGTGGAGATGATCCCTGAAATTGACAGAAATTTTAACGTTGAATTGTCTCCGGATATAAAGATAGTATAGTTATGAAATTTCATACTTAAACTAATTTAACGATGCCGAATCTGATTAAGGCTTCAAAACATGGCGTTTCCATTGGTAATTTTGTTGTTTGTGCAAAATTTGATATGCAGACGGCCCCTTATGCAATTTGTTTGCATTTGAATTTGTAGAGGACGTTATTCCCTATTGAATGATATCATTCAATATGCTCTACTATGAATATTGCTCGAAATAAAGAGGGGTTCGTTTTTTTCCCGCGATTGTACAAAAATACTCCATTTTTATTTTAATAGATGTTTTATTCTCTATCGTCTGTCCCAAATATTCAGAATTTTTTATGTTTCGTAAGGAAAAAATAAGGCTCGAAATAAAGTATTAGAATTGAAATTCCATAAAAATAGATTTTGGAAAAATAATTGATTTTTCACAACACTGGTAAAGGAATCCAAGCAATTTTAATGCTCAGTATACCTTCCAGCTACTCCAAAACTACCAAATTATGGTCTATTTAAGTACAATTACTCAGTTGTTTTAACATAAGACTTGCCTAAATATGTAAGCAAAGTTTCAAATAATGTATTCACTAAACTAAAATATGGAGTATCAAATATACAACATTGCATTAAAATATATTAAATAAATTTTGTGATACTTGAACAAGTACTCAGACACGATAACAGACGTAAAATATGAAGACAAACAGACCGACGGAACGAAGCATAGTCACCAAATGAATGTAATTACTCGCATTATGCAAGTTTTACGAAAATACGCGGAGCCACTTGAACGTAGTACGGGTACACACATACAGACAGACAAACATTACCCAAAGGCACAGATCACCGATTTTGCATTAGAAGGGTCTAAAATGGATAAATAACTTTAAATTGGTCGAACTATTCAATTTACAAACACTTCATTTTTATTTATATAGATTTTGTTTATCTAGATCAGTGGTTCTTAACACTTTAATGACTGGCACCCCCTTGAATCTAAAAATAAGTTCTCGCACCCCCTTGAAAAATGTGTATCTATTTCTTTGGGAAATTATTCTATATTGCAAGATAATTTATTTACTGAAAAGTAAACACATACATTCCCCATATACATACAAAACAATACCTCAATTTTTAATGGCTATGTTGTTGTTTAATCATAATAATAATTTTGAAGTGAGGCTCCTTTTTTGAGAGAGCCAAGCGGAAGTCATCACTTGCATTTAAGAGATTTCTGGTTTTTGTTTTTATGTGCAAAATTGTGAAAATTCCATTTCACACAAGTAGATGGAGGCAAATGGTAAAAGTTGCTGTTTTTGCCAGCTGTGTATAAGGTTCGACCTGTGTACACTAGAATTATTCTAAGTCAAGTTTTTCAAATTCCATTTCAATACGTGCATTGGCTCATATTTCAACAAGATCGTCTTTTCTTAAATCGCTGTCGCCCATCGAAACTTATCTCGCATCCCTGGAAATGCTTTCTCGCACCCCCAGGGGTTCACACACCCCAGGTTAAGAACCACTGATCTAGATGTAGCGTAGGATTTTTTTCAACTGAAACATTCTTGTAAAGGGCTCTTATAAAATCTTAAATTTTACACATATGAATCTCCGATTAAAATAAATTATTTTTTCGATATTTTATTCTCTTTCATTTAAACGATCTTTGGAATATAAACCGTCCCTAAGATTAAAAAATGTATTTATTTTTGACACCTAATATATATAGTGCGATGTGACGATTATATTTTGAGATGATTTCCATATATCCATTCTTTTTAGAAAGATAAAATATTTTGTTTGTCTACATAAAAGTGTAACAGATTATATTCAATTGAAACATTTTCGTAAAGGGCCCTTATAAAATCTCAAATTTCGTACTTTTATACGTACATATTACACATATATATACACCTTTACAAATAAATTGTATTTCAACATCAATATTCATTTTTATTTGAACGATCCTTCTAATAGAAACCTGTGTCTGAGAGAAACTATACATTTAGGATATTTTGACTCGTAAGGACAAATTTCGACGATTATATTTTTATCAATTGCCATATATCCATTCGCCATTTTGTGAACGCCTTTGGTGTCAAGAAAGAGTATTTCTTCTGCAAATTGTACAAAAATAACAAAATTGATAGTAACCCATCCTCCAAATGTGCTGCCCGGGCACTAATACAAGTTTAAAAAAAGAGCTCCAGGACCAGGTTAATATAAGGAGCGATGAATAATAATGCGTTCAGATGACGAGCGCATCTACCAGTTTATGTGAGGGCCCAAATTACAAATGAGTATTCCATGTACTTTATGCTTATTGCACAAATGCAATTTCTTCATTTTCTTTGAGCAGTCGGGCCGCGGTAGCTCAGTTGGAAGAGCAACCGGAGGGTGGCGAGTTCGAAACTCTGGTCCAGCCTAAAGACCGTCGGGTACACAAGGGCTGGTGCTCGTTATATCTGTCGAGACCTCAAATGTTCTCATGATGGTGTGGTGTGGAAGTTTGGAGCGTGGAGTGTCATCTTAGGTGTTGACCGCGTGATCTGACCTTGGTTCAAAATTACGAGGCATTGTCCTTGAATTGATCCCGGACCGTCACCAATAGCCCGTTGTGGTTCTCCAGTCCAACGTTAATAAACTAACTACCTCTTTGTGCATCTTTATTATAGATGCATGAAAGGATTTATAAATTTTAAACTTAGATTGCTCATTACAGTACAAAAAATGTTTCACATTCTTTGGTCCCCTTTAAGGCCTTAGTTGTGGGCGCAATTCTTGTGGTGGACTGTATGGGGGCCCAGTACATAATTTTTCGTTTCATCTGTATGCAAAAGTACCTTCCATACTAGCCACACAACTTTCTTAAAAATTTGACCTCTTCGGCCTTCGACACTACAAGTGGCGAACCGGTGGCTTAACACTCCAAGTGGTTTTGACGAGATATCTCGCCCATCAAGATCTGACTAATTTCGCTGACGACGAGACATCTCGTCATCGAGATATTTCGCCATCGAAATATCTCATTCATCAAGATATTGTAGACTTTTTGATGATAACGAGATCAAGATGGTCAGTTTTTTCTATTGACGAGCCATCTCTTCCATCAAGATCTGGTCAGTTTTGCTAATGACGATATACCTCCATCGAGACAACCACAAGGAGAGTTGAAACGAGGGAGCACCCAGTACGCAGTTGCTCCAATCATCAACACCTCTGGCACGTACACACAGGAATTCAAACCCGGAATCTACTCGGTGGAAGACACTCTGCCAGGTAGGTGACAGTTACTCGATTTGAGTCAGTAATTTTACAACAATCTGGTTGATGAATCGTCTAATTTACATGTTGTATATATGTAAAGGTACAGTTTTGTTTGGAGAGAACATGTCATAAAACAGAAATCACAGTAACAGGCGTGGAAGGAATGGTGCGGGTAGTCGTAAAGGTATTCTATTGAGGGGATGTATCGTTGCAATTTCACGAGTGGAGATTCCATGAATATAGCTGACTGAATCAAAGGGTGAGTAATAGACCTCAAAGTCGTTCCAAACACGCAATACAATAATCCCCACACGTATTCTGATGTATCCCATGGATTACCTTATGATCACCCTTGAATTCAATAAGCTAATTTCCTGGAATTTTCTCCACTTGTGAATTTTCAACGCTATACATACCTCCAAAGTAATCCCGACTGCGACTCTTTCTGTTATGACATATATGTTCTCCCCACTACAAAACTGTCCTCTACCAAATAAAACCCCTATACATGTAGATTAGATTATTTTCCCGGGACGACTCCAATAACCAGATGGTTCCACCAGTGACGTAAATTCAACTACCGACCTGAAATCTATTACCAAAAAGTTCGAAGGGAGCCGAAACTGAAGAGAAAGTTGGAAACAAACGAGCATAAGAAGCATAAAGGAGAGTTTCTCTTAATTGATGACCGTTACTTGTATTTTGTCACAGCTTTCAAGGAAATTCGCATCCCTTCACAAAGTTGTAAGTATTGCAGACAGCAATGACGGATTAAGACAAGCATTTCTGTCCACGGTATTTATATGTAATGAAATTCCAAGGAATTCTGGTAAGGCGAATATAGCTAGACTTCAAATTATAAGACTTTTTAAGGTTTCGTTTTCAGAATGTTAAATTACAGCCATATGGCATCCATTTTCTTATAGTTCAACACATTTTGTTTTTGGATTTTGCGTATTTAATTGTTAACATTTTACTTTTTGACATGAATACGTCATTAAAATCGGAACAGTATTTGGGGCATGAAAAGTCTAGCGTTACAAAAAAGTGTTAGAACTGTTTTGTCTTATGATTTCAGAACTGAGAGAAATATCCCAGAAGAGATAAATATTGCTTTGTGTAAACAAAGAATGTCCATGCCTGGCATGATCTTCGGACCCCTCCCGAGCTCAGACGCTCTGAGCTCGGGAGGGACTCTGCAATGTGTCGAAATTCTACAGTACTGGGAGAGCTTTGGGACAGTGTAACTTTGAATTGCATGGAGCACTGCTTAAGTAGTGTCACTGGGCAAGCTACCAAGCGCAGACCTTTAATCAATAAAATCATCTTTCAATATTAACATCAAACTGCACTTTAATTGTTGAAACTGTAGGTTAATTGCTGAATGCTCACAATAAGCAATCGTTCAAACTTTCTGTCTGCTTATTAGACAATCCAACATCAGGCCCGAGTATTAACGTCAAAACTACGGTTTATGTCCTCGACTCAACCTACCACTTTTTTATTAAAATGTTCATTCTAAATCCAGTAAAACTTTTATTAATTCTAGAATTTACTGTCCGCAAACCTGACGTGACTAACAAAATTACCGGCGTTGTCAATACGACAGGATTGAAGCAATCCCCGAATGATTCTCTTCTATAGAAAATATGAATAGCTTGTTTTAATGACTAGTTTTTTATTTTCAGCTGTCTCCTATAAACACATCTGCTTAACATTCCGCAGATGACACGTGGCACAACAACGTAAACAAACTTATTAGCCTATATAATCCGCCTAACATATTAAATTTCGAAATTCCATCCACATTTTAGTGCTCAATCAATAAGCAACAAACCATGAGTTTTCCTTATATTTTATTTCCCGATTTATTCCTTCGCAAATACACATTTCATTCTTATTTCAAACACTTCCTTCCACATACCTTTAAAGAACTGCATAGAAGACATCGCGTACTTTAATGTAGATTTTTGAATTAATCGTCTTTCCGTTCTTTTCAGGTCCCTAGAGATATTTTGAATATCTTGTGTTTAACACAACGCGATTTTATTAAAGATCTATAACCCACAAGGGAGGCATCGGTCAATGTGGTTCGCTTATCGCTAGTTAAAATTTTCGTCCAATATGTTCTGGATCAAGAGGAATCTCTTAAATGTATTTTGTTTTGATCTTTAAATAGTATTCCGGACAACTACAAATATAATAACCAAGACCAGAGACTTGAACCCAAAGTACGCTGGAACTATAGGAAAGGATTGCCGAACAAAAACCCGGTGAGATCCAAATAGATTCAGTGCTCAAACGTAAAACTAAATATTCTCTTGTCCTGTGTCTATGATCTCGTCATCTAACCGTGATTCAAAATTACGACGTGTTGTCCTCGAATCTTTCAATTCCGGATTGGACCGTCACCAATACCCGTTTTGTTGTTCCAGTTGAACTACTATCTACCTACTGAATAAATATCGGGTCTAGGGTAGCCCAGTTGGTAGAGTCGCGGATTAGCAACCGGAGGGTTGGAAGTTCGAAATTCGATGCAACCAGACTGTCGTGTACGTAGGGGCTGGCGCACGTTAAATCTGTGCAGCCCCAAACGTCCACGTTGGCGTGGGTTGGAAGTTTGGAGAACGAGGTGCCAGTTCAGGTGTTGATCTAGTCATCTGACCGTGGTTCAAAATTACTGTTATCTTCGGATCTTTCCTTACGAGGTTGATACCGGACAGTAGCCAAGAGGTGATACTGTATGTCTTGTGCCTAGCGCAGCATGACGAAATATGGCCCATGTGTCATAAACCCCCAAACCAACCAAAAAACCCCGTAGAAAAGAATCCGTTGTGTTGCTGCAGTGTGATGCAAATTCAACTACTCACCAACCTAGTTGTTGGAAATGGGCTGCGGGATGACTCATTCTTTTAAGTGTAGTTTCAGTTCTCACTTCTTGGCTCCTCCCCCTCTGCTTGTTTCAGTTCGTACTTCTTTCGCGAGTGCGAGCGTTGCTTTTTTACTTGTTTGTTATTTATGTGCTTTCTGTTTCTATGTTGCATTTGTTGATGTTCATGTATGTGCTGTGTAATAAAGTCAGATTTGAAATAACAATCTCGGAGGATGGTTGTGGATCTTTTAGACTCCTTGTTCTTTCGTTTGATAGAATCATTATGCGTCAAGTTGACGTGAACGGCCCTACAACTTTTATTGAAAGGGAATACATTTTGTTTTAGAGAGTTGTTCCCTACACACTAGGGGGGTGTTTATAAAATCGTGCATAAAATACACATTGAGTGTTGGTTATGTTTATTCTGTTGCAATCTTTTTTGCAAGTGTAATTTTTCAATTTACACGATTACTCCGCTATGTTATTATCAATTGCATTCCAAAATCAATATTCAATCACCTTTAGTTCAGAAGTATTAAAAAAGAAAGCAAAAGTATACGAGTATAGCACAAAAATGACCTACAACTTTCACACGCTGTCACGAACTAACATTGGTGCATCACTTAAAATTGCCACTAAACTATCACACTATTCCTGCACTGTATTTACCTCCCCAATAAACCAACAGTTATTGCGAGTTGAAATCGATCACACAATTATATCGCGTCCACCACGAATCTATATCGCACCATAAGACGCAGTTCTATGTCAAAAATGTGTTTTGCGATTGCGCTTTTGGGTTCTTTCTTACCTTTGATGGGTGTCCTGCATATTATACAAATATTTTAAGCGAGATTAAAACTAAGATTCTGTGTAAGGTTGTAATTTAATTTAAACTGGAGCAATACAACGGGCTATTGTAGGCTATTTCTTTTGGGATCAATCCCAAAAGGAAGGATCCTAGGACAACGCCTCGCAATTTTGAATCACGGTCAGATGACGAGGTCAATACCTGAGCTGGCACCCCTCTCCAAACTTTCACACCACACCAACGTGAGGACATTTCAGGCCACGACATATTCAACGAGAACCAGCCCCCACGCACACGACGCCTTTGGCTGGATCGAGTTTCGAATTCGCAACCCTCCGGTTGCTAATCTGATACTCTTCCAACCGGGCTACTGCGGCTCCTTTAAATCGTAGATCTCGATATAATTAGCAGTCATGTGACAAAGAATAACTTCAGAGCGACAAACCGAAATAAATTAGTACCGAAAGAAATAGAAATTGATTGTTTTATGGCTGCAGTAGAACTCGGTAAATAAAAGGTTGGTTGAGTTTTATGGCGCAAGGACCATGTTTGGCCAAGCTACTCCAAACAACGTCTATGAAATTGAGATAGCACCCCACTCTCTTAACTTCGACACCGCCCCAACGTGAAGATTAATATTTACTGAGGATGATACTAAAGCTTTATAAGTACTTCGCAAGCAAACTTTTACAAGTGTTTCTGTTGTAGGATATCCTTCTATAAAGCGATATAATCGAAATGAGTCTCTTGGCGACGGTCCGGGATCAACCTGCAGGGAAAGATCCGAAGACGACACTTCATAATTTTGAATCACGGTCAGATGACGCACAGCATAAAGGAGACGGATACATCTTACACAAATGAATTCAGTGTCGTCAAATGAAATCTAGTTATTCAAATATAAATGAACTCGACAGAAATTATTTAAATGTGCTCGCTCGCTAAATGCAAGACGCTTGTCATATGCAAGTTCTGTCCAACTTTGAATTTGAATTTTGAAAAGCAATCCTATCTGAGAGTACAAATTATTCATAATGTGCACCTAGATGGTAATATCACGGGAGTTGCTTGGTGACAATGAGTATAAAGCAATCTGTAGCATTAGAAAGCTATTACAGGGATGTAATTATGGCTAAGGTAGCAATTCCGGTGAAGTTTGAGCTTGGCTAGATTTTAGTCTCAGACGAATTATTTCTGTGAAAAAGAACTATTTGGATCTCGTCAATTTGTTCTTTCGTTTTTGTCGTTTGAAAGAATTCATTGTGTTTGCAACTTTTCGGATTCTATTGTGTTTACTTAGATTAGAATCCTTTGGAAAAGGTTCTTTTGGTCCTTTCCTTAGAATATAATCGTTGAGAAATTCTATTGTTTCGTTCCGTGGGTGTCAATCCTTTGTAAGGACTCTTGATCATTTTCTTAGAATTGAATCCTTTGGAATTATTCTATTGCTCCTCTCTTGAAAGTGAATCCTTTGGAAAAATTCTGTTCGTCCTTTCTTCAGAATAGAATTGTTTTGTTTCTTCTTTAGTTGGAAAAAAATTCTTTCGAAAGATACTGTTGGTCAATTCCTTAGAATAGAATCTTTTCGAATTATTCTTTTACTCCTTTTCCTGTAAGTGATTCTTTGGAAGGATTCAGTTGTTCGTTTCCTTGGAATAGAATCCTTTGGAATCATTCTATTGCCCCTTTCTCTAGTAGTGAATTCTTTGGAGAGATTCTATTAATCCTTTCCTTAGAATAGAATCTTTTAGTAAGATTCTGTACGTCATTTCCTTGGAATATAATGCTTTGAAACAATTACGTATATTGCTTATTTTCTTAGAATAGATCCTTCGGAAAAATTCTTTTGGTCAAGAAGTTTAAAACTGGTTAGTAGTCATGCCGGGAAGACTAGGTTGCAAGATGGAATTATGTTTGTCCTCAGAGGATCAGTTCAGTACTCGTTTCGCATCTTCCACAAAGCATTCAGTTACTAGTTGATTATTCTACATTCGTTATGAGTTTAATACTTGACAGCAATGAAATTTATTTCTAAAATACAAATTTAAAACAGGCATTTATTTTGTTTTAAATCTAGTGAGATAGTGTGTGTATTTTCCATCGGCAGATTTGATTCGTGAGCCAATCACGTGATGATTGATATAATCTAAATTTTAAGTCTAAGACTAGCATAGATGGGAAAACATAAGGGACAACGTTAAGAAATTCGACTAAAATTATTCATAACGCATATTTACTATTACAGAACTTCACAGCTATATTAAGGAACTAGCAGATTAACCTGGTGTTGCTCGGGTTAAATTGGTTAAATGTTGAATGAAAAGTGATTAGACTAATCACTTTTATTTCATAGAAAAATGCAAACATCAATTAAGTGTACAGAAAGTAATTTTTTAACATCGTTTTAAATTTTTCATAGCTTCTACAATTTACTTCGGACGCAAATATGTATACATGATATATCCATCCATATAAAACACTAGCAGAATTACCAGGCGATGCTCAGGTTGAATTGGTTAAATGTTGATTCTATTTCTTAGAATAATTCAAGCATCATTTAAGCGTACAGAAAATATTTTTTAGCATCGTTTCAACTTTTTCATAGCTTCTACAATTTACTTCGGATGTAAATATGTATAAATAATATATCAATCCATATAATCCATTTCATATTCATCACACTCTTACTGTAAGACAAATTACAAAAGCTTTTTCTGAGATGACTTCTTCAGAAGTCGATTTTGTGTTTTGGAGTGATTACGAATGCCAATTAAGTTCATTTTCAGTAAAAATGAGGAACTTTCAGGGTATAGTCTTGCACTCAGTTTTCCAATCGATATGTATTATTTGTGGTACACCCTTGCACCATTGATTCGATGTTTTCGAATTACATTAGCATTGTGAGAGGACGGCAAATTAAACTGTTACGGCATTCGTGGTTAATTTATTTTGAACCACACATTTTTTCTTGAAAATTCTTTTCAGCCGCACGTGGAATAACGGAGCTTGTTTTTAAAACAAATGTCATCAGTGTAGACAAAGCAAACTCAATCGATTACCCTTTTTACAAAATCACGGCTTTCAATTAATGTTTCACAGGTACCTAAGTTGTATACGAACAGTTTCAACTTCAAGTAAGCAACCTCGACCTTCTGCCACTTAAGACAAAAAATTTCTATTTTTTAACAGTCCTAGTTTACTAACTTCCTTGCTATGATATTATTTCAAGATCAGCAGTCTTATTTAAAATTCGCTTTCCTCCAGCAGAAAAATTTAGCTTTAAATCGAATCCTCACGTACTTTCAATTAGACTCAGTTTCTATATGGAAACCAAGTTTCTATTTGGAATAATAGATGTCTTTGCTTGACTATTTGGCAGAAAATAAAAATGATTCATCACAATTTAACTCCTAAATAACATATCTGTAATATGAAAAGTAATGCAACACATAAATACAAACAGAAAAGAAATTGTGGTCAAACGGTGTAGATTTGTATAGAGAACAGACAGACAGACGCCAACTCTACTTTATATGAATAGATTTTACATTCTACGCACTCCTGTAAGAGAAAGTACAAAAGTTTTTTTCTAAGATGACTACTTGAGAAGTTGATTTAGAAATATCTTTGAATTGCAATGTATGGCTACCCGTTTAAATTTAACATAAACTATCTTTTTAAAAATAATTTTATTTTAACGGTCATTTGAAAATAAGAAGTTAAGCACCTTACTGGAAAAGGTTTTGTTTTGCATATTTTATTTATTTTTATGGGACAGAATTCTACAAACCAGTACGAAGTTCATCGAAATATACATATACCGCCAAGAAATTACCAATGTCTAGTGATACTTTGCAGAAAATAAAAATAATTCATTAAAATTTCGATAATTCATTAAATAATTCATTAAAATCGAAAAAAACGAAATTACGATCATTGAAAAAATTCAGAATTCTGGAAAACGAAATATATGAGCAAGAGTGTCGAATTTCGACTTCCTGAGTATATTCTGAAATAGACCAATTTTAAAAAAGATGTTTGAGTTTGAGAGATGATAGAGAGATGAGATGTTTTGATAAATATTGACAGACAATGAGTTATTTACAAAAAAGAACACAACTTTATAAAACTTAGAAATGCTCAAATATGACCGTAACATTTCTTTGTCTTAAATACACAAATATGGAATTATAAATCAAATGTATTAAATAAAACAGCAATTCTGGCGTTGCCAGATACAAAATAGCAAAATTACGCTTTTAAGATCAATGAGTTTTTCGTTTGGGTTTTTCGTGTTTCAGTTCAAATCCAACCAAAGACCATCGTGTACAAATGGGGCTGGTGCACGTTAAATCCTTCGTGGCCTCAAATGTCCTCACGTTAGCGTGGTGTGGAAATTTGGAGAGTGGGGTGTCAGCTCAGGTGTTGCCTCGTCATCTTACCGTGTTTCAAAATTACGTGGCATTGTCCTTGGATCTTTCTCATTGGGATTGATCCCGGACCGTTACCAATAGCCCATTGTGTTGCTCCAGTGTGATGTTAATTAATATACCTACCTTTCGTGTTCCAATACAAAATATATAAGCTATAAAATTAAATATTCATAAATTATTTATATTATGGAAAGAAATAAAAAAATCACTTAAAAAACATAAATATTATAATTTAATTTGTTTTGGAAAAAAGGTTTTTCGAGCAATACTGGTAAAAAAATTTATTGCAAAAGTTGTTCTTCCGTCAATACTGGTAAAACAAACTGAGCTTCGTACTGCAATAGTGTTATACTCAATGTTATTCCTATGGGGATTTTGAATTGTTTTTAGCCCCCTCTGAACAACTAGGACAAATATAACGGAGGTTAATATGTAGCCTATGTTACCCGCAAGGTTCTAAAGTATAAGTGAACCAAATTTGGTGTGATCGAACGCTGTATATTTGTATAGAGAACAGACAAACAGACGCCCCCTCAAAGCTGCTCTTTAGATTATATACTATAGAATGTTTCTATTTTCTTCTTCCAGGGAATACAAAAAAACAGAGGAAGCAACTTTTCAAGTATATGAGTCAATTCTATAAGCACTAAATTAGAAATTAAGTTCGTTTTCCCAAGCATCCACGAGCTTTGCGAACTTTGTAAGTTGCAAAAGAACTTACAAGTGTTATCGAAACCATTTGAGTAAATATACGGAGAATTCGTGATGAGCGGTTCAATGAAACCTCAAAGATATATCGATTTATGAATCATCCAATCAAATACAGAGATATTCTATTTTGGAATTGCAGTATGCATATTTGATGTTTTAGATTTCCATACTGCACAGTTTTGACATTAATTTTTTGGCAAAGAGAGCGTCACGCACACGTCGCATATAAAAATAAAACCCATAGGGGTACGAAAAACGATGGCATCCACAAAACTGACGCATGCTAGTACTAAAAAGACATGGATTACGATATTGGAAAGGTACTTATTATTTCATCAGATGCGAAGAAGTTGGGATAGACACTCAGTAGCTCTTTATTGATTTTTACCTGATTAATTTACTGGCATGCGGCCATTCTGGCTGTATTGATTGGAATACTCTCCTACTAACTAGTGTTCAACAGTGTGCAAAATTGAGAGTGCTTTGAATGGGTTGATATTATTTTTATGCTTCGACGAAAAGGAAATTCTAAGTGACTTTAACGCTCTTTAAATTATGCTTTGTGGAAGTTCTGTATTCTGTTATGTGCAATTGCTGATCTTAAGGCTTCACAAAGAGGATGGTAGGCTGGTTGGTTTATCGGTTAGTTGGTTGGTTTGGAGTTTTTTGGCACAAGAGCCATATTTGGCCAAACTGCCCGAAACATAACACTGAAAATGTTAAGTAATTGCAAAAGAAAAGATGAAGAGAAGTAGAGAAAGATCGTTTGGGCATCCTGGGGTCACTACCCCCCCCTTGTTTACCAGAGGCAGTAAACCCCATGGGAAAAGAATAGATCACCATGGTACCTCGGTTCACGAAGCCCGTACTCTCCTAAAGAAGATGTGACCCAGAGAGGCTTGGTGAAGATGAATTTGGCATGGCAGGGATTATAATAACAAATAGAAATCTGTATCCAGCTATTAGCAATTACCGATACACGGTGGTGGTTAAAATTGAAAATATTAACGGGCCTCTAATGGTTTTTCAGCTTACTCATCACCTCAAGACGACCTTAACGTAGCCCTCCAAGAACTCAGCGGAAAATGTTAGGAAAGGTGGAAATGAATACTTTTTAATTGGTGGTGATTTAAATGCTCATAGCATCAACTGGGGGTACGATCACCAAAACTCTAGAGGGTCAGAACTACTGTAATTCATACACGAACAAAAACTACAGATCCTCAACGATCCCAAATCACCTCCATCCTTTAACAACCTGAATGTGAGTTGGCCGGACATTACTTTGGTGTCTCACCCAGAACTAGCGAATCAGTGCGGCTGGGAAGTATTGATAAGGAAACACTGAGTGACCACATGTACATCAGAACAGTTATCTCATTGGTAAGAAAATCATA
Source organism: Meta bourneti (assembly GCA_933210815.1). Taxonomy (NCBI): domain Eukaryota; kingdom Metazoa; phylum Arthropoda; class Arachnida; order Araneae; family Tetragnathidae; genus Meta; species Meta bourneti. Next base: position 77,279,235 of record OW119926.1, on the reverse strand, counting down.
TCAACGTACACCAGGTACAAAACAGCCTTTGGAGGACACAAAAAAATCGCACTCAACTTCGAAAACGATGCAGCCCGAGTATATAGAGACATTGCCAAATGCTCAGAACCAGAAACATTGGACAACATAACTGAGGACTTGCAAAACTCTATCACCAGCCTGCAATAAGGCATTCAGGAAAAAGAAATTATCCTACAATAATATCAAACCGGTTTGGAGGAACCAGGAGCTACAGATCAGAAAGAGGGAAGTAAATGAACTGAGATCTCAAAAGGCACAGGGTGAAGAAAAAGCACGAGCTAGAGAAATTATGCACAGAAAAGAGCTCAACTCGTAAAAAAGTAAATAAAGCCAAAAAGGAAGCTTGGAGGAAATTCTGTACAGATGCTGGTTCTCCTTACGGTAAACAGTACAAGGCAGTTTTTCGTAAAGGAACAATACCAGATGACATTTTCAAAATAGCAGGTGACGGAAACGCAAGTTCTGTCAAAGAACTCGCGGGTAAAATTCTGGAATCACTTTACCCGTGTAACAACTGCAACAGTATAACGGTTGAAGATTTCACTAATACGCCAAGGGACCCAGACTTCTCCAAAGACGAGGTCAACAGAACTGTCAATTATCTCCCGAAAGGAAAAGCACCTGGTATAGATAATCTCGTGTTGCAAATTATCAATAACAAATTTCCAGAACTTCTATTTGCTTTCTTCAATAAATGTCTAAATCTTGCGACCTTTTCTAAGACCCTAAAAATAGGAATTATCATTCTTTTCCACAAGGAAGAAAACACGATGAAATAAAATCATATCGACCAATTACTCTTCCTCCAACTCTGGGTAAAGCTTTGGAGAGATTGCTTGTACAAAGGTTGACTTATCATCAAGTTGAAAACAAAGAAAGACATGCACTCCAGTTTGGATTCAAGGAGGGCTCATCTGTTGAGAATGCTCTAGAAACCTTGCTAAACAAAATTAATGAAGAGAAAAAGAAAAACTGCATGTCGTTGTAGTGTCGGTTGATATTGAGGGGGCATTCGACAATCTTCACTATAATATCATCAAAAACAGATTAGCGAAATCTAAATGCCCTTCCAATATTAAAAATACTCTTGCTAAAGTACTTGAGGACAGAGAAGTCATGCTCATGACAAGCGAGGGTCCGGTAATCAAGGAACAAGGGAAAGGCTGTCCACAGGGATCGTGCAACGGACCAGTGCTGTGGAATATCGTGGCCGATGAAGCATTAGCTCTACCATGGCCTGAAGGAGTCCACATGCAAGCATTTGCTGACGACTTTGCCTTTATAATCGCGGCAAAATCAGAGCACAAATTAAGTGAGCTAGCCACAAATGCACTAGACCTGTTAAAAACCTGGACAGATCAGCAAGGTCTGAACGTGTCCGAAGAAAAGCTAAGTACCTCCTCCTTAGTAATCTTTCGAGAGTACCTTCCATTCTACTGGAATAAAAAAGAATAAAACGAATTAGTACTTCAAAGTACCTAGGACTTACATTAGACGAGAAGCTAAATTGGGCGGCTCATGTACAGACTTTAGGACAAAAAGCCATGTTCCAATTTCAAATGCTACAAAGAATAGCTGGAACGAGATGTGGAATAGAACAGAAATTTCGAAAGCTGCTATACAAAACAGTGATAGAAAGAATGTTGAGTCATGGTGCAGTGGTCTGGTGCCATAACCCAACTCAACGAACTATGAGAAAGCTTAATGGGATACAACGAAAATTTCTGATCTCAATTACAGGCAGTTACAGAACAGCACCCACTTTGGTCCTTCAAACAATTGCGGGAATTCCACCACTACATCTTTCACTTCAAAAAGAAGCAGTGTGCGTCAAAATGAGAATGAGAATAAGAACAAAGCTTGGAAATGCAAATTATGACAAAGATGACTACGAGGAAAGGGTTGGAAAGGTTGGTCTGTACATCCAGCTAAAACTTTTTCATATGATAGAATAAACCCAGCAGCGGGAGTACCTCACTTCGGCATAAGCTACTTCACCGATGGCTCCAAAATGGAAAATAGAATGGGAAGTGCTTTTTGTTCTATGAAAGAAGGGGGCCGTATAACCCAGCAATGGTTCACAAGAATGCAGGACAAAAACTCTGTTTTCCAGGAGGAGCTGTATGGTATTTCAGCAGCCATAAAAGTAGCAGAAGAAAGAGCAGACAAAAATGTAAAGATCTGGTCAGACAGTCGAGCTGGTCTCTTGGCACTTAGAAATCCTAATACGCCGAGTCCATTGGCACGAAGAATACAATATTTATTAAATAACAACAAGGAAATTTGTCTATGCTGCATTAAAGCCCGTGGTGTGGGTCATGAATAGAAGCAGTTAGGTTAGCAAAAGAGGCAACCACAACGGAGTGCATTGATGAAGGGGTGAAATGGCCTAGAAGTCATTGCAGGAGGGAAACCACTAGCTGCCTACTTAGTGAAGGAGAAACAGGCAGGATGGTACATGATGTGTTGCCAAGAGTGTCACTAAAATCGGCAAGTTGGACCAAGGAAGAGACACTCTTCTCCAGAGGACATGATCCGTTTCCATCCTACCTAACGAGGTTTAAAAAAATCAATTCAGAAAATTGCACCTGTCGTGAAATCGGCACACCTCTACATTACATCACAGTCTGTCTGCCCCCTTATAGCATCATGGCATATGAGGACGCCTGCCGACCACCTTCAAATCGCATGGCTCAGGAACATTGCTAATATATGTATATATATATATATATATATATATAGTGTAACTTAGTATGATAATATAGATGTAATTACTGTATAGATGTAATAATGTATAAAAGTAATGTGCTCTAAATTCTGGATAGATATGTCACCTCGGTGGCATGCTCTATTCATCCCAACCACATTTATTTAAACTGGTACAGTGTCTCACGACACTAGGCACGGGAATTTGTGTTGGTGTTAGTTAGTTCGAACGTGTTCCGTGGCTAAGTGAGGAGCCGCTGTAGCCCAGAGTAGAATCGCAAATAAGCAACTCTCGATCGTATTATTGGAAACTCGATCCAACTAAAAGACCGTCGTGTAAATGGGGGCTGGTGCACGCTAAACCTATCGTGGCTCCAACTTTCTTCGCGTTGGCGTGGTGTGGAAGTTTGGAGAGTGGGGAGCCAGCTCATATGTTGATCTCGTCATCTGACCGTGGTTCAAAATTACTAGGATGTTTCCCTTCGGGATTAATCCCGGAACATCGCCAATAGTCCATTTTGTTGCTCCATAGGCTCAATGGGTATGACTATAGGCAACGCAGGTTCGATTCCTGTCGATTCCATCTCGGATATATTTCTTTCTTCTGTGTTAGTACAGCTTTCTTTCTGTGCGTTTATGACCATTTACATCAAGCTGTTTTGTGCAGCTTGGCCAAATATGGCCTTTGCGCCATAAAACCCGATACCCACTATCAAGAGTTTTCCAGATTACTGAGTGGGTTTGCAAACTGTGCTTGTATCCTACTATCTGTAGGTTCTTGTACCTACCCTTTGTGCATTTCTCTCTTCTGTGCCAGTGAAAACTTTCCTTGTGTATGTCCATTTACTTGACCGAAAAACTGATTGGCACAGCTTGGCCAGATGCGGCTCTTGCGCCATAAATCCCCACAAAGCAACTAGATTTACTGAACATGTCTTATGATATTGTATTGACCCTCAAAGCGGCACGTTAGGGCCGCGGTGGCCCGGTTGGAAGAGTAACGGACTAGCAACCGAAGGGTTGCGAGTTCGAATCCAGCCAAACACCGTCGTGTACAAAGGGGGCTGGTGCACGTTAAATCTGTCGTGGCCTCAAATGTCCTCACGTTGGCGTGGTGTGGAAGTTTGGAGAGTGGGGTGCCAGCTCAGGTGTTGCCTCGTCATCTGACCGTGGTTCAAAATTACGTGGTGTTGTCCTCGGATCTTTCCCTTTGGGATTGATCCCGGACCGTCACCAATAGCCCGTTGTGTTGCTCCAGTGTGACGTTAATTGAAATAACAATAACAACAATAACAATAACAAAGCGGCACGCCCGAACACAGCTTGGTAAATTCAGTTTGAATACATCCCAGGAAAATTCGTGCATGGCAAGGCAGCAGACCGGAAATTTTCGGATAACTCGCTCCCGAAATATATCTCGTTTGGACATCTTGAAATCGAAATATATCGGGTCTCGCAGCACAGAACCCCGTACGAACTATACTCGGTTGTGCCGCTTGGAGGGTTAAAATTCTGTTTCGTTATGGCGTGCTATAATTTTCTCATTTTCCTATTTTTACTAAATAATTTATGCAGGGAAAATTCAGAGAAGAAATTGGAAAATGTATCTCAAGTTTAAAATACTCTAGGCTGCTCCCAAGTAAATATTGAACCCAAAATTTAACCTTAGTCACAAAGGAATGTATGCCCTCAAAAGCAGCCTGGATTCTCTAGAGGGCGCTGTTTGACAGCGGATTAGTTGGCCAGTTTGTACGCCAATCCATGAGGTGACGCTGTTGAGTGTGCATTGCTGTTAATGGTACCGGATTTGAGCTCCTACTCTGAAACTGCAGCAGTGCAGCTGCTATGAAACTAGAATTAGGGTTAGTGAAATGTCATTCACATACTTGCAGTATTTCATTTCTGCCCGTATACGCCTCGTGAATGCGGTTTAATTTAGTTTCTTTACTTAAAGTTTGTACGAGAAGATTTGAAACACCCTGTGTTTAAGATAAGCGAAAACGTCTGATAACATAGCATCAAGGGATTATGGTAAGGGGAAATGGTGGAGGATTTCGCCATTTTTTCAAATGTGTATGTTGCTTGCTGCCGCAGATGTAAATTGATTTAAATAGCAGAATCTTTTCTTTCCATGAGTTAAGTAGTCTACTCCGTACGAGTTTGGATCTTTCCCTTCCGGATTGATCCCGGACCGTTGCCAATAGCCCATTGTATTGCTCCAGTACGACGTTAATTAACTACCTACCTAACGTGTATCCTTTCACGAATGACAAAATGGCTTATATTCATTCTACCATATAGGGCATCTAGACTGTGAAGTTGTGAATTTCTGCTGTTAACCCTTAAAGGGTCAAGCCTACATTATTCCATCATGCAACCTATAATTTTCCTTGGATGACTTTGACCAATAAGATTTTTCAAACAATAGATATGGCAATTTTGTCATTATGTAAAGAAAAGTAATAATATACTATTAGAATATCTCGTAACGCTCAGAGGTTTAATGTATCATATAAAAGGAATAATATGCTCGTCATAGATAATCTTCTATCACTTTTCAGTTAATTTGTTGAATATAATTTTAAATAAATAGATTAATCCTCTACACACACACACACATATATATATATATCCGTTATGTAACCTGCAGTCTTTCCTGAATGACTTCTAACAGGCTTGAACTTCTTGCCCAATATAATCTTTCTTGGGAGTCTTTCAACCAATTGAACTGGTTATTTAGTCATTAATCCACCAAGTGTTTCGACAAGATCTCTCATCCAAGTCTGGTCATTTTTGCTAAGGACAAGATATCTCGTCGGGACAAAAGTGCCCCATTACTCCAAGGGGAATGAGATCCAAGTAGAAAATTAATTGTCCCTTGCCCAGAATTGGCGACAGTTTGGAACAGGTTTTTGTCCCAGAGGTTGGACACTACAGGGCAGTTTTCAACTCGAAGATAAACCACCAAGAGGGTTAAGTGTGATATGGGATTCAAAGCAAAATTACACAACTCGAAAATCTCGTGATGCTCAGAGGATTAAACTGCAAAATTTAGGGAAATAAAAATAGATGTCTTTCATTTCTTTACTAGTGTAACACTCACAAGAAAAATAAATATATTTAAGCGAAATGGTGGCCTAATAAATAATAGCGCAATAGTTTCTTCTTTGATTTGTGAAATCATTACCATTCATCGATTATTCCTACACGCTATTCTTACTCCACATTAACTTCTCTAAACATAAACACGAATAAATTATACAGACTTTCAGCAATAGACAGAAACCTCCAGCGAGACGAATTAAAGAGAAAAAATCGCCATCTCAAAGCATTCTCAAAATTAAACCACCAAGAGGGTTAAAGGAAAAGGAAAACTCAGTCCTCGGAAAACTCGTGACCCTAAGAGGGTTAAACTGTAAAATTAAGGCTAATAAAAACATGTCTATCATTTCTGCACTTGAGTAATACTCACAAGAAAAATAAATATATTCGCGCTTATCGATGACCTTATAAAGCGCAATAGTTTCTTATCTGACTTTTGAAATCATTATCACTCACAAACATATCGATTAATCCCACGCTATTTCATACTCCACTCAACATTAACTTCTCCAAACACAATAAACGCGAATGAATTATTCCTATCCCAACAACAAACAGAAATCTCCAGCGAAACGAATTAAAGAGAGAAAAAATCGCCATCCCAGAGCATTCTCGGCATGTGCAACACAGACATATTTCATCCACATATCCTTATAAATAAACTCAAAGCCATCGCGAATATCAGTGGCGACATTCTCAAAGCAGAGCTCAGTTTATTACTTTAAGTTTTCCGAGTCCCCTAGCGTTGGGATCGGAGACTCCAAACGAAACGCGACGCACAGACGTCGGTACCATAGAAACCTTAGAAAAATCCCTCGTATAATCTTCGGAGGAATACCAGCGCAGTGAGAGAAAAGGGAAAAAAATGAAGTGAAAAGATGCTGGGGGAGATCGAGAGTTCAAACGAACGCTTTATGCTTCCTTTTTCCAGGAAAATTTCCTTCCGAGAGAGAATATTAAATTGAATGTTCCATAAACTGTTATCCAAAATAATTCGAACTCAGAAAAACGGAATAGGAAGTGAAGCGGTCGGATATCCTTTTTGGATGTGCTAGTTATTTGAAGATAAAAAATAAGGATTGAAAGGAAATTTTTAAAAAGCGTTTGCTCTAATTTTTCCAAGCTGAGAAAGTGGTTGGAAAGAGTGTCTCACTGAAATGAACAATGCTTATTTCTAATCGCCAAACAATTGTTCTTTAATCGCCAAACAATTGTAATTTAATATAGTGTGGCTTCCGAGAGAAGGCAGTTGAATCACGTAGTTTAGAACGAGTCTATTAGATAAATTATGGGACTTGTGGTAACGATTAACAAATCCCTTCCACGATTGGCGAATTTTAGTCCAAGGTTTGGTGCCGAAAGTGATAGGATTGATAACGAGCTAGCAGGGGGAAACATCCACGGTGATTCCCATCCATGTTTCTGCGTATGGCAACCTTTTCCTTACGCGATTTCACCCCAATTCAGCAATCCAATGACCCAAGGCCGACTGCCTTCTCCCGGGGCCGCATTATAAGTTTCAGGCGTCCGATCTGTAAATACAGTAAAACCTTGGTTATCCAAGCTCCGATTAATCGAGTGTCCGGGTTATCGGAACCAAATTCAATACAAAGTTTTTTAAAGCTTTAGCTAGACGAGTGGATGACAGTGTAACGGTTGTCCACTAAAAAGTGCTTCGTGATGGAGATTGGTTACACTGCTATATAATGTTAATACACTGCTATATGTTGTTAATGTTAATTTCCGTAGGGGGTTAATGCCTTTTTAGCCTCTGTTTTTTCATTAATTAACTTTTTCATGTTATTTTTATTTTAGAAAAACGCGGCAACAGTTATGAGATTCAAATTATGGCATCCATTTTAACGCTAGGCAGAGCAGAGTTGATCTTAGATAAGAAAATATAATTGAAATTAGATTTTTATAAATTGGATTTAAATTTTAATTAAGTTTAAATCAAAATTTGTATTGTGGAATGTAGTTACACAGGCGCACACCCAAAACTTTTCTTTGGGAGGGGCTGAGAAATTGGTCCCAATCATGACACTGATTAAATAGATCAGTTCAACCCTAAAAGGGGTTTGGACGAGATTTCTTTTCCAGCAAGATCTGATAAATTTTGCTGATAACGAGATATCTCGTCAAAACAACCACCAGGAGGGTTAAGGGTTGAAATTTCCTTCCACCTCAACATTCGCAAATGGTGTCCAAAGATTCACTAATTGTCCTCTTGCTTATGGTTCAGCAAGATGACAGAAAGACAGTACCACTTTGTCTACCAAAGTACTTCATAGTGAAGATAGTTTACATTGTATTTATACTACTCTCGTAATTTAATTTTTGTAGTGGTGGCTGTTCAACATACAAAACTCCACCTCCAGAATTTATAAAGTGACTGAATTCGATAGACACTTCTTCAAGTTGATTGATTGCTAGTTGCATGAGAGCTTTAGAACCGTATTAAGATCATGGAGAATTTCCGTATGCGTGGTCGTTATTGATTGTTGAGACACATCTATTGATTGTTGAGACACATCTATTGATTGTTGAGACACATCTATTGATTGTTGAGACACATCTATTGATTGAAAGAGAGTAAGAGAGTGGTCATTAGTGGGAGATCCTGAGTTGCAGCTCTAAAGTTCCGATGAACTTGAAGTCGACTGAATAGATTTGAGTTCAACAGTCTTTTATCTATTGATTGGAAGAATCCTTAGACGGATTCTATTGTTTCAGAACGTTAAAACTGGTTAGAACTGATGCAGGGAAGACTGCACGTTACTGAACGGATATGCGCTTGTGAGCCAGAGAGTTAGTTCAATTTTTAATCTTAGAAAATGTACTGAACTTTGAAGTAAGGGAGGATAACGAGTGGTTGTGCAATACATCAGTGCATGTGAGAATCCTTTGATGACTTGGACCTCAAAAAATTATAAACCTCAAAATTTCCAAAATTTTCAAAGTTATCCATACCTTTACTTCCTTTATTGTCTTGCGGCATGCTTTTCTGTGTTTTACTATCACGTAAATGGATTTATCTATATCACGACACGGAATAAATAAATAAATACTTTGTCAAAAAATGTTTATTTCTCGAAGTAAATTACTGATTCCAATAACTGCGTAAAAAGCACATTTACAGATGTAGACTCATCATTAAGTGGAGCAACCATTCCAAAAAGTATATTTAAAAATACACTGTGAGGGTCTCACGCATTTATACGTTCTACAACGTCCAGTCTTTTCTTTATGAGTTCTAACCAGTTTTTGACCTTCTTGATAAATAGAATATTTCCCAGATTTTTTCAACCAATACACGTGGTCATTTATTCATTATATGTTTTGAGGGGGAAAAGCAATTCCACAGTACACGGAACTCGTGACGCTCAGAAGGTTAAACAGTACTTTACTCAATCCAACCAAAGACCGTCGTGTACAAAGGGGGCTGGTGCACGTTAAATCTGTCGTGGCCTCAAATGTTCTCACGTTGGCTTGGTGAGGAAGTTTCGAGAATGAGATGCCAGCTCAGGTGTTGACCTCGTCATCTGACCGTAGTTCAAAATGACGAGGTATTGTCCTCGGATCTTTCCCTTAGGGATTGATCCCGGACCGTTGTCAATAACATGGTGTGTCGCTCCAGTATGACGGTAATTCAATTACCAATTGCCTTGATTTCCTTGATGTCCCCAATAAGATGCTTGAGGGGATGCATCAAGGTGCAAAATTAAATCCTTTCATAAAGAATTAACGCAAGTTCGGTTTATGTTTAGTGTAATAACATTTTTGTGCCTGCTTGTTGCGAGATGCGCAGACTTTATATCAGACCGATGATTGGAACGTTCTGATAACGCTGTGGGCACGTGTTGGTACGCTATAGCTCCTTTACGAGGTACGCGGTAGCTGAATTACTAGCTCTTCGGCACCTTACAGGCTACTTACGCTAACTGAGCTTCCTTTCTCTTTAGAATCTATCGTCGACAATCTTGTGATATGCATTCATTAGATTTGTTATTCGTTATGCCTTCTTGTTAAAAATAAATAAAAACTAGTTCAGAAAACAAGTTAATTTATTTATTACTAGCAAAATTGCCCGACCTCACTCGTTTTGAATTGGTTAACTATAAATTGGAAGTGATCAGGGATTAATCATTTTCCTCTTTCGTAGAAAAATCCAAATCATTTAAGTGTGAGTAAAATAATTTTTTAACATCTTTTCGACATTTTTATAATTTTAACAACCTTCTTTGGACAAAAATACTATGCATGGATATTCAACCACGTCATGCATTTAACATATATAGCACCCCTACTTAAGGTACACATTTGAACCAGGTTTGCGACAGTTTCGAATTTCGCCATCTTTAAGGGAAGGATGATAAATTAATTTGATAACATTTGTCACTAAATTTGTTTAAAAGTGGATTCGCGTTGTTTCTTGAAAGTTCCGTTTTGTGGCACGTGTGCAATAATAAAAGAACTTGTTTTAAAATTGAATGTCTTCGGTACGAAGGTAACCTATTACCATTTTTTTAAATGGTAAATCGATTTGATAGTTTCTTCTAAAAAAATCATTGTTTTAAGAAAACCTTCCTTATATAAGTTGCTTAAGTATAACTTAAATTCGTAAAATAAGCCACCTTGACCTTCTTTGTCATAGCCTGTTGCTATGACAAAGAATATGTAATATTTAAAAAGCCCTAATTCGGATTTTTTTAACATTAACGTTCTTTCAATAATGACAAAATTCCACTTAAAATTTGCTTTATTCTAACTCGCATGCCGCTTTAAATCAAATACTTTGCGGTGTTGTTGTGACTAAAAGGAATTACAATTCATTAAAATAATAAATATTTCAAACAAAAAACAACAGAAAATAGCGAAATGAAACAAAATAAAAGTTGGAGATAAAAAAAGTTACTCTTAAGATATAAATTCGGAATTCTTTTTCCTCTTGATCTCGCACAGTTGCCACAACTTACAACTAAGCATTAGAAAAATTTAAAAATACGAAATTTATTCCGAGCCAAAGAAACAGAAAATATAAAGCTCCACGTGGCAAACGAACACGAGTTTTCGTTTTAATGCAAATTATCGTCTGCCCCAAATATTCGCAAATACTTTATAGTTCTCAAAGAAAATAAATAAGGCTCAAAATAAAGTATTATAATTTGAACTCCGTAAAAATAGTTTGGAAAAAGAATTGATTTTTCAGCAGCACTGGTAAAATAATCCATGCTCAATATACCTTCCAGCTACTCGAAAACTACCAAATTTTGGTTGATTTAAGTATAGTTACTCAGTTATTTTAACATGAAACATGCCGAAATATGCAACCAAAGAAATTTGATATAATATATTCACTAAACTAAAATATGGTGTATGAAATATAGAACATTGTATTGAAATATGTTGAAAACATTTTATGTTGCACTTGTACAAACACACAAACTCAAATTCAGACATAGAACGGGAAGACGGACAGACAAATTTACCCAACCAAGTTCAGTCACTAAATGAATGTAAGTACTGACAGTATGCAAAGTTTTATGAAAATATATTCAACAGTTTGGACTTAAATATATATATATATATATATATATATATATATATATATATATATATATATATATATATATATATATATATATATATAATATATTTATATAATATATTATATATAAATATATATATATATTTATATATTTATATATATATATATATATAATTAACTTTCTGAAGATAATGTCTACGTCCAAAGTTCTGTAAGTTCTCTTTTTACATTAACAAGAAGTAATTTATAAACTGTCCCATCATCTGCCATCAAATCGCACCACCTATTACACTTATTTAATTGATTAGATTGGGAAAATATTTCATGTTCGAGAGGAAATATTATTTCATATCATCTTATTTGAAGAGTGTCAAGGAGAATTCGTAATGTTTAATATTCAACCCTCTGAGGGGTTCGCACACCGTTCTGAAATTTGCAGTCTTCCTTGCATGACTTCTAATCAGTTTTGTCTTTCTTGACCAATAGAACTTTTCATAGGATTCTTTCAACTAATCAATGTGGTTATTTATTCATTATGTGTTGTTGGGATTAAGCAATTCTGCAATACTCGGAAATATCTTGACCCTCAGGGTTTATGTGAAAGGAAAGGAATCATTGATTTAAGTTAGCTTCATTTTTGTGTCAGTGAAAACCAATAGTTCAATTAATCGGATAACGCGATTTTCATTTATCACTCACACCTGAAGATAAGAAATGTAACATGTTAGACTCAATCACTTATCGATGTTAAGTTTTTAGACATAAGAAAGATCATAACCCCTTGAAGTAAATTAGATAGAACTTTTCAGAAGAATTTAGCAACATATTTTGTTTTCGTAGTGAATGTTTGTGTGGTCGTTTCATTTGTATCTCTCTCATACGGATTTTAAAAGCAACCTATTATGTTTGTTATTTTTTTACTTTAAAAAATATTGCTTCATTGCGATTGTTTTCCTAAAAGTTAATAGTGAGTTGACGAATCTAAATAACAATCTTTCTCATCAAAATATCAGTATAAAGTTATCAAGTATCGCGTGGTTTCACGATTATAAAAACGTGTATACAAAAATTTAATTTTGTTTTTTCAAATTTATAAAATAAAAATAGATGTATGATATATTATGTAGAACTGATTCTCTAATATATTAACAGTTAAGTAATGAAAATTTTTTAATCGCAGTCTTTGAATCAGACTAAGCCACGGAAAAGCTAGAAAATGCTGGAATTCTATTCTGCGCGTAGAAAATGTTTCCTTTACTAGAAAATGGGGAAGTCATACAGCTTCTATGAAATACTTCAAGGTATTCTTTATTCCTCCACAATATTTCATAATATAGTTATATACTTATAAAACGAAATATATCTCACTTCGAATAGTAAAAAGAAAGATAAATGTATGAATATAAATCTTCTAAATTTGAAAATATCAGATAGAATTGTAAAATATCACTCATTCCTAAGCGTATCTTCCATTGAAGTAAATATTTACGACATTATACGGTATGATTTGTGCAACGACAATATAACGGTATATAACGGCAATTCGTGCAACCCAACATGTACAGTAACCATATAATGTCATTTGAAGACATAAGGTAACCATCATATTCATAAGGAACATTGTGACATCGGCCTAAAATATTTTTATTTAACATTAGGCTATTCTATGCAAACAATACAGTGTTTTATGCACTATTATGTACTACTGCACATGTTAGCAGTTCTATCGCACAGTATAATGCAGTAAATATTATATTTCAGTAATACACTTAAGGATGAGAGAGATTTTGCAATTCTATCTGATACTTATTTCAAATTGATCAGATTTATATATCTTTACTGCATAAAATGATAGGGTAGTTGTTGGTAATTGGTTAATTAACGTCGCACTGGAGCAACACAACAGGCTATTGGCAACGGTTCGAGATCAATCCCTAAAGGAAAGGTCCAAGGATATCGTCTCGTAATTTTGAACCACGGTCATATGACGAAAACAACCCCAGAACACGACGGTCTTTGAATGGACCGAGTTTCGAACTCGCAACCCTCCTATTGGTAATCCGTTGCTCTTCCAACTGGGTACCGCGGCCCCAAAATGAGAGGGATTTCAATATTATAATTATAATTCAATATTTTCACATGCTACCACTTCAAAGGTGTACCGTGACTACAAGGGCTCTGGCAAAACATGTAACTTACGACAGCACTGTGGCCGTAAAAAGACTTTGACCTGATTCGGCTGGAAAGAATCCATTTCATGCGATAGGCGTGTAACACTGCCTCAAATAGCATCGGAATTCAATACTGGACCCTCAACAAACAACAGCGTGAGGACTGTTCAACATTCCCTCAAAGATGTAGGCTTTAGCATCCTACGCCTAACTTGAGTACCCTTGATGAATACTCGACACACAGCTATGCGTATTGTCTGGGTTCGGGAACACCACTACAGGACACTTGATGACTGAAAACGAGTAGCCTGGTCCAACTGTTTGGGCAAATGGAAGGATCCATGGGTGTAGAAAACCCCATGGAGCCTCATGTCAACAGGGAATTGTACAGGCTGGTGGTAGCTCCGTAATCCGCGTGTTTGTTTACCTGGCATTCCATGGGACCTCTGGTACGTCTACAAACGTCTCTGGCAGATGAACGCCATGTATTCATCTGTTCTGACGAGTTACACTTGTTTGTGTCCTGTGTTCCTTTTGAGTGATTTGGCTTCTTACACCAGGTCACAATGCGCCTACACACAAGTTCTAGACACTCCGAATCGTGGTTAGAGGGACTCTCATCTGAGTTTAGGACTTTGCAGTTCCCACCTAAGTCACCAGATCTTAACGTTATCGAACACATCTGGGATTCCATGCAACGCGCCGTGAAGCACAGAAATCCTACACTTCTGAGTACAACAGAATTGTGGACCGCTCTGCAGGAAGTATTTTGTTGCAATACTACAGAATACTTCCGCAAACTCACGGTCTCCATATCCCGTCGTCTCCGATGGACAAACCAAAGCAAATTTGTTCCGAAAAAAATGGAAATTAATCTAATTGTAGTTTGTATTAGTTGCACTCAGTAAATTAAAGATTGCTTGGGTTGAGTTTTATGGCACAAAGACCATATTTAACAAGGCTGTCTGTAAAGGTCACATATACGTACGCAAGGAAAGGTTAACTAACACAAAAAAGAAAAATACATGGAGGAATCGAATCTGCGTTGTCTACAAACCGCAGTAAATAAAAGGTAGGTAGTTGAATTAACGTCGCACTGGAGCACGAGCTATTGGTGACGTTCCGGGATCAATCCCAAGGGAAAGATCCGAGGACAACACCTCGTAATTTTGAACCACAGTTCAGATGACGAGGTCAAAACATACAGAGGAACAGCTCCTCTTTATTTGTGCATCGTTCATAATCGGTCGAACATCTATAATTTCATATACAGAAAATTTGAACGTGGTCGTTTTCATAACTCGCTGCATATCATGCCTGTTAGATGTAGATTCGAATTTGGTGTCAAAATTGAATGTCGCCACAGAAAAGTATAGTTTCTGCGCAATTTGATATGAAGATGACCCCTTATACAAAATTTATGCCTTAAAAGTTATGAATTATGTTATTCCCTATCAGATCGTATCTTTGAATATGAACGGTGCTGAGTTAAAAAGAGGAGTGTTTCTATTAGATCCGTAAACGTACATCATACTAATGTTCGTATAAAGAAAGGGCAAAATATAGCAGTAAAATTGTG
Source organism: Meta bourneti (assembly GCA_933210815.1). Taxonomy (NCBI): domain Eukaryota; kingdom Metazoa; phylum Arthropoda; class Arachnida; order Araneae; family Tetragnathidae; genus Meta; species Meta bourneti. The sequence goes on along the minus strand of OW119926.1, from coordinate 77,264,108 downwards.
GAGACGTATTCCTTAACATCTGAAAAATGCATCAGCTAAGACAGGGGTATGTATGTATTTGCCTTTTCACACGCTAATTTTTCCACATAACGCGGACATTCATATCCATAAGTCCACTCAGAAATTCAGTCGATAACTCAAAAGGGGCCTACTTTCTTTGGAAGGTTTCCAATTTTTTCTTCAATAATCTTCCTCGTGATAGGATTATGTGGTTCGGGAAAGTCAAACATTCGTGTTTCTTAAAAATTTGACAACTCTAATCTGTTATTTCCGACCAGAATGGATATGGAATAGTGCCGGAATCATTCATATTATTTTTTAAATGTTCACCCACTTCGATTTTACTCTAAAAAGGAATTCTTAGTAGATAGGCGCGTTGTAATACAGACATTGCTGCACGCATGTAACTTAAAACAGTTTAGCAAATACAGTGATTGTGCAATTAATTTAGATCGTCGATTTATTTATAATTGAATCGATCATTCCAAAAAGCGTTTATGAAATAAAACTTCTTAGATTTACTTTAATGCTTCACCCTATAATTTTTGCTGTTTCAGAGAAACCAAGAACGAGCCTCTATTTCCTTGGCCGTTTCGTTTCGTAGTGGTACAGCTTTTTGAGCTGCTTTATCCACTTCATGGCCTTGTGTTGTTTCCTCTTCTAATTGAAGTGCTTATTTGGATATTAACTCTGCAAGTGTGTGTGTGTTTCGGGTATCTCGTCCAAGTGGTCATTTTTGTAAAGACATCTCGTCGAAACAAGCTATTACTCCAAGGGAAACACAAATTGTCTAGAATTGGTGACAGTTTAGAACAGGTTTTTGCTCCAGAGGCTGGACACTACAGAACAGTTTCTGACACGAAGATAAACCACCAATAGGGTTAAGTGTGTTGTGGGGTAAAAGCAAAACTGTACTACTCGGAAATCTCGTGATGCTCAGGGGGTTAAACTGTAAAATTAAGACTAACAAAAATATGTCTTTTATCTCTGCACCAGGCGAAGCAAACACAGGAAAAATCAATATATTTACACTTTTATCTGTGACCTAATAAGGCACAACTATTTTTCTTTCACGTGTGAAATCATTACCATTCACAAACACATCGATTAATCCTACACTATTCTACTAAATAGGAAGTTTTTGTAGATGGCAGCGTTGTAATACTGCATTGCTGAACACATGTAAAGCAAAGCATTTCAGAAAATACAGTAATTGTCAGTAACAGTCAATTTAGATATTCGATTTATTTATAATTGAATCGATCATAACATCATAAGTCATGTTTATTAAACAAGATTTGCTAGCTTTACTTCACTGCTTCACCCAATAATTTTTGTGCTTCAGGGGAACCAGGAAAACGATACTATTTCCTCGGCCGTTTCGTTTCGTAGTTGTGCAGCTTTTGGTGCTTTATCCACTTCAGCGATTGTGTTGTTGCTCTACCAGTTACTCGGCTCGTTACAGCTTTTGTCGTTTCGTGTTGATTCGAGTTTAATTAAAAATTAGTCTCTTGCTAATGTCCTATATTAAATTTTACTTCTATGGTTCTAAGGGAACCATTGGGGAGCTCAGCGAGCTAAAAACAGTTGCGTTGAAGTAGAAAATCCAGACGAAATAAGCTGTGTAGATTTCATGACACTTGAGCTCAGAGTTCGAGAGTTTTTCAAGGTTCAGACGGATTTCCACTTTATATATCTTCGACTTACAAGTGAAACACACTAAGTCAAACTTTTAACGTATGACTTTTTTAGCTTTTCTGGACCAGAATGTGGTGATATTTAAGTCGGTGTCCACTAGTAATCTTCTTTGCTTGAGGTTGGATTTCTTCGTGAAAGACACTTTTGTGAGTAGAAATTTCCCCCTTTGTTTTATCAGAATTGTTTCATGGTTTAGTGTATTTCACTGGTAAGCTGATGATATAAGATGTTGTTTTTAACTCTCCAAGTGTTTGGTTATCTTGACGAGATATCTCGTCATTAAAAAATGACCATATCTTGATGGACAAGATATCTCGAATTAGGAAAAACTAATGAGATCTTAAGGGACGAGATATCTCGTCATTAGAAACATTGAGCAGATCTTGATGGACGAGATATCTCGTCATTAGGAAAAAACTCTCCGGATCTTGATCTCATAAAAGAGTCATAAAAAATCATCACTCGTCAACATAAAAAAAATTTGGCAATATCTCGTCGGATATCACTTGGATGATAAAATGATCGATTCATTTGTTTCTAGAGACCGCGAAAGCCCAGTTGGTGGAATAGCGGATTAGCGACCGGAGGTTTGCGAGTTCGAAACTCGATCCAACCATTGTTTATGTTGCGGCTGGTATATGATAAATCTGTTGCAGCCACGAATGTCCTCACGTTGGCATAGGTGGAATTTAAGAGAATGGTGTGCTAACTCAGCTGTTGGCCTTATTGTCTAACCATGGTTCAAAATTTCGAAGTTGTGTCCTCGGATCTTTGCCTTCAGGATTGATCCTGGACCAATCGAATATAGAATGCTCTGTTGCTCCAGTGCGACGTGAATTAATTCAGCTACCAGTTTTTCGATGTGCTGACTCCTTTCGATTATGTTACTTTAGTTGCTACCAAAGCAAAGGCTTTGTAAAGATACTCACAAACTTCAGTAGTATAAATTTATGAAAATAATAACGGATCTAGACCTTTCCAATGTTTATATGAGCTGTATACAAAATTCAATTGAATTAGTTAAAATAAAGCAGCATGTGATAATTTAGTATGGAACAAGTGTTGGAGAACGCACCAGAAAGTATAAATTTTGAAATTCCTCAAAACCACCAGAACTGTTAATGATAATTAAAGTTTTTAAATACATAATTTCAATAAAAAGATATCTGTTTGCGCGATTTCACCAGTCATTTTTTTCAATTTTTGTTTATTTTTCCATCCTTTCGCAGAACCATTTAAAACTTTCTCTCAAAGGAAAAACTAACACAATGCATGGAAACCAGTTTTTGAGAAATACAAGAGGTAATTTTCTTTTAAGACTGATTGCAGTGCTCAGTTGGTGCTACCGATTTTGCTATATTTTATAGTAAAATGGATCAAAATGTACACAAATAAAAATGGAGGTACTTGATTTCTCCAGTGAACTAGAAGCCAAAATTTATGAAAGGTTCCCCCTAAATTCTTAAAGTAATACCTTGTGACGTTTTTTGCAAATATTTGCCAGTCACACGAAAATAGATGTAATAAATCGCCATTTATCCACGTGTGGCAGCTTAGCTCTTAGCATTTTCTTTCAATATGTGAAACCGAACATTTTATGCCAAATTCCAATCACCAATCTTAACTGGGCAGTTTATAAAAAAGTTAAATTCAAAACACCAAATTTTGACTGGGCATTTTTATGAAAAGTCAATTTTGATTTACCAAATGTTAACTGTATATTTCGTAAAGTTAAATTCGAAACACCAAATGTTGACTGGGCATTTTATAAAAAGTCAAAGTCGAATCACAAAATGTCTACTGGATATTTTATAAAAAGTTAAATTCGAATCACCAAATGTTGACTGCACATTTTATAAAAAGTCGAAGTCGAATCACAAAATATCAACTGGATATTTTATAAAAAGTCAAATTCGATTTACCAATAAAGGCATGGGAGTCAATATTAATGGTTAGTAATTTCCTTTGCCATTTTTTGCAGAAGGGTAGGTTGGTTTTTTGCGCAATGGCCAGATTTGGCCAAGCTGAGCAGTGCAACGTCAAGTAAGTTTTTGTCAGAAAGGAGGAAAACCATTTCTTTAAATCTTTTTTATGCGCCATCTCGTTTATCATTGCACTTAGTTTCCAAATTTCATCACACAAGGGGAAAAGAATACACAAACTAAACGCCCGGGAACAGAAAATTTCTTTTTCACAAAAGAAATGAGCAGGCAAAAACAACAGAGAGTGAAAATTCAAATTCGAACATGCTCACAGGCCATTACAATCTCGCCGTGTGCTTCAACCCCGATCAGAATTCATTCGAGAATATGAGAATATTTTAACTATTTATAAATTTGTATGCAATACCCCTTGAGTTTACTTACTTTCATTTTAGAAAACAAGCTCTTGGTTACTTAAGAACGCTATTCATATTCTAATGGCATCCTATCGTAGGCTCAGAACAATGGTAATTTAAATACGGATTGATTTAGATGGAAGTACCTTACCCCATAGGGACGAGATATGTGGGAGTTTTGAATATGAAAAGTTTGGTTTGAAATATATTGCGTACCTTAATTCTACTTAAAAAGTTATAAAATGAATAAAATTATTTGTGAAATACTTGCGGAAGTTGAATCTCCCAAGGATATTATTTTACATAAAAACGTTGGACATCAACTTTTATAGCGATAAATTGAACTATTTCAATATTACATTCAATTTCATCATACTTTCAAACTAAGAAAACTCCTTCGAGATTCCTTTTTCTTTCGTTTGTTTTGGTAGGTAGGTAATTGAATTAACGTCGCACTGGAACAACACACCGGGCTACTGACGATGGTCCAGGATCAATCCCGATGGGAAAGATCCGAGGACAACACCTCATAATTTTGAACCACGGTCAGATGACGAGGTCAACACCTGGCACCCCACTCTCCAAACTTCCACACTACTCTAACGTGAGGACATTTGAGGCCACGACAAATTGAACATGCACCAGCCCCAACATACACGACGGTAGGTAGGTATTTTAATTAACGTCACACTGGAGCAACACAACGGGCTATTGGTGACGGTCCGGGATCAATCCCAAAATCCGAGGACAGCACCTCGTAATTTTGAACCACGGTCAAATGACGAGGCAACACCTGATATGGCACTTCAAACTTCCACACCATGCCAACGTGAGTACATTTGAGGCCACGACTGATTTAACATACACCAGCCCCCTTTGTACACGACGGTGTTTGGTTGGGTTCGAATTCGCAAACCTCAGGTTGCTAATCCGTTACTCTTCCAACCGGGCCACCGCGGCCCCATACACGATAGTCTTTGGTTGGATAGTTTTTATTTTATATTACTATTCGGTTCTTTCTAAGGTATTGGTTATTTGTATGCAATCGATGTCCATTGAAAAATTCTTGGATATTTTTAAAGGTGACACACATGTCCCTAGAGGCTCAGAAAGGAAATATTCTCGATTTGAAACATATATCGTGAGAACAACGTACTTAGTTTTTACTTTTCTCAAAACTTCTGTTGATTTAGCCGCCGTGGTTCAGTGGGTTTGCCCATTGGGATGGCAAACTCCGAGTTGTTGACTGCGCAGGCTCGATTTCTCCCTGTATGTATTTCTCTCTTTTGTGTCAGTGAAACCTTTCCTTGTGTGCATGTGCATTTACTTGACGTGTGTCGCAACTCAGCGAATATGGTCCTGGAGGCATAAACCTAGCAACGAACCATCTAGAAATTTGTTAAAGATTCTGAATTGGCTTCAATCTTCACGGAATTTAGCATAAACTAATGCAAATTAAATAAGATTTTATGATATTCTAAATCCTTACTCAGTCAAAAGACAGATAATCTTTGATTCAATTTGAAAGATACGAAATTGAATAGAAGTAATGTACGTACAATACAATACAGGAATGGAAAAATTAGTTGGTTGTGTGGAGGACAAACCGTAGTTTTGACCTGAATACTCGAGCCTGATGATGCATTGTTGAATGAGTGAAGCAGTTTTGTACAGGAAGTTTGAATGATTATTTATTGTGAATATATTCAACAATTATTTACAGTTTGAATGATTAAAGGGCAGTTTCATATGTTGATTAAAGGTTCGTGATTATAGCGTAGTTTGGTAGCTTTAGTACGACACCACTTTCGCAGTTCACAATACTCGCAATCCAAAGTCACACTGGACCAAAGTTCGCCCAGCACTGTAGAATTTCGACATAATGTGGACCCTCTCCCCGCGCTCAGTGCGCCTGCGCACTCCGTCCAAAGGTCATGCCAGGTACGGGCATTCTTTGTCTATACCATACACCAGCGTTTCCCAACCGAGGTCCACATGAACCCCCAGGGGCTTTGAGGGGTCCACAAGAATAAATTGTATTTCGGGGATCCATAATATGAGCTAAGGGGTTCATGATAAAATATTATAAATAAAATAATTTAATAATAATCTATATTTATAAAGCAGTGTTGGCGTCTGTCTGTCTGTTCTCTATACAAATCTACACCGTTTGACCACACAAATTTGGTAGACTTATACTTTAGAACCCTAGGGATCCTATTTAATAGCCTTAGGAATAAATTTAAATGTGTTGTTTGAAATAGTATTTTAAATTTTTTTTACTATTTCTGTCATTACAAGTAGAAATATGTATGTTTCAGTTTTATCAATTAAAATTTTCACAATTTGTAATTTACTTTTTTATATTATAGTGGAATTGTTTAATTATTATCTTTTACTAACCTACAAATAAATATTTCATTTAGGAATATTACATATGCGTATCTAGGAATATTACATATGTATTACGTATATATATTACGTATTTAGGAATATTACATATGCGTTAGGGTCCACATACGTAAAGTTAGGACTCAGGGGGTCCACAAGCACAAAAAGGTTGTGGACCCTTGCCCTACACTATATTTATCTTCTGGATTTTTCTTCTGGTTCTGAAATCATAAGATAAAACAGTTGTAACGATCGACTTTTCATGCATGCCCCCAATACTGTGCCGATTTTAAAGACGCATTCACATCAAAAAGTAATGTTAGATTATTTTGGTTCGTAATTATGATGCATGGAGTCGGATTAAAAAGAGAGCTTTTCAGGACGAATCTATACTATAAAGCAGAGTTGGAATCTGTATGTCTGTTCTCTATACAAATCAGTACACCAAATATGGTGCACTTATTCTTTGGAACCCCGTGGGTACGTCGGCAACATATTAACCCCCATTCTATTTGTCTTGGGTGTGCAGAGGGGTGTAACGTCCCGTCATCCTGGACAGAGCATTTGCTAGGGGGCGCTCTTTCCTTGTCTGGCTGTGCAGATGACGTCAGAGTTAACATCTACAGGAGTCGCCTCTCAAGGTGACCTTGGAATTTTTTTAGAATCTTAGAGTATGATGCAATAGCCTGTAGGTGCGTTTGCGCTGAAAATCGCTCAGTATCATATCGTTTATGTATCCCGTCTGTAAATTCTTAAACTGTAGCTTTATTATTGGAATGCAAATTTTTATGATAATATAATATTATTTTAAAAGAAAGTGGTCTTTTTTTATCGTCTATATGGTACTGGGGGTTAAAGACCATTCGAAATCCTCATAGGAAAAACATTGCGTATTTATACGATCAATATCAGACTCATTCACACTAAATTTGGTACATTCATCCTGTAGAATTCTACTGTTCACATAGGCTATATATTAACCCCGTTTGATTTGTTCTGGGCTTGCTGGGGTGGCTAAAAACAATTCGAAATCTCCATAGAAATAATATTGAGTAATATTACGATGAATTATAAACAATTCAACCCGAGCAACACCGGGTAATTCAGCTAGTATATTTATATAGACTGTAGACGAGCACATTACAATTACATGACATGCATAATGCAGCATGTGCATGTAACGAAAACGTTAGCATAACATGACAGGGCAGAAGACAACACGTGCACCCTGCCGCGAACTTTTACAGGAAGTCTCCAACTTCCCTTCGTACTCTTTTCTCCCCACACCCCTCTGCAGTTCTTCAGTTACAGTTAAGGAGTTGATCCCACAAACAATATCCACTATTGTCGTAAAAACACTTCATTAGGCTCATATATTATTAGTTTGACATGATCTTTCTCTATTGGCTTTGTTCTCGATTTGGCTAAAATTGTGATACCTACTGAATTTCAGAAGTCTAATCTGATGTGCTTTCGGAGCTTTCAAAAATGTATTGGGTGGTCAGGAGTTTCCAAATGCTCAACGCAAGGATTTGGTTGGTTATTTTTGGGTTTTATATCGCATGGGGCCATATTTGGCTAAGTTGTGCCAAACGCACTCAACTTCAAGTAAAAAATGTCTTGAAAGAGGGAAAAAAAGGGGGATTGGGAATAGAAAAATGGGATGAAAGCAGAAAAATATGGCTTGGGTACCCCGGGAGAGCGACCCCCATGTTTACTAAAAACAGTAAGCCCCATAAGAAAAGATCACGTAAGTACCTCGGGGAAGCCCGTACACACTGTGATGAATTAAAAATTGATTTTTAAAAATAAAAATAACATTTATTTTCATGCAAGACTATTTACATTGGTTAACAATGGACGCGCGAAATGCTAAAACAAAATGCTTAATTTCCTATTAATTAATTTTATACGAATTGCAACGATGATATCTCAATCACATGGAGTCCGTAACTAGCTGTTTTTAGTCTTATTCGCAGGGGCGCAAGCGCAGTGATCAAGGACACTTGGGAGACAGGAAGCTTACAAGTCTGTAACCCGTTACCCTAAACACTCGGGCGCTAAGACGTTACAACACCTAAAGAAGATATGACTGAGCACGCTCAACACGAGGGCAGAGATTTATTTTGTTGTGGAATCTAGCTTGATGCAAATTACGTAAGTGAAATAACTAAATATGCAGCTCAAATAACTATATTATTACTATAGCTGGAAACAATTTTTCAAGGAACCTTTTAAACTAGCGAACAACTGTCTCGTCTCGTTCTGCTATGTAGACCTGGTAGGCGAGTGATTAACGTTCTGGCTCTTGGCCCAACAGGCTCTGAGCTGGAATCTTGGTTCTATGCATGACCGATCAAAGAGGTTTGGAATCCATTTTAAGCCATGATTTCCTTCCTTGGTTGGTTTTTATGGCGCAAGGGCCAGATTTTCCAAGCTGCACAAGCAATGTTTTTCTCTCAAGTAAATGGACATTCACACACATATCATACAAGGAAAGTACTGATAAAGAAGAGAAAAATATACCAGGATAGTTACAGAAAACTGCGTCGGCTAGAGATCGCAGGCTGCCAGCCAATAAGCCACGTAGCTTTCATCTAGGATTCAACTGCTAGTTGGTTATGCCCTCGTTTGTAATGTATGTAATGCTCGAGAGCAATTATATTTATTTTAAAATTATGTTATTAAACTTGATACATATATATTTATTGAATGAAATACAAAACATTTGTTCTTGTTTTAAAATTAATGTATTGTAGGGTAAACAAGACAGTTATTGACAACCTTAAGGCAATATTTATACTTTAAATTCATTGAAAAAATAGTAAAAGCAGTTTAATCAAGTTGAAATTCATTGTAACTTTCCCTGGATTACTCTACTTTAAGGTGAATAAAGGGTTTCATACAAAATATCCCTGGAAGGTATTTTGAAATATATTGAGAATAAATAGTGCAAAATCGGTTATTGACACCCTGTGGATGAATAATTGACACCACAGTTATTGACACCCTGTGTATGAGTAATTGACACCACAGTTATTGACACCCTGTGGATGAGTAATTGACACCACAGTTATTGACATCCCTTCATTCTTATTTAGTTTATTTTTGCAGTATAAATGGACTAATGCAAAGTCTGAAACTGAACGTTGACATGAAAGCTTATTTTTCAAAATTAAAGATTAGGGTGTCAATAACTGTCCGAGGTGTCAATAACTGACTAGTTTACCCATTGTCGAGATATTGGCATCACATCTGCCACCATTTAATTTCGGGACTTATAGTAGTGATCTGGAGTCTAACTTACCTTGGAGATGAAGACTCACTCTATTCACTTTTCAGATGATCAGAATATCAGTTCGATTGCATTACATAGTTATAGAAAAGCTTTTCAGTTGCATACATGGAGGCTAATGCTTATAAACATTAAACATTTATTTAAAAAAACTAAAGACGATACAAAATTACAAAGTACAACCAACGATCAACTCTCTTTTTCTCGAATTCTTATAATTTCCAAATTAATTTTTTTATCGCATTCCATATCATGGTTACAGTTTGCACGTGCATGACAAAAAATGCATTCACAACATGATCGCTTGCGCGGGCATAATTAAAAATTCATTTACTAATATAGTTTAATTAATTAATTTTATAATGACCTCTACGAATAAGAAAGTAGCTGTTGCACGCGCTCAAAAAAAAATTAAAATCTCGAATAGCTCGAGATTCATGTTCCATTGTGGAATAAATATAGTAGACATGGGAAGTTTAAACGATGCTTTATTGTGAATATTCAATAATTAATTTATAGTTTAAACGATTAAAGTGCAGTTTGATATTAATTGTTGTCAAATATTAATTTTAACATAGATAGCTTTCGAATGACACCACTTACTACCTTCACTCCATGTAATTAAAAGTTACACTGACTCGGTCCGAAGGTCATGTCAGGAACAGACATCCTTTGCCTACACTACGCTATATTTATCTTCTGGATGTTTCTTTGTTCTAAAATCACATAACATTTTATATTTAGTTACATTTATTTAAATTCTACTCAATTATAGCCAAGTTCTCGTGCACGATTGTTGTTGTCTAATATTAATTGTAGCGTAGTTCGGTAACTTTCGAAAGACACCACTTAAGCAGTCCTCGCTGAAAGTAACACTGGCCCAAAGCTTGCCCAGCACCGTAGAATTCAGACATATTGGGGACACACACCCCCGTGCTCAGTGCTCCTACACGACGCTATGTTTATCTTCTGGGTGTTTCTTCAAGTTCTAAAATTATCAGACAAAGAAGTTGTAGCTCTATTTTGTAACGCTAGACTTTTCATGCATGTCACCCCGTTCTGTTCCGATTTTAAAGACGTATTCACGTCAAAAGTCTCAATAATATTCCAAGCAACCCCGTCTTCTATGTGAGTGAAGTGAAACCCGTAAAAACCAGTGTATTGCGAAGAAACATACTTGCATTTTTAAAATGTTCGTATATAGTATATATTTGGATATTTTATATTTATTCTAACATTTATTTTATAAGGAGTGTTATACAATCTATGGAAATAAACAGTTAAATTTGAAGTCACTCAGACAAGAAGCTTCGAATGATAAAAATGTTTTCTAAGATTTAAGTAAGTCACAAAATAGAGTCTTTCTAAAAATAATACTCGTTTATTTATACATTTAAAAGGTAAATAAAACACAATTACAATTTTATCATATTAATATTTAAAAAACACAATTATAATGAAACAGAAATACATAATTTAACTCAAACAAGCTCTGTCAGGGAGCTTTAAATGAAGGAGGGTTTTATATATCAAATAAAAATCCGCATCGCTCTAAAAATATAACTGATACATATATAGAAAACTTTGAACATTTATTATTATAGTATTAGGAGACAGCTCAAATGTGAGAATATATTCACTTAGATTAAATAAGAAGTTTATTTCACAAGAATTCCATTAATGTGTAACATTTATTTCTCCCAAAAGAAAGCGCCAACCGTGCCAAGTAAAGTGGTTTAAGTTATTAAATTTAAAATGTTTAATTTCATTTTTAGATATTTTATGAGAGGCATTTTCTGTCACTCTAAATTTTAGGGGGAATACGTGTTTCCTGTAAGTACTTTGAACGTTACGTCACTTGCTTTGTTTCTCGAATACAATTTCAGTACTTCGCCAATAAAAATTCCAAAGAATAAATTCCGAATTAATGTGTGATTGGTCAACATCAAATTAAATTAAACGCCAAACGTTTCCAAAACGATGATTGCGCTCTATTTTAAGGTAACCCCGATATCTATCATGTGAGAGCATTTGAACAGCAGGCATAAAATTACACATCATCTGTATTTTTTCTCTGAAAATACCTCTCATGTGGTATTCCAAAACTTCCTGCATAACGTTTTAAGGGAGATAGAGCAGAGACTTGAAATATAAGTAGACGGAGCTTTGCTATTGAGAGGCGTTCCAAAACGTGCGACCAACATATCGACTAGTAGTCACGTGACTGCTCTGTGTAAATTTGACTTGGTTGGTCGATGTGGCATCTTATCCCCTCGTTTGGCGATATAGCATCTTATAACAATATAGGTGTGTGAATGCGCTTTTCTCTAATTCTATTTTATTTTAAAATATAAGTGGGGACAAAAGTACTGAAATCGCCGGTCTGCAACTATGTTGAATTGGACCAATCAGATGATGAATGTTCATTTCTACCAGGCAGGAGAAAGTAGTCTAAGGTTCAAGTTACTACTAGTTTTGATCACATGATACTCTGAATATAAAAAGGTTATCATTGCTCACTACTTTTATATTTCCTCTAAGTGATAGAGAACTGAAAATTCAACCGTATTCACATCGGAATGCATGTCCGTTATCGTCATATGGATGTGGCAGAGGCTAAACTAATGTGCTGAAAAGGAAGACAGCAAGTTTGTGGAAGGCATTAATCTGGTCTTAATTTTACAGTTTGACTGAAAGCCAAACAATCGGTCTGGTTGCTAGGAAGCTGGTCTTTGTATCGAAACGTCACTGATTCGAATCCGGGATAAAGCATGGATGTTCGTCCGTTTGGAACGTAGAGGTGAAGTAGATACAAGTAGATTTAGCATTGCTATTGAAAGGAGCTTCAAAAAGTGTCGCCAACGTGTCGACTAGTAATCATGTGACTGCACTGTGAAAAATTGACTTGGTTGGCCAATTTGGCGTCTTATCGCAGACTTTGGCTACATAAAATCTTATGCGAGGTAGATGTGTAGGTGTTCCAAATAGTGGTTACAAAAGTGGTGAAATCGACAAAATCTTCTATGTAGTGCGGATCAATCAGTTGAATTAATTGATGGGCGTCTTTAACCAATCAGATGATGAAAGTTCGTTTCCACACGGCATGAATGAGTCTAACGATCACGTTACTATTGGTTTTGGTCACATGATCCTCGGCACATAAAAAAAGGTTACCTGGGCACATAAAAGGTTATATTTCTTCTATAGTTTGTAATGAATGTATGGCCTCTCCATAAACTAGTTGTGCCTAGAATCATCGACCTTCTATTGAAATAGACGAAGCACGAACGCTCAGCTTTATGCTATTTAATCCGATCGCTCGGTTTAAAGATAAGTCACGTGATTGTGGGAAAAGGCACGAATATTAATGTTTGATAAATTATTGACTGGCTATAGCTATCACACAACGTGATTAAAATCACTTGACTGCGCTTCGATAGCCATGTCGATTCGTAAGCCTACGTGATTTAACCTTCTGAGATCTTACGGCAGCGATCCACCCACCCACTCCGTCTTCGATGCTTAGAATGCGTGGTGCGTGTGTTGTCACGTGAAGTCCTCTCGGATCTTTCCCTTCGGGATTGATCCAGGACCATCGTCAATAGCCCGTTGTGTTGATCCAGTGCGACGTTATTCGACTACCTACCTACCATGGAGTCACCATTTATTTTACGCTTAAGAATAATATCAATGCCCAGTGGTGTACGAGGTAACACAAATCTGCTCTTATAGTGCCATAATGAATAACGCTCATTTGGCCGGACATTATTAAAAAACAGTAGTTAATTCCGTGGTATTTTCCTGTTGGACACAAATTCTGGTGCAAACGTTTTTGTGATTTGCCATCAACACAATCTCATAGCTGTTTGTAATGTCTGTCCCTTTAGACTTCCCATATGCTAGGTGCATGTAAGCTATCTCAGCATTCATAAAATGTTATGCTATTCGCATGATATCAATGTATAAAATGACGATGATTTAAACTGGTCAGTTGCCGCTCTGTCAAACAGCGTCATTTAACAAATCCAGGTGGCGCTTGCAGACATGCATTTCGATAAATATAAGGTTTAACTTTTGTCCCATGCTTCCCCTTAACCCTATCAGATTTCTTTTCCCGCAACACACAAAAGGAATAAAGAACCACATCTATTGGTTGAAAGATTCTATTGGTCGAGAAAGTCAAAACTGGATAGAACTCATGCAGAGAAGACTACATGTTCGTTCGAATATATCGGGTTTCGAAAATCATTTTTTACTGTTCTGGTGTTTGAAGACTAGTTATTAATTTTTAAGTCAAAAATTAAAAACATTTACATCTTGATAGTGTTATGTATCTTTCAAACAGTTTAAAATGCGGCTATATATTTCTCATCATCGTGAAAATAAGCATTTAGTGTCTCCTAAAAATGTTAGTTAATGAGTTTCTACTCTAAACCGACGATATGCCTGTGAACCCCTCAGAGGATTAAAGTTTACAGTAAAAGTTTTGAAATACCCAGCAGCCACCTTTTTCGTCAGGCAAAGTACGAACAGAAACTTTAGCACCGCACATTTGGTAATGAGTGAACTTATTTAACTCCCAACTTTGGAGAGGACCCAAAGCGCCATCATGTTCCTGTAAGCTTCAACTGTCTATTACAGAGACTGTTCGGACATTTTTTGAACGATTTTGATGAGCTGTAAAAAAAATTGTATACTACGAAAGAATTTTATTTTCACAGCAGTTAAATAGTTAAAGTATAACTTATCGTCTGCTAATTCAGAGTTTTGTTTAGTTTTAAAGAGGCGCTTTGAAATAAGCAATGGACGGAAGTCTTTGTTTCCGCTCTTTCCGAAGAGAATTATTCTTATTCAATTATTCAAAAACGCTGCAAAAGTCATATTTTTTCCATATCTAAAGGTACGATAAGTAATATTACTGAGAAAGGAAAAAAACGTAAAAGTGAAAAAATACTTCCAAAAAAGTATCCAAAAAAGAAAAAATTTCTGAGAATATGTGTAAGGTAAGATCTTTAATTTTAAAAGAGAATCCCCAAGTCAAAGGACTATAGCAAAGTGAACGTGAGAACTTTCTCTAAGAGATTTATGATTGTTGCCGGTTTTGCATATAATGGAAAATTAAAAGTAAAAAGAGGGGGAAAATGTAAAAATCAACTCCCACATATTATCAAGACCATATTCATCCCCAATATTCAAAAAAAGAAATACCAGATCTTTACCCACAGTGCCAACAATCAGTAGAACTGCATCAGGGTAAAGCAAGCAGTCGCACATCTAAATCGACTATTAAATTCTTGGAAGAAATGGAACAAGAAACTGGTATCAAGTCCCTTTACTGATATTCCTGCTAAATCTCCAGATGTTTCACCCATGGACTTTTGTGCTTTTGGACTTTTAAAAAGGGCATTATCGAAACGTCGACCGAAAACCATTCAAGGACTGGAAAACTGTGGGACAAGAATGGGACAAAATACAACTGTCGATACTACAAAAGTCATTATTATCATGGAAATTAAGGTGTAGAAAGATAGTTAACAATAAGGGCTATCAAATGGAACATTTAAAACACAAATTTTATGTAAAAAATGAGCTTCAGTCCATTAAAATCGTTCAAAAATGTCCGAACAGACTCTGTATTGTTTGTATCTGAAAATGTATCTGCCCTAGATGTTAATTAAACTTATCTTATGTTATCCGTTGTATTATTATAATGGTACAATTTTTTTTCGAAGATTTATATTTTTTGGATAAATGGACGAAGAGTTTTATTATTGAGGTAGGCAATTAATTAAATTCGTACAACAAAACGGGTTATTGCCGACGGTCAGGGAACCATCTCGAAGGGAAAGTTCCTATTGTATTACTGATAGACTCGTAAAAACAATTAAGGGCTTGTATAAAAACCCAAAATTTCATATTTTTATTCACATACGACCCCTTCAAAAATTATATATTGCATATAACATTAATACATGATGTAATCATATTTCTAAGTATATCTATATTTCTATGACAAGTCGTTATAAAGATAATCACTAACGTTAATTTAAATCACACTTTATAACAAAAAATTTTAGTAGTAAATGAATAAAAAGGGTTTTACCACACAAACATTATAAGCAACTTCCATCAAATGTAAAGAAATTTATTTCATGTAAGATTTTTAGTTTTACCTCAACACACATAATAAGATTTTAGAGTGAAACGTACAATTTTAGAAATCACAACATTGCGTGCATTTTGTTCACGCGATTGAGGGTTTAACTCCTTATAGAGGGCTTTCATCTTATAGAATTCTACTTTATAATAAACTAGCATCTCTCGCCCATGAGAAGAAAACGACTTAGGGTGTTTAATAGTCGGGTTCACATTAACTTCGAAGACAGACGATAAAATATTTTACAGAATATTTGTTGAATAAATTGTTTAAAAAATGGTCTCAAATGATGGTTAAAAAAAGAATGATGAAAGTTTGCTCGTTGCAGAAAACGATTTTTTTTATTATTAAAGACTTAAATGAAACTCGCTTATCCAAACATTATTTTTTCATGTTATTTGCATTAACGTTTGGAAAAAATGATGAAAAAGTAAGAAGTTTGCTCTTGATAAAGATTTGAAGTAAAATATGATTATGGAAGGAAAAGATTCTACGCCTTTTTATTTCTATCCTACAAATGAGGAAAAATAATTGAAAACTCAGCTCCTCAAAAATTAAGCAGTTACTTTGATTGTCAGATTGCATCACTTAATAATTCAAAATGTTTGATATTAACGCACATTCAGACATCATTATGACAAAACTATTCAGTGTAAACGAAAGAAGCCCTGATTTTATTCTCAAGAATATCATTACAAACTTGTAAGATTTAATTATCTGAGAGATGCTATGTTAAAGAGATATGAAGTAATCCTTGTAACATTTTAGTAACAGAATAAAAATAATGTAGCTTAAAATGATATATATGAGAGGAATTTTCTGGCGAGCTTAAATATAGGTGGTGTTAGTGTTTCTGCGGTGATACGCGTTTCTTTTATTCTGCCCGTGACGTCACTTGGCTTGTTTTTTTAATAAGATTTCACCACTTCATCAATAAAAATCAAAAGAATAAATTCCGAGTTGAGATATGATAGTTGATTCGCCAACACCAATGAGATTAAACAGCCAAGCATTCCCAAAATAGTGACAAATGCATTTTAAGGTAACCTCAATATATATATATATATATATATATATATATATATATATATATATATATATATCATGCGAGAGCATTTAGATAGCAATAGTAAAATTTACGCAGTCTTATCTGTTTGTTTACACTGAAAACCCTCTCATGTATTAGAGATTACAAGTT
The DNA here is from genome assembly GCA_933210815.1 of Meta bourneti. Taxonomy (NCBI): domain Eukaryota; kingdom Metazoa; phylum Arthropoda; class Arachnida; order Araneae; family Tetragnathidae; genus Meta; species Meta bourneti. Next base: position 77,247,031 of record OW119926.1, on the reverse strand, counting down.
TCGTGTACTTAATTGACACGGAAACACGCGTATTTATGAATCCATACCTTAATACAGGCTTACAAATTCGAACTAAAATACACAGAAACACGTGTATTGTCACAAGTACATGAGAACTTACGAAACTCGCTAAAATAATTTAGTTTTGCTCTGATTTTTCATCTCGTTACCGACTTTATTGCGTACTTGAAATACCATACAATGCCATATTAGTTCTCTAAAAGCAGCATAAATTTAAATATGACCTCTGAAGTTAATGAGAAGGCTTCAATTTTAAAAGATTTTAATTAAAACATCTCGTATCTCTAGTAAAATTTATTTAGTAAGTTCATCAATATTATTCACGAAAGTAGAGTCAAATGGAAGGATTTTATTCCATCATCCGATGGTGATATTTATTATTCTATTTATATTATTTAAAAATTCTTCATCTTAAATAACTATAAAATGTATTTGCTTACTCTAATCAACAAGACTGATTTCATGAAAGGAAGATTTAAACTCCCTGACTGATAGAGAGAAAAAGAATCAGGTTACAAGACATTGAACTTTTAATACCATTGTTATGAAGAGAGACTATACATATATTTTAATTCATATACAAATAACATACACATGAAGAAAGTAATGTGTTCTTGAATAGAAGGATAAATGTAAATCAAGAATCAGAAAAATTCATCCTTAAAGATTGTAAAGACAACATTTAATACAATATTCTTACTTTTATCAACGATACTAAATAGTTGATCTTTCTAATTAAATAACGCAGCTCAATTACACGAAGCAGACATCTTTGTTTGGATTGTAAAGTTTGAAACCATTTCACATCGAAAGTAAAATAATTAATTTGACATGCTAAAATAGGCAACCAAGAAAAATTATAAATTTAAGTTTTTAATAAAGATTTTATTTTGCCGAAGATTCTAATCTATTATTCCATTGTCTTCGTGAGCCAACGGACAGGAAAAGGTCCATTATTAGGTGCAGTAAATGTGTTTGAAAAGATATTCTTTTCATTTATATAGCTAAGCTAACAAAGAAGAAATAATTCGTATACAAGATGAAGCGATAATAATGTGTTAGGAGTCGAAATTACGTTTACTTAATGATGTAAGAGAGCCATTTTTCAAATGGGCAACCGGTTTTTTCCTTTTTTTTTCTTATATAAACTCTGGTAAATATACTTCGCTCAATTGTGATTGGATTGTCAAGTACGGCAGCTGCTATTGTACGGGATGCGAAAAGCATCGTGTAGAACACAAGCAATTGACTTTTAATAGAAAAAGATTTTGAAAAATCGTCTGCTTGAAATATTCTTTATCCAAGTTTAAAGATTTAAAAAGTTAAACTTTAATATCTGGTTTAAGCAGTGAATAATATCGTTGGCTTAGAGCAAGAACTCATTAAACTGACAAAAAAAATTTACAACACAGCCGAGATTAAAGACTAACTATTAATTTTAGGTAAAAAAATAAGAACAATCATAAACATTGTGATAGTATTATAGTTTCTTTTAAACCGAATACAACTTGACAATTTATTTCCTATCATCATGAAAATAATCATTTAGTGTTAAAAAGGCCTTTCCTCAAAATGTTAGTTAATGAGTTACTGCTCTTAGCCGACGATATACATATTTCCTAAATGCCCGGTAGTGTAAACTGACTTTCAACCTAAATAAGTATGCTTTCCATTTAATATCAACTAATTGGGTTATACGATTACATGTTATTTTCTAGAGATATGCACATTTCCTAAATGCCCTGCATGAGTAAACTGATTTCCAACCTAAATAAGTGTGTTTAATATTTAGCATGAACGGATTGGGTTATGCAAGGAAAATAATGTTATTATTTTCTAGAAAATTTAAAATATAATCCACCGAGTACATCTACACCTGACGGTCAAATTACTTGTACCTATTGATGACAATGCTGTTAAGCACATTCATGTCGTACGTAAGTTAGTTTTCGATTTAGTTAAAAGAGTTATCAATGAATCACTGACTGAAAAGTTATAATTTTGTTTTTACCATATAAGAGTAAAACATCTTTAAAAACAATTTTTTATGATTTTATAAAGTAACACTACATTAAATTTGGAGAAAAATAACTAAATACAATTAGATTCGTAATTGAGAAACTTATGATAAATAACAAAACATAACACCATACCAAAACAACAGCATAAGAATTAGAAGAAACATTTCAATCTATACAGAGAAGGATTTTTAGTGTAAACAAAAAAATCAGGTGGTCTGCGAATATTTTACTTATGCTGTCCAATGTTCTCACATGATACATATCGGGGTTTCTTAAAATGCAGTTTATATCCGTTTTGACAGCGTTTGGCGTTTAATCTAATAGACGTTGACCAATTAACTATCATACGTCAATTCGGAACTTATTCTTTGGAATTTTTATTGACTATGCTGAAATCGTATACGAAGAACAAGTCAAGTGACTTCTCGTTGAAACACGTATCGCCCAGAAGCACTACTTCCACCTATATTTATCTTGATAGAAAATGCTCTCTAAAATACAGTTGATTAAAACCATATTTTAATCTAACCATTTATAATGATTCGAAGGCTATTCATAACGAATCTTGAGGCGATTTAATTTATTTGTTTACATACTTTTGTTGCCATGCGCTAATATACAAATAATGCAGATTTCTGTGCTACGTACATTAAAGAAATGTATAGATATAGATTAATTATTGGAGAGTATTTTTATGTTTGGAAATTCCACCTAAGCTGCCTTACCGCCCAAAAAAATATTATTTTCGTATTTATTGTCAAAAAATATTAAATGTGTGCTTTTGCATACTTCAAAACTGTCATAACTGCCTTCTACTGGAATCTACAGTTGTGGAAATTTTGAAGCATGCATGTTTTTCTACACATAAAACTAGAAAATCATTTTTTTAGTTATAACGGCATTTCAACCGGATTGCGAATCTATTACATTCATTCTCCAAACCATTTTCTATATGTCTGCTGATAATAAATAGATTTTTTATCCTTTTTTCAATGTCTGGGACACTTTCCTGTGAAGCATAGAAAGGTGCTAAGGAAAAATTCTCTACTAAAATGCACAAACCAACAAAATGTGCCAAGAAATTGTTCATGCAAATTTTTAGAATTCCATGTATTACAAGCTTAGATTTTCTCCTTCAATATATTGATTAAATTATTGAAACCTTTTTTTGAAGGACCTCTACCTCTAAAATGGATGAAACATTGTTTCGTAAATTAGTGATATGCTTTTAACGTGCATCCTTTATTAACAAATATTTTAATCAATTTCGTAAGATATTTTTGTATTTGAAATTAGTTAAATTTCAAACAGCAACTGGACACACTTATGAAACCGTATTCTCATAATCTCAGCATTTTATTTAAAGTCGCAAATTTAGAGCAAAATATTGTTTAAGAGATTTCGATTGAGAAAAGTGTAACGATTGCTTCTAACTTTGCTTACACTATGGATCTATTAGATGCTTTCCTATTTCAAAGTAATTTGTTTCGTAAAATAGAATAAGTAAGATTGCTCCATAACGGAATTTTTTTGAAGAAACTACGTATTAAAGCATGGTCGCAGAGAGACTATTTGGAACCAATCGTAGATATAAATCTTTCATAAACGTGAAGCATTTTAAACATGATATATATTTGAATGGACAGAAAAGGGACACTTTTCAATAAGCACCCATTAGCAGTACTCAAAAATGTTAACCGAGCAATTTTGAGGATTCATAATATGTTTCATTAGTTCACTAGTGTCAGAAAATATTGCAAAAACATTACTCCTGAATTTCAAATAATTTTTACTGCCTATTTCATTGTTAAAATCCTATAGTCTATCTTTCAGATATGAAACAAAAATTGTTATCCTTCGGGGAATAGCAACTTATTCACATTAACTTCTCAAGACTAAAGCAGTAGTTTTTATAATATAAATTGATATAGCAGACGAAAATTAACCGGTAACGGTAAACAAAAGTGGAAACGAGATCAGAGAAAATAAAGCATCATGGTGTAAAATATTCAGAAAACTCAATAATCTATTTTCCCTAAAATACATTATATCCCTCGTTTTGCAAACCAACGATTAAGTGCAATATGCAACATTATTTCACTGATTCCAAACTTTTTGAAGTAGAAGATAACTATAGTGTAGACATCGGGTAGACAAAGGGTGATTGTACCTGATATAACCTTCGGACCGAGTGTGCAGGGGCACTGAGAGTGGGGAGGGGGTTCGCAAAATGTCGAAATTCTACTGTGCTGGGCAAGCTTTGGGCCAGTGTAACTTTGGATTCCTTGGAGTGAGGACTGTGTAAGTGGTGTCATTCAAAAGCTTCTAAACTACGCTACAATCATGCCTTTAATCAATAAAATTATTCTTAAATATTCATATCAAACTGCACTTTAATCTTTCAAGCTGTAAATTGATGGTTGAATATTCACAGTAAACAATTGTTCAAACTTCCTATATCTACTTCATTCATTCCAGAATCCAACATCAGGTTTGAATGTTTACACCAAAACTACGGTTTGTGTCCTCGACACAACTCTTGCCAATTTTTTTAGCCAAATAAATATTTTCAAAAGGTTAGAAAATTTAGTTTCCCTTCCTTTGTTAGTGTTTATCGTAAGAAATAAAACTTATGCCAATATGGCAACTGTTCTGCTATAAGTCATTATGAATTTACGTTCTCTGTATTTTACCGCTTGTATAATGCAGAAGAGGTTGGACTGGATTACATTAATCACGAAGAAACAACATAAATATAAAATATGAATTTAATTTACATAATTAGCACTACCACAAACATTCGTTTTACATGAGGTTGAAATTTCTCAGGGAAAAAGTGTTACTCAAGATCAAAATCGTGTTAGAAATAACTTGAGATGCCTTTTAATTCTCAGACTGTGTTTTACTAGACAGAACGTTTTAGATTTTTGATGCCGTGGAAAAACGTTGTATTAACGTTAGTGAAAATTTATTAGCATCAAATGAAAATGACAAAAATAAAAACCTCTTCATTTCAATTATTTGAGTTATCGTACAACATTTAAAGCTCTAATGCGTTCATTTTAAAGAAGTTATCGGTACGAGATGATACCATTACCACGCATTTACTTTATTGTAATATTTAGAACCATGTAAAGCATTAAACAAAACTTTTGCGTCTCATGTTCTGATAGATTAATAAAAATATGAATAGGGATTTTTTGAAAAGGATTGGAACACATAATTTTAGAATACAAATGTAAATGGCATTTAAATTTAAGAAATGTATTTAGCACTGTAACTGACATGAATTTCAAGGATGCCTTTAAATTCCTTTAGCACGTAGAAACGTTTTAATTTTGTTAAAATTGACAATTTTTTCACTTTTTGCAACTAGCTTTTAGATGAAACATGATGTTTAAAATTGTTATTTCTAAATAGATCAGAAGGAAATATTTCGCAGATTACAAGAATACACAAAATGCAATAGTAAGCGATTTCACAACCGCTCTTCAAAGTTTCAATTCCCTTAAAATGCCTCAAATTTCCAATTCGTCATCTGACCGTTTTTCAGAATTAGGTGTTGTCATCGGATCTTTCCCTGCGGGATTGATACCGAACCGTAGTCAATAGCCCATTGTGTTCCAGTGCGACGTTAATTCAACTCTCTCCCTTTTTCTTTCAAAGTATTTAATTTTGAAAGAAAATATTCGGGATTAGTTATTATTTATAAATGCACCTCTATAAAGTTTCATAAAAATCCGTTACCCTAGGGCCATAAATATTTTCTTATTTTTGTTTACTTCACGTGGACAAACCTCCAGATACCATTCATTAGGGAACAACGTCTTCTACAAATTTGTATGCATAAAATTTGCTTCGTCGCTTCATATAAAATTGAGCATGAACATACCTTGAAATAAAAACTCCGAACGTTTAATCTATATCAAAATTTAACCTCATATACCAAGTTGTATGTCATTTAGTCCAGCTGTTTTCGCATTATTAATTTGAAAATTTTGAAGCACCCAATATTAATTTAGTGCTCCAGACTTTAGTTTCCAATCTTTCAAAACAATTTTTTACGCTATAATTTTATCATGTTTCTATTAAAAGAACATAAACGAAATCTATGTAATGTTTACTTTTAAATTTTAGCACGCGATATTAATTATGAAATTAATATTCGGAAAAGTTATTAATTACAACCTTCATATATTTCGATGGAAATCTGTTCAGACTTCTTATATGATAAAGCAAAATTTAAGCTTCTTTTAGATTTTTCACTATAACTATTAATTTGAGCTATATTAGCCATTTTTTGCTTAAAGACATTGTTTATTTCTAATAGGAGCAAAGTGTTGGAATTCTGCATAGTCTTATAAGAATCCTAAATCGATTTCTACAAAAACACAGTAGGGTTATTATTCATAATACTTCGAACATAATTACATAATTAATATCAAACATTAATTACGTAATTAATATCAAATATTAATTACATAATTAATATCAAACATTAATTACATAATTAATATTCGTAATAATTATTTAAAATTAACTTGAACACAAAACGTAAATTTTGTTTAGATTTTTTAAATAGTAATATAGTGTGATTACTTCTCAGTAAAGTCAATAAGATTACTTCTGAAGAGGTATGAACAAAGTTTGAGAAACATAAATTTAATTTTAAGTTCTTCAAATTTTCAGTTCTCATAATCCAGAAACGGTTGAACCAAATATTCAAAATCTATTTGTACTTTTTTATTGAACAAAAGCACGAGGCTTACAGAAGTAAGTTAATTTAGCAAAGAAACAGTGGGGGGGAAAGTTTAACTAAAATTACAAGATTTAATAAACTTAACAAATAGTAGAAAAGCAGATTAAATTTAACAAAAACATTGAGCTTCACTGGCCATGTTTTACTCAATCTTCTAATCTCAAATCATTTTAAAGGCACATTTTTGAATTTTCAAATACACGACAACTGAAAAGCAAATGCTCCACATCGAGGTTAAATTTTGATCAATTCGAAATTTGGCGTCAAAATTTGGTGTAATTATTGAAAATTATGAAATTTGAATGTATCATGATAGATACAAAAATAAAGATGGGTGGTTTGACCCCTTTTTGGCAATAGTATCTTTTAGTGGAACCAGTGTTCTTTCCCCTATCTTAGCGAGAGACTGTTGACAGTTGATTTCAAGTGCGCATGATCGTGCTCTCATCTGCGCATGGCCATTAACAAAACTGACCAGATCTTGATAGACGAGATATTTCGTTATTAGAAAAAAATTGACCACATCTTTATCTCGTGATCATCATCAAACTATCGGCAATATCTGACTTAGAAAAAATGAGAAGATCTTGACGACGAGGTATCTCGCCATTAGCAAAATTGTTTAGATCTTGATGGATGAGATATCTCGTTGAAGCCTCTTGGATGATTAAAATGTACTATATGTATTCATATTTTATAATTTTTTTCCTAAGATGTTCCTATTTTACTAAAAATAAAAACATTTGTCTATTAAAATTGGATACTGAACCTCAACTTACTAATTTATGATCTTTCTAATGCAATTCTATAACAATAAAGGGTCTCCTAGATTTGATACTAACATAATTTCTTTATGTCTTCATGTGCATCACAATATGTTAATTTTAATTCCAATCGAACACTGTCTTTGGGGTATTTCGATTTCTTTTGCAGATGCATATTAAATGCATATTTAAATATTCAAAATATATCTGTACTTTCGGTTTCTATAATAACATAGCTCAACACATACTTTGGTGCCGGGGTTTATTAAACTGATTTTATGTGTATTTCATTTGCTGAAAACAAATATGACGTTAGTTTTTTACCGTCACCTCTTGTTTGTGAGATATGACAGTAGCGTTATTTGCGTTAACACATTAAATTAGACTTACGCGCGGTATAGGCGTTAAATTAAAAAAACTTTTCCTTAATAAATTTTGTAAAACATTTTAATTAATTGAACAAAAACACAGCAACACTCCTGTAAATCTACAATAGCTTAATTAAAAATCAGAAATGAGAAGAATCAAATAAAAACAAAAGGAAAAGTTATTTTGTTCCACTCCGAAAGCTTCTTTTGTTTGAAATTCTTGAGTGAACTTTGTTTAAAGTCTCTTTGCAGATTCCAACAGTAATCTTCCATCATATGAGTGTCCCATCTGCTCTGGTGTTTGTCCTCCATTGTCTTTATGTCCTGGTGAAATCGTTCACCTTGTTCTTCACTAGTATCGCCAAGATTTTCAGGGAAACGGTCTAAATGGCTGCGCAAGTAATGAACCTTTATGCTCATATTACAACTTAGGTCTCTGAAGTTGTTAAGCATGCTGTTACCTAGTTCAACATAGTTTTCAGCCTTGTTTTCCCAGAAAATTCTTGACAAGGACAAATGAGATCCACGCTTTTCGCTCTGTCTCATTCATGGAATCTACGAAATGAGGATCGTTTATGAGCTGTCTGATTTGAGGACCAACAAAAATTCCAGCTTTAAGTTTTACTGTACTTATTCCAGGCATTTTTGTCCTATGTATACAAAGCAAGCCTGATCAAGAACTTTCATGAACTGTTTCATTAACCCTAGCTTTATATGCAGCGGAGGCAGGATGATTATGTCTCGTCCGACTAAGGGTTCACGAATGACATTTCTTTCTCCAACAACCATGTTCTCTCTCGTAGGCCACTCTTTTCTTATCCAGTGGCATTGTTTGGCTCTGCTATCCCATAGGCACAAGAACAAGGATATTTCGTTTAGCCCCCTTTGCTGACCAAGGAGAAAATTAACCATTTCTAAGTCCACACAAATTACCCATTGATGTTCGTGAAACTTAATCTTCTCCATGACCAAAGCTATGATAACATATTCTTTCATTTTGGTTGAGTGAGCAATGGGTATTGACCCGTATTTGCTGCCATTGTGTAAAAGTACACACTTCAAACTCCGCTTAGAGCTGTCAATAAACAGTCGCAAATCAATTGGGAAATATTCAGGAAGACCAATTTTTATCAAAAGTCCTCTAACATCTTGACAAAACACAGGATCGTTTCCTTGAGAGAAGAAAGATGGCAAATTCTTTTCCCTAGTACAGTAGAATGTAATTTTTGTTCCACTATCAAGTAGATTCTTATCATTTAATCTAGAAGCAAGTGATTCAGATGTTTCTTTTGAGAGACTCAGATCCCTTATCAGGTCACTTAACTCGTTTTGATTGAAACGTTGAGGAATTGATGATGTTCCCTCATAATCATTATCACTCCCTCGGTCCGTATCACAAGGAACATCAGAAATATGAAATTCATCCTCAGAGATCTCTGGAAGCTGATGGACGATGAAATAGAAATTTCGTCTGAGTGAGGAACAGGCCGTCTTGCAGAGGCTAAATCAGGAAATGTCCACTTGCTGCGGTTATTTCGGTTTATGCCGGTAATATTCACAATACAAAAATAACAGTCATCAAAGTGATTTTGGGGTTCCCTCCAAACCATTGGGACACCAAATTTTAGACTCCTTGTCTTCCCATTAGTCCACTGTCGTAGGTGTTCTGCTGTACAAGTTTTACACACAATGTGTGGAGCCCAAACTTTATCTTGGTCATCAAGCCAAAGTACCCAAGATAAGCTCTTTCAACAAAATCAGAAATGGCTTTTCTGTTCTTTTAGAGTGTACTCACCACATATGTAGCAAAATACATCAGGATGATTAACACAACATCTTCGACTGGATGCCATTCTTTCTTTTCATCAATCGTAAAAACAAAGAACTTTATAAGTTATGTTAGATGTAAACACTAGGTTATGTCAACAATATAGCTTCATACAATCAGCTAATAGCGGTACAGAGAAGGAAGAAAAAGGCAGGAACCAATCTACATAAAAAACTTAATTTAACCACTACTCAATGAGTTGTATAATAAAATATTTTATAATTTAGCTACGCTGAATCTCAAAAAGAAGAGCTGATAGAGAAAAACTATTTTCATATTTGAAACCAGCACACTAAATATAGTCAAAATAAGTTAAAAAATTCCAGGCACCAAACAAAATTTTTTTGTAAGGCTGTGTAATCCTTGAAGTCTCATATATAAGTTCTGAACAATTCCAAAACTTGTAACCTGTGTTAAACAATCAAAGATAGAAATCGAATTGCTCGGCACCTCCATTCGGGTTTGAATAAAAAGATGAAAATAATCAAAATTATTTTTACTTAGTTTTTTATGCGCAATGAATGGATTATCGAACATTGCAATGTCAACAATCGTGTCAACAATGAAACGACAAGCAACATTTTCTGAGAATTTTCAAACGTTTGCCTTGATCTTCAACTATATCTATATGCAAACGATTAGTTTCAAATTATGTAGTATGTCTGTGTTGTGTCAATTCTCTTTTTAACGAAACATCGAAAACTTGGAATAAGACTTGTATTGATAATGACTTGTATAGACTTGTATTGATAAGACATTGATTTGGGGTGTGTAGTTCAGGTATTTTATTTTGTGATAAAATAAATTTTGGGCTAAAACTAATAATTTGTGTATCGTAAATTACTTTTGTTCAGATAAGTAAAAACTGTTTTTATTCGTTTTTCATTCTCTCATACGAAATTGGTGGCAATGCGAACACATTACCGTACTGAATATCTGAAAGTTGTCACTATTTGATTAAATTTATCTGACTACTATTTTTGCTGTTTAATTAGACCTTGTGTAGAAAAAAATCATTGTTGAAGAAGGCAGACCAATCTTTTTAATAAAATTAAGACTTGAAGCAATTTTTTTAGTAAATGACTCTAAAATTAATCTTTAACTTAAAAAAAAAAGATATTTTTTAAAACTTTTTAAATAAGTTCATTTCTTATTTGTCACTCTTTAATTTGAGATTTATTTTAAAAGTGTAACCTTATGTTAACAGAATACGTGGTTTTATGAATCTTATATAAATACAATTTAGAGCAGAAACTCATTAAATGATATTTTTCGAAAGGCATTTTTTAACACTAAATGATCATTTTCATGATGATAGGAAATAATTTGTCGTATTGTATTCGGTTCGAAAGAAAATATTACTATCAAAATAATGTTTAAATTTTTATTTTTGACCTAAAATCTAACTAGTCTTTAATCATCTGTACTGTAAAATTTGTTTTGTTTTTTTGTCAGATAATGAGTTTTTGCTCTAAGCCGATGATATATATTTATTTAAAGCAGCAAAAACTCTTGAATGCTGAACTCTGGAGTCTTGAAATTTGCAAAACGTATCCAGAATAAAATTTCTAGGTCAACGCAACTATTTTCAGTTCGCCACGTTGTTCCACTAAAACCGTTGAAATAAAATTTGATGTAGAAGAAAGATCATCAGATTTTTAATCAAACAGAAATGCGACTTGATTTCATGAAGCTGGAAAACCTCTCGGTTGAAGTCAAGAAGCTAGTTCAAACATATCCAATTATTTGTATATGGTTATTGATCATCTTTGATGTCTAGTTATAGCAATATATTTTCTTACTCACATAGCACAGTGATATAAAATGTGTTTTATTTTTCAGAGATTTTATGATGAGTATGTTTTGAAAATTTCCACTCAAATCACATTTTCAACGTATTGTATGTTCTACAGAAAAATGATACAACTTAATAAATTAAACTTTTCTAGCTCGACAAAATCCTAGAAAATCAATTTAAGAAATATGTTACAATTTTTAATAAATACATATATGGACGAATTATACAAATTTCAAATTGAGAAGTAAAATATGCTTAATGATTTTCAGTCCTCTTTCCACTTTCCTACAGAACTTACTTCATGGCTTGTGTTACTTTTCGCGAGAGGGTAAGACGTATTTAAAAATACTTTGTTATTTGTTTTTAACTAGCAGAATTACTCGACTTACCTCCAATTGGTTAACTATAAATTGAAAATTGGCCAGAATAATTAATTTCCTCTTTCGAAAAAATGCCAACTTCGTTTAAATATCAGGAAAATAATTGTTTAAATGCTTTTCGACATTTTTATAATTTCTACAACTTACTTTGGGAGAAAATCGAATACATGGAATTATCCATCCGTTTCACACACATCACATTCCTGTTTATAAGACAAAATTATGAAATGTGACACTAAAATGACTATTACAAAAGTTTATTTTGAATTGGGAATGATTATGAATGCCTTCTTAAGTTAATTTCCTGTAAAATTGCAGTAATTCAATTCATAAAATTGATTTTTCTTCGAATGCTCTAATATTACTACTTTTCCTACCAATAAATTTTTGATTGTGGCACTCTTGGACAAGGCAAGCGACATTTTCAAATTTCGCCATCTTTAAAGGAAGGATGACAAATTAATTTGATAATGACTGATTTTTTGGAAAGCAAATACATTATTGCTTGAAAACTCCATTTAGTAGCACGTGCAATAACAAAAGATTATGTTTTAAAATAGTACTCAGTGCAGACAAAGCAAGGATAACTTATTACCGTTTTTCAAAAAATGTAGATCGATTGTACAAAGATTTTCTTTAAAGAAAAGTACTGTTTCCGACACAAATTTCTAACAGGTATAATATTTTTCTTAACTATAGCTCCAACTCGTTAAGTAGATAACCTTGACTTTCTGTAGCTACAACAAATAATTTTTAACATTTAAAGTGATTTTTTTTCCAATATCAATATTCTTTCAATAACGGCAAAGTTCCATTTCGGATTTGCTTTACTCTAACATGCATGCAGTTTCAAATCGAATCCTTTATGAGGTTGTGGCGTTTGGAGAATGGGAATTAAAATTTATTAAAAAAATATACATATTTATTAAATTTACAACCACAGAAAATAGAGCGAAATTAAACTAAAGTAACACATATCTTTAGAAATGTTTGGCATAAAACAACTAATTTCTGCCAAACTCTAGTGCAAAATTGAATGCTTTATTCCTTTATACCATCTGTCCAAATTATTAGGAAAGTATTTATATTTCAAAACGAAAAAAAATAAGGCTCAAACTAAGAGAAAAATAAAAATTTTAAATTCTGTAAAAGTAATATTTGGAAAAATAATTCCTCCAGCCGTACTGTTAAAACATTACGAGAAATCGGAGTGTTCAATTTGCATCCCATCTACAAAACTGCCAAATTAAGGTTAAAAAAATCCAGACAAAGGAAGTTTAAATAACGTATTCTTAAAGCTAAAATGTGATGTATAAAATCTGTAATATTTTATGAAGTTATCTTGAATAAATTTTATGTGATGCATGCAAACACAAACATAGATATAAAACGGGAAGGCAGATTGACGCTGTTAAGTTCAGTCACTAAGTGTGTGTTACTGACAGTATGTAAGTATACAAAGTACACAAAATTTCATGAAAATATATCCAGCCGTTTAGACGTAGCGTGGGCCCACAAATATAGACAGACACAAAAGCGGAAACACTGATTTTGCATTAAATGACCCAAAATGGATAAGGAACTTGAAATGGAGCGAAAATATTCAGTGTACATTTTTATAGACACAGATTACATTTAGGAATTACCTCGTTTTTATGCATCTATATAAATGCAAAAATAGTATATTCAAATAAACACTATTTTATTTATACAGATTACATTTAGAAATTTCCCCATTTTTATTCATCTATATAAATTTATCTATATAAAATCATCTATATATCATCTATTATCTAATAAAATCATCTATATATCATCTATTATCTAAAAAAATCATCTATATATCACCTATTATCTAATAAATTCATGTATATAAAATACTACATATTTATCTATATAAATAAAAATGTAGTATTTGTTTGTGCATATCAATACTTTCTCCCCATTTCAATTTTTTGGGTCATTTATGCAAAATCAATGGTTTGAGCGTTTGGTGTTTGCCCGTATGTTTGTTCCCCACTACGTCCAAACGGCTGGATATATTTTCATTAAGTTGTGTATGCGAATATTCACTGAAACTTAGGGGCCAAACTGTCAAAGTCACACTCCTGTATTCCCGTTTTATATCTCTTTTTGTTTTTGTATGCTTGTACAAGTATCACAAAATTCATTCAATATAATTTCAAAAAAATGTTATACATTTTATAAAATATATTCTAATGTATGTAATTCAATGAATACATTATTTAAATTTCCTTTGTATTGCTTTTTTAAGAAAGCTTCAGCTAAAAAGTTTAATATCCATACTTAAATCCCCCTTTATTTGGCAGTGTTGGAGAAGCTGAGATGTAAATTGAGCATTGCGATTTCTCAGATTATTTTGCCAGTACATCTGGAAAAGCAATTATTTTTCCAAAAATTAGTTTTACGAATTTACATTCAATTGGTTCACTTATTTTAAACCGGAATTTAAATAATTTCGGAATATTTGGAGCAGATGATATAAAGAGAATAAAACATTTAAATTTTTTATTTACGAAGCTTGGTAGGAAATAGGTTTTTATGTCCAATGTTGCTAAAGATGGGTGTTCATTTCTGGACGGCATGTGTACATTTCGACCAACTTTCCTCAAAAGTTAAAGTTGGTTTAACACACGTGGTTGTACAATTTGGTTTTGTGAAAATAATTAAAACACACTGCAAAAGACTTTTTAAATCAATACTGGTAGCTAATCGAATTTATTCATAGTATTTTAAAATTCTGACGATAGTTTTTTCCTTTAGAAAACTTTTAAAATTTTTATTAAAACTTGCATTTTTTCCCATGTTTCAAATAAAAGTACTTGATTTTATTGAAATCTGCACCTAATAGGCAAGTTAACACCATCATTATTCTTCTAAACAGGTACGTAGTGTCCATTCAAAATATCTTAATTGAAAGTGCTTTAAGGTGTAGCGTAATTTCTTTGTAAAAATCACTGTCGAATCGATCTTCATGTAAAAAGAAATGGTAATAGGGTAACCCTTGCTTTGTCTGTACTGTGAAGACATTCTATTTTAAAACATGTTCTTCTGTTATTACACGCTCCACTAAATGGAATTTTCAAGCAATAATGTATTTGCTTATAAAAAATTTAGTCATGAATATCTATCTCATCAAATTAATTTGTCTTCCTTTCCTTAAGGCTGATGAAATTTGAAATGTCGCATCCCTGGTGGAAGAATGCCACAAGTGAAAAATATTGGTCGAAAAATTATTCTAGATTATTCGCCGTAGATTCTTATTTCTACGAATGAGTCACTACAATTGTATAAGAATCGAACTTAGAAAAGCATTCCTAATTCCCTTGGGACCATCGTGGTTCAGTTCTAGGCCCAATGCGCTAGCAACCTTCGAGTTGTAGGCGGCGCAGGTTTGATTCCTGTCAGGTGCATTCCTCCCTGGGTGTATTTCTCTCTTCTGTGTCAGTAAAATTTTCATTGTGTGTCTGTCTATTACTTGATATTGTATGTCGTGTGTATTATTTGATATTGTATGGCCAAATATGGCCCTTGCGCCATAAAACCCCAAAACCAACCTACCCAATTCCCTTTTCCAAATCCTCTCTCAAAATTTACTTTTGTAGTAGTTATCTTAGAGTCATCTTTCTTAGTTTTTTTATATAACATCGATGTATTATATATGTGAAATGTATTGAATGGATGGATATGAATGTATGCAATTTGCGTCCAAAGTATGCTACGCCAATAATCCGTTGTGTTGCTCCAGTGTAACGTTTATTAAATACCTACCTACCAAAGTATGTTCTAAATGTTATAAAAATTCCTAAAAGGTGTTAAAAATAATTTACCAGTCACTTAGATGTTGGTGGCGCTTTTCTACAGAAGAGATAGTGATTATTCTGGTTACTTTTCAATCTGCAGTTAATCAATTCAACGAGAGTAAGATAGGGTAATTCTGCTTGTTATAAGATAATGAAAACTACTCTGCTATACAAATCTAACAGTTGACGTAAATATTTGGCTTGAAAGGCGACGGCGAAAACTTTATGAACCTCTAAATTTATCTTGTGATATCAGGTTTTTCTTCACCACACATTTTATATTCCAAAAGATTCAAAGAATATTATTAATTAATGTAAGTGGCATAAAAGTAACGTAAGGCTTACAAAATATATCTCTGGTATAGAATAATTTACTTCAGATTGACGAGATAAAGATTCGGTCATGTATATTCTATTCGGTCATATCTAAAGAACCAAACTATAGCAATTAAATTAATAATAGAAAATAAGTTTTGGGAATTAGCTTTGTTAAACTTTAAAAAATGAATTTATAGAAAGTAAAGGAACAAACTTACGACATTTGAAGAGTCGGTTATTTTTTAAGCGCCATTCCTCAAACTAGATACCATACTTAAGAGCAATTTCCTTCTAAGTGTGGCGCTAAGTTTTGTTAGAGCTCCAATTTTGGAAAATTCTGTCTACGTTTTATTAAAAAGCTTCTGTGGATTAAAAACAAGTAATTTTACGAAGTTGGTATGAATTTTTTAATCTTGAGATGACTGACCTTTATTGAAGTAATAACTTCGACTTTGTGGAGTAATTCAATATTTTTTGCTGAGAACTTATTTTATAGTGTGAATGAAGATATTTTACTTTTTTGCCGAAATATCTTTAGGGGATACAAATGCATCCAATAGAACCCTTGTATTTATTGTCCATAATTAAATTTGTTTGCGAAATCTTCAACGTCTGTTTCATATTTAATTGGCACAATTTGTGTTTTAGTCGATTTATTTTACATTTGAGCAACTAAAGTAGTTATTAAAATAGGAGTTAAACGCTACTATTTCACAAGTGCTTTGGTTGTGGCAGCCCTGTAGTTGTAAAAAGAAGTGAAAACTTTTTGCTTGGAGAAAAACTTTTTTTCATGGTCGTATAAGATTAAATATATCTGTATTTCTAAAGCAGACTTTTTCAAAAATAAGTACAAATACAAGAAATGAGGAAAGCAAAATTTACAGATGTACACACTATTTTCAGAAACATTTTTGTTCTTGATCAGTTCCAAAACCGGTGTATCTGGTGTTTTTGAAGTCTTGTCCTAATGTATTGTGATAGTTTGCAGAAACATATTGTGGTCTCAAATGTTCTCCGCAAGGGCAACGATCTATTTTATTACGAAAATTTAGTTTGATAAGATCCAAAATTTCATGTGATGTAATTATTTGATTCATGCAAAAATCTTTATGACTATTTTTTACGCTAATGTTTGGTATAAGGTTGTGAGTATATTTTCTAATATGTTTTCGGTGAATAGAAAACTCATTTGAAAAGAAACTTAATCTTTAATTTATCATAAGGGATACAGACCAAATACGAACATTCAAGATGTCGGCCAAGTGTGAGCTGAAGAAAAGAGCAAACTCTATTTATAAAACCCGACCGTTTAACCTGATTGGACACTGACACAGTTAAAGAATACAATTTCAATAGTCCCGGAATCGAACTTCACAAAATCTTCCTTTTTCACTATTGTTCCAGCGGTTTTCGCATCGTATGTAAAATTATTTTCTGGTGGTTTATCCATCGTGCGCCTTTTGTTTAAATCGATAAAATCGTGTAGGAACATAATGGTGAGCTTCCTCGTGTCCTCCATATCCTCATACTCTGTATAAGTTGTTTAGGAATACCGGACATTGGCCGTCAAGCCACTAGTCCCTGTGCTCTCCACTCCAACGTCCAGAAATCCCCTCATCAAACAAATCCAGAACCTCCTCCACAAGAAGCCAGCATTAGAACTACGATGGATTAAGGCTCACGCTGGACACGAGGGAACGAAAAAGCAGAAAGTCTTGCCAGGGAAGCGGCAGCAAACGAAGATGCTCCAGGGGACAAACAAATAGCATTTCCAGTCTCACACTTCAAGAGTCTTACTAGAGGCGACATTCTTCAACTGTGGCAGTTAGAATGGAACACAGACGACACAGGCCGCTCCACATACGATCTCTTCCCAAATGTCTCCATGGATAGACCATCAAAGAAGACGTCTTTTGAAGTTTCGTGGCCCATTCCCTAGCTATCTCCACAGATTCGGTTTATCTCAGACCAGCCAACGCTCCTGTGGGATAGAGGCAACTCAAATGCATTATGCCTTGGAATGTCCCTTACAAGCTCACTCCACCTGCGTTGCCCACCACCAAGACCTACTCCAGGATGGCTAAACCTAGCACTAAAGCATAGGAAATGCAGAGAAAACATTTGTAAAATCATAGATATCCTGCAATCCCGTGGTCAGGATTTTATAGCAACGACATAAATTTAGTTACCGTATGACCATCAGCTGACCGTCAAGAAAACCAAACAGTGACTCTGCGAATAAAAACAAATAAACTCCCAAGGGAGAGTACTATACCGGTAAATCCTCACAAGGATAGGCGCGGGGTCTCCCCTGGAGGAATGTACTCTCCACTATATATTTATACACGACACTAAAAAAACTTCTGAGTGCAAAGCACACGTCTAAGTGTTCGGTTGTCATAGGATGAGAAGTGTCACACAACATCCAGTTTATAGAGTCCGTATATGCGGATTGGGTTGGTTGGTTTTGAGCTTTTATGGCGCATGAGCCATATTTGTACATACTGCACCAAACACAAGACAGACGACATCAAGTAATAGACAAGTACTCATAAGGAAAGCTTTACTGACAAAGAACAAAGAAATACACCCAGGGAGGAATCGAACCTGCTCCGCCTACAACTTGTAGGTTACTAGCGCAGTGAGCATACCCACTGAACCACGACGTACCCATATGTAAATAGGGATGGTATGTTAATTAACATTGCACTGGAGCGACACAACGGGATATAGGCGACGGTCCGAGTTCAATCCCGATGGGAAAAATCCAAGGACAATGCCTCGCAATTTTGAACCACGGTTTGATGACGAAGTCAACACCTGAGCTGGCAAGCCAAACTTCCACACCACGCCAACGTAAGAACATTTGAGGTCACGACAGATTTAACGTGCACCAGCCCCCGTGTTCCCGATGGTCTTTGGTTGGACCAAGTTTCGAACTCGCAACCCTCCGGTTGCCTGACCTTGCGCCATAAAACCCAACAATCAATCAACCGGTTGCTAATCCGTTGCTCTTCCTACTGGGCTACCGCGGCCCCATGTAGATTGGGAATACCATGCTCTAGACCTCCTAAGTTCTGCCTATGGAGTATGTTCTTGGTATGTTCGACTGTTTTCTAACTAAAAATATTCAATGTGTCAGTATATATGGCGTATCGTTTCCAAATATTTACTTTGATATTCTAGTTACTATGAGCTATGTCATAGTGTCAGAAGTACTTTACATTTCTATCTGTTATTAGTTATTGCTTTTATCGTCAAAGAACCGAAGCATTTTTGGTTAACAACTGAAAAGAAACTGATTTGTTATTTTATAAATTCTTAGTCATTTTAAATGAAAATATTTTTCACTTATTTAATTTCGTTTAAAGCTATTTGCATGCAATTTTTCGAAATATTTCGTATCTCCTAGTGGAAACTTTGGGTCATCACAAATGGTCGTAGTATCGCTAGAAGAGTGAATTCATGACTCTCCTCTAGTCTCTTTTTATTTTAAATTACAATTAAATTGATGTTGATATCCTTTCTGTGAAGGCGTAAAAGTGTCCGTTGACCAAAAATAAAGCGAAATAAAAGCAGGTTCAATTTATCACCTATATTAATTTTCAGTTTGTGCAGTTACTCTGAATGTAATTGAAAACATTCATTGATCGACAAACATTAATTGAATTCATTGTTGACATAGTCGCAGTATTCGATACTTGATTCATTTTAAATTCTTTAATACTTTTTAGTAATGAATCTATACATTTTCAAACTTTTTTTATTAATGAGCCCTATCGGACAATTAGGTCAAACGATACAATTGTTTATGGGTACTGATTTATTGACGTGAATACGGTAATCTGTCTTTAAAATCGGGACATACTTGGGACATGTTTCAAAAGTATAGCGTTACAAAGAGTTACTACAATTTTGGTGTCTTGTGATTTCAGAACTAGAAGAAGCATCCAGAAGGTAAACATAGCGTCGTGTAGACAAAGGATGTCCGCACTTGACATGACCTTCGGACCGAGTGCGCATGCGCACTGAGAGTGGGCAGGGGGTCCGCAATATGTCGAAATCCTATGGTGCTGGGTTAGCTTTGATCCATTGTAACTTTGGATTGCCTGGTAAGGACTGCGTAAGTGGTACCATTCAAAAGCTAATGAACTGCGCTACAATTAATATTGAACATCAATCTCTCAACAAAAATTAGTATCAAACTGCACTTTAATCGTTCAAATTGTAAATTAATTGTTGCATATTCACAATAAACAATCGCTCAAACTTCATTCATTCCATAATCCAACATCAAGCCCGAGTATTCACGTCAAAACTACGGTTTGTGTCCTCGACACAACCGACCACTTTTTGGAATAATAGTCTTTTACTATGAACCTATGCATCTCCTTAAGAAGTAATCTATTTCTCAAGAATAGCTTAGTATGTTTGTATTGAAATGGCTAACAGTCGCTCCGTCAGAAACTATATGGGTGAATCCATTCAAATTCAGGCAATAAAAAAAAATAAAATGTTCAGCTCGACATTCGATATTTTAAAAAAATTCAGTATATTATGGCCAGTACCGTATATTGAACTATGCCACGTTTATTTTTTGCAAAATAATTATTTTTCGTGGAAATAAGACCCTATGAATGGCGATAAAAAATATTCAATTTTGCTTGTCAAGAATTTCGCGTAACGTTTAAAATTTTGCTACGCTCAATCTATTAGGGATAAACTTATTTTGTCTTCTGATCGTGACACATAAATGTACTGTTCGTAATAGTAAGCGAAAATATTTTTAAATAATACATTAGATTTTAACAATTCATCATGGAACTTGAAGAAGTTTGGACAAGATTTTTTCAAAAAAGCCATCTTTTAAAATTCTGAAAATTTTTGTAAGAGTTCATTAGAACGCTATTAATTTACTCTTCTATATAGTTAATGCAGTTTCTCAGTCAAAATAATTATTTTTCGTGGAAATAAGACCCTATGAATGGCGATAAAAATATTCAATTTTGCTTGTTAAGAATGTCGCGTAACGCTTAAAATTTTGCTACGCTCAAACTATTAGGGATAAACTTATTTTGTCTTCTGATCGTGACACATAAATGTACTGTTCGTAATAGTAAGCGAAAATATTTTTAAATAATACATTAGATTTTAACAATTCATCATGGAACTTGAAGAAGTTTGGACAAGATTTTTTCAAAAAAGCCATCTTTTAAAATTCTGAAAATTTTTGTAAGAGTTCATTAGAACGCTATTAATTTACTCTTCTATATAGCTAATGCAGTTTCTCAAAGGTTGATTTTTAACAGCCTCCAACGTAAAATATTGTCGAAATTTTAAACTCTTACGCGCTCGAATCCTCCCAGTTCGCAGCTCAAGCACCTTTTCGATGAATATTTTAACACGTTTCATTATTTCTTTACATATATCAATGTAGTGTGTGACATCTGAGATTTTAGATAGTTTTATAACTCTTCAGTAAATAGTTATAAAAAAGTTCAGTCAAAATGTATTTCCAATTATTGACCCGGGAAAACATTTGGAATACATATTGCTTTGGGGCTTTCATTGCATTAAAATTTTCACTTAGTCATTAATACAGCACCTGCTGTATGAAATTATAAACAAAATTACAAGCGATATTACTCAAAACGGCTCAAGACTCATGTTTATTTTTATCAAACAGCTAAATCTACCCAGCTGTTCACGTGGGGAAGATTATTTACATAGCGAAGGAGTAAATTTAATGTATCAATCGTTACCTTTGTCTGAAAAAAGTTTATTAGTCATACTAATTTACTCTTATTTCATTCTTGGATTTGGGTATGTTTATAGCGCATGATTCATGAATCGTAATTATTCGGGGATTCTGTGAAATTAATCTCTCAAATCTATGTAGTATGTAAAAAGCAATTTCAGGAATTCAGAGAAGCAAATCAATTAAATGTACTATTATTGTGGAAGGCACATGGAAATATTGCTGCAACATTAAAAATAGTTTTTAGATAGGAACAAGTTCACTCCTGTAGGAAGTTCTACAATGGTGCGTTCATAAGACAAAGTCGGCCTCTGATCATACACAAAATCCGATCTCCGAATATTGTGACATGAGAGTGCAACTTTTCAAGAATCGAAGAGGATTGAAGTAAGCTACTTATGAATTGCATTCGTAAAGTTCGGCCTTGAAATGGTCATTTATTGAAATATTTGTTGAAAGCTTTCTTAGAGTTCTATGTGGCAGAAAGGACAGGCTCTCTAAACTTCGCTGAATTTTAACAAATTCCTCAATTTTTTTATCAGCGTTAATAATATTCAAATTTTAAAATGTTGCTTATAGTTTTAAATAAATAGAAATTACTGATTTTATCCGCTAAGTTAAAAATACTGAGTTTTGCCTTTTCTTACCTATGCAGTTTTCGAAATGTTTTGAGGATTTATAAATACATTTTGTGCTATCAGTACGTTTTGTATATAGTGTGCAAATATGTTTTAATATAGTTATCGGAATTTATTAATATTGGTATATAATTTATTAATATCGGAATTTATTAATATTAATATTGGTATAAGCTACATATTTTAAATATGTAGCTTATTATTCTGTCACTTTGTATCAAAACAATTACTGCGCAAAGTTTAAAATTTCTTTTGTAGCGAGGTGAGCAACAAAACTCAATTTTGTTTGTGAAATTCTGTGTGCATGGTAAATATACCATATCGGGCTTGATAATTTATTAAAATTCAGTAAATACTGTAAATTATTACCCATAATATTCGATTAGAGATGTGTTGAAAAGTATTTTTAAGCAAATACGGATATAATATTTACCACTGGAAGTTGAAGGGAAATCCCTATAAAATTTAGGGATTTCAAGAACCTTTTCATCCTTTTACAGGGAATTTAACATGCGCTTAGGGATTTTTCGTACTTCGAAAGGAATTTTGATTGTATTTCATTATCTTCTGATCGAGTTGGATTTCCCTATCACGGTCATTGCACAAAATAATTTATTTGATATTAAGTATTGGAAAACTGCAAAAAGAGCTCATACACTTGGATAGCGTATTTATTTAGGAACTTAGAAAAATAATCAGATTTTTATAAAATGGCTTTTTTGAGAAAAATGAATTTGAAATTGATCAAATTTAAAAATATATATTCTCAATACTATTTAAGTCCTACTACTGAAGTTAGCATCAATATTTGCTCTCCAAAGTTTTACAATTCTTTTGAAGAAAACAAAATTTAATTATCTTAAATACTTTAGGAGGTATGCGATTTTTAAGTAGGTGATGTGCACTCAGAAAAATAAAATTCAGTTTGTGACATCACTTTCACAGACACGTATCTCGAAGAAGAATTTTCTTTTGGAGTTTATAAAAAATATGTTGTTTCAAAGTGTCCCAAAATGTACCTGTGTGCAAAATATCATTTGATTCGGAGATGGTGAGGTGCAGTCTTTCTTATATATCCTTTATTCGACAATCCCTAACAGCATCAATCACATGCTGTATCTACACAGCTTCAACGCATGTATTCCAAAACTAATTACTCTGTTATGTAACAGCGCGTTCATTGTTATGTATATTTCGAATTTCAACCTTCACGCAAGAAGGAGAAATAGACAGAAAATTAACATCTGTTGTAGTGGCCCGCAGACTAATTTATTTCGGAAGAGAAAGCTCTCTCTCAATTTCCTATTCTTTTAATCACAGGCTCTGTTTTCCTCTACGACTATTTTTATTTTTATAAAGTAGGTCGTGTAGAGGCAGAGGAAGAATTCAGAATCACGGTAGTCAATTAAATCCAATTCCAAATAACTCGTAAATAGCGATAAAATATTTGCTTTATTAGTTACATGTTTACCTTTTTGTAATGAGTATGAATTAAAAGGAATATTTAATGCTTCGTTTCTTTTAATCAGCTATGTAAGAGTAGCCAGACTTTCTTACACTTGGCATGTTTGCATTTCTTGTAATGAGTAAAGCATTTGGCGTGTTTTCATTTCTTGTAATAAGAATAACAGAAGCGAAGTTTTGGGCTGGTATTTTTTTTTATTTAAATCAGTCATGAAAGAGGTAACCTAAATCTTAAGTAGTAAAATTTTCATGTTTGTATTTTTGTAATGAGTATGAGCATAATGGAATATTCAGTGCTGGAATTTCGTTTACTTTAATCAGTTATGTACTAGCAGTCTAAATATTTATTCGTAATATTTAGCATGTTTGCAGTTTTGCAATGACCATAAGTAAAAAAGAATATTCAGTGCTAGAATTTTACTTACTTTAATCAGCTATTTAAGAATAGCCTAAATCTTTCGTAAAAACAATTATCATGCTTGAATTTCTTGTAATGATTCTAAGTAAAAGATAATCAAATGCTACCATTTTATTTGTTTTAATCAGCTATGTACGAGTATCATAAATATTTTGTTAACATTTGACATGTTTGCATTTCCTTGTAATGAGTATTATAAAAGGGAATATCTAGGGCTGACATCTTGTTTATTTTAATCAGCCATGTAAGAGGCAGCCTAAATCTTAAATCGTAATATTTAACATTTTTGTATTTTTAGAATGAGTATAAGTATAATAAAAGAGAATATTCAAGGGGTTTCGTTTCTTTTAATCAGCTATGTAACAGGTTTTAGTCACAAAACTCGATATGCTTGCATTTCTTGTAATGAATTTAATTAAAAAGGAATGCCCAGTAAGATGTTTATTTTAATCGCCTATGCTAGCCTACATCTTTTAGTATGCTTAGTTTTGCAATGAGCATAAGTATAAGGGAATATTCAGTGCTGGAAAATTTCTTTTACTTTAATAAGCTAGGTATATATATATATATATATATATATATATATATATACGAGTATCCTAAATCTTTATTAAAAACATATGTAATGTTTGCATTTCTTGTTATGATTATAAACAAAGGGAATATCTTAGACTATCATTTTGTTTATTTTAATCTGCCATGTAAGAGGTAGCTTAAATCTTAAGTTCAAGGCTTTAGTCACAACAATTGACAGGCTTGCATTTCTTATATTCAATTTAAATAAAAAGAAATATCCAGTGTGTCGCATTTTGTCAATTTTAATCCTCTGTGAGAGTATCCTAAACCTTAAGGGGGTCACTGCAGATCGGTGTGAAGACCAGCAGATTTTCAACCGAGGGTTGCGAGTTCGAAACTCGATCCAACGAAAGACCGTTGAGTACGTGGGGGCTGATGAACGTCACTTCTGCCGTGGCCTCAAATGTCTTCACGTTGTCATAGTATGGAAGTTTGGAGAGTGGGGTGCCAGCTCAGGTATTGACCTCGTCATCTGACCATGGTTCAAAATTATGAGATGTTGTCCTTGAATCTTTCCCTTAGGAATCGATCCCGGACCGTCACCAATAGCCCATTGTGTTGCTGCAGTGCGACGGTAGTTCAACTACCCCCTAAATCTTAAGTCATAATAACATTTGATAAAAAAAAGTGTCACTATTCTCGAGGTAACCGATTAACCTAACAGACAAAAAATAAATAATCAATATAATTTTTTTTATTTAATTCAAACAACTCATACACAAAACGTTTCATTTTAAATTCATGCAATGATATTGAGAGCACCCTTTTTTTACAAAAGAACCCTTGCTTGATTTTAGACACCACTTAAAATGATATTGAGTTCACAGTAACAATATACGATAACATATCCCAAAGGAGAAATAAAATAATTTCAAATTTACTTTGCTTGTCAGGTTCCATCTCGATAGAAAATAATTTTTAACACCTAAACATTCTTTTAAAAACACCAATATAATTTATTTAGAAAATAAAAGTATATTTAAAGCCACACTTGCAGTAGGGACAAAATATGAAGTAAGATTAATCTTGTGTATCTGTTTTAGGTTTGGTATATAAATATCATCCGACAGATATTCATTCGCTAGATGATTCTCCACTTGCCTGGAATTTCGCGTACACTAAACAGTTCCTCTCAATGAGTTCTTTATATACGTATCTAAGGTTTCTAATCTTCAAACGTGTTCGTAAATTTAAACCACCGATGCTAGTAATTTTAAATATGGTAATTCGAGCTTCCGAATCTTTAGTGTCCATAACACGGAATCCTTGGAAAATTGTCTACCTTTCCATCTTTTCCACAGAACAAAATCGATAAACATATTCTTGGATCAGGTAAATGTACGAGAGACAACGGAGTCTACAGATATTTTCTTCCAGATCCACAAAAGGATATTTCAGAAGTCAATTTCAGGAGAACTTCTAGAAATGAGCAAACTAACTCCCCGTACGTTTTTATTAAGTTGCTGAATACAGTATAGGAATTCCAATCAACTTGATTGACATGTCATTCAAAATATGTTATTGAAATGATTTCGTATAAAGAGGATATATCGAAACAAATGTCACGCGAGCACACAATATCGTCCATAGAATATAAAGTGTAGATATTCTAAAAATGAGAGCTTTAGAGAAAATATGGTAATTTAAATATTAATAACCAGAACAAATAGTGAATAAGAAATGAACTGAAAGTACCTTTAGAACATGAAAAAATAACCTAAAACACTTGATACTAACAGACTCGCGCATACCATCTGCGCTCATATCCACAGATATCTTAATCTATAAATATCTTATATCTATAGATATCTTATACCTATAGATGGCAAATTTTCTTTACTGACATTTCAAATCTTATTTCAATCTATTTATAATGAATATAGCATCGTTATTACATAAATGGATTTCGTACTTCTAAATAAAGGTGTTGACCCCGTTATCTGACCCTGGTCCAAAATTACGAGGTGTTGTTCTCTGATCTTTCCCTTCGGAATTGAACCTGAACCGTCACTGATAGCCCGTTGTGTTGCTTCAGTGCAACGTATATTAGCTACCTACCATACCTCCAAATGAAATAAAATTATCCAACTATATCTAACAGAATTTCGTTCACTTTTACGGTGTTAACTTTTATTTCCAATAAAATACAAATCACATCTCAGCCATGTTATCGCCAATCGGAATCTGAACATGTACTTCAATTTCATCTCATTCCCTTTCTCAAAGGTGATCCTGTAGTTTTGGACGCTAAACCTGTATTTTCGCTCATATTTTCTTTCCTGCACTGATATCCATCTTCTCTATTTTTCAATGTTTCTATCAGACTTCTGAAAAGGCACAGATGTGTATCTAGCTCCTCGTCTGGTGGCAACGCTCTTGGCGTGTTTTTTTGGCGCAGTTTTAGTAGCGAGTATGGCAGGTGAAGGTAACCCATCTTTATTAGGATATTCCCGTTTTATGGCAACCTCGGAAAGTGGAAAGATTAATGAAAATATTATATTGAGAAAGATTTGTAACGGATAAAATAAAGTTTTTTTCTAAGATTTCTTTCCTTGGCGACATAAAAAGTGCACCAAAAAATGCGCCAAGAGCGTTGTCACCAGACGAGGAGCTAGATGTTGAAAATATATTGTTTTTTTTGTTTAGTGTGAATAAGAGATACAACTAAACTCTGTTAATTTTTATTTTGCTCGAGCTCTGTTGTTTACAAAATTTTAAGTCGTATGTTATTGTAAAGCAAGTGTTCTTTTTATTTTTTTCCTTTAATTTCTTCTTATGTATAAATAAAATTATTATTTTTAAAGTAATAAATAATTATTAAAAGAGATAAGATAATTTCTGCAGTTATTAAAAATTAATTGTAATAGATCATGGGCCCAGGATATTTTTCTTAACCCTAACACCAATTTTTTTTCTATGCAAGATATTTGATATTCTACCCAGAGATTATTCTAATTTTCAAACAACTTGGCTTATGATTCATAAAGATAAAGAAAGGAATGTGGACAATCTCATCAACTGGTTCTGCACAGAAGCAAGCAAGTTAACTTCTAATTCAGAAAGTGTTGATCAGGAAGCCTTAACAGTCAAGAAAATTGTCAAAGATAGAGTAAATGAGAAAAGTAACAGCAAAGAAAACTGGTACTTTGATAATGGTGCCACAAGACATTACTAACCAAAATCAATTTTTCAAAACCTATAGTGAATTTGAGCACTCTGTCAAAGTAAGTTCAGCAAATGGACAAGAAGGTTTTGGGTCAAGGAACAATTGAAGTTGAATCATTTGTGGATGGAAATATTCTTCATTTAGCTCTTGAAAATGTATGGTATGTTCCTGATATTAAGAAAAATCCTTTTTCAATTCTGCAAACTCATTATAAATTATCCAACAGTGAATTTGTCTCAGGACCAAATAGATGTAGCTTAAAGGTAAACAAGAAAACATTTTAATGGCTATCGTAAAGAGAATTGAGGACTGTTTAAAGTGGAAATGAAAGCAAAATCATCACAGTCGACAAGCAAATTTCAAAGATCAAAATATTTTTCAGTTTTATCATGAAAGAATGGGTCATCAAGATGAAAGACATATTAAAGATCTTATTGAGAGAGAATTGAACATAAGGACAAATATTAAAGATGAACATTGTACGGGATGTATAAAAGGAAAAAAATGCATCGTCAGAAATTTGGAACCCGACAACGAGCAACCAAGCAGGGAGAGACATTGCATGGAGATATTTGTGGATCATTTCAAGTTCAATCAAATTCAGGCTTTCGTTACTTTGTTTGCTTTAAAGATAATTTTTCTCGAATGCGCTTTTGTTCACTTTCTCAAAGAAAAGTCGGCTCTGGAAAATTTAAATCAAGTGCTTGAAGAAGCAAAAGTTCAAGGTATCCGATCAAAGAATTCCGCAGTGACGGTGGTGGAGAATTTGATAATAAACAAATGAGAATGTTACTAAAGAAATATGGTATGAGACAGCTGTTTACAACACCATATACTCCACAGCAAAATGAATGTGCCGAACGGGAAAATAGAACCATAGTTGAAGTAGCTAGATCTCTCATGTATTCCAGAAAGATTTTTCCACAAAAGGTTTGGGCAGAGCTAATCAATACAGCAGCATATATACTAAGCAGAACTGCGGAGTCCTCGGTTGATGAAAAGTCGCCCTATGAAATATGGTATGACAAGAAACCAAGACTTAAGTATCTACGAGTGATTGGAACTGCATGTAGTGGATGGATTCCTGATCAAAACAGAAACAAAATGGATCCAAAGGCAAGATCTGGAATTTTAATAGGCTATGATGGTGATGATAGCTACAGAATTTATGATGAAATAAATGTTTCGGTATTTCGATGTCGAGATGTAATATTCCGAAAGGAAGAGTTTTCAAATCCACTACCAGTGACTGTAGAATCAGAAGAAGAAACTAGAGATGAAGATATTGAAAATAAATCTGAAGATCATTTAAGTGAACAAAGGGAAACTGACAACATAATGGTAAAACAGCAGGACATAGCAGATCAAAGACAACTTAGGGATATATCTGGAATTAAGAAACTTTCAAGATATGATGATTGCAGTTTGTACTCAGTATTGGAAAATATGGATGAACCAAAAGAAACCTATGAAGAGGCAATAAGGACTAAACAAAATGATAAATGGTTACATGCTATGGACAGTGAATTAAAATCTCTAAAGGAAACCAAACTTGGGAACTAGTTGATTTGCCACCTGGATTCAAGCCGATTGCAAGCAAATGGGTTTTTAAACTTAAAACTAACCCGGAGGGCTCAATAGATAAATTCAAGGCAAGATTAGTAGCAAAAGGTTTTTCCCAACCTAAGGGACTATGAAGAGACATTTAGTCCAGTAACAAATAGAAATACTGTCCGTACCTTAATTAGCGTAGCAGCTAGTGAAAATATGCACTTAATGCAAATTGATGTTTCAACAGCCTTTTAGTATGGAGAACTTTCTGAAGAAATCTATATGCCTCAATATCTGAAGACTTTAGTGATGGAACAAATAAGGTTTGTAGGCTAAACCGCGTAGCTTATATGGACTTAATCAAGCTCCTAGATGTTGGAATGAAAGATTTGGAAGTTTTCTCGCCAAGCTCGGTTTCACTAGAAGCGCATCTGATCCTTGTTTATTTATCAGAAATAGAAAAGATCACATTTGCACTCTATGTGGATGATGATTTAGTTGCATCAACAAACCAAGATGAAGTAAATAAATTCTTAAATGAATTGAAAACAGAATTTAAGATTACCTTCAAACCTGCTTCATTCTTTTTGGGCATTGAGATTGAAGAAAGAAATGATGGTTCTATAAAGATCACCCAATCTAGCTATATTAAGAAAATGTTGGAAGGTTTTGGAATGGAAAATTGCAAAGCACTTTCAACACCAATTACTAATGATAATTCTCAAAATAATACTGATATAAAAGGGGGTTTGTGTTATGTCCTGTTTGATGTTATGCTACAAACATGCTCGATGTCTTCTCCCGATCAGTTATGGATGAACCACAAGGAGAACCTGTCTGAAGACATACTGCACCAAGCACGCGTACAGCAGCAGAATATGGATCTGGGCTACAGTGATGACATCTTCAACATAGCTCTAATCTACATTGAGGATAAGATTATATTGTTGGGTGTATCGGACCTAAAAAGCTTTGGACTACCGCAACCCAATCGAAACTGCAATTCAGTCCTACCGAATGAAGAACTTATGGAAAGAAATTATGACGCGAATATACTCGCAACATACATAGAGTAAAATGAGCCAAAAATAGTCCAAGATCCAAAGGAAGCATTTGACAATATTACAAGAGCAGTTTTTGATAGACGCGGTGGCATATTCTTTTTGCATGCTCCTGGCGGTACAGGGAAGACTCCTCATCAATCTTCTTTTGGCTAAAGTGCGGCAGAGAAACGAGATTTCCTGGCTGTTGCTTCATAAGGCATTGCCAAAACTCCATTGACAGGAGGGAGGACAGCTCCCTCTGTTTTCAAGTTACCCTTAAATCTGGTAAACGCGGAGACTTCTACATGTAATCAAGAAATTCAGGAAAGGCAAAGGTTCTACAGGATTGCAAGCTCATTATCTGGGATGAATGTACTATGTTCCACAAAGCCGCATTCGAAGCACTTGATGTCACGTTGAAAGACATCAGACGTAACAATGACAGAATGGGAGGCGCCACTATGATATTGGCTGGCGATTTTCAACAGACACTTCCGGTGATCCCCCGTGGAACCAGGGGGGGATGAAATGCAGGCCTCCTTAAAATCATCTTACATTTGGAATGGCATTCATAGACTTGACTATTAACAAATATGCGAGTTCATGTCAACAGTGATCCCTCTGCCCAGCAATTTACAGATAACCTACTTCAACTAGGATATGGTACCGTTACTTCGGATAATCAAGATCTATGTATAGCAATGCAAAGCAGTGGAGGGATTGTGAAAACTCAACGAGAGCTGAAAGAGGCGGTGTTTCCAAATGTGGCTCAGCACTTTACTAATACACGCATGGCTGTGCCAAAGAGCAATACTTGCCCCAAGAAACGAAGATGTCAAAGTCATCAATAGAAGATAACGAGCCATATAGCAGGGAATTGAAACAGAGCGGAATTCTAGTGAAGGACAACTAGGAACTGGTTTCGGAATTAGTTAAGGACTCTTCTATTTCATTGCTCACGAACTCTCATAATGATTCCTTATTAGATGAATTTATTGCAATCAGTAACGATTACTCTAAACTATTACGTTCTTTTGTTTTAGTTAAGGATGGGAATTTTCCTACCTTTAAATGTTATTGGGTAGAATTGTTCAAATATTTGCAGGTGATGATGGCCTGATTAGAGTTGTAAATGTCAACCAAAAATTCTACTCTAAAACGGGCAATTTCTAAGATTTGTGTTCTGCCCATAGAAACTTAGTTTCTCAGTAACATTTAAAGTATAAACTCAAATAATTGATGTTTCATACATTTTGCATTTGTATTGTATATTATATTATATTTAGTGTTTTGTTTAGTATTTAAAATTTCGATTTAACCTATATTATATTGAATGCCTTTAATCATTCAACGTGGGGCGTTCGTACTCGTGTTCGCGATTTGATGTTCCAATTTATTTTCATGTTCGTATTTATCATATGCTTAATTTTCTCGCACAAATTTGATTCCAACTTCAACCGGAATTGATATTCTGATTTGAAAAACTATAAAGTTGTCAGTATATAATCATCAGTTCAACGGTTGGTGCCATGTAAATATGTGATCGTAATAAATGTTTTGTCTTAAAATGCAGCTTTAATTCCAATGCACTTCTACATGCACAATTTAGCAATAGTCCACTTACGAACTTTGAAAGGACACTTGAGTCCTTGAATAGTATAGAAGGCGGAAACAAATACGTTATTTGAAATTACTTTGCTTACATATTTAGGCACGTTTCATGCTAAAACATATAAGTAACTTATTTAAATGTACCATAACATATTAGTTTTGGGAACGCTGGAAGGTATAGCATTGCGACTACTTGGATTTTGTTGCCTGTACTGCTGAAACATCGATTCTTTTTCCAAAAACTATTTTTACGGAATTTAAATCTAATAATTTTTTATTTTGAGCTTTATTTTTTTTCTTTGCGAAATATAAACTATTACCGAATATTTGAGACAGACGATATTTTGCAACGAAACGGAAACTCGTATTCTTTAGCCAAGTTCAGTAACATTTTCTGTCTCTTTTTCGCTCGAAATTAATTTCACATTTTTAAATTTTGTCCAATTTTTAGTTGTAAGCTGTGACAACTATACGAGATCATGAGATTAAAAAGAATCTTCCGAACAACTTTTTTCAGCCAACTTTGCTTTACTTTTATTTAACTGTTTCTGCGGAAAATTCATAAAATATTTTTTAACTATAATTCCTTTACTTCACACGCAACACCACAAAGTATTCTATTTAAAGCAGCATGTAGGAAAAAACAAATTTTAAGTGGCTTTCCCGTTATCGAAGGAATGTTAATGTTAGAATCTGAACTAGGATTTTTGAAATATTAAAACATTCTTCGTCATAGTGACTGAAGGTCAAGGTGGCTTATTTTAAGAGTAGAAGCTATTATACAATTTTGCTATCTCAAACATTCGTTGTAAACATTGATTTTCTTTTTAAAAAACGCTGTACAAATCTAACAGTTGACGTAAATACACTGCTGGCCACTGTAAATGCAACACCCTGAAGGAAGCATGCAAATAATATGAAATTTACAACATGCATTAGCGGAGGTGAGATATGCAAATGATTAGAATTTCAGCGCAGACGCACATCACGCGCGCCTGTGGCGCCACTTCAAAGCGCTATTTAAGGCTTGGAGATTTCGACGATTTCAAGTACGGCAATTGTATTTTTCTTGTGGTTTTTTCAAAAAAACGATCAATTATGCCTCGTAGAAAACAGCGATCATCTTTTGATCAAGTATCCGAGTTCGACAGAGGAAGGATAGTGGCCTACCGAGATTGTGGATTATCTTTCAGGGAAATCGGTAGTCGTGTTGGACGAAACCAAACAACTGTAATGCGGATATGCGATCGTTGGATGCAGGAGGGTACGACGGACCGACGTGTTCGATCGCATCCACCTCAGTGCACCACTTCACGTGATGACAGGCATATTGTGCGTATGGCAGTGACGGATCGCTCAGCCACATCACGAACCATAGCACAGCACATTCAGTCTGTACCGCATCATCCAGTGTCTGCGCGTACCATTCGACGCCGTTTACAGCAGAGTGGTCTGTCCGCAAGACGTCCATTGCTTCGTCTACCCTTGACGCAGAACCACGGACGTTTCCGCCGCCAATGGTGCGATGAAAGAAGGATGTGGACGGCAGAATGGAATGAAATTGTCTTTACTGACGAGTCACGCTTCTGTCTGCAACACCACGATGGTCGGATTCGAGTCTGGAGACACCGTGGAGAGAGGATGCTGAACAGCTGCGTTATGCACCGCCACACTGGTCCTGCACCGGGTATTATGGTATGGGGCGGTATTGGATATCACTCTCGCACTCCTCTAGTACGCATTGCCGGTACTTTAAACAGCCAGCGCTACATCTCCGAGGTGTTGGAGCCAGTTGTCCTTCCTTACCTTCAGGGCTTGCCCACAGCCATATTTCAACAGGATAATGCGCGACCACACGTGGCACGCATTGTCCAAGGGTTCTTCGTCAATCGCCAGATTGAATTGCTTCCCTGGCCAGCTCGCTCTCCGGATCTTTCGCCGATAGAAAACATGTGGTCCATGGTTGCTCAACGATTGACCCAGAATACATCCCCAGCTGCCACACCAGATCAACTTTGGCAACGTGTGGAAGCTGCTTGGTCTGCTGTACCCCAAGAACACATCCAAAGTCTCTTTGAATCAATGCCGAGGCGTGTGGCAGCGGTGATCTCCAACAATGGCGGCTATTCTGGCTACTGATTTTGGCAGGAACCACACTTCACAGAAGTCTATAAATTTAATCATTTGATACTTGGTCAACATGTTATCTACAAAATAAATTTTGTTGTGATATCTCTTGTCTTTCTTGGTGTTGCAATTTGGGTGGCCAGCAGTGTATTTAGAATGAAAGGCGACGGCGAAAACTTTATGCTCCTCTAAATTTCTTTTCTGTTGTGATATCAGGTTTTTCTTCACCACACATTTTATATTCCAAAAGATTCAAAGAATATTATTTATTAATGTAAGAGCATAAAAGTAATTTTCTATATTTGTCAACGCCAGTAAAACGCTAAATTATTTAGTTCCATTTACAATTATTAATTGAGATGTAGTTTTGGGCTGTGAGTTTGGTTTCTGCATTACTGAGTTTTTGTGAGATTATTACTGAGACATGTATTTTTGAGTTGTGAGATTTATAATTTGATTTAAG
This sequence comes from Meta bourneti, assembly GCA_933210815.1. NCBI lineage: Eukaryota > Metazoa > Arthropoda > Arachnida > Araneae > Tetragnathidae > Meta > Meta bourneti. The sequence goes on along the minus strand of OW119926.1, from coordinate 77,212,135 downwards.
ATTATGAGTGGTTTGAGTTGTAAATTTTCCGATGGATATCAAGGGTATATTCCAGTGAGCATTCATTATTTATGATTATTCTGCAGATGATAATAATAAGCACGTGACGAGCAACAAGTGATTTCTAGAGCCCGTTGTATTCTTATCTCAATGAGCTTTACAGCTAGTCTACGTATTTCTCTTATGTGGCTTGGTGATTCGATTCCTGTAACTATCCTGGATATATATCTGTCTTCCATGTGCATATAAAAACTTTCCTTTTATGTGTATGTCCATTTACTTGACGTAAAAAACATTGCTTGGTGCCTCTTGACTAGATCTGGCCCTTGTGCCATAAAAACTAATCAACTTATGCGGAGCCTATTTTACCCCATTATAGTATTTGTTGTATAGCAACCATAAAATCAAGCATCACGCATATCCGCACGTGAATCAAATCTCCCAACGGTAAAACCAACCTTTTCGCCGGATTCAAAACAAAATTAATGAGAGGTTTCAAATTCAAATGTCAAAAATAATTGTAAGTTGTACCGTCATAAGGGTATTGCATTCATAAGGAACGACGGTAAAATCCCTATCTAGGGATTTCCTCTAGAGGAAAGCTGGGTAAGGTAGAAAGGGTTCATTTAGTAAGTCCAAAATAACTGGATTGTTTTGATATATAAATAAATTCGATTTGGCTTATCGAAAAAGGTACTAAACATTGTCTATAATATATCAAGGAATAGAATGTTTCAATAACTTTTACTTCCATATGCTCCGAGATCAGGTCATACTGTTTTCTGAATGCGTAATCTGAATCTTGAGTTTCTAAACGTGTAATTGATAAGTTCTTATCTACGCTTTGTTATTAGCTTCACTAACGGGTTCACTAGAATTTCTACTGCTTCACACAAACCATGTCGCGTCTCCGTTTTCTCAGCCAGTTTCTCTGCGTCGTAGAACAGCATTTTCAGCTTTGTCCGCTTTAACCAATGAAAATTATAATCTGCATTTGGCAAGTGGGTGCCACCTTGACTTCGCACCATCTGATAGATAATAGAAAGACTTACTCATGACGTCAAGCTATCCAATACAAAATAAGATAGACTCACGTCACTCTGCCTATAAGAAATTGGTAGGGTCAAACACCCACACTTAATTGATTAAGGGATGAGTGGACTTGCTGTAATCGGTGGGAGCATTGGTTATGGATCTGGGTTTTGTTAGAGGTGGAACCAGCAAAAGGAGAAAGCTGGAATTTCTAGGGGAAACGGGGAGAGGTCTTGATTGTCGGGAGTGCATGACCTGTGATGCATGTTCATCGATGAACTAAAAGGCAGCAGCTCCCGAGAACCCTAGAATCGTCCTTGGAACATTGCCGCTAGAATCAACTTCGACCCAGCTCTCAAACGGCAGAGACCAAGTCGGTGAGTACCACTATCCGAAAAACTTGCAATCAATTCACCTTTGACCCCTCACAACGCATATCCACCTCAATAACATTCCTACTGTGCGATTAATGACATAATATGGACTGTTAGACTGAGTGCTTCATGATCACTGTTTAGTCATCTATTGAGCATAAATTATTGTACAAGAGATTTTCCTTTAGGTTATTAGCAATTTTAATAATGTATATAAATAATTTGCAATTAATAAATAAAAATTAATGTTTAACTTTTCATAACACCTGTTTGCTTTTATGATAGTAATGGGTCTTAAAAAGAATTTTAGACTTTTGTTGAAGAAGTTTGGTTTTAAAGACTTCTGGTATGAGTTCACAAGGTGGCTGTGAACCCAGCTGAGCGTTGTACTGACAACACTCTTCACAACACATATACACCTCCATAACATTCCTACTGTGCAACTAATGACACATAATATGGACTTGTCTGAGTGCTCCAATGATCACTGCTTAAATTTCTGTTGAACATGAAGCTCCTTGTAGTTTTTATGTAACGTTTAACTAAATGTCTATATTAAAGAACCTGTTGCAAATTACGTCCACAAAGCCCTTACATTTATTTTTGGATTAGGAGAGTGAAAAGAAGCTAAACACCTAAGCGGATTTTTTCAGGAGCTCCTTTTTCGCGGAGTCAGGAATTCTAAAGGTCCTAAAAGCAACTTCAGGATCGTTGGATCTTTCGGAGCAAAAACACTGTTTCTTTTTGTTCGCTTGCTACGATTGAGTGAGTCTTTTCAATGGAGCTCCAGCATTCCCCCGAGTTTGCTTTTGGAGGCGAAAATGGCCAGTGATAGGCGAGGAGAAAAGATTTTTTTTAAACTTGAGAATCCTGAGACAGATGATGCATGGTGGGAAAATAAATAAGGATTAGTCCACCGCGAATGGGCCAAAATGAAGAAGCTGCGAGCTACTTGGAAACAGAAAAAGAAAGGAATACAACATTGAGTTTCTTTCATATAAATGCACCAAACCAAGTGTAGATAATGCGGTGTTTGAAGTTCCGTCAATAACATGGTTATTTTATATGAGGATTAAAGAACAAAAATTACTACAGTAAAATCACTAATTTAGCATATCCTTATGAAAGGAAAATGATTCCTGTTAAAGACGTTACGTTAGAAAAATGATTTTTTTTACAGCGAGTGTAGTGAATTCAACATTTGTAATGTAGTGTGTAAAGGACGTATAAGTCCACTAAAATGATTTCATCAATTCTCAAAGAAGAAACCATATTGTCGGCTCGGAGCAAAAACTCATTAACTGACAACAAAAAACAATTTTTACAGTACAGCAGCTTAAAGACACTATTATAGTCTTTTGGTCAAAATATGAAATTATAAGCTTTAAGAAAGTATTATATTTGTTTCAAACAGATTACAATTTAAAAATGTATTTCTCATCAGCATAAAAATAAGCATTTAATGTCTCCGGAAAAATGTCGAATTGATGAGTTTCTGCTCAAAACCGGCGATATGCAGATTTTACTGCTTGCATTTAAAAATGTATTAAAATAATGACTATATAAACATTTATTATAAAAAAATTGGGGAAATAGTTTTTATATAAGTCTTACAAAATCACGTGTTAAGAAAAGCACTCTGAAAATGTCCTTGCTTTAAAAGTTATGAAGCATAACACAGGGTAAAAATATTACTGTCGACTACTGGAAGTTGGATTACCAGACGTCTGGTAAAGTCTGGACTTCGTGTGTGTTACCCGGATTATGCCTGTAATTATAATTCGCCCTAATGTTTCTGATACATTAACAATTCAATCCTAATGTTGTATTGTATGAATCGCTTTGCATACAAAAATGTGTTATTCGTTAATTGCAGTTCACGCCATTAACAGTATATAATGCGTCAAGTCAGAATTTTTTCTTTAGAGTTATATTTGTAATACTATAAGTCTGGTTTGTAACAATATTTATTTGACCGTTTGAAAGTAAAGGTTTATTTGTTAATACCCCATGAATTGAATTTTATTCATCCTGACTTTCCCTGGAAATGTCAGGAATTATAATTGAGTTTGTCAGGAAATTTTTAAGCCTTGTAACCCAAACTCTAAGAAATAAATACTGATTTTGAGCGTCCACTTCAATTTGTAGCTTTTCAAACGGAAAAGAATTCTGAAAATCAAGCGAGAAACATTCTCTATTACAGAGGTGCTAAAGAACCCGTTAAGATAATTAAATTATCTAAATTAGCAGTTCATTATATTTTACTTAATAATGAAGATTGTGACAAAAAGAAGCGATCAGGAAAAGGGAAAAGTTGTCAGCATGTGATATTAGACAAATCTTTAGACAAAAAATCTTTCAACTCGTGAAATATTAAATCAGACGAGCAAACATCTGAACGTAACAATCTGAAAATGGTCGAACACAAATTCCAATACAAAGTATAGAAAGTGAATCAAACCTGTTAAAACATCATAGTGTGTCTTAAATAGGTCAATAATGACATATTCTATGATGAAGATTGAAAACAAATAATTTTTCGGATGAAAAAGAGTTGATATTGATGGACGAGAAAGTTTTAACTGATCGTCGGTACACATTTTACTGTACAGTTCTTTAAAGAATATTAGTTTTAAAGCCAAGCATTGAATACTATAAGAATTCTGATAGTATTATATATCTTTTAATCAGTTTACATGACAATGTAGTTCATATCGTCATGGAAATAAGCATTTAGTGTCTCCGAAATAATGTCAGTTAATGAATTTCTGCTCTAAGCCGAAAATATGATTTAAGGAAAGAACTTAAAGATTGCTCTAGTAGATAAATGAGTGAGGGTTCTGTCAAAGTGCGGGGAGCATATTCGTAAGTAGGTAAACAAGATTTACAGCAATTTATGAAAATAAGTTCTATAACTGTTAAGAATTGTTCTATGAACATCTAATACAATTTTATCTTTCCATAGGTGGTCCCTGATGGGATAACGCTTCATTGTTGAGGATCTAATTTATCTTTTAAGAACTTATTTAAGGAGAAAATGGACGCCTTACATTCTCCCAGTCTTGATCTAAATATAGTGTAAAACCTGCGGAGTATGTTGAACTGTGGAGTGTATTAAAAAAATAGTTAATTCTCTTCAGCTAATGAACTCCTAGTAGTTATTATGAATTAGTGGGGTGAAATTATGGTTCATATTTTAGTTGATTCAACGAAGGAATGTTTGAAGTTATGCAGGAGTAATTCTTATTTAAAAAAACTGTTTCTGATTAAGTAAAGGGTCTTATAATTTATTTAGAGATGAATTTCTCAATATTATTTTTAATTCTGCTTCATTTTTCCTGATTGTATTAATAAGCATGTATTTTATATGTCTTCCGTTTCAGGGCAAAAGGGATTAAGTCAAAATGGCTACTTCTCGGAATCTCTTATTTGAATATTCTCTTTCTCACAAATATTCAGGAAGAAAAAGAAGCATACCCTGCATGCAATTAATTTTAATTTAGATTCGTTTAGTTTTGATTTTAAACATGGATTATTTTTTAAATTATAATGATGCACCTGACTCACCCATCGTGGCCGTCGTGGCTCAGTATACCCACTGCTCTAGCAACCTGCGACTTGTAGGCGGTGCCGGTTCGATTCCTGTTAGATGCATTCCTCTCAGTGTGTATTTCTCTATTCTGCGTTTGAAAAACTTCAAACTAAATGGTACTCTCGGAGATGATTTCATTTTATTTAATTCACTCATATAGATTTTATGTTTTGCGAATGTTAGTAGTGGTAGTTTACTAGTATAGATCTGTTCTGCGACAAGTTAACAACTTAAATATATTTCCAATTTGTCCTCAAGTGCGACAAAATGACGAATTTGACCACTTTATTCAAAGATCCCCTATGGAAAATAGGATAAGGTCCGTTTCCACGGCAAACTACAGGGGCACACTTTGTGTCGTAGTAGATAGACAGTAACTAAAATGTAATTTCAACATGTTGATCAGATTAATCATCCAAGTGGTTTCGACGAGATATCTCGTCCATCAAGATCTGACCGATTTTGCTAATGATGTCTCATCCATTAAGATCTGATCATTTCTGCCAAAGACGACTTACTTCGCCCTATTACTACAAGACCAATTGCTCCAAAATCAAATTGTCCTTTGCCTAGAACTGGTTGCAGTTTGAAATAGATTTTTGTATCAGAGGCTGACCATTGCAGGGCAGTTTTTGACTCGGATAAGGTACGTGGTTGCCCAAGCAACGGATTAGCAACCGGAGGGATGTATGAACGAAACCCGGTACAGCCAAAGACCGTCGTATACACGGGGGCTGGTGCACGTTAAATCTGTCATGGCCTCAAATGTCTCCACGTTGGCGTGGTGTGGAATTTCGGAGAGTGGGGTGCCAGCTCAGGTGTTGACTTCGTCATCTGACCGTGGTTCAAAATTACGAGGTGTTGTCCTTGGACCTTTCCCTTACGGGTTGATCCCGGACCGTCGCCAATAGCCCGTTGTGTTGTGTTAATTAACTACCTACGTGCCTACTCGAAGGGAAGAAAAACAACCAGGAGGGTTAAAAATTAACGCCACAATCAAAATGACTACAAATTAAACCATTAACCGGAGGTGTTTTCTTTTCCGGTAATTTGCTTATGTCTACACTGAAAAACTATCTAATAGATTAACAATATCAATTTTGTTTTTATAAAAAAACGGCATGTCCTTTTTTCCCCCTAGAAAAACTTTTCCTTCTCTCAATTTTCCAGCCTCAATAGCTTCTTTCGAGTGAGTTTGCGTTGGCCGGGCATATTCAACTGTTTACCCTTTCCAAAGGATCATAAGCCCTCGCTTCGGAGCAATTATTACAGGAATTCCGTCATTGCAGGGGCGTATATGGAAACGTCTTCGCTTCCAGTGGGCGGCAGCGCCATTTATTGTGAAAGAAAAGGGGTGGTCGAGAATCCTCTAATCGCCCTAATCGATGTCTGTACTGATCCTGTTTCCAACTGGGAAAAATGGTTTTCCTTCCGCTGGAAAAAGTGCTGGTTGAAAAGTAATGTGAATTTTCATTCAGAAAAGATGAAATGTCTCAAGGATTTGGAGGTGGTATTTCCTTTTACATTCGATAATGCGTGGGTATTGTTTTGACTGCCGATTTATTATTGTGATTTTTACGAGACGGCATATGAGCTCATCGATTGGTTTTGTGAAATGTCACTTTCGGGAAAGTTCAAGGGAGATATGTTAAGGTCGTTTTAGAGGAAAGACTTTCATTGTCGATATTCTGACTTGTTATTTTAACGAGTGATTTGGATTTCTGAGTATGATGTTACACGTCTCGCCTTCTCAGAGATGTGCGTAAAGACGGAGGGGGACAGGGTCGGCTACCAATAGGACATCAATGTCTAGAAGGGTGGAAAGAAATAGTTATCAGCATCATGTGGTTTCAAAAAAAAAGTTTTCTGAAAAGTGTACTTTCTATCTTTGCCGAATGATTAAATTAGTGAAAATGATATGGTGATCCTAGCGTTTGTCTCTCATCCTGTAGGTCTAGGGTTTGAATACGAGTTTGATGGGTGTTGGTGATTGTCCTTATGAAGAGAAACGGCGGCTTACCCATTGGTTGCACCTTCTCAGCCGCCAGTGGGGCAGCAGTAGCCCGGTTGGAAGATTAGCTGGTTTGCAACCTAAAGGTTGCGAGTTTGAAGTTCGATCGAATCAAAGACCGTCGTGTGCTTGGGGGCTGATGTACCTAAAATCTGTCGTAGTCTCAAAGTCCTTCGTTGGCGTGGTGTGGAAGTTTGGAGTGTGGGATTCCAGCTCAGATGTTGACCTCGTCATGTGACCGTGGTTCAAAATTACGAGGTTTTGTCCTAGGATCTTTTCCTTCACGAGTAGTCCCGTCAAAAGCTCGTTGTGTTGCTGTAGTGACACGTTAATTAAATAGCCTACCTACCGCGGCCGCCTGTTCGCTCCTTGTAGTGAAGACTTCAGTGGTCGGGCATTGTAAAAATATTTTGTGTGGATTCATTTCACCATTTTCATAAAAGCTCTAAGTTAATGTGGTAAGGTAGAGATGAAAGATAAAGCATCCAGATTAGACAACAGGGCTATCTAGATAAGATACCACAGCAAGCATGAGGCCCTGGTAGCCCTGTTAGTAGAGTGCAACCGGAGTGTTGCATGTTCCAAACTCGATCCAACCAAAGACCGTAATATACGGGGAGGCTGGTGCACGTTAAAAATCATGGACTTGAATGGCCTCACGTTGGCGTGTTGTGGAAATTTAGAGAGTGGGATGCCAGCTCTGGAGTAGACTTAGTCATCTGACCTTGCCTCCAAATAACGATGTGTTGTCCTAGGATCTTTCCCATCGGGACTGATCTTGTATCGCCGCCAATAGTCCGTGCTTCAGTGCGACGTTAATTCAACTACCTTCCAGATTTTGCATTGCGTTCGTATTTTCGATTTATTTTCTCACATTTTCTTTTCTACTCTGATTTCTATCTTGCAAGATTTCTCATTGATTCCTGGAATTGAACTGAAGAATATCGTTAGAGTGGCAAGCTAAGAAATAAGACCACAGCTTCTGAGAACGATATATTGCCGTTTACGATATTTTTTTCTTTATTTCTCTTTTGTTCACCTCGTTTAATTTTTGATTTTACAATTTGTAATAACTCACTTGAAGTAATTAATTAAAATGCCGTCATTTAAATTTTTTATGTAATTTCAAATACAATCTTATAATACAAAGTAGCCGCTGAGATTTACATTTAGATAAAGGAATCGTGGATTGAAAAAGGTTGAATTATATACTTTTTAACAAGTTTTGACATTATCAGCAGTTTTTAGTGAGAATTTCTCCCTGTGTTTGTATGTGCAACTTCAAATAATACAATACATGAAACACGCCAGTGAAATCGTTTCTGGGTAGGTAGGTGAATCAGCGCTGCACTGGAGCAACACGACGAGCTATTGGATACGGACCGTTTTCAATCCCGAAGGGAAAGATCGAGGACAACTCCTCGTAACTTTGAACAGCGGTCAGATGACGAGATCAACACCTGAGCTTGCACCCAATTCTCCAAACTTCCACAACCACGCCAATGTGAGGACATTTGAGATCACAGTAGATTTAACGTGTACAAGCCCCCACGAACACGAGGGATTTGGTTGGATAGAGTTCGAACTCGCAACCCTACCCAATCCTCTATACTTCCAACGGGACTTCCGGTGTCTTAATCAGTTGTGGGAAATGAAAATTTTAGTCAAATTGACATCGCCAAACGTCTGGACAGCGACAATTATGGCCTGTATTTGAAGTATTTAATTGATGAAAAGGTATTAAGCTTAATATTAAGATAAATTGACTTTGTGCCCGAATTAGAAAATATATTATATTTTGGAAACAGAAGCAAGTGAATGATTACTTTAAGAGGATTTGAATGCAAAAGCACACTTTCTTCATGCCTAAGTATTTGCAATATATATATCAAGTCTGATTTTAAACTGTTGTTTAGATTGTTTCTGTGTATATAAGTTTTTTGCAATACAATTTACTTCACTATTAACATTTCGCTTATCCGTGTGAATGAATTTTCCTCGTCACTTACTACCAACTACTGTGGACATGGCTTATCAGTTGGATAGGTATGGTATGTGCTTTTTAATTAACGTCGCACTGGAGCAACACAACGGGCTATTGGCGACGGTCCGGGATCGAACCCCGAAGGGAAAGATTCGAGTACAACACCATGTAATTTCGAACAACGGTCAGATGACGAGGTCAACACCTGAGCTGGCACCCCACTCTCCAAACTTCCACACCACGCCAATGTGAGGACATTTGAGGCCACGACAGATTTAAAGTGCACTAGCCCCCTTTGTATACGATGGTCTTTGGTTGGATTCTAACTCGCAACCCTCCTATTGCTAATCAGTTACTCTTCCAACCATGCTACCGCGGCCCACTTATGAGTTGGGAAAAACTCTCTTCTACTAAATACAATTTTCTCCCATAAGCATTATAACGTACTTTATCGAGTGTTGCGCTAAAACTAACGACACAGCCAAAGTACAATTAAAATAACTGCGATGTTCTCTGGTCAGACACTGATGAATGCTGACCAGGAGGAACCATTGGATCCTCTTCCCTTTGAAAAGAAGGGGATCGTGGGAGAGCCCTCCGGGAATTAGATAGGGAAGAAGAATTCGGTGAAGAAAGAAGAATGAAAAGAAAATGGAAACTCGAGCGTTGAATCCCAACGAGAAAGGACGTATTGAGGGTCCTTTAATGTCAAGTTTCATAAGACTTGGAATGAGGGTAAGAAAAAAATTATTTAGAAAATCATAAAATCAAATTTATTTGATTTAAATCAGATTTCTTTTATTTAAATCGGATTTTTATTATTTTAATTAATCCCTTACCCGTACACGTTTAAACTTGTTGGACATCAGATACACAAATCGCAGTGTAGTTTCTAGATAGTTGTGATTTATGTTAAACATTAATTTCATGATGAAGAATAATGTATTATGAAATATAGCAGGGTAAATTATTGGAAGAAACGTGTTAAAAAAATAGGAATTAGCAGTTAATCACATGGTAAAATAGAACAGCGCAACAATGCCATGGATAAGTAATGTTTTCTCATGTGGTTCTCGAGTGGTTTAGATTAGTTTGATTTTAACCCATAACCGGTGGCATGAAATTTTTTGGCTGGTTCCCACTAACATCATATTATAAATGTCTGTATAAAATTAATCAAACATCAGAAAAATTCAGATTTTTTTGCATTATATGTGAATAAAATTTATAGAACTTTAGTGTGAAGATTTTATTTTCACAAACACGATCGAATCAATGTCGTACTTATTAGTTGAATTGCAGCTGCTTCGTTGCATTCATTCTAGCATATGTCTGAATTAATGAACTGTTTTATTCGCTCATGAGCACAGCCTTTTCAAAAAGGGGTCATGTCATTTGAAGCAAACAAGAAAATAGACGTTCTTGGTGCAAAATAGCGTTCCTAAGATACCATAACTGAAATCAGACTACAGCAGACTGAGTAATAACTGCGTTAAATGCTGTTTCGTCCATTTCAGCAGATGTCAGCATCAGTAAGCTTTCCAATGACCGCCGGTCGTAAATCTCGATTTATCTATCTGGAAATCCCGTTGTGGTTCAAAATTACGTGGTGTTGTTCTCGGATCTTTCCCTTCGGGTTTGATACCGGACCGTCGCCAATAGCCCGTTGTGTTGCTCCAGTGTGACGTTAATTAAATGCCTACCTACCTAGCTATTGCACGGGTCTGCTAATTTTCATTATTTATGCCATGGTTTTTCGGAAGAGGGAGTGCAACCACAGGCGTGAATCATAAGTAGACTGAGCATTGCTATTTTGCGGAGCTTCAAAAAAGTGTGAGTAACATGTCGACTAGTAGTCAAGTGTGATTGCCTTGTGAAAAATTGATTAGGTTGACTGATTTGGCATCTTATCGCCTCATTTGGCGATATACCATCTTATGACATGGTAGGTGTGTGAATGCGAAATTTTTAGAGTGGCAACAAAAATGGTGAAATCGCCAGTCTACTACTATATCGCGCGGAACAATCAGATGAAGCAATGGATGGGAGTCTTCTCACGTCCTGTGGCCCAATCGGGTGATGAATGTTAGGTTTCACCCGGTAGACGAAAGCAGTCTAAGGGTCACGTTACTACTAGTTTTGGTCACATGGTCCTGGGCATATAAAAAGGTTACCATTGCTCTCTCTACTTTTATATTTCCTCTAGGTGAGCAATGATAAAGATATCGGGATGGAGAAATATATTCGGAACCCTAGGACTTGGCACCCCATATCACAGAGATGCATAGACTTGTTAAGACCAGGGCCACATGATTCACTGTGATCTGTGGGAGGGCCGCCCAAAAAACCATGAATGTTATCAATCATATTACTTATTTTATTTATATTCATTGATATTTATTATTCATAGTTTATATTGTTACAACAAAATAAAGATAAAAAGTAAACAAAGAATTTAATTTGATGCGTTAAATTGCATTGATTTAACAATTGTTTTAATATTTGGTTCGATTTTTGTAGTTGTCTAGCGCCAAAAGTTATTCTAAATTTTCACTATTCAAGCTTTTCCAATTTTTCGCCTAAGTAATATTCATGACTGAAAAAGTTTGTTCACAGATATATGGACGGGTTAAAGTTACTGTGGTGTAAGTCACTTTTCAAAGAAAAGACTGACACAGAAACCAGATCTAGATAAGTCAATCTGTTAACAGAAAACGTGGAGTAAGTCAGAGCTTCATTCAGTTGTCAACAGATGGCAGTGTAAGTTATAACGGTAAAGGAAACACTTGTTTTGTTTATCCGTAAAGTGGTGTAAGTCAGACTTAAACCACTGTGTTTGTAAACGCTGCCAGAGTGCCATCTGACTCCGCACCTCTGCGTAGGATTTCTATACAAAACAATGGATTCTGAAGAAATAATTCAAGATCAATTAGACGCAGGGGAAAAATGTTGGTTCAGTTTCTGAAGATGTCTATAGCCGAACCTTTAATAATGAGTTCAACTTGCATTTCCAGTCTACTGAAAGATACCTGTAGTAAATGTGATGCCTATGTTATAAAATTAAAGCCCGTGAAAATGAGGAGGTAATTCGACAACTAAACATGGAAAAAGAACTCCATCTTAGAAAAGCAGAAAAAGTGCGACAAGGGAGAAATGAGGATGCAATGAAGGCGCATGAAGACGAATCTGTCTATGCAGTGACATTTGATCTAGGAAAAGCTCTTTCTTTCCCAGTATTGACTACATCTGTTGCATACTACAAGCGGAACATGTACACTTACAATTTGGGATGTCATGAACTTGGAACAGGTGCTGGGTTTATGTACTGCTGGGATGAAGACCATTGTTTCTCGCGGGTTACAAGATGTTGGTTCCTGCATTATCAAACGTCTTGAATCAAGAGCTACATCACCAAAGCACATTATCATGTACAGTGATGAGTGTACAGGTCAAAATCGCAACCTGAAGTTATCATTGTACTTAACGAAATTCATACAGAGCAATAACAACTGTGCGGAAATCATTGATCATAAGTTTATGGTAAGCGGCCGCTCTTACCTTCCAAACGACACAGATTTTCGATGGATTGAATTATATGCAAAGAATAGACTGATTTATACTCCTGATGACTGGTACAGTATTATTCTGAAATGCAGTAGAAAAAATAAATTCATGTTGACCAAAATGGGACGTGACGACTTCAAATCTGTTGCTAACTTGGAACACTGTATCACACGTAGAAGGAAAGACGAGAACAGCAGCCCCTTTAACTGGTTGAAGATCCAATGGATTAGGACTTTGAAAGATCGTCCTTACACTCTTCTGTATAAAGAAACATTGAATGATGACATGCCATTTTCTGCGCTTAATCTACGACCAGCAAGGACTGGTAGACCAACAACTCTAGCAAACGTTCATCAAGATGTGCTGTATCCACGAGGAAGACAGGTTACAGAAGCGAAGAAGGGCATGATGGACCTTCTGGTGCTCATTCCACCAGTGAAACAGGATTTTTTCCTTCCCATTCGAACTACTCTTAAATGTAAGGAGACACCACCTGACGATCTTGGTCCACTGGAAATTGTGGAAGCTATGGATCCAGAGTCAGCAATAATGAATGAATATTTATTCAGTCTTTGATTTTTGTCCATTTGTAATAACAATTACTGTCTTATTTTTGAGAATAAAATCTTTTTGAAGTTCACTTTATATTCATTTTGTTGACACACTGGTGTATGTCATTGACTTAAGTCTACACAGTGGTGTAAGTCATTGGCTTTGTTAATAAACAGTGGTGTAAGTCATTTTCGTCATCAGTAAAATTGTAACCATTGTACAAATTCAATTCAATTCGAGCCTCTGTTAAATTTTGATTCAGGTGACACCCCTAAAATGATAACATTACAACATTTTTGTCCCCGAATTTATTACAGTACCTTTTGCGTTATGTTAATTTCTAGAAAACAAATAAAATGTGACTTACACCACTGTAACTTTAATCAATTCATATGCTGACCAAAGAGGCTTTTGCGCATTTTAATGCATTATCTAGCAACGAAGTTTTAACCTAAATTACCGTTCGCGTGTGACTTGTTATAGTTAAAATAACACATGGTGAGGCGGGCCGGCCTAAAGCCAACGGGATGTGCATCCCTGCCTCATCAGAACCATATATTTGCGAAAAAGTATGCGCAACACTTTCACGGGTGTTATTTTCTTAACAAACGAAAGAACAGTGAATAGTTCATACTTTAAAAAAATCCAGCGGATTGACAGATGTAAACTCGTCTCTTGTGATGACGTCATCAAGGGTTCCGCTAACAAGCGAAAGTTGTTCGCGCTGCAGGATTCAAATCCAACAGAGAATTAACGAAGAGTCATTTATATGCAAATTCGGGCATCAAAGGCCGGGCTAGGAGCAGAGGAGTGTGAACAAACGCTGGGAATCTTCGTTCCTGGGAATGTCGAGTGAAATCATCGCACTTTGTTTATTCAACCTCGAAGCAGGGCTTAAACTGCGAGATAGGATGAGCTAACTAAGTGTCATTTGATTCATGAGGTGATAATGACCAAGTTCTCCCCGAGTCTTTTCTTCGAGTTCTAGAGAATGTTAATAAGATGCTCAAAGACAGTCCGCCCCTCTATAATTTTCTACTGAATCATTTCCAGTCATTTTAACAAACTCGAGAAAAATTTCCATATTGTATGGATTTAAATTACATATAAATATATGCATTGGAGCTCGATCTTAAAGCTCAATTTAATTATTTTGCGGGAATCATATATGCATAATTTCATGCATTGCTCAAACTTTACATCAGGGATGTACAGACCGCGGCCCGTGGGCTTCATGCGGCCCTCCGCAGAATTCCTGGCAGCCCACCCCTCATCATGAGTTATTTTAACTTTAACATATCACACGATAGATAATTTAGGTTAAAACTACATTGCTATGTAATGCATTAAAATGCGCAAGCTTCTTTGGATCGACCATCTATCTGTGAAGAAACTTTTTCAATCATGAATATTAACCAAGCGGAAAAGTGGAACCGCTTAACTGACGGAAATTTGAAATCAGTTTTGCGCTTGGCTTCTAAAAAAGTTGAACCGAATTGTTAAATCAATGCAATATCACGCATCAAATTAAATTCTTTATTTACTTTTTATTGTTTCTTTTTTGTAACAATATAAGCGCTTTGTTTACGTTCCCTGATTTATAAAATAGACACGTTTGAAGCCACGTGACTCGACTGGTGACTCGTCGGAACCGGACTTGTTTATATATTAAAATGCGCGAGTCGATATATATCTAAACATGCTTTTCAGTCATGAATATTAACGAAGCAAAAAGTTCGACCCGCTTGACTAATGAAAATTTAAAATCAATTTTGCGCTTGGCTACTACAAAAATCAAAGCAATCGTTAAATTTATTGAATGTAACGCATCATATTAAATTCTTTATTTACTTTTATTATCGCTTTTTTAAACAATATAAAGTATAAATGATAAATATCAATAACATAAATAATGTATGATATATTACTTTCATAGTTTTATGCGCTACCTTCCCATAAGTCGCAGTGAATCTATCTAGCCTTTAGTCTTAATAAGTCTGCCCATTCCTGCTTTACATCGTCTGCATACTCTTTTATGTTCCGAATCATGAACTTGTATTTAATATGCACATCTATAGTCATTATGACGTTCTTTCATGTATCCTGAAAATTATGTAAATCTGTTATGAATAAAATATCAGAGATATATTTTACCAAACGATATTTATTCAAATCCAAAAATTCTGTTTTATATATTTTATCAGACAAAAACTATTTATTAAAAAGTACAAATTTGATGTTTGGTAAACTATTTTTATTAAAATTTTAATTTCTGAGAGGCAGTATCTGTCAACCTAAATATAGATGGCAGTAGTGTTTCTACGGTGATATGTGTTTCTTGTGCATATTCAGAATGTGACGTCACATGGTTTGTTTCTCGTATACGATTTCAGCACTTCGCTATTAAAAATTCTGTAGAATCTCGAATTGACATACAGTAGACAAATAAAGTTTCCGTGTGGAAACGGAAACGGCTATAAATTATTATAATTTCTGAAGAAATCTCACCAAAGATTCTGAAACTGCACAAGAAACTTATTTCATACTAGAGAATGTGTTCGCAACAAAAGTTCCTTAATTTTCACAAAAAAAAATGATTAATTAAAACTTTGAGAAAAACATACAAAATGAAAGGCAAAAAAGTTTCTGTGCGCACTATGCAAATTGATTAGAACGTACTGTCCCGCATTTAATTATCATAACTATTGAATAGAAAAGAACTTCAGTATTGAGTAAGTAATCACTTCAAACGATTTTATACCAGTGGATCGCCTAAAATAGGAATTCCGAAATCTATTCGCGTGTTGGTGAAAAAGTTGTGAAATGACGGTTTATCAATGAGGAATATATTGGAAAAATCGTAAACAAATCTAAAACTACGGTAAAAATCACTAAAAGATATAATTAGATAGAAACTGAGAAATAGGAACCGATCCGGAAGACCTCAGAAATTGAGTCATATACACCAGGAATATTCTGCGAAAAATTCGCGATAATACACGAATTAGGCACCACAACTTGCATCCCTGTTGAAAACTGATTATAATCTTGAAATATAACCTCAGACTGTAAGAAAAGTAATAAAAAAAAGATGGCTACAATGGGCATGTTGCACGTAAGAAGACACTCATTTGCAAACTTAACAAAAGAGAGCATCATGACTTTGCAAAAAAGTATGTAAGTAAGCCCTTAGCTTTCTGGGTCTGTTCTTTTCAGGGATGAATCGAAATTTTGTCTCTATGGTTGAGATGTATTAGTTATGGAATGGAGAAAACCAAAATATCAAATGCAAACAAAAAAACTTATGTAGAACTCTAAAACACGGATGAGGAAACGTAAAGGTATGGGGTTGCATGAGTTCTGGTGTGTATCATTTTTATTTTGTTGAAGATAACATGGATAACTATGTGTACCTAAACATTTTGAAACAAAATGACCTTGCTAGTGCCATGAAATTGTCTCTTGGAAGACCATGTATCTTCCAACAAGACAACGATTTAAAATACACTGCAACGTTCTGTAAAAAATGATGCCTTTACCATATGTCGCAGGCAACTTCACACACCACCAATCTCCATATTTAAACCCCATGGAGCACTTATGGGAAGAAATCGGTCGTGAACTGTGAAAAATTATGATATCAGCAGCAAAGAAATCTGAAAAGTGCCATTCTGGACGTCTGGAACAAAATTACTCCAGAAACAACAAAAAACTTGGGGAGTCATGCCTAAACATCTGAGAGGTTATTAAAGGTTCAACTTACATTAAATGATGAAACAGAGGAATAACATTTAACGAAATATTTTTCACCGTACAGACTTTTTTGCTTTATATTTGCCACATTTTTGTGTTATTGTGAATTATGCGTTAAATTAAATTAATATTTTTTGTTTAAATGCAATAGAAACCGTCTGTGCAATTAGCTCATCTGTTTTTCCATTTTTATTTCTTCAATATTTATGTTCTGCAAATAATATCGCAATTTATTTCAAATATTAAGGGCGTACGGAAACTTTTTTTAGTCACTGTATGATAGTTGATTGGTCAATTCCAATTAGATTACACGCCAAACGTTGCTAAAACGTCGATAAACTACATTTTTTAAGGTAACCCTGATGTGCAAAAGCGAGTGTATTTGGACAACAAATATAAAATCTTCGCAGACCGTCTGATTTGTTTGTTAAGACTGAAAATCCCTCCCTAGCACCACAATTAAATTTATCTATTTACTATGGAAATAGTTATTTACTATGGTAACAAAAAGGATATTAAAAAGTAATCAATAGATGTTCCACAAAAATGTCGCTACAAAAGAATTCTTGGAATTTGTTAAAGGAAATTAATAATGTTGGAATAAAAATTAACTTTTATCACCCTTTTCTGTTCTATTGACAAAAATAATATATTCACGCAAGGACTTACAAACTACATATAGATTTTAATTTACTATTATAAGAATAACTTCCACGAATCTAAAGTCAATGCAAATTAACCCTATGAGGCTCGATGAGATGTGAAATGGTTAAGGCTAGGTATATAAATATTCTATATGTACTCATGTTCAAAATTATCTTTACATGCATAAAATCACGGATTTCTCAGAAACTGTGAACTATAATTTTATGAATTTGAGTGAAATGATACATAACATCATAACACATAAATACAAAGGAAACAATTTAAGAGCAATGCATATGATATAAAACTGTAGCACGAAACAATAAAAATGGCAAAATTATGTGGACAAGGAGAGTTGAGAAAAAAATTAAGGCTTATGAATTTAATATCGAATGTGATCTCCCCTGACGTGTACACACATATCACAACGTGTTTTAATGCAGGCAATAAATTTTGTTAATCACAGTTTGGGGAATTAAGTTCCACTCCTCCAGCAATGCGGTCTTCAGGGCATTTATATCTCTAGGAGGAGGATGTCTCCGAGCAACTGCTTTTCCAAGGTAGTCCGATAAGTTATCTATCGGGTTCCGATCAGGAGATTTTGCTGGCCTCGGTATTCGCTCAATGGCTTCACTTTCAAGGAATTCGTCAATGAGGTTTGCTCGATGTGGATGAGCATTATCGTCCATAAATAAAAAGTCAGATCCATATGCACCTGCGAAAAGTCTTACATAAGGTTCTAAGACCTCATCCCGATATCTATGGCCGGTCACAGATCCGCTGTAGGGGAATACATCCATCGATCATTATTCCTCCCCATACCATCACACCTGCACTACCGAAACGGTCACGTTCCATAACGTTCGAAGGAAGATTTCGCGTTCCTGACTCCCTCCACATGTAAACATGTTTAGAATCAGATGTTAAACTAAACCTCGACTCATCAGTAAAGAGAACATGGGTCCATTGGTGTTCACCCCAGTTCTGATGTTATTTGCACCAATTAAAGCGATCCCTCTTTTGTTGTGAAGACAGTGAAACACATACCCTTGGCTTTCTGGCATAAAGGCTTTTTTCATTAAGCCTTCTGTATACAGTTTGCCGTGATGCAACAGTTCCAGTGGCGGCTGCAACCTCTGAACTTAACTGCCGAGCAGTAGACTTCCTGTTACGACGGGCAGTTATTGCCAGATATCGATCTTGAGAAGCAGTTGTTATTCGTTTACGACCTCGTCCAGGCCTCCTTACAACAGTTCCAGAGTTCTGAAATTGTTTCCATAGCGTAGAGACTGTCTGTCTTGAAATATTCACACATCTCGCTGCTTCCATGATTGTCTGCCTTGCTTCTAAACGGCCGATAATTCGCCACTTCACAGATTCTTTCAAATGATACTTCGGAGCCGTAACAAACCGTTTCGAGTCCTTACACACTGAAATCAAACGATGTATTCCAGAAATTCACTCAGATATTCACTTTGCGCAAAGCGCTTGATTCACCGTCTGATGACGTAACGCCTTGATTAGCAAATCAGAAGCCGTTTGATCACTTTTGATTGGATAATGCTAATTAGGCTTGTCTTTCACACATTCCCTGCAAAAATGGATTACATCGATTTGACATTTCATGGAATATCATTATTTTTGGGTATGTAAAGATAAATTTGGACATGAGTGTATATTAAGGCTGCAAGTATATAAATATTCTGGGTATATTAAGGCTGCAAGTATATAAATATTCTATGTATTTTAATGTTGCAAGTGTATAAATATCAGACTAAGTATATTCCCATTTGATTGTTCTGATGCCTAGGATTGTTCTAGATAGGCGGTGAGACATAGGGGGTCCACTACCGCTTAAAAGTAAAGGAATTGCATTTCTGTTACGAGCTAAATACATTCATATAAGGGGATAGAACTTCATAGATGAAGTTTTCTTAAATTTTAGAAAGTGTCAAAATCGAATCAAGGAGTTAATGAGTACTTTTATAAGCTGATTTTCAATCTAAGAGTTACTAAAAATAGGCTTTCAATGTCCTTTTGTGTTAAGTACACTGAAAATGTTTCAGAACGAATTAGTGCAGGAACTTGAACCCCAAGAGTTTAAGAAAATGGGATTAGACGTTTCCGTAAGATTAAATATCAGAATGGCGGTGTTACGTTTTGAGAGTGAAATATAAATTTTGTTTATCAATAGGTGCATTCTCCTTTTTGAAAAATTGATTATTTGCAAGAAAAGGATTCCGTAGTCGGAAAATTTTAGAATTTAGGTCTTGGGTTATGTTAATATAGCGTTGTCTCAACGAGGTATCTTGTCATTATCAAAACTGAACAGGACTTGATGGATAAGGTACCTCGTAATTAGAAAAAAAGGGACCAGATCTTGATCTCGTCATCATCAAAAAAACTTTCAACGTCTTGATAGAGATATCTCGTCATTAAGATGGTCAGACGAGATATCTCTTCTCATTGATTTTTATTTAAATCTGGTTTCTTATACCTTTTCATTGCTCGAACTCTCTAAATTCAACCCCTACATTTTTCTCACACTTATTTGAAAACGTTACAATAAGTCAGGGATTCTCAACCTTCGCGAGACAGCTATCCGGTAAATTCTTTGTTTATATAACGAGGCCCCGGTTCTAACAGGTTTACTCGTAAATACATTAAACTAATAGTATTAATGAATGACTTAATCATAAAGAGGGTACTCTTTCATTATAGCCATACCACTAATTTCAGTCATGACTTCCATCGATTTTAACGTTAGGACGAGATAACAGAGAATTGGCACATGCCTCTCTCATATAATTATTCTAATCTACCGTTGTGTTGTGATTCATTTGAAACTGTAATTCACAGAATTCAATAGACGTTAACTCTTGACAATATAAATGAATGAATCGTACGGCAGTAACGAAAGGAATGCGTGATTCAGTAAACCACGTTGTTCTTCGGACACCTTTTTCTTCCCGGCATGAACGAAGGCTACATAACCATTTCGTCTTCGAGTCACATTTTAATTTCATTAGGTAGTTATTCGAACAATCTTTATTTGTGAAGAATATTTCTTTCTTGAAGAAATAATATTGCCACTTGTAGTTATTGCCATCTTGGCAATCCCAAATCATGAAATTCATTGCACTAACAAAGGAATACGCTAAAATGGGCCGAAAAGCAAAATGTTGGTATGGAAACAAATACCGGCAAGAAATAAGCAAAAATGAGCCAAATTGGTGCCGAAGTTTAATGGAATGGCTATAAGGAAAAGTACCATAAAGAGGATTACATTTTGCTAGTGGCATGTTGACAAATATACAGTGTCCTAAAAGATCCCGTACTGATAATTCGTAAATTTATTATACAAAAACAACAAACTTTAAAACAATTATTTTTATGCTAATGGTGAAAAGCACTTTTAACATAACGTAAGAAAAAAAATTTGAACTCACATTTATAATAAATGTTCAAAATGTCCCCCTCTTTCTAGAAGGCAAAGCTGAAGTCGTTTGCGCATACTTTTAGAAAAGGGTTTCAAGATGCTGGGAGTGACTTCTTGTATCCTTTGAGTAATGGCAATTTTCAGATCATCTATTGTTTAGGGATTATCTTCATAAACTTTGTTCTTTAAATATCCCCACAGAAAAAGTCAGGGATGCTCAGATCAGGGGAACGAGGTGAAGAAAGATTTCTTGAGATGAGTTGATCGACAAAAAAATCTTGAAGCATGCCCATGGTTTCATAACTTGTATGGCGGGTTGCACCGTCTTGTTGGAACCAAGAATCTCGGTCATTCACTTCTAATAATGCAACAAATTGTTGGATAAGTCCTCTGTATAAAGTGCCGTCAACAGTTGACTCGAAAAACAGAGGCCCAACAATCCTTTTGCGTGATACGTCACACCAAACGCCAATTTTTTGAGAATGTAAAGGTTTTTACATTTATGAATGGGGATTTGTCGTCGCCCAAATGCGGGAGTTTTGCGCGTTCACATAACCGCTTAAATGAAACCAGGCCTCATCGGAGAAAAATGTTTTGTCCAAAATGTCGATGTTGTTGCGAATAAATCTCCGGAACCATCGGCAATAATAAAGCCGCTTCTTATTGTCCGGTGACTTTAGCTCCTGTGACATTTTTACACGATAAACACGAAAATGCAAAGTTCTTAAAGCCTTATGTGTCAATCCACGTGATGTGCCCATTTGTTGCGACAAACGCCTCACGGATTGATGAGGAGACTGCAATATCCTTCGTTGAGTTTCTTGCACAGTCTGGTGTAACGACTTTCGGTCTTCCACTCTTGTGTTTGCCTTCCACCGAACCTGTCTCACGAAATCGCCGAACGAGTTGATATAGCGTATCTTTACTCGGTATTGCATCATCTGGATATTTATGTCGCCAAAATTCTTTACATATTTCATATGATTTACATTCAAAATAAGCCTCAAGCAGCGCGATTCTCTGAATGCGTGATAAACTTATTTTGCATTGAAGAACAAAATAACATTAAACTTTATTATCGCACAACTTGAACGAGAAGAAAACCAAACGATTAAAATTAAAGAATCCATAAAATTATAAGCACACGATAATTTTCAATAATTAAAGAAAACACGGGCAAATGATTTTTTTAAAGTTGGAGTACGGAAACTTTTAGGACACTCTGTACAATTAAATTAGATATCAATCATTAAACTTATGAAATCTTGTAGCGTATTGTAGTTTCCTCAGGACAACAACATTAAGTGCCGATTTTTAAGGACACAAACCTCATTCTGATCACACAAAAATCTATATTTGTTACGTTACATATACCTTCATTACGAGATTCTTTAACACCAGAATTAAAGAAAGTCCCTTGTCTCTTGTTCATATTAAAATTTAAATCGGCAGGCCTACTTTTTTATAAGAATCTCACTCAAGTTTCCAAACAAACACTTACATACTGCAATGGAAGAACCGAATATAGACTGCCTTGATCTTCAATTTCATTGGAAGAGTTTTCTTTATACTTCATCGCTGATTGGTCAGTAACATTTGCTTCAAGTGTTTTCAGGCGTTCAGGGCCTGAGCTTTCGATTCCATTTATTCCTTAGAATGCTTCTACTTTAAAATATTCATTTTAACTAACACCATCACACACTCCCGTGTCTAGTGTCATGAAACGGCATCAGTTTAAATAAGTGTGGTTGGAATGAATAGAGCATGACACCGAGGTGGCATGTCTATCCAGATGGTTAGTTCATATTTTATCTATACATTATTACATCTGTACATTGTTACATCTATACATTATTACATCTCTACATTGTTAAATCTGTACATCGTTACATCTATAAATTATTACATCTGTACATTGTTAAATCTGTACATCGTTACATGTGTACATTATTACATCTGTACATTGTTACATCTATACATTATTACATCTGTACATCGTTACATCTATATATTATTACATCTGTACATTATTACATCTGTACATTATAAAATCTGTACATTGTTACATCTGTACATTGTTACATCTATACATTATTACATCTCTACATTGTTACATCTGTACATCGTTACATCTATAAATTATTACATCTGTACATTGTTAAATCTGTACATCGTTGCATCTGTACATTATTACATCTGTGCATTGTTACATCTATACATTATTACATATGTACATCGTTACATGTATATATTATTACATCTGTACATTATTACATCTGTACATTGTTACATCTGTACATTATAAAATCTGTACATTGTTACATCTGTGCATCGTTACATCTATACATCGTTACATCTGTACGTTATTACATCTGTACATCTGTACATCGTTACATCTATACATCATGCAAAAAAAGTTAATCGCTTGGGATAATTAAGTCCTGATAAGTCACTATGAATCACACCATACCAATAATTTTGTCCCTCGACGACTCAGGACTTGTTACAAACAATGTTCCTGAGCCATACGATTTTAAGGTAGTCGGCAGTTGTACTCATGTGAGTGATATGGCAGACTGATGTAGTGAAGAGGTTCCGATTTCACCACATGAGCAATTTTCCGAATTGATTTCTTTAAACCTCGTTAGATAAGGTGGAAATGATTCTTAGAAAACTAAAACGGTAAATTCGCCTCTCGTGGTCCGGTTTAATTGATGTAAGGGCCCGGTACTAGGCCACGGCCCGGCGGTTGAGGAATACTATAATAAGTTGTTGAGTCTAGAGCTCTCTTTGTTCGATTACTAAATTACTTAAGTTGGGCCTTATATATTCTGTTATTCGACTTCATTCTCCTTACTCTTAACTAATCTGTCATTTTAGTATGAGTTTTTCAGTGTAGCTTAAAACAACCCGTTGTGTTGCTCCAATTAGACGTTATTTAACAGCCTACCTATCAGTGTACCATAAACCACCGGGAAAGAGTAAGAACTAATTTGATTTAGGTATCATTTGGGTGACACTTGGCGTTAATTTTTAATATAAGAGTGTTACAGATATGGTATTCGCGTAATATGCCATGTTATAACCATATACGTGAAACATAAGTAGACTGAGCATTGCCATTGAGAGGAGATTCAAAGAATGTGACCAACACGTCAACTAGTAGTCACATAACTGCTCTGTGAAAAACTGTGCTGTTTGGTATCTTATCGCTGTTTTTGGTGATAACATCTGATGGCAGGGTAGATGTCTGAATGCTCATTTCTATAGAGTGGCGATAAATATGGCGAAATCGCCTAAGTATTATTATGTCGAGCTGACCAATCAGATGATGAATCAACGGATGGACGTCTTCTCCCGTCCCGTGCACCAATCAGATGATGAATGTTCTTTCCCAACCGGCAGAAGGAAGTAATTCTAGGGTCACATTACTCCTAGTTTTCGTCGCATGGTCCAAGGCACATTAAAAGGTTACTATTGATCACACAACTTTTATATTTCCTCTATGGTTACACCACAAATCGCGAAATAGGTCACCGAAACACTAGCCCCCTCTGTAGCTTTACAGAAAAACTACTTCATATTTAAAACGTTTTTAATTAGTATTTAAAATGCCTTTATCTGCTCTCTAGATTGCAGCCAACTCAGAGCATTCTGTAAAAATACGGCACAATTGACGGTGTACTAGTTAAATTGATTTGTCGCTCTGCGGTCATTTTTATTTACCCGCGGGATCTGGGTTACTGTAGATTTCGAAACACTAAAAACATCTATGCCTGGCAGAAGAAAATGAAATGCAGAGGGCGCTAATGTTTAGGTAACCTCTTTCGCAATTTGTGGATTTATTTGGCATGTTACTCGAATGCATAATCAGCATGGTATTTCTGTCTAACTAGATATAGGTAGTGATAGTGTTTTAGCGGCATATCATGCTTTATGTACGTGTTCCTGTCGTGACGTCACTTTGTTTTTAGAATATGATTTCAGCACGTCGCCCCAATAAAGATTCCATAGAATAAATTCCAAACTGATATACAGAGGAAAATATCTGGTCAAATGCAAAGGGTGGTAGAGGGGCCCAATGTAAACATTTTTCGTCATAGAATGTGTGTCAGGAAATACCACGTTTAGGTGGTAGAGGGCGCTTTTTAGGTCAGTCGATGATATCGTTTCTGAGGCGTAAGGTGTTATTCCCCGCTCAGATTTTCAACGGCATGCATCTCTAGATGAATTCAGAGCTCGCAAGACATGCATTTAATGTATGGGGGTGCGAACGAAAACTTAAAACGCTTCTAAAATTAAAAAAAATATTTTTAATTTATTGAAATATTTATTTTGAGCCCCTCTAACACCCCTTACAATTTGGTCAGATATTTTCGAAACACCCTGTATATAATAATTGATTGGTCTATAACTAGATTAAACGCCTAACGTCGCAGAAAGGCGATAAACTACATTTTAAGGTAACCTCGATATGTATCATGCGAGACCATTTGGATGACAGAAAGTAAAATTTTCGTATTCCGTTTGTTTTGTTGCTTTTTGCACTGAAAATCCCTTTCATGAAATACGGATAGCAACTTCCTTGAGAACTGAACATAACAGCCCATTTTTAAAACACTTGCAATGAATGTTGTTTTAAATTTTGGCCAAAGCTATTTTCAAATCATTGCTATGAAAAAGAACGTTTGTTTCAAAGTGAAATGAACTCATTTAATGTTTCAAATATTTACTATCGTATCTCTATTTGCATCGTGAATTAGTATTTTCTCGTTTGCAGGGATAATTGATTAGCCCTTTCCTAATTTTCTCGTTTGCATGGATAATTGATTAGTCCTTTCATAGCTTTCGTTTATCTCCTTTCTATTCCTTCCTACAAAGAGAAGATTATACTTCAGCTACCCAAATGTTCTCGCATGGTACAGATCTGGTTTGTCTGGTTGTTTACTTGTTTTGAAAATCTGTTTCATGTTAAATACTTACCCCAGACATCGACAAATGACTTTTAAATTAGTTTGAAACCGGGAGTATTTTTCTTTCCTCCAGCAATTTGTTTATATTTACACTGAAAAAATATCTCATACAGGGAATTGGACCCACGAGCCTGAGAAACAAAGACCAGAGCGCTAAAACACTAGAGATCGGTGATTCCAGTTAAAAATATGTCATTTAACATAACATAACATCATTTAACATAACAGGCTAAATGTAAATGGCGGTCGTGATCCTGCGGCGGAACGTATTTCCTGTACGTATTCTGACTGTGACGTCACTTGCTTGTTTTCCTAACATAATTCTAACACTTCGTCAATGAAAATTCCAAAGAATGAATTCCGAACTGTAAGAGCTGGTTGATCAACATCAATTAGATTAAAGCCAAACGTCGTTAAAATGGCGCTAAGCTACATTTCAAGGTAACCCTGATTTGTATTATGGGACAGCAGAGGAAGCAAAATGTTAATTTTTCATCCGGTTTGTTTGCACTAAGAATCCCCATCATGGTACAAATTGACTCACGAAACGACCTTTAACCCTCCGAGTAGATTCGACGAGATATCTCGTCCATCAAGATCTGAACTATTTTGCTAATGGCGAGATATCTCGTTATAGAGGTATTGCTTTCTTTTTTTATGATGGCGAGATAAGGATACGTTCAGTTTTCTTCTGATGACGAGATATCGCATCCGTCAAGATCTTGTAAGTTTTCCTAATGAAGAGATACCTCGATGAGACAGCCAACAGGGATTAATTAAAGGGTGACAGGGCTAAATTCAATTAGCTCTTGATCAGTATTTTCTCTTCTTCGGTAGTTTGTGGATGTTTATACTGACAAAAACCTCATATATTCCAGTTCCGACGAGTCGCCAGTCAAGTCACGTGGTTTTGAACGTGTCTATTTTTTAAATTAGGGGATAGTTTGGAACGTAAACAGAGCTTATATTGTTACAAAAAAGATAATAAAAAAGTAAATAAAAAATTTAATTTGATGCGCGATATTGCATTGATTTAACAATTGCTTTAATATTTGGCTCAATTTTTGTAGCGGCCAAACTGATTTTAAATTTTCGTTATAAAAACGGTTCCAATTTTTCGCTATGTTAATATCCACGACTGAAAAAGTTTCTTAACAGATATAAAACTAGGTAGGTATTTTAATTAACGTCCAACTGGAGCAACACAACGGGCTAGTGGCGACGGTCCGGGATCAAATCCGAGGACAACACGTAATTTTGAACCACAGTCAGATGACGAGGTCACACCTGAGCTCCAAACTTCCACATCACGCCAACTTGAGACATTTGAGGCCACGACAGATAGATACAACGTGCACCAGCCCGCTTTCTACACGACGGTTTTTCGTTGGATTTGAACTAGCAAACCTCCGGTTGCTAATCCGTTGCTCTTCCAACCGGGCTACCGCGTCCCCGATCTTAAGAGGCTTGCGCATTTTAATGCATTGCATAGCAACGAAGTTTTAACTTAAATTATCCATCGCGTGATTTTTTAAAGTTAAAATAACACAAGTGAAACGGGGCCCCAGCAAATCAAAGGAGGGCCGCATGGGGCCCACGGGCCGTGTCCAACGGATAAACCGGTCTAATATCCCAGCATGTATCCCTAGTATACACGCTGGGACATCAGACCGGTGGTTCCAGTTAAAAATATGGCACTTAACGTAACTTAATGTAACCACTGCATATATTGAGAACTGGATAACATTGTTAATATGCTGGATAATATTCCCTTGGGTAAAATTGTGCATAAAAAGTCCTCGCGTATGTAACTTAAATGTAGCAACCAAATTGATCAGCCGCTCATTCTGCTACAACAGTCACATTATGTCTGCATCACGTCCCCCGGGACCCCAATGTGACGCCACTTCTAATCTGGTTTCCGCAATAACCAGGCACGGGGGCGATGCCACGAAATGAGCAATCTTTTGTTTTCCTTCCTTTATTAAGGGCGCGTGCACGAAAAGAAACTAAACCCCATCTGTCTGAGGCACGGAATCCAATTAGCCCCGAGATTCTCGGCAAGTTGTGGCGACCGCCTAACTTCGTTCTTAGATCCATATCTTTTTGTACGATGCTCTTATCTGTTTCCCAGCTACAGCCGCAGTTGGTATTGAAATAGTATCGAATTCTCGAGAGCTTTTTTTTCTAATGTGTGAGAGGGATTTTCAGCGTAATTAAACGAATCAGTATGTATGCGAAGATTTTACGTCTGCTGTCTAAATGCTCTCGCATCATAAATATCGGAGTCGCCTTAAAATGTAGTATATCACCGTTTGGCGATTAATCTAATTGGTGTTGTCCAATCATACATCAATTCGGTAGGTAAATTGTTGAATTTACGTCGCAGTAGGACCATTGCTGACGGTCCGGGATCAAAACCCAAGAGATCCGAGGACAATACCTGAGCTAGCCATCACCCTCTTCAAATATCTTAACACCACACTAAAGTGAGCCTCAATTTGGATGTCATTGTAAATTTTAATCCCGAAGTGCTAAAATCATTTTCGAAAAATGAGCAGTGGAGACGCGTTCAAAATGCGTAAAGGAAACACATCACCGCAGAAGTCTACCTACACCTGCATTAAGTTTGACAGAAAATGCTTCTAATCATATCGTTTAGGGTATTAGTTTTAGGGATACGGTATGAAACGAAAAGGACAAATGAATTGGTAGGTAGGCAAATGGATTAACGTAGCACTGTAACAACACAATGGGATATTGGTGACGGTTCGGGTCACTCCCGAAGGTAAATATGCGAGGACAACACCTCGAAATTTTGAACCGTGGTCAGATGACAAGGTCAAAAATTCGAGGTCACCATGGTTAGATGACGCCAAAGTGAGTACATTTGAGGCCACGAGAGATTTAATATGCACCAGCCCCAGCATATACATGGTCTTTGGTTTCTAATCCGTTGCTCTTCCAATCGGGCTACGCTCCCGCGGCCCCCAAATGAATTGGAACATATTTATTATTGATTGATTGTAAGCACATTGTTGAGACTTGTGTCATTGGTTGGTCGTTTTAAGATATCAGTTTGCTTCAAGGGGGTTGATTAGACTGAGATCTACGGCCTAAAGTGGATTCCCATCATACATGCATGACATGAATTCATATCCAGTACGAACAGATTATACCGTATTCATATAGAGAAGTGTTTCCACAATAATTTCCCGGATGCGCTAAAAAGGATACTAAAGGTAAGTACAGACCGGCCAACAAAATGTTGGCAGCACGTTGACGGATGTTGGCAACATATTTGTTGGGCACAGAAACTTGCATCTGGATACATGGTTTCAACAGTGTTGCGCGTCTAAACCAAAACCAGACTTGTGCGTCCAAACCAAACTCGGTTTTGAAGTAAAAATGGAACTAACGACTGCTGCTGCTGGTGCTAGTGCTACTGCCCATGCCCCAAAACGAAAAAGAAGATGGCGGCAGACAGTTTTTAAAAAGTGGGACAAGCTATGGCGACAACTTAATGTCTGATTTACTTTTGAACGACGGTAGCTCGTTCCGCAATTTCGTCAGACTAACAAAATCTGATTTCGAAGAACTTTGTTTGGTAGTCCCTAAAATCTCCAAAAAGAATACAAACTGCGGTGCCGTTATTTCACCATCAATAAGATTGGCGGTCGCTCTGCGATATGTAGTTACAGGTAATTCGAACTACATTCTAAAATTTTAAAAATAATAAAAATATGCACAAATAATAACGTACCTACTAGATGCAATAGAAGCCTGATGAAATCTCACTAGTGTGGTTCGACGCCACTTGTTGACAACACCGTCCAGACTAAGCGATGTTTTCCATTTGAAATGGAGAACACGGATACAAGCAACAGGCAATAAATTTCTTTGATGTCATGCCGCCCGATGTTGACGATCATCCATCAACTTGTTTCTAGTTGACGGGATACACGTTGACGACGTTTTGTTGGCCAGTCTGTACTTACCTTAAGATGCAGATATCTTAGTATTCTCCGTCTATTAACATAATTTGACAGTTGTTTTATACACCATTCCGTGGAATGGTTTCACGCAAAACATAATGCAGACGCTTAGCGATTCGACACATGTACAGCCTAATCTCAAAGCGGCAAGGCCGTTTCCGTTATGTCTGTTATCGTTTAACCCTCGAAGTGGTTTCGACGAGATATCTCGTTCATTAAGATCGGACCAATTTTGTTAATAACTGAATATATCGTTAATAACTGGATATAGCAAGATATTGGCGATTTTTTTTATGATGACATCATAAAAAAAACTCAGATTTGCTAATGGCGAGACAACCAAAAGCTCGTCGAGACAACCACAAAGAGGGTTTAGTATTAGGCCATATGAGATCGACCAGCAGACATTTGTTGATACTTATTCCAGATACTCCATATGCTAGGTGCATGTCAGCCATCTCAGCATCCGTGAATTTACACATGTAATGACGATAGCCTAAACTGGTGAACTGCACCACTGTCAATCAACAACCTCTAGAGCAGTGATTCCCAACCCTTTTATACTTGAGTACCACCTGAGAATTTTGTAGGGTCGTGGCGTACCACTGGTTAGGTTATAACTTTTTGAGGGGTCAAATAAGTTCTATACACATATGAATAACTTTACAAAATGTATTTAAATATAAATAAAACAAAATACAGAAAATATATCCATAAAACTAGAAAAAGCCATTTGTATGTAATTGTTATTAACAAATGGCAAGAACAGTTTCCCAACACTAAAATGTCTTTATCAGAAGGCTTAATGAGAAACTTGCTGTTACTTATGCTTATTTCTTATTAGAGCTTCTATGTCAGGTTCAATAGTGCTTATCTTTAATCTTAAGTCGTTTTCCACGCAGTCTATTCTGTACTTGTTTTTCACATACACTAGCTGTGAAAACCCCTGTTCACATAAATACGTTGTTACAAATGGAGTTAAAAATTTTAGTGCTTGACTAAAAAGAGCAGCGCGGGAAGTTGTAAGTTTTAACCTAGTACTTTTGGTTTCTATTATTATTGAATCCTTCTGCGTACCACCCCAAATGCTCTTGCGTACCACAAGTGGTACGCGTACGACCAAATGGGAACCACTGCTCTAGAGCATCCAAGGCCTGTGAGAGGATACTAATGTACATAAATGAATGAGAGCAACATTTTTATTTGCCTTAATTTTACAATCCTACAGTAGTTGTGCATTTGCAGTTTCAAAGTTCAGTAATGCATGCCCGATAGCGTCGATACATGGATTGGAATACAAATTGGCCAATTGCTTCTGGACGGTTAGTGTGAACATATGAATACGGTTTAATTTTTTTCCTTCTTCCTCTTTAGAGAGTAGTGAACTTTCAATATAAACTTTTGCAGGTATTATCCTATTGATATGAATTCCAAAAACTGTTTGTTTTCTTCTACAAAGCCTGTATATAAAGTTGAATTTAAAAATTTTAAGTAAGGAAGTTATTACGTAAAATGAGGTAAAAAATTTTGATAAATTATCAATAATGGATAGATCCCATAGACATTAATTTCCCATGTATTATCAAAATTTTAATCAAATTAACTCCGTTTGGTAAGTGTAGAGCTCAAATTGTGAAGCAAAAATAAATTATACTAAAACACCTAAAATTTTACAAAAAAAGTACAGGTTAAGCAACATTTTAAACTAAAATTTCGAAACTTGGAAGCATGCTATATTTTTCCTTTGCAAATAGACATATACAACAGATTTCAAAGATTATCCAAAAAAATTTAAAGAAAATAAATTAAAACCAGATGAACGGGGAACATTTTGAAATCAGAAGAATGTCAAAAAATCTCAATCGTAGGAAAACGCGTTTTTGTAGTAGACTTACTATACGTATCTACAAAATCTTTGATATTGTATATCCGTTAAAAATTATCTTAATTGAAAAATTCTTTCTGCTATCCAGACTTTGATAACAATTAATTTTTTTTAAATCCAAAACTAAAAAATCTATTTTTTTTCGATCGATTTTGGTGATTCTGAATGTCTACTGTCCTATTAAAGGCAAGCACATACTAGTCCGCATCGCATGGATGGCAAGCATAGCACATATCGGACACATTTAGCGTACTGTACTCACTGCCATTTGGAACATCGGCATTTCCGAACATCGGCAGCCTCCAGGTGGCGTCTCAGTTCACTGTGCAACTTTCTCATGCGAACATCGATTGTGATAACAAATTTTATTGCGCTGAAACGCTGTTATGGACAGTGAGGAAGAAGTAGTTGTCAGTTGCTTGATAAGCAGAAGAGGAACGAAAACGGAACTTGTGGGTACACATTATAAATAAGAAATCGGATTTTGGAGAGTACCATACGTTATTCCCTGATTTAGTTGCATCGACCTTCTAATGAAATAGACGGATCATCTACTTTATATTATTTCTTCTGGTCGCTCGGTTTGAAGATCTGTTACGTGGTTGTGGGGAAAAGCATGAATTCTAAACTGTTGATTGGTTCAAGTGATTATCCACCGGGATCAAAAACACTTGCCTGCGCTTCGATAGCCAATCGGCTAAATTGATTCGTAAGCCCACTTGATTTACCCTTCATATATCTTATTACAGTGACTCCACCATACTCTATCTCATTAGGTCGATGTTTAGTTGAATCGACCTTCTATAGAAATAGACGGATCACGTGAGTGGAGTCGCTGTCGTAAGATCTCTGAAGGGCAAATCACAAATCGACCTAGCCGATTGGCTATGGAAGCCTCCGTCTAAGTTCCGTCCATTTTAAGTTCGATGTTTAGTTGACGATGACGTTAAAGTTTTTTCAAAGTCTTTCGTGTGACCCACGTTAAGTTTACAGCATTTCTGCACATCCTGAGACCATAGAGAGAATACATCATTCAGCGAGTCAGTAGGATCTCAAGAAAGACTCGCACTGGGGAAAAGGTACGGATGAGTCCTCAGCAATATAAGGACGGAACAGATTTTATTCTCCCTCCGGAATCTTCGTTGGGATTGCCGACGTACGATGTTGATGGGTGAATTGCCTCATTGAAAACAATGTAAATAATTCTAAAATCCGAACCGTACCATCCCACGCCATGCGAATTAGTGTGCGCTTACATTTAAAGCGTGTACTGGAAGTTTTGCAACACCGGGTACAACGCAGTTTTTCCTTAAGTGTAAAAAAGAAACGATTGGTTCTCCAAAAATTATTTTGCATATTCTTACCTTTGGCATGATGACAACGGCATGAGTGCAAAATAGAGAAAAGTAGGAAAAAGCCCAACACTCAACTAATCTGATACAAGTTAGGTTGAGTCCCCCCCCCACATTGGTTTAATTATATTGTATTATATTAACATATATTAACAATCATTCACGAGTCACTTATAATATATCTAGCATCATAATTCATTTTTCATCGCATGATAAAGGCAAACATTTGTTTCTCAAGAGCTTTGCCTAGAACACGGTATTTAATCATCAGCTGATAATTAAATGCAGTGAGTAAATAATAAAATAATTAGTATCAGTTGAGGTATGCATCGTCGTGGATAAATTATTTTGAAAAGTGATTTGGTATCGCAAAGTTTCCTATCTAATCTGAGTTTTATGTTTCTCTGTACAATATTCTATTCATAAACTCCTAATTGAAGTAATATATTCTTGTAATTAGTTGTGTCGGAAACAACGACGTATCTTTTGTTCGATGCAAAAATTATCTACGCCCCAAGTTTACATAGATATTACGAAAGAAGTGAAGATAAAAACTGAGCAAATAAAAAGTAGAAATAGTTCTCTAAACGTTGATAAAAGAACAAAACGATAAAAGGGTAAAAGATAAAGCAAGTAAGAAACAGCGTATAAATAACAGCGTGAAAAAACAATACCATAAAATAGAAAATAATATTAGTGGAAGATTCGCTAACAACGATGAAAATGAAGATGATTACAAAAACTACAAAACAGAAGCACAATTAAACAAATATAAGAAAGCAAATGTAAAATTAGTCTTACATACGTTAATAAAAGCAAAAGTATGTTATACATATACAAGCTGTTTTCATTAGCTTGTGATGTCATCTGCTCTTGGCTTTTTATATATCCTTCTCTATAATTTTTTGTATATCCTTCAAAACTTTTTTGTGATATAGAATAAAGAATTTTCAGCGATTCCAATTAATTTCCACTAAATTAATTGAGCTGTAAAGAAGAATGAAATATGGCATAAATGATTACAGCAAAAGTCGTTACAAAAACATAAATAAGTGAAAATTTCAGAAATAAACATTTATTATAAAAGGTGTATCAAGGAATGACAAAATATTGAGGTTTTTTCAGTGAAAACAATTTATCGGAAGAAAAGTACTTCCGATTTGGAACTAATTTGATTTATCGCCTTTTTTGCGCTGTTTGGCGTTACATTTTTAATAAAAGTTACATTCTGAAATTGTATACTAGTGACATGCCTACGTAAATCACAAGTTAGGGTACAGGTTATACCAAAACTCAAGAGACCTCTGTATTTAGCTTTACACAAAAAAAGATGTAGGAATATAAATGTCTTTAATTTTCCTTTATTCAACTTTCCAAATATAATTAAACTAGCTGTAAAGCCCGATGAAATAGGAATACAACGGGCTCTAGAAATCACTTACTGTTGTTCAAGTGCTTAATTTTATTTTCTCTGGAGTAATCGTAAATGAGAAGGCGCAGTGAAACCTTCTCATTGATATATTAGTCCAATAAGTCAGTTAATAAATCTCAACTCAAAATACTTTTCAGTCTCAGTAATAACCTTATAAAAATTCTAATACAAAGCTGAATAACTCAATTAAATTCACAGCTCAAAACCATTTTTCAATTAATAATTCTAAATGGAACTAAAAAATTAAACATATTACTGGCGTTGCCAAATGTAGAAAATTACATATTTATTGATAATTTAATTATACTATCACAAGCGGCGTTTCAACTATTTTCTGAGTAAATACTTGTATTATAAGTTTCTTTCATCTATATCAAGATTTAATATTTATTTATTATTCGCTAGCAATTTCTCAGGAAATTATTAAAATATGGTTTTAATCAATGAGAGGGGGAGAGCGGGGATAATTTAAATACAATTTGAACTAATTATAGAACTAGTATAAAAAGTGATTCACGTACGTCATAGCCAAGTTTGCATCGACCTTCTAATGAAGATTTCGTTAGAAGGTCGATACAAGTTTTAAATATTACGATTTTGAGTATTGGAGTGATTATAATGCCCCTTAGGTCTCTCCATTTCCTTACAAAATTAGAGCGTATTACTGCATTGGGTTTCTTATCAATATTTTTTAGTTGCAGTACTCTTGCACCAGGAATGCGACATTTCCCAATTCCACCATTACTATGAGAGGACCGCAAATCATATTGATACGATATCGATGATCTTTTCAAGCAACAACATATTTTTCTTGAAAATTCTATTCGCATGTGAAAAAACAGCTTGTTTAAAATTAAATGGCTCAGTACAGACGAAACAAAGTAAATGGATTACAAATTTTCAAAAGACGGAAGGTCAATTTTACAAGCGTTTTTAAAAAGGAAAATCAATGTTTTCAACGAATGTTTGAGATAGTAAAATTGCATAAGAATAGCTGCAAGTCGTTAAATAAACAACCTCGATCTTTTGTCCCTTAAGACAAAAACTTTAGACTTTTCAAAAGTTCTAGAATCTATATACACTACCTGACATTGAAAATGCAACACCAAGAAGGAGTTGGCAGAAAGTGATGAAATTTAGCAAACAGAGAGAGACAGCAACGAGCAATAAGTGATCTTTATTGCAACGTTATACACCTTGCCACTGAGCAGCAAGAACGTCTGATCAGTAGGTTGTAGGACCACCGCGAGCGGCGATACAGGCAGCAACACGTCTAGGTACAGATGCAATGAGCGTGCGGATGGTGTCCTGAGGGATGGCTGCCCATTCCCTGTCAACCATTTGCCAGAGTTCATCTTCTGAACGTGCCGGTGGCAACGCATGCAAGCGACGTGCAATGACATCCCAGAAATGTTCGATAGGTGAGAGATCAGGGGAGACAGCTGGCCAGGGAAGCACCTGGGTACCTTGCAGGGCATGTTGACTGATGCGTGCCGTGTGCGGCCGGGCGTTATCCTGCTGGAAAATGGCATTGGGCAGCCCCTGAAGGAAAGGTAGTGTCACCGGCTGCAGCACGTCATTCAGGTATCGTTGGGCCGTCATAGTGCCCTGAATACGGACCAGAGGTGACCTGCTATCGTAGGCGATGGTGCCCCAAACCATTATACCGCGTTGTCTCGCGGTATGGCGTTCCACAAATGCGGCCAGATTGGTCCTGTCATCACGTCGGCGCCAGACTCGTACACGGCGACTGTCATTGCTAAAACAGAAGCGTGACTCGTCTGAGAATACCACCCTGTGCCATTCCGTCGTCCACGTGGCTCTATCCCGACACCATTGCAAACGGAGACGTCTGTGCTGTTGGGTCAATGGTAGTCGTCTCAACATGAGTGCAGGCCGCCAGCGATCAATCGGCGGCTAATGGCCTTGGACGATATGGGAGCATCAAGGGTGTCCTGCACATGCTGCAAAAGGGCGACAGACGTGGCTTGCGGGGCCGCCGATGCTTGCCGGCAGATGCGTCGGTCCACGCGTGCTGACGTCACTCTGCTGGCTGACGTCGGGTGCTGGCTGCACCGGAACCCCTCAAACGTGCCACATTCCCTTGGTCCAACCATCTGTGCCACAACTGGTGCATCGTGGACGCGTGTAGGTGGGTATCTGCTGAGATTTGACGTATAAACCAACCTGCCCTTCTGAGGCCAATCACCATACCCCTCGTGAAGTCATCTGTTTGCTGGAACTATCTTGATGGGCGGCGTCCTGGCATTCTCCGCTACTAGACGTTTCCTCTGAGACACAAAAACAAATTGCAACTTGATTTACCTGGCAAACAGAGCGGCGCGAAACTGACCACTTTGCAGCTTCCTTCCCTGGTTTTTCACTCGCCGTGCGAGGGACAGCTGCGCAGTTTGCATCATTTACATATCTCGGTGAGCTGCGTCTACCCTGTAAATTTCATCCAGTTCTGCGCACTCCTTCTGGGTGTTGCATTTTCAATGTCAGGTAGTGTATAAAGCAAAGTTCCAGTTTGCCTGTTCTCTACACAAATCTACACCGTTTAGCAAATCCACATCCAATTTGATGTACTCACATCGTTTAGAAACCTACCGGTAACATAGGCTACATATTAACCCCCATCCTATTTGTCCTAGATGTTCACAGGGGCTAACCTGGAAACACAATTTTTTCGCAAAATTACATACAGATAACATGTTCCGCCACAAAAAAAACACACCACCACTACTTGAGATAAATGGTCTAATTAGCCTCGTGTAGCAAAAGGCTGTCAAAGCTCTTTTTAAGCGGCTCTGAGGGTTTCCCACCCTCATAGGCGCTAATAATTCCACCTAACAACCTGCAGTAATCCCTGTATGACTTCCAACCAATTTTTACCCTCTTGACCAAAAGAATCTTACAAAGGATTCTTTTCTAAGGAAATGTGAGCTATAGAATATTTCCAAAGGATTATTTTCTTTACATAGGATCAATAAAATCTTTCCAAAGGATTCTTTTCTTTACATAGGATCAATAGAATCTTTCCAAAGGATTCTTTTCTTTGGAAGACATCAATAGAATCTTTTTAAAGGTTAAAAGAATCCATTGATTCCTTCAACCAATGTATGTGTTTATATAGCCATTAATCCTCCAAGTAGTTTCGACGAGATATCTCGTTCATCAAGATCTGGTCAGTTTTGCTAATGACGAGATACCTCTTCGAGACAACCACCAGGAGGGTTAAGTGTATTGGGCGATAAAACAATGCTACTCTACTCGTGAAATAGAGTTAACGAAGCCATGTTTCAGGAACTTACACGATTGTACAAACTTTCACCAAATCCTACCCTAAGATATAGTATTCATGTTAATTTTCATTCCATTTTCTGAGCATGCAATGGTAGAATATTCTTTGCCGTGAAATAAACGTTGATGGGGACAAATAATCTTCGTAAATACGAACTTTAGAGTGGGAAGTGTCCCCAATTGCTTTCTCCTTCGGACATTATCAAGGTCAAGTTTGGTTTGTGGTAAGCTGGCCATTAACTAACGGTAGGAAGCCTACTGATCTGTTTTGTTTGTTTTAAATTATTCAAACTACTAAATTATAAAATATATTACAAGACAGAAAAATATTATACGGAATTTTAAAGCTGGTATAAAGATATTTTATTTATTTCATTCACCCAAGGTCATGCAGGAAATATTCCTACATTAATTCAAACAAACTTTCTTTTCCAAAATTAAACTTAGAGTTATTTTGCAGTTACCTTAGTTGCATACCATACGTTTTAACCCTCCTGGTGGTTGTCTCGACGAGGTATCTCGTCATTTGTCAAAACTGACCAGATCTTGATGCACGAGATATTTCGTCGTCAGAAGAAAACTAACTAAATCTTGATCTTGTCACCATCGAAAACTTGGCAATATCTTGATGACGAGGTGTCTTGCCATTAGCAAAAGTGGTAAGATCTTGATGGATGAGATATCTCGTCGAAACCATTTGGAGGGTCAACTGGCGTTCTGGACGACGTTTACGGTGGATGCATATTAATGATCCAGCGCTACATTCTAGAGAGTTTGATCAGAACAGACAAAATTTATTCATTCAAAAAATAGTTAATAACTTGCATTCAATTTGATGAACAGTTTTACTTGTGATGAGGATCAGTTTACGTTTATCATTAAATATTTTCATCAAATTTTGTTTTATACTAATTCCAAACGTTATTTCTTTTAATTATTAATTACATACTTAATTTTTAAGCATCCACTTTGGTAAAATTTTGTTGTATAAGAGGGTTTATCTCAAGTGCCAACAAACCGCCGGAACACAAGGATTTTACATCCTACTATCCAATTTGGAATACGGACAGAAAGCACCTTCTATAAAAAATTCTAGTACTATCTACATTTTGCTTTGCAGGAAACACCTCTCAAAAATAAGAGACTATGTTTTTGAAATATTTCCATTAATTCCTCTAACAAATTTCCAGCAAACAGAATTGATGAAAACGAGCATCGACTCATGAAATTAGCCAAATATTTGGTAAATCTTGCAATAACAATTTTGAGATTTGAAAGAGAATTTCATGAGATTTTCAGCGTAAAAAAAGAAAAAACCAGACGGAAAGCAAAGTTTTACACTTCTGTTATACAAATACTCTCGTATAATACATATATCGATTACCCAAAATGTAGTTTATCACTGTTTAGGCAAAGTTTTAAGTTTAATCTAATTTGTGTTAATCAATCAACTATCATGTCAATTCGAAATTCATTCTTTGGAATTTTTATTGGCGTAGTGCAGAAATAGCATTCGAAAAACAATCCAACTGACGTCACGCAGGAAATGTATCACTGAAGAAACACGACAGCCACCTATATTTAACTTGACAAAAAATGCCTTTCATACGTAATTCACTTATTTTTGTCTTATGCATCTCCGATATTAAGAATGAAACCAGCTTATTTCAATAGTTCAAAGCCCATAGATTTCCTTATTCTCCCACAATAAACTGTATGTTTTAAATTAAGCGTTACGTTTCCTCATTGCACTTAGAGTTCATTCTACTCATGATTCCAAAATAATTTGTTTCCATAGTTCAACAGCAAACATAAATTAGTAAGATTTTCATTCATGTCTGTGTAAACATGGGAAAATACAAAATAGTTGCCAAATTTCAACATGAGAAATGGTCATCAAGGATTATATTTATGCAGGTTGGTCAGAACCGACCGTACAAGAATCATACCTCGAGATTCCTTTTCGAAAAAGTGTCCGTTTTTCGAGTAGACGTGACATTGAGGAGATAGAGGAGATATTCACGTCGGAAGTTTTATGACGTCACTCTAGTCATTTCAAATTTCAGCTCTAAAAACTCTAAATTATCTTTCTGACATCCTGGGGTTGCTGGAGTACACGAGAGCAAATCGACACACGTACTAAAATGAATAAGCAATTCTGAACGCATGCGCTAAACCGTCGAGTTTAAATAGTAGTTGCTCATACGTGGAACGCGTCCAATCGAAACACGGTGCGAGTTGATTTCATAGAGGAAGTATAAAAGTAGAGTGAGCAATGGTGACATTTTTATACGCCCAGGATCATGTGACGAAAACTAGTAGTAATGTGACCCTTAGACTGCTTTCGTCTGCAGAGTAGAACCTAACATTCATCACTTAATTGGTCCAAAGAATGGTAGAAAACTCCCATCCTTTGATTGGTCCTCGCGATATAGTATAGTAGTTTGATGATTTCATCTTTATTGTTGCCATTCTATAGAAATGCGCTTCTACCCTGTCATAAGATGTTATACCGCCAAATGAGGCGATAAGATGCCAAATCGGCCAACCAAGTCAATTTTTTTACGAAGAAGTCACGTGACTGCTAGTCGACATATCGGTCACACTTTTTGAAGCTCCTCTCAATAGCCAATGCTCAGTCTACCTATATTTCACGTCTATGGTTAGTTTTCGACAAGGAATCCCTTGGATTGATTATGCGGTCGATTCTGATCATGCTATAAAGAGTAAAAAATTACCTTTTCTTTTTCAGTTCAGATTGGTCTTTCAATAAATAGTTCTGCCCTTGGTTGTTCATGTTTATAGATTTTGAAATTTTTTACTGTAACACACTTATTAAATCCAAATAATTAATTAACATGGCGAAAATGATGATGAAATGGCTAAACAAATCATAAGATAGAAGCTAGACAAAAGAATAAATCAACAAAAAATAGAACCCAGTTGAGAAAAGATAATGTTTCCAGTTCAATTAATAATGCTGTGAAGGAGAACAATTGAAAAACATCCGTTATGAATACTCATGTGTGTGTAGTTCAATTCAGAAAGTGACGTTTTTCTTTAATAGTTTCAATGTCATTTTATTAGGAAAACTCATTATCTCTACTCTTGGTGAGTAAACAGTATATGTGACAGCAACTAGTAAATGTGTTTTCTGAAAGAACAACTCCCTTATTCGTTTCATACTTCTTTGTTTGAAATAATTATTTTCATTTTTTTATAAATAGTTTTGTTAATGAAACCAGATGGGATTTTGGAGGCTCGAATCCACATCAGAAAGTGTTGGTTTCGGATTTTTTAAAATCTCTAGAAAGAAACTATAATGAATATAGTAAATACACGAAATACAATACTAAAAATTATAATCTTTAGTATTTATGAAATAAAATAACAATTACTTTGTCCTTAATCGCTATTTTAAAAATCTTATATATTGAACCGAAATCTGTCTGTGAGTAAATAAGTAGTCGCACTGGAGCAACACAAAGGGCTATTGGCGACAGCCGGGATCAATCCCGAAGGAAAAGATCTAAGGACATCTCGTAATTTTGAACCACAGTCAGATAACGAGAATAACACCTGAGATGGCCCCCCACTCTCCAAGCTTCCACACCACGCCAGCGTGAGGACATTTGAGGCCACGACAGATTTAACGTGCAAGAGCTCCCTTGTACACGACGGTCTTTGATCTGTTTGTCTGAAGCTGCAAAAACTCTTGATCGCTGAGCTCTAAAGTCATGAAATTTGCGCAGCTTATTTTGTATGGAATTTCTTGGCCAACGCAGCAGTTTTCAGCTCGCTACGTCGTTTCTATAGAGTCTGAGTTTAAGAAGTACACTTTAATACAGATTCTTGCGTGAGACCAGTTTTTAATCAAACTCGAATCAATGCGAAACATCGAAAGTTGTCCGCGAACCGAGCAATCGAAAGAGGAAAGATCACAAGCACTTGAAGCGGATAAAACTCAAAAAGCTGTTCTAAGACGTAACAAAATTACTGAGGAAACAGATACGCGACTTTGGCAATCAAAACTATCTATATGACTTTAGTCAACTAAAAGCGAAACTATCCTACTACTAAACTAATTACTATTTATTAAACGGGGTAGTAAACCTAGTGTTAAAAACCTACTACTACGAAGATTAATGAAGAAATGAATTATTATTCATTATATAATTGATGATTAAAAGTAATTATGATGATAATGAATTAATATTGATTACGAAGTAAAAAGAGCCCTGAATCTGGACATTGTTAATTTTTGCGCTGACTCAATCATCTCATATTCATAGATATATTTATCGTATAATCTCCGATATCCGCCTTGTGGACTATGCAGTACTCTATCGACTATTGTTTACTTTTGAAAGAAAAGTGACCACCATTGAATGACATATTTAAAATCTTGTTATTATGGGTTGTGCCTTGAATGTATGGTATGTCCTTGAGGCGCAACGTGAAACCTCCCCCGTGGTTCACCAGGTTAACGCCAGTAGTATACGGGTGCCTATGGTATGACGTCACTTCCGCCTACCATAGGCACCCATATACTACTAACGCCAAGGGGTTCACAATTCCTCCCTTGTAGCGCCATGATGACTGAAGCACCTCTTCTAACAAGTTTAAATTGGTCGGGCTTAGTAAACAAAAAGACAGCCTATCAATCACCCAACAGGGATACAAAAATAAATTTTTTTAAATATTTGGAGGGAGATATTTTCTTTATATACAGGGTGGCCATAAAATAAGTTTCACTCTTTCGAGGTATCTAGGTATATAGAAAAAACGGAATTGAACCAAATTTGGTATTGGGACTTTTGAAAACATGGCGAGACCATTCCACAAATTTTAGTACTAAAGGTCACCAATAGGGGAAATTTGGAGCTGTTATAGTCGAAAACAATTAACATTTGCATAGAACGCAGATAAAATGGATTATGCAAAGTTTCAACTGCGTAAGCAGAAACCACGCCGCTAATTCCAGCTGGATATGTGGTACGTTGCATTAAAAAAACTAGTTATAAGTACATGAATTAATATAGAGA
This sequence comes from Meta bourneti, assembly GCA_933210815.1. Lineage (NCBI taxonomy): Eukaryota > Metazoa > Arthropoda > Arachnida > Araneae > Tetragnathidae > Meta > Meta bourneti. Next base: position 77,169,204 of record OW119926.1, on the reverse strand, counting down.
TTCAACTTACAGGAAACAATCTTTTATTTACCAGAATCAGGGGTTCCCTTGTCCACATCAACCAATTTCAATGTGCTGACGTTTCTTGTGTACAACCAATTGCATCCGGTGTGGGGAATGTTCTACAGCTGAGATAATGAGTCGGATTTGATGTTCATAACAGCCCGTTCTATGTACTCTTTCAAGACATTCAAGTTCGTAACGCCACCAACATACACAGAGGACTTCAAGTACTCCCACACCCAAAAGTCACATAGTGAAAACTGGGGTAAAGTAAGTAGTTAATTAACGTCGCACTGGAGCAACATAAGGACTATTAGTGATGTTCGGGGAGTGAGCCATTCATACCGTCGGGAAGAACTGACTGATAATCCCCTCATTACTGAAATGCTGTCACGTATGCAGCCGAAATTTTGCATAATCCATTTTATCTGCGTTTAATGCAAATGTTTGACTGTTTTCGACTTAAACACCGCCAAATTTACCGCTATCGGCGATTTTAGGTACTAAAATGCTTTCTCGAATAAAACTTTCATTGTGTGTGTATCTGTCTATTATTTGATGTGTATCTTGTGTCTGGCGCAGCATGGCCAAATATGGCCCTTGCGCCATAAAACACCAAAAATCAACCCCATATTTTCTAAAGTCTCGATATCAAATTTGCTTCCATTCCATTTCTTCGATTTAGCTACAGATGCCTCCAGAGTGAACGTTATTTTATGGTCACCCTGTGAACTTTTTCACTTAACTTGTAAGTATTTCCGAAACGATCACTGTACTATCATGCAAGTACATCAACCGAGGTGTCATTTTTATGCGTTCGTAGTTATAGTTTTTAAAGTTCATAAAGTTGCCGTTGATGCCTCAAGCGGACTACAATATATCCTAGAATAGACTACTCAAAACAAATGTCCGTCTGAGAATTTCTATCTCCGATATGTTCCTTGGGGGCTATACAGTACTTTATTGACTACTAGCAGACTTACCCGGCGTTGCTCGGGTTGAATTAGTTAAGTGTTGATTGAAAAGTGATTAGACTAATCACTTCTGTTTCACAGAAAAATGCAAGCATATTTTAAATTTGTGGAAAACAAATTTTAACATCGTTTTAGCTTTTTCATACCTTTTATAATTTACTTTGGACACATATGTATATATATGTACATGTATGTATGATGTATCCATCCATGTAATCCATTTCACTTTCATAGCATTCCTGCTGTAAGACAAACTACAAAAGTTTATAAAGTGACTACTACAGAAGTCGATTTTGAGTTTTGGAGTGATTACGAATTCATTTTCAGTAAAATACGAACTTCCGACGTAGTCTTGCAGGGATGAGATGTTTTCGAATTTCATTATCATTATGAGGGGATGGTAAATTAAATTGTTGTGGTATACGTAATTACTTCATTTTGATGTAAATACATTTTTTCTTCAAAATTCCATTCTGTGGCACAGGGAATAACGGAGCTTAATTTAAAAACAAATGTCATCAGTGTAGACAAAGCAAACTTAATCGATTACAACTTTTCAAAAAACAGAAGATCGATTTTACAGCGTTTTCAAAAAGAAAATCACTGCTTTCCACGAATGTTTCACAGGCATCTGAGATGCATAAGAATAGCTTCAACTTGCAAAGAAAACGACCTCTTTATCTTTTTTGTAACAAAATAAAATTTAAATTTTTCAGAAGTCCTAGTTCCAAAGCTTTTTAACCGTGATATTATAACTATGATATTATAACTGTTATTCCAATATCAGCAGTCTTATTTAAAATTCGCTTTATTCCAACAGACATTCAGTTTTAAATCGTATCTTTATGACACTTTTTCGATTCAGAGATTCGGTTTCTAAATGGAAACTACGTATTTATTTAGAATGATAGATGTAGTTACTTGGCTATGGAGTACAGCTTTCAATAGTATTCTTGAAATATGAAAATATATAAACTATATTTAATTTATTTTAATCGTCTGGTAGTAAAAATCTGTCAAAATTTTTAAATATCTTTGAATTACAACGTAAGGCTACCAGATTTAATTTAACGTAACCCTATCTTATTTTAAAATAATTTCATTTCAACTTTATATAGGTCATTTTAAAATGAGAAGCTACACACCTTATTTAAAAAGGTTTCCTTTTCTACATTTTATTCATTTTTATGAAACAGAATTCTACAAACCATTACGTATTTAACCAAAGACTCAAGGAAAGTTGGACAAAATACACATACAGTGGATAAAAATGTTTCCGTATATAAACGAAAACGACGTACAAATTATTATAATTTCTAAAGAAATCTCACCAAAGATTCAGAACCTGCACAAGAAACTTATTTCATACTTGGGAATATGTTCGCAATAAAAATTCCTTAGTTTTCACAAATAAAAAGTAATTATAATTAAAACTTTGAGAAAAATATACAAAATGAAAGGCAAAAGAGTTTTCGTACGCACTATGAAAGTTGATTAGGACGTACAGTCCAGCTGTCCCGCATCCAATTATCATAACTATCGAATGAAAAAGAACTTTAGTATTTGTAAGTAATTATTTCAAACGATTTTTATACTATTGGATCGTCCAAAATGGAAATTCCGAAAGGTATTCACGTGTTGGTGATATAGTTGAGAAATAACGGTTTATCAATGAGGAAAATATTGCGAAATCGCAAACAAATCTAAATCTACGGTAAAAATTATTGAAAGATAGATAATGAGGTAAAAACTGAAAATAGGAACCGATCCGAAAGACCTCAGAAATTGAGCCATATACACGAGAAACTTTCTGCGAAAGGTTCGTGATAATCCACGAATTAGTGCACCACAATTTCCACCCTTGTTGAAAACTGATTACAATCTTGAAATATAACCTCAGACTGAAAGAAAAGTAATAAAAAATATGGCTACAATGGGCATGTTGCACGTAAGAACACTCATTAGCAAACTTAACAGAAGAAAGCTTCTCGAGTTTGCAAAGAAGCACGTAAGTAAGCCCTTAACTTTCTGGGATTCAGTACTTTTCAGGGATGAATCAAAATTTGGTCTCTATAGTTCAGATGGACGAGTTATGGCATGGAGAAAACCAAAATATCAAAAGTAAACAAAAACTTATGTAGCACTGTAAAACACGTCGGAGGATATGTAAAGGTATGGGATTGCATTAGTTCTTCTGGTGTGTATAATTTATGTGTTAAAGGCAACATGGATAGCTGTGTACCTAGACATTTTTAAATAAAATATCCTTGCTAGTGCTACGAAACTGTCGCTTGCAAGATCATTTATCTTCGAACAGGACAACGATTCAAAACACACTGCAACGTTCTGTAAAGAATGATGCCTTTACCATATGTCGTAGCAACTTCACACACCACCAGTCTACAGATTTAAACCCCATGGAACACTTATGGGAAGAAAAATCGGTCGTGAATTGAAAAATTATGATACCAGCAGTAAAGATAACCTGAAAAGTGTCATTCTGGACGTCTGGAACAAAATTACTCCAGAAACAACAAAAAAACTTTTGGGAGTCATGCCTAAACTTCTGAGACAGGTCATTAAAGGTTCAACTTAGCATTAAATTATGAAACATGGGGAATAACATTAAATGAAATATTTTTCACCGTATGGAGACTTTTGCTTCATATTTGCCACATTTTTGTGTTATTGTGAATTATGCGTTAAATAATGTTAATATTTTTCTTTTATTGCAATAGAAACTTTCTATGGAATTATGCTCATCTGTTTTCCATTGTTATTTCTTCAATATTTATATTCTGCAAATAATAATGCAATTTATTTCAAATATTAAGGGCGCACGGAAACTTGTTTTACTCACTGTATATCTCCAAGAAATTACCCTTGTCTAGTAATATTTTCTGAATATAAAATAATTCATTAAAATTTAACTCCTAAATAATATACCTAGAATATGTAAAACATTGGAACATATAAATACAAAGAGAAATGAAATTCCGGTCATTGAAAAAATGTAGAATTCTGAAAAGAGAATGTAAAACACTGGAACACGAATACAATCAGAAATGAAATTCCGGTCATTGAAAAAAGTGCAGAATTCTGAAAAACGAAAGATATGAGCAAATATAGAATTTTTATTTCATGAATAGTATATTCTGAAATAGAACAAGTTGAAAAAAGAATTTTGAAGAATATTGATTAAGACAATAATGATTTATTTACAAAAGAACACATATTTATAATACTTGGAAATGCTCAAATACGACCGCAACATTTCGCATTTCATTTTCATTTTTTATTGCTGTACAACAATTCCTCATTTCAACGCTTGCCTCATTTCAACGAACTGCCGACCACAATAACACACGACTGCTAAAAGCAACACGACCTTGCATATAGTATAAGTACGCCCATGATCTTAGTGCAACTCTTACGGTTTTCCGCAATTAGAAATCAGGCAACTAGTGATATTCAGATATTATTAATGTTGTAGCGAAAAGATAATTTATGATTTGCACTATCGCTTCTGTGTTTTCTTCCTTTTGTAATATTTGCACACTAAGCATTGAAATTAGTGTCACTTGTTTAAAATGCAATTTAAAAGAGAGAGGACAGTTGTGTAGTGATTGGATCGGATTGGATTTTGGGTGATGGCGCAAAGTCCTTTAATGGACAGGGGCCGAAGAAGCCCGGTTGGAAGAGTAACGGATTAGTAACCGGAGGGTTGTGAGTTCGAAACTCGATCCAATCACAGAACGTCGTGAACGTCGGAGTTGATGCTCGTTGGCCTCAATCTGTCGTGGCCTCAAATCTGTCGTGGCCTCAAATGCACTCACGTTGGCGTGGTGTGGAAGTTTGGAGAGTGGGGTGCCAACTCAGGCGTTGACTACGTCATCTGACCGTGGTTCCAAATTACGAGTTGTTCTCGGACTTTTCCCTCCGGGATTGATCCTGGACGGTCTCCAATAGCACGTTGTGTTGCTTCGAGGCGACGTCAATTCAACTACCTACCCGAATAAAAATCCTGGCAAAGCTACTGAGTTTCTTTGGTTGAAAATTTGTGGTTGTAGCTCTTTTATTAACGACTCCTAGTCAAAGTCAGAACCGCAAACATATTGAGCGGAGGACCACATAGAGATTTTTAAAAAGTGAATAGAATAAAAGACATACATTATTCTGAAATATGTATTATCCATAGCTCTTATAATCCACAATATAACAAATGAAGAGGGCATCTTTCAATAATTAAATTTTGGTGAATAAAAAATAGACAGACAAAACTTTTTGTATTTGTGTTTTCAGAAAGAAAGCGCTTTATGTATTAAACATGGAACTTTTCTGATAACGGAATGTACAATAAGAGACGGGAAAATATATACAGAAATATACAGAGCGCTTCAAGCACGTATATATAAACTTGTCTTTCACGAAAGCTATTCGTTCAAACAAATTGTAGAACAGTAATATTTTTTCAATTTGTGTTTCCTCACAGACAAGGGGCGGATTGACAGCTACTTGTGATGGAGAACTGATTGGGTTAGTCGTCGCTGCTCCTAACAAGGACAATGACAAACAAAAGGCATTAACGTAACTTTCGAAGCGGGATTCGAACCCGCGACCGAATGGTTGGAAGACAAGCTCTATGATTACTACACCGTTTTAGAGGCTTACAAGCTGAACTCGAAATATGTCAAGTAGAATGTCGTCTTCATTTTCAAGGTCCTCGACACAGACTTTTTCTGTTATAGATTGTCCAGACAAAGAGCTCAAGAAGCATACGTTTCTGATGAAATTATTTGTATTTTTAATTTAATATTTAAAATAATTATTTTCCTTTCATTAATCATTTTCGTCAACCAGTTCGCAGCCTGATAAACATACCTGTAGTTTCGGTGCACATGATCAAAATCATTCGAACCCATAGTTTTCTAGAAAATGAGACAACCGGACTTCATCCTATAAAATACACAATTTAATTACGGTTCAGGGCAGATGATCTTGCGAAATCGGCAGATAACCTTGAGGAGTACATTTGGAACAGTAGTATCCTCGCCAGGGGTAAAGACTGCCAGACACAGGTTGGATGATCGCCATTGATGATTATTTGTTCCACGAACTTGCTTTATCACAACCATACTTTCGGCACCAAACAGTAAACTCGGGACCAAAATCCGCTCCAATTATGGTGTTGCTTACGTTTAAACTTTTCCCCTTATTTAAGAAATAGACTAGTTCAAAACCGCTAGACTCAAATGCCAACTGGCCAGAACCGAATCATAACTTTGAGAACAAACCAACAAAGAAAAAGAATGTACCCACAAGAAATTACTATCAGAGACAAAGAAAATAATTGAGAAAGAAAGTTTCCTCCCCGAGGCGACTATAAAACCGGCCAACATGATACGTGAACTTTTACACAGGGAATAAACAACGTCTGGTACAAAAATTCATTTAATTGCTATTCCACTGAGGCTTGGGAATTATTTTAAAAAACATATCTTAAATATACAGGGAAGTAACGTTTTTATTTTGTCACAACACGGATTTATAACTTTTATGGGTGTTTTTTTGCTTCAAAGGGAAGAAAAACTGAAAGAAATATGGAAGAATGAAAGAAAACTAAAAATACATTCTGCTTGTATGTTTCCTGTTTTGCTTACGCTCTATAGAAAAGCGAAATAAAACTTCATTCCTGCTTCTTAGTAAACAGTCTGGTGGAAATGATAGTTTTATGGTGCTCTCGATCCCTGAAATACTTTTTATTTCGTTTTGAAAATATGCAATCTTATTCATTCTGGAAAAGAGGGAGTTTAAATTGGAAAAAAAGATTTTATTAATAAATTAAAGTGAAGGTACATTATGAAAAATATTACTGAAGTTGACGTCTTAAACGTATAAAAGTAAGGGTGAAATGAATTTATGACTCCAATTTCCTAAAAGATGTTAAAATAAAAAGTGTCCATTTCATTTCGGTTTGAATGAATCAGTTGATATTATGCCATGCGCCATAAAACCCAAGTTAACTACCTTGTATACCTATCGACGTATCTTATATACCTACCTACCTACCTTATTTACCTACCTACCTTATTTACCTACCTACCTTATATACCTACCTACCTTATATACCTACCTTATATACCTACCTATAAAATATTACTGAAGTTGACGTCTTAAACGTATAAAAGTAAGTAGGAAATGAATTTATGAATTCAATTTCCTAGAAGACGTTAACAAAAATTGTCCATTTCATTTCCGTTTGAATGAATTCATCGATATTACGCCTTGTGCCATAAAACCCAAATTACCTACCTACCTACCATCGATATTATCGACTAAACTGTCGTATCTTTTCGAAATTGCTTTCATTTCGCTGTTCCAGAAGAACAATGACTCAAGTGCAAAATATGGGTATTTTAACTTAAATGCTGCAATTGTCTTTAACATGATTCAGCCATCCAATGGAACAAGGAAAGAACTGTTGTAATACTCAGCTCAGCCATACTCATTGTTGAAATTTCAGCTGCTTCCCATCCTAGGAGAACCATCTGCTTAAAACGACGCAAGTGTTACTTGTGACTCAGATTTTGATGTAGGTGTTTACCTTATCGGTGCAACAACGACGTAAGAGCTGTTTCGAATGATTGTATAAGAAATCGTGTGTTGTGTTGAATTGGACTGAAATAACGATGTAAGTGTCACTGTTAATCTAATCTCTGTTCGTTTCATGATGTAAATAACTGAATGAATAAATATGTCTATAAGCTGTAAAATAATATAAATAAATTTAATAAAAATATTTTGTAAAGAAAATGACTTAAGGTTGAATATTCCATTCCAAATTTTAGGAGAACAAAGACACAACGGCGAAATTGGAAGCGAATATTCAAAAATACACCTGCATGAGTGGCATCATTTGAAAGTAACGTAAATATGCTGTTACTACCCCAACATTCATTACCATCAACGTTTCTCACATGTAATTAATAATAATCATGAACAGTATTCTTAGTTTTCATTTTCTGTTGAAATCGATGAATTACACTTGCGTCATTGTTCTTAAGGGGTATATCAAGTCTATTCTAAATGTCTGATGTAAATAATTTCTTTAAAATTAGAAGACCCACGCATAGCATCTGAGTTAAAGCTTCTTGATTGCTTTATAATGGTTGTGGTTACTCATATTCCCACACATCTTATTTAAATCCATTTCAAATTAATATAAGCATCTATGTGTACATTTCATACCTCCAAATTAAATACAATTAGTCAAAAATATAAAAAGCATTTCGTGAACTTCTTACTTGTGTTAATTCTTATTATAAAATGCGTGCACAGTTCGTTTCTGAACGTCAACTTCAATTACAACCAATTAACCAAGGTGATTCGGTACAGCTGCATTACACGCCTCGTTTGGTGACAACGCTATTGGCACCTTTTTTAGCCAAACTTTTTATCCAAGGAAAGAATTCTTAGAAAAAATCGTTTTTTTAAACGGAAAATAATAAGTTTTAGCGGAAGACGATTTAACGTAAATGAAAAGAACATTCTAGAATATTCGAAATGAAAATTTAAACATTCCTCTTACCGAGGTTGCCATAAAAACGGAAATAACACTAATAAAGATGGGTTGCCTTCACCTGTCCTAACTCGCTACTAATAGTGTGCCAAAAACTATACGCGCCAAGAGTGTTGTCACCAAACGAGGCGTATAGTACAGCTGTATAGGTGATTCAGTATTTTTTTAACATCTAAATTTAATTTCGCGCGTTTCCTCATGTTTTCTCTTCGCTGATTTCAATCTTCTAGACTTCTGTTATCAGACTGCTGGAGAATATCATTGGAGCGGCGAATTCTTCCTCAGATTTCAGCAATATGCATATGCACACACACACAGCTCAAATCAATCATATTTAAACTTAGCAGCAAAATCCCGTAATACTAGTTGGTTATACATTGTTTATATCGATTCGTTGCCATTCGTAAATACACAAATACAGTCGATTCCTGTACCACGTGCGTTAGTGAAGTTTACATATTTTCCTTGTGACGTAAAAGCAACTTCCACTGAACTTTTCGTTTAGTAAGCCGCGTGAAAGACAGCGAAGGTTTGTCAACCAAAATGTACTTCATATAGTGTAGAATGGTTACATTGTTATATTATATTCTATTGTATTCTAGGTTAAGTTTTTCAGTGGTGGCAAAGTTCACCTCCACTCCTGAATTCAGCAATGGCTGAATTCAATAGATGATACTACTAGTTGATAAATTGCCAAATGCCTGAAACCATGAGAGCTATATTAAGATTACGGGTATACTTCCGTATGGGTGATCATGCAATGGATGATTACTAGTGCTTGACTGTCCAGTTGCCTTTAGAAGCCAAGTGTGATTACAGTCGCTTGAAATGAAGCTGAGCTGCGTGTGAAGCCGTGAATAGTGAAACTGTGGTAAGAATAAAAGCAGTGTTTATTATCACAGGACTTCAGATAGTTGTTGGAACTGATATTGATCACATTGGGATCGCTGACCGTCCATCCAAGTGTGCGCCGATTGAGGCGTGAGCCATCTGGGATTTTTAAGAAGCGCCAACTTGTTTGTTATTTTTTGAAAGTGTGATTGTTCATAATCATGACAGTCAGTCACCAATTTAGCAGGACGTGTGAAAGACAGTGCGACTTTGTCAACCAATAAGTATTTCATGATGGAAATAGGTTACACTGCTACATGTACTATTGTATTGTAAGTTCATTTTTTGCAATGGTAACAAAGTTCACCACAATTGGAAAAACGTCCTAGAGTAACATTAAACTGCACTTTTGAACATACGCCAATTTTACATACTTGTATTTATCTTCTCGGAGCCGCTACAACAAAAGTATCATAACATTTATTCCTTAAGTGCACCACACTTGCACCACACTTGCGTCCTTATCTTCCCAATCACAAGACGTATTGATTGGTAGAAAGAAATGAAAATTTCGAAGGATAAAAGGTTGTGACAAATGAATTGCAAGTCTGAATGAATCTCTGGCTTTTAACAAAAGTTTTTTCTCTCTTTAAACAAAACTTGCTTATTTCAAATAGTACTTACTGAAAGGTATCTTGTATGTAATTGAATTATACGACTTCCCGAGAAATAGTTACATTCTTTCGGTCTCCGTCGTATTATATTTTCGAAAACAGATCTATGCGTGGTTTAAGCAATACTCATATATAGTTTAACATGGAACTGATAAAAGGCCTTTTTTTTCGTCTTGTAAGGAATTAGTGACGATTATAGATTATCGATTTTCAAGAGAAGTGATTCTTATAATATGAACGTTCCTTATAACTTATTTATTGATAAAGAGTACGAATTATACGTTTTACACATCATAGGAGCACTTGACCTCCTTTAATTATTAAAATGAAATTCTGACTCTATTCTTAGCCTTTACGCTGGTATATATATTACTTAATTTTATAGTCGATCGTCTGGCCATTTTGTCCTATTTTGGACCTTGCGTCATAAAATCCATAAATTAAAAGACACGCCATTAAGAAGGAAGTATAACTTAAATTTTATAATCTATCGTCTGGCGCATTTTGTCCTATTTTGGACCTTGCGTCATAAAATCCATAAATTAAAAGACACGCCATTAAGAAGGAAGTATAACTTAAATTTTATAATCTATCGTCTGGCGCATTTTGTCCTATTTTGGACCTTGCGTCATAAAATCCAAAAACCAATCCATGAATTAAAAGACACGCCATTAAGAAGGAAGCCTCGGAATGCAAATGCGAACCCTTGGGGTGTCCGCGTCCTACAGAGTCGAGAACCAACCTCAACTCAGAACAATCCCCAACGAACAGACAGCAGCACGTCTCGACTTCCCATTCTTCTTTCAAAAAAAGCGAGATCGCGAAATGATCCACTAATTGGCCGTTTCGAAAGACAGATCCAAAGCCTCGGATCTCATTAGCATTTACTTAATGATCCATTTACCTGAAATCCTTGAGTGATCTCTCCAGAACACTCGGGCGGTGGCAGAACACGAGTGTACCCCAGATGAGGACACAGATGAAAGTCAATTTTCGTGCAGCCTTCTCTACCCAAGGCGGCCGAATCGTCACTTCGCCGATCAATAATATCGGTGGAAAGAACCTGATTAAAGGCGCCTTGGATCAAGACATCTTGAAATGATTAAGATGAGCGACTTAAAAATTTTAAGGCACGTTTATTCACCAGTAACAGCGGTGATAGACTTTCGGTTTGACAGTTTTCAGATGAGGGGATGGTTTACGTCCATTGGTGAATTGTTGCCTTTTAGATTTCAGAGTGAGATGCGGTAAGTTTTCAAAGGTGTTTCGATCCTCCGGGAATTGAACAGACTTAATTTATGCGTCAAAATGTTAACACTACAGGGTGGTTTATCTTCGCGTTGAAAACCACCCTATAGTGGTCAGCTTCTGATGCAAAAACCTGTTCCAAACTGTCACCAGTTCTAGGAAGGGACAATTTGTTTTTCCTACTTGGATATTTTAGGGGAGTTTTGTCTTGACGCGGTATCTCGTCATTAGCAAAACTGACCAGATCTTGATGAATGAGCTATCTCGACATCAGCAAAATTGATGAGATCTTGGACAAGGTATCTAGTCGAAATCAGTGGGAGGAAAACCACTTGGAATAGCCTTAGGTATCAATTATGATCACCTTCTAATGAAATAATCAGAGCATGTGGGCGTAGTCGCTGTCGTAAGATCTCAGAAGGGTAAATCACGTGGGCCTGTGAATCTACGGGCCGATTGACTATCGAAGCGCGGACTGTTTTGAGTCATTTGGATAATCACTTTAACCAATCAATAATTTGTCCGACATTAGGATTCATGCTTTTTTCCACAACCATGTGACAGATCTTCAAACCAAGCGATCGGCAGAAATAACATGACGTTGCGCGTACATACCCTGTCTGTTTCATTAGAAGTCGACGGTTGTGTTACTATTTATTATTTATTTTTCCTATGCGATGCAAACTGATACCGCGTTGTATCTCAATTTAATATTCATTTCTGCACATGCAAACTTCTACAAATATTCTATTAAGCTGCTAATTGTAATAATAATGAATGTATTTCAAATTATTCTTTAACTGTAACTATAATATGGAACGATAAGTACTTCAAATTTTCGATGAGGGATAAATTCGTTTTCTACTGAGTTACTCGTTTGTATATACTTGTCTAAATATTTCATGCAAAGTTAATTATGTAATTGTTAAATAAACATAATAACTACTATAATAAGTTGTATTAATTAGAAATATTTGTGGACGCATTTCAGGTACTACTTCCAAAGGAAAATCACAAATTTTATTCCTAAGCTTCTATACAAACCGCAATTGAAGACTTTAAAACTGATTAAGTTTTAAATTTTCAATTTATGACAAACTATTTTCTTCATTCAGGTTTCATTATTCCTTTGGAGGATCATTGTCATAATTTCGCCGATTTTATATCGCAATTGAAGTTTAAAACTTAAAATAATGCGACAATTTGATAAAAACAACTTATATTCATTGTTTTAATTTATTAATGTAAATTATATGGTCGACTTACAAGTGAAACACTGTCAAAAACAGTTCTGAGAAAACGAGAAGGGGAAAGATTTCTCATTTTAATGCAATGCGAAAATTGCATACACTTTGTATTTACTCAATTTATCAATTATTCAGAGAAGAGTATACTTCCACTACTGCATATTGCTTTACAATTTAAATAAAATTATAATAATCTAATGTACTTTTATTCATTTATTTATGTGTTTCTCAAGAAGAAATCGAACTTTGCTAACAGAGACGAATTGGACTTCTCCAGTCTAAAGAAAAAAAATTCTTAGTGTCACCTTTCATCATTTTGTTGCTTTGTCTTACAGCAGAGTGAGATGTATGTGAATTGTATTACATTAATTTAGGATTTGTGTCGAAAGAAGACAAGTATTGTAGAAATTAAAAAATGTCGAAAAGGTGTTAAAAAATTATTTTACTCACGCTTTAATGATTTGGGCACCATTTTTTCTACGAAAGATAAAAATGATTATTCCTAGTCACTTTTCAATCTATAGTTAACCCATTCAATTCGAGTAAGAACGTGTAATTATGCTGGTATTAAATAAATTTAAATTAATTATTTTGTTGGACTTGAACCTGTAGACGAGTCACGATTTTCCAATTAGTATTTTATATAAACGGAAATAAGTAAATAATTGTTCCTAAATGTCAAGAGGATAATGATTAAATCGCCAAGGACACCAACTGGCAAGGTTTCCTTGCCGATTTTGTATCTACTTTGCATGGTGTAATAATCCTTTATTTTGTTTCGCTTGATTTCAATCTCAGGAAAACTCAATTGTAGAACATTTATTTGTAATGAAGCAAACCTATTCTCACTAAACACGCTTTCCTTTAACCCTCTGCGGAATACTGATCAACAACTAATTAAGGAGATTATTTATGTTTCGAGAAATATTGGCTTAGAAGTGATTCAGACATGACTAATATTCTATTAAAAATAAGTTAAGAAAAGACAGCACGTCAGACCTATAGGTTGAGAGAATCACTGTGTTTAGCTGTGAGCTGTGTTCAATAGCAAAAACTGTCTTTTCTGAATGCCACACACAAAAATTTAAGTTTTCCCAGACACACGTAAAAAACAATAGGTTTACCTACAAAATTCAAGGAAATACTAGCTGTATGGCCCCGTGTTGCGGAAGACGTGTTAGTAAATACCTCCCTCTTGGATCTTTTACTCTTTTTTTTGCATGCCTTCTTATAGATTCACTGTTATATAATTCTATAAATTTATCATTATTATTATTCGGATTTAAAATTTTTATGATTTAATGTGTCACGGGATAACTGATTGCTAGTAAACGACATATTAGATTTTTCGCCGTCTCATTACAAATCTTCTTCATGTAAATTTCTGAATTTCACCCTGACGTTCAGATTCGAGCAGTCTTCTATTGGTAGCTTGTTCCTTAGATTCATTGTGATGTCTTTCACGTAGTTTATATTTAGCTGAATTGCTTGTTATGAAACGTTTTCTTTTTGGCATTGTCGTTAAAAAGAGTGATTACAACGCAAAAATCAATCGCTATAAAAAAGGCAGCAGTAAACAATTTGAAATTCCAAATTACGATGGATTTAAGAGTTGAGTTGTACAGGTTTGCTGTATTGGATGTGAAATAATTACAAAAAATAATGCTTACTTAAAAAAGTAAAATATAAGGCTCGAAAAAGTAGTGTATTAAATGTTTATTTAAAGCAGGTAAAATGTAAGACACGAAAAAGTACTGAAAATGGAATTTTGAACATTTTCTACGTTTTTCTTTCTCGAATTTAACACGAATATTTAAGTCAAGTCTGACAAAAAACATAATAAAGTTGGGGCAAAAACCGCTACGGAAGCGTTACGGAATCAGCCAGTGACGTCACGACACTCTGTCCAATCAGGTAATTTTTTGAACATTTTATGTTAAAATTTAAATTTTTGAAAATTTGAGAGGGGCGGAATAACTTTCCCAGTTTATTCTGCGTATTTTGACACCTCTCTCTACGTGCTGTGGTTGAGAAGATAGATTTCCAACATACAAACTATCACACATTAATAGTGTAGATATCTACGAAGACAAATGGAAGAAATATTTACGCTCCCCTTTTCCAATCTAGGTTCCAATGATTCTGGAACATCTTGAATCCGGAATTGTTAGAATCCGGAAGTTCATTAAACTGGGAAAGTGAAATATACCCTGTGAGGTTATATCTGATAACAATCTCAGAAAAACTCAACAGTAGAGCATTGAATTGTAATGAAATAAACAATGCAACCAACTCTCAAAACACATTTTTTAACCCTCCAAGTGGTTTAGACCAGATATCTCGTCCATCAAGATCTGACCAATTTTGCTTATGACGCGATATTTCGTCTTCAAGACATTGCCGATAGTTTAATGATGACAAGATCAAGATCTGCTCAGTTTTTTCTGATGACGAGATTTCTTATCCATTAAGATCTGGCCAGTTTTGATAATGACGAGATACCTCGTCGAGACAACCACCAGGAGGGTTAACCTCTGAATGGTTCACAGGCTTATATTCTTTCTGCAACCACTGTCTTCACTGCACGACTTTTAATCAATTTTCATCTTCTTGTCGAGCAGAATCTTACCTAAGATGTGGTAAGATTCTATTCTCTCAACCAATAAATGGTTCAGACATTATGTGAGTGTTCGTGGGTAAAAGCAATACTACAGTAATCGGAAATCTCAAGACGTGTGGTGTATCTGGATGGTTCAGTGGTAAACTTCCGTAAGACAAAGACAAAATAACTAGTTTATTAAAAAATACAGTAACGTAACAGAACATAACAAGACAGTATTATTAGGGCTGCAACTTTCACACGTTCTTTCTCATCAAGAACATCGTAGCAGTTTCCACTGAAATGCGTAGAATATATATTCAAGGCCAGCGCCGTACTAGCGCCCTCTTGCGCATTTCTAACAAGACGCTCAGAGGGTTAATTTGTTTTTGTTCTTCATTTTTTGTGATCGAATTCCCAGACTCGTTTTCAATGCAGTTTCAATTCTTCTCTCAGAAAGATGTGAACCAACCTCTAAATTTAGTGACGCACCTTTCATTCGCTCTACGTGCCTTTCTCACATATTTCTCCCCGTCCTCTGACTTAAACTTCTATGCTGAGGCAGATGTCTCATCCCTGTGTCCTCTAATCGTAACTCATAATCACACAAGGTGGCCCGATAGTATATCTCAATAAATCAGCTTTTCTAAATCCTCGCCACAAGGCCCATGACTTTGCTTCGCTTTAATACGAGATCTTTATCTGCAATATCCCTTGACAAATACAACAAAAAGATCTGCAAATGCACCATTAATGCACTTTCCCCATTTTCGCTTAAAGCCTAGTGTTCTCGAAGACTCGATTCATCATAACCAGAAACTCTATTTAGAATTAATTAAGTCCTTCAAATTGAACTTTGAATTACCTTAATTGGAACATGGATCGATGCCTGCGAAATGTCGATCCTCCCCCATCGTGTTCTTTTCGGATCGCTCGAATGGAAGGGGGAAATGAATTACATAAATGGATTCTTTTGCAATCTGGGATTGGAGTACAATTACAAGGAATTGGAAGGCGTCGAGGCATTGATAGCTATATAAACATATTAGCAAAATCACCCGCCACTAAGGGGGTGCAATTCCTTTGGTATAGAATGAACACTGGATTGAAATGAACACCCCGTGCATTAACCAAATCGATAGATTTGGTGGATTACAATGGCGTGGGAAAAGGAACTGAAGAGTCTCAACCTTCCCTGTTTGATGTTTTAGTGCATTTTCCTCTTTAAAGATGGAATGAAAAAGTATCTGCCTGGCTGTTCACCCCTTATTACAAAGAAAAATTGGACCGCAGTAGCCCGGTTGGAGGAGTAACGGTTTAGCAACCGGAGAGTTGCGAGTTCGAATCCAACCAAAGACCGTAGTGTGAGGGGCTTGTGCAAATTAAATCTGTCGTGGCCTCAAATGGCATGGTGTGGAAGTTTGAAGAGTGGGGTGCCAGTTCAGGTGTGACCTCGTCATCTGACCGTGGTTCAAAATTATGTGGTATTGACCTCGTATCTTTCCCCTCGGGTTTGATCCCGAACCGTCGCCAATATCCAGTGTGTTGCTCCAGTTCGACGTTAATTAAATATACTGCTGGCCACCGTAAATGCAACACCCTGAAGGAAGCATGCAAATAATATGAAATTTACAACATGCGTTAGCGGAGGTGAGATATGCAAATGATTAGAATTTCAGCGCAGACGCACATCACGCGCGCCTGTGGCGCCACTTCAAAGCGCTATTTAAGGCTTGGAGATTTCGACGATTTCAAGTACGGCAATTGTGTTTTTCTTGTGGTTTTTTCAAAAAAAACGATCAATTATGCCTCGTAGAAAACAGCGATCATCTTTTGATCAAGTATCCGAGTTCGACAGAGGAAGGATAGTGGCCTACCGAGATTGTGGATTATCTTTCAGGGAAATCGGTAGTCGTGTTGGACGAAACCAAACAACTGTAATGTGGATATGTGATCGTTGGATGCAGGAGGGTACGACGGACCGACGTGTTCGATCGCATCCACCTCAGTGCACCACTTCACGTGATGACAGGCATATTGTGCGTATGGCAGTGACGGATCGCTCAGCCACATCACGAACCATAGCACAGCACATTCAGTCTGTACCGCATCATCCAGTGTCTGCGCGTACCATTCGACGCCGTTTACAGCAGAGTGGTCTGTCCGCAAGACGTCCATTGCTTCGTCTACCCTTGACGCAGAACCACAGACGTTTCCGCCGCCAATGGTGCGATGAAAGAAGGATGTGGACGGCAGAATGGAATGAAATTGTCTTTACTGACGAGTCACGCTTCTGTCTGCAACACCACGATGGTCGGATTCGAGTCTGGAGACACCGTGGAGAGAGGATGCTGAACAGCTGCGTTATGCACCGCCACACTGGTCCTGCACCGGGTATTATGGTATGGGGCGGTATTGGATATCACTCTCGCACTCCTCTAGTACGCATTGCCGGTACTTTAAACAGCCAGCGCTACATCTCCGAGGTGTTGGAACCAGTTGTCCTTCCTTACCTTCAGGGCTTGCCCACAGCCATATTTCAACAGGATAATGCGCGACCACACGTGGCACGCATTGTCCAAGGGTTCTTCGTCAATCGCCAGATTGAATTGCTTCCCTGGCCAGCTCGCTCTCCGGATCTTTCGCCGATAGAAAACATGTGGTCCATGGTTGCTCAACGATTGACCCAGAATACATCCCCAGCTGCCACACCAGATCAACTTTGGCAACGTGTGGAAGCTGCTTGGTCTGCTGTACCCCAAGAACACATCCAAAGTCTCTTTGAATCAATGCCGAGGCGTGTGGCAGCGGTGATCTCCAACAATGGCGGCTACTCTGGCTACTGATTTTGGCAGGAACCACACTTCACAGAAGTTCATAAATTTAATCATTTGATACTTGGTCAACATGTTATCTACAAAATAAATTTTGTTGTGATATCTCTTGTCTTTCTTGGTGTTGCAATTTGGGTGGCCAGCAGTGTACCTACCTTCAAAGAAAAATCATATTCGATTTATGACCGCTAGGGAGTTTGAACTGAAACAACCAGTTTAAATTCAGTCGTCTTTTAAGTACAAAATATTCCTTGGGCCTAACCTCTTTCCACGCAAAAATAACGACGCTCAAATTCAGTCTCTTGCCTCTAAAACCCTGACAGAAAAATTAATTCAGAGCAGCACCTGCGTGTGTGCATTTAATGTATAACTCGAAATTTCTGCTTTGCATCACGAAAGGAATATTCCTCATCCTCATCTAGTCATCTTACACGTTGTGGGGAATTTTTCTTGCAGTAAACCATTCATAGGGTCGGTATCCCGTAATGGAGTTAAGTATCTGTGCCAAGCGAATGATAAATCTGAGAGTAATTCCAAAATGAACATCACAGAAGATGGGAATTTTCAGTATAAACAAACAAACAAATCGCAGGAAGACGAAGATTTTACTTCCGGTTACCCAATACGAAATCACGTGTTCTTACATAAAACATTAGCGCAACCTACATTTAGATTTACAGAAAAGACCTCTTGTACACGTTACCCCCTGAAATATTTGTAAAATATCATTTTCATTCCTGCCTTCAGAATACGAAATACTTTCCGGGTTGATTTATTCAGATTTATATATTCTTAGATAAATATTTGAACAGAAAGCTTTTTTATCGAAAATTTGTTTCCTATAGGTAACTATAATGTGTGTGTGTGTGTGTGTGTGTGTGTGTGTGTGTGTGTGTGTGTGTGTGTGTGTGTGTGTGTGTGTGTGTGTGTGTGTGTGTGTGTGTGTGTGTGTGTGTGTGTGTGTGTGTGTGTGTGTGTGTGTGTGTGTGTGTGTGTGTGTGTGTGTGTGTGTGTGTGTGTGTGTGTGTGTGTGTGTGTGTGTGTGTGTGTGTGTGTGTGTGTGTGTGTGTGTGTGTGTGTGTGTGTGTGTGTGTGTGTGTGTGTGTGTGTGTGTGTGTGTGTGTGTGTGTGTGTGTGTGTGTGTGTGTGTGTGTGTGTGTGTGTGTGTGTGTGTGTGTGTGTGTGTGTGTGTGTGTGTGTGTGTGTGTGTGTGTGTGTGTGTGTGTGTGTGTGTGTGTGTGTGTGTGTGTGTGTGTGTGTGTGTGTGTGTGTGTGTGTGTGTGTGTGTGTGTGTGTGTGTGTGTGTGTGTGTGTGTGTGTGTGTGTGTGTGTGTGTGTGTGTGTGTGTGTGTGTGTGTGTGTGTGTGTGTGTGTGTGTGTGTGTGTGTGTGTGTGTGTGTGTGTGTGTGTGTGTGTGTGTGTGTGTGTGTGTGTGTGTGTGTGTGTGTGTGTGTGTGTGTGTGTGTGTGTGTGTGTGTGTGTGTGTGTGTGTGTGTGTGTGTGTGTGTGTGTGTGTGTGTGTGTGTGTGTGTGTGTGTGTGTGTGTGTGTGTGTGTGTGTGTGTGTGTGTGTGTGTGTGTGTGTGTGTGTGTGTGTGTGTGTGTGTGTGTGTGTGTGTGTGTGTGTGTGTGTGTGTGTGTGTGTGTGTGTGTGTGTGTGTGTGTGTGTGTGTGTGTGTGTGTGTGTGTGTGTGTGTGTGTGTGTGTGTGTGTGTGTGTGTGTGTGTGTGTGTGTGTGTGTGTGTGTGTGTGTGTGTGTGTGTGTGTGTGTGTGTGTGTGTGTGTGTGTGTGTGTGTGTGTGTGTGTGTGTGTGTGTGTGTGTGTGTGTGTGTGTGTGTGTGTGTGTGTGTGTGTGTGTGTGTGTGTGTGTGTGTGTGTGTGTGTGTGTGTGTGTGTGTGTGTGTGTGTGTGTGTGTGTGTGTGTGTGTGTGTGTGTGTGTGTGTGTGTGTGTGTGTGTGTGTGTGTGTGTGTGTGTGTGTGTGTGTGTGTGTGTGTGTGTGTGTGTGTGTGTGTGTGTGTGTGTGTGTGTGTGTGTGTGTGTGTGTGTGTGTGTGTGTGTGTGTGTGTGTGTGTGTGTGTGTGTGTGTGTGTGTGTGTGTGTGTGTGTGTGTGTGTGTGTGTGTGTGTGTGTGTGTGTGTGTGTGTGTGTGTGTGTGTGTGTGTGTGTGTGTGTGTGTGTGTGTGTGTGTGTGTGTGTGTGTGTGTGTGTGTGTGTGTGTGTGTGTGTGTGTGTGTGTGTGTGTGTGTGTGTGGAACTAAGCATCTATGACGGGGATTTTCAGTGCCAACAAACCAGACAGAATAAGATTTTACTTGGGTTGATACCCAAGTGCTATCGCATGATGGCATATCAATGTTACCTTAACATCTAGTTTATCGCCGTTTTGGCGACGCTTGGCGTTTAATCAAATTTGCATGAACGTATCAACTATTAAATATCAATTCGAAATTCATTCTTTGGAATTGTTTTAACGATGTGCTAAAATCTTATTCAAAAATACAAGCCAAGGGTAGTCAGGTCCTTAATACATACAAGGAAGTTCTGTCACAAAAAAACTTCAATACACAATACTGATATTTATGTATTGGGTCACCACAAAAGTATTGCTGTTTTTGGAGTAAGTTCTAAATAACGTTGAAAAAACGCATTCATCTTGAATCTAGCAGACATTTACCACTATTATTTATGACTTGTTCCCATCTTAACTTAGTTTCCAATACCATGGCAATAGAAGCTCATGTAATTCAATCCAAAGAATCAATCGAGCTCTCTTCGTACATCATTCCGGATTCAAAAATTTCCCAACACAGTGGTTCTGAAGACGTCGAAAAAGAGGATAATGTGTGACTGCCCTAATAGGTAGGTAATTGAATTTACGTCACACTGAATCAATACAAGGGGCTATTGTCGATTGTGCGGGATCCATCCCAATGGGAAAGATACGGACACCGTTATTTTGATCCACAATCAGATTACGAAGTCAATACTTGAGCTGTCACCCACTCTCCAAACTTCCACACCACACCGATAGGGTGTTTGAGGCCAACTAGCCAGATCAGAATATGGTGAATGAATCACAATTTTTCATTCAAATTGTCTAAATTTCTATAGCGTTTCTCTTGCAGTGTGGTCATGCGTTTCCATGATGAAAAAATATGAACTTTCTGTTCGTAGTGAGGATATTTTTCTATCACTAGATTGATTTAGCCGTGTCAGTTCGCAATACAGCTCAGTAGTGATGGTTGATTTTCACACAGGAAGCAGAATCATGTCGATAAAGCTTGATAACTATGACAACATTAATTTTTTCACTCGTGAACTCAGGAGTGTAAAATCGAATCGATACACAATTACTTAAAACCCTTTGCAAATTCTGATAAAACATGAACATTGAGATATTACTCCATAACTGAAAAACTGCATCATTCATTTTTATCAAATAAGAAAAACTCCGCATTGCTTACGAGATTACCCAATATATTGATAAATATGACTAAAATATTTTCTTTTGAGCATATATATATTTGAGCTGTTTTATTTCCGTCTGGAGGCACTTTTATGTCTGGTGTGTTAGAAGACACGTAGAGAGTAAGATATTTGTGCGCATTCATTTTCACAGTTTTTTCCATCTCTGTTTATAAGGCTCCTTTTTTCAGATGACGTTATTTGAAGACAAGGAAAAAATGATAGGTTTGCGTCGTGAACACAAACCATAGTTTTGACTCGAATGCACGGAGCCGCGGTAGCCCAGTTGGCAGAGCAACGGATTAGAAACCGGAGGGTTGCGAGTTCGAAACTCGGTCCAGCCAAAGACCGTCGTGTTCACGGGTGCTGGTGCACGTTAAATCTGTTGTGACCTCAAATGTCTTCACGTTGGCGGGGTGTGGAAGTTTGGAGAGTGGAGTGCCAGTTCAGGTGTTGAACTCGTACAACATTAAGTGGCGTCGTCCTTGAATTTTTCCCTTCGGGATCGATCCCGAACCGTCGTTGCTTCGGTACGACGTTAATTAACTACCTATCATACCTACCTACATAAATACTAGGTTGTTGGATTGTGAAATGAATGAAGTAGGCATATGAAGTTTGAACGTTTGTTTATTGCGAATATTCAACAATTAATTTACAGCTTGAACGATTAAGGTGTATGTATACACTAGAAATCACGAAAATTGACCAAAATATCGATATATTTTTTAATAATTCAAAATATTGTCCAGCCCCTTAGCTTTCAAACGATACCAAGATCTAGAAAATATTCGAAATAGTTTTCTAGTTATAAGGGTTTGGAATAGGTACTGTCACCTTAGACAAACACGCTTCCAAAACTTTAAACTCGATTTCTGAAGAACTAGGTTTTTTCAATACGATGCTTCTTTCGAACAGTGATAACTCAACAATGAATTGATCTATTATAATTACTTTTGCGTCATTATAATCTATATAATACAGTGGATGTTCTGACCCCCAGTCAAAGTTATTGGTTAAGAAATTAATTTTTAGTTGATTTTTTTTAATCTTGAAATTCCTGAAAAAAACTTGATTTTTTAGACTTCTTTCGAGAAAAAAGTTGTAAAAAAAGAACGTATTCCCTCTAGCAACTTGATGGAGGGTCAAAACATGAAGAATAATATTAGGAATAATTTCCAACAGGAATTGTCTTTCTGAACACATTAGAATTTCAGATATCACTGTTCAAAAAACATGCTAATTAGCTAATTACATATAAATTAGATATTTAATGAGTAGCTTAATCAGAATTTTTCACACTGAAATGAGTTTAAACACAAACCAATGACTTATTGTGAAAAAACTGGATTTTTAAAGTCAAAATTTAAAAAAAAAATGTTCTAGTGTATACATACTCCTTAAAGAGCTGTTGTATATTAATTGTTCCTGCGAGACTGTTCATTATTAATTGTTTCGTAGTTCGGTCGCTTTCGAATGACACCACTTACACATTCCTCACTCCATGCAAATTCAAAATTAAACCGTCCCAAAGCTATCCCAGCATTGTAGAATTTAGACATATTGCGGACCCCCTCCCCACGCTCGGTGGGCCTGCACACTCGGTCCGAAGGTTGTGTCAAGTACGAACATCCTTCGTCAACACGACGCTACATTGATCTCCTGGATGTTTCTATTAGTTGTGAAATCATAAGATAAAACAGTTGTAACGCTTTTTTGCAACGCTCGACTTTTCATACATGCCACCCAGAACTAATCTGATTTTGAAGAGACGTATCCAAGTCAAAAAAGGAAGTATGGGACAAATTTACTTGGTCGAGATGTCGAACCCGGGACATCCGCCAAGCAATTTTTGTCGCCAAATCAAGATGGCGTCCAAAACCAGTATGGCTTTGGACGCCATCGCAATTTCGTTAAAAAAAACCTTCGGGAAAAACCTTTTGCATAGGGTTGCCATAAAGCTGGATCAAAACACCAAGGTTACCATGTTTGGCGATAAATCGCTAGTGTCCCGGATTCGACATCTCCGCCATTTACTTCAAATGCAGAATTCTTGAGATAATGCTCTTAATATTTTTTGTTAATTTTAACTCAACAGCATAGTCATCTATCTGGCATTTTCCAAACACTAGCATACCCGCGCATAGCATCTGCGCTCAAGTTTCTTAATTGCGGGTATCTATTGATGGTAGTGTCGTTATTCGGGCTTTATAACGTATTTTAAATCCATTTACAGTGACTATAAGCACAAAGCGATATGCACATTTCATTCCTGGGAAATAAAATTACTAATTTTGATTAACTATTTCCAAAGGGAAAAGTTAATCAAAATTATGCAGAAGCATTTCATCTTCCTGTTTTACTTTTCATTTCCATCATCGTGTATGTCAGAGTTCACATCTCAGTCGTTTTTACCTCAACTATATCTTTTGGATGTTCACTTCAATTACATCCTATTCACTTGCTAAAGATCGTTCGGTATTTTTTGTCGTTAGTCACTTTCCTTTCGTCTCCGCATTCAAAAGGAAAGGGGTATTGTGTTTGAGAGACGTTTTCAACACAAAAAATTTATTACAACAAAAGTTTATTACACAAGTTTATTACGCAAGTTTATTACACAAGTTTATTACAGAACATGTTCTAAAGATGCGTATTTAATTTCGCTGACGTCTAACTGTTTGGTGCTCTAGATTTGGAGGTTTATTTCACCTCATCTGCTCCGTATTTGATTTCCAAGTCTATTAAATCGTTTCAACTCTTCCACTTGAAGGAGTGAGGGTTGTTCATGGAGGATTCTTAATAGTTCATATGACTGTACATCCTCCAAACCAATTTTCGCTTTCGTTCGCATTTTCTTTTCTGAGTGCCTCTGTTCTTTCTTCTAGATTTCTCGCTGCCCTCTGTTGTCGGATTGCTGAAGAATTTCATTACAGTGGCGAGATCTTTCATGTCGTTTTAGGAATATCATGTTATTTCATAACTCAAATCAAAAGCATATTTGAACTAAGTAACGAAAATGACGATGGAATTCCATAGAGGTAAATTTTATATCGTTTATATCCGTTTCTTACCATTCTCCAGTATATAAATTTTATCGATTTCTGTGGCAGATACGTTAGTGATTAGTAACGTACGTAGACAAATGTGGTTAATTGACACCGCACTGGAGTAGCACAACGGTCTATTGGCGACGGTCCGGAATCAATCCCGAAGGAAAAGATCCGAAGATCCTCGCAATTTTGAACTACGAGCAGATGATGAACAAGAGGATTTGTTCTTACATTAAAATAAAATATTAATACTAGAAAAAATAAAAATTAGCTTTACCTACTTATCATAGCATTCTAAACAGCGATACTGTATAATCACTATATCTTTATTTATATTGTTGGCTTAGAGCAGAAACCCATGAACTAGCATTTGTGTGGAGATGAGTTTTTGTAATTCATCAGAAACAGATTATCATATTGTGGTCTCTCTCTATATATGAAAAAGGACCGTGGTAGCCCGGTTGGAAGAGCAACGGATTAGCAATCGGAGAGTTGCGAGCTCGAATCCAACCAAAGACCGTCGTGTACAAAGAGGGCTGGTGCACGTTAAATCTGTCGTGGTCTCAAATGTCCTCATGTTGGCGTGGTGTGGAGAGTGGGGTACCAGCTCAGGTGTTGACCTCGTCGTCTGACGGTGGCTCAAAATTACGAGATGTTGAGCTCAGAGCTTTCCCTTTGGGATTGATCCCAGACCGTCACCATTAGCCCGTTGTGTTGCTCCAATGCGACGTTAATTAAAATATCTACCTACTTCTACATGAAAAAAAAATAATACTATCAAAATGCAAAATTTTTGATTTTTTATCGTCTTTGAATAGATTATTTGTTTCTTATCAGTTCCTTACTTTCTGCTCCAAATCGGCTTTATATTTCTACGTGGTTCAAAAAAGCCTCATGTGACTTCTGTGTTGTTTGGCAATGACTATATACACCGGCTCCCCCACACACGAGATATCAGGATAGTCGAGTGGTTTGGAACGAGTCTATTCCTTAAGTTTGGTGATAAGTTGGAACGAAAACAAAGTGGCGTATACGTTAACACAGGTGGTATCAAGCGCAGCATTCGGTACCTAAAGGGATACCGGTGATAATGGTTCACAATAAACAATCGTTCAAACTTCATGTCTGCTTCATTCATTCCATAATCCAACTTCAGGCCCGAGTATTCATGTCAAAACTACGGTTTGTGTCTTCGACACAACCTATTAATTTTTAGTACAAGGATTGGTAAATAACTAAGTCTCCTTACCCCGTTTTAAATAGTTACTATTTTTATGACGTTTTGTCTTACTGAGCATCGACCTTCCAATGAAATAGACGGATCATGTGGGCGGAGTTTTTGTCCTAAGATCTCTGAAAGGTAAATCACAAATCGACAGCCGATTGGCTATGGAAGCGCAGACTAGTGTTTTCGATCATGGTGGATAAACATTTTAACCAATCCATAACTTAGGATTCATGCTTTTACCCACAACCTTCTTCGACAGACCTTCAAACCGAGCAACTGGAAGAAATAGCATGAAGCTGCGGGCACTGCTCCGTCTATTTCGTTAGAAGGTCAATGTTACTAAGTTGCATCTGTAAGTACTAAATACGTCTGTCCAAACACTAGTAACTGGTAACGTCAAAAACCTCGTATAAAACATGAGGATAATATCAATTCAAATTATTAGAATATTTGAAGCTTAAGTTTGAGACATTTTTTATTTTAAATAGATCTTGGTAAAGACTTAAAAAATAATGTCCTGACACGCTGAAGTAAAAAACCTTTTCTTGCGCAATGGCGGTCAGGCGGTTTCCTAAGCTATTCTAAATTTCTTTCTATATTCCTCGATAGACAAATAAATAGGCTGACCATATTTCCTTGAGACAGAAACAAGACATTGGAATGGCAAAAACTGGAAAGGGTTATGTAATATTCCGTATTCGTGAAAAAGACGATAAATTCTTTCGGGCGATCGTCATCGAAACTGCAGTTTCGCCTCTTTGACATTGCAAGGATAGATTTCAAAATATAAGGATTTAAAACTTAAAAATATAAAATTTTAACATCCTACATTGAATAACAAAACCACCATTAAACTAACGCTACAGCAGATGAGCATAAGAGACACCATGTCTGAGCGTGGCCGATAGATAGGTTTTGCATAACTTATAATTGACCAATACCAAAGCTTATCTATAAATTTTATTAGAAACGGGACAAAACTGACGTTTTTATTTAATTGAAGGGGTAGGTAATTGAACTAACGTTGCACTGGAGCAACACAACGAGCTATTGGAGACGGTCCGGGATCAATTCCGATGGAAAAGATCCGAGGACATCACTTCGTAATTTTGAACCAGTCAGATAACGAGGTCAACACCTGACCTGACATCCCACCCTCCAAATTTCTACACCACGTCAATGTGAGGACATTTGAGACCACGATAGTTTTGACGTATACCAGCCCCCACGTACACGACGGTCTTCGGGTAGATCGGGTTTCGAACTTACAACCCTCCGGTTGCTAATCCGTTACTCTTCCAAACCGAGCTACCGTATAAATTGAAGGTACGGCCTGGTAATATAAAAAGACGATACGCATGGTCAGCCTATAAGTAAAATTATTTTCTGAATAACTGTACTTGATAACCATACGCAGTTTCGTGGTATTTAAAAACTGGCAATTAATCTTCCATTGAAAATATTCATTATAAGGTCTATTTGCATCACTATCAGATTGAACAGAAAATGCATGCTTATAAGGAATGATAATTTGTTTAATATATTCAATTCTCTGAAAACAAACGCCATCACAAACAAATGGACAACTTTATTATATTTAATTTCCCTAAATACCATACTGTATAAACATTCATAGCGAACTGATCGGTTAATAAATTACCGCAACGAATAAATAATAACAGTGCCAAGCCTTCCAAAGAAATCTGCCAGTAAAGTGATTAAGCAGCTTCTTTTGATGGGAGAATAAATTAAATCCCTCCAAATCTCCATTCATGGCTCACAGTATGATGGTGCAAAAATAATAAGGCAAATTAAATCAATTGCCTATTAAAAGGCGACTAGCTTTTCATCGATTTACGTCTGCCTAAAAAACCCATCTAAAGTAGTTAATCTGTGTTATTAATTGTTCGTAAAATTCAATTACATCAAGTGCAGCGGGTGAGTATCTCAAGCGTCAGCAGCATGCGGATCATGGATTGGATGATCCTTTCAGATCATATGATCACAATTGATTTTGCAATAAATCTGTAGTTGAAGTAATACTATTGCAGAACTAATGCTAAATAATTTTCGAATGAAAGAACTTGGAGCCCCATGCAAAAAAAGTATTTTTTTCGGGGAACTTTATAGCTAAATTTTGATCGCATAATATCAGCGTTTTTCGACTAATGTGCCATTGCATTACGGTGTGCTGCAAGAATGACACTGGTATGCCCTATGTGTAGTAAAACGTTTTAAATCGTTCAGGATTCATTTAGTTTCAACGGTTTAGTTTTGAACTTTTGGCAAGTGGGTTCTCAAATAATTTCAAGTAATATCCGTTTTAATCAAATTGAGAGTATGGTATTCCCTCTCTCCCAAAATAAGTGCTACATTTGCACAGATTTGTTTCGAATATGAAATTTTTGTTCAATTTTGAGGTGAACTGTGACAACTAGGACAACATCTGTTAACTGTATAACGGTATACGGCAATGGTTCCCAAACGGTGTTACATAAAAATAGCACTGGTGTGACTTACAGATGGTGAAAAGGCTTGGATTGTATAAGATTCATTTCGTTTCAACGGTTTAGTTTTGAACTTTCCGCTAGTATGTTCTCAAGTAATTTCAAGTAATACCCGAATAATAATTTTAAAAATTATTATTTACTAACAAAATTGCCCGATCTCACTCGGGTTGAATTGGTTAACTATAGATTGAAAGTAACCCGAAAATAATCACTTTCCTCTTTCGTAGAAAAATGCCAAATCATTTAAGTGTGATTAAAATAATTTTTTAACCTTTTCGACATTTTTATAATTTCTACAACTACTTTGGACACAAATTCTATACATGCAAATCCATCCATGTAATACATTTCATATATATCGCACCCCTGCTAAAAATACAAATTGGCAAAAGGTGAGACACTAAGGTAACTGCTACAAAAGACGACTTTGAGAGGATTAGGAATTCCCTTTCTTAAGTTCTATTCATGTAAAATTGCCCAGCTCAATTCGTAACAATGACGAATCTACTGCGGATACTCTCTCATATAATTTACCTACCAATATTTTTTATTTGTGGCACTCTTTTCGAATTTCGCTACCATTAAGGGAAAGATGACAAATTAATTTGTTGAGATATTTACCACTAAGTTTGTTTTAAAAGCGAATACGTATTTTCTTGAAAATTCGGTTTTGTGGTACGAGAGATAATGAAAGAACTTATATTAAAATTTAATGTCTTCAGTAGGGATAGAAAGCAAAAGAAACCTATTACCATTTTTTTAAATAGTAAATCAATTTGACGGCGTTTCTTCTAAAGAAAATCATTCTTTTAAACAAACTTTCCCTAGATCAGTGGTGCGCAAACCGTGGGTCGTTTGAAAATTTTTGTGGGTCGCCAAATTCAAAGAAATTTATCCGACAATAAAAAATATAAGGCTTTTCTTCAACAAGTATCAGGTACCAGTAAAAGAGTGAAATGAGATAATGTTATTTATCAAAAAAGAACTTTTTACGAAAACAATTGTCTGTATTAGTATAGGACTTCGGCAGGCGAACAGACATAGTGATAAAAGATAATTGTCAATTTGAGATGCCCTTTACCTGCTCTCCAGTGGGATTCATATGCAACTTGGGTCGGTCTGACGTTTAGCAGTGGCCATCTTGACTACAGCTCTTTCAATCTAGGTGTGCACCCCTGCTATTTAGTCTTTATACTGTGATCACAGCTAGGACCGTGCAGTTCTTTCCGTCTGCCTCAGTAGTTCGGTTTTGCTGCGTCTTACGTTCATTCAAGTGCATTCTGTAATTCTGTTTATATACTGCTTTTGCTAATTTTAAGTAAAATTTGCAATCGGGTATGTACATAACTTATTTTTTAAGTATAGGACAGTTCAGTAGCGTGCTCGGAGGGCAATAATAAACAATTAATTAAAAAATCAATATAGATATTAAAATGTTTATAAAGAAAAACTGTCTTTTTTAAATATTTTGTATTATTTTTTCGTTTTTGATTTTTTTCGAAAATCAATTATCATCAACTGATATTTCGTTGGAAACGTTACCAGGGTAGTTACTATTTTAAAACGTGTAAGGGAACAGTTAGTTCTGTTTTTGGATTACAGATGGCTGCTCACTAAACAAAGCCTGCTTTTGCAGTTTAAATGCGAGTACAAATTTAAGATCATAGTAAGATGAATTTTGAAAAATAAATGCTAATTGTAATTTCTAAATATATGTTTTCCCATCTTTGGAGTAGGCAATGTTTGACATAATTATATTAAATCACTATAATTAATTTATACTTGTTTTGTATTTTTTTAAGTAAGCTCCAATATTTGTGTGTTATGATTCACTGTAACCTCTGTGTACAATATAGATGTGTGCTCGACTGGCAACACCAGTTGAGATATTTATTTACTTGCCTCGATTACCATGTGTAAATTTTTATTTGAGCGTTGTATTTTTTATTTTAAGTAGCGAGCATGTGCAATTGGTATAAAGAGATGTTTCTCTTATAATTAAGTTTTCTTTAATTCTCGTCTGAATAAGCTACAAATAAACATGATTTATACAGAGTAATCACGTACTTTATTTTCTTCCCACGTGGTAACCGCACGTGATTGAACAAACGCAGATATGAAATATTGTATATTTATAATTTTGTTTTAGTTTTAATACCCTCATGATGGATAAATGGCTAAAAATAGGTACCCAACGTCCAGAAAATGAAAAGAATGACAATACAAATGAGAATGATGGACCAACATCCGATGAACTTAGAAAAACTGTGAATGAATCCAATGGCACTGTTTCTACATCAAAAAATATCGAACGAAATGTGCTGTCTAATAAAAAATTGAGAAAATATCAAGAAGAGTTTATTAAATATTGATTTACATATTTGCGTTTGTTAATGGGAAAGAACATGCGTTGTGTTTTAATTGCAGGGATAAACTAGCAAATGAAAGTATGAAACCTGCTAAATTAAAAAGACATGTGGAAACCAAAAAAAGGATTAGCAAATAAATCTGAAACATTTTTTAAAAAACGAGCTGAAAGTATGAAAAATCAAAATGTATTTTAGAAAAAATACACAATTCCTGAGAAGGCTTTACGGGCATCCTTAGAAGTTTCATATTTAATAGGGAAAATTTTGAAACCACATACAATTGGAGAATCACTCATTCTTCCTTCAGCAATTAAAATGATATCAATTATGCATGGAGAAAAATATGGTAACGATTTAAAAACGATACCATTGTAACGTCTTGGTTCACGGGTAGCTTAGACTAGTTACCATTCAAAAGTATCCGTTTCTAGACTAATGAA
This sequence comes from Meta bourneti, assembly GCA_933210815.1. Taxonomy (NCBI): domain Eukaryota; kingdom Metazoa; phylum Arthropoda; class Arachnida; order Araneae; family Tetragnathidae; genus Meta; species Meta bourneti. The sequence goes on along the minus strand of OW119926.1, from coordinate 77,138,151 downwards.
TTTATTTTACAATTTGTACAAAAGTCGGAAAAATGAATGAAGAGTTTAATGTTAGTTCATTGGAAAGTCCAAAGTTCTATCGAGGCGCTTCTTATGGCTGCTGGCGAGCCTCTCCCAAATTGTTCGGAAGAGTCTGATTCAGGCTACGGCGAGCCTTTTCTCAATAAAAATACTCCGATGAGTATAGAGTCCCAGGGCAGGATATCTTAGTCTTTTCCAGTTCGGATGAGATCAATCTCCACTACTCGGATGAGGAGTCGCACAGGTTTCTAGGAGGAGTCTCCTTAACGGCTACGGGCGAGCCTTTCTCAATAAAATACTCAGGCGAGTATAGAATCCCGGGGCGGGATAAATCGGCCTTTACCAGCTCGGATGAGCTCTCCCGAAAGATGGCAATCTTTCGCCGACAGTGAACGGGTGTTCACTTCTATCTCCAAAACGGGCTCTATGCTGACCTCCTCTCTCTCTGCTGTCTTTCCTTGCAATCCTCCCCTCTCTCTTCTGTCTGATACCCCTCTCAAGAACTCAATATATATCGGGTGCTTCTCGACTCCTCCTTTTCGTTTCGGGTCGGCCTCTCAGTCGGTGCTGGTTGGCTGTTGAAAATCTCACCATCTTCGGACCTTCCCGAATGGCTCTCTCACGTTCGCCTCTCCCCTTGACTTTTACGACAGTCTTCGGCGGACTTGAAAGGGGACCGTAAACCCTTGTCGGCAATGGTCATCGTAATTCATCTCCGTCCTTTTTGTCTCGAAATGTCATAGAGAGCGACAGAAAGGCGCCTGCCTTTTGTGTCGAAGTCACCCACGATTTCCGCTACCTGGAGCGTGGTACTGTCGTTAAAAAGATGTTTTCGGGTGGTCTTTTCCTTTCGGCACGATCCACCGGCAAGATGGTCAGACCCCCTATCTCGACTGCCGTGGTGGTCGTTTTCCTCTTCGGCGCTCGATCCGCCGGCAAGATTGTCCGTTTCCCTAGCCGCCGTTACACCATTATCAAGAGATACCGTTTCTCGCTGAATTTCCGCCATCTCACGTAATATAGAATCAGTTCTGTTAAGTCGATTACAAAACTCTCCTGTATTTGCTCTACAACTTGACGAAACTACTGACATTTCTAAACTGTCTCAATTAATTGTTTATGTGAGATACGTTTATGAAGAAGTAATATCAGAAGATTTTTTTATGTTGTAAAAAATTGAAAGGAAAAACAAATGGAGAGAAAATATTTGAAATTATTAATAGATATTTTGAAACAAATGACCTTACCAGATAATGAATTAGGTTGGATACGTGATCCATTTTCGTTGGATATTTTTAAATCCAATATATCTTTAAATGAAAACGAACAGTTAATTGATGTTTCAAGCGACGAAACACTGCGCATTCAATTTAAGTCTCTGTCTTGCCAAAAATTTTGTTTATAGATTGGAAACGGATATGCCGATTTGAAGAAAAAGGCAATTAATATTTTGATTCAGTTTGCATCGACCTACTTATGTGAAACTGGCTTTTCAAAATTAGTTGCCATAAAAACAAAATATCGATCTCGATTGGATCCAGAGGATGACTTACGGCTTGCGATTTCCAATACAGATCCGAACATAGAAGCAATTATGAGCTCTTTTCAAGCGCATACCTCACATTGAATTCTTATGTTGTAAGTTTTTTGAAGTATTTTCCATTAAAAAAAATATATATATACTCATATGCATAAATGAAACCATTGCTTCATAAAATTATGTGTTTTATTCAGTCCTCTAATAAGGCACAAACATAAGAGCAAATTCCCAAAAGAATTCAACTTTAACTATGTTGATGATTAAAAAAACGTCAATTGTCTATCCAGGGGTCGCGACAAAATAGTACACAAAATTGGGGTCCGGAAATGAAAATAGTTTGCGCACCACTGCCCTATATAAGGTGCTTAAATATAGATTCAATTCGTAAAATAAGCCACCGGCCGTCTGTCGCTATGACAAAGAATTTGTAATATATCAAAAGTCCTAGTTCGGATATTTTTAATGTTAACGTTCTTCCAATAATGGCGAAATTCCACTTAAAATGTGCTCTATTCTAACATGCCGCTTTAAACAAAATATTTTGCGGTGCTCTTGCGTGTGATGAAAAGGAATGACAATTTATTAAAATAATAAATATTTAAAATAGAAAAATAAAATAAAAGTATGCGGTTAAAGTTAAGTTAAAATTCGGTGCATTACATGAATGTATTTACGTATAAGAAGAAATTAGTTGAGTGAAAACGTGTCTGTGATTAAAGCAGGGTCTGCCACCTTCCGGTAATGTTTGAAGGAGTCCTGTAGATTGGTTTCACCGCTAGAACTCTTCGTATTGAGGCAAGAAAGTTGCGAAAACCAAAGAAGGGCGGGAATGAAATAATATTATCTTGCCCCACTCACAATACTATCACATTACAAACAAGAAAACAGTACATAATGAGCACTTGTACCATCATGTGATGCAAGTGCATACCATAGACTTTTTACTGTACCCATGAAATAACATTAGAAAGTATTTTATAAAAATTACATTAATGGCAAGTTTGAGGAAATAAGAGCGTAAACACACATTCGCGTAAGAGGTCTGGGTTGTTTGGTTTGTTGGGGTTTTATGGCGCAAAGGCCATGTTTGGCCATGCTGCGCCAGACGCAAGACACGCAATATCAAGTAATAGACCACCATAAAAGTTTTACTGACACAGAAGAGCGAAATACACCCAGGGACGAAGTAAAAGGTTGCACATTGGGAGTGAGTGGTAAAAATGTGAAGTTTTTAAAAATTACTGTGACAGAATAGTAATTGGTCCAGTATGAACTTCGAAGATTTTTATTCGCACATGCGCCACCTCACCCGACTTGCACATTAGTATTTTATTTATGTATTCGAAGTAATCAAACTGATTACTCCAATTATATGACAGTGAAAAAGGTAAAAAAAATTACAAAACAAGCAATAAAGTAAAAATTATAAAAAGAATAGAGTTATACAACATGAAATACATCCATATCTGCACAAAACTATAAAATATATCAAACAAAAATTATGGATAAAAGAAAAAATCACAATCAAAACAACCAGAGAAAGCAGAAAATCTGTTTTCAAACACTTAAGTAATGAAGTCACTAAAAAGTTTTAAATTGCTAAAAACACCAAAGGTTGTGATTAAACTATTGATCGTTCTGACGAATTGGGCTATTAGGAAAAAAATCAAGAGGAGGTAGGCCATATATGTCTCACCGCTCATCTAGAGCACTCCTTGACCATCATAATGCCAAATGAGAGAATATTTAGATACCTTTAGCTGCCTTATACGTAGATTATTTATTCAGCTAGCCTTAACCCTTTCACAGACGATGGGAAAGTCCCACTTCTCTGAAATCTAACGTGAAATCTCGTATTTTTAGCATATTATCGAAAACTAAACAAGAGTAAAAAAGAAGGGTTGAAAATCTTCAAGAATTTTTTGCTATTCTATTCAAAAGTTGACAATTTTGTTTATATGTTTATTAAAATTTAGTGCATTTTTGGACATGTGTGTATACACATGTCCAAAAATTAAGGACATCGGGCAATCGAGACGAATCCCGAGCCAAGTAGCTGTCTGAAATACCTCAAATGACAAATGATATTCCACAATCTATGTGGAATGAAATAAGAACAGAATCGTGACGCTGCTGGGAATTAAAATCAAATAGAAAATGCTTAAGGGAACAAACACATTTGTAGGTTTTAGTTATTGCGAAAGAACAATTCTTGCTTTGTTGAAAGCAACTCATTAGGAAATGTGCTGACTCGTGACCTTAGCTCTCCTGGTGGTTGTCTCGACGAGGTATCTCGTCATTAGCAAAACTGACCAGATCTCGATGGACGAGATACTTCGTCGTTGTAAAAAGAAACTGACGAGATCTCGACGTCATCATAAAAATCAACAGTATCTTGATGACGAGATATCTCGACATAAGCCAAATTGGCCAGATCTTGATGGACGAGATATCTCATAGAAGCTACTTGGAGAGTTAATACAGGCCTTAAAACGAACAGACATGCTTTCCACAAGGTTGTCCCAGAGTTCCTATGGCAAGGAGTACCATTCGCACACTAGAGCACTTCTCAACTCGTGTGGGATCTTTGGTGGTGTTGTGTAGACTGACCTGAAGGACGCCTACCTCCGGTAACATATGAACACAGTGAGAAAATTACTAACCTGCGATTGACAAGCAGTCTGATTTTTGTTTTCACGACCATGTGAGAAACAATTCTCGCCAGTAACTTGTTGAGACCTTTGCCAAATATTCCTCGGAGCCTTCCCTACATCTGTAGTGAGTTCAGTACTACAGATGTAGGGAAGGCCTCAAGTGTGACTTTTGTAGTGACTTCTGTAGTGACTTCTATAGTGACTTCTGTAGTAACTGTAGTGACTTCAGCACTACAGTTGGAGCGGAAGCGCTGCGTCCCATACTAAGAAGATGTTGTGTAGGTAGCAGTGCGAAGTCCAAGCGCATTTAAAACACGCTGTATTGGATTGAGATCAGGTGACTTGAGCTTGATAGAAATTCAGTATCATCCTCAGTTTTTGAACATATATATTTCCTGATTTTATTTGCATAAATTTGTTCGAGTACAATAGAATCGTTTTTAAGTGAAAAAAATGAAACCAGCATTTTCAGTGTTTCACTTTTGCGAGTCACTTTATTCCAGGAGGAGCGATGTAGCAAACCAAAAAGGTTATAGTTAGATTTCCAGCCATTGGTTCTAATTGGGGCCGCGAATGAAAAAAAGTTTAAAAAAAACTGCTGTTTCAGCACGCATTGCGTTATTTTAAATGTTCTGGTTTATCAATAAGAGAATATTTATGTTTTTAATTACACTGATGTGTCTTCATTTATTCTCGTTGTCGTTAAAAATTGGGATAGGATGGTTTTGCATCTATCTTTTAGCAAGACTAACGTTTACGAGTGGATAAAAAATGTATTATAAACTACGCTGATTTAAGTGATTATTTTATTTTGATGTTTTACAAAATAAGGGTATTTTTAGATATTTCTTAAAAACTCCAATTTTCACCTGTCAGGGAACCTTTCCCTTTGGAGAAATTTCAGAAACTGAGCAAAGTGGAGTAATTTATTTAAAGTATGGTGTAAGGTAAGTACAGTAAAGAGTATGAACCTCCTGTGGTTAGTTAGTAAAAGTAGTTTACACACTTAAAAGAAGCTTTTAAATGTATAAAACTGTTGACAGACCATAGAAAATAGTTCAAATTTTGAAAATAAATGTAATTTTGCAGGTCATTTTTGTTCTTTTTACATTATAAATTATTTTTAATTAGTCATTTTTATTGGGCATCTTCTAGGGCAGTGATTCTCAACCACTGTGCCGCTGCACTTTTGTGTGCCGCCAAATTCTTAGAGTGTGCCGCCAAATTTTAATAAAACTATTCATAAAATTGTTATTGACCATTTGACAACATTAGAGTAGAGAATTATTCATTATTTCCCAAATTTAGATATAAAAAAATTTGATTGGGTTCGTAATCCATTTGTGATAACGAATACTTCTGTATTTGAATTAACTTTGAATGAAGAGGAAGAACTTATATTTCGCTTTCTAATAATCGAGATTTAATTTTAAAATATTCGGAAGAATCAATTAATTCATTTTGGATTAACATTAGATGCGATTATCCCATGATAGCCAAAAAAGCTTTAAAAATATTACAATTTTCTACATCTTATTTGTGTGAATTCGGATTTTCAGTATTAACCAACATAAAAACGAAAAAAAGATCGAGACTGTTAAATGTAGAAGACGATATGAGAGTAGCATTGTCATTTTTACGACCAAATATAAATGAAATTATCAAAAAACATCAAGCTCAAATTTCTCATTAAAAGTATTCTTATTATTACCTTGTAATTAATCCCTTAATAAACGTACTGTTGTTTTTGTAGTACATATTATATTATTTTATTTTACATTCACAATTATTATCATAAACTATTTTACACAGTGTATTATAGGTAAGTAAACAGCTTTTAAACTTATCTTTTTCTTTGTGTGCCGCCAAATTTTGAAATCGTTAAAAGTGTGCCGCGACAAAAAAAAGGTTGAGAATCACTGTTCTAGGGTATAATTATCAGTGCTGATAAATGTGAACAAAAAGAATATAAAATTCATCAGACACAAAAATCGAATCTCTGAGAGCATAACTGATTAAAGGGATTATTCATTTTCAGAAGAATATTGTCTTAGAAGTGATTCAGGCATGACTACAGTTCCCTTAAAAATAAGTTTAGAAAAAGGCAGCAAGTCAGCCATATAGGTTTCACTATGTTTAGCGGTGAACTGTGTAATTTCAATTTTTTAAAAATTCTGTCTTCTTTTCTGAATGTCACACAAAAAGTTTGTTCCCGACAAACATAAAAAACAATAGGTTTACCTACATCTTCAAAATTCAAATTCAAAGAAGTATATCCTCGAAAAACAACAAAATAAAAGCGAAGTGGAAGAAGTATTTACGCTCTCCTTTTCCAATCCAGGTTCCATGATTCCGGAACAACTTGAATCCGGAAACCGGAATCGTTAGAATCCGGAAGTTCATAAAACTGGGAAAGTAAAATACCTGTGTGGCTGGTGGTACACAAGCAGTAGGAATAAAATGAATTTTTTGGTAGCGATTTTTTGTTGTAAGACAAAAAATGGGAGGCATGTTTTACTTCTTATGAGTAAAAAGTATCTGTTGCTAAACGGGTATGTCTAAAAGTAAAAATCTTATCTGTATTTTGCAATCGTTAAATATTTAAACTTTTACTTAAGCTCTTGCAAAGTATTTTTATTAATGCTTTAGTTAGGTTGGCTCTAGAATTAAATTTATGTATTTATCTTCTTCTTGAGCCAACACGAAAAGAAAAATAATTATTAGATGTTCAACAAAAGGACGGTATAACAAAAGCTTTTGTAATATATTAACGAAATAATTAGTTTTGTATAAAGAAAAACGTTAACTTCATCGCGTTTTAATTGTTCTATTGTCAAAGAAAATTCAATATAAGTTTTACATGTAGTTATCCATGGTTTGCTACAACGCAACCTTCAAGATCTTTAAGCCAAGGAGTTCATTTTCCTTTATAATAATTTATAAAAGGCTGGTAAGTTCTTCGCAAGTTAATAATATGATTTGTTATTTTGAGAATAGTTATCTCGTTTTAGATCAGTAAGATATTACAATTAATACAATTTTTAAAAGCATTTGTTAAAGCTTTTGACAATCTATAGTAATTATTTCTCAACACTTAAAGCAAATATCTTAAATCCAGTTTTAGCAATATGTAATTTCTTAAAATCTCTTCGGTTGAAAATTTTAAAATGCTTTTCGAAAGTACAATTGATTAAAATTTGATATAGAATATTCAGGCATCTTTTCACATTTTGTCTCATGGAACATTTATTTCCACAGTAAATATTTATCATACGATCGATTTATGGTCATTCAATTGTCCAATAAAATTATCCTCATTGCGTTATTAATTTTCCTTATTTGTTATTAAATACAAATCGGGATGTGCTTTATTAACAATTATAGTGATTGTTTTATCAGATTAAAATTTCAACTGCAAAGTCAGATTTATCGCAGCTATAATTGTGCAAAAAAAATTTATTTCTCTGTAATCGCATGTTTTTGACAATGAGACCATTTTGAGCTCCAATACAATAACTACATAGGGGACCATCCATAAAATATACCATCCTCCCAAACTGCACTACTACGTACATACAACCTGAACACATCTGAATTAATTGGATCCAACCAAAGACCGTCGTGTACACGGGAACTGGTGCACATTAAATCTGCGGTAGCCTCAAATATCCTCACGTTGGCGTGGTGTGGAAGTTTGGAAAGTGGTGTGCCAGCTAATGTGTTCACCTCGTCATCTGACCGTGCTTCAAAATTACCAGGTGTTGTCCTTGGATCTTTCCCATCGGGAGTGATCCCTGACCATCGCCAATATCCCGTTGTGAAGCTCAGTTTGACGTTAATTAACTACCCTAACCCCTGAAATTATTGGACTACCTTCGTGATCAATCATATGCCTACTCTGTCTATCTTTTTCAATAACTTAATATTTAGTCATTTATTGATAAATTAGTGCTTAGAAAGATTTTCAGTGTAAACAAATAAACCATTGGAAGACGAGGATTTTACTTCCGGGGGGGGGGGTTACCCAATACGTAATACTTACAGAATCATTTTCAACTCTCAAAAACACGATGCCATCAACATTTAACTTCACAGGAAAAGCTTCTCAAACTCATTTGCAAATGGCAATTTTAATTTTAAATATAAGGAACTTTACGGTTTAACTTGCGAGGCTCTGCTATTTATTCTTATAAAGGAATGTTTATTTTCAATAAAACAATCTTCATTCGTTTAAATATTGAATAGATAAAATATTTAATTTGTTAGATCTTCCAACTTCATTTGCTTGTGTTATTACAGCGCGATGTTAATTAATTATCATTACCATTACCAACTTCATTTTCAGCTTCACAGGCATTTTTCGTCAAGTTAAATGTAGGTGGCGGTAGTGTTTCTGTATTGTTTCCATAAATAATTCCGAATTGATATAGAATATTCGATTGGTCAACACTAATTAGATTGAACGCCAAATGTCGCCAAAAAGGAGATAAATTACATTTTTAGGTAACCCGAGCGAGAGTATTAGGGGACAGAAAATCTTCGCATTCTATCTGGTTTGTTTCACTGAAAATCCCTCTCACATGAACTAAGAATGGATGTGGAACAAAACTCTTGAAACTAATCGTGTTCTATTTACATGCGTTTAATTAAGGATTAATGTGTATAAAAGATTTATTAAAATATTATTAATTCATTTATGAGGGGTTATTCTTTTGTGTTTTTGTTTTAAATATCATGGATCATTTTACAAATTAATATGCTTCTCTCAATAAACTTATTTTGTATTCAAAGATTAGTTCTACGTTTTTAAAGTTGATCTTCTATCGGTGTATTTATTATTCAATTTGTCATTTGATATTGAAAGTGTTCTCGTTTGTGGCATGAATTACATTGATTTAAAGTTTATAGTTTATACCTCTGATTACAAATTTTGATTTTTTAAAGCCAACATACTGCATTATATTTTTATTCTTTGCGTTACAATTTATGACCTATTTTGTTTCCGTCATTTATTAATTATAATTAAATTTGTAACTTAAAGCTTTAAATTTAAATTAATATTCTCTATTATGTATTAAAAAGAACAAATGCAATATAAATAAATTTAGTATGGACAGAATTTTGAAAATACCAAGCATAACAAATTGGATATTCTAAGGTATTAACTAACAATAATCCTGCCCTCCCAAAGGAAACATTTTTTCAATTCAGAAGAATAGGAATGCTCTGAGTGATTTTCAGTGTAAAAACATACGAACCAGACGATCTGCGGAGATTTTATTTCTGCTTTCCAAATACTTATGGTAACCTCGATACTACGTATCGAGGTTACCATAAAATGTAGTTTGGCGATGTTTGGCGTTAACCAATCAATTATCATCAATTCGGGATTCATTCTTTAGAACTTTTACTGGCGAAGTCTAGAAATCATTTTGGAAAAATAAGCTAAGTAAGCACTCTCAGAATACGTATAGGAAACATGTATCATCCCAGAAACACTACTGCCACCTACATTTGGGGCAGCAGTAGCCCAGTTGAAAGAGCAACGGATTAACAATCGGAGGGTTGAGAGTTCGAAACGCGATCTAATCAAAGAACCGTCGTGTTCACGGGGCAGGTGCAAGTTAAATTCGTCGTGACCTCAAATGTCCTCACGTTGACGTGGTGAGGAAGTTTGAAGGGTGGGATGCCAGCTCAGATGTTGACCTCGTTATCTGATCGTGGTTCAAAATTACGTAGTGTTATCCTCGGATCTTTCCCTTCGGAATTGGTCCCAGACTGTCGCCAATAGGAATTGTGTTGCTCCAGTGCGACGTTAAAATTAACTACCAACCAACCAGTCACCTAATATTTAGCTCGACATAAAACGTCTATCATATTTAAGAATTTAGGACTTAAATTTATTTAAATTAGAAAAAGCTAACTTCCAGCAAGTTCACATCCGATTTCAAACGAGAATACGACCTTTATATACTATTCAAACAACTAAACCCATTTTCTTCAGAAATTCTCTCAAATAAAACCCTTTTTGCTTGTTTGTCGAGAAAAAGTCACAATCCGATCAGTCTAACAGCTCGTGAAATATTTTAAATTGCAAAGGAAGAAAAAAACGAAATCTCCCTTAAGAACAAAATAAACATTGGTAAAAGTCGGTGGCATCATCTTTTCGCCGCTTGTTTTGTCAGCGAATGGAAAATGAGGAAACTGTTGCCATGGTTACTAGCCTATTTCCCGACTCTGCTTCGAACAATTTTCGTTTAATAAACTTGTCGGTTGCATCGTTTATTTATGTATTCGTTTGTGGTTTGGGAAAAGCAAATTATTTAAAACTTGGCGATAATTTTTAAGTGATTTCTTTGGAGGAATTGAATGTTGCCTACTGCAGCGTTCCAGCCTATTGTTTAATGCGTGTTTTCATTTCTTTTTGTTTCCTCGTAGACAAATCTATTTATCTAACTTCGTTCTGTGTGTGAAAACAGAATAATGATAGACGAAACATTTCAGGTTAAATTCTTTGTGTTATTGCAAAGCTTTGGAATTCGTCAGATCATTTTTATCCTAAATTGTAAACAATGAGTCTGTCATACTTTTCATAGGCAACTTACAAAAATTAATTCCTCTCATCTTTCTTGAAAATTAGTGCTAATCTCTCGAAATAGCCTCTGTCAAATTCACTATGAATATCTATATACCAGTAAAGCCTAAAAACAAGTAATGATTTAAAACCTTTTGCAGGAGTTATAGATTGCTGAGAATTATGTACTATTGCTGAAGCATCATTACCGATTTTCTTAGCTATGATATTTTATTATTATTTTAGATTCATTTGGTAGATCATACTTCAGGAATCAAATTATAACGAAGGCAGCCGCAATATGAGAGGTATTTTCTGTCAAAATAAATGTAGGTGGCAGTAGTGTTCCTGCAGCGAAACGTGTTTCCAGTGCGCGTTCTGAGCGTGACGTCACGGATGTTTTCATCGAACTTTTAATGAAATAGACGGAGCATGTGGAAGGAGTAGCTGTACTAAGATCTCTGAAGAGTAATCACGTGGACATATGAATCGCCTTAGCTGATTGGCTGTCGAATCGCATATTAATGTTTTTGATCACGGTGGATAATCACTCTAACCAATCTATAACTTAGGATTCATGCTTTTACCCAAACCACGTGACAGATCTTCAAACCGAGCAACTGGAAGAAATAACACAACAAAAATTCCAAAGAATAAATTCTGAATTGATAAATGATAATTGATTAGTCATCTCCAATTGGATTAAACGTCAAACGTTGTCAAAACGGTGATAACTACATTATTTTAGTGTAACCCCTATATGTATCATACGATAGCATTTAGACAGCAGAAGTAAAATTTTCGCAGATTGCCTGCTTTTTGTGTTTGCGATGAAAATCCCTCTCATACAGTAGTGGTAGTCTTTTCAAAATCTAAATGTGGCTCTCTTTTCAATAAGTTTACGGACACCTGATTTAATTAATCATTTTGACATCTCCGGTTGGAAGTAAACACAGATTGCTTCCCTACTTCAAATGAATTTTTGGAAGAAAATCAAGTTTCGAGTCAAGTTTTTGCGATGTTAAAAAATGCACCTTATTGTCTTCACTCAAACAGCTGTTATAATTTTGGTTAAAGTGGTTAAAAACAGTCAGCTAAGGAAAGAATTAGAATTAAAATCAATGTTAAGCATTTCTATCGGTAATTTATTGGTGATTATAATGGGTAGTGTGCAGGTGATGGATAGGTGGTAGTTTTCAAACCCTACATAACACCTGTCTGGTAACATTACTTTTCTCTAGGGATATAGTAACCATACATATGGATAGGTATTTATCGAAATGTAGTCCAAGAAAGCATGAGAATGTATCTCAACGAGTTCAAACGCACGAAAGACTTAATATAAAGTGTACATAAAATCATTAAAGTTAAACGCTACACTTTTATCAAGAAGGAAATGTATCGTAGGATTTTGCATGTGTTACCGACTTATAAATACCGTAACGAGGGTGTAGTTGAATTAACGTTGCACTGGAGCAACACAATGGGCTATTGGCGTCTGCCCGAGATCCATCCACCTTTCGAAGTTTGATAAATCGCACGGTTTACCTATTATGAGAGCAATGGCTGATATGTTTGCAGAACTGGACTGTACATATCACTTACGGACTGTACATATCACTTACCTGCTGCAAAGCAGCTCCTCTCCTTAATATAAATAGGGAAAAAATCAGATAAATAGAGTGCTTAAATGAAAAAATTTTAATTAAAATATTGGTGGAAAGGGTAGATTAGCTTAATTATTCAGCGGAGTCAAAAATTTTGACGCCCCCGCGAGTCAAGTATGTTGCAGAATACCTAACTAAGAGCAACACACATTCCCGTGCCTAGTGTCGTGAGACACTGTACCAGCTTAAATAAATGTGGTTGGGATGAATAGAGCATGCCACCGAGGTGACATGTCTATCCAGAATTTAGAGCACATACTTTTATACATTATTAAATCTATACAGTAATTACATCTATATTATCATACTAAGTTACACTATATATATATATATACTAGCTGAATTACCCGGCGTTGCTCGGGTTGAAATGGTTAAATGTTGCTTGAAAAGTGAATTAGAATAAGCACTTTTCTTTCACAGAAAAATGCAATCATTTAAGTTGTACGGAAAATACGTTTTAATTTTTTCATAGCTTCTACAATATACTTAGGACGCAAATATATACATTTAATTCCTGAATATATTGCAGTATGTAAAAGATTAAGACATGAAGACAAACAGAAACGAAATTCCGACGAAAAATTGCAGAATTCTAAAAAACGAAAGATGCGCAAAGTGCAGTTTCAACTGCTTCTGTTTAAATACTCTCGCAATCAAGTCGTGGCGCTCACTGGGTAATTGACCATTGGTAAGAACCTCCTTGATCTCCGTCCAAGTGGGATTGCAGGTGAAGGTGATAAATAAGTCTGGTCTCCCGTACGTCCTCACGTACGTCATAGCATCTTGCGTGTATTCGTGCATGTGTCTGGGACTGCCTGTAAATGTAGCTGGTAGTACGACTAAGGAACCGAGGTTTTCAACGTTCCCGTCATTTGACACAGCATCTCTCAGGTGAATATATTCGAAACTCTCAGTTTACGTTGATTTAGACGAATGTAATGGAGACGATGAACTGATGAAACAATTGCCTACAGTGGAATACGTGGTTTTGCTCAGTATCTCGAACCATTAATCTGTACGCATAGAAACCCATCGCTGAAACTTTCTTGCTGGTTGTTTCACCTGTTCTTGGGTTGATCTGCCTCAGATTAAAATGATATCCATCTTCACCATGGGGGAATATCACTGGGTACTGCACAGCATCATAAGATCGATGTGTTTTCGAAATACGCTGCAATGATTCACCGCGTCGTTGAATAACGATATCCCGTTGATGAAACTCATCTCCTGATATCACCACCGCAACTTGTTCTGCTTGAGGATAGTTAAAGCGCCGCTCGTGTTCGCCTGCTGGTCTTCGGTCTGCTCTTATGACAACTTTATATTCATCTGTTGGCATACGTTCCAATGCTGTTTCAAACGTTTTAATAAGATTATTGTACTCATGAAACATCCTCTGTAAGTTTAACACAATCTGACGTCTTGTTCCCGAGATGTAGGCGCACCTCTGATCAGTTTCCATTTGTTCGTTTTGAATAAAATATTGTTGTAGAAATTTTGGTGTTTGATCTGGCAGCAGAAGCAACGATCCCGCTCTATGGTAAATCTGCCCTTGCACCTTGAATGTCGATGGAAATCCGGGCTGTCCAACAACTGATGTGGCGCCGAATGATGTCATTTGGAAACATGAGTTGTATTTTCCGATGTTACTAAGAAAATGCTTCGACTCTGACGTATCTCCTGATGTGTAAGCCAAAAGTTCTTGTGGTGGTGGTTCCAGTTGGCAGAGTTTAACTTTTCCATTTTTACAGCAAATACCAGTAGACTGTGATTTAAACTTTTTGGCATGACATTAACTACAAACCATTTCCATTTCCCCGATGGTAACACTTGCATGCAGCGAGTAGTCTTTATGTGAATCGTAGTGGAATTCTTCCAATGCTAAGCTAAAATGGCGCGCAGTCCGTGATCGTTTGGCTCTATCTCTCTTATCCTGTAGTCGGGCCTCACACTGCTGTGCCGTCTCTGTTGCTCTAAATGTAGTAGCATTATCCCTCTTATCCTATAGTCGGGCCTCACAATGCTGTGCCGTCTCTGTTGCTCTAGATGTTGTAGCTCTCTCGCAATCGCAAGTCTTCTATTCCTCTCCTCGGAAGTTTCTTGACTGCGCTCATCTTTCATCATCTTAGCCGTTGACTGCACTTGGCCGATCGCCTTCCGCTTCCTTGGAGGCATTGCTACAGCAAAGAAATCTGTAAAAGAATACAAAAATGCTATTTCATAAAATAAGCAAAAGGCACACTCTCACTGAGCAATGAAATCTATTATAGAATACAATAAAAATAAAAAGCTAATATAAACTGAATGGTAAAACAAATTTAAAATTGCGAAGTACTTACACCAGTTTAAGAATATCAAACTTTTAACACAAATAAAAAATATTAATGCCTTACTTAAAAGCTGTCAATCAAAATACTCAAACACAGAATTCTAAATCATACTAAAAAATAAACTTTTATTCTGGTGTAAAAAAAGCATTAATTCTGATCCCATTAAACTTATTTAAAAAATTAAGCAAAAGGCACACTCTCACTGTGCAATGAAATCTATTATAGAATGCAATAAAAAGCTAAAATTAACGAAAAAACGAATATAAAATTATGTAGTACTTACATGCGTTTAGAAATATAAATCCAAAATGTGCACTATCACTGTCGAATAAAGTAGGAAACACTTATACAATGAAAAGAGCGAAATAAAACTGCCAGATTCACTGAAAGATGATAAACTGGAAGACTTACCCAGTTAGCTTCCTTTAAATACGACCAGCTAAGAATCGAGTGGGTGCTGGAATGTTCTCCTCCATGAGTCCAAGGAAGTTTCCGTTTCCCCAACTTTCTAGAAAGTTCTACAAAGTTTTATAAAAAAAGTAAACATTAATTCTGGTGCTGCCAGATATCGAGTAGCAAAATTACGCTTTCATGATCAATGAGTTTTTCGTTTGTGCTTTTCGGAATAACGGTGCTTGGGTTAGAAATAAATGTAATCGGTGTAGACAAATTAAACTGAATAGATAAAAAATTTTCAAAAAGCAGAAGGTCGATTTTACAGAATTTTTCAGAAAGAAATCACTGCTTTCAACGGAGGATTCACATGTATTTATTACGGACATTTTAAAATAAGTTACACGCCTTACCTAAAAAGCCTTGTGAAACAGAATTCTACAAATCATTACGTACTCAATAAATTATTTAAGGAAAGTTGGTCGAAATATACACCAAATTTCCTTGAAAATAATCCTTGAACTCCTGAAAACCTTTCCTTGAATTTCCTTGCAAACATAAATATTTTAAAATATTCTTTCCCCCTTCATCAATAAAATATCTATAATTTATTTACATCATGGGAAGAACTAAAAAGTCAGTTCAAACATAAATACTGTAATTTAATTTGTTTCGGAAAAAATTGTTTTTCGATCAACAGTGGTAAAGCAACCATCGCTGCCTAAAGCAATCAATCTATGCTGAATGTTATTTCTATTGCGATTTCGAATAGTTTTTAGCCCCTCAGGGCCAATAGAACGGGGGTTAAGAGTTATGCTGACCGCAGTGTTCTAGAGTATAAGTGTACCAAATTTGGTGTGGATTGGTCAAACGGTGTAGATTTGTACAGAAAATATACATATATACACACATACACACACATCCTATTTTATATATATATAGATATACACATGAGAGAAGAAAATAAGTAAGTTTTTCAGTCTCTTTGGATAATCAAGTCCTGATGATTCTCAATGAATCTCACTATGTTAATAATTTTGATCCTCGAGCCCTTGGTATTAGCAATGTTCCTGAGCCATGTGATTTTAAGGTGGTCGGCAGGCGTCCCCATATGCCATGATGCTGTAAGGGGGCAGACTGTGTTGTAATGTAGAGGTGTGCCGATTTTACCACAGGAGCAATTTTCTGAATTGATTTTTTAAACCACGTTAGGTAGGATGGAAACGGACCATGTCCTGTGAAGAAGAGTGTCTCTTCCCTGTCCAACTTGCCGATTTTAGTGACACTCTCGGCAACACATCATGTACCATCCCCACCTGTTACTCCTTCATCCCATTCTTTCTGCCATGCACCAAGTAGCCAGCTAGTGGTTTCCCTCCTGCAATGACTTCTGGGCCATTTCATCCCTTCATCAATGCACTCCATTGTGGTTGCCTCTTTTGCTAACCTATCTGCTTCTTCGTTTCCTTCATGGTCCGCATGGGCTTTAATCCAGCCTAGACAAATTTTCTTTTTGTTATTTAATAAATATTGTATTCTTCGTGCCAGTGGACTGCAGAATACCTACATCTCTCACCTTATATACCCATCAAGCCAGCTTTCGACATGTGCCTTGTTTCATTGGCTGAGCGCTGCTGACGTCAAGAGTAGGTGGCAGTCATAATGTTACTCTACCATGTATATACGTTAGGGATATATGGGGTAGTAAAACTACTGATTTCTAAAGAAATATAGAACATTAAATCAAAAAAGCAATCATTTGTCTAAACTCCAATTCTAATTACTCTATCGATACGATCTTTTAAATATTCTATATTTTGCTGCACTGTGTTTTCGGTTTTTTGATTGTTCGATGTTTGTTTTGTTCACTGAAATGCCTGATTTATGCGTATTATATTCGTCAACAAGTATATGCACGTTATATCCGTGAGTCGATAAGATCTTCATGAATAAGTGACTTGGTGAGTGGAATGTGAAAGAATGAGTTCGCAGCTCTTACCCTGTCAGCCTCGATATGTATTTCTGGATACACCTATCCAAACGGATAAGAGGGCCACAATAGCCCAGTTGGAAGAGCAACGAATTAGCAACCGGAGGATTGCGAGTACGAACTTGGTCCAGCCAAAGACCGTAGTGTTCACGGGGACGTGTGCGCGTTAAATCTGTCATGGCGTGGTGTGGAATTTGGAAAGAGGGATTCCAGCTCAGGTGTTGTCTTCGTCATCTGATCGTGGTTCAAAATTACGAGGCGTCGTTGGATCTTCCATTTCGGGTTTATCTCGGACTGTCGCCAATATTCCGTTGTATTGCTCCAGTGCGACGTTAATTAACTACCTACCCACCAAACGGATGGTATTCGAAGAGGGGTAGCTCTTCGTAGTTTGCTGGTATATAGTTACTGGCATGCGAAAACCGCCTATGCAGTAACCCTCCTGGTGGTTGTCTCGAAGAGGTATCTCGTCATTAGCAACACCGACTAAATCTTGATCACGAGTTATCTCGTCATTAGAAGAATTGGTCAGATATTAATGGACGAAATATATCGTCGAAACCACTTGGAGGGTTAACTTATGTTCCAATCAAAGCGTGAAATATTCCAATCCAATCCATAAAGAAAAGTTCATACTCATACTTTAGTCCATACTTATGCCTCGATACTTCACTCAGAAAGTCCCGATCGCTCTTGATCAGGGATGCACAGACTTGTTAAGACGAAGATTTATAAAAAATTTATCAAATTTAAAATTAAATTTTCCTCCCTTTTGAAAAAGATTATTTTTAATTTAGAATTTTAAATATGGATTTGTATCATGAAATATAATTCAAATAAAAGAATAAAAGTAACAAGGCCCACTGATAATTTTTAATTGTTTTAATCATTCAAAAGTTTGCCTTGCTATATTTTCTAAGCCCTTATATGTATTAAGTTTAGCATAAATCTATACCATCTAGAAGCTATACCGTGATTTGCCTGTCTCATATCTAACAAGTTTAACATATAGAAGCAACGAATTGATTAAAATAATTTCCTATTTAAATAAAAAATCTGATTTAAATAAAATAAATCCAATTTTTATGATTTTTTATAAATTACGATTTTTTCATACTCTGCCAATATGACAATCCGATGTATTTTTAGCTCGTCTTTGTATCGAACACCACGTTTTACTCTGACATCTTTTATTATCAGTGTGTCCTGTGTGGTTCAGGGCCGCGGTATCCCAGTTGGAGGAGCAATGGTTTAGCAAACGGAGGATTGCGAGTCGAAACTCTGTCCAGCCAAAGACCATCGTGAACGCGGGGACAGGTGAGCGTTAAATCTGTCGTAGCCTCAAATGTCCTTACGTTGACGTGGTATGGAAGTTCGGAAAGTGGGATGCCAACTCAGGTGTAACCTCGTCATCTGACCGTAGTTCAAAATTACGTGGTCCTTGGTTCTTTCCCTTCGGGTTTGATCTCGGACCGTCGTCAATCGTCAAAAAATGTTGTTCCAGTGCGACGTTAATTAAAAACCTACCTACTTTTTATTATCCACCATATTTTAATTGATTGTTCAGTTTTTAATCGTCACCGCCCCCCAATACCTTTTTAGTAACTTAACTTTATTAAAGTTGCAGTATTGGATGGGGAAATCTCCATCCAAGTTTAAATTTTTACGAAGCATAAAATTTTTAAATTCCCTTTATTTATCTTTAATGTCTTAACTTCATCAATTCATCAAACTTTCTAAATATCATTCATTATCTTTATATTGATGACGACGATAATGTTATATTTTCCTTGTATTATTTATTAAGTTCTTTCTGATGTTCTAAATATTTAAAGTAGCGTACTTGACTTGTTTTAAATCTACTTTTTATTGATGGTTAGATTATTATTCTGAGTATTTGATGAATTTTACTTGGTCGATTTTTATCTTGCGTCTGGCACAGCTTGTTCAATATCGGAAATTGTACCATGTAACCTCAACCAAACTGATCGCTCTAGTTGTCATGTGATGGGTTTTCTATCGGTGCTAATTTCACAAATTTGTTGTCTTGTTTTAATTTTTTGTGATATGAGTTAATTTTCCAATGAAGAGTCAAATGATGAAGTGAAGTAGTAGTGTGTAATAAGGAGTTTTAATAGTATATTAGTTATAATATTTTTACTGTGAAAAGGAACTGAAGAGATTTGCTGAAATTCTAAAGATTTAAAAATTTAAACTGGATGCTCGTGCAGTTTCATATTGCAGTTGTAGATTTATGTTGTAGTACAAGTTGTTATTTTAAATTTAACTTTTATGTGCTTCATTTATTCTTCTGATGTAAATAAATTTATTTGGTTAAATGCCGTCTACGGCATCATACAAGTGGTGACTCGGAAGTGATTTAAACATTCAACCTTTTGATCAAGTTTCGCTATCCTCCAACATAATAAGCACGAAAACTGAATTAATCAATGGAGAAAGTGACAGGACTAAAATGTGCTTACTTTTTAAGATTCATGTAGTTTCAGAATAATGTACACTCAAAATTACAGGGTCATCCAAGTCGTGAGAATTTCTAAATTACATAGCAATGAAAAATTCCACGAGAAAACGGCAAACTCAAAATGTCGCAAGTATAGAAAAATTAGTTATTGACACGCTTTTAACAATAAGTTCTCTTAAAAATTGAATTGAGATTTTCTTTGCCTGTGTCCATGGACATTGTGGGATTTACAGGAATGAAAGAGCTGATTTTTTAGCCAAAGAAGCTTTGAATTTAGCATTTGATATAAATGTTAACATTCTCAAGTATTACTCGAAAGCCTCATGTTATGACAAGCTGGTTGCTGTGGAAAGAATAATACGTCTCGTCTGAGAAAGCTGGCCACACCAAAAAATATTTTCCTACTATTCAGCTTACGAGCATAAATTGAACTCGTAATTATTTTTCTTCGCAAACTTCAATATTACACAATTTTTGTCTGGCCATGGAAATTTTTCTAAATATCTATATAGGTTTCATCTTCGGACTAATGACATGTGCGAGTATTCAAAAAAGCAGCCACAAGATGTGGGGCATTTGCTTTTCAGTTGTCCTGCATTTGGAAATTCAAGAACGTGCCTTCAAAATGATTTGAGAAGATTGGATGAAATATGGCCCGTGAAACTCAATGTTTTTATTAAATCTAATCTGCTTTTCTACTCATTTGTTAAGTTCATCAAATCTTGTAATTTTAATTAAATTTTTATCCACGGTTTCTTTGTTTAATCAACTTACTTCTGTAAGTCCCTTGTTGTACTTCTGTGGTGCATGAGGAGTTTGCTTTCGTTCAATAAAAAAAATGGCAAACTAAAAATTGTTTAAAATGCACGAAAACGTAAAACCTTCAAATGCTGTCTCGTGTTCAAAGATTTTAATAAAATATTTTCGTCAAGACTTCTCTTATAAAGTCCTCCCGACAACAAAGAATTGAAGAGAAAATGCCCATCATCCTTTCAAAGGAGATACAGCTTTTCGTCAAAAGATGACGCCACGAACCATTTTTGAAGTACAAAGTGTACTGATCAATCATTCAAGAATTTTATTTCATTTTGGGGGATAAAACTGTGAGGTGTGTGAAGTGAGGAAAAGAGAGCACTGATTTTGATGGATTCGATGGATAATGATGAAATAATCGAGAGAGGAATTTATTCAAGACAGTTTGGTGTGCTCTGGAAAGATGAATGATTGAACCCTTTCTGATTTAAAAGTTGTTCCGATCTTACTTTTTCTATATGTACTAACAATTAGTGTCGTAGTCGGAAGATAAGCCGGAACCCTTTCCATGAGAAAGAATTAGTTTTTAAATTGAAAAATCTCTCAATTTTAAATAATGCCTGCACGAAACCTAAAATTACCTGCACTTGTTCCTATAATTATTAATTCATTTATATCAAAATCAATGGGGAAGTCAATTTAAGGATTAAATAGATATAGAAATATACTTATCAATTACACACAGTGTAGGACTTCAAGATGCTCTTGGTTGGTTGGTCGTTTTCTGGTTTTATGACGCAAGGGTTATATTTGGCAGAGCTGCGCCAAACATAAGATAGACAACACAATGACGGAGGTAGAAATAGCAGAATGGTGTGGCGAGGGTAAAAATGAAAGGGAGGACAGTTTACTCGGGTACTTCGGGGTCAAGATACTCATGGAGACTTTTAGGCTTATGGTGGATGATCTGACCATATATCCAGAAAGAGTATGGCATAGTTGAATTTACGTCCGTTGGATTAACACAACAGACTATTGGCCACGGTCTCCATGATCAATCCCGAAGGGAAACATCCAAAGACAACGTCTCGTAATTTAGAACCACGGTCAGATGATGAGGTCAACACCTAGCAAGGCACACTACTCCCCGAACTTCCACACCACGCCAACGCCAACGTGAAGACATTTGAGACCACGAAAGATTTAACGTACCCCTACGTACATACCCCCAGGGGAGACTCCGAGTCTATCCTTGTGAGGATGTACCTGTTTAGTGGTCTCCTTTGGGAATTTATCAGTATCTTAATCGCGCAAAATCACTGCTGGGTTTTCTTGTTAGACATTTGATGGTTATATTGGAACTGTGCTTATGTTGCTGATATAAAGTTCCTGCTGCGGGCCAAGATGTCAATAATTTTGAAAATATTCTCTGTATTTCCTATGATTTAGTGCTAAATTCAGCCATCCTGGGGTGGGTCGTTTGTAAGCAGCACAGGTGCAGTAAGCTTCTTAATGTGCCTTCATGTACATAATCTACGGTTGGATTGAGTTTCGATCTCGCAACCCTCCTTTTGCTAACATGCGATACTACCAACTGATGCGATACTACCAACTGCTGCCATTGTCTCCATCCGATCCCCAAGAGAAATCTATAGAGTAAAATCCATAGCATCATTCTTCCCCTAAGAGGGTAAGTCATATCTTCTAAAAAATGTTAGACTGAACCACTTGGTTATGAGTTCGAATCTCATATGTTGACTGCCTGAAGTTTCCTGGTTTCTACAAAACGACACGTAAATTTGAGCCAGCTTTGTCTAAATCCACCAGGAAGGCATGTCAAACCTCATCCCATCCAGATCACGGTGCGACGTGGCAGCATCTCTCATGGTGGCCCGGGGTAACCCAGATACTGCCACCTCCTCGCCAATTAGTGCTGTTGTTATTATTCCCTTCGGTTAAGATCCCAGCTGAAAGAGCAACAGATTAGCAACCGGAGGGTTGAGAGTTCGAAACTCGGTCCGGCCACAGATCGTGTACATGGGGATGGTGCATTTCAAATCTGTCGTGGCCTCAAATGTCCTGACGTTGGCGTGGTATGAAAGTTTGAAGAGTGGGGTGCCAGCTCAGTTGTTGTTCTCATCATCTAACCGTGGTTCAAATTTACGAACCGTTGGATCTTTCCCTTCGCGAGTGATCCCGGACCGTCGCCAATAGTCCTCTGTGTTGCTCCAGTATGACGTTAATTAACTACCTACCTAACCTTTGGTTAAGATATAACCTAGATCAAGTTCAAAAGACCGTGTTGTACAAGTCGCACATTGACCAACGCCTGATTATCCAGCGTCTGTCCCGTAAAGACACCTATGCTTCTAAAATATGGGAAAGGGTTGCTGGAATTGAGGAGCATGGACAAGTTGAACAGTGCTTAGCTTCTCTCGTTAAAAACGTGAGTCTTGTGTGACCGCTTCTAAGTCTTACCAAAGCAGTCCGGTGCAGTCTTGAAACCTTAAAGAGCTAAGACAGTTCAAGGTGATTTGCGGGTGGTATGAATGCTCCCTCCCATAAAAGCTGAAGTATGACTTAACCTCTGAAGTTGCCTGTTCGTATTTAGCTGGTATTATTAACTGGCCTTCATGCCCTAGGTGACCCTGACAAGAGAAAACTCCTAACGTCTTTACCCAGTCTACCAAGTGTCTTAGGTACTTAATTAACGTCGCACTGGAGCAACACAACTGGCTATTGGCGACGGTCCGGGATCAATCTCTAAGGGAAATATCCAAAGACAACTCCTCACAATTTTGAACCACGGTCAGATGACGAGGTCAACACCTGTGCTGGCACCCTATTCTCCAAACTTCCACACCCACCAACATGAGGATATTTGAGGCCACTGCACATTTAACGTGTAATAGCATCCCCCGTAAAGACCCCAAGGCGGTCTTTGGCTGGACCGAGTTTCGAACTCCCAACTCTAATCCGTTGCTAATCCGTGGCCCCTTCTGTAAAGTGACATCTATCACCTTAGTGTGACAAGTTCAAACCATATTGTAGAAGAAGGGTACAATGCGTTGTAAATTTAGATATTAATTTATTTAATCATTTTGAAATTATATATACATATATGTACAGAAGATTGTTATTACTTCGAATAAGGATCCGTATACAAATCTAATTTGAGCTCCACACTGATCATACAAGAGCTATGTTCGTGAATGTTTCATGAAATATGTAATTATTAGTAAGAAGATAGCATCATGGTTATAGACTGGTTTGGTGAGGGATCAAATATGTATAGATGTGGAGTTCAAGAGAGTGGTACTCACCCACTAGTCTTTGGAATCGAGCGCTGGGATAATGCAGGGCATGCTGAGATGAGAACAATGCTACGGGGCCGAGAATCACTTTTTAAGATTTCTCTTTGGTTTGTCAAGGAACTCGTTCTTTCCTCGTCACTCAGCAATTTTCCAAATCTCTCATGGGGCCGCGGTAGCCCGGTTGGAAGAGTAACGGATTAGCAACCATAGGGTTGCGAGTTCGAATCCAACCAAAGACCGTCGTGTACAAAGGGGACTGGCGCACGTTAAATTCATCGTGGCCTCAAATGTCCTCACATTGACGTGGTGTGGAAGTTTGGAGAATGGGGTGCCAGCTCAGGTGTTGCCTCATCTTCTGACCGTGGTTCAAACTTACGTGGTGTTGTCCTGGGATCTTTCCTCTTGGGATTGATCCCGTACCGTCACCAATAGCCCGTGTGTTGCTCCAGTGCGACGTTAATTAAAATTCTTACCTACCAGATTTCCCGTGCTCCCCGTGAGATTCCTAGTTTTGCTCCTTGCCGATTGCTCCATTCCCAATAAAATTCAGCTTCATACCCATTGCCCTGACCAATGCCAGCACGTCCACTGATCCCATATTCAGTCATTGTGTCTACTTGACCCCTCCCAATTCACTATGCTGTAAATCATTCCATGTCGTATTGTTTAGTGCCTTTCCACTTGTTACCACTATGGTGACATCCACTCTTCACGATGAGGCAGCCAATGGGACTTGAGTGGGACTAGTGCTTGAAGGGTCATATGATCAATAAGCTGATTTATTTCGGGGAAAAGCATTCTACATATATATATATTTCTGATAACTTTTTCAAATTCTCCGATCTCCTAAATCGTATGAATAGTCTTTCGTTTATTATAAATGTAATAATTGACAGCATAAATTAAACTCATTTTTAAATACATATTGGAAATCACTCAATGTATTTGTTTCATTTAAAAACCGGTTCTCGGTAGCCCAGTTGGAAGAGTAACGGATTAGGGGGGTTGCGTGCTCGAAACTCGGTCCAGCCAAAGACCGTCGTGAACACAGGGCTGGCGCATGTTAAATCTGTCGCGGCTACAAATTCCTCACGTTGGAGTGTGGTGTGGAAGTTTGGAGGTGGAGTGCCCGCTCAGGTGTTGGCCTCGTCATCTGACCGTGGTTCAAAATTGCGAGGCGTTGTCCTTGGATCTTTCGCTTAGGGGTTGATCCCGGACCGTCACCAAGAGCCCGTTGTGTTGCTCCAGTGCGACGTTAATTAACTACCTACTTCACTTACCGTCGGCAGATTATATTCGCAAGCGAAATTACACTGATGTCTAGGGTTGCCAAGTAGCAAATTCAAATAAGGCAGCTCTTTTAATCGTACCGAGTAAAAGAAATATATACATTGACTGGTGTTCAAAATTAAGAGAATTTTCACTTTTGGGCGATTATCTCCAGAACTGCTGGACATATTTTAATGAAATTAGTTATGTTCATAGGGTTGTGAAAGAATACAAAAACAAACTATACAACAGTTGTGGTTCACATGCATGATCTTACGTAAGCATCATCATAGGAAGATCTAAAATAAAGGTTACAATACCGACACAAAAAATGGGTTAATGGGGGATATGGTCCCCTCTTACAGTTATACTGCTCTCACAACGTGAATTCATACTGGAAATGAGGCAGTTTATGAGTCCCTGTGGCAGTCTGTCCCACTCCTCCAGCAATGCTGTTTTCAGTATAGTACTGGGAGGGGGAGGCGAGTTGCAATTGCCCTTCCAAGAGCGTCTCAGATATGCTCTATAGGGTTTAGGTCTGAGATATGGCTGGCCAATCCATGCTGCGAATATCCTCACTTTCCAGATATTCGTCGACAAGATGAACCCTATGTGGAAGAACGTTGTTGTCCTAAAAAATGAAATCAGGACCAACTGCACCCCTGAAAAGGCCAACATAGGGCTCCAAGATCTCATCCTTATATCTCACAGCAGTCACAGAGCCTCTGTCAAAGACATGGAGGTCTGTGCGCCCATCCAACATGATGCCTGACCAGACCATCAAACCTCCGTTGCCATAGTGGTCTCTTATTCGGATGTTGGAGGACAGGTAGCGGGTGCCTGGTTCTCCCCAGATACGTACGTCGGGAATCAGTGGTTAGGCTGAATCAGAACTCATCAGTTAATAGAACGGTCCTCACTGATCCCTGGTCCAAAGTCTATGTCCACTCTCCCGACGATTCGTCTCCTCCATTCATCATCCAAACGTTGTGATTACTCATTTTAACTGTTTGCTTTTGAATTTCACCTAATGTTGCAAAAAGCCACCAAGAAATTCATCGAGGTGTGCGAGCGAAAGAAGCGCGGATATTGTCACGTGCGCTTAGAAAGCCTGTTCTTCTTAAATGCACCGCCCACACGCATGTGTTCGCTTACGTATTCGACACTAAAGATTTGTATCTTTATTTGGAAGCATTCTTTTGTTCAGTATTTTTCGAAAAATTCGACAAAATATGCAAATTATATTAATTTTGAACACCAGTGTAGATGGAAAATATATGCCAGAGAAATTTGTCCAAATTATACTGATATTCTCGGAGAACTTTTTCTTACATGTCTTACACACGGTCGGACAAATCAGAAGGAACTGTGCTCTTCAGTTATTAGACAATTCGATCAGAAAAGAAAAACTGGTATATCGCAAAAATATTTTTTGAAATAAGTGTCTGCTTCGGGGACTGACTACAATCGATGCAGTATAAAATTTAGTCAAAGCTCTTCTGGAAAACTAAAGGAATTTTATTTTAAATTTGAAGTATGAGAACTAGCTTGCGAAAATTCGGAAATGTATCTTATTAATTTAATGGAAATGTTAGGTTTGAAATGAGCATAGAGAAATAAAAAGTAGAATAAATATTTTATCAATACATATTGCGAAATCTTTGGACGAAATCTATGGATTTGCATGTCCATTTACGGATTAATAGAAAATTGTTGGACTCCCCATAGCGTAATTTTTGCTATAGGAAAAAAGTAACTATTTATTTACTCACAAATTCCCAACTTTGAACCAATTGTTAGTATTTATTTTTTATTAATATGTTTTTTTATTTAGTTAATCTTTTGTGTTATGCAATGGATGATAGTGATGACGAGAAAGACCAATAAATATGTCGTTTACAAAATGGTTCCTTTCAATAACATGCATTGAACTTTTTAAAAGTTATTCGGTATGTCAGGAATAAGGCTGGTATTAATGATATCGATATAGAAAACAATCCCATCTATCACAATATCATACAGATGAAAATGACAATGTAAAAGTGATTGCAACGTTCTATAAAACACGAGGTTGGAAACAATCGTGGCATAATTCAATGTGAGACAGTCAAGGTTACCAACACCAAACGACTTTCGTTAACCTCGAAACTGACAACTTTGCTGTCCATTTCGCAAAAAAATGCATTTTGCTTTAATCTATATGTGATTTTCTAAATAAAAATCGCGAAAAAATTTCCATGATAAAAATTAAACAGGATTAGTATACTTTTGGAGAATGATTTCAGCGTATCTTCAAGGGAATTTCAATTTAATCCATTCGTTACAAGATTTTACTTTCCAGTTTATAAAAATGAAGCTACGTTTAAATATTCATTTGTGACTAAATTTTCTTATTCTTCGTTAGAATGTAGCTTTAAAACATTGCTCATTCGTCGTATCTGTCAGAAATGTAGCATCATAGTGCTCCTTCTCAAATATTTTTGATTCACGGCTCATATTACATACGAGTAAATACCAACAGCTCTTTAGAATAAAAAAATTGCATTTAAATTAATTTTTAACTACTTTCATATCACTTATATCAATGTAATTCTGAAAAATCATACCTAACGTTCGCACATAGGAGATAATTAGTGACTATTATAAGTAGTGGGGTCTGAGGATCAACGGCGATAATCAATTGGTAACAGCGCAGTGTGTCATTTCCGTAATCTAGTAGGACAAATTGTATTTTTTAGTGACACAGATTATTAAAAATACATATCTTAGAAGCCGTGTATACCTTTAGCAAGATTATGTGAGTATTTTTATAAACAATTACTCCTTACAGGAAATATAGGGGATTAAAGTCTTATTTTCTGCGTTGGCTGTAAAACCATTCTGACAAATGCGCATCAGTACATTGAGTTTAATAGAAAAGTATTGATCCTATATTTTCTTTAGTGCCCTATTTAAGGGATGCTATCATTCTATTCTGTTCATCAAGGTACGTTTTCGTGTTTTTATTTTCTTAAATACTATTTCATTAACGTGCAAGATCATTTTGAATGTGTAGCTAATTAGCATCTAGAGAAATTGATAATTTCAACTAGACTTTTAACATATTATATCACTAAAATATTACATGGGACTCATAGCCATGCTCATTCAAAAGGATTTTCAAGCCTGCGGTTTGAAATCCCACAAAAGAAGACACATTGTAGACAACTCAAGAAAAATTGTCTGTGACCACTGAAGGAAAACTACGGAAGACAGGAAAAATAGATTCCTCTTCAATCGTCAGGGACCTCTTTGTTGATTCCCCAGTACGTTGGTCTTTTATTTAAACTTCTGTAAAAATATGTATTTTTCGATGTATTCTATAAATTCAGAACTTTCACAGTTACAGCCGTTATATTTAAAAATGAATTTAAGCTAATACTCTTACAATGTTAAAGTTTTAGATTTATGAACAAAACATAAGTACAGATTTTACCTAAATGCTATTTGTATAGTTTTAAGATCTGAAAAATATCTCAAAGGAATTATTCCACAATAATGGAATGGAAATTGTCTATAATTTTGCAAGTTACGAATTTGAAAAAATTTGGATTTTATCTCATTGTTGCATACATATTTTGCGAATAGCTATTTTAACAGAAATTATATACTTAGATAAAAGTTAAAAAGTAATCAAATAGAAACATTACAGTTTGAATTATCTTCCGGATCGTAAGACTTTAAAATTCGTATTTAGGTAAAATTTATTGCTCCAACATAAAATTTTAATGATAGAATCATTAAAAAATTTAATTTTTAAATATATCATCCGTGAAATAAGAGTCCTAAATTTAAAACTATTCTGTTGAAAAAAAAATTACAGATCTTTGAAACTCACCTTTTCACTGAAAATATATCATTCAAAAGTCGTTGTTCCCCACCTTAACTGAATGAAGAATTTGCGTTAAAAAGTAATTCTTCAACCAAGTACAGATAATAAACCGGTGTTTGAGTGTTTGGGTGCATAGAAATGGCGAAGGGAAGAAGAAAAAACGAAATGTTACTGACTCCATTACTGCTTGAAAACAATTACCTTAAAAACTAATGTAACAAAATCTAGTGGATTCACAACATTGCATTTATGGCGATTTTGCATTTTACGACCAATAATCACGCGCTCATCGCCTGCCATTAATTCATGAGAAAACCACAGCCGTTCATAACTCCTCGAAAGTTGATTGATCGAAAAGCGCTTGATTTGCATTCAAGTTCATCACCAGACATCATCCATCCGCTTAGTGCCTCTGATCACTGAGGACAACCTCCAAATTGAACTTTAATTATCCCTCCGCTAAAAGATGCTTGTTTTCCTGACGCCCCATCACGAGCGGGAACAGAAAACACGCAGGGCGCCGCGGGAAACAGAATCGATAACCTCCCGGAGAAGCCCTTTCAAGAGAGACATCTGTCACGGCACAAACCTCGTCCTTTAATGTAGTCTCTCTTTTAGGCCGATAGAGTCATTTGTCGACGAGAGAATGCGGCGCAAAAATCTGTCCAGATGGTGATTGGGATTAGGAATTGAATACATTCTAGGGTCAGCAAAGGTGTTTTGAATATTGCTGCATGTGATTAAACAGTCTGGTCCATAGTTCTAGTTAAGCGGAGCAGGCTAACTTACCCTGGGTGTATTTCCTTCAATATCAGTAAAACGTTCCCTGTGTGTATGTCCACTACTTGACGTTGTCTTAGCCAAATATGGCACTTACGCCATGAAACCCAACTAGTCTAATCTGGCCGGAACTTAAGATGTGGAAAATTTTCTTTCGAGGAATATGAAGATTGATATACAGAGCTTTTCAGTTTCCTGTGACAACTTTAAGGGAGGATATGGGACATAAAATTAAGCCTCATTGAATTGAGGTGAATGTCTGCAAGTGCCACCTGGATGGGCTAGAGAGTACACTAAGGTGCATAAATGAAGGACATCGATTTTTAATGGAATACATGTTAGGGTCCACAAAGCTGTTTTGCATATTGCTGCATGTGATTAAACAGTCTGCTACATAACTCTTGGTAAGCGGAGCAAGCTAAGATTCCTGTAACTTACCCTGGGTGTATTTCCTTCTATGTCAGTAAAACTTTCCTTGTGTGTATGTCCATTACTTGACGTTGTCTTAGCCAAATATGGCACTTGCGCCATAAAACCCAGCTTATCAACCAACCAAACATGACTCAAGATGTGAAAAGATTTCGTCTGAGTAATGTGAAGATTGGTATAGAGGGCGTTTTTTAAAGTTTCCTGTATCAACTTTAAGGGAGGATAAGGGACATAAAATTAAGCCGCATTCACTTGAGATGTACGTCCTCACGTGCCACCTGGATGGGCTAGAGGGTAACGTACGGAAATGAAGGACATCAAGTATGGGATTAGGAATGAAAAACATGCTAGGGTCCGCAAAGGTGTTTTGCATATTTATGCATGGGATTATAGTCTGGTTCATAACTCAAGATGTGGAAAATTTTCGTTCGAGTAATGTGCAGATTGGTATAAAAGGTGTTTCAAAGCTCCCTGTACAAACTTTAAGGGAAGACACAAAATTAAAATGTATTCACCAGTAGCGTAGCGTAACATTGATGACTGGGGATGCCGAGATTCTATAGAAAAAAAAGAAATATATTGTACTTTAGCCAACTTTATACTAAATCAATTCCATTTCTTTTCAGCTAAGACAGTACAATACGTATATTTTTAGCCCTAAGTTAAAAGGAGTTAAAAAGTAGCAATTGCCCCCAATTTTGGCACGGGTGATTCAAGCCTTGTCTTAGCCCGGCTATTTTCCGATAGCATAGGTATTTCATCATTAAAAATCAAAGAAACTATATAAACATATTTTGCCCTGGCAATTTATAAATTCCTCGAGAAAAGTGCTTTAGTCATCATGGCACTACAAGGAAAAAATTGTGAACCACTTGGCATTACTCTGGACACCACGAGATGAGTTCACGTTGCACCTCACATACATACCATACATTCAAGGCACACATTCATTCCATACGGATAGACATGCCTTACACCGGATTCAATGCAGGTACCTTTCGATCTAGGAGCCAATACCCTGACCACCAGCCCAATTGGTCGACAACTACATATGCATAAAAAGCGAGGCATCTCATTTTAGCCGAGTACTGTCCCACCACGAAAACTGATCTCGACATCAAGTCTGAGTTGCTATAAGAACAGGGCTCGTCCATTTTGAATCAAGGGATAACTCAGGGGATGTTTCAGTTTTACTTTGTTTTGGGCGAATGGCTTCGATGGAAAGAGGTTGTTTACTACATGATCTTGGCAGCAAGTAAAAATCAGCAAATATCTTTCGAATTGGTCATTTAGTACGCCAATGTGACAAACATGACTGCATTTCTTGAAGCACCCCATGCAAAATGGGAGAAAGTTCGTTTCTATGACAACAGACAGACTCTGATTTCGGAGTGGAAGCAGTTCTCGTGATAGACAGACAGTACATAAATAATTTTAAAATGTGGTGAGATTTACTCCAAAACTATCTTTTTCAATTAAATAACATTAAGTAAATATTCAAATCTTGTTTCTCGATATTATTTAATTTCTCTATCACTTTTGAAGTGTTGATATGTAGGTAAGTGAATATGAGAGGTGGTAATAAAAATAAAGAACTAGACTGGCGCTAAACTTTCTTAATTGCTTATATCTATTAATAGAGAGAAATGTCGTTACTTATATTTTATATTTCATTTCAATCCATTTTTAATAAATATTACATTCATATTCATGGATTTTATGTATCTAAAGGACGTAAAATTATCAAAAAATATATGTAACAGCACTTCGTTTCCTTTTACTGGCGTTAAATCTTATTTCCAACAAATGCATGACAAAAAACTCATCTCAGTTAGATTCTGTTTCAACGGCAATTCTACATTTTTAGATGCTGAACCTTTCTTCTTTCGTATTTCCTTTTATACGCTGATTTCTATCATCCAGATTTCTCATTGCTTCTGTTACCAAACTCCTGAAGAATTTCATTAGAGTGGCGAGCTTTTCCGCGTAGCGTTGCTCCATACCTCAATCAAGCATGTTTAAACTACCAAAATTGGCGGATGAGAGAATCATGTATAACGGTCGATTTTATATTGTTAGTATCCCTTATTGCCATTTGACAATAAACAAATAACGTCAATTTCTGTGCCCCGTACATCTGTGAAATATAGAGATTCGGGGGGGGGGGGTTGCTCAGGACTCTACCACCTCTTCTGGCTACACCTCAAAATGGTTACAATTGAAAATGAAATGAATAGGACTGCACAGTCCTATCCTTCCATTTTGATATGCTTTGCTTCTCATTTTCCTTCATCTCGAAAGAAAAAGAGAAGCAGGGCAAATTAAAATGAGTTGAAATCTGATAGCTCCTTATCTCTCAATTTTGAGTTAGATGTCGGTACACGGTACCATCGCCAATCAGCGATGATTTTTCATCGCTAAATAAATGGTAATAATTTTGGAATTTGGTAACCCGCCATAGGCCTATCCAAATTGTCGTTCGACGACAAATATTTTAATCGCCATTTGCCGATAGGTTGGTACAGTGTTCTTCAGTTTTACTCAATTTTGTTAAGTATTTTCTCTGAGTAAAACTTTTTTTTCTAATGGTAAACATATATATTTTAATAATATACAAGAATAAAAACATTGATTTTATTTTTTCTCAGAAAGAATTTAAATTCATCTACAATTAATTCTACAGTATCCTGTTTCATAATCCAAAAATTAATTAAAGTTATCTGTACCTAGAATTCTTAATTTATTGATGATAACGATGTAAGCTTACGAATGTTTTGTTTTGAAGCATGTGAATTTGCAAATATTTTGACTGCATTTTCATTATCCCCATAAAAGGATGAAATTGCTTCTGTTGTCGACAGAGAAGCCCTAATCGAGAGGCTCCGATTTCCCCAATATTTCTGATTTCTTGCTCTGATTCGACGGCTCGTCCACAAATGACTCATACTTGCTACTTGAAGAGGTATTTAACAAGGGAAAGTTCAAAGTAAGACGCCGAAGATTTTGCTTGAAACGACTCAGCGGCCTAAGTATTTCCGATTTCAGACCACCCACAGGCGCGACGACGAGATCCAAGCTCTTCAAAGCGTTGTCATTGGAAGGTTCAACTCCAAGAGCCTTCCGGAAACTTCGAGCAGCTCTTTCTGGCTGATTCAGCATGCAATACGCCTGCCCTAACCTCATGTAAGCTTTCGTATACCGATGATCCAAAGCCAATGCCCGATTGCAATCAGCGACAGCTTTGCGGTAATTTCCAAGTTGAATTCTTGCAGCAGCCCGATTGCAGAAGTACACAGCATTCCACTCATTGAAGTAGATCGCCTGGGTGTATTCTAATTCGGCCTGTTGGTACTTCCCAGCCTTCATCAGAATGTTGCCTTCCATTTTGCATTTCTCGGCATGCTTGTGATCTCGTATGGAAACTGGTCTGGATGTCCTTTGGAAGACTTCTGACAGTGTTATGGAATGTTGTGCATGACGGTAGTCCTTCAGTTGGATGCGGTACGCTCTCTCTAAGCAGGCCACTGCTACCCGGAGGAAGCGAGCGGAGGATGGGTTGACTTTTGCATCAGATTGAGTAAGTAGAAAATCTGTTATGGCGATGACTAAACCTTTGATATTTTTATCGCCATTCGCCATTGCTGTGGAAACAGATATTTATGCTTCGATATTCTATTCAAGATCCACAATTGGAAATTCAAGATACCTACAAGATCGTTAGATGTTTTTCGTTTCCTTTTATGTAAGCGATTAAATGATAATCATAGATTAAGAGTAAAATAATGGACCGTGAATTTGAAAAACAACTTTAAACCCAAGCTCGAGAAATTTAATGACCTTACTCTTGCGCGAGGTACGATCAATTTCATTGTGTTGCTTCTGTTTTAATATGTGGTGAATAAAAGTATCGCCACGCTCTGACGCGGTATCGCATATGGTATGCACATGTGAGCATGTCAATTTGTGTTCAAATCATAGAACGATTCTTGTTCTGAATATGAGGCTTTTTCTGGCAAGCTAAATGCAGGTGGTGGTATTGTTTCTGAGGCGAAACGGTTTCCTGTACGTATTCCGCATCAACCTTCTAATAAAATAGACGGATCATGTGGACGGAGTCGTTGTCGTAAGATCTCTGAAGGGTAAGTCAGGTGGACATATGAATCGACTTAACCGATTGGCTGTCGAATCGCAGACTGGTGTTTTTGATCACGGAGGATAATCACTTTCATCAATCAATAATTTAGGATTCATGCTTTTACCCACAACCACGTGACAGATCGTCAAACCGAGCAACTGGAAGCAATAACATGAAGCTACGGGCATATGCTCCGTTTACTTCATTGTAAGGTCGATGGTATTCCGAACGGTATGTCACTTGGCTTATTTTTTAACATGATTTCAGTATTTTGCCAATGAAAATTTCAAAGGAATTCCGAATTGCTATGATAGTTGATGGATCAACGCCAAATCGTAAAAGTAACCCCGATTTGGATCCTGCGAGCATTTGGGTAACGGATGTAAAATCTCCCCGCCTAATTTGCACTGAAAATCCCTCTCAAAGCTGTCATTAGGATAGGCAAAAGTGTTATTTTTACAACAGTGCTAACGGCTAATATTAAGAGTTTTGTTATCAGCTAACAATTAACATTTACATTAAAGTCTATTTACTGTTTGTAATTCACATACACAGTTGATCTTAAGTTATCTAGTGTTAAAGGTGATCATTAAGTAATTTCTACAATTTAAGCCTTTTATTTTTACCATATTTCAATTTTCTAATTTAAAATTTAAGGTAGGTATTTAATTAACGTCGCTCTGGAGCAACACAACGGGCTACTGGCAATGGTCCGGGATCAAACCCAAAGGGAAAGATCAGAGGACAACACGTGATTATGAACCAGTCAGATTACGAGGTCACACCTGAACTGGCACCTCACTCTCCAAACTTCCACACCACGCCAACGTGAGGACATTTGAGGTCACGACAGATTTAAAGTGCACCAGACCCTTTGTACACGACGGTCTTTAGTTGGATTCGAACTCGCAACCCTCCGGTTGCTAGTCCGTTACTCTTCCAACTGGGCTACGTTACCCTAATTAAATTTAAAATTCTTCACTATCTAATGACATTTATGCGAGACATCTTTTTTTGGCAACAGTTGCTAACTGTTATTTTGTAATAACACTTCTATTTGAACTGCTATCGCGAAAACAGTGCATTTTTAACCTGCATATGCTGACTAGAGCTAACATTCTGATAGAAGAGGTAAGTATTTAACTAACGTCCCATTGGAGCAACATAACGGGCTATTGGCGACAGTCCGGGGTCAACCTCCGAAACTGATAGAAGAGGATTTTCCTGTGAATCTAGAGACGGTACTTACGTTTTTGAGGTAGAACAAGATTCCGCGTATTCCATATTGATAAACCAAAAGTAAAATCCTCGTCTTCAAGTGGTTTGTCTTACACTGAAACTCCATATCATCGTGCATTGCCTCGTCATCTGACCATGGTTCAAAATTACGTGGTGTTGTTCTCGGATCTTTCCCTTAGGGATTGATCCAGAATCGTCACCAATATCGCCCGTTGTGTTGCTCCAGTGTGACGTTAATTACAAAATCATCGTGCGGCTTCCGTGAGAAGGCTGGTGGGTAGTTAATTAACGTCACATTGGAGCAACATAAAGGGGTATTGGCGACGATACGGGATCAATCCCGGAGGGATAAATCAAGGACAAAGCCTCGTAAATTTGTACCAGTCAAGACGAAAACAACACTTGAGCTGGTACCCCACTCTCCACACTACGCCAACCTGAGGACATTTGAGGCCACGACAGATTTTAACGTGCACTAGCGCCAGTGTACACTACGGTCTTTCGCTGCACCGAGTTTCGAACTCGCAGCCCTCCGGTTGCTCTTCCAACTGGGCTATCGCAGTCCCAGTGAGAAGGCAGATGACTTGGAAGAAGTCCATTTCTACAAAGGGAAGAAAAGAGCGGACATTGCAACATCGTGTTTGGCGTGACTATTTGTTTCGCCAATTGCTAATCACTGTTACAAACAGGACTCAAGTCATCCCTTTCCTCAATTAGAATAGGTAAAAGTATCTTGGAAACTGTCATGGCACTCGACTTTTTGGAGGTGCATAGACTAAAGGGATTGGATAAGCTAGACTAAAAGAATAAGAAACAACATGTAATATTTAATAAGTATTTTAAGAATTTTATTTTTTTAAAGTAAATATATTTACATATATATATATATACAAGTACAAAAACAAAAATTAGATTTTAACATCTTCAGTGTTAAATTTCAGCAGCACAATCTAAAAATAAATATTGAGGTTACAATGGAATTGGTAGAATTCTTCATTTGATTTTTCATCCACAGGAGTAAAAGGGTCGCAGTTTTGCTGATGTTACATAATATTCCATTTTAGATTGAATTCAGATTTGTTGATTTTGAGTCCTTTTGATATATCTTTTACTCGGGTTTGATTTCATCAGTTACTTTTAAGACATCAACAAGATCTCCAGGAGAACATGCTGCATAATAGAAAAATACATTAATTAGGATAGAAATTAAATCAAGATAAACAATTTTAAACTATAATTTCATGTACCAATTGACTTTTCAGCGTATCCTAATGAATAGGAAAAAATAAATTACGATCGAGATTCTCCATAATCTAAGAATATTCATAAATATGTTTTAAGAAATTCATAAATGCACCTATAACATGTATAGGAATGAAATCATAGGGTGGTTAGATAAGGGGAGGTATATTACATATAGACCCATCAAAAATATTGGTTGGATTTTATGGCACAAGGGCCATATTTGGCACACACACAAGATACATCAAATAATGGACATACACACAGAAAGAAAGTTTTACTGACAGAGAAATACACCCAAAGTTACAGGAATTCAACCCACATCATTTACAAGTTGCTTTTTAATTAAGTTAACATTTGACATAGAATATAATTGATTACCTCGTGAGTTCATAGGTAAAGAAACTTTCACATGTGCTGGGTTTTCGGACACAAGAAACAATTTTAGAAACAACAATTTTTATCAAATATAACGATATGTCCTCGATTTTTAATTGACACTTGACCTTGAACAAGTACCACTGGCCTTGGCTGTCGGCTGGTTGTTTCGGAGCTTTATGGCGCAAGGTCCATATTTGGCCAAACTGCACCAAACACAAAACATCAAGTAAAAAATGCCGTGAATGGAAAAAGAGATTGGGGAACAGTAGTGGGACAAAAGCAGAAAGAGATCATGTGAGTATCCCAGGAGCGCGATTCCTGTCTTTACTAAAGACAATATACCCCATGGAAGAAGAAAAGACTGCTAGACTAATTTGGGTCTGTGAAGACCGTACACACTTAAAAGAGATGTGCCCTGATGGCCCTTTTCTTTTGGATGCAATTGAAATAAAATATGCAGCGGTCCTGTCAAATTTCTTTCATTTATTAACACTTTTTAAGGGCCCTTAAAAATCAAAATGAAACATCAAGAATTGCTAATTAGATCTTTGGATTGCTTTTCGATTGCAGAGTCTTCTTTCGGTGAGCAGGCATTTTCAAATGAGATGACTGTGCCTTTGTTTAACGGTAAAACAGATATATAGATCTAGGACTAATCTCCCATCACGATTTTTTCATGGTATCTAAATCAACATTGATGCATTTTAACAGGCAACAGTCATGCTAGCTGGAAAGAAAAATGAAATGAACATAGATTACATGTGCAATTAATTACCTAGGCTTCCTTGCACAATCTAGAGAAAAATTACACAACTGCAACATGGTCCTAAGTGGCATACACTGTCCTTTCGCTGGACTGCAGCTAGCTTTATGTAATAAAAACTAAGTTTTCTTCTACTTACTAATAAATTGTGAAGTTTTCATGCGCGTTAGGATTGCTCCCATCAGTGTTAGTAATTGTGATTTGGTGCCTTAGTTCAATATTTTCCCAAATTGTGCAAGAGTTATCACTATAAGAGTCGTGACAGGAGAGTTAATACAATATTTCAGCATGCTTAATAATTGTTTCTAAATTGATGAGGTTTTTCATTTTATAACTATTGCTTTAAAACTACACTTTTGTGAATAATGGTTTTGAGGAGTACATTTTAAACACAATGAAATTTCATTGACCCCATCTGACCTGATTTAGATTACCACAAACAAAATAATCATGTTTCTGTGGAAATTTGTAACACTAGATGCACCAGAAAATTTGACTACCTATAAACACTGAAGAGTAAAAAAATTTATCCATTTCTAGTTTTTTTTAATGTTTCCTAGTTTTAAGCTTGAGACTTAAAATACATAATTTTTGAAAATAAATTGTGTTCAAAATATATTTATAAAAATTATTTAATTTTTGAGGTTAAGTTCCAATATTACTTGTTGACTACAGATATTTGTCTTCATTACTTTCTTTTGAATCCTATTTAAAGATAATTCTACATTTTTGTGCCATTTTCACTTGGCACATTTCTGACCTGGCAAACATTTCTGAGTTTTTATCAATGTTTGAAGGATTCTGTACACGCCTCACATTTATGTTCCATTTGAAGTTATTTAGATCTTTTTACGCATTTTCACTAGTGGTTGTCAAAATTACCGATACATTTATTGTAGCTTGATACAGTACATTATAAAATATATGTACTGACTATTTGATGTGGCTTCCATCAAACACATAGACCTGTCTTGTCTGACTCTCTGAACTATTACTTTATGCCAAACTGTTTCTAGGAATCAGTTAGGAAGAACTCATACACACAGCTCATTGAATATGGTTGGTTGTTTTTAGGTTTTATGGCAAAGGGCCATATTTGGCCAAGTGCTGGTTCTATGAGATTTGCAATGAATCCAAAGAACAAATGAAAAGCACATGGACCAAAAAATTCAACTTAAAAGACTAAAGGAGTCAAAAAGACCCAGTGGGAAATAATTCTAGGTAGACACCAGAAGCAGTCCTACTCCGATTCCCTTAAATGGGGCCCAGTCATAAAGGGGATTGGAAAAAGATGCACTTATTAAATAATTTTATCGCTAAAGCATTTAATGACACACTTGAATGATTATTTTCATTAAAATGTTTCCTACAGTCAACTACTCAATCTACTTCATTTCAAAAAGTGTCATTTAATTAATTATTTTTCTTTTTATTATGTTTGAGGGACCCCTTGGAGATGGATTGAAATGGGCCCTGTACTTAGTAAGGCCTGCCCTGAGGTTGACAATGAAATATCTCTTAAAATATGAAGATTCACACAAACAAAAATTCTTGAGGAATGCATATCTACATCTTTTAGAAAGTCAGAGAACTGCTTTGATCTATGCATAAGAAAAAATCAGCAATGAAAAGAAATTTGAAAGGGGTAAAAATAAACAAACCTTTAATGGTTTTAGTGTTAAGTCAGTTACACTTGAGAAAATCCTCCGATATCTTTTGCAGAGCTGCCACAGCCAAAGTACTCGTGAAATAGTAGCAAATTTTTTTAATATAAAAAATGTCTCCTCACACCATATTTTTGTAGCAATTTTAGTTGCTCATATACAAAAGGAATCGACTGTAGCACAAAATATGCTAATTAAGTATGAACCAGATGATGAAGATCTTGCTAAGTTTAAATCTTAAAAAACAAATGTTTTCTTAATTAGGTATTCCAGACAATCTAGCACCTATCAATTCTGATGTTTTTTATGGTTGCCCAGCTTGGCGCCAAAACTTAGAAATTGGCATCCCTTGGAAAATTTTCTCCCCTAAGAAAAATCCGAAAAATATTTTTATGTCCACGATTAGTTTTTAAAAATGGACTAGACTTCCGTTGACCTTTGGTGAATTTTCAAAAAAGTCACTAAAATTTTGAAAATAGAAGTTTTTGAGATGATTTTTCTTAAGAAAGTACCCAAAGTCGCCAAGGTTACAAAAAAGCAGCCTCTGGCAACCCTGCTTTTGCAGTGTATACCAGCACTTTTCAAGAAATATTTTCAGTGTGGCTACAACACGTACAAAGTATTAAAAATGTAAAGCATTAAACTTGCAAGTAACACTAATACGATTTCTAATACGATTGTGAACACTAATATCAAATGAAAAATGCTGCATTACCATGAGGATCTTTATAAAAATATGAATGGGAGAAGGCTGCAGCAGCACTTATTCTGCAAAGAAAACAAACAAAATATTATTAAAAATTTATACAATCATTCAAATGTGTGAAACTTTAATATAAAAGGTAAAATACTGCACCTCTTTTTTGGATCATAAGTAAATAATTTGTTTAGCAGATCTAAAGATGCCTCAGACTGTCCAGCAAAAAGAGTCTTAAGGTTGTTTTCCCTAAAAAATGAGGATTTAATTTAGGAGTAATTAATAACAGGAATAAATAATACAGAACAGTGTCATAAGATTTCTTTTAAAGCCAGAAGCTAGCAGATGGTTGGTTTTATGGCACAAGATATACAAACACCATGCAAGACGTACATTTAGGATCATATTTGGCCAAACTGTGACAAACATAATACAACATCAAGTAAAAATGTCATCGACCCATGAAGACAATAAATTCCATGGGAAAAGAAAAAAATCACTAGAGTACCTAGGGTTTGTGAAGCCAGAACACATCTAAAGATGTGCCCCTGAGCCACTGGAAGATGGATTTTACTTGCATTGTGTATTGTAGTAAAAAGGAACACATAAATTAAAATTGTGATGGGAATTATTTTTAATAAAAATTATGTTGAAACTAGACACACTTTAAAATGATGCTAAAAATACAAGTGACAAATCGAATCCAGTATTCAATCATACTGTTATCAGGAGATTGCAATCAGGATTTTTATGTTGTGCATGTTGTCTATGAAGTGCCAACGAAAAGGTAATACATCATTCAAATTTGAGCCTGTTTATCAAATGAGTGAAAAGAGTGTCTGACAGTTTGAAATATGTGAATTTTTTAAACAAGTTTCATTAAATTGAAGCACAGATCACTTCAATAAGCGTTGCACATCCCACAAATTGAATCTTAATAAAAAAACAACTTTCTATAATGGTTTTTAAATGAAATTTAGCAAATTAAGTTTGAAAAATAAAATAATAGCTTTTTAGCTACACAAAAACTAAACCTTCAAGGTAACCTTTCTGATGATATATTACATGATACTGAGTGACCTTAAAATCAGAAAGGTCACTCATAGTATACATGTAATATAGCAGAAAGGTTATATCCTTTCTATAAAATAAGCCCTCTTTCATCTTGATTGGACAAACAGCTCAAAAGATACAGGTGTTTATGGATACTGATTAAACATACTTCTATTTACTTCGAATATTTTTTAACTATGAACCCACATGCGTGTCACACTATGAAACTTTCAGAAAGAAAAGATAACTAGTGTACCTTTAACACATATTTTTAGAACAAAAATTAAAAAATACACTTTTTTGTAGGTCAAAGGCAAATTGAATGACCTTGAAAATTAAAAGGTTGTGATATGTCATTAGAAGGATTGCACATTTTTCTACAAAATAAGCTTTCATTCAGTATGATTGGACATATAGGTCTAGTGGTACAGGGTATTTAATGAGTCAAAAATCATAAAAAAGTGTTCAATTTTACAAACTTAAAATTACTATACATAAAAAAAACTATTGCAAATTGGAAGCTAAAAATTTCCAGAATTTTTTTATAAGGCTGGGAAACAAATTAGCCAAGCATAAAAAAATCAGAGATGGTCGAGTTGTGGACTGTGCAATCTGACATGGAATGACCCATATACTAATTTTGATGCTATAATGTATTCAAAATATGTTTATTTTGATATATTAAATGGTAATATCATTTGGAAAATGTTTTCAGATTGAAAAAATTATAAATTTTGTACAGTTTTTGTCTTAAGTTTATTAGATAATGTGGTAGGGGTTAAATTGGCATGTGGAGTTGACTGGTTATGTGGAATTTTCCACATAGCCAGTCAACTGTCACATTCAATTTAATCATCAGAGGGATTCACAAGCATCTTTCCACTACACAACATGAAGTCTACCCTGTTTAACTTCTATCTAGTTTTGACCTTCTTGAACAATTGAATCTTAGGATTCTTTCAATCAATAAATATTACTTAGTCATTATGTGTTTTGGAAAAAAAGCAATATTACACTACTTAGAAATCTTAGGACGACCAGAGGGTTAAATACCAGAAAGATGTCAGTAATTATAGATTGTTGCGAATAAAAATTACATTAGTATATTTTCTTACATTAATCTCTTCCCACAATTTTTATGTAGAGAAAATGTTTTAGTCCTTCTAGAAGATAAAGCCTTAATGGTAAATAAGATAAGGTAAATTTACTGTTTCAATAATTTTTTATCTGAGAAATAGATTACATAGCAGCAAGCATGAGTATCTATTCACAAGTTAAGCGTGTTTACAAAGATAATATAGCACTTTTATTAATTGTCTGAATATAAGTGATTATATTAGGTTGTTTCTATCAAGTACAAAATTTGAACAAAGCCAAAGCTAAATATGGTCTAATTAGCCCCATGTAGAAAAAAAAGCACCTTAGTGTAATCAATCAACCAAAGCTAAGTAATATTTAGTTTAAATAAAAATAAACATACGGTTGCGTCTTCAGCTCATACGCTTCCATGACAGGAAGCTGTGATAAACCCTATAAACAGAAAGACTTAATGTTACAAAATTTTAAATGATCATTTATATTTATTACACATAAAAATAGGTTCTTAAGTGTCATAGAAGACTTAAATAAAATTAGACAGCAAAGATCTGTGGCTTGGATTGAACACATGCAACTAACAATTTGCTAAATTATGTTTCACTTGGTAAGAACTTCTGATTTTTTATCATTATGAGAGGAACATTAGATTATAACCTCATCTGAACAATTTATTAAATTCTATCCTACTATTAGAAATATTTATTAAAATAGTATGAAATTTAATGATAGTAATCAAAAATGAATTAACATACAGGCCATATTGCTTCAGTTGGAGTGCCAAACAAATCTATGATTCCAGTAATCATATTCATGTCAGAATCTGCTTTAAATAATGGTTTTTTCAAAATGAGTTCAGCAAAAATGCACCCTGCAGACCTGAAGCAGAATAAAAAATAATTAACTTAAGTACATGAAAACAGTCCAGGATCAATCCCAAAGGAAGAAGATCAAGGAGACACCACCACATAATTTTGTCACAACTACAATTCTTACTGCAGGTGGTTGAGGAGTATCGACATACATATCCAGACTGCAAAAAACTGAATTTGGCAGACACATCCTGTGGCCATATTAATGTTTAATTAATATAGTATGACTTATTGTGTAATTCAAATGCTTCAGTTCCCATATAAAAATAAATTTCAATAAATATTTTTATTTCCAATTTTTATGTGCCATGTAATGCTTTTTGATGCCTAGCTTTGTGGTCTTGAGCTATCTAAATATTAATGTGTTTAAATTTCATATTTAGTTTTTCACAAAAGGAAATATTTTGGTGGATAAGAGTAATAGAATTGTGAAAACAAACTTTTTGGCCATTTTAAGGACCACCCAAGGGTACAGAATAAAACTGATAAATGCAAACTGATCTAAAACAGCAAAATGCTTATATATTGCTTTGATTTCAAAAAGTGCAATAAAATAGATGAATAAAATTATTTTTAAGGATCCTAACCACGAAAATAGTAAATGGAATTTAAAAATATCTAGATTTTGCAAGAGACTTCTAATTGAGGAATGTAAATTGCTATGTTAAAAACACTTGCACATTTTCAAGAGAATTTTCTATGGTTGCCAACAGTTCTAAAGCAGTTAAAAGTTCCTTTCTATTTCTTCTGAAACCACATAAGCACACTCTAAATAAACAACATTTAGCATGATCTTTTAGAATTACGCAAAAAGAAAAGTTTTTCTGACAGGTGAAAAACTTAGGAGTACAAGGGAAATTCATCCAAACATGCCTTTTTCCTGAAAAATACCAAAATAATGACTTAAAACAAACAAAATGACCAAAAAAACCTGAAAAACTGTCATTTCGCACAAGCACGAAAATGACCAAACAAATGCCCCAAAATCAGCAGATTTTTATTCAAGTTAATGGGAATGTGTTCCATGTTTTAGTCTTGGCAAAAAAGAGATGAGAAATCGTCAAAATCCTAGCTCTATAGTAAAGTATACTATTTTAAACATAAAATTGTACATTAGAAATATAAAAGTATGCCTAAAC
This sequence comes from Meta bourneti, assembly GCA_933210815.1. Lineage (NCBI taxonomy): Eukaryota > Metazoa > Arthropoda > Arachnida > Araneae > Tetragnathidae > Meta > Meta bourneti. The sequence continues at coordinate 77,093,804 of OW119926.1, read as the reverse complement.
AGTATGTATAAAGATATTACATACTTTTTAAAACATTTGTACTATGTCAAATAATTCAAAATAACCTCAAATGGCGAAAAAAATATTTCCCATGAAAATAATCCTTAAAAGATTGTATAAAATGTAATGCATGCTATACTTCCAATCAAGTCGCACAGCAAATGAAAGCTTAAACTTAGAAAATGCATTTGCTTTTCAATAGGTAATAAATCTGTTTTGGACAAAAGCACCTCATGATCCTGTTTTCCATCTTGTATAAAACAAATATAAGAACGACCAAGATAATTTTTCAAGGGTTATTTTAATAATGAGTATTCATTTCTGTGACAAAATAATGACGCATGAAATTACTATGAAACTAAAATTTAATGCAAATTATTTTTAAATTAAATACGAGAATGTATCATTTTCAAGAGACCAACAGAAACAAAAGTTTGGTATTAAATCAGTACAATAAAGGAACATGTTTAACACCAGGCAGATATGATGCAACCATTTTTTTTAAATAAAGCAGTCAAAATTCCAGAAAGAAAAGGGTTTTAGGCAACAGTGAAAAACCACAGAAACAGGTTCCAAAATGAAATAAATTAAAAACAAAACATTTAAGGAGGATGAAAAGAATTTCTGATTGTTTGAATGAGTGCTTAATACTTGAAAGTTTAAGATAGCATAACCTCTTGAATAAATCATTTAAATTTTAGAATTTCTTAAAACTTGAAAAATTGCTCTTAAAAATATTTTGAAATGTGGCTTATTATCTTGCCCGAAGCCCTTTAAATGGAACGAACATTTTACAAGAACTTTCCGTGGTTTTGTAAAGAAAAAATTAAATTAAAGCACTGTGGACTCCTATGTATACACCAAGGCATTAGTTCAAATAAAAACACATAAAAATTGTTCCATGTTTTAAAATTAAAATATACGTTAACGCATACCAAACATCTATGGCAAATGAGTAGTGTGTAGATCCCAGTAATATCTCAGGAGCCCTGTACCTGAAAAGAGCATAGATAAAATCTTAGTTTTTAATTATTTACTGAACATATAACTGTCTATACTATAAACAATTTCAGAAATGGTTCACTTCAGATTTTATCTCAATAACTGTTAATGATGCAGCAAGTGTCGAAAACTACAGCACAAAACCTTCTCTGCAATTAGTAGATTAAGTTAAAGTAAAATGACCATCAACGTTTAGACTTTCCCTTTAAGTATTGTGAGCATCACATGATAAAAACACCTGTCCACAATGTGATAGACCATCGATAAGACCCTAATCCAATACGCCATCGGATAATTAAATAAAAGCCCCAGCTTTCTAATTTTTCTTCTGCGCACTCCTAAATGATTTTGTTCTAATTAAACTAAGAAATAGTTTTACTCCAATTAAAATATCAGGTTAATATTAATGTTCAAGAAAAAAGATTGTAATAAACACTTCCATTCCTATCTTCCTTTTGGGGAAGAGTCTCTTAGAAATCTGTGGGTTCTTATCTCTAAATACACAGTGTTTGCAATACTATCCTTTGAGAAGTATTTGTAAATCGGAATATTTGGTAAAGTATTGTTTCCATAAAATAGATCAATATCTTGCAATCCATGGCATTATTTAAACACAATAGCAGAATTGAATTTAAGAGTTATAAAAAACTTAATAGAAATCGTAATAGTTTACCTTTCCAAAGCAATATTCATGGCCAGTATCAGGAAACTCAATATTTTAGCAAAACTGATACATATTTTGTTATTACCTTACTAAATGATAGCATATAATAAAAATGTTTAAATAAAATGCAAAAACATAAGCTTAAAATTAATACAACTAAAACTAAATTCTAATAAAATATATTAATCTAATACAAAATAAACTAAAAAATATCAAATGGACAGAACAGTAATCCCTAAATATGTGAATAAAATAAAAACTCAAAAGAATCTAATCAGCAAAAAAATTAAATAAATCCCACGATTCATTTTAATTTAGCATTGCAACAGCGAAATTAAAAAACAGACTCAAAAATTAAAAATGGAGACATCTTGTGCTACTTAAAATATTCAATAAAAAAAGTAGATTGACATAAAGATATTTGCAAGAAAAGTTGCACATAAATAGTCAAGCAATTTCACTTTTGAAATGCTTAAGAGGTATCTGATATTTACCGCACATACTGATTAAATGTGCACACACGATTCATGCTAGAAATATTTGCGTTTATATTCTGTGCAATCCCACGTGATATGAATCCCCCAAAACTTATTCTATAAAAAATACTTTCTGAATTTACCTGGAGTTGCTCGGGTTTAATTGAACGTTGATTGAAAGTGATCCAAAAAAAATCACTTTTCTGTCATAGAAAATGTAAATATAGAAAAAATAAGCGAGTGCAAAATAATTTTTTAAACTGAGATTTTTATAGCTTCCACAATCTACTTTAGATCCATTTCACAAGCTATAAGTAAGACAAACCTACAAAAAGTGATACTGAGATGACTACAGTCAATTTTGAGTTTTGGACTGATTATGAATGCCCATTAAGTTCATTTTCTTAAATAAAATGACATACATCGTATTATTGCAGTCAGTTTTCTTTTAATCAATATTTTTTTATTTGTAGCAACTTGCACCAGGAATGCGAATTTCGGAATTTCATTATTACGAAAGGCTGACAAATCATTGATATGATATCATGATCAACGTTTCAAGAAATTACACTTAATTGCTTGAAATGTTGATCATGATTGAAATGATTCTATGTTTAATCGTTGATTATGATTGAAAATTCATTGATCTAAGATTGAAAATTCCATCCCACATTTTATAGACATACATAAACGAAATAAAACTGAGCGATTTTCAGTACAACCAACCCATCTGCCAATTGCATCATACTCTAAGATTCTAAAAAAACTCGAGTCATCTTGAAAGGAGACTCCTGCAGATGTTAACTCTGACATCATCTGCACAGCCAAACTGGGGAGAGTGTCCCCTAGCAATACTCAATGTTATTCCTATGGGAATTTAGAATTTTTTTAGCCCCCTGCGACAAAAGAAAGGGGGTTAATATGTAGCCTACATTACCCGCAGGATTCTAAAGTATATGTACAAATTTGGTGAAAATTGGTCAAACGGTGTAAATTTGTAGAGAACAGACAGATGCCAACTCTGCTTTATATGTATAGATAATGCGTGACTGGTGGATTTACTGCTAGAAATATTTGCATTAAAATAACTGTTCTACTAATTTTGTCAAGCAAAACGTCAATAAGTCCATAATGAGTTTGAATCAAATACAAATAGCACCAAAATTATACAACAGAATCAGCTCAAAAGATTTATCTTAAATACAAATAATGTAAAATTATGACATGTTTGACATGCAACCAATGAAATGTGTTTCTCGTGCATGAATAAAAAGTATGCAGAAACTGCAGAAAAAGTTCCTTATTATTGTATCAATCTCAAATAAGGTATAAGTATAATATAAATTAGATAACTAATGTTAAAATATAATTCTAAACATTTTTTTATTAAGAAAAATAACACATTTTCTTTTGTTTTCTAAATTTTGGTACTTTAATTTCTATTCTCTATGGGTTTAATAATCGATTTATAATGGATAATTATACTCTACTTTTCTTTGGCATTCTTATGAAAATATTATAAAATAAGCTTTAAGTTAACTCAATTGAAAAATGGTAATACCATTTAAATACTTTACCCAGCTACTTTACGCAATTTGTTTACTGGTGTCAAAGCCAACACCGTTGAAAGTTTTTGAGTAACAGAAAATTCGGACATTCTTGTGTTAAACACATACTAATATGTGTGAATTACCTTCTTAGCTAACCACCACCTAAAATTAAATTTGAATGATATTCTTCGAGAACGTTATGCTACAGTACTCCCAGCACGTAATAAGGCTTAAAAAATGTCTTCAAATTTGAAGTACAAAAATACGAAGTAATGAAAATCCTCAAGGCTAGTTTTTAGCATTTGTATAATAGCAAAACAATAAAAAATAGCAAAACAACCTACCCACCATCTAGATACTACATCAGGTGTCATTGCATCTTGCAAATCCACTGAGCGTGCTAATCCAAAATCACCTGAAAAGTACAGTGTAAGCACGAATATTAAACATTTCTACACCCTAATTCAGTTTTTCTCAACGTAGTACTAGACCTGAGAAAAATTAAATTTTACTTACACAGAATCAATAGAACTAGGACACTCAACATACAACACCCATAGACATTTGAGTGTTGTTTGTATAGAATATTATCCATATTGAAATAAGATATCAAAATAAAGTAGACCACAATGCATAGCATCTGAGGTGAAGTTTCTTAATTGCCAATATCTATTGATGAGTGGCGTTTTTCACATTTCATACTTTATTTAAATCCATTTATAATGAAGACAAGCATCGGTATGCACATTTCATACATTAAAATGAAATAAATTAGTCAAAAATATAAAGCAGCATTTTCTTTCCATTTAAAAATATTCTCTTACTGGTGTTATATTGTAAATCATTCACACCTCAGACATGTTATCCCAATTAGCTTCTGAATGGACACTCCAATTGCATTTCATTCACTTGTTCAATGCCAATTCAACATTTTTGACCTCACCTATTTCTGGATTTGCTCAGATTTTCTATTATGTATTAATTTCTATCTTCAACATTTCTCAATGCCTTCTGTAATAAGGCTGCTGAAGAATTTCATTAAAACGGCAATAGCTCTTATGCGCAGGTCTAGCAACCTTGAGCAACTCCTAGCTCAAATTAAGCATGTTTAAACTTAGTGGCAATATTGATAAATTAATATTGTAGTAGTTTATACTATTTATATCTGTTTCTTGCCATTCACCAAGATACAAATAGTGCCAATTTCTGTGCCACATAGGTTAGTATAATATAGATAGATGGATTAGTGAATAAATTGATTTCAAAATCCTCACCAATTTTAAGGACACCTTCAGATGTGAAAAGTACATTGGAACAAGAAAGGTCTCTGAAATGAAAAGTACAATTTTCACATGCATGATACATAGAAATACCTTACAAAACTTTGTAATGTAAATAATTTTACAAAGGTATATAGACAGGGTTCCACTCTTCAAGCAAAAGAAAAATTAGGGCTTTTTAAAGCCTCTTTAAGGCTAAAGTTTATTTTTGGCTACATTTTACATAAGATCTCAATAGATTAACCAGTCAGGGCAAATGAAAAAAACTTTCATTACTGTTTGGGTCTCATGAACAGTTTTAAAAACATAAATTTTTAGCTATCCTTCAAATCTACTCTTGAGGTAAACAATCATAACTCCAATTTGAACAATCTCTTTATATACAGGGTCTCCTCGACTTACGACCAAGTTCTGTTCCAACTGACAGGTTGAAAGTCAAACTGGTCGTAAGTCAGATTTATATTTTCAATACTATTTTTATTCAAACGGTTATAAAAATTGTACATAAAACACAAAAATGTATGTATTATTGTACATAATGTGAAAAATACATAATATGTACTCTATTGTATCTTTTTGACCCTACCAATGTAGTTATCTTTCTTTATTTACTATTTTTATTTATTTATTTTTTGTGGTCATAAGTGTGGATGGTCGTAAGTCGAATAGGTCATAACTCGAGAAGGTGTACATACAAACTGAATTGTTCAGCATTGCTTGGGTTGAATTGTTTATAATTCATCGTAATATTACTCAATATTATTCCTAAGGAGATTTTGAATTGTTTTTAGCCCATATGCAGACCCAGGATAAATTGAATGGGGTTAATATATAGCCTGTGTTCCACAGAATTCTACAGGATGAATGTACCAAATTTAGTGTGAATTGGTCGGACATTGATCGAATAAATAAGCAATGTTCTTCCTATGAGGATTTCTAGAAGTGTCTCTAGCTCCCTGTACCATATCGACGATAAAAAGACCACTTTCTATAAAAATAATCTTATATTATCATAAAAATCTACATTCCAATAATAAATCTACAGTTTAAGAATTTACAGACGGGATACATAAACGATGATACTGAGCGATGTTCAGCGCAACCGCATCCAACTGCGATTGCACCATACTCTAAGATTCTAAAAAGAACTCCAAGGTTATCTTGAGAGGCAATTCCTGTAGATGTCTGACGTCATCTGCACAGCCAGACCGGGAGAGAGCATCCCCTAGCAAGTGCCCTGTCCAGGATGACAGGATGTTACACCCCTCTGCACACCCAAGACTAATAGAACAGGGGTTAATGGTAGCGTACGTTACCCAAAGGGTTCCAAAGAATGAGTGCACCAAATTTGGTGTAGATTGGTCAGAGGGTGTAAATTTTTAGAGAACAGACAAAGGCCAACTCTGCTTTATATGTATGGGTATATTTATATATATATAGATCCTCTAACTATTTCACCCTTTAACTATATAGAGATGTATATATATGCATAGAGAGAGATTGATAAATTTTGAGTAGTGACTGTTTACCTCAAGGGAACATAAAAATGTTGTGTCCTTGATTTTTGATGACACATAACCTTGGATGAGTGACATTTACTTTGGCTATTTAATGCAGGTGAAATAAAGCATGCAGTGTTCTACAAAAACTGACTTTTCAAAACTTTTAAAGGACTTTGCAAATATTAAGGCTTTTAAAACTAAAATAAGGCCCTTAAAAGCTAAAACAAAAATATCAAGCCATTTTAAGACCAGTGGGAACTCTGAGTGATAGAGGATACCAATTATCTTCAGGTAAAAACCAATAGAACCAAAGAAATGTCTAGCAATAGAATTTTTAAAAAATCTACATTGAAGACAATGAGTGAGGAATGACACAGGAAAAAAAATAATGAGGAATAGTTTATTCTATAAAACAGAGTCTAAACTGTGGCATACCTGTGTAAAACACCATTTTTCTGGATATATTTAAGACCATCAAACAATTGAAGCATGATGCACTTAATCTGGAAGTATTGAAAGAGTTTGAAAATTATACATGGTATCATCAATCAAATAAACATACATTAAAACATTATTTTGAGGTAAAAAAGTTTTCTTTATGACTTTTTATAATAGTTATTTTATTAATTATAGTTCAACTAGTAGACCAGTGTATAACATCTAAGCTAAACTTGCTTGATTGCTTATATTTATTGATAGCATTGTATTGTAACTCACATTTCATCTTATTTCAATCTATTTATAATGAATATAGCATCCGTAATAAATACATTTCATATGTCTAGATGAAATAAAATTATCCAAACAAAATATAACAGCAGTTCATTTACTTTTGCTAGTGTTAATTCTTATTTCCAATAAAATGTCTGACAAGAAGCATACTTCAGTCATTTTAACACAATTAGGTTCTGAAAGTCTACTTCAATTTCATCCCATTTTCTAAATGAAAAGCAATTTGACATTTTTTATGGTAACTCTAGTTTTGCCAATTTTCATTTCTGTGCTGATCTCCATATTTCAGATTGCTTTCTGTAATCAAATTGCATATTAAACAAAGTGATCAGTAAGCATATTTAAACTAAGCAGCAAAATTGTTGAATGAATCCAGATACGGTCAATTTTATATTGTTTATATTCCTTATTGCCATTCGACAATAAACACAATGATTTCAGTACCATGTACTTTAGTGAAATATATAGAGATTAATGTGTAAGTAACTGAAGTACCCAGAGAGGATGAGAAAAATCTGACATTTACAAAAATTATATCTTTAATTTCAAAACTGGTACGACTAAGCTTCCAAAAAATAACACTTTACTGTGCTTTGTTGGCATAAATTAACTGCCTCAGGTGTAAAACTGACTATTTTTCTTCACAAGGAAATGAATCATTTTCTAATGATTTGATGTTCATTGTTTTAAAAGGTGCCTTAGAATGTTTGCATGGAGGATTTCAGTCATCTGCCCTCAATTGAGACTTCCGTTGATTATTATGAGAAATCTGATTTGATTTTAGTGAAGATACGAGTCCAGATCCTGAAGAATCGTAATGCACAAGAGAGTCACAACTTTTGCTACTATTTGAGGGAAAATAGGTGAACAGTAGCCAAGATTATTTTAGCTTAACTCAGAATTAAAATTTATTTTTCATTCAAGTGTTTACCAATAGTAAATATATATCATAATATATGAATTAATCGAAAATGTAACTTAAATGATCAAACTTAAATAATGGAATAGTAAATCTTTGATTACCTGTGGTTCTTCAAGCATGGTACTAGATTTTTCATCATCAATAACCTTTGAAAGATCATAATCACAATAGTCTAATATGAGATAGGTACTAAAAATAAAATAATGCAATAAAAAATAATATAATAAAATATGTAAATAAAGAAACAAATGTTGTATTTAATACAAAATAGTCTCCCGAAAAATGTAAAAGCAAGAAATTACTATATTTATTTACTAAGTTATTTACTCAAGAAAGTACCAGTAAACCCATATAAAATAAAGGACTATTGACCAGTTCTCTGGTCCCAAAATGCAGCCAGAATACCATGATAAAATTGAGAGGCATACCATACCAGCCAACCTACAAGAAAATATGAAGAGCGCTATTAAAACCAATGATGAAGTTCAAACTTTTATTCACTAATGTAGTTTGTCCCTGGTGAATCATCATTTAAGTCATTTAAGTTAATCATCATTTTGAATTAATCTAATTGTTAAATTAGTAAAAGTATAAACAAAGCATTTCCACAATTGAGATCTTTAGCAAGGATTCTTGGTCTGAGCTTATTGTTCGGTACAGTAATCAATAACATTCACATTCATTAAGGGTTTCTGAAATGAATCAGTTATGATGATATGTGATTTTAAGTATGGCAGCCACTACCCTAACAAGCTTACTACCTTTCTAAAAATGAACTCCTTCAAGGTCATCTGCACTCTCACTTGAGCCACACTATAGTACATCATGTTTAAAGTTTGTTACTTTTACGTTTTAAAAATACATGATAAACATAGAAGGCACAAAAATTAAGAAACCATTGTTACAAACTCAACCATTGAGAAACCATTGTTACAAACCCAACAATACTACAAGTTGAACTGCATAAAAAACTCAGACAGTAAATTAATATTGCAACATATTCATACAAATAATTAAGTCACGACAGAAAAAAAAATTTACCTGTCAAAATTTCTTCCAACTGCAACACCTCTTGAGTTCACAATATTTGGATGTTCAAAATGCCTCAAAAGATTTATTTCACGGATAACAGGGATGGATAAAGCTGAAGAAAAGAAATCCAAATTTAAAACTTCCTTAGATCAGCAAAGGTTAAACAAAGAAAAGGTTTGATTTTTAAAGCATTTTCATCATTTGACATATTTTGTACAGGGTATGTCGATTTAAATCGGCTTGATTTAAATCGCAATTTTAATCAAATGATTTTTATTAAAAAAAAATCATCGATTTAAATCACTTAAATTCTTTGTCTTAAGTTTAATAATATTGAAAATGAAATAATCTGGGACAAAATGGGTTAATACAAATCATTTTTAAAATTTGATTCTACTCAGTAATGCCCCAGATTGATCCTTTTTGAAACTTACAATCACTGACCTCCCTACTTTGAGGACACTTAAGATAATATTATTGATTGGGATGCACTGGGTTCCAACTTGGAGAAATTATTTGCATCATTGTATATGTTTTAGAACTCTTTATTTTGTTTATATAAATCATTACCAATATTATCAGAAAATTTGTGATATTATCTCCTGTTGGAAGGAGGGTTGGGCCCCAACCATAAAAATATTAGGACTCAAAGATTTCTGGGTCGCAAGAACTTTGCAACTCTTCTGATAAGCCTAAGACAGATCGAACCACTCTCCATATTTAATTTATCATATTTGCATATTTATCACTTATGTTTGGGGGTCCAGGGCCCTATCATAAAAATTTCAAAGGATTCCTAGGGGTCGGGCATGGTTGTCTAGGTTTTATTTTTTTAAATAAATTTAGTTTATCATTGGAAATATTTACCTCTCCTGTTTGGGGGACAGAAGAGATTTGGGCCAATAGGGGTTAGAGCTCATGTTGGGATGACAATGACAACTGAGCAACAAATATTTCTCTCTTTGCTCGCTTAAAACAAGTGTCAATCGCAAATCTGTTTATCAGCAGATGCTGTGTTTTATATAGATGGGAATAGTCCACACATTATACGAAATGTTTTCGGACATATTCTGACATACTCTACCCATGGAAATGTTGATTGGATTTAAACTGATGCACTTTTAAGAAAAATGTATTATTCCTGATAAAGGAATCTAGAATTCTTAAACTCTCAGTCATGTTTAACATAAATCAATAAAATCTAGCAACTACACTAATTTGCATGTCACATGTCTAACAAGTTTAAACACATAGGGGTAAATTAATTAAAATAATAAAAATCAGATTTAAAAACCCGACAAAATATCTGATTTTGGATGAACTAATCCAATTTTTAAGAACATTTTGGATAAACTAATCCAATTTTTAAACACAAACAACATTTAACACATTATCTGAGACTCCACACTGTCTCGGATATCTCCTTTGGAATTGGGGAAACTCATTTGGATTTTAATATTTGTGTAGAAGATTGGAAAGCCCTTCAGTCTTTTCACCTTTGCTACTTTTGTATTTATATTAAAAATATTTTCAACTTAACAATTTGAATTAACTTGTATAGTTTTTACACTTAAAACTAAGTTGGGTAAATGACAAGGCAAGAAAATTAAAATTGATTTAATTACCATATGTAAAAATTTATCAAATTTAAAATTTATCTTTCCAAATAAAATCTTTATTTTTTTAATATAGAATTTTAAGTATTATGGATTTATATCACGAATTTGAACTGAAATTAAATAAACACGGCTTTAACATTGAATATCTACAGAATAACTATAGTAAATTCGTAAAATTTCATAATTAGACTAATTTAATGATGTAGAATCTGATTAAGACATCAAAACATGGTTCTGCCATTGAAAATTTGTAGTTTTGCAAAATTTGATATGAAGATGTCCCCTTATTCAATGTTTATGCATTTGAATTTGTAGAGGACGTTATTCCCTATTGAATGATATCTTTGAATTTGCTCTATGAATAGTGCTCAAAATGAACGGTGTTTGTTTTTATTTTCGCGACTGTACATTGCAAATACATTACCAATCAAAAATAATACACATACACATTTTCATTTCATTGGGTAATAATGTAAAGAATAAATTGCTGATTTAGACAATGAGGTTCTAAAATAAAACATGATAGGTAAAAGATTATCTTTAAATATCCAAAAAATTTATTCATAAACAGGGTCATTTCACACAGCAACTTTGATTTGGTTCATTGTTCTATGATAATTTTTGCAACATGGGGGCTAATTAGACTGGGACGTGCAGCTTAAAGTAGATCCTGAACCAATATGAACAGGTATGCTGATAGGTATCAGATTATAAGATAGATGACTTGGTACAGCTTTGATATAAAGATTTTCTTGTGGCAACACCGTTTGGCCCATATTTGTAGCAGGTTACGGCAACTCTGCTTTATCAGGATTATGGCCAACTTCTTATGGCAACCTCGTGAAGTTTAAATTTTCATTTAAAATATTCTAGGATGTTGTTTTCATTTCCATTTTATTGTCCTTTGATACATTCAAACTGTTGGATTGGATTGGATGTTTGGGTTTAATGACGCAAGGTCCAAAAGCAGACAAGCTGCGCCATTTCAAACTGTTGGATAGGGTACCTAAAATTGGAGGATGAAGGATATAAACATTTAACTGTAAACATTAAACCCATAACTAAGTGCCATACTAAAACTATCGAAATCTCATGGAGACATGTAAAAAGCTTGCTCCCATCTCACAACAGGCAAAAACGAATTTCATTGTATTTGTTTTTCATTGTATTTGTTTCATGTATTTGTTTAAAAATTTGTGTGAGGAAAAATAATATAGATCTTTTCAATACACTTTTAAAAATGTTAGATTTAGATTGTGAAGAGGTTAAAAGTGTAAAAAACTGTAAAAAGGACTATCAGTTGTGTCGATATTTTAACTGCTATTTTCTAACTGTTTCCGCTAAGAAAAACAGTGTTCCGGCAAATTATTTTCCATTAAGATAATCTGTGTTTTTCTAAGAAATTCTTCCTTGGTGATGTAAAAAAAATGCACCAAAAAACGGACCAAAAGCATTACCTAAAAATGTCTTTATTTCAAAGCTGTACCGATGACTTCATAAGTCATAAATATAGGTTAGAAAAACAATTGGTTTGAAGATAATATTTTCCACTGTTTCATTATAACATATACAACTGCAAATAATGTAATTATTTCAAGAAAAGTAACAGAAGTTATAGGTGACAAATATTGATTGATAAGTGACAAGAATTCAAAACAAACTTACGTTCTTCATCTTTCAATGAGATTTTCATTTTCTTCAATGCCACGATTGTGCCATACTTCTTATCAAGCACTTTATCTAAGTTTTTAAAAGATAGATTTCAAATACTTAAGTAATTTAAAAACATTGAGAACAGTGATCAATGTTATCTGTGAACTTTACATTCAAAATGTATTGAATTCAATTTCTCACACTTCACATAAAGTAAATAATTTCTACCCTTTCAAAACTCCAATTCAAGCTAAATCACATAACTGCTTGGCATAACAGTTTACTTTTGATTGAAAAATTATAACATTAAACACAAATCAATGTATAAAGCCATTCAAAGTAGTTCAAATTTAATAAAATATGTATTTACAGTAGACAAAATTTTCAAAATTTGTTTCCTTTAGAGAGACAGCATTGTTTTCTTTATTTCTTTAAAACTAAATTTTTAGGTTTCATGTATTTTTTATATTTATTTAAATAACCTAAATGAACAGAGAAAATAAAATTAACAAATAGCTCAACTCTTAAAGTTGATAACCATAGATTTAAAGAAAGCGTAAGTAAAATGCAAGTCTTACAGACAATTCCACATGCTCCTTCACCCACGTAAGTAAGTTTGTCAAATTCCGATATTAGGCGACAGTTACCATACTGAAAATACAAAACATTTAATAAATTACTTTGACATAAGATTTTTAATTTCTATGTCAATAGTTACATATTAATAATCATTTTCATCCAATTTAAAACATCTGGCAACACAATATAAATTCAAAACCTTTATTATACACTAAAACATGTATACCTTGTGTTTGGTAAAATAAGCATTACAAATATGTTTTAATGTCATTGTACTTAAAAGCAAAATTCATACAAAAAGTTGTGTACATTGAACATTTATTAAAACAGTTTCATGAATGTTAAAAAGATTAATGCTTCAAATAAAGGTGCATAACAGTAAGAAATGTCAAAGGTAGGTATAACAATTTTCTACACTACGAAACTTGGATTTTGAAAGAAGCGAAAATACTTTCTGCATCAGTTGTCATGCACATGTCAGTGTTTCTTAGTTATGATTGGTAAAAGAAAATGGCACAATCTTATGAACGGACACAGAGCTGGTCTGCTCTGATGGAACTGAGGGACTGAAATCATTTTGATTGGTTGCTTGAGGGTATAGACCAGGGATGGGCAAACTTTTTCGGTCGCGGGCCAAAAATCGAAAAAAAAAAGTTTGGCGGGCCAAGATAAATTTTTCTAAAATTTTAAAAACAATATACAAGTATTACAATTTAAATATGTTAATGAGATGAATGAAATTGCGATTTCATTTTTAAAAGTTCCTTATATTGAGGTTCGAAGTGAGATTACTGATTCTAAGGAACGAGGCTAAATGCTCATCTGTCAGTCTACTTCTGAAATAATTCTTTCTATGGTTCATAGTTGAAAACACTTGTTCACATATATAAGATGAAGCAAACATAGCACTGATTTTCTGGGCGTGAGATATTAAATTTGGGAAACTTACTTTCGATAATGATTTGTAAAACTCTAACTTTGGCATATTTAGAAACAGCTGCTTGAGATGATTGTTAGATTGCAACTCAATTAATTCAAGCTGCAAATCTGACCTCACTGCTTCACAATTTACGTTGAAAGGCATGGTAAAAATATTCAATTCTGTTTGAATGGCACTGAAATCTTGAAATCTGCGTTCGAACTCAAAATGCAGTTTTTTCAAGCCATCTTCATAATTCTTAAGCTTCTCTTCATTTACTGAGGGTATTGAATTTAACCTCGAGAAATGAGACAAGTCGTTCTTAGCTAGCTGCCCAGCAAACAGATTAAGTTTTAGTTTAAAAGCTTTGAGATGGGCCCAGATATCGTCGATAAATTGATTTTTCCCTTGCATCTTGACATTCAAGTTGCTCATATGACAAAGAAGATCTGTGAAAAATGCAAAGTCCGAAAGCCATTCTGTATTTTCTAACATTTCGCACTCCGCAGAACACTGTTTCTCATGGAAGAACGACACAATGTCGTCTTTCAGCTGCCAAACTCGCTCGAAAACACATCCTGCACTAAGCCACCTTACTTTCGTGTAATACAGTACATCAGAGTATTCAGATTGCACGGACTGAAGAAAATCTCGAAATTGCCTGTGAGTAAGCCCACGAGATCGAATAGTATTTACAAGCTTCACGACTGCATCAAGCACGGGTTTCATATTCAATGCAGATTTACACAGAGCATCTTGATGTATAACACAATGTAGAAAAACAACATTGTTCCCGGGATAGTTTTGATTAAAGAGTCCAAGAAATCCAGATTTTTTTCCTGTCATATTTGGTGCTCCATCGGTCGTAATATTACATATATTTGTTATAGGCACTTTCAAAGTTAAAAGCCCTTCCTGAAATTCACGAAAAATATCACATCCCGTTGTAGTTCCCTTTAAAGAACGCATGCACGCCAGTTCCTCGGTAATTTCAAAGTTCTCATCAACACCTCTTATAAATAATACTAATTGAGCAGTATCATTTATATCAGTGCTTTCATCCATAGCTATGGAGCAAAATTTAAACTGGCCAATCTTTGACTCTAATTGTGATGTCAAATTTTTATCGATGGCTTCGATTCTAGAAGTCACCGTTTTTCGAGATAAGCTTACAGTCTCAAAATTATTTTTCTTGTCTGGACATAAAACATCACAAACTTGGAGCATGCATTGTTTAACGAACTCCCCATCACTGAGAGCTTTATTATTTTTAGCAATATTGTATGCTACAATGTAACTTGCATGTGTAGCTGCTTCTTGGATAGTGTTTACCTTCTTGAAAAAATTTTGTCGGCCTGATAATTTTTTACAAAGACTTTCTACATTTTGTTTTCTTTCATATTCGGACATTGCTTCGTAATTGGAATTCTTATGCTTAGATGTGAAATGACGGGAAATGTTATATTCTTTGAAGACTGCTACAGCTTCATTGCAGATGAGACACACTGGTTTATCTTTACGTTTTTTAGTAGCCATTTGGGGTTGAAATATTTTACGAATAACCCAAACAAGCACTAGCTACGCTATACTTTTTATACTTTCACCACTATTCACAATGATGCTATATGTCCGCAATCTTTCCATACGCAATCAATAATATTAAAACTCGCGCCAAAAGAAAAAGCCGCTGGCTGGAGCTTAAAATGCGCAGTCTGCCACATGTGAGGTCTAATTCACCTATATTGGATTCCCATATGTCTGCTCCCCGAGAAAGAGATAACGCTTGTTGGCGCCAGTCTACAGCTATAACTAACAAAGAACTTCCGCTTTTAACACTTTACCGATTGAAAGCTGTCTGTGCTTGCTATTTCCGTCGATTTATGTTTTGTAGAACAAAAATAGAGAAAGTAAAAAGATCATCAGTCCTTTGAAAAAAAGGAAGAAAAAAAATAATATTTAAACAAAGTAGAAAAGGAGATGGATATATAATATATAAATCATATTTTCTTTTAATTTCTGTCGGACCGGCAAATTAAAATTCTATCCGCGGGCCGCATAAAACCTTCCGGCGGGCCGTAGTTTGCCCATCCCTGGTATAGACTATAGTGCAAGGGCCATATTTGGCCATGCTGCACCAGACACAAGACATACAATATCAAGTAACACATACACACAATTAAAGGTTTACTGACACAGAAGAGAGTACACCCAGGGCGAATGCAACTGAGACCATTTTGATTTAACTTTAGATTACTCTCAAAATCTGCCTTAAATTGTTTAAAATTGTAAATTGAATCTTATTGAATGTGTTGTTTGTTAAAAAGCTGTTTCTATGCTTAAATCTACTTGCCAACTTAAAATCATCTCACAATGATACAGCACTGCTGATAGGATGGCAACATGGTGAACTTTGGTGACTGCACTGTATGCTACGATTAAAACAAAGAGAATGATTCCAGAATTAAAGCTAGACCTTTGGTGTCCTAGTGAAATGACAGTGCCAGTCCAAAACAAAATTTGGTACTTCCTTATTATAGTGGCCCCCGAGGATGAATCGCAAAGTGACTGAGATGTATCGCCAAGGTAGGTTGTAAAATCTTGTCAAACGTTTGCAGTCCTAAAGAAACAGCACGTGTTTATGTTATCGTTTTGATATAGATAGGAAAAAATGATTTCATGAATTATTGAAAGCAATTTCAAAAATATGGCCCATAATGTAAAGTGTGATATCAAGATTATTAAAAATATTCCTATGAAACATGTAAGTTTTATATTATTTCTTGTTACGTTACTTATTTTTATTTCTCTATTACACATTCACGCTTCACGAGTTTGGCAACGACCTTGGCTAAATTGTAACTGTGACCTTGGCGTAATCATAATTGCGGGGCTGCTATAAGGAAGTACCCAAAATTTACTTATACGAAATGAAGATAAAGCATAATTACTTTCAAAAATTAGGATAAAATACACTAATCAGTGCCACACATGATTAGTAAAGTATTGTTCACAATATTTAGTTAGCAAAATTAATATGCTAGGATTGATACCTTAATCAAAACATCATTTCTCCATACTCTATATTAAAAATTTAGGGGAAACATTGTTGGATTATTTTGTAGTGAAGTGAAAATGTGTAGCCAATTCCAAGGGATTGTCTCTTCAAAAGCTAGGAAACAAGAAAAGCAAGTTTCCAGAATTGGTACAAAATTGTTCACAGTATTGAACATCCTCAACAATGCATCTTTATCGAACTTGGTACAACTATACGATAGGGTGCTGCTATTTTCAAGTTTCTTTTTATCACCAGTTCAAATCTGTCAACCTCAATACTCAAAATATCACCAATATCCTAGCATAGCTAGGTATGCATAAATCCTATCTTACACTACAGGAGCTAGTTATGCTATAAATTGCTAGAAGCTAGCAATGCATAGTAAAGCTAGCTCCTGTAGCCTAAGTTATACAGCTGGTTGGATAGATGTTTAAGCAAGTACAATTGTATGAAATTATAGGTTAAAATTATTTAGAATGGAGGATACCACATTCTAAATATTAACCTAAAGTTGTATGCAATGACAGGATCAAAGAGGGCTAGCACTGATTTTATTCTATAAAACACAAAATAAAGTTTCAATACTTACCCTTTCTGTATCAGGTAAAGTATATGGCTTCAAATCAAATCCTACCAATTCTATTCTGTCCTCATCTTTTGGTGTAGATAACAATTCCTCCTCGTCTGAAGATAAATCTAGGTCAGGAATTTCAGGAATCATATTAATGTAATTCTCTTCAGACATATCGTCACTAACAGAACTTGTTTCAGACATGTCAACAAGATTCGTTTCAGTCAAATCATTTACTGAACTTTCCTCAGACATATCGGTAACAGGATTTGTTTCAGACATTTCAGAAACAGGATTCGGTTTGGAAATATTTTCTGGACTCAATTCAATGATGTCCGAATCCGGGCTTAAATTTATAGCAGAAACTGGACTTAAATTAGCAGACTCGGAAATCAAGTTTTCATGAGAGCCAGAGATAGAAAATACATTAGACTTCTCAGGGCACTTATCAGCCACATCAACGCTAGAACTTTTGCAAAGAATGTCAGAAACAGGATTCTTATCTAGGATATCAACAAAACTTGTTTGGTTCACATCGGCAACAGGATTTACATCAGACATATTAGGAATCGGATTTGTATCAGCCATGGAATATTTAAAATATTTCGAAGAATAAAGAGAAGTGAATGGGCAACACAAGTCGATTCTTGTGTGATGCAAAGAAAAGATCAAAGTTTTTCATCAAACATGCGATACGTTTATCAATATACGTATTTATAAAAATCAAGCTTTGTTATGATTTTATGTGAAATTTGAAATTGAAACTAATCGCCAATCCAAAGGCGTTTCCAGATGTATTTATTTATTGTGCTCTAGCTGCCGAGCCATTCTAGCCCGGTTGTCAGAGTAAAGGATTAGGAACCAGGGGGTTGCGAGACCAAATCCAACCAAAGATCATCGTGTACGTTAAGTCTGTCGTGGTCTCAAATGTCCTCACGTTGGCATGGTGTGGAAGTTTGGTGAGTGGGGTGCCAGCTCAGGTGTTTCCTCGTCATCTGATCGTGGTTCAAAATTACGTGGTGCCCTCGGATCTTTCCCTCAGAGTTTGGTCCCGGACCATCGCCAATAGCTCATGTGTTTCTCCAGTGCGACGTAAATTAGAATATCTACCTGCCTACCTAGCACCCACAGAATTTATGAGCGTTTTAGCAAAGATAGGTAGTTAATTAACGTGCACTGGAGAAACACAACGGGCTATTGGCAACTGTCCGGGATCAATCCCAAGGTAGGTAGGTATTTTGTTTTAATTAACGTCCCACTGGAGCAACACAACGGGCCATTGGTGACGGTCCGCGATCAAATCCAAAGGGAAAGATTCGAGGACAACACCAATAATTTTGAACCACTGTCAGATGATGAGAGCAACACCTGAACTGGCCCATTCTCTCCCCACTCTCCAAATGTCAACACTGGGCCAACGTGAAAACATTTGAGGCCACGACAGACTTAACGTGCTCCTTCACCATGTACTGGCGGTCTTCGGCCTCGAACTCGCAACTCTTCGGTTGCCATTCCGTTGGCCTTCCGGAGCAACGGAATGGCGATTCCTGTCAGGTGCATTCCTCCCTGGGTGTATTTCTCTCTTCTGTGTCAATAAAACTTGGATTGTGTGTGTCTATTACTTGATGTCTGTATGTCTTGTGTATGGCACAACATGGTCAAATATGGCCCTTGCGGTACAGAACCCTAAAATCAACCAACCTTGAAAATTTAGTGCGACGTTAATTAAATACCCCTTGGAAATTTTATTCGTGAATTTGAAATCGGTATTTGAAAAACAAGCTAAGTGACGCACGTTTGTCTCATATACAGATTGTCACCACCTACAATTAGTGACAAAGAGGGCTGGTGCACAGGGGTGCCCATCCCTCTCAAGCCCAACGGCGCAAATCCCCGCCAAATTTTCTTTACCACCCCCCTCAAAAATCCACTTAAACAAAAACCTTTATGGGAATCTCAAATTTCCAACTGAATCCACACAAAGATCTACATTTCGTATTTTGTAAATCAGCTAAAGATAAATAAAATTAAGAGATAAATTTGGTTGAGATAAATAAAACCAGAATAGCTAGGAAAATGAACAGTTTATATTTATAACAGCAATTTCATGCACAAAACAATGGTATTACTTACACTTTGCAAATGAAAATATAGTAAAAACAGTTGTTTTGAAAGATTCTGAATGTTATATGAATGAAACAAATATTTTACCTTGACCTTTTGTATAAGAATAATTTTTATATTCATAAAAAACTCTAAAATTGAGTGAATGGAAGAATAGAATTAAAAAAATTGAACACATAAATAAAGATCAATAATTCAATAATCAGATATTGAAAAAAACGAACTAAATGTGTAATGATATGGGTATTATCGTAATGTTTACATGAGTTGCGTAAATATTCATAAAACCTTAAAAATTAAATTGTTTTAGAGTAGTGACAAACAGCTATCTTATGCGAAAGGAAGAGAAAACATTCGAAACTCTAGGTTGAAAAAAATTTATAGTGACCAGAAAATAAATTCTTTAAGCACAGGGATTTATGTACTATTTATAAGATTTTAACAGAAGCTTTTCTCTGTGCATTTGATATGGCAAACTTTTCGATAATTTCTTCATTTGTGATTTTCTTGAGAATGTCATTCTCAGATGATAGTATCAATAAGCTTGACAACCAATCGTCCCCTAAGCTGCTTCTTAACCTGTTCTTTACAATCTTTAAACGGCTCATCGTCCTTTCCGCTGAGCTACTTGTGACAGATAACGATAGAAGGATACGATACAGCATGGTGAGTTGAGGAAATGCTGACATACACAGTGCGTCAAATAAGTTTTAAGACTGGGTCTGTAAAAAGAAATGGAAACAAGAAATTAATACCTGTTTTGGTTTTTTATTCAAAATAGGACCCTCCGGCTTCAATGCACTTTTTACAGCGATTTATTAATGAATCGAACGCCTGTTGTAAATCACTTTGCGGAATGGCCTGCAAAGCACGCGTCGAAGCTTCTTGTATGGTCGAAATATCCTCAAAATAACACCCTTTTAACTTCATTTTAAGTTTTGGGAATAAGAAGTAGTCACAGGGTGCTAAATCAGGTGAATACGGTGGACTTCAAGAAGTTTGGATTGTTTTCAGCGGCTGAAATGATGTCTCTGCAATGTGCACTTCTCATTGCTTTTTGTTCAGGGGTTAAAGTGTGTGGAACAAATTTAGCACACACTTTTGTTTTGCCCAAATCTTCATGCAGGATGGTTCGAATTGTTTCTTTGTTCATGTTTAAAGAGTCTTCCATCATTCTCAGTGACGCACAGCGATCGTTTGTTACGAAATTTCGTATTTTTCAATAACTTCAGGTGTCCTAGATGAAATTGGTCTTCCACTACGCTGATCATCTTCTACCGTATCTCTTCCGTCCAAAAAACGTTTGTGCCACACAAAAACATTTGATCTACTTAAACAACAGTCACCGTAAACTTGTTTCATGAGTTGGTATGTTTCCGAAGCACTTTTACCAAGTTTTGCGTTGAATTTAATTACAGCTCTTTGCTCCATCTTAAAAAATCAACATGAAAAAAATTCACTTCTGCAATGAACGCTCGCATTCTCTCAGCTACTTAACGAAATGCGCACAACGTGTTACCAGTGTGCCAGCAGACGATGGACGTTATGACGCATGCGCATTTACACTCATAGCGCCATTACAACCAGCGCTCTGGGACGAGTCTTAAAACTTATTTGACGCACTGTGTATCCTGCAGGCATCTGTAAGACCTAATAAACCTCTTTTTACCCACTGATCAACAGACAAAAGCAACTCATCATGGTTCTGAATCTTCTTCCTCATCTCCATTCTTTACGGACTTCAACTTCATTTCCACCTTTATCTCCTGAAACGTCAGATTCCCTGTCTGGTCCTATTCTTACACTTTTCTTTCTCTAAAAGCAAGTCGGAAATGTTAATTTTTGAATGAGTAACCTTATATACATTTGCAAAAGTTTCTAGTTCCTCTATTATTTGGTCACTTTCAAGATCGTAAAACCCACAAGTCTTTCACTGATGAAGAATCAGGCAAGAATTTATATCCCTGCTTTTCTTTTTCTCTTGCAATTTTCAAAATTCCTTCATGTGAAAGCACTGCCATTTGTGAGATTATAGAAAAAGAATTGTCAGATAATCGTTCATTGAGTTGTTTAATAAGTGAGTCTAGTACTCAAAAATAAACTTCCACTTTTATCCTCTTAAGAGGATCATCTATTCTTTCATCGATAGCCATTTCATCCATAAACCTCTTACGTTTTATGCTTCTGCGGTGGGGTTGCGAATTATTATTCACATCAGTAAAGGCAAAAATTGAATCATTCACTTTATTCCCCTCCGACTCACTTCACATTTTTACAAGTTTAGCTTTGGTTTCAGCAACAATTTTTGACAAACTGCTATAATCAATTATTTTTGATCGTACAACAATTGTGATTGGTGATAACACTTTAAAAATAGCTGAGGCAACATGTATTGAGCAAATGCTTTCAAAATCGGTAATTTGTTTCCACAGGCCAGTTGCCAGTGCCTTTGAGTCATTAGCAGCTTTTTTGTCAATGGACAAACTATGCAACGTCTCCTTTGTGTCATAGCAGGTGACAACTATTTGCAGTGCATCATTTCTGCTTGACCATCTTGTAGTTTGCACTCTTTTCAGTCTCCTTATTTTGGTTGGACCTTTTTCCAAATTTGCAGTATCATGCCTTGTATGACCTGACATGAAGACATAATTCCTCTAAAAGAGGAATAGATTTTTTCATCTGGGGCATATGTCCATAGATTTTTCCACAATTAACGCAAATCTGTGCGAAGAGCACCATATATAGAGCGCTTTGGGACATTCTCTCTGGATTAGCTCTCTGGACCACTTGGATCAAGACCAAGTAAATTCATGCATTTCATTATTTCTTTTAAAAAATTTTGGCCTGTGGTATCTCCACTAGTGAAAACCTTAATGGGCTGCTCGTCATGTTTGACATTTTCCTTTGGGGCACCATGAGGGTCAGTATGTTCAATATAAAGAACCACTAATATTGAACATTCTTTTCTACTAATGTCTTGAGTTGAGTCTAGAATAATAGAATAAATGTTAGTCGGTTTTATACTATCTATGATTTTTGAAGCAACGATGTCACTCATTATGTTAATTACATCATAAACGTTTCGATAACTCAAGAAATTAGACCCCAGCTTTCCTTTTTCAGTTCTAGCTTTATCAATATTTTCAAGGTATACCCTAGCATCAGGACCATATTTACTCAATAACCTGAAAAGACATGAGTTTTCCTTTTGCTACATCCCTTTTACGAAATCCAAGCATTTCTTCACTTAAATATCGACAACAATCGATGACAACAGAGAGCACCTCTCGATTGGGATGGACTAACTGATCTGATTGATCAGCTAAACATGAATCAATCCTCTTTTGAGAGATCCATTAGATCCTTGCAATTTGTGCTGATAAATGGGTTTTAGATTTTTCATGGAGCACTATTATGCTCTGTCCATTCTCTATAGCCAGTTGTTTCCTATATTGATGTTCGCGTGGGAGGGAAAACAGAGTACATGGCATGCAAAATTCGGCATCTTTTTCTTGGCTATATATCAGCCATTTTATAACTTTTGCACTTTTATTTATTAAAACTTCATTCTTCCATGATGGGTTGAATTTTCTTCCACCTGTTGAAGGAAAAGTGACAAAAGACAAATTTTGATTTTCCAAATCTAGTGCTTTATTTATTTCCTCAGCTGACAGTTTGATGTTGGCATATGATGCTGGATCTCTTGGGTTTTTCAATCTATCATCAGGAGAATCTTCAGTTGTTGTTAGAGTTTCTTGGAGACTGAAGGTCTTTCAGCAGATGGATTGCTACATGATTCTACCTCTCCGTATCCTAATTCAGTTTCATCAACAACTTCCTGACTTACATTTTCATCAAGGTTTTCAAAACCTACACCTTGGGTCATACTTGATGAAGAGGGTTGTATTTCTAAATCTTCAATGACGTTTTCAGGAATTGAACAGCACTGAACTAAAATTCCTTTTCTTTTCCGAGCCAGACTATACAAAACCTACAAGGCTAGACGGGTACCTACATTCAACTGGTGACTTAACTTTATCTTGTCTATGGGACTACTAATGATCCACATGACATAACGGCGACGGACGGAAAACCCTCAAGGTGACAGATGTTTATAAATGGGCAGGGTATCATCGCTGCCAATTAAGCGTTGCTCAAAAAAAATTTATAGAATGACTTCCTATAGTGAAATTGTTGTCATAGAAGGAAACAGTAGTCTTAAACAAATCCAGAGATAGTCTAATTGTCGTATTAGGGATTCAATCACCCTACAGATGGCGCTAAAAGCACCGTCAGAGTGTGTTACGATCGAACAAGCAGATATTCGGATGATATGGTCATGGAGTGGTCGTGTAGGACGCTCCTTGGTAAATTGTAAATATTTTGTTATATAATAAATGTTTGTGCTGTCTGCATTGCCTGAGATTCGCTGATAACCCATTAAATAGAACCAGATACGACATTGGCGCAGTCGACAGGATTTTAATGAGGAAATATGCTTTCGTTTTCATGGTGAGTCCTGCTCCTTGTTGTGAACTTTTATATTTGTTTCCTGCTAAATACTACTTTTGAAGAACATTGAAGAATGGTGTAAAGATTTTTGTTGAAATGCTTCAAAGTGAATTTTGAATTTGATTTTCGGAACTTTATTGTGGAACTTTCGTTTTAAATCGAACAGTTTTGTTTCGTGATCCCATTATGGCGTTCTTGGCGAAAGCAAGAAAGGAAGTTCTAAAGACTGTTGCTACCGAAATGGGGATATTGAATACCGAAAACATGGTTGTAATTGAGCTAAAGAAAGTTATAACCGAAAATAAAAACTATGATGAACCGTTCGTGAAGGAACTCTTAAATACTATTATAGAAGAAAGAAGGAGAAAAGAAAAATTAGAAGTTGAAGAAAGACGAAGGAAAGAAAAATTAGAAGTTGAAGAAAGACGAAGGAAAGAAGAATTAGAAGTTGAAGAAAGACGAAGGAAAGAAGAATTAGAAGTTGAAGAAAGACGAAGGAAAGAAGAAGTTGAAGAAAGACGAAGGAAAGAAGAAATGGAATTCGAGTTGCAGAAGATGCGTCTAGAAAACGAAAGATTGAAGAATGGGTCTGAAATTCAACAAACTGATGTAAACATGAAGCCGAGGTTTGACTTGCAAAGTATTTTACAGAAGTTTGATCCCAAAACTAACGATATAAGCCTCTACTTAGTTCTCTTCGAGCGTCAAGTGAAACGAACGGAAATCAAGAAAGAAAATTGGGTGTCATACCTAATAGGATTCCTACCCTATGACGTTGCGCAAATAATTGCCAGAGAAAACGAAGAAGTGATGGATGATTATGAAAAGGTGAAAGAACTCTTACTAAAAAGATATAAACTTATTCCTGAAAGGTTCCACCAATTGTTTACGAAACACTACAAGAAACCTGAAATTACGTGGTGTGACTTCGCCTATGAACTTAAAAATTATTATCAAGAATGGATAAGAGGACTGGATGTAAAGACTTTTGAAGAACTGTCTGATTTAATTATTACTGATCAGATTAAGCGTAAAGTGCCATCGGAAATCCGTGATCATTTCATCGACGAATGGTCTCGATTCAAAATACCAGAAGAAATTGCAAATAAACTAGATGATTACGAAAACGTTCGAAATTGCGTAAACAAAAAAGTGAAGGAAACATTTTGGAAGGAGAATCAAACGAATACGTTCAAACATCAGAATTTTAATTACAACAGAGAAGAAACGAAAAATTCCATAGACCGGAAATATGCACCCCCTCACATCAGAGAACATCGATTCAAGACGAGAGAAGATTACCAAAGCACTAGAAATACAACTTCAAGGGAATGCTACATATGTGGTTTATCGCACTTCGCAAGAGATTGTCCTAAAAGATACAGCAGATCAACAAATATTAGCAAGAAAGAAAAGAAACCAGAAGATGAAATATTAACTGCTGAAATACGATCGGAGCATCTGGTGAAAGAAAAAATAAATGTTCCTATGAACTCTCTTCAATATGTAAACATTCTCGTAGATAATCGAGAACTGAAAAGCCTGATCGATTCTGGAGCTCAAATCCCAGTTTTCAATTCAAATTTTATTTCCGAATCAAAAACTGAAAAGGGAAAAATAATTTTAACTAGCGCTTTCGGAGAAAAAATTGAAGCTGGATTAGCAAAATTCCAAGTTTCATTAAAAAACGAAGATGAAAATAGACTTTGCCGTCCGATTGAAATACTTGCAGCAGTAACGGACAAAGTTCATGGTCAGTGCATTATACCCCCAAATATTTACGAATTACTAAAATGCTCAACAGAAGATGGAAAAGAAACATGTATTCCTAAATGTAACAGAATGGATTGTGTTTTTCCAGTGAAAGAAAAGGATTATTTAGTCTGCGCTGAAACCGGAAATGATGAATCAGAACAAGAATCACCAGAAAGCGGAATACTATCGTGCAAAAGTGAAAGCTTTCGACTTCGTGAAGAACAAAACAGTTGTGATACGTTAAAAGAAATAAGAAAAAATTTATCACTTCGAAAGGGAAACTTCTTTTTTATCGATGGATTAATATTCCACAAAGATAAAATATTAGGAGAGACCGTTCAGCAACTGGTTTTACCGCAAAAGAGAAGAGCTCAAGTTTTAAAATTAGCTCATGAATCTGTTTTTGGAAGTTACATGGGAATGAAAAAGACGAATGAAAGAATACGATATAGTTTTTATTGGCCTTACATGACTAGTGAAATCGCCGAATTTTGTAAAACATGTAAAGAATGCCAACTCCGAAGCCCAGAGAAAATGATTGATAAAATTCCCATTACTCCTGTTCTCAGACCGGAATTACCATTTGAATGTGTTAATGTGGACATTATAGGCCCTATCGAGCCTCCCTCAGCTCGTCGTCATAAATATGTGTTATGTTTAGTTGATCAACATTCTCGCTGGCCGGAAGCAATTCCTTTGCGTTCCTTAACTGCTAAGGCGACATGTGACGCACTGTTGGAAATTTTCATGAGAACTGGAATACCAAATACTATAGCAAGTGATCAAGGTACGAACTTTATATCGAAACTTACTCAAGAATTCATGAATCGCTTAGGATCCTCTCCTAGATTTTCAGTACCAGGATATGCAGCCAGTAATGGACTTGTAGAAAGATATAATCAAGTTCTTAAAAATGCACTTCATCATGTTATCCGAACAGATCCTAGTAATTGGGATAAATACATTCCGTTTCTGTTATTTGCTTATAGAGAAGTTCCTAACTGTACTACCGGAGTATCTCCATTCAAGTTGATGTATGGCCGAGAAGCAAGAGGTCCTCTGAGTGTGTTGAAATCTAGCTGGTGTGGAGAAATTCCTATACCTTTGAATATGGACAAATCAGTCGTAGATTATCTCCAGGAACTCAAAATAAATCTCGAACGAGCAACCGACCAAGCCTTACTTATCGCATCGGGAAAACAACAAGCCTACACGGATTATTTTAATCGCCGCACAAGATCCAAAGAATTTAAATTAGGAGAGCAGGTTTACTTACTAATTCCAGATTCTTCCAACAAGTTATATGCACGATGGACCGGACCTGGGGAGATAGTCGAGCATCCATCGCCACATTCTTACAAAGTGAAACTTCCTGAAGGAAAAGTACGACACTGCCATGTAAATAAGATAAGGAGATATTACCCAAGAATGAATGCAGTTGGTATTGTTTTTGAAGATGATGAAGAATTTGGTGAAATTCATGCCTCTCCTAGAACTGTATATCAACAAGAACTGTCTGATAAAATTTGGAAAATAAATTTATACGATTTACATGAGAAAGAAAGAAGTCAACTGATTCAGATATTACAGAAGCATAAAGATTTATTTAGTGGAAAATTGAAAGTTGCACAAGTTGGTGAACACAAAATAAGACTTGAGGAAGGCAAAGAAAGGACAAAACCATATGTTTATAGGATACCAGAATCTTTGAAATCACAAGTAGATACCCAAATTGAAGAGCTACTTGAATTGGACTTAATAGAAGAAAGTTCTGCAGAAATCGCTCATCCTGTTGTGTGTGTAAACAAAAAGGATGGAGGCATGCGTTTATGTGTTGATTATCGATCCCTCAATGCTGTCACAAAGGCTGATGATTTTCCTATGGAAGATGCCATTCAATTACTTCACAGCATAGGGAAAGCAAATGTTATTTCTACACTTGACTTGTTGAAGGGATATTGGGCTATCCCAATGGAAGAAAAATGTCGTGATTTTACTTCTTTCAAGACTCACAGAGCACAGTATAGATTCAAAGTAATGCCATTTGGTTTGAGAAATGCTGCTGCGACTTTTCAACGAGAAATGAACAAAGCGTTAGCACCATACAGAGATTTTAGTCGTGCATATATTGACGACATAGCTATATTTTCTAACAACATGAGTGATCATCTAAAACACTTGGATCTTATTCTTTCAAAATTAGAAGAACTACAGTTTACTGTGAATTTACACAAATGTACATTTGCAAGACCTGAAATCAAATATTTAGGTCATGTTATCGGATCTGGAAGGCATCAAGCAGATCCAGACAAAATAAAAGCAATTGCTCAAATACCTGTACCCGAGACCAAGAAACAACTTAGAAGCATGCTTGGATTGTGCAATTATTATCGGGAATATATACCTTGCTATGCAGAGATTGCCTTACCTCTTACAGAGTTAACAAAAAAGAGGATTCCTGAAAATTTACCTTGGCTGGATATACACGAAGTTGCCTTCAACAAACTGAAATCTGCTCTAATGAAAGCTCCAGCTTTGCACACTCCAGTTATGAGTGAACCGTTCATAATACACAGTGATGCATCCAAGTATGGTATCGCCGCTTGTCTGTCCCAAGGAATCGAAGGATTACTCCGACCTATTGCATATGTGAGCCAGAAGTTGAATAAAACTCAACAAGCTTGGTCTACAATAGAGAGAGAAGCGTACGCTATTGTGTGGAGTTTGAAGAAGTTTGAAACTCTAGTTTTCGGGTCCAAAATAGAACTGTACACTGATCACAACCCTTTGTCATACCTTACAAAATGTGCTCCACAATCTTCACGACTACAGCGGTGGGTTTTTGCTCTTCAAAGATATAACTTAACAATAAAACATTGTCCAGGAGTCAAAATGCCTCATGCTGATGCATTATCCAGACTATTTTCTGAAGAGAAGTAGTGACAAATTTATTATTGTGACTTTAAGCATAATGTCTGTTATTATATGCTTTCGTATTTTATTAGCATTATTATTCTTATATGTATATATATTTTTATTTTGCATTTTTCTTTACTGTTGATATGGTGTAATAATATTTAGGTGATTGAGTCCATAATATTTAAATTCAGATCTGTGTTTATGTTTTGAGAAAACCCCAAACCCATATCTTGCGGGGGAGATGTCGTATTAGGGATTCAATCACCCTACAGATGGCGCTAAAAGCACCGTCAGAGTGTGTTACGATCGAACAAGCAGATATTCGGATGATATGGTCATGGAGTGGTCGTGTAGGACGCTCCTTGGTAAATTGTAAATATTTTGTTATATAATAAATGTTTGTGCTGTCTGCATTGCCTGAGATTCGCTGATAACCCATTAAATAGAACCAGATACGACACTAATTATTTATGAAAAAAATATATAACAATAAAAAGGTTTCTTATTAAGTAATTTTTTGGCCGAGAAACTTCCACCCTGAAAATTCTGATGGCGCAACTTGCGCCATGATCCCCCTGTGGGCACTTTAAATCTGTCGTTGTCTCAAATATCCTCACGTTGACGTGTGGTGTTTAGAGCTTGGTGTTACCTCGTCATCTGACCGTGGTTCAAAATTACTTGGTGTTTTCCTCGGATCTTTTCTTTGGGGATTGATCATAGACGTGAAATATAAGTAGACTTAGCATCGTATTGAGAAGAGATTCAAAAAGTGGGAGCAACATGTCGCTAGTAGTCACGTGACTGCTACGCGAAAATTCAGCCTGTTTGATTGATTTTTTATCGCTTCTCTTGGCGACATAACATAAAAAGTTAGCGATGTGAATGTGTATAATACGAAATAGTTCTAGAATTTGAGTTACGTTTTAACATTGTTAGGCGATACGAATGTGCATACTACTGAATATTTATTGAATTTGTGTAAGTTTTTAATGTTTTTAGCAATTTGAGCTGTTATATAATTAGCTTAAGTTCGCATTGGGATCAAGTTTAACTAGCACGTATACAACAAAATTCCGCACGTGTAAGATAAATACGTTGTAGTGAATATATTGATTGCAGGCCCGGGGTTCAGATACGGCCCCTGGACAGGTTTAACCGGCCCTCAAGCTGAATAAGCCCTTCGTATATGTTTACCCGGCTTGCAGACCAGATATGGCCCTATATATATCCCAGATATATCCTATTTTTAACAAATCGATTTTATTTTATTTATAATTCTTAAAAGATTCAAAATTTATCTTTTATTCTAATTATCAGTGTTATGTAATTCCACAGATGGGTGCATTCGTTCGTTTTCAATTCATAATATTTGTATTGTGTAAGGCACGAAAGAATACAGTGATCCTAGTTGGCGCCAAAAAAATCATCGCCAAGACAGAGAACGATTTCACAAGTTTTTAAAGTTAGGTTTATTATTTTTAATATTTTAAGCCCGTACAATTTACAATAATGAACACATTCAAACATCAGTTATTTTATTTCAAACATTATTTTAGATATATATTAATAGCGAATCTATGAAATCTTTCTTATAGAACGGGAAATGTCCGCACGTTGTATTAAGAATTCCAAAGTTAGAACACCTTTTTTATCATACTAGCAAATACTGTAAAACAAAAAACAAATTTAAAATGCAAGTAAATCGATCACCTGTTAAATGTAACGTTTCCACCTTTAGTAAATTTGTAATTATATCCATATGCGCAGCACGATAGAACCATGTTAACTTTCACTTTCAATGCATTTGCTATGGAAGAAGGAATGCGCAAACTATATGTGCGTTGGAGAAAAGAGTCTAGGGTTCACGCTGACTATGTTTTTGGTCACATGATCATGCGGACATAAAATGGTTGCCATAGCTCACTATGGGATTGATCCCGGACTGTCATCAATAGCCCGTTGTGTATCACTAGAGCGACGTTAATTGAAATACCTACCTATCTACAATTAGTGCATACACAGGCGACACTGTCATTGATTATAATGGCAATCGAAATAACAGAGCATTATTGTTGGAATCGCGTTGTTGGAACATGCGGCCCCATCGGTTGTAAAACCTCAGCAGATGTATTACAATTCAACATATATATATACATAAATCTAACAAAATATTTTCTAATAATATTTTTAAATTTATTTAACAATAAAGGCTTTGTTAAAAAGTCAGCCAAATTATTTTCCGATGAAATATAATTTACGTTAAATAGTTCATCTTTTATTAATTTACGAATAAATTTGTACTTGATATCAATATGTTTAGTTTTCACATTTTCCTGACTATTTTTTGAAAAATAGATAGCAGATTGATTATCACAATATACTTGGGGTCTTATGTAATCACACAAACTTAATTCATTTATAATTCTACTAAACCAAATAACTTCTTTAGTGCAATCGGTTAGTGCAATAAATTCAGATTCCATTGAGCTAAGAGCTATGCACTTTTGTTTAGAAGATTTCCATGATATTGGGATGTTACCAAAATAAATTAAATAGCCACTGCTTGAATGTCTGTTTGTGAGACCACATCCCCAATTTGCATCAGAAAAAGCAATCAAATTTGAACTTTTTACATTGGAAAGATTAATTTTAAAATCCTTTGTAAGAAAAACATAGTTCATAATATCAACAACGTAAGACCAGTGTTTGTAAGTATAACCATTACAAAACTGAGACATTATATTAACGGCAAATGCAATATCTGGTCTGGATCTATCTGACAAAAACGATAAACATCCTATTAAGGAACGATAGGGAAATTTCCTCATTAAATCATTTTCAATTATTTCTTCCTCTTTAACCTTATCAGGTAAGTTACAACCAATTTTAAAAGGTAAATTCACAAAACTTTTAGGAAGATCTTTGAATTTTGACGTTAATTTTTCAATGTAGGTAATTTGATGTAAATAAATCGAATTTTCAATTTCTTGAAAGTTTACGCCTAACAAATATTTAGTTTTACCTAGGACTGTAAGATCCAATTTTTTGTCCAATAATTCGATTACTTCATTTATCAAATGTTCCCTTTTTGAAAACAAAACCATCATCTACATAAACAATTAAAATTACATCTTTAAATTTGTAGACACAATTACACCAATTTAACTGAGAAAATCCTAATTTAGTTAAAATACCGTCTAATTCCAAATTCCATTCTCTACCACTTTGATGCAGACCATATATAGCCTTTTCCAATAGACATACTTTGTTTTCGGATCCTTTCAGCACAAATCCTTTTGGCTGTTTCATGTATATAGTATCCTTAAGGTGTCCATATAAATATGCACTTTTCACGTCAACTTGACAGTGATACCAACCCAACATAGAAATCAATAGTACAAACAATAATTTAACAATAGAAAAATTCACAACCGGTGAAAAAATATCTTTAAAATCAATGCCGGGTTTTTGCTTAAAACCTTGAGCAACAAGACGAGCTTTATACCTTTTAGGTATATTGTTTTCGTCCATTTTTATGCTGTACACCCACTTACTTCCAATTATGGTTGTATTTGGGGGTGTGTCCACTAATTTCCATACTTGCCTATCCTTCATTATCTGAATTTCTTCATTCATGGCAGTATTCCATTTAATTTTATCCTTACTTGCTTGCGTTTCTTCATAACTTTTGGGGATTTCGACATTGTAACACTGATCATACATGTCGTACATCTGTTGGTCTAAAAAATTAGATTCATCACTAGAAGTAGATGGCACATTAGAAATATCCACATTAGGATGTTCAGTTTCTGGCTTAAAATTGAAATTTACAGGATCAAACTTAATCTTATTTTTAGTACAGTACTTTTTAATATCATTTAAAGATCTCATTCTCAAATTTTCAGGAGAATAATAGTATACATCTATCCTATTGCTTTTATTTCTAGGTTTTTCGATTCTTCGCCAATTTGAAATGTTAAGACTTTTTAAGTCCTCAGTTTTAACTAAATCTTTAGAATCTAAAACTTGAGTTTCACTTTCCGATTTTACTTTTATATTTTCATTTGATTGATAAATAGGAATATTAGAATTAAGATCGAAAGAAACGTACTCAAAGTTTTTACCAAATAGTACATCAACAGCTTTCTTACTTTCGTCGATATGAACATGGACTGTTTCAACTATTCTCTTCTCGTTTGGTACATATATTCTATAACCTTTAGTTTTCAAACCATATCCTGTCAAAATACCAAGTTTTGCTCTGGGTTGTAATTTATTTCTCTGTATTTTAGGAATATGAACATATGCCAAAGAGCCAAAAATTCTAAAATGTTTTACTGATGGTTTGAAACCAGTCCATATTTCGTTAGGAGATATACCCTCAGTTAATTTGTGTTCGCATCTATTTT
The DNA here is from genome assembly GCA_933210815.1 of Meta bourneti. Lineage (NCBI taxonomy): Eukaryota > Metazoa > Arthropoda > Arachnida > Araneae > Tetragnathidae > Meta > Meta bourneti. Next base: position 77,060,529 of record OW119926.1, on the reverse strand, counting down.
TAGTATGAATAAATGCTAAAAGTGCTTCTGACCAAAATTGTGGTTGTAAACCACTGTCTTGAAGCATAGCTCTGACACAATCCATGGCTGTTCTATTGAACCTTTCTGCAATGCCATTTTGTTCAGGGGTATAAGTTTCAAGAAATTGAAAATTCGATTTATTTACATCAAATTACCTACATTGAAAAATTAACGTCAAAATTCAAAGATCTTCCTAAAAGTTTTGTGAATTTACCTTTTAAAATTGGTTGTAACTTACCTGATAAGGTTAAAGAGGAAGAAATAATTGAAAATGATTTAATGAGGAAATTTCCCTATCGTTCCTTAATAGGATGTTTATCGTTTTTGTCAGATAGATCCAGACCAGATATTGCATTTGCCGTTAATATAATGTCTCAGTTTTGTAATGGTTATACTTACAAACACTGGTCTTACGTTGTTGATATTATGAACTATGTTTTTCTTACAAAGGATTTTAAAATTAATCTTTCCAATGTAAAAAGTTCAAATTTGATTGCTTTTTCTGATGCAAATTGGGGATGTGGTCTCACAAACAGACATTCAAGCAGTGGCTATTTAATTTATTTTGGTAACATCCCAATATCATGGAAATCTTCTAAACAAAAGTGCATAGCTCTTAGCTCAATGGAATCTGAATTTATTGCACTAACCGATTGCACTAAAGAAGTTATTTGGTTTAGTAGAATTATAAATGAATTAAGTTTGTGTGATTACATAAGACCCCAAGTATATTGTGATAATCAATCTGCTATCTATTTTTCAAAAAATAGTCAGGAAAATGTGAAAACTAAACATATTGATATCAAGTACAAATTTATTCGTAAATTAATAAAAGATGAACTATTTAACGTAAATTATATTTCATCGGAAAATAATTTGGCTGACTTTTTAACAAAGCCTTTATTGTTAAATAAATTTAAAAATATTATTAGAAAATATTTTGTTAGATTTATGTATATATATATGTTGAATTGTAATACATCTGCTGAGGTTTTACAACCGATGGGGCCGCATGTTGGAATCGGTCTCAAACCTCCAATTATAGTGCCGTGTGGGGCACATAAATTTGAAGAATGTAAATCTTTGAATGTATAAAAGTGAAGAAAGATTGGGGATCATGATCTGATCAGACTTCTTGTATGTTTTTAAACCATAAGACTTGGTCACGTAATAAAATTTATTTTTAATATAAAACTCTGTCTTCAATCGATAAAACCCAACAATTATAAATAGACTGTTGCGCACTCAAATGGAGGGACGTGGTAATATTACTATTGCAACTGGTCTCTTTCTAGAGCAATCAAAGTTGACAGGTTAGGTTGTAGTATTTTTGTAAGTAGATTAATTTACGTCACACTGAAGGCAATACAAAGGGCTTTGGCGATTGTCAGGGATCAATCTCGAAAGAAAGTCTGCGGTAACCATGGAAGATATATAAAAGTAGAATGAGCTATTATAACCTTTTTTTATAGACATGATCATGTGATCGAGACTTGTAGTAACGCCCTTACTTCTTTTCCACTCGCATATTGTTTGCGCATCTTTTCTTCCATAGTAAATACATTGAATGAGAAAGTGAAAGCTGAAGATTCTGATTATATCTGCTATGTAGGTTGTTATTCCAAATTTATTAAAGGAGGAAACATTATGTTCAAATATTATGTACAGTAAAAAAGTGATTAGTTAAAATATCGTTAAAACATCTCCCACCCATATTCATTGCACGGAAACATCTGCTTGACACTTCTGATTTTGCTTTACATATAGTATAAATAAAACAAAAGATAACACTAAGCGTGACAGCTATAAAAAAGCATTCGACAACGGAATAAAAACACTAAACGAATAATCCTTCTGGTAAGAGGGGACAGTTTAATTGTTGCCTCTAAAAATTTAGTATATTGAATAAATTAAAATACTTAAGTAAAACTGCATGCATATTTAAAACATGTTCTTCTATTAAACGTATTTTTTTAACATTGATGCAATTTCCTTACATTGAGGAAACCTAGGTTTTAGAGCTTTGCATTTGTGATAACTAACCCTCGAATAATTCAAAATAATTTTATGTTTGTAAAATGTCTAACTTTAAATAAAACCCTGTACTTATCTGATAAGATAGTGGGTGAATCCATTGAAATCCAGGAAAGACTGTGCACCTCACCATCTCCAAATCGAATGATATTTTGTATACAGGTACATACATTTTAGGCCATCTTGAATCAACATAATTTTAATAATCTCTAAAAAAGATTTTATTCGAGATACGGGTTGTGAAAGTGACGTCACAAATTAAATTTTATTTTTCTGAGTGCACCCCCATCACTTACTTAAAAATCTCATATCTTCTAAAGTATTTAAGATAATTCAATTTTGCTTTCTTCAAAAGAATTGTAAAACTTTGGAACAAATATTGATTCTAATTTTGTTAGTAGGACTTAAATAGTATTGAAAATATAGATTTTTAAATTTGATCAATTTTATATTCATTTTTCTCAAAAAAGCCATTTTATAAAACTGATTATTTTTTTCTAAGTTCCTAAATAAATATGCGATCCAAGTGTATGATCATCTTTTGCAGTTTTCGAATAGTTAATCTCAAATAAATTATTTTGCGCAACGACCGTGATAGGGAAACCCAACCCGATCAGAAGATAAAGAAATACTGTCAAAATCTCTTTCGAAGTACGAAAAATCCCTAAGCGCTTTTCATGTCCCTATAAAAGGATGAAAATGTTCTCGAAATCCCTAAATTTTATAGGGATTTCCTTTCAACTTCCAGTGGTAAATATTCTTTTCGTATTTGCTTAAAAATACTTTTCAACACATTGCTAATCGAATATTATGGATAATAATTTTCTGTATTTACTGAATTTGGATAAATTATGAAGCACAATATTATATATTAACCATACACGCAGAATTTACAAACAAAACTGAGTTTTGTTGCTCACCTCGCTACAAAAGAAATTTTAAACTTTGCGCAGTAATTGTTTTGATACAAAGTGACAGAATAATAGACAACATTTAAAACACTATGCCAATATTAATAAATTCCTATAACTATATTAAAACATATTTGGATAGTATATACAAAATGTACTAATAGCACAAAATATATTTATAAATCCTCAAAACATTTCGAAATATGCATAGGTAAGAAAATGTATATACTCAGTATTATTAAACTTAGCGGATAAAATAATGATATAAATTTCTATTTATTTAAAACTATAAGCAAAAATTGATAATTTGAATATTAGTTACGCTGATAAAATAAGTTGAGGAATTTGTTAATATTAAGCAAATTTTAGCCTGTTCTTTCTGCCATATAGAACTATAAGAAAGTATTCAATAAATGACTATTTCAATGTCGAACTTTACGAATGCAATTCATAAGTAATTTACGTCAATCCTCTTAGATTCTTAAAAAGTTGCTCTCTCATGTCACAATATTCGGAGATCGGATTTTGTGTATAATCAGAGTCCGAATTTGTCATATGAAAGTAACGTTATAGAACTTCAAACAGGAGTGAACTTGTTAGTTATATAAAAACTATTTTTAATATTGCATTAACATTTTAATGTGCCTTCCACAATAATAGTACATTAAATTGATTTGTTTCTTCTCTGAATCCCTGAAATTGCTTTTTACATACTACATAGATTTGTTTGAGAGATTACTTTCACAGAATCCCAGAATAAATTACGATTCATGAATTATGCAGTATAAACTTATATCCCAATCCAAGAATGAAATAAGAGTAAATGAGTATGACTAATAATCTTTTGTCAGACAAAGGAATGATTGACACATTAAATTTACTCCTTCGCTACATAAATTATCTTCCCCACATGAGCAGCTGGGTAGATTTAGCTGTTTGTTTGATAAAAAGTAAACATCAGTCTTGAGCCCTTTTGAGTAATATCGCATGTTATTTTGTTTTATAATTTCATGCCGCAGGTGCTGTATTAATGACTAAGTGAAAATTGTAATGCAAGGAAAACCCAAAAGCAATATGCATTCCAAATGTTTTCCCCGGTCCGTAATGGGAACGATTTTGACCTATCCTTTTTTTATAACTATTTACCGAACAGTTATAAAACTATCTAAAATCTCGGGTATCACACACTGCATTGATATATGTACAGAAATAATGAATCGTGTTAAAATATTGCATCGAAAAAGGTGCTTGAGCTGTGCTAGGAGGATTCGAGCTTGTACTTCAATGGAGAAATACCGTTAGCCCCGCTTTGAGCGCGCGTCAGAGGTTAAAATTTCGACGATATTTTACGTTGGAGGCTGTTAAAAATCAACCTAACTGGCATTAGCTATATAGAGGTTTAAATTAACAACATTCTAATGAACTTATACAAAAATTTTCAGAATTTTTTAAGATGGCTTTTTTGAAAAAATCTTGTCCAAACTTCTTCCATGATGAATTGTTAAAAAACTAATACTTTATTTTAAAATATTTTTTGCTTACTATTACGAACAGAGTGGCACGAATAGAAAACAGAACAAGTTTATATTTAATAGTTTGAGCGTAGCAAAATTTTAAGCGTTACGGGACGTTCTTGACAAGCAAAATTGAATATTTTCATTGCCATTCTCATAGGGTCTTATTTCCGCAAAAAAAAAACTATTTTGCAAAAAGAATAAATATGGCACAGTTCAACATACTCTATTGGCCATAATATACTGACTTTTTAAAAGAATCGAAGATGTCGAGAACATTTTATTTTTATTGCCTGAATTTGAATGAATTCGCCCTAATTCATGAAAGATGTGTACATATGTTGAAAATCCCTTTATTCAGTTTGTGTGGATTTACTTTGCTTGTATGGAACTTTTATTACATTCTATGTATTGGTTTTCCTATAAATGAAGAAAGGAGACGTTTTGTAAAATCAAAATAAAGAGAGAACTGTTTTAAAATTATTTCAGCATTTTAAGTGAAGTACTTATTTTATGTTTTATATGTGATGTACTTAATACATGTTAACAAGTTTCATGTATACAAGATTGCTGGTTATATAATACACTACTGTTTGTGAAAATTGCAACACTATGAAGAATCATCCGAAATAAATGAAATTTATTCCACGTATTACTTATAGTGATTTAAATAAACGATCAAATTTACAGAGCAATAAAACAAAAACAATGCCGAAAATCAATAACTTGTGCAGCCGCCACGCGCAGCGATGAGAGCCTGTACACGTCGTGGCATCGTATCATACAGATTTTGAATGTCATGCTGAGGAATGGCATTCCAGATGGCCTCTATCTGATGCCAAAGTTTAGCCGTACTCTCTGCCCGACGAGCGTGGTACAAACGAGTCGCCGTCCCAGACATGCTCAATGGGCGACATATCCGGGGAACGTGCAGGCTATGGAAGAAGCGGAACCTGTCGAGCACTGAAGAAGGCTTGTACATTCCGAGCAACATGTGCACGGGCATCGTCTTGCTGAAATACAGCTCCGCTAATGCGTTGCAAGAGTCCGGATTGTAGCAGAACTCATCCGAGAAGACGACTTGTTGCCAATCGGCACGTTATTGGCTGTGTTGGTGAGCCCATTGTAGCCGGAGGCGTCGGTGGTTCAGCGTCATGGGAATCCTAGCATTCAGCCCATGGTGCAGCAAACGTTGACGAACCGTGGGGGCAGACAATGACACACCTGTAGACGTGCTCCAATGTTGTGCCAACGCACGAGAGGACGCTGTACGGTCCGTCACCGCCATGCGGATGAGGTGTCTCGTCCCGTGGTGACGTCATATTGCATGGCCCACTGTCGGGGTTTTGACTTGTCCGGTTCTCCATGGTCCATCTCTTCCACACACGCATCACTGTTGGGGCATTACGCCCCATACGAGTGGCGATTTCATGATACGAAAGTCCACCCTCATGGAGGCCGATCATGCGGCCCCGTTCTAATTCCGTTAGTTGCTCGTATGGCACTCTGCGTTTTTGGCGAGGCATATTGACTTCTAATCAATCATTTACAGCAGTGAAACGACGATACACACATTTTAACGCATCTTTACAGTGATTTTTATGCACGGTTCACTTGGATGTTTAGAGGGTGTTTCTTGGCCCACACATGCATGATCGCTTTGTAATTCTGATCATTTGCATATCCTAACCTGTTTTGCATTTCCTGCAAGTTTCGTTCAATTTGCATGATTCCTTCATGGTGTTGCAATTTTCACAAACAGTAGTGTATGAATGTGACAATAAAAAAGTTTACAAGAACTTATAATTAATCATTTGTCTTTGTTCTTATAAAACTCTGGATTGCAAGTGGATACAAATTTAATATAAAACAACAGAACTTTTTTCAAAACACCTTAGTCAAAAATAAATTAGAAGAGTAATAAACACATTTTTTGCTTCGATAAAATTTCAAAATTTAGATATACCCGCATGTTTAACTTTATTCAAAATTTTTAAATAATAAACAAAATAACTCAAAAACCTCAAGTATATAAGGCTTCAAAAAGCCATGAGTGTTAAATGGGTGCTTATTAATGGTTATTTCTCGTGGAAAGTTTGAACTTAGAAGCCCTTTAGCTAACCTTCGAAGCTTGTCCAATTCCTTTCACTATTTTTTTAAATTTTATGTATGAAAACTATTTGAAAATATTTATTGAAACTCATTGACACACATGTCATTTTTCAATGTACATCAATCCATATTAACTTATAAAATTTTAAATAGATAATAGAATTTTTGCTGCGATTTTTAATATAAAAGGATATTTCATATTCTGGCCACCCCTCATACCCTTTTTATGGAAACAAATTATAACGAACATAATAGAAAAAATTAATTCATAGGAATAACTATTTCTGCATTTATGTTTAAAAATCTCTAATTTCATAATAATTTGTAATTTTACAAACATTTTCGTACAATATTAAGTATCCACAATCTAATACATAAACAATTTTTTTGTAATGTTAGGGACAAATTACTGATGATTTAATGCTTGACAAATTTAAACGCAAATCTATTTGGTCAAACCCAAGAATTACTTAATCGTATGCGCATTCACACAGCCACCCTAACATAAGCAGTTATGTCCCCAAACGAGGCGTTAAAACGATAAATTGGCCAGCAAAGTCTTTTTTTTTTCACAGAACAGTCACGTGACTACTAGTCGACATGTTGTTCACACTTTTTCAAGTTTCACTCAATGGCCGTATTAAGTCTATTTGTATTTCACGTCTATGCGGGCAACACCTCTTAATTTTGAATTACGGTCAGATGACGAGGTACTCACCTGAGTTGGAATCTCACTCTCAAAAATTCGACATCACGCCAATTTGAGGCATTTGAGACCATCACACATTCAACGTGCATCAGCCCCCCATCTATATGAAAGTCTTTGGTTGGATCATGTTTCAAACTCGCTATCGGATAATCTTCCAACCGGGCTATCACATACCCCTTTTTATTTCGTATCCGCAATAAATATTTTTATTCATACAGTGATAGGTATAGAACAAAAGTGTTAGAGATTCGAGCCATGTGTCCAAATAAAAATTGTTCGCGTTATACTTGACAGAAAAGCATTTATAGCAGATTATCGAACCTGTGAGCAAAGTTCAAATTAAGATTCGGCCTTTAATTAAAACGTTAGAATGACACAAAGGAATTCTGATACTTTAATTCTTAGGTAAAAAGTTTAGAATTAAAATACAAATGACCAGAAAGAAAACGAAACAGCAACTGCAAAATATATCTAATTCCCAGTAAAATGGCATAGCAAGTTTAGACAGACTAACAAGTTTGTATTAAAAATGCTGTCCTGAATTACTTTAGACTTGCATTCGTTGCCACCTTTAACAACATTGATAACTTGTCGCTCTCAGAGAATATTTCCTCATTTAATGCTTATATTTTGACGTAAAACTACGTCTTTCTCCTCAGTATGATGGAGTAACTTGAGAATTGGCTGTAACGGAGAAATGCAAAACACTTTCATCACTTTTGCTCGCAAATTAAAAGACATAGGATGATAGTGAATATATCGTTGGATAGAGGAATGATGTAGGGGGCTCGAAGTCGGATTATCGAATTAAAAATTTCAAAGATGTCCTAGAAACACGAAGTGAAGTACTATTGCGATGGACGAGCTTCTCTTAGGGAATAAGTCGTGACCTTTGGGTTGCTTGGGTTTCGGGTTTTATGGCGCAAAGTTCATATTTGGCCATGCTGCGCCAAACAGATGACAGACAACATTCAGTAATTGACATACACGCACAAAGAATGTTTTCCTACACAGAAGAGAGAAATACACCCAGGGAGGAATCGAAACTGCACCTCCTATAACTGCACCTCCTATAGCGCAGTACCATCCCCCGCCATGACGATCCCCGTGACCTTTGGGATTCGAAAGACAGCAGAAGACACTGATTGAGCGACAGCGTGAGCAGCGTGCCGGGAAGAAGTCGGCAGGAGGGGTCTCAAAATCAACCCAGGCGACCTCGAAGCCGAAACCATTGACTTCTCGCACATCCGATACCGCCGTGCGGCGTGAGCCTATGAGCGTGGATGCAGCAGCGATCGACGTGACATCTGGGTCGAGTGGGTCAAGTTAGCAAGGCTCCGAAACCGAGAATATTAAGTGCGAGTATATACGATGCTTCCTTCAAGATCGTTGGCGACACATTTGGCACGCTGCTTGTGAACAACCCGTTCGGACACGTTTGCAAAGTGTACGAAAAACTGTGTTAAAGTAAAAACATGGCGTGTTCTTGCAAGAGTCTTCGACTGCCTGCTTTCAAGCTGTGCTCTACTTGACATCAGTTGCTCAACGTCCATACTGCGTCCTCTCTAAACCAAAACAACAGCTACAGTATCCTCAGCACAGACACCACTAAATCCCATCATCGAGCAGTTATTTTGCCTTCAAACAGTTTCGTTGGTTGGAACAAGAGAGCGGAACTTAGAAGATAGTCGGGATGTAATCACCGAGACCGTTGATGTCGACACCATAGTTAGGCTACTGCCTCACCAGCTGCATAACGATTACATCTTTAACGTTAGCATATACGAGTAGAAGCAGCCCTTTGTACTTCTCATATCATCACATTATGCTTGCAGTGTATGATTCCATTCAATCTGCAGAGTACTGTAATTTGTCATTCAATAAATAATGATTGCTTACACAACCTAGGGTTTCTATGAATGATCTGCCTCTCCTGTTCGAGAGGCACCCTAAGTACTTGAGTTACATTTTAGATCCAGAATTCACCAGTAGTAGACATGCGGATGGTTTGGTGTTAAAGAGTAGAAGACTCAACATCTTCAAGTATATATCGGGACGAGACTGGGGTGCTGATGCAACTACTATAAGAGCCACCTACACTGCTTTTATTCTTCCTATTTTGGAATACGGATTCCTTGTTTACTGTTGCGCCTCCGCCACTAGTCTCCAGAAGCTTGAGCGAGTGCAGCTCTTCTCGCATCATAACTGGCTTAAGCAACAGCTGTCAGAACGAAATGGTCCTGTATTAGGCCGATCTTCAGCCTCTGAATCTTAGAACTCTGGCCTGGTAACGTACTATAATAAACTATACAGATATGGTCCTCACAACCGAACCTCGGATTTCTTGCAGCATTGGTGTAATAACCAGATTCAAGAAAAAGGGGCCTTAGAAAAGAACTTAGGGCCTTTCCGGGGTTAATTTTCATACTGAGCTTCGGAAGCAGGTCTCCAAGAAATTTGGTATTCCGGCTTGTCTCTGGCAGTTCGCCTTGGAAATTATTAATAGTATTCCCGGCGAGGCTACCTTTATTTATACAGCTGGTAGTAAAGACGAACAGTCTCGATCCAGCAACGGAATTTTTATTATAGCTCCTATGCGTATGACTATATGCGGGTGAATGGACTCGTGGATTTGGTCTAACTGGAGCTAGACGTGGAGATTAGCAACAGCCTTATTTTGTTTCTCGTACCACCAACACGTCTTTCTACGTAAAGATATGTAGTCTAGTAAAGCTATGCACCTGTCTAGGTTGTTTTGATGCTAGTGGATCACGGAACGGCTAGTTTTGCATACTACAGTCTCGTCCCGATATATACTACTTACTATATATATTACATTGATATATAGTATTGCATATATCAGCTATATATGCAATACTATATATCAGCTATATATAGTATTGCATATATAGCTGAGACTTTTGAAATGGTTGGAGCTATAATTCTTGCAACCCGTTAGATTGGTTTAAGTCTACGAATGATCTCTATGGTGATAACAAAGTGGTGACTACTTTGTCAGATGAATCGAGAAAGCTTGGGAATTAGAAACATACCCTAGATTTGAGGATGCCTCAAGTAAAACCTTAAGTGACGCCTCTGTATGCGTAACTGTTGTGGCTCTAACTTTAACATTGATATTCACCTCTCGTATTTCAAGAGTGTTATTTCTCTTAAATTTATTACATTTATTTTTTTAAAGACAGAAAAACTTCGCCTTGATGGAGGACTTTTATAGATTATTCTTTGTTTTTCAGAAAAAGAAAGCAAGAGAAAAACTCCCTCGCAATCAACTCGACGCAGCAAGTGATAAGATTTATCTACAAAGTTTACAATTATTTCAAATTACAACAGAACTATCATTATAATAGACAATTATTTTTAAATAGACGTCTCAAGACACTAACCCCCGAAAGAATAGTCTCAGAAGTTGTGTTCAATGTCATGCCCTCTTCTGTTACTGTGGTAGTATCCACCACCAAAATGCTACGTTTATTTTCACTGTCGTCTTCTCAAACAGGGAATACTGCTTTAGCTTCGATGGAGAGATTGCTGCTGTTTACCTGGCTGTGGATGAAGTCGAGACCGTCATAAATATTAAAAAAACTTGTATTTTGCATGGATTCTCACATAAAGTAATAATAGTTTTTACTGCCCATAGTCAAAATAAGTGTGATCTTGTGCATCGATGCAAAGTCAAACTAAGCCACCTGGGTAATGGTAATTGTAATTAATTGACGTCACACTGGAGGCTATTGGCGACGGTCCGGGGATCAATCCCAAAAGGAAAGATCCGAGGACAACACCACATAATTTCGAACCACGGGCAGATGACGAGGTCAACACTTGCACCTCACTCTCCAAACTTGCACTTCACGCCAACGTGAAGACATTTGAGGCCACGACAGATTTAAAGTGCTCCAGCCTCCGTGTGCGCAACAGTTTTTGACTGGACTGAGCTTCGAACTCGTAACCCTCCGGTTGCTAATCCGTCGCTCTTCCAACTGAGCTATCGTGGCGCTAGGCCACCATGGAAGTTAAGGAAAAAAATGCTAAGCCCGACCACTGACCTCTCGGTCTTCAGCATTACAAGGGGCTAGTTGTGAAGGAGCACCCAATGGGTGACCGGCCTGCAACTCCTAGCAGGGACAATCACCAACACCCATGTGCTTACGAACCGGGATTCGAACCCCCGACCTACTGGGCTGCAGACAAGTAGTATACCACTATATCAGTTAGACGGACACTAACTGGTAAGAAAAGTAGTTACATTACAGTGGATCCCAAGTAGCCCATTGTGTTGCTCCAGTGTGACGTAAATTCAACTAATTACGAACCGTCTCTATAGATAATATTTATCGCTCTATATTGGAGGGGAGGATCCCCAAAATATTGAGACTCCTAACGTATCCAGGACCTCAATATAATAGTCTAGGCCACCTACTAAAATCCCTTCTGTTCCAACCAATTTGATTTTATTAAGCAACTGATTCCTATAATCGGCGATTCGAAATTTAGATTTATATACATGTCGTTTAAAAGCGAAGCAGTCATGGGTCTTTGTGGTTCAAAACTTTAAAAAGATGATTTATTAAGACATAATATAACGACAGTATGAACACGAATTACGAGTAGCGGACTCAGGGGTGAGACGTCCGAGTCGCGGCGAGAGAGGAAAGTACGTGTGAAACGGTAACGAAAGCTGGCACAACCAGGAAATTCAGGGGCATTGAATTAATAATTAGTATGTGTTTGGGATATTGGACTGAGGATTGAATTGGGAATATATAGGTTATATTAAAGGACTAAGCATTTTTAGGATTTCGCCACAAAAATCTTTATTTTCCATAACACTATATCGGACAGTCATGGTTCCGTTATAGAGGAGATATAAAAGTAGAGTAATGACAAAGTTGATATGCACCCAGAATCATGTGACCAAAACTAGTAGTAACGTGAATAACTTTCGTCTGCCTGAAAGAAATGAACATTCAGCGTCTGGTTGGTTCACGCGAAAATAGATGACGACACTCCATTGATTCCTCGTTTGATTGGTCCTAGAGACATAGTAGACTGGCGATTTCACCATTTTTGTCGCCTCTATATAGAAATGCTCACTCACTCATCTACCGTGACATAAGATTGCCACACGACGCGATTAAGTGCCATCCAACATAGTCAATTTACAACAGAACAGTCACGTGTTTTCTAGTCGACATGTTGGTCACTTTTTTGAAGCTCTTCTCAATAGCAATACTCAATCTACTTGTATTTCACGTGAGGCCGTGGTAGCCCGTTTAGAAGAGTAGCGGATTAGTAACCAGAGGGTTGCGATTTCGAAACTCGACCCAACCAAAGACCGTCATGTACGTGGGGGTTGGTGCACGTTAAATTTGTCATGACCTCAAATGTCCTCACGTTGGGGTAGTGTGGAAGTTTGGAAGGTGGGTGCCATCTTAGGTATTGACCTCGTTATCTGACCGTGGTTCAAAATTACGAGATGTCCTTGGATTTTTCCCTTTGGAATTGATCCCGGAACCTACCTTATATTTCATGTTTATGGGTTTACCCACTGTACTTGCAACCTGAGAGTTGTTGATGGCACATGTTCAAATCATGTAACTACCTTGGGTGTACTTCTCTCTTCTGTATCAGTAAAAACTTTAATTGTGTATCCTTTACTTGAAGGAAATAAAATTGCTTGGCCGCAGCTTGACCAGATCGGGGCCTTGTACTGTAAAAAAATCAACAACCATTACACCATAAGTCAAATCAAAGTCATGTACAATGACAATTGTGAGGATGTGCAAACGGCTGATGATCGACTTAACCACACGTGCAGGTGTCCGCTGAAATCCGGTGACTGGTAGAAACTATTTTCCTGACTCAGCGAGAGTGAGTTAGAATTGAACTAGTAACTGAAGGCTTCCACGCGCAGGTGGAGCGAGCGCAGTTTGGAACTAGTAACTGAAGGCTTCCACGCGCAGGTGGAGCGAGGGCAGTTTTTTAAAGAATTAATGCAAATGGCAGCGTGTAGGCTGTTCCATCAATTTGAGATAACGGTTGCTGTACATAGTTTAGGTAGAGAAATAAAATGTGTTAATCCTAATCTCCGTATCACTTCGTAACACCCTAGACACAGCCCCACATATATATCAATGTTAAATAAATGTGGATGTCTTAAAATTGGCAGTTGATTTTCCTTCTCCACTCTGGGTTCAACATAATGGATAAAGATTTGTAAATATTTCCGTGGAAACGGAAATATATGGCAATTCCGTTGGGCGATCGGTCCAAGGTGTAAGTTCAGGCGATCAGCTCGGATCTCCACGCTACCTATCCCGACATAAGATGGTGCCAGCGGTAAAAATGATGTACCCGGAGTAGTAAAGATCGATGTACCGATAGCGGTAAAGATTGATGAACCGGAAGCAGTAAAGATTGGCCAGAGACGAGAAATTCCGAGGAATCCTGTTGAAGCAGACGAACCGGGAACAGTAAAGATTGGACCAGAGACGAGAAATCCTGAGGAAACGGACGGCGAGGCTACGCGAAATCCTGGTGAAGCAGACGAACCGGGTGAGCGTTGTTTACCCTTTCTTTTAAGAGAAATAATCAGGGATCCATTGCTAAATAAATGTTAGGTGAAGCATATTTGTTTGTTAAATGATGAGGTGTAGTTGAAGCACGGCAGTGCGGGAAATACATCCGTATTTCAAATTTTAGAATTGCGCGACAGCGCAGGTGACACGTCAGTGTTCTTAGCCAAAAGTGCTGATTATAGTTTCACTTGAAGAATTGTGATACACCAGGAGTGGCAGAAGGTATTTTTAAAGCACGACAGGGCTGGAATTTCAGAGTTACGAATTGAGCGTTAACTCATGTGACACGTCAGTGTTATTGTTCACATGTCATCGTTATCAGTTTAGGGTGAACCATTATTTTTCTCTTTAAACAATTGTGATATATGCTAGAGGTAGTCAATCAGTAGCTGAAAAGGGTTTTTATTTTAATGGTCGTTTAGTTAATACCAGTTAGAAAGGAAAATATATTGGTGAATATGGCTTTTTTGGGAAAATATGCGATCTATTTACTTTAGCATTGGAGTTAGGGGAAACTCCTGATCCAAATATTAAAGTTATAGGACTGAAAGATCTCATAACAGGAAGTAAGTCATACGAAGTCGAATTCGTGATGGAGATGCTTGAAACGATAGTGAGTTCACGAAAGGAGATGGAAGAGAAGAAGGAGAGGGAAGAGAAGAAGGAGAGAGAAGAGAAGGAGAGAGAAGAGGAAAAGGAGAAAAAGAAACAACAAAGAGAATTTGAGCTAGAAAAGTTAAGGATAGAAGCAGGAATAAGGATAAGCAATGATTCCATAGAAGGAAGAAGTAGTCCTACCGATATACATGTCGACATGACGAAATACATGCCCAAATTCCAAATGAAAGAGGGTGATATCCTTTTATACCTCTCCCTGTTCGAAAGTCAAGCTAGGCGGAGGAAAATTGATGAAAGAAATTGGGTATCATGTCTGTTGACCCTAATGCCTTTGGAGATAATAGAATTGATTGCGAGGGTTTCGGAAGAGGGATTAGAAGATTATGAACACATTAAAGACCTCTTGTTAAAGAAGTTTAAGATGAATCCAGAGGGATTTCGCCAGAAGTTCATTCAACATCAAAAAAGTCCTGATAAAACTTGGCAAGATTTTACTCATGAAGTAACCAATTATTTTCAAGGATGGATCGAAGGACTTGGTATCTCCGATTTTGAGAGTCTGAAGGAATTGATGATAGCCGATCAAGTCAAGAAAAGAGTGCCACAGGAAGCCAGGGACCATTTTATCGATGAATGGGGGAAAATATCAAAACCTTCATTGCTGGCTGAAAAGATAGACGAATACGAATGTGTTCGTAGAACATACAAGAGACAGCCAAGTACCACCATGAAGACAAATTCGGGATACAAGACCCAGTATGATGCAAGAGGTTACGGTGGATACCACATATCTCAGCAGGACACCAAGCGAACCTATCACAGAACTCAACCAGAACCGGCGAAACATAATTCCAGGCTTGTTTGTTTCTCATGCGGAATGGAGGGACACATGAAGAGGTTCTGTCCAAAGTCGGATAAAGGAAGATCAGATCACGATAATAGAAGGAAAGCGAACGTGAATAGGATCATAACTGAAGAAAGCGGTGTGGGGGATGAGAAAAGGACACTGAATACTGGCGGAACGGCGGTGGTAGCTAAAGTTGTATCCTTTAAGGAAAGATCCTGGCGAGACAATCTTTGCCCCTTGGAAAGAATCTTAATTAGTGTTGACGGGAGGGAGGCAAAAGCCCTAATTGATTCTGGGACTGAAATTACCGTCATACGGAAAGATATTGTACAAAATCTGTCGCTGGAAGAGAAATCGTCCATCTTTATTAAAGGAATCTTCGGTCCAGCGGAGAAATGCCCGTTAATGAACGTTCCCATAGGACTGATCATAGGAGGTAGGGGTGATGTGCTTCACCAAGAAGTCCTCTGCGCAGTTGCTCCCTCATTGGTGGAAGATGTGCTGTTGCCACCAGATATGAGACATGCTTAGAGGAAAGCAGGAATTAATTTCCACCGATATTGGTAGTGGAAACATCTTGGAACCACCTACAAAAGAGGGGAACACAGAAGGGAATTCCGTTGAAGTGAATAAGGACACAGAAGTGTTAGTGGTAGAAAGCACCGACGGAGACCAGGAAGAAGGGTTATCTAAGACGGAAAGCTTCCGTAAAGAGCAAGAGGAGTGTAGAGAGCTGGAAGAGACCAGAAAACAGGCTAAGCAAGGTAGTGGAGGATTTTTCTTTAACGATGGTTTGGTCTTTCATAAAGACAAGATTCTTGGAGAGAATGTATGTCAATTGGTTCTTCCTAAACGTAGAAGAAAAGAGGTTCTTAGATTAGCCCACTGCTCAGTGTTTGGGGGACACATGGGAGCGAGGAAGACAATAGAAAGAATTAGATATTCGTTCTATTGGAACGGGCTATCAAGAGACGTGAGACAGTTTTGTTTAGCATGTGAAGGTTGTCAGTTGACGAGAAGGGTCAAACACAAAGATAGGGCCCCAATAACTCCCGTTGCGCGGCCAGAATTGCCCTTCCAAGTGGTCAAGGTGGACATCATAGGACCGATAGATCCTCCAAGTTCTAAAGGACACAAATTTATCTTGTGTATGGTAGACCAACATACAAGGTGGGCTGAGGCGATCCCTTTGACGAGTCTTACAGCCAAAGCAACGTGTGAAGCTTTATTATCTATTTTTATGAGGACTGGAGTGCCAAACGTAATTGCCTCGGACAATGGTACAAATTTCAACGCTGAATTGACTCAGGAATTTGAAAAAAGAATGGGTTCAACTCCACGGTTCTCCACACCATTATATCCACAATCAAACGGGTTAGTGGAAAGATTTAACCAAACTTTAAAGAGTATGTTACATCACACCATTAAGGAAGAACCACGGACCTGGCACACCAAAATACCGTTCATTTTATGGGCATACAGAGAGGTCCCGAACAGTACAACGGGTGTAGCACCTTTTCAATTGCTCTTTGGTCGGAAGCCAGAAGGTCCTTTGTCGATTCTAAAGAATACCTGGACGGGAAGACACGAGGGTTTGCAGCTGGATACAACCCCAATACATGTCTATCTGGAGAAGTTGAAAACCCGACTGGAGGAGGCCGCAGAGAAAGCCAAGATAACATCTAATATACAACAAGAGAAAATGGCCCATTATTATAATTTAAGGTCTACAAGAAAGACTTTCAAGCCGGGAGATAAAGTCATCGTGCTCTTGCCAGATTCTACAAACAAATTATTGGCCAGATGGCAAGGTCCCGGAATCATTGAAGAGCAAAAGAATGAACATTCTTTCATTATAAAGATGCCAGACAATAGGATGAGGCACGTTCACCAGAACAAGATAAGGGAATTTGTGGTCGGTTCCAACGCGGTAAATGTCATTTTTGAAGGTGAGGAAGAATTTGGTAACATAGAAAACGCTCCAATTGTCGAAGCAAGAGACGAGTTCACCCAAGAAGTGAAAATGATCACGACACCGTACTTAAATCCTAAACAGGAGGAAGAATTGAAAAGACTCTTGTGTAAGTTCGAAACACTGTGGAGATCATAACTGATCACAATCCACTAAAATATCTGGTCGAGACAACTCCTAAGAGCCCCAAGTTAACTAGGTGGGCACTTGCCCTTCAAAGGTGGAATTACAAGTTGACCCATCGCCCTGGGATTTATCATCAGGGAGCTGATGCTCTCTCCCGCTTGGAAAGAGAGGTCGATCAATAAAGGCTTGGTAGCATATTTGGATGAGATTGTTATTTTTTTTATAACTAAATATGGAGAGTTAAGATGTATATTAAATATAGTGTAAATAATGGTTAATTTTATATGTATGGTGTTAGTCGAATGTTATTTTTGCAATACTTTAGGTTAGGTTTTGTAGATTGGATCAATTTAGAATGAAAAGGTATTGGAGTTCGGGAGTATCAATATTTGATTGTTTGTGGTGTAAATAGATATAGCATTTGGATGTTAAGATCTAATATTAGCTTGAAAAGTGGTTGCAAAGTATAAATGTTCTTATGCATAATTTTTTTTGGATCCCTTGATTTCTCTTGGGTTGAGAGGGTAACCACTCCTGATCTGACCGGTTGCCACAAATGTTCGGACTATATTATTAGTAAAACAGATTCTTTTGAAAAAAAATCTGTTTTCCTCTTGGCGGCGGCGTGTGAGGATGTGCAAACGGCTGATGATCGACTTAACCACACGTGCAGGTGTCCGCTGAAATCCGGTGACTGGTAGAAACTATTTTCCTGACTCAGCGAGAGTGAGTTAGAATTGAACTAGTAACTGAAGGCTTCCACGCGTAGGTGGAGCGAGGGCAGTTTTTTAAAGAATTAATGCAAGTGGCAGCGTGTAGGCTGTTCCATCAATTTGAGATAACGGTTGCTGTACATAGTTTAGGTAGAGAAATAAAATGTGTTAGTCCTAATCTCCGTATCACTTCGTAACACCCTAGACACAGCCCCACATATATATCAATGTTAAATAAATGTGGATGTCTTAAAATTGGCAGTTGATTTTCCTTCTCCACTCTGGGTTCAACATAATGGATAAAGATTTGTAAATATTTCCGTGGAAACTGAAATATATGGCAATTCCGTTGGGCGATCGGTCCAAGGTGTAAGTTCAGGCGATCAGCTCGGATCTCCACGCTACCTATCCCGACAACAATGAAGTAAACTTAAAGTGATTATACAATTTTTTAAAATAAATGTAAACTTATTTATAAAGGTTTCGCATATAGGAGTAGTACAACTAAAAAAGTACATGCTTCAATGTGAAAAATTACTTTTCTTCCAATAGGAAATTGGCAAATCTCTAAATTCCGTATATACCCCTAGCGGTCAGAAGTGTTTTACAGCATGTTATGTATTTTCATAATAATGATGATTTTAGATATCAAAATGTGATTTTATGTGCCACTCTTGCAGCTTATGAGCGATATATTAAGATGTCCCTGATGCCCGATGATCATCTATTACCTATGTGAAATGCATTGAAGAAAGAACATTGTGGAAAACCGTTTCTTCAATTCACAATAGACCTTTGTGTTGCTCCAGTGTGACGCTAATTCAACGACCTATCTCTCTAACTCTCCATCATAAAATCAAACTACTTTTAAAATCTAAAAAATGAAATTTTTTAAAAGTGCACCTGCTGGGAAAATGGAAAAGTTAGAAAACATTTTCTTAACATTGGAAATATGTGTGGAAAGTATAAGGCTGTATTCTGGAAGAAATGCCTACAAAATTGCACTCATTAAGAAAGAAAAACTATATTAATCGCACTCAAAGTAATAAGCTAAGCGTGTCTTTATATTAATAAAAATGGAGAGTTCGTTTCTACATTGAATATTTTCGACCCACTTCAAGTTTTCTATCCGTTTTGGGTCCTTCTGACGCAAATTCCGTCTCTGGCGCATTTGGTGTCTGTATATATGTGTGTATCAGTGCTACGTCCAAACGGTTGAATATATTTTCACGAAACTGCAAACTGTGAATACTTACATTCATTTAGTGACTGAATTTGGTTGTATAAGTCTGTCCGTCTTTCCGTTCTATGTTCGATTTTGTGTTTGTGTGTATTTACAAGTATCACATAAAATTTATTCGGCATATTTTAATGCAGTATTCTATATTTGGATACACCATACTTAATTTAGTGAATACATTATTTGAAATTTCTTTGCTTAAATAGTGAAGCGTTTCATGCTAAAACATCTGAATAATCATAATTAAATTAACCATAATTTGGAAGTTTTGGAGTAGCTGGAAGGTATACTTAGTATTTCAATTACTTGGATTCTTTTACCAGTGATGCTGAAAAATCAATTTTTTTTTCAAAAACTATTTTTACGGAATTTAAATTCTAATATATTTGTATATTTTGAGCCTTATTTATTTTCTTTGCGAAATATGAACCACTAGCAAAATTACCCGATCTCACTCGGGTTTTATTGGTTAACTATAGATTGAAAGTGACCAGAAAATAATCACTTTCCTCTTTTCGTAGAAAAATGCCGAGTCATTTATGTGTGAGTAAAATAATTTTTTAACACCTTTTGACTTTTTTATAATTTCTATAACCGACTTTGGACACAAATCCTATACATGCATATCCATCCAGGTGGATATATCACATCTCTGCTAAAGGTACAAACTGACGAAACGTGACAGGCACTAAGGTAACTATTACAAAATACGATTTTGAGGGAGGATTAGGAATTCCCTTTCTTCAGTTATTTTACTGTAAGATTACTCAATTCGTAAAAATGACAAATCTACGGTGAATACTTTCGCACTCATAAATTACTTGACGATATTTTTTTATTTGTGGCACTCTTTTCGAATTCCGCTATCATTAAAGGAAAGATGACAATTTAATTTGATAAGATATTTATCACTAAGTTTGTTTTAAAAGAGAATACTTTTTCTTGAAAATTCCGCTTTGTGGCAAGTGAAATAATAAAAGAACTTGTTTTAAACTTGAATTGTCTTCAGTACAGCAAAGTAAAGGTAACCTATTGCCATTTTTTAATGTTAAATCGATTTTACAGCGTTTCTCCTAAAGAAAATCATTGTTTAACAAACTTTCTTTATATAAGTTGCTTAAATATATCTTCAATTTGTAAAATAAGCCACCTTGACCGTCTGTCGCTATGATAAAAAATTTGTAATGTTTTAAAAGTCCTAGTTCGGATATTTTTAGCATTAAAGTTCTTTCAATAATGGCAAAATTCTCCAATTTGCTTTATTCTAATTTACATGCCGCTTTAAATCAAATACTTTGCGGTGGTGTTGCGTGCGATGAAAAGGAAATACAATTATTGCAATAATAAATATTTAGAACAGAAAACAGAGAAATAAAACAAAATAAAAGTTGTCGGGAAAAAAAGTTGTTCTAAAGATATAAATTCGTGATTCTTTTTTTATCTCTTGATCTCATACAATTGTCACAATTTATAACTAAAAATTAGACAAAGGGCTCGTACGTAAACGCGAATAAATCGCACCGGTTGTACGAGTTATTCGAACCGAGCGTTCCAAGAATCTCAGATTTTCTAGTGTGAAAAACAATAAATCAAACAATAAGTCACTGGAAACGAAAAAAAAATCGTTTCATACGAACTGAGATTGTGCTAGGTTTTGTCAATTCAGTAGTTGGCGACCGAAAAGGTAGATAGGAATGTTGTAATGCATCTCTACTCACATGTGTGTATGTGGTTTAGGCTCATTTTCGTATTGAATTTATCAAAACAAATTGCCAATTACGTGGCGAATGAGACTAAAAAACCTAATCGTTCGTAAATGCAACTTCAGAACTGGTTAAACGGAGGTCATGTGACGGATTATTTTTTGGTTTGCTCTTTTTTCAGAGAATTATTTACGAACGCGGCCAAAATTTCAAAATACAAAAGTAATTCCGAGCGAAAAAAACAGAAAATATCACTGCACGTGGCAAACGAACTCGAGTTTCCATTTCGTTGCAAAATATCATTTGTCCCAAATATTCGGAAAAAGTTATGTACCGCAAAAAGTAAATAAGGCTCAAAATACAAAAGTATTAGAATTTAAATTCCCTAAAAATAGTTTTGGGAAAAATAACTGTTTTTTTCACAGTACTGGTAAAACAATCCAAGTAATTGCAATGCTCAATATACCTTCCAACTCCCCAGAACTACCAAATTATGGTTGATTTAAGTATAATTATTCAGACGTTTTAGCATAAAACCTGCCTAAATATGTAAGCAAAGGAATTTCGAATATATTCACTAAACTAAAATATGGTTTTATAAAATATTGAATATTGCATCAAAATATGTTGAATAAATTTTATGTGATACTTGTGCAAACACACAAACACAAAATCAGACATAGAATGGGAAGACGGACAGACAAACGCAACCATGTTCAGTTACTAAATTAAAGTACACACAGTATGCAAAGTTTCATGAAAATATATTCAACCGTTTGGACGTAGTACGGGCACACAGATATATACAGACAGACACCAAACGCGCGAGACGGATTTTGCATCAAAAAGGATAGAAAACTTGAAATCGGTCCAAACTATTCAATGTATAAACAAACACTTCATTTTTATTTATATCGATTTCCGATATTTGGGACAAACGATATTTTGCAACGAAATGGAAACTCGTGTTCTTTTGCCACGTTCAGTGATATTTTCTGTTTTTTTTTTCACTCGGAATTAATTTTCTATTTTTTAATTTGGTCTAATTTTTAGTTGTAACTGTACGAGATCAAGAGACACAAAAGAATCATGAATTTATCTTTAGAACTTTTCCCGCCAACTTATATTTTGTTTTACTTCTTTTCTATTTTAAATATTTATTATTTTTTAAAAACGCAAATCTTTTCCATCACACCACCACAATGTATTTGATATAAAGCTGCATGCAAGTTAGAATAAAGTAAATTTGAGTGGAATTTTACCAATATTGAAAGAACTTTAATGTTAAAAATATCCAAACTAGGACTTCTGATATGTTGCAAATCTTTGTCATAAAGGCAGATGGTCATGGTGGTTTATTTTTCGAATTGAAAGTATTTTTAAACAACTTATTTTAGGAAAGTTTGTTTGAAACGCTGATTTTCTTTAGAAGAAACGCTGATTTTCTTTAGAAGAAGCGCTGTTAAATCGATTTACCATTAAAGAAATGGTAATAGGTTATCTTTGCATTGTCTGTATTAAAGATACTCAATTTTAAACAAGTTATTTTATTATTGCACGTACCACAAAACGGAATTTTCAAGAAAAGACATTCCCTTTAAAACAAACTTGGTGATAAAAATCTTAACAAATTGATTTGTCATCTTTCCCTTAATGAGAGCGAAATTCGAAGAGTGCCACAAATAAAAAAATATTAGCAGGTAAATTATGAGTGCTAGAGTATTCATCGTAGATTCGTCATTTTTACGAATTGAGTTGATCAATACAGGAAAAGAACTTAAGAAAGGATTCCTAATCCTCCCTCAAATCGTCTTTTGTAGTAGTTA
This sequence comes from Meta bourneti, assembly GCA_933210815.1. NCBI lineage: Eukaryota > Metazoa > Arthropoda > Arachnida > Araneae > Tetragnathidae > Meta > Meta bourneti. Next base: position 77,037,584 of record OW119926.1, on the reverse strand, counting down.
CCTTAGTGTTTGACACCTTTCAGCAGTTTCTACCCATAGCAGGAGTGCGATACATGTGAAATGTATTACATACAGTGGCTCCCAAAAGTGTTCGTACACTTACGAATTTCAATGAAATACTGCTCTATCCATTAATAAAAATTAATATTTCAGAATAGGAATTTTTTAATAACATCTATAACTTGTTCTTAACAAAACTACATAAAATATTTTAAAAATATAGTAAAACTTTTTTTTGGAAAATCAATAATCAAAAAGTAACAAAAAAGTTACCTCACAAAAGTCTTCGTACACTTTAAAAAAATCTCTACATATTAGTAAATATTGTAATATTTCGGTAAATTAGAGCTTAGTAGGCTATCCTATAGCATCCACAACAGCTTTTAAACGTCTGGGAATAGAGTTCACTAGTTTTTTTTTGTAATTTCTGCATCAATGTTCAATCATTACTGCTTTTAGTTCGCTTTTCGTTCTAATGTCGTGTCTTCGAACTCTAACCTCCAGTTATCTCCAAATGTGTTCTATTAGGTTTAAATCCGGCGACTGAAGTGGTGTTTTCAGAACTTGTGGACAATTATAAAGACACCAGAGGCGAACATTGAGAGCCGTGTGCTTCGGATCGTTTTCTTGATAAAAAACAAAGTTGTTTCCAATACCCAAATTTTGGGCTGATAATTTTAAATTGTATTTTAAGATATTTAAGTAAAGAGTATGATTCATTATGCCATCAATAAATATCAAATTACCTAGTCCTGATGCTGACATGCACCCACACACAAGGACACTTCCACCGCCATGCTTTATTGTTCCAACTAAGTTCTCGGGATTAAGTTCCTCATTTTTTTCTTCTCCATACAATTATACGCCCATCGGAACCAAACATGTTAAATTTGTTTTCATCTGCAAATAAGACATGATTCCAATACGTTTCGGGTTTATTTATCATTGATTTTGTGAAGGAAAGCCTAAGCTTTCTATTTTTCGCACTTACAAAAAATTTTCTTCGGGCGGAACGCCCATTTAATCCAGCTGATCTGAGCACTCGTCGAAGAACAGTTTCAGATGAAATTGAAGTAGAAAAGTTTTTAGTAAATTCTGTAGAAATTTTTACTTCACTCAAACGTGGATTTTTCAAAAATTTTCTAACTATAAATCTCTGATCACATTGAGTTAACTTAGCCAGATGACCTTTCCTTACCTTGTTTTCGATCCAATTTTCTTCTTTAAAGCGTTTTATCACATACTGCACCGTAGAATGGGATAAATTTACTAATTTAGAGATATTCCAAACTGATTTACCACTACTATGATGAAAAATAATTAATTTTCGAATGCTGTTCGTTGTTTCCTTACGACTACGAGTCATTTTTAAATAATAAATATAATATTACGAAGTAAGCAGGCAAATATTAAAGCCAAACGATTTTTTAAATGTCACCACAATGCAAAAATAAAAAAAGCGATAACCGATAATTTTATTTATGCATTTATCCGAAAATGTTTCGGTGTACGATCACTTTTGTGGCGTGTTCTTTCTCTACCTCCTTGCATTTTCATTTTTATAAAAAGAAAATGAGTCAATATTTTTTAAAGAATGTTTTAAAGAATTCAGAATCACATGGAGATGAGATGAAAAATATTGGACTTTATATTCGAATTCAATTCCAGGCTACAGCGCTTTTTCTACAAATTTTTAAAGTGTACGAACACTTTTGTGAGCCACTGTAGATGGATTTGCATATATAAGATTTGTGTCAAAAATAGGTCGTAGAAATTATAAAAATGTCGAAAAGGTGTGTTAAAAAATTATTTTACTCACACTTAAATGATTTGGCATTTTTCTAAGAAAGAGGAAAGTGATTATTTTCTGGTCACTTTCAATCTATAGTTAACCAATTCAACTCGAGGTCGAATAATTTTGCTAGTATGTAATATTAAACCACGTCAGAGAATTATAACATTTTAATTTAAGATTAAATCTTTTTCTCTTGGATCTCTTTTACAAATGTGATAACTATATCTTAACAAAATTCAAATGTTGAATGGCACTTATTTTGAATCAGGTAATATTTATTGCCTTAATTTAATTAATATCGCGATTTAATTTCTTTTCTAATTTCAAAACATTAGCGTCTGTTGACGCCGAGTCCTCTTATAAAACGACTGTGTTAACTTGTTTTACGAACGGCAGGCATTGTGCTGCGTCATGAACTACCCAAAATAAGTTGTTTCACTCTTTTAGTAGCTGCTATCCATTTCAAGAGGGAAATGAAAATAAATTTTGACTATCCATTCGTTAATTTTTTCCTCTGAATGCATGACTTCATTGACATTCAGAGAAATAATCAAGGTTGAAAAATTCAAGGACAAGTATTTTGAAATGTACTGGAACTTTAGAACGATCTATTTAGGCGGACGTGACTCGTCACACCACACAAAAAAAGAAGAAAAATTGCATAAGTTTAAAGTTAAGTTGTCTCCTGATTGATTTCAATCAAGCTCTCCGCACGCTATTTGTACTTGTTCCTCTACCTTCACTTCGTCTTACACTGAGTATATTTCTACCTGACGCGAAAAAGGGCCATTTATATTTGGTACTTGTCAAAGACTAAATCAAGCATCACGTAATTTCGCTCTCAAATCAAATCTGCCGACGGAAAAATCTTTTCACTGTATTTAAGATTAAAACAAACGCGATGAGTCATTTCCGATATGTATTTTAAGAATAAATTTAAATTATGCGTATGACATTCATAATGAAAGATTCATTAAATTTAAAATGAATCAGAAGGATAGGTATGTATTTGAATTTCGTCGCTCTGAAGCAACACAACGGGATATTGACGACGTTTCGGGGTCAATCCGGAGGGGACAGATCCTAGGACAACGTCTCGTAATTTTGAACCACGGTCATATAACGAGAACAACACTTGAGATGCTCCTTCTCTCATGTATAGTTCAAAATTTCTTGTTGTCCGGTCAGGGGACTGATATAGACATGGACATTGAGTAGAGTCCGGATTTATCGTAATTCACCCTTTTCCAAGACAAACCAGTGTGGTTCATCCATATTCTATCTGAATATATGGTCAGATCATGCGCCAAAAGCCCAAAATCTTCAAATGCATCATTAAAGTGTAAATGTGAATTAATAACTTTTACTACTTTTACTTATTTGTTTCTTAAATTGATTAATATTTGGTATTTAGCAAAATAACTCAAATGTCTTCAATCTAACACGCATTGTAAGCGAAAATGAGCAAGCGAAATGAATAGTGCACCAATGGAGTTGCTTAGAAGGCTTTGGTCATTGGAGAGTGGGAGATATCTCAGTTAACAGATCATTCAGAGTATAGATCTCACTAGTTAATTTAAAATTAGTCTTCTTAAATCGAAAAAAATTCTTAAAAATTTCTGACACAAAATCCTTCTAAAAATAATTTATTTAATACATGTTTATTTTCATTTATCAGAGATTTTTTTAAAAAATTAATAATTTTTTAAATTTTTTGTTGCTAAAAACTGTTCTTTTACTAAACTAATTTTTAAAATTAAACACTAATAAACTAACCTGAACGTGGAGTTAATTTTCAGATGGAAACAGCTTCCTAAAAAGTGAAATTAATTAATCTCAATTTTTATATGTACTTTGAAAGCTTTTTGAAAGAAGTGAAAGATTTTTCTATTCTCATATGCAAGACGCAAGACACTCAAGAAATTGTTTTTTAAGAATGCCAAATTAATTTTATAAGTAGCAAAAGTTTGAAGATGGCCTCAAACTTAGGGAATGTTGATTTTAAAATTCAATTTTAAGAGAACGATGGCGTATCTAATGAGATTTTATTTTAAGTAAATTTATTTTATATCCACTTTTGGAATGTTCTTTTCAGACCGATCAGCCATTGGCAAAGACCTCAAAATCAAAATTAATGAAATACTATTTTTTTGCCCAATTGGTAGAGTCGTGATATAGCAATCGGAGAGTTGCGAGTCCGAAACTCGATCAACCAAAGAGCGTCGTGTACGTGGGGACTGGTACACGTTAAATTTGTCGTGCCTCAAATGTCCTCACGTTGACGTGGTCTGGAAGTTTAAAGAGTGGATCCCGGCTTAAGTGTGGACCTCTGCATCTGACAGTGGTTCAAAATGGCGAGGTTATGTTCTTGGATCTTTCACTTCGGAATGGATCCCGGACGTATACGTGGGGACTGGTGCACGTTAAATCTGTTGTGGCCTCAAACGTCTTGTATCCAGACATTCATTCTGCAACAAAAATCGATGGACGACAATTAATTTACAAAATATACATACCCGAATTAAAATAACTATTATAACGATGCTGGCAACATCTTTACAAACTATTTTTATATTTTAGCAGCAACACAAAAATAAGCGCTGTAACTTGAAAGGTGTTTCACTCTCTCTTGTGTGATTTTTTCCTATTCCGACAAAAATTAAAAATATTTAAAATTTATTCTTTTGATGAAAATTATCTGTAATTGAAGAAAAATTTGATAACTGTCATGAAATTTAAGCCGACTGGTAAGCAAATGCTTTTTTACTTTTATAATTATGTGTAATGACAACATGCGATCGGAACATAAGTTTTGTACTCGCTTTTACTGTGCTGTATATATTTTGCCTAAATTGTTTTATTTAATACTGAATAAGATTGATCAATTGTTTTAGTATTTCTTCAGACTGTTGTTTTAATAATTACATTTTCAGAAAATTCCAATAAATTTGTAAAAGCTTTTCCAAATTTTTTGGTTCACGACTCTTTTGCTTTTCAAAATTAGATTTTAATAAGATAGAAACTAATTGTATTTTAATTAATTGTATCAATTTAACTATCAAAACTTATTAATAACATTCGTGGACAAAAAAAAAACATTTTTGTGGGATGTGTGCACGGGGGGCTGGTGCACTCTAAATATGTCGCGGCTTCAAATGTCCTCACTTTGGCGGGGTGTTCAAGTTTGGAGAGTGGGGTGCTAGCTCAGGTGTTGACCTCGTCATTAGACCGTGGCTCAAAATTAAGAGGCGTTGTCCTTGAATCTTTCCTTTAGGGATCGATCCCGAACAGTCACATCAACGTGAGGACATTTAAAGCCATGACATATTTAACGTGCACCAGTCCCCGTGTACACGACGGTCTTTGGTTGGACCGAGTTTCGAACTCACAACCCTCCAGTTGCTAATCCGTAGCTCTTACAACCGGACTACCACGGAGGGCCGCGGTGGCCCGGTTGGAAGAGTAACGGACTTGCAACCGAAGGGTTGCGAGTTCGAATCCAGCCAAACACCGTCGTGTACAAAGGGGGCTGGTGCACGTTAAATCTGTCGTGGCCTCAAATGTCCTCACGTTGGCGTGGTGTGGAAGTTTGGAGAGTGGGGTGCCAGCTCAGGTGTTGCCCCGTCATCTGACCATGGTTCAAAATTACGTGGTGTTGTCCTCGGATCTTTCCCTTTGGGATTGATCCCGGACCGTCACCAATAGCCCATTGTGTTGCTCCAGTGTGACGTTAATTGAAATACCCCCCCCCGGACTACCACGGCCCTTAACTTGAAGAGGAACTGCCCTAGCATAAGCTTAATTCAAGCATAAGCTGAATTCAAATAGCTCAAATAGCTCAACTTACAAGTACAAACCAATCAGAGGTGTCGAAGAGAGAGCGCCCTTCCTTTTCAATTTGAAATAACTTCCATTGTTATTTCGAAAAGGACCAACATGAAAACGGTGACGGGATGACAGAATTAGTAGTATATATTATTAGTAGAATATTCTTAAAACATCGGGTTTTTAAAAAGGTGGGAATTCACTTCAAAGTTCAAACCCCAGAAGTTAAAAACAACCTGTTTTTAAGTAAAATTCACTGTAAAACACTTTTCAATAAAAATATGTACCATTCTTCCGTTTCTTAGCAATATTAATATCAGAGTTTTAATTAATATACAGGTAGAAATTTCAAAATCTTGTGAGCAAATTAAAATATTCAACATCGGAACCCTTATTCTGATTGACGAAAATTAAGATTGGGTGCATTGAATGGTGCGCTTGGAAACAGTGAAAGGTTTTAAGACGAACAGGCTATTTCCTATGGATGGCAGGTAGCTAATTAACGTCGCACTGGAGTTACATAACTGGCTATTGAGCGACGGTTCGGAATCAATCCCGAAGGGAAAGACCCTCGTAATTTTGAAACAAGGTCAGATGACGAGAACAACACCTGAGCTGGACCCACCAAATTTTCAAATATTCGTTTTAGTTATATTCTCTTGAAATTTATTTCTTATGCTATTTTTTTTACCAATTTAAAATCAAATTTACGTTGTAATGGTTATTAATTAACGTCGCACTGGAGCAACAAAACGACTTATTCGTGATGGCCCGGGATCAATCCTTAAGGGAAAGATCCGAGGGCAACACCAAACAATTTTGAACCGAGGTCAGACGACGAGGTCAACACCTGAGTTGATACCCCACTCTCCAAACTTCCACACCACGCCAACGTGAGGATATTTGAGGCCACGACAGATTTAATGTGCACCATCCCTCGTGGCACGACCTCGTTGGCTTGATCGAGTCTCGAACTCGTAATCCTCCGGTTGCTAATCCGATGCTCTACCAACTGGGCTACAGCGGTCCCTATTTTCTATGGAAACGGACAGTCAGTTCTATTGGATTCAGACTGATTCGGATTGACCCGGATTCAATTGGTGTGAAGAGATCTTAGCCATCATCTACCTCGGTTTGTATCGACAGTGTTCTAAAAAAACAACATTAGTTTCGTAACTAAACATGCATTTTATTTTTAAAATACTTTCAGTAGAAAGAGATTTATAATTTTCATTTTGATTCTATAACACATGCCTAACATCTTTTCTGGGAACATAGAAAAGAAGTCAAACACCCACGCCTGCCCTTGCGACAGTTTGAAAACCTCATGTAGTATACTATTCTAAGATATTCATATAAATGTACTTAAAACCACCAATGGTGAATGAAACGCCCTTTTGAAATGTTTGCACATGTCTATTTTTGACTAGTTGCTCCACTGACCCAAACGATCTTCAATTAAATTTATTTACTCTCTAAACATCATAACAAGGATCTAACTCAGCAATTATTTCAATTGATATGTCGATATATAAAAAAGATGATTCAATGTTGAAAGGATATAAATATCAAATATTGGAAAAGCTCGTTGTCTTCTCGGACTATTCAGAAAAGCCACCCGTAAAAATTTAAATATCAGACAGCAAATGACTAAAATAAGACAAATAGAAACTTTTCATTGATGAAACGATAGACATCAAATAGGCGGTTCGGGGACTTGTTACTACGACTCTTGAAAAATTTGCACGGACATAATTCACTTTGCAATGAAAGGGATTAAATGTACGCCAGTAGAAAAGAGTAGAATTTATTAGCTGATACAAATGCGCAATTTTTGGAAAAATTTATTATGTAATGATTGTTTCTTTTCGCTAAAATGAAAACGTCAATCGTTTTTGCATAACATTCTACAAGACTGTTAAATTAAAAATTAATTTTTCATCAGTATTATTTTTTTAACATTTTTCTAAAAGAGATACGATACAAATTGAAAATTTGAGACTCCTATATGTAATACAAAAAAAAATCTAAATGTAAAGCGGTTAAACTAAGTTTTGAAGGACGAAAGAAACCAACTATTCTCATTAAAAACTTTCTCCTTACCATGAATATTAATTGCTCTGAAATAATTTGTTTTATGTGTAGTTAAAAACTAAATACTCAATAACAGCGGATACTTTCTTTACAACAAATTTGAATACGAGGCTAAGGATTCCAACTACATTAACAAAAAACACTAGCAATTAATTCTTACATCAGTATGAGAGGGATATTTTAGTGTCTACAAAGAAAACCAGATGGAAGGCAAAGATTATACTTTCTGTGATCCAAATAATCTCGCACGATACACATCGGGTTACCTTAAAATGTAGTTCATCGCCGATTTGGCGACGGTTGGCGTTTAATCTAATTTGTGTTGACCAATCAACTATCATATGTCAATAAGGAATTTATTCCTTAGAATTTTTATTGGTTAAATTCTGAAATCGTATTCAAAATCAAATCAAGTGACTTCACGTCCGGTATACGTACCGGAAGCCCGTTCCACCATAAAAAAAGCTATTCCCACCAACATTTAGCTTTACAGAAAAGTCTCTCATCAAGGCAAATAAAATTAGGCAAAATCACAATTTTTAACGGTCCTCTTTGTCAGACCCAACTGTGGTAGTTAAAATCATTCTATGGGCTATTTGGAAACATGATTTCACACACTAATTAAGAGGACATCAATGTCGTTCTAGTCGAATACTATGATTAACAGCGACTGCCATAATTGGAAGAATAGGAGTGAAAAATAATATTGATTGAAGAGGCAGCAAAAGTCATAAATTTAAAACAAGAGTTATCCTCCTATTTGAGTGTCGAATTGTATTGTTCGCATGTTACGAAATGGACGAGCTCTTTGTCTTAGCAATGAAAGTGTCACAAGGGAAAACAAGATTGAAATATCTGTTAGCTGTCAGGTTTCCGTTAATAAATGTTTGAAATGTATAATTAGTTTGCTTAGATACTGCCTTTACAGCTACCATGCTTGCGCTTCCGACACTTCATCAAAAATTCAAGAAGTGACAAGCGCTACAAGCATTTTACATCATAGTGAAACATTTCAGATACATTTTAAGCGCTGTTTTGTAAATTTTGCGAAACAATTCAATAGAAAACAATTTGCTCTTTTATTTTAAGGATATAACGATCTAATGCGCACATTGAAAAATCTTCACATAGTTATGTGGGGTTTAGAATTCTCAATAAAACTTTATCAAATACTTGCAACTAATTTTATAACTTTTACAGCAAAATTCACTCACTATTTGTATGTAAACAGGTGTAAGAAGTATTATTTTGATAACAAAATACGGAAGAGAAATTTGGAAAGTGGGTAGAACAGGACTGGTCACTTTAAATCTGGCGTGGCATCAAATGCCCGCACGTTGGCGTAGTATATAAGTATGGAGAGTGGGGTGCCAGCTCAGGTGTTGACCTCGTCATCTGATCATGGTTCAAGATTATGTGGTGTTGTCCTCGGATCTTTCTCTTGGGAAATGGTACCGGACCGTCACCAATAGCCCATTGTGTTACTCCAGTGTGATGTTAACTACCATTACCATTACCTTTAAAGATCACTATACTAAAATAAAGCTTTTAAAAAAAAGAACTATGGAGGAGACCTATTACTCCATATGAGAGTGATTCTCAGAGTTAACTATGGAGAAAACTATGGAAAAAGACCTATTACTTCATATGAGTGATTTTTAGAGTAAAACAAACAAGGCGAAAAGAGATTTTACTTCCACTAACCAAATGCTTTATACACATTGGGGTTACCTTAAAATGACGTGGTGTGGAAGTTTGGAGAGTGGGGTGCCAGCTCAGGTGTTTCCTCGTCATATGACCGTGGTTCAAAATTGCGTGGTGTTGTCCTCGGATCTTTCCCTTTGGGATTGATCCCAGACCGCCACCAATAGCCCGTTGTGTTGCTACACACAGTGTGACGTTAATTAATTAAATATACCTACCAACTATGATAAAAAAAGCTCTTACATTTATTTAATTTAGAAAAAAGTTGTAGCAAATAATGCACACACATTTCCTGCACGTCTACAGACGGGAAAGGTTAATGCAATGAGTTAAAAAAGTTGGGGGTGGTCACAATCAACTTTCGATAAATTACGAAAAACATGCTTATTTTTTATTTAAAATCGAAATTTTTTTGTTGGGTAAGATATCTTAGAACTAAAAAAACCTACAAAGCAAAAAATTAATTAAAATCAGTCATTTTATTAAAATAGCAAACTTTTCTTGCGAAGTAACCAAATAACTTTATTTTTTTAATCTCCATTAGAAGCAAAAGGTAAAATTTTATTTATTTTCTAGTATACTAATCAATCATCTGAAAAATATCGGACAATTTAGTAGTCTGAAATTCTTAAACATTCTGTGTGGGAAAAGCAAACTAACTGATCTTGCGAAATAACCATTTTGCATTTTTCATAGTCACGATTAGAACTAAAAAGTAAAATTTAAGTTTTATAAGCATAGGGCAATATATTCTATTAAAAAATAATAAATTTTCAATGTTATAGCAGCGTTTCCCTCTCATTGACAAATAAAAATATTAAAAACCACATGATTAGAATAGACTAGAATTTCGCAGAAAAAGAATCGAGTATATTTGAAAATTAATCTTAATTTCAATTATTTTTGACACTTCACGCAACTCACATTTCTTACTGGTAAAAAGTTCTAATGCGTGTTGAGCACAGAGAGAGAGCAGCTAATGTATCAACATTTTATTTCTATTACTCTCGGCATACTATTCATCCATTACTAAAAGTTCTCCTATTCCATAAAAAGATTGCGCATTGTACTTTTTACGTAACCGTAACTGACGAAACCCTATGATGTCATCGAGGGAACTGGGGAAATACATTTCGCAATACGGTCGATCAAACCTACGCATTCAAAGACCCTCGGAAAAGCAACTTGGAATCTTTAAATTCCAAACTAACACATTTGAATTTCCAATTCTAACTACTTATTTTGTTTTATTGATTTTTACACATGCCATATTTTGTTTGTAATGTGCGTTGTTATTGAAATGTAAACATTCTTATTTTTTATCGGTTTCTATGAATCTGAATGAATTTTCGATACAAATCAAATTTGAGAGAATGTTATTTCATCTGTCCCAAAATAAGTGCCACATTTGCAGTTGTTTCTAATATTAAGTTTTTGTTCAATTTTGAAGTGAACTGTGCCAACTAAGACAAGATCTGTTAACGGTATAAGACAGCCATTTCCAACCGATGTGTTGCAAAATTGGTACTGGTGTATCTTAAAGATATTGGAACGGCTTAAATTGTCCAAGATTTATTTCGTTTCAATGGTTTAGTTTTGAACATTTGACGAGTGTGTTCATAAATAATTTAAAGTAATGCATTTTTTATATAATAAAAATATTCTCGTATAAATAATTCTGAGTATTATTTTTCACTGCAAAGTTTCATAAATAAATTGTTTTAAAAAGATCTTTAAAAAAGCGTTTTTTGGAGTAAAAAGGGTTGAAAATTAATGACATTTTTTCTGTAAATCAAGCGGAGATCGTGGTAGAGCCCAGTTGAAAGAGCAACGGATTAGCAACCGGAGGGTTGCGAGTTTGAAACTCGGTCTAGCCAAAGACCGTAGTGTACATGGGGACTGGTACACGTTAAATCTGTCGTTTCCTCAAGTGTCCTCACGCTGGCGTGGTGTAGAAGTTTGGAGTCCACGAAATAGTCTCCAAACTATTTCGTCCTACTCTGTTTTTGTCCTTTGACCGTGGTTCAAAATTACGAGGTATTGTCCTTGGATTTTTCCCTTCGGGATTGATCCCGGACAGTCGCCAATAGTTCGTTGTGTTGCTCCAGTGCGACGTTAAGGTGCATGTATACACTAGAACATTTTTTTAATTTTAACTTTAAAAATTCAGTTTTTTCACAATAGGTCATTTGTTTGTGCTTAAACCCATTTTAGTGTGAAAAATTCTGATTAAGCTACTCATTAATTATCTAATTTAGATATAATTAGCTAATTAGCATGTTTTTTGAACAGCGATATCTCAAATTCTAATGCGTTCAGAAAGACAATTCCTGTTGGAAATTATTCCTGATATTATTCTTCATGTTTTGACCCTCCATCAAGTTGCTAGAGGGAATACGTTCTTTTTTACAATTTTTTTTCACGAAGGAAGTCTAAAAAAATCAAGATTTTTTTCAGGAATTTCAATATTTAAAAATCAACTAAAAATTCATTTCTTAAACAATAACTTCGACTGAGGGTCAAAACGTTCACTGTATTATATAGCTTATAATGGCACGAAAGTAATTATAATAAATCAATTCATTGTTGAGTTATCACTGTTCGAAAGAAGCATCCTATCGCAAAAACATAGTTCTTCAGAAATCGAGTTTAAAGTTCTGGAAACCTGTTTGTCTATGGTGACAGTACCTAACCCAAACCCTTGTAACTTGAAAACTATTTCGAATATTTACAAGATCTTGGTATCGTTTGAAAGCTAAGGGATTGGACAATATTTTGAATTATTAAAAAATCGATCGATATTTTGGTCAATTTTCGTGATTTCTAGTGTATATACATACACCTTAATTAACTATCTAGCTGTAAATCAAGCAAAAATTGTAGTAATTTTTTAGGTGATTGGCAAAAACTATATTTTTAGATGCGCCGCAGAGTTTTAGCAATTAGTTTATGAGTGCCATTTGATGAAAAGGTTGCAAGTAGTTAGGATATTGCAAGCTAAAAATGCCACTCAATCTTCTTATTTTAATTGTAAATAAAGGCTGGTAGAAATAAAAAGGAACCTTTGTAATATTTTACCCACAGGAAAACATTTAAAGTTAGAAGGCATTTCCTAAACATATAAATTTCAATCTTTATAAACATATGAACATTTATAAACATATGAAAAGTGTTATGCTGTCATCTAGACGAATGCATGCAAAATGTATAAATAAAAAGATAACCTCAGACGTTCTAAAATGCTTATTAAGTAATATTAATTGCGATCCTTGAAATATATTAAAAGTCAAACAATGTCTTAATTTGTAATATTTAACTGTTAAAAAAAGAAAACCTTTTAATTTATTTTTAAATCTTTTTCTTTGACATCTTTTTAAAAATGTGACAATTATTTCAAAACAATTCAAGTGCTGAATGGGATACTTATTCTAGGACATAGAGAGTATATTTTTTCGAAACAAATTCATACGGCTTTTTGCACTAAACATTACAATAGCAGAACCTAGTCATTTTTAGCATAATTTTCGTTCCATTTATTAAATGAATATATTATGCGAAACCAAGAGATCTTAGTTTCAGTTTCTAAATTATGTTATGCCATTTCTTTTGTTTGGATGTTTGTCACAGACAGGGGTTCTTTGGGGATATTTTAATATTTTATCCCTTTAAAAGTAGGAAATTGTACACACACTAATTCCCCCAACCAGTTTAAAGCATATCTGACATATTTTCGTAAATTTCTTTAGTTCACACGAAACTTCGTAAACTGTTCTTTTCTGTAAAAATGCACTCTTCCGGTAAAAATGTTGCTTCTTTTATCTATTAATTTTTAATCCACATTAATCATTTGTGGGAGTGGGACACATCTCTTGGAATGCTTAAAACAAATTATGTGGTAATCAGGTAGACGTCGCACTGGAGCAACACAACAGGCTATTGGCGACGGTTAGGGATCAATCCCGAAGGTGAGGACAACACCTCGTAATTTTAAAGTAGTCAGATGACGAGGTCGACATTTGAGCTGAAATCCCACTCTCCAAACTTCTATACCACGCCTACGTGAGGACATTTGAAACCACGTCAGATTTAACGTGTACCAGCCCACACAGGCACGACAGTTTGTTTGGATGGAGTTTTGAACTCCAACAAACCAACCATCCTTTGCTTTGACCATTTCTTTCATCTTGTCTCATAGGAACCATCGCTTCAGTGGACTTTCATTCTCGCAGGTAGTAATGATCTTGATCGAGTTTTGACACGAAAATTCGAGATCTCTAATAACGGCCGCATCATTTAACCTCAGCACTTTTATGACTTATGCAATTACGCATCAAGTGAAAAATAATTGTTTTAAAAGAACTATTTACCTAAAATCTTCAAGTTAATATAACATTAATCTTGAAAATATAATCTTTTCGTCTAAAATGTCAAAAAACTTTTTCTACGTATAACACCTTGTATTTTAATGAATACTAAAACACAAGGTATCATATGTAAAAAAAATAAAATTCAAGTCACAAAGAAATTGAAAAGGGGTCTTCGAAAGAAAGAAAATCAAGTCACGCGCCATATATATATTGCTTTAACTCAGAAAAAAGTTTGAAAAGATCTATAAAATCTGTCTCTTAGCTTAGAAAACTTGGTACATAAAAGTATTTTGAAAATCACAAATTATAGTCTAATTCCAATATCATGAGAATATATTAGCGGAAAGGCATGTTCTATGTTATCTCTCTCAGCATTCTCCCTTTGGGCTGTCGTAGCTCATTGCGTTTGCCCACTGCTCTAGCAAGTTGAGAGTTTTAGGCGGCGCAGACTTTATTCCTGTCAGTTTCGATTCTTCCCTGGATGTATTTCTCTCTTCTGTGTCAGTAAAACTTTCTTTGTGTGCGTGTATATCAACTACTAAATGTTTTCTGTCTTGTGCTTGGTGCAAAATGGCCAAATATTTTTTTCCTGCGTCAGGAAAAGTCCAGCGACCATAATTTCCTGCGGGCAGCCAAGTACAAATAAGCCCGGCTAAAAAGGTTATCAACTAAGATGTGATCGTCAGAAAAAATTTTGCAAGATAAAAGATGACTAAAATCCACAAAGATCCTCGTCGAACAGAAGGGGCAGTCAGGAGAAGCATGCTCACAAATGCAGTGTAAGTGTCCTCTTAAAAAGTCGTGTCCAATTAAAATTTGAAAATTTGCCGTAGCAATATGTCGTAGTAAATTAAATAGAACAAGGTCAGACAAACGCTTACTCCCTGTTTTGTCCGTGGCCTTAAGCTTTTGCTCGTCACAGACTGACTTATTTATCTTTCGCTCTACCTACCTGCAAGCACGGAGGTAAGGGAGAGGACTGGGATAGAAGACAACCATTTTTTAGCTAGCTTGTCTGCTCGCTCATTGCCCGGTATATAACAATAGTTTGGTATCCATTGAAAGGCAATAATACAACCAGAGTTCAAGATGTCACTGGCAATTAAACGAGCTCTGGCCAAGCGAGCGCAAAGAAGTTGTTTATAGGAGCATAAGGCCAAGTTTACCAGTGTCAATCAGAATGACTGCTTTGTTATAAGAAGTGATGGAAAAAAGTCTAGAAATGGCTTGGGCTGTGGCTTCAATTTCAGTTAATTTCAAATTTGTGGCTTGTTGACCAATTGCGGCAGAACCCTCGAAACTGCCCTCGCTCATGGTCAAATATGGCCTATGCTCCATAAAACCCAACCAACCGCACTTTCCCTTATATTCTAAAAAAATTAGTTCTTGAAACAAACTAAAATGCTCGCATGCAAAAATTTAAATAAAAATTAATTTAAAAGAAAAAATATTTAATGATCGTTTTCCTACAATCCATTATAAAACTTATAACTCATCCAATGTGTCCTAATATTCCTCACGTTATCTAGCCAAGAGATTTTCAACCAGTGATCCACGGCTCACTGTGCTCCAGCTCCAAGAAGCACTATGTCTTTCGTATACTGAAAAGGCTAAACCCTCTGGGAGTTCACATCAATATATTTGCTCTGTCACATGCAGACTTCCCTGCATGACTTCTGACTAGTTTTGACCCTTCTTGATTAATAAAATCTTTCCTGTGGATCGCTTCAACCAATAGATGTGTTCTTTGGAGGGGAAAATACAAAGCAACACAGTTCGGAAATCTCGTGACTCTCAGAGGATTAAATTGGGTAAGATTTATTTCATTTCAACGTTTTAGTTTTGAACTTTTGACAAGTGTTCTCACTAATAATTTCAAGTGGTACCCTAATAAAAACTTTTGAGAATTACTTTTTTATTGCAAAGTAGCACAAATAAGTTCCTTCAACAAAAAGATTTAATGGTCACTTTGGAAAAAAAGAGGGTTGGTAGTTACAACTGTTATTTTTTTGTAAATCGAGTAAAATCATACTTATTTTTTGTTCAGATCGGTAAAAAAATGCAGTTTTATTTAGCAGCTTATGCATGCCAGAAGAAACAGGTTGAAAATACCTGCTTTAGCCCATTCGTTTGTAATAGTATCTACCCTCCATTGCATTTTCATTGCATTTTTTATGTACAAATATTTTCAGGCTGAAAGTCAGTAGACCGTATGCCAATATACTGGTTGACTATAATCAACGTTAACTCGTTCATGATTTAAAATGCATGAATCTAGAATTATTCTGTGGCATTTTTAGTGGAAGGTTTAGCTTTAGTCGCTTTGTGCATTCAACGATAAAATGTATAAAAAGTAGCAGCATGCAATGAAATGAAACATCATTTGTTGTCTATGCAAAGTAGAAAATAACGTGAACGCAAATGGAAAATGCTAAAATAAACATTCAAAGCAACCAATCAATGAGATGAAAACATTACGTTCCAGAAACCAACTGTTATTGGAAAACCTTCCGTTTGTAGAGTTGAACATAATGATTGTTTGATCGATTCTTTTTGAAACATCCAGAAAAATCGTAATTGCGAATTTGAATTTTATTCTTTCAGAAAGAGCCACAAGCTGTTCGTTTGAAATTCCGATTTATTTAACCAAGATTTTAAGGTATTTTAGTGATTCAATTTCATAGCTCTTATACTTTCCCACATATTAAAAATGAAATTTACTTATGCTACCGTTACCACATTTTCATACATTCGGTTTCAAATATTCGGTTATATTTTCTTGAAAATTTATATTTTATGCTATTTTCTTACCAACTTAAAATTTAATTTACGTGGTAATGGTAATTAATTAACGTCGCACTGGATCAACACGACGGGCTATTATTGACGGCCCGGGATTAATCCTTAAGGAAAAGATCCGAGGGCAACACCATGTAATTTTGAACCACGGTCAGATGACGAGGTCAACACTTGAGTTGGCACCCCACTCTCCAAACTTTCACACCACGCCAATGTGAGGACATTTGAGGCCACGACAGATTGCACCAGTTCCCTTGTACACAACGGTATTTGGTTGAACCTAGTTTAGAACTCGCAATCTTCTGATTGCTAATCCGTTAATCTTCCAATCGGGCTACCGCGGCCAATTAAATTTATGGTATCTAATAAAAAGCTGTACTTCGAAAAATGTTTTAAACTGTTTTCAATTGTGTTTTCCGTTGTGTTCTTTCCAATAGTGAGTATTTAAGATAGGGCAAGTAAGGCACGTGCCATAGAAGTCACTTGAGGGTGGTGAGAATTAATAGAATTCTAATAAACCAATGATATTTTAAAAAGAGAGAGAAAATAAAAGTGACAGAAAGTTGTAATTTTAAATTTTAAGATTTTCAGACATCCGTTTATATAGTATACCTTTATATAAAAATTTATTTCGTCATACATAAAAGATATGGTAATATCTTTTGGATAATGGATTCATTGAAGAATTATTCTTATGTTACTTTCTTAAAACTAAATATAAAGTGAGTATTTTAAAACTGAATATAAAGTATCCAGCTGAAAGAAGTAAAATTTTGAAAAACTAAAAAGAAGTAAAATTTTGAAAAATATTTTTATTGACGTTTCTAATATATTTCCAGTGTTCTATAGTATGTTTTATTGACATTTCTAGTGTATTTCCAGTGTATTATGGAATATTTTATTGACATTTCTAGTATATTTCCAGTGTATTCTATAATATTTTTAGTGACACTTCTAGTGTATTTATCCTATTATATTTTTAAATGCTCTTCTCAATAGAGGGGTATTTAAATAAGGCAAGCAGAACTAGTGCTTTAAAAGCCAATTTAGGGAGTAGCCATTAAGCAGTATCTAAAAATGGTAGTTGTGTAACTGGTGTAGATGGTCAGGAACACAATATATAGCCGATATTACATGCCACAATATATATGAGAAAATGTGTATTGCAGAGGTTAGCTATCAAGGTATGGACTTCAGCAAATTTCATTGAAATTACATTAAAATATGTGCTTATTATAACATTGATTTTAAAAAGCGCTCTGAGTATTTGGAGAGCTTAATTTCGTCTTCAAGTTTCATCCATTTTCATACCTAACCAATACCCATTCCTTGAAATTTCCTCAGACCAACTATTTCTTTTACAATTCATGTTTTATTATTTGAATTACACAAAACCACGAGAGAATATTTCATTTAATTCTTGTACCTTCCGTATGAATAGACGAAATATTTTTAAAATATTAAGTAAAAAAGGAAGACATTCAAACGCCACTGTATAGGAAGAGAAATATTGTAATATAAAATGGTTCCAGTCATTTATCGTAAGCTATTTCATTTGCACAACGACTATTATTTATGATATACTATTGTAGTAAAAAGCTTTATTCATAAACTTGCCAATTTTCTCTCGGATTTTTTTCTGACTCATTCTAAACGAGAAATCTCAATAAGGAAAACTTTTCTGCAAAGCTCAGGTCAGCATGGGGGCAATGGTGGTTTTAGGCATTTATTCATTTATACTTACGTTATTGAAACTTTTACTTGGAATTATACTCATAATGTATTACTTCTTTCGTACACAGCTCCATAATGTCGGTATATGAAATTACGAATGCGAATAAGAATCAACCTAGTGATTTTCTCCACAAACGAACTTCTAAAAGTTGTATCAAGTCATTTGGATTTTGAAAGAAATGGTTGAAGCTTTTCTTTCATTATTGGATCGGAAGTTTCCTTGGTTCTTAGAAAATTTCTTTACCTTCTGTAAAGAGTGACAAGTAATATTAGAACTATGTTGGTGCCAACAAAACATTTTCATCTGTTATCCGGCAGTTCTGAGGAATGGCGGTGAAGAATAAACAAAGAAAACGGATCCATAAATCATCTGTGGTTATTGTCAAACTCAATCTTAAAATAAATAAACCATGCTGGAAACGGGATCTTTATATTAATACAAATGATGATAAAACTAGGGGTCAGCAAATATGACAGTATCAAATTTATTTACTGAAAGTTGTATACTGAATTGAGAGCGATTTTCAGTGTTAACAAACAAACCAGACGGCAGATGAAGATTTTACTTCCTAATTTCTACATCTACATATCACGATTACCTTAAAACAGGAATTGTTAAGGCCACAGAGATTCACTTTGACTTATGGAGGGTCGCCAAAAAACAAGAAACTTATCTATCAGGTATTATTTTTTGGATAGATACAAAGAAGATAGTTACAAAGAAAGATAATAAAAGTAAATAAAGAATTTTATGTGGTGCGTGATATTGCATTGATTTAATAATTGTTGTAATATTTAATATTTGGATCGATTTTTGTAGTAGCCAAGTGCAAAATTGATTCTAAATTTTCATTAGTCAAGTGGTTCCTGTTTTTCGATTTGTCGCCACGACTGTGCACAGCGTCCTTTATTGTACGCGTGTGCAAATTTTAAAAATTACCTTACTTGCTAAATTAATTATTTGTTAAAGTTATACGTATATATATATATATATATATATATATATATATATATATATATATATATATATATATATATATATATATATATATATATATATATATATATATATATATATATATATATATATATATATATATATATATAATAACACATAGTGAGGCGGGCCTCCAACGAATCAACGGAGGTCCTCATGAGGACCGCGGGCCGTGGTCTGTGCATCCCTGCCTACAATGTAGTTTATTTACCATTTTGACAACATTTGGAGGTTAATCAAATTAGCGCTGACGAATTAACCATCGTATATCAATTCGTATAATCGTATATCAATTCGGAAATCATTCTTTGGAATTTCTATGGGCCACGTGCTGAAATCGTATTCAAAACAAGCCAAGTGACAGCACTTCCGGAATACGTACAAGAAACACGTTCCACCAGAAAAACTCTATGATCAGTCGCCATTTATCTTGAATAAAAAAGCCTCTCATATGCTCCTTTATGACCTAGGTTTAACCTGTTTGGATTCAGTTTAAGTATCCATGACTGATTTCGACTTAGGATCTGTGGGACACCTAGCTTCCCATCTTGAAATAGCTAACACAAGGTACATTAAGGCTGCTACGACATATAAATATCTCATCATTTTATATTCTGATACACTAAATGGGTGATGAGACATAAGTGATCCCATCAGTCTTAATAAAACTAAAAAACTAAATTTTTGTTTTGTGTAATATACATTTATGTAGTGTAACAGACCCATAAATTTTTTCAAGAAAACTTTTTTAACATGAAGTCCCTTAAAGTGTTAAAAAATATTTCGAAGTGTTTACAGAGAAGCACGCATTCCTGAAAACTTGAGTGAAGTTCATCCAAATGCATATCTGAAGAGCAAATCCAGCAAAGTCCCAAAAACCAGTTCAATGGGTTCTGCAACCTTGGACCCGGCTTTCACCAGAGGATCTTTTAATCACTTGGCTGGAATGGTGCCACTTGTTCATCTAATGCTGAAGTCGTCACAAGGTAAACCATCGCGATGGTATAAAAGATAAACCATCGCGATGGCCCCAAAGGCTTAATCGCTCACTTAGCACCAATTACCATAGTACAATTTGAAGATAAAATATACTTCTGTCAAAGGTCAAAGGATGCACATGTCAAAGGTTCTCTTGATCCTCTTTGACAAGATCTTAAATTTTATAGATGTCCACAAATGTTTATGATCAGAAAATTGAAAACCTCACGAAAATGTTAAACTCTAGATTTTTACATAAAGTATAGATCTTGCAAAACAATTCCAAGAAAGTGTCAGATACATCCACCAAGAAAATTCACGGAAGACAAAACATTTAGACCACCATCTGAGTGCACAGAGCTAAAAAAATACATAATCGCACTTTGCACTTTGGGGCAATGTTTAGATAAATGTATTTAAAAGGTCAAATCTTAAAGGGGGACAAGTCAAAGGTTCCCTTGGTGCAAAGAACAAAATCCTGAACTTTGTAGACAATAAAAATTAATATTCAGTTCTTTTATTAATGTTAAAAATCTCATGGAAGTATTAAACTTTCATTTTTCGCATCAAGTATAGATCTACCAAAACAATTCTAAGCAAATGTGAGAAACATCCGCCAAGAAAATATATAGCAGAAAACAATTTGAACCGCCACCAGGTACCCAAGTCACCACAAGACCCTCCAAATGCATAATCATACACTTCGAACCAAATAACCTAGGTACAGTGTTAAAATAAAAATATTAAAAAGGTCAAATGTCAAAGGACGCGCAGGGCAAAGGTTTCCTAGGACATCTACAAAATTCTTAATTTTGTAGATGTCCGCAATGTAATGGTCAGGAAGTTGAAAATATTTAGACGTTGAACGTTAGCTTTTTACATCATATAATCACCATATAGGTTTTACTAAACAATTCCAATAGATTGTTATACACGTTTGCCAAGAAAATATGACAGAAAACGCATTTAAGCCGCCATCGTGGGCCCAAGTCATCCCATAATAGCACACTTTGCACCAATTATCTAGGTACAATATTATGATAAAAATAATAAAATAGTCAAATATCAAAGGGCGCACCGGTCAAAGGTTCCCTAGGTCCTCTCAGAACAAAATCCTGAATTTTGCAGGCCCAAAAATATTAATGATCTGGAAACTGAAAACCTCATGGAAATGTTCAACTCTAGTTTTTCACTACAAGTACAAATCTTGCAAAACAATTTCCAGAAAATGTCAAACACATCCGCCGAGAAAATACATGGCAGAAAAAACATTTAAACCGCCATCTGGTGTCGAAGCCGTCACAAGAAAGACCCCACGGTGCCCCCTTCAAGGCATAATCGCACACTTAGCACCTCCACCCCACAACAATAACGTTAGACACCCGACCGTACGGACAGCATTGACCACTCGCTCACAATCATTCAACCTTTTCAAAAGCGTCCGCGGAGTATTGACACAGTCGCCAGGGCAACGGCTCGGATGCAGGGCGGAGGCAGGGCGCATGCGCAGAACGCGGACTCCCGAGACGAAAGGCTGAAACCGCGCGCTGGTGCTTCATATTCGGAGAAACGGTCAGAGGAGCGACGGGTAAAAAGGTTGAAAACTCACCCGCAAAAGGAGGAACGGGGCAGGACACATTCTCAAGCAGGCCGTTGTTGAAGGTGAGCCGTTCTGTCTGTTTCATCTCTCGCGAACTCATTTCAGTTCTTCGGAACTCAAAAAGCTGCAAAATGTCTTCGTTCCACAGAGTGCATTTTTATTTAAAAATTGAGAATAGTTTAATTTTCTTGTCGTCGGCGCTAAGGTTGAATCCTAAGTTCACCTTTTGACATTGAAGGGGATATATCTCGAGATTGAGATGAATATTCAAAAATAATCTCACGGTTTCGAGTATTTCGTTGATTCGATTCTGGGAGAGGAGAATGTCGAATGTTCGATCGTTTGCATTTTTTGTCTCTTCGAGGGGAAAAAAGATTCCAGTTAGACTGTGCACGAACTAGGGTCAACGGGTCGCCAAAACATGTGACTTTTAAGTGCAAAATATTGCAGCAAATTTTCGGGAGCTTTTGTATTTTCTGTATCGTTTGCATCGTTAGATTTTATTCTTTATTCGTCAGTGTGAAAATATTGAGAAAAGATTAGTTGAAAATGATAAGTGTAAATATTGTTTCGTATAAAATTATATTGAATTAGCGCATAGAGGTGTAAGAAACAATTGAATGAATTTTAGTGTTACACTTTGGCTTTGCAAGATTCATGCAATTACACGGAGTAAATTAACTGTATTTGCCACAGTGTTAAATTTAGGAGTAAATTGCATTCTCGTAATATCTGATAATAAAAATGTATAAAACAATTTGATAAATTAAATATTTGTATATATATTATTTGATTCATTTATAATATTATCTATATCATTGGTACTATTTTTACTTCATTTAATAATTAATGTTTCGTACATTACTGTTACAATAGATGAATACAATATTTATTAAAGTTAATGTTTTATGTATTAAATTTTCACTTGAGATGTTTTAAATAGGCATTGAACCCTTAGAACGTAACGAAAGTTGATGGAACTGCAGAATAAATATTGTAAACTTCCAATTTGTAATCAGATACCTATTAAAATTATCAAGGAACATTACATTATGGAAAAGATAATCATGAATCGATAATTTGAATAATAATAATTTAAAATAAAAATTTGCATGGATTAAAAATATATCACTGATGAGGATTTTCGATATCAAAAATTGATTACCTAGAACAATCAAATAAAATAGATACAGCTGCATAGAATTATGTAAGTTACATCAATGATATTTTTAGTTTGCTTTTATTATTTAAAATTGGGTACTGACCTTTTGAAAATTTTCTTTTTAAATAATAAAATGTTATACGTATGATTGATTTTTTTCTAATCTACAATTTATATAAATAGCTTTAATATAATTACTTTAGAAATGCATTAAAGATCTAAGGTCTTTCATATTTAGCAAAGATAGAATTTTTTCAATATCTAACTTTGAAAGGCTCCGTAACATTTGTTAAAAACACTTTCTTTCCATTATGATGAAAATCAATTAAAATTATTTTGCAAGTAAAAGCTCTTTTCAAAACTGGTTTTTAAAAATAAAGGTATTTTACTTCTTTCAAGAGAATATACATAATAATAGAATATTCAATCATAAATTAAAATAATTTAAAATTAAATTAAATCTCTAAATAAGCTCTTAGGTAAAGTATGTATTGCATTTTGCTAATGCGTTTTTATAAAAATGCATTTAAATAAAAATACATAAACATTATTCATCACTTCCTTACTCCTTATAAGCAGAAAATATTTAAATAAAATTTAGCTGCTATTTTTCATTAGACATTTACATATTTTTAAATAAGGTATCATATGTAACGCACTGCCATTAATGGCAATTAAGGAACTTAATCGCTTTTGCTATGGATGAGCGTTAGTTTATAAATAAAGCGGTTCGATATTTGAAAGAAACATATCGCAAATATTTTCATGCACAGTGCAGTGCTCGTAATTTACATTCATTCCAAATTTATTCCACTATTTTAAACTTTATATTTAATGATTATTTTATCAAACACAATTTTATTTCCATAACATTGCTGAGAACATGTGATTTATGGTTAGTACAAGTGGATATAAAATTGTAAACACAAGTGAACACGTTGTACTCGTAGTACATTAATTGAAATTATCCACTTAAATTTCTGAACATATGTCACAAATGGATCATTCCATGTGAAATGAGCAAAAATGAGAAAAACCTGTGGCCGTATGGAGACGGATTTTCTTGAAATTTGGTTTAAGGGTTTAGTTTGGTTCAAAATCAAATGTTTTAGAAGTTGCAGGCGCTTTAAGGTACTTGTAACTTTGAAGAGCAGGTGTGAAATCGCTTAAAGTTATAAGTTTGAAGATCTGTTCCTCAAAACCTACTAAATGCAGACAAAAATATTTTACATTTTTGTAATTTGTGAAAATTTTCTTTTTATCGATTTGGAAATAATTCAAAACTTATTCGAAAAAATAATTGTAAAAATTGAAAAATTGTCAATTTTGACAAAAATTAAAACTTTCTATGAGCTAAAAAAATTAAAAGATACAGTTGAAATTAATGCCAGTGCCAGGTATGATAAAACTATTGCTGAAGTTCGGAAGTTTCCTCTTATGAGTTGCCTCTCCGCCTTCAAAATACCAAAGAAAATTGCGATTTTCCACTCTTAAAGACAAACAAAATCAAATAAGGGAAAGCTCTGACGAAATGATATTTCAGAGAAATTATGCCCATTACTTGCAAAAAAAAAATTCAGGACTGTTTTTTGAGGTCTTAAGAAACATTAAGAAAATCGGGATAACACTCAAGAATACGATTCCGGTCTATCGCCCAATTGGTAACTGAAATTTTCGTCACCAAACGAGTATTTGGATAGACCTACGACGGGTTACTATATTCCAAAATTATAGCCATTATTGGCAGTGGTTAGTATCTATTATGTCTAATCATAAATTCATAACATTTGCTTCCCATTCTATGCGTATTAAGCGTTTCAAATCACAACAGTGAAATGAAATACAACGAAACCCCAAATCAACAATGAAATACGAAACTATTTTGAACTTAAAAAGTAAATTATAAAGGCAGAAAATTAAATTATTATTAAAAAGATTAAACATTTAGACATATGCATCATAGACGTGTAGACAAACGTATTCATCATGGGATCATTATGCATTGCAACAAGTTTTACTTGATTATCTTTTAAAATGCACTTTCAATCTGATAAAGGTCTCTTGATAAATTTTGTGGCATTTACTGAAATTGAAATTTGGCCTAGTGCTGCCGAATCCTTAAAATCTTTGCTTCTTTCACTGGTGATTGTGATAAATTTGAAACAAGGATTATTGAGTGATGTACAATTGGGAATAGGGATGTGTGTGGCAATAATAGTTACGTGTTCCCATAATAGCTGCCTGGAATTTCAATAAAACGTTCTCGAATCTAAAACTTAATTTGAATAACATCAGTTGAAGGCACGTAAAAGAGCTTGATGTTTATCTATAAAGCAATGGAAATCTTCATTTCAATTCATCCCTCGTCAATTTGAAAGATCAGATTTCAAATTCATTTTCTCTCAAAATAGGATATTGCGTTTACATGTGTGTCTACTGATACTTAATATTCACAAGTAGTAGTATTTAATACTTACATTTCCTAAGGATATAAACGAATCAATCTAAGGATATAAATAACCCTGCTGTACAAAACTCATAAGACCAGTGTTAACCTATGCCCCTGAAACGTGGTCATTGACAGCAAGGAAGGAGAGAGCTTTGGCAATTTTTGAAAGGAGAGTTTCGAGGGCCATCTTTGGTGGTGTCTCCTTGATAATGGTATTTGGCGAAGGAGGTACAATTTTGAATTATACAAACTTTTTGAAAATGAAGACAGTAAAATTTGTAAAATTCAACAGAATGAGATGGGCAGGTCATCTTTTGAGAATGAATCCAGAGAGAACGCCATTGAAAGTTTTTAATGCAGTCGCTTTTTGTGAAAGACAAAGGGTATGATAAAAAAGAGATGGAGGGACTGTCTGGATTCGGACTTTAGTGCCATGAAAGTCGAGAACTGGAGATCCATGACTGGAGAGAGGGGTAGTCTGGGGAAAACACACTTCTGAAAAAGGCCAAGGCTCACAAAGGGCTGTCGTGCCAATTATTATGATGATGATAAACGAATCAGAGATATTACTAACAAGATGATCTTTCCACCGACTAACTGCTTATTTCACTGATGGAACACTTCTTGCATTAAGGAAGAAAAAAACACAGGGGTTAAAGAAGTAATTTAATGTGAAATTTTATACGTCACTATAATAATAATTTTTTCATTTTTATCACATTTTTAAACAATCGAAGCTTATAACTATCATTATCAGCTGCGATCAAAAAGGCGAATTTCCATTTAATTAAAAATGTTCATATGGCAAAAATAAGAAAGGATAATAATGAAAAATTTTAGGACATGTAATAGAGAGATACTTTGGTATATAACGTTAAAAAGTATTGATACAATATTTTAGGAGTATCCTTCTCAGTAAAATATGTATTTTTAAAATAAAAAATTGCAGTTCTCTATAATTTTACTTTAAAATATTTTTTCTTTTCTTTCTAATGAATAGAAACCAATCACACTAAATGGCACCACGCTATTTGACATAAAGAGCTCTGCATTAAGAGTAGTTGTTAATGTTGTCTTTATTTACATTTCAGAGATACCAGAGCAATTTGAAATTTGTAGCCCAAATCAGCAAAACGTCTATTTTAGTCGATATTTCAGATTCAGAAGTTACCGCTATTAAATTTTATTCTGACTTTTCTGGAGGAATGTAATGACATAAAATTTTTGTGTCGATAACTTATTGAAGTTTCGGGTCACAAACAGGCTAGTTTTAGTGCTAAAATAATCCACCTTGAACTTTAAATGTCAATAAATAATAAAATATACATTTCTGAAACCTAATAGTTTGAAGTTCCTCATGTGATTTATTTAAAAACCAATTTTCATTAAAATAGATGACATATCGGTTACATCTGATTTACTCATTCAGAAGGAAAATGCAATGAGAGTGCGATGTGAATAGTTAAAGTTCATAAGAGATTATGCTTTTCGAGTTTTATTACAAGATATCTGAGCGTCATGAGATTTCCGAGTAGTGCATTACTGTATTCACCCTCCAACACACATGACTAAATAGACACATCTATTGGCTGAAAGAATCCTACCAAAGATTCTATTGGTCAAGAAGACTGAAACTGGTTAGAAGTCATGCAAGGAAAACTACAGTTGAAGAATGGATACTTGAGTCTGTACCCATCAGAGGGTTAATAAGTTTTATTCAATAGCTACTAAACTTGTTTTAATATTATATACGTATATAAAAGGAGAAAAATTCAATGAGCATGTTACCTGAATATATAAAGCTCATAGAGTAATATGAGTTTTGAATTTTATTACAAAAATATTTATTTGGTAAGTTTTATTCAATAGCTGCTGTTTGTTTAGTATCATATACTAAACAGATTTATGTTCCTTATTATATCCCAACATATAAATTAAAATTGACATGTTGAGTAGCAAGTGCATTCCAGCAGTATTTTTTCGATGTGTCTAAATTAAATAGGTTTATAAGATCTAGATTATAGTGTGTAGAAATATTGCGAAATATAAGGACTGGAGGCGATCTCGGCTCATTCTTACGATCTAATAAAGCCTGCAATGACGCTTATGCTTTTCAATAGAATGTTTAAGAGTTCTTCAAATTGAGGAATGCTTTCTCCTGAATATATAGATGTGTACATAACAAAACAAATCCAAAAGTTCCACCATTTAATTCTCGGAAAGATCTTTAGTTAATTCTAACTTCAGGGGCAATATTTAGATTTCGAAAAGCAGCATTTTAAATACTTGCTTAAAATTGTGGCTAAGCAAACCCTATGGTATTTGTATTTATTTTAGTGTTTTCATTTATCTGCGTAAAGGTTTTTAATCAGATAGCGGGGTTTAAATTCGTAGTGCTTTGTAGTAGGGATACGTATCATGAATTCGATTGAAATTGCATAAATTCGTGAATTTGACTCTAGATCAGAAAGTTACGTGCTCAAATCAAGTCTGGATTACCATTATTTTAGTAAATTGTTAATTAAAAGAATTAAAGCATTTAAATACAGTTATTTGAAGAACACAAGACAATATAGAACAAAGTATAAGACAGTTTATCTATCTACTGGACAAGGGTAGTATATAGTGGGGGTTCATTATACATTTTAAACCTCACGTTGTGGTTAACAGTCACGTTGTGTTACATTAATCATTTTCAAGATGCTGTCTTGCCGCATTTTCAAGGAACAGTTTTCAAATGTCACGTCTAAAATTTTATCTCTTAGCACGATGAAACATAAACAAGTTGTTCCACATCGGAATCATGTTTAACTTACTTTATGTAACGTAGTTATTTAATTAATCATCATCATAATTGGCACGATAGCCCTTTGTGAGCCTTGGCCTTCAGAAGTTGTCCCCAGGCTACCCTCTCTCCAGTCATGGATCTCTAGTTCTTGACTTTCATGGCACTAAGTCCGAATCCAGACAGTCCCTCCATCTCTTTTTTTGGCCTACCCCTTTGTCTTTCGCAAAAAAGGGACTGCATTAAAAACTTTCAATGGGGTTCTCTCTGGATTCATTCTCAAAAGATGACCTGCCCATCTCATTCTGTTCAATTTTATAAATTTTATTGTCTTCATTTTCAAAAAGTTTGTATAATTCAAAATTGTATCTCCTTCGCCAAATATCATTATCAAGGACACCATCAAAGATGGCCCTCGAAACTCTCCTTTCAAAAGTTGCCAAAGCTCTCTTCTCTTGCTGTCAATGACCATGTTTCAGAGGCATAGGTCACTGGTCTTATGAGAGTTTTGTACAGCAGGATTTTTGTTTTTCGTTTGATGAGGTGAAATATTTAATTAATAGTTTTATGTAATTTTAATCCTAAAATTACGAATAGCCATCAGAAAATTGTTTGGTAAATAAATCCACAGGTGATGAAAGGGATAATTTCAATATCATAAAGCTAATGTTTCGAAATAAAATACTTCAAAAACTAAAAGCATATTAAGTATCTAGATGTCGAAAATACGGGGCACATATGTACTTTTACGAAAAAAGTTGAGTTGCTGGTTGTGTTTCCGAGGTGAATAATGTCTATTTTGAGATACTTAGTTGAAATCCGAAAAAAATGTAAACACTTTGGACGCTTATATCCCTAACCTAATGGACCACAAAATAAAAAATGAATGTTTGCTTTGCAGAAAAAATGGCGCCATGTATGCATATCCAAAAGTAGTTTCGATGTTTTAACATTTGATTACTTTTCCCGAAAAAACTAATTTTCTGCCCGAGAGAATTTTTCTATTCGGTAATAATACTATTCCTGGTAATACAACTGGTTTCAACTCAAAGCTTAAAACTTTATTCAAGAAAGACATTAACAGCAAACAATTAAATATAAAGTTAACAGTAAAGTGGTAAATATAAAATAAACATTAAATATTAGGTTATCACAAAAGTAATGCAGTTTTGAGGAGTGTTTGAAAATAGCGCAAAAAACAGTTTACTTTAATCAAAGATAAAATTACCGTTATTATTTAAAACTTGTTCTCATCTCAATTTTAATTTTTCAATACACTAGCTATAGACGCTAGTGTGTTTTAATCCAGACTGAATCGAACTCTGTTCGGACATCGTTTTCCGAATTCAAAAGGTTTCCGTTAGGTGGTTTTGAAGTTTTGAAAAAGATAACACACACACACACACAACCTGACGGTGCCAGATCAGGAGACTAAGTTGGACGAGTCATAATTTCTCATTTGAATTCGTTTCTCGTGTCTTGTAATATAATGCTTTGCAATGATGAAAAACCACAATTTTTCTGATATTAGTGAGGGTCTGTTTTCATCAATACCTTGTTTACCATCAATACGGTAGGTAATTAATTAACGTAGTACTGGAGCAACACAACGGGCTCTTTGGCGACGGTCCGGGATCAATCCCGAAGGGAAAGATCCAAGAACCACGCCTCGTAATTTTGAACCACGGTCAGATGACGAGAACACCTAAGCTGGTGTCTCCAAACTTTCACACCACGCCAACGTGAGGATATTTGAGGTCACGACAGATTTAACGTGGACCAGCCCCGTGTACACGACGGAATTTGGCTGGACCAAGTTTCGAGCTCGTAACCCTCCGGTTGTTAATCTGTTGCTCTTTCAAGTGGGCAGACGTTCTAGTCGTGTCAGTTGTGATAGTTAGTAATAGTTTGTTTTTCAGCAGTAACTCATAATATACCATTAGATAACCAATATAACCTTTTATTTTTTCACTCTTAAATTCAAGTGTGAAAAATTGAACCTACACTCAATTACTTAAAAGACTGCAAACGCTAATGAAACATACACATTGTACTATTTCGCAATAACTGTAAAATACTGCAGCCTTCATGTAGACCAATAGTAAAAATATCGCATTACTTATGATATGACACAAAAGCTCACGTAATAAAGTAATATTTTTATATGCTAAAAAATATAGGATAGATATTTGTTTATTTTTGACAGCATACATATAACAGTTGAAATGCGAATGATAATATGCACATATTAGCTAGACATACCATTGATAATTCTGGTGGTTGTCTCGAAGAGGTATCTCGTCATTAGCAAAACTGATTAGATATAGACGAGATATCTTGTCATTAAAAGAAAACTGACCAGATCTTGATCTTATCCTCATCAAAAAAGCAGCAATATATTGCTAACAATATATCTTGTCATTTCCAAAATTGATCATATCTTGATGGACGAGATATCTCGTCGAAACCACTTGGATGGTTAAGAAACCAAAAAAATGTTCAGTTATTAGATTTTGTTCTTGTGGTGTTCAACATTAAACGCGTTATACCCTGAAAAAGTCACTACGCACGTCAAATTTGTATAGTTCTAAATATTTGCTTTTAATTAGAAGTGTTGAACACCTGCTTCCATTATATATCTTACTTTACTTATCATGGCCTGTATTATCTGTTGTATAAATGGATCACATACTGAAAACATGAATAAACTTACTGTTGAATTCATATTAGATGTTGTTCACTGAAAACCCTGTATCTGATTACGCCCACCCCGGTTTTATTTTATTAAAATGAAAATATAATAATTTTCAACTCCGCTTTTGAAACCTCGCCATTAATAAAGAGAAGAAACAGCGATTCAAAATCCTTCTTTATCCTCAAAATACGCGAAGATCAACTCTATCTTCTATGATTTACAATAGAATGTTCGATAAAAAATAAAGTGGCAGCTTATGAATGAACGATCCCAGACTATGATTACGTTCCATCTGCTTTTCTTAACACATCCCGTGACGTTCAGTGTGGATATTTCGATCCATTAGGTTTCCTTGGGGCTTTGAATACGCATGGTTCTATTCAAACGTGTAAAATATCTCGTCGTCGTAAAATAGGCTGTAATTGGGTCGAACTCAGAAAAATCGGGATTTTATAAACATTTTTTAACAGTACATTTTCTTACGCTATCTAGGTTTTTGTTTTTTAAGATGTTACGTGGGTAGCAGTGGCTCGGTGAGTTTTCCAAGTACACTAGCAACCTGAGAGTTGTAGGCGGCCCAGGTTCAATTCCTGTAGCTTACTCTGATGCGTATTTCTCTCTACTACGTCCATGAAACTTTGCTGTGTATGTCCATTACCTTATCATGTGTTTGGCGCAGCTTGACCAAACATGCCCTTGGTGCATTAAAAAATACCCACCCAATGAAGATATTAAGGTGAGGAATAGTGATGTTATGATTGTTGAGTTAATAATGCGTAAATTTGTTACATTATTAGCTGTGTAAAGCCAGTTGGAGATAAGAATACAGGATTCTAGAAATCCCTTATTGTATTTTAAGCGCTTATCAATATTTCTTGCGGGGTTATCATACGTAAGGAGTGCGCATTAAAACATATCCTTGATATGTTTTAATGCGCACTAATAAATTCTAAATTCTTATTTATAACAGCAAAAATTTCACATCTCAGTCGTTGCTATATTGAGCGTTCTCTTCAATTGTATCCCATTCGGTCGGTATCGTTGGACGTCTGATCCTATTTCCGCGTTCGCTCACATTCTTTTCTGCCTTCTGTCATCAAACTGTGGAAGAATTTCATCAGAACAGGAACTCTTCCTTTAAATTTTAGGAATATTATGCAGTTCTAGAGCCCAAATATAAAGCGCATCTAAACTTTGCAGCAAAGCTGGCGGATGAATCTCTAAGAGGCTGATTTTAAATTGTTCATATCATTTTGCTGCAATTCGCTTATATATAATTAAGGCCGATTTATGTGCCACGCACGTTAGTGCATTTTCTTGCAATTTAACTAACAAAAAGTATGAATACAACTTGAAAATTTAAAGAAATTTTTTAAGTATTTGAAAATGAGTATTTGAAGTATTTGGAAATTATTCAAAATGAATCTTGAGATTTTAAGTTTTTTAATTTAAAAAGTATAACCCTGAAAACAATCAGAATAGTAAATGGCGTCTGCCTCAGGGACGCGACAAATCGCACCAAGCAGTTAAACATGTTTAAATAAAAAATCGTGAAAAGAAATGACACTAAATCGAAAAATGCAAAGAATGAATTATTCATAGTAATAAGTCTATGTTTTGCGTTCTGCCCAAACAAAAAGCATTAATGCTTTTTCTTCACAGTAAAACTTCGCACGGTATTAAATCTTTCTTATAGAGAAAATGCTGCCAATCAAAAACAACTTAATGCATACATTTATCTCAAAACTATCTTTTTTTGACATTTAGTCATTTCCCTGTAAGCCTACGAAATGAAATGCTTTTGTATCAGTTCGAAACTTTTATCATTGCATCGGTTGACTTTATTAACGTTTTAAATCGTTACATTTAATCAAAAAACACAAATCCCCGATATTTTTAAAATTAACAGAATTGGCACTAATGATACTTAAAATAACTCACAAATTAAAGTGTGGAACAAGCGATACAAGTTCCGGTTCAAATTCAGGCGCTTAATTCCTGCCATTAACCCTCTCGCTGCGCATCCCGCGATTTCTGCAAGCAACGTAGAAGTAGCAAAATTTGCGCATCCCGCGATTTCCGCGGGGATGTATTTTTGCCGTCTATTTAACTGTGCAACCCGCTCTTTCCCCATTCATGGTTTCATTTTGGCTTTTCTGTGATGTTTAATTGTTTATTCAAATCTGGGTTAACAGATGGCTTTAGATGTCCACATTTCTGCGAAATATACAAGCATTTTTTGCAGCATTTTGCGCACTCTTTTCAAAGCTCAAAGATGTCTGGCAGGAAGTTTCGCGAGTGATAGAACCTACATTCCTGACAATATTTCCGACACTGATAGCAGTTCTGACTAATTTCAAGTATATTGAAGATAGTTATAGCGAAACTGATGATAATTTCTCGGATTCCTCTGCGGATAGTGATTTCTAATAATTCTTCATTTCTAATAAATGTTTTGTAAGTATTTTGCATATTTTCATTAGTATATACGTTTTGCCTTTGTATTTCATAAAATAAATCATAATTTAACCAAGATTAATTTTCAAAATTTTGCTTTTATATGATTATTCTTCAATTTCAATATTCCGACAACCTTTTTTTATGATCTAATTCTATATTGAAAAAAAAACTCTTTTACAAAAAATTTTTGTATATTTTAACTCTAAAATATATGTAGATTTGAAATATGTAATAAAAAAATACGCAATTTTTGAACCTGTTTTGATAAAGAAATTACGCAGCGAGAGGGTTAAGCCATGAAAACTAAAAATTCCTATTTCAAATCTCAACAGACAAAAACAAAATCCCAAATTATGCAGACCTTGTCGGATTTCTTTGATGCAAGGTTCTATTTTATAAGTGGTGTACCTCTAAGTGATTTCGACGAGATATCTCGCCTACTATAATCGGACCAAATTTGCCAATGACGATACAACCTATCAATCAAGATCTGATCAATTTTGATAATGGCGAGCTATCTCATCAAGATATTACGGTTTTTTTATGATAACGAGATTAATATATGGTCAATTTTTTTCTAATGACAATTTTTCTCGTCCATCAAGATCTGGTCAATTTTGCTTTTGATGAGATGCCTCGTCGAATAACCATCAGGATGATTAAGAGTAAATCCAGCGGATTTTTTGTGTTTCAGAATTGCCTAAAATTAAATATAAGCTACCTACATTTTAATTGATTGTATCACTTTAACTATCAAAACTGTAAACTAATAATTGTGAACAACAGATGAACAAAGAAATAGTTACTATGAACCGCAATATTTCTTCCGCCGAAACGTGAGAAGCTTTAACTGTAAAGCTAAATGTAGCTGACAATAATGTTTTAGTGATAGAACGTGCTTTCTGTATCTATTGGGTAACGGGAAGTAAAATCTTCATCTTCCGGTAGTTTGTTTATTTGCACTGAAAATCCTTGTCATAAATATAACTTGACAGTTTACGGCAACATCTAGTCTAGACCAATAAGGAAATATAAAAGTAGAGTGAATAATGGTAACCTTTTCATGTGCCCAGGATCATGTGACCAAAACTAGTAGTAACATGAGCCTTAGACTACTTCGTCTACAGGGTGGAACCTAACGTTCATCATTTGATTGTTCCACGGGCCTGGAAAAGACGCCTGTCCATTGATTCATCGTCTGATTGGTCCGTTGATTGGTCATCTGATAGTAGTAGACTGTCGGTTTCACCAATTTTGTCGCCACTCTATAGAAATACACATTCACACACCTACCCTGTCATAGGATGATATATCGACAAACGAGGCGATAAGATACCAAATCGGTCAAACAGCACAGTTTTTCACTGAGAGGTCACGTGATTACTAGCCGCTTGCTAGTCACACATTTCGAAGCTCCTCTCAATAGCAAAGCTCAGTCTGCTTATATTTCACATCGATGGTCCCGACCTGCTCTCCGAAGAACGAAAACAACCTAGACTAGATTATTTTCCCTCTTAAGTTGGAAATTCTTATTTTTATAATTTGTCTCCTCTTATTAAAATCGAAATGTATCATCCGATCAAATCCTCTTTAATTTTTCACTCATAAGCCATCTCAGTTTGCACCGATAGTGATCACAACCAGCGACATTAGTTTCGTAACCAAACGCAGTTTCTTATGAAAATATAGATTTATGATCCTTTCTTTGTTCTATATCACAAAAGGTTCGCCAGTGTGGTTCTCCCGACTGCGCTAACGACCGGTGGCGAATTGCAGGCGGTACAGTTTCGATTGCTCCCTCGGTGTAATTCTCTCTTATGTGTCATTAAAGCCTTCCTTTTGTATGTCCATCTATTTGACGTTGTTTGACGCAGTTTGACCTAATATGGTCCTTGTCCATAAACACAACCTGATTGACCATCTAAATAGCGGAAAACCTAACATCATTTCATGAAACACGGGAAGCACTTCCCTGGTGGCATACCTCGAATCCATTGGGAGCCACGACACACAGTTCAAAACCGTCTGGTCTAAAAGCTTTTGTTCTCTGTAGTATTGTGTGTTCCTCACATAGTTTAAAATCGTCTGATCTAAAAGCTTTTGTTCTCTGTAGAACTATGTGTTGATCCTGTGGAATCCTTGAAAGCCCCAGACCTTGACTAAGAACTGATTCTGCCCCTTTATGTCCACCTCCGTTCCTACTTCAGATTTTCCTCCCTGTACCCTTCAATGCCTTCTTGTTTCAATTCAGAAATTCATTTTATTTCTGCCTTACTAAAATTATAAAAGCCATGTAAAGAGAGAGAGAGAGTTTAGTTTATGACTATTCACTTCACTTTGTGAAATATAGTAAAGTGAAAGCCTTAGAACCCTTTATATCTTCCATCTTACCTGATGAGATTTAACCCTCTTGGTGGTTTATATATATATATATATATCTTCTAGTCGAAAACTGCCCAGTAGTGGCTAACCTTTGACGCAAAAATCTGTTCCAAATTGTCTTCTGCGAGGGGCAATTTGTTTTTCGTACTTGGATTTTCATTTCATTGGAATAAAAGGACAGTTTTGTCTCGACAAGATATCTCGTCAAGCAAAACTGACCAGATCTTGATGGACGAGGTATCTCTGCATTGGCAAAATTGGTCAGATCTTGATGAACGAGATATCTCGTTGAGACCACTTGGAGGGTTAAAAAATCAACTCGCACGTATTAATCTTGTGGTGAAATTGGCACTCTCCTTCATTCCATCAACTTTCGCCTTACAGCATCTTGGCAAATAAAACACCTGCTGACCACCTTAAAATTACTCGACACAGAAACATTGCTTCTAACAAGGGCTGGAGGATAAACATTATTGGTCTGACAGGATTCATAGATTTATCATAACTTGATAATCCTGAGAAATTTACTTTAATTCATATTTAAATGTAATACAAAATATTATTATGTAACGTATATATTATATATGTACTACACGACAAAACATTCTTAGTAGATATGCCACCTCGGTGGCATGTTCTGTTCATCCCAGCCACCACTCATTTAAACTGGTACAGTGGTTGATTTTCTTTTCTCCTACATGTACCACAAAAGTATTATACGTACAGATCGGATAAGTTAAAGCAAAATTACAACAGTGACAGATTTACAAAAAAGGTTATTTCAAAAACGAAGTTTTTAAGGGTAGCGAAGTAGATTATATTGGAGTGACCAAGGGTCAGTAAAAACAGTAAATTGAAAAAGAAATCTTCCAGAATCAAGTAATAGGTAATGAAAAATGGCGTGATCGGTGTCTTGAACTGCAGAATTGTTACAACTGAACTAGTACAGTGCCTCACGACACTAGACTGTGTGATGATGTTAGTAGTTAGTTAACCCTTTATATTTAATCTTAAACACATTACCTTTAAGACTTTTAATTTTTCAAAGTTTGTGATAGCTGTCCCAATGGCGTGAAAATATCTTGTTTATCGTTAAACGGAAAAATATTGTGACCGCAAGCACTGAAATGCTATGGCTCCCTCGTGAGCCATGGTTTTAAGCCTCTGGCTCAGCGAACAATCAAAATGACCCTTTGACTTTCTTGCCAAGGAAACAAGCATATAAATCCTCCACAATCATGATTTAAGCAGTATCGGATCATAATTGGAGAGACCGTTTCTCCATTCGCTAATTTTTCCTCCGGAAGAGGTAGCCATAATGTACTTATTAATATATACCGTCATCAAATATTTGTGCCCCTCGTTAGCTGTATGGCCACTATTTATAGAATCCGTCTCTTCTGTTAATCATAATTCGTATCCGTCAATTACTGGAAAACAGTCGCGTTATCCTCAAGGTGAAAAGGTTATGCGAACACAAATGCGCGTAATTTATACTCAGTGACAGAGGAAATGTTGCATTGGCAAGATTTTGTCGCTGAAGGGCCATGCAGATTACAGAGTACATTGATTCATTGCCTTATGAAGGTTATTGCAGTTTCGAATGAATCGTGTGATAGGGGACTAAAATAGGAAACAGTTTATTTATTTTTTAAGGGGATGCAGAAGTTCCATAACCCCGGAAAGAATTTGATAGGTATATACATATTCTAGATATATTAAGGCCTACGTATAAAAATATGGAATCCAGATAATCTCTCATATAATAACATTACTAGAACTCTAAACTTCTTATAATATACGAGGTTTAGAACAACATAATGTTATTCTTAACTACTAGATTACTATAGTGTGGGCTCTGACGAGAAGGCAGTCCATCTTGGGTCTGTCGATTTTTGAATAGGTGTGAAAGCGAGTTAGGATAAGGCTGCCGTATGCTAAAGCACGAATGGCTATCGCCGTGGATGTTTTCTCTCATGCCAACTCATTATTACTGCTATCGCTTTTGGCACCGAAGGATAAATTTTGAACCAGAATCTGCGCTGAAGACGCCTGTTGTGAAAGAGCTTTATGTACGCTACCACCAGTTCCCTAATTTAATTAATAGATTCGTTCAAGACCACGTGACTCAACTGCTTTCTCCCGGGAGCCACGCTATATTAGATGGCATTAAAGTTCGTTTACTTTTGTTACTTTACGATTAATCTTTGAAGACACTTGCTACTCTTCGATTAATCTGTGTAGTCTGGCATTCCACCACCCCTGAGTTAAGATAGGTATATTAAGACCAAGGAGGTATATGAATGAGTATCTAAATGGACTTCTATATAACAAGACTACTAGAGCTCTGAACCTCATATATTATGGCACATAATGGATGTCCGTAGTGGTTCAGAATCCACTCTAAACTATAGGTACTGCTCTATTTAGCCCTCGTGTAGCAAAAATGTCCGTACAGCTCAAAGAATGGAATGTCCCACTGCTCTTAATAATGCATTTCATATTACCTCTGCTACGATGTATTTAATTTTCTTTTTCTGGAAATCTGCCGTCGAAAAATAGACTAGGCCTTAGAAATTATGAGATTTTAAAATATACAAACCTCGTAGACTGTCTAAACTGTCAAACTTGGCAGGAATATTCTAAAGATTTATGTCTTAAGCGATTTTTAATTTTATAAAAGGTTCCAATTGATGGAAAGAAAATATCGTTTTTAGCATCACACGTGTAGCTTCTCTAGTATAAAGGAGTAAATAATTCAAAATATTCATTACTTTTAAGTTAATCTGTGTTTATCAAAATGTTTTATCGGAGATGATACTTTACAGTTTTTAATTTCTTTTTGTGCTTAGCAGTTCTAATTTTTTTAGGGATCCAGTATTGCTAATAAACATTTCCTCTGTTATTTTTCTCTGTGTCAATATTCGTTTGTTACCATTCGTCAATATACAAGTATTGTCGATTTATATTTGTAACATTTCTGCACCATATATATAATTTATTTAAAAAAATTAACGAAAGATATCAACCCCAAAAATAATATTTAAACTCTTCAGTTACAGCTAAAATAAGTTGTTTTTCATTACCTGCTCATATCATTGAGCGGTTTTTATAGTAAATTAATTTACATACTTAAGCGTCTGGGATGTAAATAAATTATTCTCATTTCCTAATCTAATAATCTCAACCTTCCGATATAACACTTTCAACTATACAAACGAAGAAAAGCTTCTCTAAATTATTACTGAGCTTAAGTTTTTTTTAAATTACCCAGAAGAAAGAAACGCGAAACACGTGTAGGAACTCTTTAATCTTGTGAAGTACAAATGAAAAACAAATCCGGTTAATGTTCTTTCGGTAATGGTTTCTTCAGAGGGGTAAGGTAGAAGAAGCTTAAAAATTTCTAAACATTATGAAAGCCTTATTTTAACTGTAGTATTCCAAAAAGAGCTATTTTAGAATGTAGTTAATTTTTAGTGGAAATATACACAAAGCATATAAAACTATGCTAAAGAAATATTAGAATGAAAAGCGGTGTAGTGTTTTTTGAATAAAATATGCTTATAATGTTTCATTTAGGATTTTACAAATTTTATAAAATGTTTTCAAGGTTATATTTGAGTTTGCAATTTCTATAATGTATTTAGATATTTACAGAAAATATCGAAACACATTACGTAGTTTTGTATATTTCCATTAAAAATATATAACATAGTGGATAAGGGAAGTATTAGTTCCTTTACTTTCGCTTATCAACTCTACGGAAATAGATTCCTTCATATTTCCTATTTTAAAGCTTTGTTTTCACATAATTCAGCATTATCGAGAACTCTTTTTGTCCAATGCCAATATATGGATATATGATCCTTCAAGCATTTCCCTCGGAGAGAATGGGACAGTCTCAGTAATTACCCGGGCACTATGGAAGAATTAAGGGGTTGACATGCCTTCCTGGAGGACAGGGGAATCTGTCCAGCATTTCCGTATCGTCTTTATGAAACCAGAGAATTTTAAGCAGTCAACCCGGCGCATTTACGAGATTCGAACTCATAACCAAGTGCTTCAGTCTATCAGTTTCTTAAAAGCGACGCCTATAGCCCCTTGCTCAGTGGTGAAGGCTTACATCGAGAATACAGTATTTCGATAACATTATAAGCAAGTAACTTGACTCGCATTTGTTTAAAAATAAAATTAACTGCATACTAAATTGATTTATTACCTATTTTATTATTTTATAATCAACTTTTAATTTTTATAGTTTCTCTTCAGGTTTAAACATTTTTACACTTGTTTTCCCGTTCATTGAATTTAGTTCTTATTACTAGTAAAATATGATAGTGGGAATATATATAATTGATAATTTATCGATGTCCTGGTCATATGAATTCGCAGACTTCGTATGAACATTTTGTAGTTGCCCTAAAAATGCTTATTTCATTATCCACTTCACCTTGATATTGTTGTAAGTGTTCGTCAGACTGTTATAATAAAAATATTATCTTTTAGTTGCACTAGCAGATCCGTGCATAGTATCTGAGCTAAAATTCCTTACTTGTTTAAGTCTATTGAATGCCAGCGTTGTCATAATTGATACAATATCTTAATCGGGGCCTACGTGGCTCAGTGGGTATGCCCACTTCGAGTTGTAGGCGGCGCAGGTTCGATTCCTGTCAGGTGCACTCCTCCCTGGGTGTATTTCTCTCTTCTGTGTCAGTAAAACTTTCATTGTGTGTGTCTGTCTGTTACTTGATATTGTATGTCTTGTGTCTGGCGCAGCATGGCCAAATATGGTCCTTGCGCCATAAAACCTCAAATCAACCAACCAACCATCTTTATCCATTTAAAATAAATATATGCATCGATGTTCACATTTCATACCTCTAAATGAAATCAAATTAATAAAAGAGTATCAAGCAGCATTTCGTGTACTTACTGGGGTTAATTCGTATTTTTAACACAGTGCATGTGCACACTTAAATCCTTCAGTGCAAAATTTAGCTTCTGATCATCAACTTCAATTGCATCCCATTCGCTTGTACCTCCAACACGCTGTCCGAGACATTGTACAGAACGAATGGCACAGTAATTGCAACTGAGTTTGCAAACGAACGAAAAGCTTCACTGAATTCATTATGGTCTTCATTACCTTCTCGACATTCCGACGTGCTTTTAACTCGCCTTCGTATCTGCCACATACGTTTTACTCAGACATCTTTTATCAGGAGAGAGAGCTGTTTGTAACGCGTGTGTCCCTTTTACCATTCATTTCAATTAATTGCCCAGTTTTTAAGCATCGACGACGAAACTTATTTAGCGGCTCGATTTTAAATTTGGAAGATTTGGTGGGAGAAAATCCCCATCCAATTTATTTAAATCTTCATGCTACATTGACTTTTTAAACTTCATATAAATGTGTTTATCTGTGATTCCTTTTAAACCGTACCGCATTCCATCTGTTGTAAATACTACCGTCGACATAAATCTCATTATTTTTACCCTTTTAAATTAGTATTTTAATCTTAGTTGTCTTTTATGTAGTGTAGCTACATCATTTGAAATCTAACTTTCGTTATTGATCTGACTATAAATATTTTAACTGTTTTATTGTTGCATTCTGTCTTGTGTTCGGCACAGCCTATCTTTCTTTGGAGTTTTCGCCATAAAACCCAAATCAACTCATTCTCTTGCTCAGAGGCTATTCGGCATTTTTCGCAAGGACCATATTTGGCCATGCTACACTAGACACAAGGCAAACAATATCAAGTAATAGACATACGCACATAATGAAACTCGTCATCTGACCATGGTACAAAATTACGTGGTGTTGTCCTCGATCTTTCCCTTCGGGGGTTGATCCCGGACCGTCGCAGTAGCCCGTGTGTTGCTCCAGTGCGACGTTAATTAAATACCTACCTTCCACATAATGAAAGTTTTACTGACACAGAAGAGAAAAATACACCCGGGGAGGATTGCACCTGACAGGAATCAAACCTGCGCCGCCTACAACTCGAAGGTTGTTAGCGCAGTAGACATACTCACTGTGCCACGATGTCCGCTCGGCATATTTGACGATAATGCATGTTTTCACGTTCGTTTACATGTTCTTTTCTGTGATTATTTCTATTTCTGTCATTGTCTTCTGTATTAAAGCTTATAGAATTTCATAAGAACGCCGAGTGCTTTCACGTACATGAATATCACGCAACTCAACAGTTCAAACAAGCATGCTAAACTAAGCTGCAAAAGTGGTGAACGAATATCGTAGTGATCGATTTTTCATTGTTTCCATCCATCAGTTTCCATCCACAAGTATACAAATACTATCGACTTTTGTGCTACGTACGTCAGTGAAAAGCTTAACATGGTACATCTCAATTTGACGGGATGTGTCCCATATGTGACGGCTTGATATTAACTCTTTTTGAATAGAAAGAGGCAGATATACCCAAACATTTGAGGTAAGCTAGCTTGTAGGAAAGATTGTTTAAGTTCCAAAAAAAAGGTTTATTATTAGAAAAGAATAATGAAAGAATAGATCTATTTTCATGACTACAATCTGTGTGATTGTCCCATACTTGACAGCAGAATACCCCCATATGATTGTAATTATTGTATACTGTAAATTTATTAAGATTTAGGGAATGCTATATTAAATTTAAGCATTTTTCTATTTGTTTACTTCACAACCGTTAGGTCTCTTAGAGCTTTGTCCTCCCTTCAGCAATTTATAGGCTTTCGTCTTTTTTCTTCGTTCCTTATTTAGATGTGGCCGCGGTAGCCCGGCTGGAAGAGCAACGGATTAGCAAGCGGAGGATTGCGAGATCGAAACTCGATTCAACCCAAGACCGTCGGGTGAGTAGGGGCTGGTGCAAGTTAAATCTTTTGTGGACTCAAATATCTTTATATTGGCGTGGCGTAGAAGCTTATAGAGTGGGGTGT
Source organism: Meta bourneti (assembly GCA_933210815.1). Taxonomy (NCBI): domain Eukaryota; kingdom Metazoa; phylum Arthropoda; class Arachnida; order Araneae; family Tetragnathidae; genus Meta; species Meta bourneti. Next base: position 76,994,819 of record OW119926.1, on the reverse strand, counting down.
CAGGTTAGGTGATTCAAAATCATGAGGTGTCCTCGGATCTTTTCCTTCGGTATCGATCCCAGACCGTTCCCAATAGCCCGTTGGAATGCTCCAGTGATAAGTTAATTCAACTACCCACCCGAATTTTATGTATTTTATATTTGATTTTTTTTATTTACGCTTCTATTTAAGAAATACTGAGTTTTGAGTTTTATTTCGATACATTGTTGCAGATTGTCCAGATCTGGCCCTTTCGCCATAAAAACCAATCCCCTATTTGTTTTATTTCAATTTCCTGTTGTAAAGAATTTTAATGTCCAACAGAACTAGTAAAAATAAACTAGTACTCCCGAAATGCTGGAACCTAATTCTTGTCCCAGTCCACTCCTGTCTGTTATGTAATTTTCAATTCGTTGAAATGGAAGTGAAGAACCCGCACAAACACACTTAAGAGTTTGAGTTGGAATCCACAAAGGTCAGAGGTTACGAATCATTGTACTTGAATGCTGGTGTAAAACAATTCATATTCATTCTAGTAATTCGTATTCCGTTCAAGTCTGTTGAATCTGGGATCTTTTTTTGATTGTTTACATTTTGAATCATTCTTCATAATTATAAACATGATGCAGTCAGACGTGAAGTATGAATGACCTTGTTGCCTATTCAACAAAAGTCACGCAGACTTTGGGCTTTTCTTGTACAAATTAATGAATATGTTAATATCATTATCGTGTTATATATATATATATATATATATAACCATCCAGTCGCCAGCGACGCCAAAGTCGAATTCTATTTATTCCATTAATTTCGACGGGACAATCTATTATCGTGTCGCGTGTACGATAAACCTATAGAACAGTGGTTATTGAACTTTTCATTCGAAAGACCCCCTTGAAAATTGAAAAGTTTAGCGGACATTATACAATTAAATAGAACATATGAGACCTGCATAAGAGTATAGAGATGTAGATCTAGAAGTTTCTATGTTTATTAGATTCTAAAATGCTAAAATTGCATTCAGGATTAATGACAGTTTAAAGTTTTGAAGCAAAGAAAAAATGATATAAAATAAACAGCCAATATTATACAATCTCTTATTTATTAATTAAACTGTATCAAAATCAAGACTCAATTGTAATTAACTTGCAAATTTATAATATAAACACCAAAATATATACTTTAATCTAAATATGAACAGTGAGGATTACTCTTTAGAAGTTAGTGTTAGGTTTAGCACTCCGAGTGGTTTCGACGAGATATTTCGTCCATTAAGATCTGACCAATTTTGCTAATGACGAGATATCTCCTCCATCCAGATCTTGTTAATTTTGCTAATGACAAGATACACGTCATCAAGATTTCTCATATTTTTTTATGATGACGAGATCAAGATCTAGTCAATTTTCTTCTAATGATGAAATCCATTAAGATCTGGTTAGTCCTGCTATTGTTGAGATACCTCGTCGAGTCAACCACCAGGAGGGTTAATGTCTGATAATTTCAATGTTAAATCATTCTCAACAAATTTCAAATCAATACAAACTAGAATCTCCTAATTGTTTTAGGTTACAAAATTTAGATTTTAAGACAAAAGAATCGGAGAAAATAGTGGAATACTTTATTGTTTCTTGGAAGGTTCTCTATTTTTGCTAATGAAATATTGCATACTTTCTGAGGACTCTGGGAACCTGCGGACTACATTTTGGAAACCACTGCTCTCGAAGATATAAATTTCAGTCGTAATTTTGTACAGAAAAGTATGAAAATCCTCCTAGACTCTTATTAAATAAGTTTGCTTTAAAAAGACTTGGACTTTTTTTTAAAGAAGTTTGGTTTTAAAAGACTTAGACCTTTGTTAAAGATGTTTGGTTTTAAAAGACTTTTAGACTTTTGTTAAAGAAGTTTGGTTTTAAAAGACTTTTAGACTTTCATTAAACAAGTTTGGTTTTAAAAGACTTTCAGCCTGGGTGCACAGTGGCCGTGGGTCCAGCCTTAACATTGTACTGATGACACCCCACTGATGAAGTGAAGACCTTGCTTTCTTTGTCTTTAAAATTGCTGCAAAGGTTTTCTTTGAGCCATTTTTCATGTGGCGAAGGCCTACTTTCAATTCTTTACCGTAATTCTTAAAGAATAATACAGAAAAATTCAAATGATAAAAGTCGAAAATTCATGAATCATAAGATATTAAAATCATCGAGCCATTTATGCAGTAACTTCTTGATATATTGATAAATACGCTTTTCGGGAAAAAGACAGAAGGACGATATATCGGTAATAGAGCGAGGACCGTGAAAAACCGTCTTAAAAAACAAAATGCTCGCAAAATTAGAAACCATCAAAGGGTCTGTGATGACGACAACACATTTACCCTAAATGGTTCCGGTTAGAAGGCAGATGACCTTGGAGAAGATCATTTCTACAAAGGTATCAAGGGGAAAAGGCTGCTGTATTGCTTACGGCAGCCTTTACGGCAGAAATCGTGTATAGCAATCGCCATAGGTGTGATTATTTGTTTCGCCAACACGTAATCACTGCCATCGTTTCCGGAACGACCGATAAACCCACATTGTTCACGTTTAACCCCTCAAGTGTGTCGACGACATACCGCGTCCAAGATCTGGTCATATTTGCTAAGGATGAAATATCTCGTCAAGATAAAATCGACCTATTGCTTCAAGGGGAATAAAGATCCAAGTAGGAAAAACAAATTGTCCCTTACCCAAAACTGGTGACCATTTCGAACAATTTTTTGTACCAGAGGCTGGACACTACAAGGTAGTTTTCGAAGCGAAGATAAACCACCAGGAGAGTTAATCTGCCCTTAATTTAACGAATAGTTTTATCCAAAACCACGTAAAACTCAAATGCCGACTCGCTGGACTACGATTCAATAGAATTAAATAGAGCGTAGTTCTTAGAAATTTCTGTCATAACTTACTGAGAGTGCTTAGTTATAGTTTCCTCGAAATAATATGGCAAAACCCAAAAATTAATCCTTTCGAATTATCTCAATCGCAGTGGAATATTGATTCCAAATCCAATCAGATCATTGTACCCGTATCCACTAGTATCCGTCATATAGTTCTAACTGATAACTTAGAAATAAGCCATTAGAGTCAATTTGCCTTGGTTTCCTCTTTGAGAAACTTTTTGCGTTTAGCTAAATATAGATGGTAGTAGTGTTTTTGTGATGGAACGTGCTTCCTGTGCGTTTCCAGACGAGATGCCATTCGGCTTGTTTTTCGAATTAGATTTCAGCACGTCGCCAATAGAAACCCCCTACAATGAATACTCAATGGATGCATGATAATTAAAATGCCAAAGTCAGTTAAATTAAACGCCAAACGTCCTCAAAACGGCTATAAACTATATTTAAAGGTACCCCCAATATGTTTCTTGCTGGTTCATTTGGGTAGGTAGTTGATTTTACGTCGCACTGTAAAAACGGGTGACAGTCCGGGATCAATCCCGAAAGGAAAGAACCGAGGAAAGCACCTCGTAATTTTGAATCGAGGTCAGATGACGAGGTCAACACCGATGTCACCCCAACTCTCCAAACTTACACACCACGCCAACGTGAGGCCATGACTGATTTAACGTGCACCAGACCCTACGTACGGTTTTTGGTTGGATCTAGTTTTGACCTCGCACCCCTACGGCTGCTAATCCGTGGCTCTTCCAACAGACTACCGAGGTCCTAAAGCATTTGGATAACATGAAATGAAATCCCCTGCCCGTTCTGGTTTGTTTACATTAAAAATAGCACCCCCATAAAACGAACTCACTAAAATAAGTAAAGTAGCATTACATTCGTTGTTTCAAAACAAAATACCCTTATCTAAAAGTCGATGACATCATTTCTAAACAGTGGCTAGAAATCGATTGAAAATAAAATCCTCGAAAATTCCGACGGAAGTGTGTTAGGATCTTTCGATAATTCTTCCGTCTCAGAGTAAAAGAAAATCGATGACCTAACGACGACGAGCGAGCAGCCTCGATATGAGAAACGGGCATTACCCCTTTCGTGACTGTTAGTGCTTTTAACCATCACGAACTCCGTTGAAACAAGTAGCCGAAATGCCTTCGAAACTTTGAATTCGTTTCAACTAATTTCATTAATATTTAACATTGCAATTAAGAGGAAATTGGTTCAAGCGATTAGAATTTGCGCTAAGAGTGAATGAAAATATAAAACATGAAAACTGTAGACATAGGAATAAATGAGTATAAACAGACATGGAACTATTACTAACAGTTTCTTTTAATGGTATGAAGCTAATTTATATCTTCAATCAATGCTGTATTTGTATATGTTACTGTGAACGACCGATATCTGGCAAATGTTGATATTCTCCGGTGAATGTCAGCATTTACATAGTCGCTTGGTGTATGTCCGAAATATTTGCTAAATATCATTATTTCTCACTTACACCGGCAAACGTCGACATTCAGCATGCACTGATGGTGAATGGTGAATAACAATATTTTTGTTACGTTAAGACAAAAATGCAACTTTTAAAATCATACTTTATTATTAAAACATATTATGATATATGTCAAAATAGGAGAAAGCTTAAGTAACAGCACATGTAAATAAACTGTTGAACCTAAAACGAACAGTACATTCTAAATGAGAAAAGAAAATAACACCAATAATAAACTTACACATAAATTATGTGATTAACGTTATACAATCTTATTTATTGCAACAACTTAAACTGAAGGCGGAGAGGCCTCTTTGGCTGTGGGCTCTCAGCCTTCTCGGTTTCTCGTTTCGACCCCCACCAGAGCTTATCTGGGCTTGTCGACATACACCAAATGTATAAGAATATAACCAACTATTCGGTCTTTCACCGACGTATTTGGTATGTGTCGACATTCACCGGAGAATATTGACATTCTCTAATTTCGGTCTTTCACGGTAACATATATATGGTGTTATAGGTTTTTGCCTATCGATCTAAATATTTTTGTCTTCGCTTTTGATGACCATTAGACTGAGGTAGGTAGGAAGTTAATTACCGTCGCACTGGAGCAACACAACGAGCTATTGCAGTGCTGGGTCAATCCTGAAAGGAAAAATCCAAGGACAACGCGTCGTAATTTTGAATCACGGTCAAGTAACGAGGACACCTGAGCTTGTATTCCACTCTCCAAACTTCCACACCACGCCAAAGTGAAGACATTTGAGGTCACTACAGATTTAACATGCACCAGCCTCTGCGTACACGACGGTCTTTGGCTGGACCTAGTTTCGAACCCCGCAAACCTCCTGTCGCAAATCCATTACTCTTCCAACTGGTCTACCGCGGCCACTAAGAGACAGATCTACAGCTTAAAGTGGATTCCGAATCACAATTACTGTGAGCGATCAAATTATTTCAGCCATACTGAAAAAAGGTATTTTCTGAGCTCTGGGTTAAAATGAATGGCGGATGTTTGGTCAGATTGTGAAACCAACGGTGTTGCCAATTATTTGTTCAAAATTTGTTAAGATAAGTGTCATAAAAATAAAAGAATTCAATGTGAACAGATTTACTTTTTAACTGGTTTAAATGTAAAATTATTCACTTATGAAGGTGGCTCTAACAATATGTAACAATCATGTCCATTTATTACTTGGAGTACATTCTCTTACATTTTTGATAAATAAAAGTCGCTTAGGCGTTGAATGAACTAATTTTTATTATGAGATGGTAAAATTTGGCCCACAATTCAATTAAAGCTACGTCTTTACATTGGTTTCACTGGAAAATGTGATGCTCTTTAATTTTTTTAAATGGTTCGATAAATTTCCAATAACAATAAAGCCTGGGCACTAAGGCAAATAATAAGGCATTTAAAGTAGTGACGTCACATCCGGTATATGTACAGCAAGCATGTTTCATCACAAAACTACCTGCATTTTGCTTGAGAGTAAAAGCTTTTATATAATATACCATTTGAGAAGAAAAGATAGAGAATTTTTGTTTCCTTCGTTTCCCACGTTTGCTTAAGCAATATGGGGTACGAAAATACGTTGTTTTTCTGCCAAGTTTAGGTAACTTGGCTCCTACTAATAACTGGTGCAGAGACACGTTTTTTTATCTTCGACAGCACTTACAAAAATGAAAACACCTCTGAAACTCTTTGCCATCCTGAATACTTTCTAGTTGCCATGGTTACTGTTGCCTGGACGTGAGTATCGTTGCAGCAGTAACAGCAACTTAAATATTTAATCTCCAACATAAAGTTGGTCCGAATTTTAAAAACAAACTTTGTAGTTCAAACATGTGCATGCAAAAACTCTGCTCAGTTTTTTGAGGAGCGGTAATTCTATAAAGTTGTTTTTCAGAAAAGTTAAAAAATTGGCTTCTGTATTAAATAAAGGATCAGATATCGGCAGTTTTAATACTTTTTCCTTTTGTGAATTTAATTTTGGTGTGAAATCAATTTTCTCCACATTAACATTTTAAGGTTAGGTTAGGTAGTTGAGTCAACGTTGCACTGGAGCAACACAATGGACTATTGACGACAGTTTGGAATCAATCCCGAAGGGAAGATCTAAGGACAACATCTCGTCATTTTGAACCACTGTCAGATGACGAGATAACACTTGAGCTAGCACCCTACTTTCCAAACTTCCACACTACGCCAACGTTTGAGGCCACGACAGATTTAGCGTGCACCATCCCACAATTTACACGACTGGCTTTGGTTGGATCTAGTTTCGAACTCGCAACCCTCCGGTTGCTAATCCGCTACTCTTCCAAACGGGCTACCGTGTCCCCATTAACACTTTAAAGACCATGCAAAACCGTAAAGTTGTATGAAAGGGATTTTCAGTGTAAACAAACCAGGTATGCGAAGATTTTATTTCTGTTTTCCAAATGCTTTTTCGTGATGCATATCTGGGTTTCCTTAAATGTAACAATGAGTTTATCAACGTTTGGAGTTTCGAGGCTTTAGTGTTTTGGTAGCCTCTTTTGTAATCTATGGCGTATTTTGACATATTACTCGAATGAAATTTCAACATTTCTCTTATATAAAAAATTAACACCAAATATCACCCAGAGGGTGATATATCAAATTAGGTCTTTACCGGAAGTATTTTTTCTTCCCTAGTAGTTTATTTATGTTTACTTTGTGAAATAATTACATTGATACAGTCATCCAAATGCTAATACTTAAATAATACAATTTACGAAAACAAAAAACCTTTATTCATTGAAGGCAAACAAAAAACTAAATCTCATTTCCTAAATCGTCTAGTGTAGTGGTCATTATGAGTATTTAAAAAACGAACACTAAATAAAAAATAGAGCATTGTATTTAGCAGCATTAATAGTCAAGATTGTAAATTAAATCAGTGCAATTACACAAACACACAGGTAATTTCTTTTGTAGAGTCGATGAATCTGACTCCATGTTATTCTAAACTCTAAAGCAATCACCTGTTTGAAAGAGTAATAATACTAAGGAAGACATATAAAGAGCTATGTGAATATTTGTAATAGAACTATCTTATATAAACTTTCATTAATAATGTCCTTTAAGTTTCATCCCTTAGTATGAAAATGTGAATGGTTAAGTTAATACACATATATTTTTTAGCACTTTTTACAAACTTCACAAACGTTTTTATATTCTTATCCTTTTATATTGGAATATGTTATCTGAAAAGAATTAGCTGCTCAAATCATCAATGAAAAGTGAACTTGATGCTACAGATAGAACAACAGTTTATTATTTCTTATTTAAGAAGGATGGAATATGTCTATAATTGAAATATTTATGATCCTGGGCATTTTCTTAGTTGGCTGACAAAATATCACAAATCATGTAAGCTATGACTTTCAAACCTAGGGAAATTGAAATGTATATGAATCGTATATGAAAATAAAGTTATGAAATACTAAAAAGGATGTAACACACTTACCTTTAATAAATATATGCCTAATATAATAAATATATAATATAATATAAATTTATTAGGTAGGTTGGTAGGTATTTTAATTAACGTCACACTGGAACAACATAACGAGCTATCGGTGACGGTCCGAGATCAATCCCAAAGGGAAAGATTCGAGGACAACACGACGTAATTTTGAACCACGGTCAGATGACGAGCATCATCTGAGCTGGCACCCCACTCTCCTAACTTCCACACCAATATGAGGACATTTGAGGTCACGACAGATTTAACGTGCACCATCCCCATTGTACACGACTGTTTTTGGTTGGATTCGAGCCGCAAATCTCCGGTGTCTAATCCGTTACTCCTCCAACTGGGCTACCGCGGCACTAAATTTATTAGGTTGTGTTGTCCACCGATCTTTACCTTCGGGATTGATCCCGTACCGTCGCCAATAGTCGTTGTGTTGCTCCAGTGCCACTTTAATTAAGTATCTATTAAGATCTGACATAGAAAACGCGTCTATCAATGTATTTTTACGGTTTTGGAACAATTTCACTGAATATTGCCAAGAAACACTGAACTGCAGGAATAATAATAAGCAAACTGAATGAAATCTTGCACGGCGAATATTAAACAAATATCTCACGTTCCCCTTCTTTATGACGGCGTCAGTCTGTAATAAAACACGCGATGATTTCTTCCGCGGATAAATGAAGACATCGTAAATGCAAAACATCATCCCCAGTCGATCACAATCTTTCGATTTCGTGGGAAATGATCGAAAGAACACAGAATCTTAACGATGTTGAGTGAGGGAAAATCCTCGGAGTGTAGGCCATTAAATATAATCAATAAGATGTCCTCTGATATTTCCAAATTTAGCTTAACCATCGATTAAAAATAGCCCACATGTTTGGTCTGATCTAAATAGTGTGCAGAAGGAGAACAACGCCCGAGGGAATACCAATTATTTCGACGAAATCCTTTCATGCCTGTACCCCGGTATGTTGCTCCAATTCAACTACCTGCCAACCTTTCATTTCTGCAGTCTAAAACGGAGCTACAAGTAGGGTTTGCAAATTATCGACATTTTTAATATCGGTCAATTACTGACGCAAATACCGACGGAATCAATACCGGTCTTAGCTACACTGCTTCACAATTTGTTAAGGAACAGAGATATTTTTCGTAATAGCTAGTGCAGAGATTGTGTTAAGAAATGAAACTTGCCAACTATTTAGTAGAGGTACCGTGGTATCTTTACTAAGCAAAATGGTACAGATTTCGTGCTCAATAAGCAAGATAAATCAAAACAACTATTACTTTGAGCATCTTTGACCAGTCACGAAAATGCTTCCTCCTACAGGAATTACGACAGATGTGGGTACCTTAGTAGGGAGGGTGATATCCTCGGACACTAATGCACATCTGATTGCCAAGCTATCCACTAAACTGTTAAGAAGAGAAGTGGGTATATTACCCCATTCTTCTGTCAAGGTAGTTTTTTGATCCTGTAGAGTTCGGTGAGGGGGTTTCATTGCATCACACGCCTACCAAGAGCGTCCCAGGCATGCTCTATAGGATTCTAGTCTGGAGAATAAGCAGGCTATGTCATGAGCTCAATATCTTTACTTTCCAATATCTCAGACACTCCAGATGCCCAGTGTGGACGAGCGTTGTCATCCATGAACAAAAAGTCCGGACCCATTGCTCCATGGAATAGACGAGCATGGTCCAAAAGAATCTCTTTATAATACCGTAATGCTGTAACTACTGCTCTGGTGTTTCTAAGCCAGGTTGGTAATTAATTGACATAGCACTGGAATAACACAACGGGCTATTGGCGAATGTCAGGAATCAATCCCAAAGGGAAAGATCAGAGAAATACACCTCGTAATTTTGAACCACTGTCAGATGATAAGAACAATATCTGAACTGGAATCCCATTCTCCAAACTTCCACCCCACACCAACTTGAGGACAAATGAGGCCACGACAGATTTAACGTCCACCAGTCCCCGTGTACACGACGATCTTTGATTGGATCGAGTTTCGAACTCTCAACCCTCCGGTTGCTATTCCGTTACTCTTCCAACTGGGCTGCCCGTTTTTTAAGCCAAAGGTAAATTTAAAAACGTGGTGGTCAGAACGAAAGGTCCTTGGCGTGGGTGTTTGTCCATCTGGAATAAATGTGTGGCCTCTCTATAAACGGGTGGTGCCTTAAATGAATGGTATGTATGCAAGGTGCACCATAGCCAAATGATTCACAATTCGACCCTTGGAGTGCTATGATGATTCAACACTTCTAACGTTCAAATTAGCCAGGTATTAACAAAAAAGGAGTTGGAAACGTAACTGAAAACCGATTTTCTACAAAGGATAAAATGAATCCTTGAAAGCAGTTAAGACAGCTTACGATTGTTTGCCCCATATATCTGGAATTTATTAGGTCTAAAGAAACTTTTATCTGCTTCGGTGAATTTCTTTTCAATATTCTTTAAACGCCTCATTTGTCTTTGAGTTCAACGGCCCTATGATTCACGGAATTTTCCTTTACACACGTTTTTTATATTTACAGTATAACTGCAATACATTTTTAGCTTTTCGTTTCTTCTTACTGTAAGTAATTTTGTATCTATTTCTTAACTTTAAAGTATTACGGTATTACATTTTTATATTCTTTTCGTATAACTGAATTATAGTTTTATTATCATTTTCGGAACTGGCACATAATTGTTTCTTTGTTTATATTTGCATACATGTGATTTGCATTCCATTTGACAAGCCTCTGGTATACGCGGTGAAATGGGAAATAGTTTAGTTACAGCAATTGAAAAGAAAGAAATAAGGGGTAAACAACTGATTGCAACAGTTACGCTTAAAAGATAGTGAATAAAATTAAAATTGCACTCAGAGCAACGTTCAATTTGCCCTCAAGCTGACAATTGAAAAATTAGTGAAAGATGCAAATGTAAAAGTGCATTTTACTACTATATTTGAACTTTGTTCTAAATGTAAATAAAAGTTTATTCATTATCAGAAAATTCATTAATACTTGGATCAGTACAATTGTTTCAAATGCTAATTCCAAATAAACTTTGCACTTAAATAATAATCGTTATGATTTGGTAATTAACGTCGCACTGGAGCAACACAACGGGTTATTGGCGACGGTAAGAGGATCAATCCCCAAGAGAAACATCCGAGGACAACACCACGTAATTTTGAACCACGCGTAATGATATGGAGCATTTGAAGTTGTATGATCTTGAACAAATCTTTAGTACCCCTTGTTTTAAAGTGCATTATGACAATAGAAAATAGCAATAGTGAGACTCCATTGAGAAGGCAGATGACCTTGGAAAAGTCCATTTCTAGAAAGGTAATAAATTCGCCAGAGGAAAGCCTGTCATAGTCAAAATCATGGCGATCGCTAAATAGACGATTATTCGTATTACCGCTAGTAAACACTGCTATAGCTTCCAGCATCGATCTGTACTCAGAACCGAAATCCGCTCTAAAGACACAAGTTGTGAGTACGCATTGTTGACATTTAATCAACCCCCTAATTTAACGAATAGATTGGTTCAAAACCACGTGATTCAAATACCAACTCGACAGAGACGTACTAAGCGTTGAGTAGTCTAGCCAATCCGGTCATGTCATTCAATTAAGACAAAATTCCCCTTTAGCTTGTCTCGAAAATTTGTCATCCAATGATTCAACTGAAATCGTAGGCGATCTCTGTTGTTGAATGACGCTGCATCTTATAACAATGTTTGTGGGAACCTTTTACAAATAAAGAAAATGGCTTTTCTGATTGCGGAACATTTGCATTCTTTTCTCTGAGAGAGTGTTTTTAAATCAATTGTAATCTTCGCTGTAGCAGCCGAAAATCAGCAGAAAAATTTCCTAGGAAAGAATTAAAATTTAATGAAGTTTGAGAGATATGAAGTGGCTTGTGAGCTACATTTGTGTATCAGTCAATTGAATGGAGTTGCAACTTAAAATCGAAGTTATAAATAAAATTGGTAGATTTCGTTGAGGACGAAAACCGTAGTTTTGACGTTAATACCTGGGTCTGATGGAGGATTATGGAATGAATGCAGAAAGTTTGAATGATTATTTATTGTGAATAATTCTGAAATCACAAAACAAAACAATTGCAGCGTTACATATCCATGCATGCCCCCCAGAACTGTTCCAATTGTAAAGACGCATTCATATAAAAAGTCACTCGTAAACTCAAATTTAAAGATTTCAATGCAAAATAAGGCATATACATGAAACCTGTCAAATACATGCTTTGAATAGTCATTTTAGAAACAAACTCTAAAAGAGAAATAGGTTTCACATTCATTGCTCAGGATTAAATACTTTTGGACGCGTCTGGATGAAAAGGATATCTGTTTTCAATTTCTCTATCCTGGAAAATTCAGGATTAATTGTAAAAGTTAGCCACCTAAGGGCAGTATTTTCTAAATGCTTTGAGAAACTCATGAAGATCTTATAATCACCCATATTACAACTGGATAAAAGAAATTCTATTCCGGTTACTAAAACTCTACTCTCCCAACCGGGCTACCACTGCCCATGAAAGTTTGTACAGCAAGTTTTGAAAGAAAGCGAAGAAAACCCATTCCACCTTGGCGCGAGCGCGTACTATATTAGTGTACACAGTTAGGTCAAACTGGACATAAAATTCAAAACAGACTTAAAGCTGGTGAAACATTCCAGCGCTGACTGTTTAAGATTCTTGTAGCAACACTCGACGAGTTTATTGTGACAACTCACTCAATTGTTCCTACCGTAGGATTCCTAATTGCCTTTCACCGCACGCCCACCCATTTTCTGGCAACAGTCCTCTTCTCTCTAGTGCCCTTCCAGTTTCAAGGGGAATTTAGTGGCCCGAAATCTTCCGAAGTGAAGTTTCGACCATAATTCAAGCGATTTGATTTCTTCTGTGGAATACACGTGATAATATTCGCATCACGTTTCAACTTTAATTCTTAATCGGAAAAGAGGGCTGTGTTCTATAAACCGGGTTGACAAGGACAGCGAGTACTGACTGCTACAAATATTACTCGATGTGTTGTTGTTTATAAATAAATCAAATGCACGCTTCCCTGGGTTTTTGTGTTCTGAAATAGTGCTTGCGAAATTATAATCCGAGAAGATAAAAAGACAAAGCTCTTTCCTACATTTGGTCTTTAACCGTCCAAGGGGTTCCCCTAATATATTCGTTCCTCATCCCGCAGCCTTCCTTATCATAGCTCTCACAATATTTGACCGTCTATACCAGTGGTGGAGAACCCTTTTATGTGCGAGTGCCAAAGATTTTCAAATAATATTTATGGTATTGCTGACGTGCCGAGTATTTTGTAATGAGGGATAACAATAGAAAATTTATTGAGAGAATTGTTATTATATAGAAACTTATTAAAATTTTGTAAAATATTATTAAGACAAATTTAAAAATTGACATTAATTTCATAGAGATGAACTCATAACAAGACATACTAATTGTCGTGCAAACTAATGAGATTTTTGCTGTTGTACATGGGATGCCAAATGCTCTTAATATCTGGTTCATATATCATCACTTTTAGTAATACACAAGTCGAAGTACATTTACAGTCATTTTGTTTCTTAAACTGAGTTCGGCGATTTCGAGCCGCCCAGCAAAAGGTGCTGAGTCATGCCATTATACCCCTCAGCCAATAGTGAGATGTTCTTAACATCAGCTGTAGTTTTCAGCTGCCAACCCTTGGTCGAGTGGGCTATGTATTTGTTGATTAGTTTCTTTCGTGCCAAACAGCTTACGCTTGTACATTGTAACAATTAAAATAAAAAAATTTTTGAATAATTTATAAGTTTATAAAATGATATCACTCGTAAATCGTTTACGTGCCAGCAAAATTTCGTACGTGTCAACTCTGGGACGCGTGCCATAGGTTCTCCATTCCTCTTCTAGACCAATAGAATCTTGCCTGGGATTCTTTCAACCAACATATATATTTATTTATTACAAGTGTTGAGGGGAAAAGTAGTACTACACAACTTGGAAATCTAGTGACTCTCAGCGGGTTTTCTTGTGTCTATTCAATATTTAGATAAATGAGCTTTTTACTTCTATGTTAAGAAAAAGAACCGGTTGTCGCAGATTTTAAAACTACTTTTATGACGTTATATTCTGTAATACTTTACTTTTTAACTAAATTTGTATGCTGTTGAACAATTGATGATTCATTAATATTTCAAACATTGAAATTGAAATATATATCCTGGGGCAGGGTAAATTTCATTCAAACAAGTTACAAATTTGCTTACATCCATCTCTCAAGAATTATCTTTTTTCAATTGAAAACCATCCTTTCTTTGTATCACTGTTGGATGTGGATGTTGTCTGACACGCAGATATCTGTCCATAATTATAGCTATCCTACTTCCTAATGAACGCAGTTCGTTACTGAATATAGAAAATACTTCAATAAATAATTCATATATATTTAAGAATGAAATAACTATTATTTTAATAAAAATATAAAAAATATATTTTGAGGTCTTATAATACTTTATTTGTAGATATATTTTTAAACGAAACTGTCACCATGTGTGACAAGTTGAAAAGCAACAAGCAATACGAAATGGAACGATTTACAGGGAAGTCAATATAATGAATTGGGAGGGGTGAAGCAGCCATATAGTGACTGAATATAGGATGTGCGAATTGTTGGCATTGGTCAGAGCATTGTGTATGAAGCTGGATTTATTGGAGTGGATCAACCGACAAAGGACAAAACTGGGTATCTCTAAGGGATACCAGAGATCTGGAAAATACTGAGAGTGGATGACGGGTAAGGAACGAGCTCCTCGACAAACCAAAGGGGGATATTAACCCTCCAAGTGGTTTTGAACGAGATATCTCGTCCATCAAGATCTGGTCAGTTTTGCTAATTACGTGATGCCTTGTCCAGACAACCACCAGGAGGGTTGAAAAGTGATTCCTGGCGCCGTAGCTTCGTCCTCATCTCAACGTGCCCTGCATCAGCGACACCCCAACACCCAATGCCAAAGAGAAGTCGCTGAGTACCACTCTCTCGAACTTCCCATCTGCATATATTTGACCCTTCTCCCATGCCTATCTATAACCATGATCTTACCTCCTCACCAATACTGTATGTTAAATCAAGTATTCACGAACTTAGCGCTTGTATTATCAGTATTAAGCTCGAATTAGATTTGTATACGGCATCCTTATTAGATGTAATAACAATCTTCTGTACATAAATGTATATATATATATTTTGGAAATGATTAAATGAATGAATAAAAAGTTTACAACACATGGTACGCCTCTATAACAATATGGTCTCAATTTGTCACACTATGGTGACAGATGTCACTGTGTAAACTGTATAAAGTAACGTTGGGAGTTTTCTCCTGGTAGGGTCACCCTAGGTATGAAGGATAGTTCATATTACCAACTAAATACGAACAGGAAACTCATGAGGTTAAGTCAGATTTCAGCCTTTGTGATACCACACTAAAATGAGGCATTCATACCACCCGCAAAGCACCCTGGACTATAATAGCTTTTTAAGGGTTCAAAGATTGTGGCAGACTGCTTTGTCAAGACTTAGAAGCAGTCACACAAGACATCTTTAGTGAGAAGGACTGTTCAACTTGTCCATGCTCCTCAACTCCAGCAGCCACTTCCCATATTATAGTATGGTGATCCGATGTATACGGCACCCTTATTCGGTGTAATGATGATCTTCTGTACATATATGTATATGCATAGTTTGAAATGATTAAATAAATTAATATCTGAATTTACTCCTCTATAACCAAAACAATACTTTCGGGGTGGATTCGGGCTCCCGGAACCCATCCGTCCAGTCTGCGCCACTGGTTTCAAGGAAAGAGATCGATCTCGCAAAAGTTTCGTGACCACATAACATTCTGTATTCACTCAAAATGTTGTAAAAAATAGTCTGGTCAACTGCAGACAGATGTGCTCACTCTAAAATCTTTTGGAGCGTTATGAGCGCGATGTAGCTACTCGTATTCTGTTGACAAGTTGTCAGAGAGGTTCCTGAGTTTCGATGACATTCATGCCATTTGAATGCCTCCGCTCGATCGCTCAGAACGAAACCCATTGTAGAGTATCGAGCAGATGGTTCTCTAGTGAGCATAGAGCCGGATATGACTAGGCCGACTGGCGCCGGTCAACTGCAATGATGTTGCGTGATTCTCCTATTGAGCAGTTCTCGATGTAGAAAGAAATTTGCTTGCTCTATTTCCATATTCGTGAAAAGCCTGAAAGAAATAAGAAACAAAATCTGGAAAAGAGACACTTTTTTGAGGAAGCAAGTGTTTTGTTTAATTTTTTTAAGGTTGTTACATAATTTTCGAACTCATTTTGCCATTCATTATTGCAAAAATAAAATTTTCAAGTTTGATTTCGATACATAAACGTCATACATATTACAACATAGGATTGAAAAAAATGTAGCCTTACGGTAGGTAGATAGTTATTTCGCGTCGCATTAGAGCAACACAACGGGCTATTGGCGACAGTCCGCGATTAACCCTGAAGGGAAAGATCCGATGACAACACCTAGTCATTTTGAATCAGGTCAGATGACGAGGTTACACCTGAGCTGGTATCCTACTCTCCACACTTACACACCATGCCAACGTGTGGGTATTTGAGGCCACGTCCAATTTAACGAGCACCAGTTCCCATGATGTAGTTTGGTTGGATTGTAGCTCTTCGGAATATGAAAGATTTGAAGGGAAATTAAAATTTGTTTTTACAACCCAATTTCGGCTATGCCTGTCAGTTAATTCATAATCCTTTACAGCATATTGATAAAAATAAAACTATGTCAAAAGTTGTGTCTTTTGAAGGGTTCCAAATGGAACCACTAGATGCAATAGTTCTCGTTTTAAATCGATGAAAGTTGTTTCATTTAGTAACATGTCCTCAAGGCTTAGTCTGAAAAGAAATATACTCTAAGGTTTGGCTAATAAAAGTATTCCTCCAGTATCAAATCCGTAATTGCGAAATTTCAAGCAAAATCAGTACTCATACTAACCACTCCATAAACTGTCTACATATTTAGGTTTGTATTTTTGAACGTTTCGTGAAGTTTTTGAAAAAAATTTATCCCGATTTTACAAATGCAACTAGCAGTCTCTCTAACACAAAACAAAACACTACCTTAAATTTTCCAAGTGAACAAGAGTGACATGCTTCGTGGCATGGAAGATTTCCAGGTTCCTCTGGTGCCAAACACATTCTTTTTGTCATGCGGTTCCGAAGTTATGCGATTAGTTTTTCATCATATCTCGTAAATATTTCCAAACCGCTTGCACCATCTCCATTTGCCTGCATTACTCGGACGATTTATTGCTTAATGTTGCCTACACTGGCCTTAACTCTCCCATTGGCGCAATGGAATCGAAACCGTGTCATATCAAATGTCATACAATCAATAGTCCTCTTCACGGATCAGATGAGATATGCTTTTGCAAATTGTATCCTAATTTCTTCATATTTCGTACTTACATGATTTGGGTGTCCAAGGTTTGAAACACACCCTAAAAGTAAAAAGATAATTGCTTTATCTATTCTTAAAAATAATTACTTTTATGCATGGATGTGGGATCATAGATTTGTAACGACACCAAGTTTATGTCGAAATGGCATCTAGGATCAAGACATTCGAATTTTACTGTCAGTAAAATTCGCTTAAAAGAGTCCCTTCTACCCTCAGTACAAAGAACGGACATCATTTGTGTTGATTTATTCTCCAACGACACATCCAAAATTACAACTTTCCAAAATGTTGCTCTCAGCCATATTTATCTTCGTCAATTTCATTAACGTCTCAGATTAAACAACCGGAGACGCAGAATCGGAAAATCCCTATTTTATGTGTAGTGACGGAGACAGACTTCTTAAGAAGGGAAGATTAAAAGTTGCTCTTATGTAAATACGAAAGGCCCATAACAGGAAACATTTTTAACCAGAGGCACACAGATGAACAGATTTCGGATGGATAATTTTCGGAGGAAATCAATGAACGCGGCAGATGTTTCCAATTTCATTTGCTTTACGAGTGTATTTGGAAAATATTGGGTATGTTTAAGAGTTACGAAAGATGCCGAATTCCTCTTGTATTTAATGGCTTCTGAGCTGAGATATTTCGTAAGAGAAAAGGTCTTTGCATCGAGTCTGTTTATAGAATCAAGACCAGGGTGCTCTTAATTGTGTTTCGGGGTCAAGTAACATAAATTAGGTTTAATTAAGCTTTGCTTTACCGTTTAGGTAACACTTTTAGCCTAATGGGAAATAAATTCCAGAACTTAGACACTTAATCTGGCCTTGCTCACGGAAAATTCTCTACCATTTAAAACTTCGACAAACTTCCTGAATGAAAGGTCAAAAGTTATTCGATACTTTTAAGGTTTATTTTTTCAAATACAAATATATGCCCTCTCCGCATACAGCCTGAGAGCTGTAGGCGGAGCAGGTTCTTGTAACTACCCTACCTTAATACATATCTTTACTTCTGTATCAGTAAAATAACTTTCCTTGTGTGTATGTTCATTTATTTGATAGGAAAAGAATTAATTGGAGCAGCTCGTTCATGGCCCTTACTCTATAGAAACCTACCAGCCTAATACAAATATAATTTCAAAACTTATCTTCGTATGATCTGTGTTAAGGAGAATATGTTAACATCTATGTTAAGATTTCAGTAAAGTAGCTGGTAATTTCGTGTTTAAAAGCGGGTCATTAGGTACCAGTTAAAATTGGTGAGGAAACATCAAGAAAAGTTTTCTTAATTACGATATTTTCTTGATGCTTCATTTGTTTTGATTTTAAGATTATTTAAGAGATCAATTCCAACGATGGAAAATCTTTGAGAGATGAGAAATTCATTATGCTCCCAAGTTTTGAAATTTTGGTTTAAAATATTGCTTAACCTTTGTTCTGTTGCAAAATTTTAGGTGTTTTAGTAAAACCCTTTTTTTGCTTTACAATTCTGTGATACACTACTTACCAAATGGAGTTAATTTGATTTATATACGAGCAAACTATTAATTTAATTAAAATTTCTACAATACAGGGCAAACTAATGCTCATAGGATCTATCAGCTATTGCTAATTTAACAATTTTTTACCATGTTTTACGTAATAGTAAAAAATATCAAGTAGTAATATTTATACTATTAAGTAGTGTTATCAGTAGTAATTTTTATACTATTAAAGTGCAATATTATAAAAGTATTAAGTAGTACTTCCGTGCTACTTAATATTTTTGTTCCGAACAAACTTTATGCATAAGCTTTTTAGTAAAAAAATCCTTTTCCGAAATTAAAACTTTTAATAAATTGATGCAAGTCAGATACTTCTGTATGTATTATTGAAGAGATGATAGTGAACCGTACAAATTTGTGTTGGTACGATTTTATGCCGCTACATACAAATGCAGAAAAGCTACGCCAGATAACACTGAACAACGGCCAAAAATGCCAAAAGTGTCAACAATTAGTTTTTTATTGTAAGATATATTACATCTTTTTGCATATTTTGGTATAAACTATTTTGTGCGCCTTTTCTTTCCAGTAAAACTTCAGTTTCTTTTAATATATTTCGTTATCGTCTGACACTTAAATTTATAAAAGATTATTTTTTCAAATGAACGTTTTCAGATATTTTTTAAATGTTATTCATATTTTCGATTCTTCTCAGAAGTCAATCAAAAATGACGTATACTTTCTTTATTTCATTTTTCGAATTTTGCCAAAGAACAGTTTGATTTTTTACAATAGAAAAAAAATGAATGCATTAGTTTGTCAACTTTGATTTTTATTGGTTTCAAAATTTTGATATATTATGTAAATTAAGGAACTGTTATTTCTGAACACTCCATTTTGAAAACTATTCGCAGGATTCAAAATGAAAACCGGATACTAGAGTGAAATTGTTTAAAACAGTTATAAGAAGGAGCAATTTAAATAATTCTAAACTGTTGTACGTTAATTATAGGTCATTTTATTGTATTTTAATACTAGTATTTCGTATAACAGTTTACAATTGCGAGAAATAACAAAAACAAAATTTAATATTTATATCTATATATATAAAATAGGATGTGTGTGTGTGTGTATGTGGGTATATTTTCTATACAAATCTACACCGTTTGACCAATCCATACCAAATTTGGTACACTTATACTTTAGAACACTGCGATCAGCATAGGCTAACTCTTAACCCCCGTTCTATTGGCTCTGGGGGGCTAAAAACTATTCGAAATCGCAATAGAAATAACATTGAGCATAGATTGATTGCTTTAGGCAGCGATGGTTGCTTTACCATTGTTGATCGAAAAACAATTTTTTCCAAAACAAATTAAATTACAGTATTTATGTTTGAACTGACTTTTTAGTTCTTCCCATGATGTAAATAAATTATAGATATTTTATTGATGAAGGAAAGAATATTTTAAAATATTTATGTTTGCAAGGAAATTCAAGGAAAGGTTTTCAGTTCAAGGATTATTTTCAAGGAAAGTTGGTGTATATTTCGACCAACTTTCCTTAAATAATTTATTGAATACGTAATGATTTGTAGAATTCTGTTTCACGAGGCTTTTTAGGTAAGGCGTGTAACTTATTTTAAAATGTCCGCAATAGATACATGTGAATCCTCCGTTGAAAGCATTGATTTTCTTTCTGAAAAATTCTGTAAAATCGACCTTCTGCTTTTTGAAAAATTTTTATCTATTCAGTTTAATTTGTCTACACCGATTATATTTATTTCTAAACCAAGCACCGTTATTCCGAAAAGCACAAACGAAAAACTCATTGATCATAAAAGCGTAATTTTGCTACTCGGTATCTGGCAGCACCAGAATTAATGTTTACTCTTTTTTATAAAACTTTGTAGAACTTTCTAGAAAGTTGGGGAAACGGAAACTTAATTGGACTCATGGTGGAGAACATTCCAGCACCCACTCGATTCTTAGCTGGTCGTATTTAAAGGAAGCTAACTCGGTAAGTCTTCCAGTTTATCATGTTTCAGTGAATCTGGCAGTTTTATTTCGCTCTTTTGATTGTATAAGTGTTTCCTACTTTTTTCGACAGTGTTAGTGTACATTTTTGATTTATATTTCTAAACGGATGTAAGTACTACATAATTTTAAATTCGTTTTTTCGTTAATTTTAGCTTTGCATTGTATTCTATAATAGATTTCATTGCTCAGTGAGTGTCCTTTTGCTTATTTTATGAAATAGCATTTTTTGTATTTTTTTACAGATTTCTTTGCTGTAGCAATGCCTCCAAGGAAGGGGAAGACGATCGGCCAAGTGCAGTCAACGGCTAAGATGATGAAAGATGAGCGTAGTCAAGAAACTTCCGAGAAGAAGACTTGCAATTGCGAGAGAGCTACAACATCTAGAGCAACAGAGAACAGCACAGCAGCGTGAGGCCCGACTTCAGAATAAGAGGGATAGTGCTACTACATTTAGAGCAACAGAGACGACATAGCAGCGTGAGGCCCGACTACAGGATAAGAGAGATAGAGCTACTACATCTAGAGCAACAGAGACGGCACAGCAGCGTGAGGCCCGACTACAGGATAAGAGAGATAGAGCCAAACGATCACGGACTGCGCACCATTTTAGCTTAGCATTGGAAGAATTCCACTACGATTCACATAAAGACTACTCGCTGCATGCAAGTGTTACCATCGGGAAAATGGAAATGGTTTGTAGTTACTGTCAAGCCAAAAAGTTTAAATCAGAGTCTACTGGTATTTGCTGTAAAAATGGAAAACTTAAACTCTGCCAACTGGAACCACCACCGCAAGAACTTTTGTCTTACACATCAGCAGATACGTCAGAGTCGAAGCATTTTCTTAGTAACATCAGAAAATACAACTCATGTTTCCAAATGACATCATTCGGCGCCACATCAGTTGTTGGAGAGCCCGGATTTCCGTCGACATTCAAGGTGCAAGGGCAGATTTACCATAGAGCGGGATCGTTGCTTCCGCTGCCAGATCAACCACCAAAATTTCTACAACTATATTTTATTCAAAACGAACAAATGGAAACTGATCAGAGGTGCGCCTACATCTCGGGAACCAGACGTCAGATTGTGTTAAACTTACAGAGGATGTTTCATGAGCACAATAATCTTATTAAAACGTTTGAAACAGCATTGGAACGTATGCCAACAGATGAATATAAAGTAGTCATAAGAGCAGACCGAAGACCAGCAGGCGAACACGAGCGGCGCTTTAACTCTCCTCAAGCAGATGAAGTCGCGGTGGTTATATCAGGCGATGAATTCCATCAACGGGATATCGTTATTCAATGACGAGGTGAATCTTTGCAGCGCATTTCGGAAACACATCGATCTTATGATGCTCTGGAGTACCCAGTGATATTCCCCCACATGGTGAAGATGGATATCATTTTAATCTGAGGCAGATCAACCCAAGAACAGGTGAAACAACGAGCAAGAAAGTTTCAGTGATGGATTTATATGCGTACAGATTAATGGTTCGAGATACTGAGCAGTACCACGTATTGAACTGCAGGCAATTGTTTCATCAGTTCATCGTCGATATGTACACAAAAGTCGAGAGTGAGCGTCTCCTTTACATTCGCCTAAATCAACGTAAACTGAGAGTTGACGAATATATTCACCTGAGAGATGCTGTGGGAAATGACGGGAACGTTGAAAACCTCGGTGCCTTGGTCATACTACCAGCTACATTTACAGGAGTCCCAGACACATGCACGAATACACACAAGATGCTATGACGTACGCGAGGACGTACGGGAGACCAGACTTATTTATCACCTTCACCTGCAATCCGACTTGGACGGAGATCAAGGAGGTTCTTACCAATGGTCAATTACCCAGTGAGCGCCACGACTTGATTGCGAGAGTATTTAAACAGAAGCAGTTGAAACTGATTGACGTTATAACAAAGAGCCATGTATTTGGAGTACCGAGATGCTGGATGTATACGTTTGAATTATTATTTTATTTCTATGATGAGTTTTATATTTTTACATGAATATTATGAATATTTGATTGATAAAAAAAGGATAGTTAAAATATTTCATTATTCATAATTTACATTTTGTAATGGAACACGAAAAACTTCAACTCATTAATCATAAAAGCGTAATTTTGTTATTTTAGATTTGGCAAACCAGAATTAATGTTTTATTATTTTATAAATTTGATTTAGAATCCCGAGTTTGTCTGTTTGAGTTAGCACAGCTAAATGTTGCAGTCATATTTGAGCATTACTAAATTTCATAAATCATTATCGTCTTTATCAATATTTTCAAATGTCTTTTTCGAATCGCTCTATTTCAGAATAAACTCAGGCAGTCGAAATTCGACACTGCGCATCATTCGTTTTTTAGAATTCTGCATTTTTTCGTCGGAATTTCGTTTCTGTTCGTATTTATGTCTTAATCTTTTACATATTGCAATATATTCAGGAATTAAATGCATATATTTGCGTCCGAAGTATATTGTAGAAGCTATGAAAAAGTTAAAATGTATTTTCCGTACAACTTAAATGATTGCATTTTTCTGTGAAAAAAAAGTGCTTATTCTAATTCACTTTTCAAGCAACATTTAACCATTTCAACCCGAGCAACGCCGGGTAATTCAGCTAGTCTCAAAATAAAAATGGGCAGTCGTCTACTCTTACAATTTTTTATATCTAGATTGATTGCTTGTTTGTGGCTATGATATTTACAGTATAAAAGCAAATAGGAATTTGAATTTTACTGTTTTGTTAAGTATTTTGAAATATTTTTAAGTAACTCAAACGCGATGATTCACCGTACTAAATTTAATAACCATGCGTGTATAACATTTCATTATAAGTCTGTTCAAAATATTGGTAAAATGGTTTATATAAATCCACGCATTTTTTAAAAAGAATAATAAAAATTAGGAAGACAGAAAAGCAAATGAGAATATTTTTAGCCACGAGGATGAACGTTATAAGAAAAAAAGAACAATGTTAAGTATTCAAAAACTTTCCTGATGTCATTTTAAAATTATAAAAAAGCACAAATTTTAAATGAAAAGCCAAGAAATGCTGGTAAAAACTCATTATACACACATAATGCGTTCTAATATGACGTTTAGGAGATTTTTTCAAGCAAGTTTTCATTAAAAGAAATATTTTTTATTGTTTCATTAATGAAAATATGATTTTTTACACTTATAGTTTCACGTATTTATATTTTATTTATTTAAAGGAAAGCATAAGGAACGAATAACTTCTGATTAGTAATAGCTTTTTAAATATTTCTTAAATACTTACCATTTAGAATTCTTTCTCCTTTCTAATTTTTTTAATTGTTTTCCATTTTTCCTCTGTTTTAAGTATAATGTTTAAAATTACTTACATGCTTAAATTTTATTAATTTTTTCATTTATAACATAAAACAAGAGAAAATTGCTGAGAAAGCAACATTGTTTGAGCGATATTTTGAAGTATAAATGATCTTATCTTTAAGTTTTTTCTTCGCACGAATTCAAACTTTCAAAAGCGGCAGACTGGTAGGGATGGGATTTACAGTGTAAACAAATAAGCCAGACGTTCTGTGATGATTTTATTCCTGTTGGCCAAATGCTCTCGCATGATATATATCGGGGTTACATATCGCCGATTTGGTGACGTTTGGATTTTAATCTAATTTGCACTGACCAGCAACTATCATTCACCAATTCCTAACTTATTCTTTGGAACCTTTATTGGCGACGTGCTGAAATAGCTTCGAAAAACAAACCAAGCGACGCACGTCCTGAATACGTACAGAAAGCACGTTCCTCCACAAAAACACTACCGCCACCTATATTTAGCTTGGCCGAAAAGCCTATCATAGAGATTACTTTTTATTCAAGAAAATTTAACTCAAAAATGTCTTCATTGCTATCAGCACATTGTGAAAATTTTCCCGCAATCCATGTTTACGAAACGCATAACACAGGGCTTGTGTTGCATTGACTTTAGTATTTATTCTATGCATATTTGACAACTATTGATATAGGTATATATATTGATATATTTTAATTAATGTCACACTGGAGCAACACAACGGGCTATTGGTGACCGTCCGGGATCAATCCAAAAGGGAAAAATCCGAGGACACCACGTAATTTTGAACCACGGTCAGATGACGAGGCAACACCTGAGCTGGCACCCCACTCTCCAAATTTCCACACCACGCCAAAATTATTGATATAGAAAAACAAGAAGCGGATGGGTTGCAGCTCTAAAGCCTAGTATTCACTTGTTGCATTTGCCCGTTGCGTATCACCATTGTGTATCATTCATTGATACGCAGCAGTTCAACGCGCACCTTTTTTGCCCGTACCATCACATCGTATCATGCAACGGGTCTACGATACGACGGAATCGATCAGTCTCCGAATATCAGCCATGAGCACACCACAGCAAATTTTTGCCTCGGCATATATTTTAATACAGTATACTTTTAAAAGAAATCGCCACGTTGGTGGATGTCGAAAGTGCTTACTAGTCGGAAACAGTATAGTGGTACACGTTTGTTGGCCGATTTTAGGTTTCATCACGTCGGAGGGTTGTATAAAAATTTTATAAGGATGCATCCTACTGACTTTGATTGTCCACACTGTCACTCGCCCGTTATCCGTATCATTCCTTTGATGCGACGGGGGGAAAACCGACAACTGGCCGATCAACCCGGTTGAATATCAACGTTGCATATTTCGATAAGGAGTGAAGCACCACAGGGCTGTATCCACTACATGCAACGTGGTACGCAACGGGCAAATGCAACAAATGGATACTAGGCTTAGTAACACTGCTTATATTTATTATGTGTTCAGTTTCTTAATAAACTTGTTCTTTTTAGCTAAGACACCTGTATCTTTACAAATATAACCACTGAACCACCATCACATAAGCTAATAATAATCCATACAGTTGTGCGATATTATCTCGTGTGTGATACGTATAGGAATATCATTGCCCTTTAAGTATTATTGCCATCAGCACATTGAGAAAATTTTCCCGTAATCCATGTTACGAAACACGTAAGAGAGGGCTAGTGTTGCACATTTAGTATTTGCTCCATGCATATTTGACTGTTAGTAATATAGGAAAAAGAGTAGTGGATAGGTTGCATCTTTAATAATATTAATTATAGTTATGCTTTCAGGTTCTGGAAAAAACTTGTTCTTTTTACCTAAGAGACATGTATTGCTACACATTTTTCCTTTGAACCATCATTATAAACAATAGTCCATACAGATGTGCGATATTATCTCGTGTGTGATACTTATAGGAATACCACTGGCATCAGCACATTGAGCAAATTTTCCTTTAATCCATGTTACGAAACACGTAAGAGAGGGATAGTGTTGCACATTTATTATTTGTTCCATGCTTTTACTTTAGTATTTATTCCATGTGTGTTTGACAGTTAGTAATATAGATAAACGAGTAGTGGAAAAGTTACATCTCTTATAATACTGTTTATATTTATTATGCGTTCGGAGGTTCTGAATAAACTTGTTCCTTTTATACCTAAGAGACCTGTATTGCTATAAATATAACCACTGAACCAGCATCATAAGCAATAATCCATACAGGTGTGCGATACTATCTCGTATGTGATACTTAAAGGGACTTCGGTTAAGTAGTTAATCCTTGATGTTCCTGAGAACAAAGCCCATTTCGTGACAGAACAATTACTACTTCTTTTCTTTGACATCGGATGAACGGGAACAATTACTCATGCTTTAAGATGCTGCCAAGCTTCACTTTTTCTTACGCTATTGGAGAACTTTTTTCTTTATATGCTACCCTCGTGAAGTCAAGATAATGTATTGTGGTGAAATATCAGATTTTACAGTGCATTTGTCACGCGAGTATTGAAATAAATTTTATGGTTGAGCGTTTTGTTTGGTGTGAGTATTTATTATTAAAAGACTTTTTTGGAGAAAACTGTCGGAATCTTTTAAATTTGTGGTCTGGCTTTTGAGTTTTTCTAATTCAAAATTCGCTAGATATGAATAACGCAAAAGGAGTAACAAGTCGAAAGTGAATGTGAGAATCATTCTAAAATCGGTAGCACAGTTGGAAGAGCAACGGATTAACAATCGGAGGGTTTCGAGTTCGGAAACTTGGTCAAGCCAAAGTCCGATGGGGGCTGGTCCACGTTAAATCTATCGTGGCTTCAAATGTCCTAAAGTTGGCGTGGTGTAGAAATTTGGAGAGTGGGGTGCCAGCTCAGTTGTTTACCTCGCCAAATGACCATGATTCAAAATTACTAGGCGGTGTCCTTCGATCTTTCCCTTCGGGATTGATCCCGGACCGTCGCCTATAGCCCGCTGTGTTGCTCCAGTGCGACGTTAATTAATTTCCTACCTACCATTCTAAAATATTATTGTAATGCAAGGGAAACGAGAACAATTTTTGAAATTAATACAACTGAGGGAGATACAGAGAAATATTGGTTTTTACATAACATTTTCACGGGAGTATTGAAATACGTTTTGTGGTTGAGTTTTATGTTTGGCTTGAATATTTATTACTTTAAAAAGCTTGGATTAAAAAAAATGTAAGGATGGTTTATATTTGTGTATTTATGATTTGGCCTTTGAGTTTTAAAGTTTTTTAAAATTCATTAAATATGATTAATGGAAATTAGGTGGAACAAGTAGAAAGTAAGTGAGAGAATCATTCTTAAATGTACTATTGCATTGCAAGGGAAGCGAGAAGTTTTTGAAATTAATACAATTGAGGAGAAAGTATAGTGAAATATTAGATTTTACATAGCACTTTCACGAGAGTATAGAAATAAGTTTTGTGGGGAGTTTTATGTTTGGTGTGAATATTTATTAAAAAAATGTCCTCCTTTTTTGTGTATTTGTGGTTTGATTTTTAAAAGTTTTTTTACGTTAACATTCAATAAATGGAAATGACACAAATTAGGTCTAACAAGTCGAAAATAAGTGGGAATCATTTTAAACAACTATTGTAATGCAAGGGAAATTAGAACAGTCTGAATTTAATACAGCAATCGAGGGAAAATTGTTGTCATAATATTAAACTTTCCATGGCGAAATTTATATTGAAATCAATTTTGTGACTGAGCTTTATGTTTGGAGTGAGTATTATTTTAAAGATTCTTTCCTTTTGGTGCAAATTCATAATCGTTGATTCTTTATGCATTTGTAGTTTGATCTTTCAGTTCTAAAGTTTTTTACTTTATTCATTAAATATAAATAATACAAATTAGGTCAAACAAGTTCTGATCCCAAGAATAAATATTTCATTCAAAATGCTTCACCCGCAGTGTATCAGGGAAAAGTGTTTTCAGGTAGGTATTTCAATTAAAGTCGCAATGGAGCAACACAACGGGCTATTGGCGACGGTCCGGGATCAATCCCAAAGGGAAAGTTTCTAGGACAACACCACGTAATTTTGAACCTTGTCAGATGACGAGGCAACACTTGAGTTGGCACTCCACTCTCCAAACTTCCACACCACGCCAACGTGAGAACATTTGAGGTCACGACAGATTTAACGTGCACCAGCCCCCTCTGTAGACGATGGTCTTTGGTTGGATTCGAACTCGCAACCCTCCGGTTGCTAGTCCGTTACTCTCTTCTAATCGGGCTACCACGGCTCCGGAAAAGTGTTTGCATAGCCTCAATAAAGATAGGCAATTTTATTTACATTCATAGCTTCATTCGCACTTATTTATTATTTTAATCACCTAGGTGTGAGGTCTAGGAAGAGTGGGTTCGGTTTTGAAAGTGAGTTCAAATATCTGCTTAAATGAAAATTTTTTCACACGATCTTAGTGAACTGTTTTTATCAAGAGTTACAGCAACCAAATGAGTTAGATGATTAATTGGAAGGATTTTAAGAAACAGTGTGTTGGTCTTTTACCTTGAGAACGTCTGGACTAAATGATAGAGATTGCACTTTAACTGTAATTTGTTTTGTTGACTGGATAAACTCAAATCGAGTCTCAGATTCGATGCGATAGGCGAAAACTTTAACACAAAAGGGTGAAGAGGTAAAAAAATGGAAAATGGAAGAAAGTAAAGTGGCACTCATTTCTGATATTTAGTTCCTACTACATTCTGTCCCCCTTTTGGCCAAGAGCCATACAAAGGCCGCAGCGCACAATGACTGATATCTCCAATTTCATTTTCTGGCTTTGTTGCTTTTTTATGGGTGTAGAAAATACATGCTACATGTCTTCGAGGCAAATACATTTTTCTTTATAAATCTGGTCGTGGAAGAATTCCTTTCACACAAGAGACTTGATTCGTCTTGTTTTGAAAAGAAAACATCAACGACTTTTTTTGCTGAATGCCATTAAGTGGGAAAGTCCGAAGAGATATGATATTCTTTTGAAGAAGCCTTTTGACAAAGTTTAACAATTTCTGTAGATATCTGCGAAGCCCTAAAAATGTTGGGACGGAAGTTGGCAAATGTAAGTTAGACCCATTGCTATGACCCACAAGTTTGATCTGATCAAATTACATTAAAAAGTTGCTAACTACTACTATAAAGTAGCACAAAGGGTTACAACGTTATTTTTATTTAAACTGTTTTACTCGTAGTTCCGCTTATGCATGAAGTTAATTTTTTCATTCAATATAGGTTGAGATGTAATGCTTGAGAGAGGAAACAACCATCAAAAATTAAATTTGTTATTGAAATACACTATGAAAAGGAGGCCGCTATGAAAAGGAAATTTGGAGAGTGGGATCATAGAGGAAATCTAAAAGTAGAGTGAGCAATGGTAACCTTTTTATGTGCCCATGATCATATGGCAAAAACTAGTAGTAACGTGACCCTTACATTACTTTCGTCAGTCAGGTGGAAATGAACATTCATGAGCTGATTGGCCCATGGGACGGAAAAGACTCCGATTCATTAATTCATCATCTTGTTGGTCCGCGCGACAATATAGTAGACTGCCGATTTCTCCATTTCTTTCGCCAATCTACAGAAATGCGCATTCACTCGTCTATCCTGCCATAAGATGTTATATCGCCAAACGAGGCAATAAGATGCCAAATCGGCCAACCATATCCGTTTTTCACAGAGCAATCACGTGATTACAAGTCGACATGTTTGTCACACTTTTTGCTCCTCTCAATAGCAATGCTCAATCTACTTATATTTCATGTCTATGAGTGGGGTGCTAGCTAAGGTGTTGACCTCGTCATCTGACCGTGGTTCAAAATTACGAGGTGTTGTCCTTGGATCTTCCCCTTCGGGATTGATCTCGGACTCTCTCCAAAAACCAGTTGTGTTACTCCAGTGCCTTCAAGTAACCTTCAGCTACCTACTTACCTCTTCCAATTTTCTCTCTCCTGAAGTAATTAAATAAAATTTAAGTAGCAGATAAAGGAGTAAGTATGATTCCACAGATAGTCAGAGATTACTAAACCTATTAAATCCTCTAAGAAAACATTCTCTACATAGAACATTTTATACGTATGTACCAGTTCTTAGAGAACCTGCATAAATACATTCTATAAATACGAGTATGAATCAGTACTTTTTAGATCCTATAGGAATACATTCTAAACAGAGAATATAAATCAAGGCTATTACAAATTCTGTATTGATAGTTCAAATTTCATTCAAAAAGCTTTATTAAGTATGAGAGGGATTTTCAGTGTAAACAAACAAACCAGACGGTTTGCGGCGATATTACTTCTCCAGCCCAAATGTTTCTATGTAAATTGGAGTTATTTTAAAATGTAGTTTATCCCTGTTTTTACCACATTTTGCGTTTCATCTGATTAATGTTGACCAATCAACTATAACATATCAATTTAGAATGTTTATTGGCTAAATGCTGAAATCGTATTCGATAAACAAGCCAACTGACATTAAGTTCAGAACACGTACAGGATATCGTAGAAGAAGCACTCTACGCCGACTATCTTTAACTTAACAGAAAATGCTTCTAGCAAATAAAATATTGCTATATTAGAAATTTCGAAAACCAAACGCCTAGGATTTGATATCTTACGACATATCCATCAAGAAATGAAAAAATTACATCGTTTAAACCTAAATAATACCATCTATTGTTGCCAAAAGAGAACGTTTAAAGGATTCAAAATATAAATCATCTATGAGAGAAAATTTTCAACGTAAACGAACCACCGAAAAACGAGGATTTTATTCCCAAACACTCAATACTGAATACGTGCAGAAAGCATTTTCTACCACAAAACTACTAGCATTATATACACTAAGCTCTGTGGCAAATGCATCTCACACTTGTATAATGAAAATATTTCAAACAATATTTTTGTAGGTAAGGAGGTAGTTAATGTCTCACTGGAACAATACAACGGGCTATCAGCGACGGTCCTTCGATCAAGATCCAAGGACAACGCATCGTAATTTGGAACCCCGGTCAGATGACGAGAACCCCTGGTTCTTCACTCTCCAAACCTCCACTCTACGCAAAGGCGAGGATAGTTGAGGCCACGACATATTTAACGTGCTCCAGCCCCGCGTACATGATAGTCTTTGATTGGACCTAGTTTCGAACTCGCATCCCTCCGATTGCTAATCCGTTGCTCTTCCAACTGGGCTACCAATTTTAGAATGATTCTCACACTTACTTTTGACTTGTTACTCCTTTTGCGTAATTCATATATAACGAATTTTAAATTGAAGAACCCAAAAGCTAGACAACAAATGTAAATGTAAAATGATTCCGACAACAATGTAAAAGATTCCGACAACTTTTCTTCAAAGGAGAAATCTTAATAAATACTCACACCAAACAAAACGCTCAAACCCTATTACTATAGTAATAGGGTTTATGTGTTAAATGTGTATGTGTTAAAACAGACAGAAATAATGCAATACTAATAATACACCGTGTATGATATAAAATAATTCGCTAGTACGAATAAATTCAGCTGAGAATAAACAATACAATTCATTTGAAGTGACCTGAGATAAGGTTTTCACGAAAAAATACAACTTAATTTCCTTGATGGAATAAAGTTCCATTTAAAAGCCCTGATTAGGATTCACAAAATTATCTCATTCTCGTTAGCATTTCCACGAATATTCTCCGAAAACGATGGCATAATTTGGATCGCAATCATCCCCGGTTCGAAAGGAATTTGGGAAAGCCGAAGCCCAGCAAAAGCACTTCCGAAATTAGGATCATTTAATTCCAGGAATTCGATTCGAAGATTGCATATTTTCAAAGCGGAAATGAGGAAGAACAATTTTCAATTTTCATCCGAAAATTTCGTTTCTGCATTCCACCGCTTGAATCTATAAATATGCACATTCTTCGCTAAAGGAGGAATTTTCGTGTGCGAAGTTGAGTGGTTTGGGGAAACTTCCGACGTCCTTGACACATGTGCGGGTGATTTAATGACTCCCGAAATCGCTTTCTCGGTCACGTGAGATTAATACATAGAGCGTGGCGAAACAAGCTTCTGCACCTGGCAACACTCATCGATCCTGGCACCCGCGAGTAATGTCACTCACAAACCCTCGTAGAGCAGACAGTAGAAGACTACACCTACTAGTTTTTCACTTTCTGAAAAACCTTTATTGCCTTCATTTTTCATTAGATTGAGAAGAGTAATTTTGAAGTTTGGACCAAACTGTGTTAATCGCAAATTTCTGAAAGAAGGTGTTTATATCTTGTCTATGAGTTGAATAAATTTATAATTTAACGTTTTGTAGCACAATAATATCGTAGCAGAGGATGATAAAACTGTGAAACTTCAGTTAATCCAAAAGTATTTCATGATTGATTCTGATGTATACTGTTATATTGTAGTTAGTTCCATAGACATGAAATATAAGTACGCTGAGCATTGCTATCGAGATTATCCTCAAGAAACGTGACCAATATGTCGACTAGTAGTCACGTGACTGCTCTGAAAAAGTTTGATGTGGTTGGCCGATTTGGTATCTTATCCCTTCGTTTGGCGATGTAACATCTGATGACAAGGTAGGTGTGTGAATCTGCATTTTTATAGATGGGCGACAAAAATGGTGAAATCGACAAAGACTATAACTATCACATGATCAATCAATGGACCAATCATATGATGCATCCATTGATCGGCGTCTTCTCCCGTCCCGTGAACCAATCAGATGATAAATCTTTGATGGGCGGGAATAACAGTACAAGTCAGTTGTGATGTACACAATTTTCTTGGTACGAACAGTACAAGTTACTTAATTTTGTCACGGCCACATCCAAAATTTCTCTTAATTTCCCCTTTAAAGTTGTCAGACATGAGGTGCAGAACTGATTTTATAAATTTTATTCATTCATAATAGGCAATATTAAACGGTTTTTGTTCTCCTAAAAAATGTAATTTTTTGACTTGTACTGTTATTCCCGCCCATCAAAGAAATATTAAGTTACACAAAGCGGACGAAAGCAGTCTACGGGTCACATTACTACTAATTTTGGTCACATGATCCTGGCCAAATAAAAAGTTGCCATTACTCGCACTACTACTTTTATATTTTCTCTATGGTATATTCAAGTGTTCGACCGAAGAATGGTCTATGTTGTACCTATTACTAAATTTACAAGAGGAGCAAAAAACACTCAACAATGTTTCTGAAGTCAACCTTACCTAGGTATGTGCCACATGAACCCTTATTCCATTCGCTGTATTGTAAATTGGCTACGCTTCTTAAGGAGGTTAACATCACATGTAGAAAGCCTCACCTTTTCTCCACTTCCCATGGTCCTAAATTGCATATAAATGTAAATAATTAGAAGAACAAAGCACAACAAGCGTGAGGTTTACCGATTCCGTAACTTTCCCACAAACAAATTCAAGTCCGGCAGTAGCTAGAGAAGGGTTCCACATAGACCTTTGCTCCACGTGATTTGCGATTTCGTTATAATAGATGCTGACCCACTACACTATCCAGTGGCTTTCTTGGGAAATAACTGTAGGAATCCATATCTAATACTACATAGGTCATTATTTAACTCTTCAAGTGATTTCGACAAGGTAGCTCGTCCATCAAAATCTCATCAATTTTGATAATGACGAGATATCTCGTCATCAAGATTTTGCCCATGTTTCGGTGATGACGTGATCAAGATCTGAGGAATTGTCTTCTTATGACAAGAGACGACGAGATCTTGAAGGACGAAATACCTCGTCTATCAATATCTGGTCAGTTTCTAACCAGACTTGCCAACGTCCATGTATTCGATGGAGCAGAAAATCTGACTGATCAGAGAAAGCGATCCTTTGCCATACGGAAGAGGTCCAATCGTGGTACTGTAGCGCAAATTCCAACCATTTATAGCGACGAATCTTCGTCAGCGTGGATGCAGTGACCTGCCGTTTAAGGGACATTCGGCGATTTTGCTGCGAAGCCCCATACGCAACAGGGTTAGCTGTGCGGTCGTTTTAGACACACGTCTGATAGCCCCTAGTTAATTTGGACGGTGAGTTGTTCAACTGGTAACGCGTCGGTACGTCATCACACACCTTCGCAGCCGACGTTCACCTCTGACATCAATAACTAATGGTGCTCTGCAGTTTCAAGCCATTTATTATCAAAATGGTGGGGTTTGTATAATCGCTGTACACTTTAACCACATCAGCACGCAAACACTTCGCAAACTGCTCTATTACAGAAATACTGCTACCCTTGTCCCCAAAACCAATAATCATTCCATTTCCAGTCTGATAAATCGCACGTTTTACCCATAACAGCAATGGTTGACATGTCTGCAGAAAGACTAAATCTCACCGAAAGAACCACCAAGCCAGATCCCGTCAAGTGCCTAATTTCATTGGCTACGCGCTGTTGACGTCAAAGTAGGCGATGATCATAATAATGTGATTCGACTCTGTAGACCGATATTCGGTGGAATGCTCCAATTTTGTGGTAGTAGATAAGCTCACCATAGTATATCCCCTTTGGCAGTGGCTTAATTACAGAGATGTTACCACTAGCCGACTGGTTGACGATTATATGAGACCATGAGAGTTATATTTGGATCACGGGTGTACTTTCACATTCGTGGTCATTCAATCGATGATTGCGATCATTTGACTGTCTTATGTTGCCTTTAGCAATCGAGTAAATGTGAGGCGCCATGTAAAAATAAGGCTGGGTGGCGACGAAGAGTGGAGTTGTGACAGGAGTAGGAGCAATGTCTGTAACAGCAGGAAATTAGACAGTTGTAAAATGAAACAATTCAAGTGTTCATCATAAACCATCCATCGAAGGGCGTGCTACTCAAGAGAACGTCATCTGACTTTGTTTGAAAACACGCGTATTTGTAATCGCGTCTACTAGTCACCAATATAGCAGACAATAGTAAGACAGTGCATCTTCAGTCAACTAAAATGTACTTCATTTCAACTCTCTAATTTTAATTTCTCTCTTCAAAGGCAACTAAGGCTTGATCGCGATAACAAATACCATTGTATTGAACCCCACCAATCGCTTTCCAGGCTGGGCTTTATTGCATGTGTAATTTATCGATGAAGAAATCTATAATAAAAAAATAAATTCATTCTTTCTAGTACCAGCCCTTTGTCTAATATAATCACCAAATTACCAAGATACAATTCTGGTATTAGATTATCTAACATTTGGTTTAAGAGACTTTTAGAAAGTGTTACAACTGACACATTTTAACCCTCAAGTTGTTTCGACGAAATATCTCGTCCATGAAGATCTGACCAATATTTCTAATGACGAGATATCCCGTCATCAAGACATTGTCGATTGTTTGATGATGACGAGATCAAGATGGTCAGTTTTCTTCCAATGAAGAGATTTCCCGCTCATCAAGGTCTGGTGTCAGTTTTGCTAATTACGAGATATCTCGAGACAACCACCAAGAGGGGTAAGTCAAGCGCAAAGGAAGGCATGCCAGAAACGATATCTATGTGGAGGAATAACGTCCCAAATTTGTCTTTGACACAAATATTGTAAATCTTATTGAAATTTACCTCACAATTCAACAAAATGAGATAGAATTTTGTTTTCCTTTCTCCTGAAATCTATTTCTCATTTGTCTTCAAGGGATGCGATAAGCGCTATTATAAAAATATCTCCAGTTAAGTACAATGAAAAAAATCACAAGAGACTGATAAATAATGAACTATATTTTAAAGAAACCCATAAAATTTAAAACAATACGAATAATTTCTTCTGCTAGTCTCAAAAATCGAACAGAGTTCACTATCACAAAGCCATCGAATCAAATTCCAAATTCGCTTTTCCCCAGTATATGTGCTAAGTAAAAACCAATAGCCAAGTCGCCGTTCAATTAAGATAAGACAAAATCCAAACACGCAAAAATTTCTATTTCTCCTCCTTATCACAAAATGCTCTAAACTATACTTTTAGAAATTGGGATTCCAAAAGCATCCCCTCTCTCACATTTTTATCTCAAATTGAGAATAAAATAAAGAACAAAGAATGTGAAGACCTCCGAAATGTAAAAGTGCAATGTCTTTCTTCCCGAGAATGGCAACTTTCCCATTCGGTGCAAGCTGTGATGACCAGAGCATGAATTCAATAACCGTTTCAGATCCAGAAAGTATCGACGGCTGCTCTGGTTTGAAAGATGATGGGGGATCATTAGGTCGTGTGGAAGGGGAGATGATAATGAATGAATGTGTCGAGTAATGAACGTCTGAGAATAGTCTTTATTGATTTTTCGATGTAACACCTATGCTATTGATTGTCCGATAACTCTTTCAATACGTTTTTATAGAGGATTGGATGCCTGTGTGTGAAGAGCCTGTCTTGCTATCACGAATTGACTGCATTGTTCGGAAATCGAAATGACAATACGTCTTTTAACCCCTTCTGGTGGTAAGGATCGCGGAAGCCCAGTTGGAATATCAACGGATTAGCAACTTCAGGGTTTCCTAGTTCGAAACTCGGTCCAGTCAAAGACCGTCGTATACACAGGGGCACGTTAAATCTGTCGTGGTCTCAAATGTCCTCACGATGGCGTGGTATGGAATATTGGAGAATGGGGCGGCAGATCAGGTGTTCTCGTCATCTGATCGTGGTTCAAAATTACGTGGCGTTGTTTTTGGATCTTCCCTTCGGGATGGATCCCGAACCGTCACCAATAGCTCATTGGGTTTCTCCGGTGCGATGTTAATTAACTACCTACCCTCCTTGTGGTTGTCTTGACGAGGTATCTCGTGATTAGCAAAAACACTAGCTGATCTTGATGGACGAGATGCTTCGTCATTAGAAGAAAACTGACCAGATCTTGATCTCATCATCATCAAAAAATCGGCAATATCTTGATGATGACATGTCTCGTCATTAGCGAAATTGGTCGAATCCTGATGGACAAGATATCTCGTCGAAATCACTTGGAAAGTTAAATAAAAAAATGTGAATACAACTACGGATATTTTATAAGATGTTTTATATGTGGGTTAAAAAAACGAGAAAAACGGTTTTGAGCTTGTTAAAAAACCTCTCACTGTAAAGCAGTTAATTTTATGAGGTTCTGAGTATGGTAGCTATTGTTATTTTTTGTATTTTTTACTGAAGTTTAATGACTTCATCGTTAAAGTAAGGATTTTATGTATTTTGGATTGATAAAAAAAGCTTTGATTGTTTCCCGATTTTAATTTTTATGTTTGAGATGAATTGCACGTTGAAACTAATCGGGGTTCAAATAGATCAGACTGGATCGATCAAATTCAATCAACGCAGAGAAAACAAACGCGTTTATTGTTGAAGAACGATAAGACAAGAAGTGGTAAAAGAAACAGCGTGGTGATTACATTCATTTTCAGTCTTGAACAACGCCATCTATTTGCTGACAGCACAATTACAGAACAGCGCCATCTATTGGCAGACAGCACAATAACAATACAAGATATTACATTTTACACACAGTAGTAAGGATAATTTTCCATTCAAATGTCCATTACTTCATATGCCGATTGTCTTGTGTTTATCACAGTATTGTCAAAATATGGCCTTTGCACGATAAAACCCAATCCAACCAACACTAAAAACGGTGACTTATGCATGTTTTATTTACGAGTAGTGTCACTCGTGTGGTAATTCGGTTGGAATTATGTGACTAATCGTGTTTCTACATGTTTTAACTATTGTCTGCTTAAATCTCAAACTTATAGAACCATTTGTTTGTTGGACATTACGAAAACAATAAACATTGATGTAAAAATGTGTGATCGAAATTTAAAACAACGTGCTGGCATCAAATTTTGTGTGAAAATCTGCATCGAAAATTACTTCTGAAACGTTGGAGCTGCTTGAAAGTGGTATATGGTACGGATGCTCTGAAAAAATCAAGTGTATTTGAGTGGCATAAGAAGTTCAAGGATGAACGACAGCCCTAGAAATGGGCAGCCAGAAACAAAAATGATGCACCCAAATGTGAACAAAGTGCGAGATATGATCAGCCAACAATGCTATTTAAAAGGGTGACTAGATTACGTGATTCTGTTCGGGAGAAAAGTCCTGAATTGGGGCCTGACAAGTGGATCATCCATCAGTACATTGCAACAAGCCATAGTGCTCACGTCGTGGGACAGTTACTGCCCAAAAATCGATTACCGAAAAATTAGATCATCCTGGATATTCATTAGACTTAGCCCCCCTCTGTGATTTATGTTTGTTCTTAAAATTAAAGAGTATAAGGGCTAAGACTTTCTGATATCACTGATATTTAGTGGAATGTGATAAAGGAACTCAAGAGCATGCCGGGGAGTTTCTAGAAATGGGAACACCGTCTAAACCTGTATATAAATGCACAAGGAGACTACTTCGATTGCAACAGTTGTCACTAATATACAATTCCGAACTTGGGTTTTTTACAGGTACATTCCGGGAATTAAATGTCTTGAGGGTCACATCTTCTTTAGGTGTGTACAGGCTTTACGGACCTGAGGTACTCTAGTGATCTCTTCTCCCATAGGGTTTACCATCTTTAATAAACATGCGAGTAGGGTTCCTGGGAGACTCAAGCGATCTTTTTCTGCTTTCATCCCACTACTCTGTTTCCCAATCCCTCTTTTTTCCATTTACGATATTTTTTACTCGACGTTGTCTTGTGTTTGGCGCAGCCTGGCCAAATATGGCCCATAAAATTCCAAAACAACCAACCAACCGGAAATTAAATTGTCACACCTCGTATGTAAGTTCATAGAAGACGTTGTTCCCTGTTGAATCAGGTGCCTCTGAATTTGCTCTACTATGACGCGCTAATAAGAGGGACTTGATCCGATTTTCCCCCTCTGCATCAGCCGTATCAATTTAGTTCCCAAACTCCTTTTCACCCTAAGACCAAAGAAGAATAAATCCTATTTCCCATTATTTCACTGGAAAGGTTGGCCGACATTATTTTCAGAGAATTCAAACGAGATGATTTCTCCGGAACTCCGAACCATCCCGATGAGATTTGAGCTCAAAATGGGAAAAAGATATTCTGTAAATGTTATTTTACTGCGCATATGGAAGTGTCGCTGAAAGAAAGCAAGCAATTCGATCGACATCAAAGGCAAAGCATTCTCGGTCCAACTCCAAAAAATAAAAACGACCCTGGTCTTTTTTCATGAGGCAGTATTTTCTCAGAGAATATACCAAAGTTGTACCAGTAAGAGTAGTATTTCCTTTCACTTGTCCAGTTTTTAAAGTATACGTAGCATTTTTTTGTTTCGTTCCTTACTAATATAACTTGCAAACACGCCTTTTTTTAGAGTGAGCTTTCGTTTCTTGTTTGTTTTTAGTCCTGAACTAATGTGACTCTGAAAGCAAGTGCAGAAGCACTGCACATTTGAGGAAGTCCTATATTGAAATTTCTATTCGTTTAAAAATTGTACTTCACGCCGTCGTTCCAGTTCTAATTCGCCTTAGTGTATCAAAAAGTGACTGAAGAGTGACAAACAAAAAATCAAAATTATACTTAGATTTAAAAAATTATTCTTATAAATTAAATATAGAGTATAATTATTTCCTCTTACAGCAAGGACGTTCAACTTATTGAGTGCTTCTGGCTGACTTGTTTAAGGTATCTGGCTACGTAGAAAGGTCAAACTTTTTTCTTCACAAAACTGTTTTTATTTTGTCTGTATGGTGAATAGAAGCGGAGATAAAGCAATTTGAATAGATCTTTACAGTTGTTTTTTAATTCGCTTTCAAATCTTTATATACATTTTTTTCTTATTGTGATTTTGAGTAAATTTTTTTGTACGAGAAACGCTATAACTAAAAATGTACTATGCATTTTGAATGCACTTTAGTGTGCTGATTTTATATTTGTTTCGAAAGGCCTGGATTAGGATATGAGTTATCTTGAAAGGAAAACTTTTTGGAGAGATTTCGGTGTTGTGATGTAAGAAAAAATTTCAAAAATTCATTTTTTCTTCTATATTATTCCCAATATCTCATGAGTGAAAGGAATATTGGATTTCTTTTAGTTCAAGCCCTAGCTTATATATTTAGGAGACTTTATGCACAATTTTATTCAAATGTTCTCTAAAGTTTTTTATTGCAATGTTTTTCGTTAACGTCATTTTTTTACCT
Source organism: Meta bourneti (assembly GCA_933210815.1). Taxonomy (NCBI): domain Eukaryota; kingdom Metazoa; phylum Arthropoda; class Arachnida; order Araneae; family Tetragnathidae; genus Meta; species Meta bourneti. The sequence continues at coordinate 76,954,281 of OW119926.1, read as the reverse complement.
AATTTTTATAAATTATAATAATTTTTATTGACTTCTTATAGTGTGTTTTTATTAGTTGTTTTACCTTAAAAAGAAAACAAATGGTATAATTTGAACATTTAAAAAAAGATTCCTAACGAAGCCTAGTCACATGTACTAGTTTAAAGGAGGGGAAGTGTTGAATGTGAGAGAGGAACTGACAACAATGATCCATCTTTAGGAAGAATTATTTTTGAAATTCAATGTGATGCGTTACATTTTTATCCTGTCGGATGTTAATCCTGTTGTAGAAATTCTCAAGGTTGTAGTTCATCTCCATTTTGAAGACATTTGGCGCTAAATCTAATAAGCGTTGATCAATTATCTGTCCTATACCAATTCTGAATTCATTCTTTGGAATTTCTTTTGGCGACGTGCTAAAATCGTTTTCCAAATACAAGCAAGCGACGTCACGCCCGGAAGAAGCGCAGGGAACGCGTTCCATCACAAAAACACTACCGCCACCTGCATTTAGCTTGACAGAAAATACTCTCATACTCAATTTTGAGACTGACTGTACCTCTTATTTAGATGAAACAGTCATGTACCTTGTGCATAAGATTTTAAAAAATGATTTATTGACATTATGAAGAATTACGAATAGCGATCTAGGATTGAGACGTCTTAGCTGCAAGTTAGACACGGAAAAGCGAGAAATGTATGTGAGAAACGGCAGCGTGAGCGTGTGAAAAGTAGTCTACCACCAGCAAATTTAGGGGTTGAGTCACAGGTTTCTGAGATAGGAATGCAATGGTACTGAATTAGCAATGTATCCATCCTGGGAACCCGGTCAAGAAATAAATAGCGAATATAGAGTGATTAAATAAAATTGTTTCCTGATTTCGTTACATATATTTAATCGAATCCCTTATAAATCAAAGTTTTTAGAAACTAGCAAACTACTTGCGTGCTGTTGACAAACCTTATCTGAAAGAAAAGTACCACAGGAATATAATAGCATGAGTTCAAGTCTAAGTGTTCAAAGTCATTGTGGAAAAAGACGTGGATGAGCGGCTCGAACAAAAAGTACTATAGACGAAATTTGAGCTAGAACATCTATTATCAGCGTAAGCACGTACTGGCAATAAAGAAACCCGGTTAGTCATCTAATTGTTCTCAGTGAAGCTAAAGAAATACAACCCCAAACTTTCATACTTCTTTGTGAACTGGAAGCGATAATACAACGAAAAATACGTGGGGTGAAACTAGTAATACAAAGCAAAATAAGTGATTGATCTTTGTAGTTCCAAAATCTAAGCCAGCCCTTTTCCACTACACTGCTGGAAATCGCAGATGCAACACCATTAACCCTCCTGGTTGTTGTCCCGACGAGATATCGCATCAAAAACGCAGACATTAGCAAAACTGACCAGATCTTGATGTACGAGATATCTCGTCATTAGAAGAAAAATAACCAGATCTTGATCTCGTCATCATAAGAATAAAGTGTCAATATCTTAATGACGAGAGATTTCGTAATAGGCAAAAATGGTTCGATCTTGATGACTAGATATCTCGTAATGAGACAAATTGATCAGATTTTGATGGACGAGATATTTCGTCTAAACCACTTGGAGGGTAAAGGACAAGAGGTATCAAAGTCATATTTATTATGCAAACAACATAAGGCACAAAGGTGAAATGAGTGATTACATTTCTGCTCGACATGCGAAAAGCGAAGAAATCAGTATTTTGTTTAGCCGCCAATTGCTGCGACACGTCTCGGCATTGATAGAAAGAACTTTGAGTGATTTGGTGTTTGGGTTATATCAGTCCATACTGCTTTCGCACGTTACCAAAGTTCATCTGTGTCTTTGGTGTGCCAGTCGTTGGGCGATCATCGACCAGACGTATTCGATCCGCGGTGACAGATCTGGTGAACGGGAGGGTCATGAAAGAAGTTAAACCTGGTGGACATTGAAATTGTTGTACGTTCTGTGCCACTTGCGGTCGCACATTGTCCTGTTGAAAACTGTCCACCTGCAAGCCCTGAAAATAAGAAAGGACAAAAGGCTCCATAGCTAATTTGACTAATCAAAGACTAATTTCATTTTGAAATAATAAATTACTGAATTTCTGAATTTATTAGTTTTCCTGAGTAATGTTTTGAATTTTCTGTCTTGTGGTAAGAGCGGCATGGCTTTTGCGCCATAAAACCAAACCAACCATGGCGTTCTCTGTTGCTTTTTCAGTTACATATATTCGAACACTATAAACTATAGTTAAATTCAAAAGCATCTAACGTTTGATTAGTTTCCGGTATTTCCTTGAAAAATGTATCAGTATATTTCTTAATTTTATCTTTTCAGAAATTTCATCTGCAATTTTTGTCTTATTGGTATAATTATTAACGTGTTATTGGTATTATGTTATAAGTTTTTTAGTTTTATGGGTAGTATTATATAAAGCAAAAGAATAGGAATACGTTATCGAGTTATAGAGGTAGTAGACTAAAACTTTTGGAAGGACGGAATGAGTAAATTTTCTAAAAAAGAATTTCGATTTTTCCGATTTTATATTCTTACTATACCTAACATAAAGTACGAAATGGGTACTTTTGTGTTATCTATGGTTACATTTTCTTGACGACAAAAGAGACATCGTCGGCACCATTTGCATTTTCTTGGCAACAAAAAATAAACACCAAACGTAGCAGAGAAAACTTACATTTTGCCACAAAATCTTCGAAGAAATTGCATGTTGTAAAAAAATAAAAAATGCAAAAAAGTACGGTGAATGAAAAAAAAGTTTCATGGCTACGCCATGGGCTACATGTAAGCATTCCCCTGCGCAGGATTCCCATGACGCTGAACCACCGACTCCTCCGGCTATAATGGGCTCAACAACACAACCAATGACATGCCGATTGGCAACAAGTCGTCTTCTCAGATGAGTCCCGCTACAATCCGGACTATAACGATGGACGCGTACTCGTCAGACGCTACGGAGGTGAACGCCTTCTCCCGGAGTGTTTTATTCAGCGAGATACTGAACGAACGCTGGCGTTATGGTCTGGGGCGCTATTGGATATCATGAGCGATCCCGTCAACTCCAAATTGTGGGAACCCTGAACAGCAGGCGCTACATCAGGGAAGTTGTGGAACCCGAAGTCCTACCCTCTTGCAACGCATTCGCAGAGCTGTATTTCAGCAAGAAGATGCCCGTGCACATGTTGTTCGGAATGTACAAGCCTTCTTCAGTGCACGACAGGTTCCGCTTCTTCTATAGCCTGCACGTTCCCCGGATATGTCGCCCATTGAGCATGTCTGGGATTACATCGGACGGCGACTCGTTCGTACCGCTAGTCGGGCAGAGAGTACGGCTGAACTTTGTCATCGGATAAAGGCCATCTAGAATGCCATTCCTCAGCATGACATTCAGAATCTGTATGATACGATGTTACGACGTGTACAGGCTCTCAACGCTGCGCGTGGCGGCTGCATAAGATATTGATTTTCGGCATTATTTTTGTTTTATTGTTCTGTAAATTTGATCGTTTATTTAAACCTCTATAAGTAATACGTGGAATAAATTTAATTTATTTCTGATGATTCTTTCATAGTATTGCAATTTTCACAAACAGTAGTGTACTTTCCGCGCTTTTTTCCGTAATTTCACTTGCTTTTACTTGTAGCCGTTGATCATATCATTTTCGCATTTTACTTTTTCTAAAGTTTTCAGCAGACCCCACTTATATTCATATTATATTTATCTGAGTTTATCTGGCGAAAGAACTTGCAAAGAGAAAATCCTTTCGATTATGGTTGCAATAGGATTGTGTTTCCCACCAGAAATAAATGTTTGAAGAAACTTTTTTCATTTACCTCTTTTTACTTTTTTTTAATTTACAACATCCAATTTCTTCGCAGTATTTTGTTGCAAAGTTTTCTCTGATACTTTTGATGCTTATTTTTCATCGCCAAGAAAATGCAAGTGTCGTCGAAGATGTCTCTTTTGTCACCAAAAAAGTCGTCAAGAAAATAAGATTGGAGATAACCGAAATGTATATAAAATTTCTGAGTATTCTTTATAAAATACCCACACGAGTTACTGAGAAATTCGACTTAAGAGGTTGTCGAGTATCACGTTCCACTGTTACACACTTTAAGCTCATAGCAACACAACTGTTAAAAAATAGCGCATTATGTGTTTCTGCTCCGTTTGCTACTTCTGGAAAAATTTTGAATGCCACGTATAAAAAACTAATGAAGCGTTTGGTATACAATTTATTTAAGTAAGCATTTCATTCCAGCATTTAATATATTCATCCCATCGCAACCAAGGTAATGGGAGCGTTTCTCAAAAGCAATTAAGCGTCGTTTCTTTCAAACGCCATTTCCGCCTCTCATTATGAATTCCAAATGGATTTCGCAATTAATGCAGAGGAATAAATATTGTGTATATTTGTTAAAAATTTTCTCTGAGAAACTTTCCGGTGTGTTTGCTCGAATGATATATATTTCCTTTTCAGGAATGTTGGTCATATCTTTAAATTAGAGGGCCTTCATTCGAATGTTTGTAAGAATTCGGAATATTAGTAAAATTCTTGATTGGAAGATTAAGATGGGGAAATGCACTTTGTATGAAAAATGAACTGGTGGGAATTGGTATTTTAAGAAAAGCATTTTCTGTCAAGGAGGTAGTTAGTTTACGTCGCACTGACGCAACACAAGGCTATTGGCGATAGTCCGGGATCAATACCGAAGGGAAAGATCGAGGACAACACCACATAATTTTGAACCACGGTAAGATGACAAGGTCACACCTGAGCTGACACCCCATTCTCCAAACTTCCACACCACGCTAATGTGAGGATATTTAAGACCACAAAAGATCTAACGTGCACCAAACCCCTTGTACACGACGAACTTTGGTTGATTCGAACTGGAAACCCTCCGGTTCCTATTCCGTTACTCTTCCAACCAGGCTACCACCCCCGAAAGGAAAGATCCAAGAACAACGCGTCGTAATTTTGTCAGATGACGAGAGCAACACTTGAGCTGACACCTCACTCTCCAAACTTACACAACCCGCAAGCGTGAGGACATTTAAGGAAACGACAGATTTAACGTGTACACTACGGTCTTTGGCTGGACCTAGTTTCGAACTCATGCTAATCCGTTGCTATTCCGACTGGGCTAAAGCGGCCCCTGAATTTTGTATAAAAATGAACTGGTGAGAATGGATTATTTATAAAAGGCATTTTCTGTTAAGCTGACTTTAAGTAGCGGTATCCTATTATATCTGAGGTGGAACGTGTTTCCTCTAGGTACTCCGAATCTAAAGTCTCACTTGACTTCTTTTCTGAATACTTTGCCGATTAAAATTCTAAAGAATGAATTTCGAATTTATGTATGATAGCTGATTGGTCAACCCCAATTAGATTAAATTCCATACTTTGACAAAACGGTGATGAATTACATTTTAAAGTAACTCCGATATAACTCTGTCATGTGAGAACATTTGACAGCAGAAGTAAAATTTTCGCAGGCCGTCTGGTTTGTTTGCTTATCCAGAAAATCCGTTTCGTAAACAATTTTACGTCTTTTCAGCGGAGAATGGTGTCTCTTTGTTTATTTGTTTTGTATATTTACGCATTATTAGCAGCATTTAAGCATTAAGAGATAGTAAGCATCATTTACCATTGAGAGAAAAACTGCATATCTAATTATTAGAGAATTTCTATTTTAGAAACCAATTTATAATACTATATTAACATACTATTATACTATCGTGAACTAATTGAAACTAACCCACATCAAACTTGCGAGCGTTTTATAACTTATTACTAAAAAGATACATTGGAAATAAAATACAGATAGGGCACTAGGACAAATAATAAGACATTTAAAGTAGTAACAAAAGAACGGCAGGTGATCAGGCCTCCATTTCAAAGTATTTCTAAATAAACATAGAACTTCGAGATATCAAGAAGCCAATATTATACATTTTATTCAAAAGTATCAAATAAATTTCCAGAGCATTATAATGGTCTAACAAAATGAAAAAAGGGCACAATGAGATTTTTTTATAATAAGACATGTAGTTTCATCCCATTAACGCTATATAGCAGGGCGCGCACTCTTTGAGGGCTTATGTTTATCGGAAGAGGACAGTTATTACCGAAATTTTTTTTTTGAAAAACAATTTTTCCATGCATACATTTCTCTCTACGTAAACAAAATTAAAGTCGATGCGCATAGAATGCTTGCATAAACTATAAGTGATGAGCAGTTTCTGCATTTGCTACAAGAGCAATAAATTGTAAAACATCCCATTAAAAAGGAGCCTCTTTGCAAAGTATTGTGTCTGGTAAGAGTACAACTGGGTTTTCAAAATACTTCAGAACAGTGTTGTTTGAGTTAAAAGAAATGTCCATGTTTTTCACTGGTTGGTGGGCTTATCACTCAACGTTCATTTTGTTCTTCACAAAGGGTAATAGACCGGTTTCTCTGTCGTAATAAGTATTAAACAAACTATTTTTAAGAAATAAATTCCTTTTGAAGCGTGCGTGTCAGATGAATATTTAGAATAACTGAAAATTTAAATAAGTCAATGAAATCTTCAAATTCCTCCTCTGACATAGAAAATAAAATTACTGAATTTATGATAACTGGTTATGTAGATATTGAATTCTCGAAACAACATTCTTGGTGTGTTTAAATAAGAATAAAGTTAGGTTCTAAATCACTTTGACCTATCTGTAAAGGAAATTCTCATTTTTATATTTACAAAATGTTTTTGTGTTGTTTAAAAATTTACGAAAATAGTTTACCAAGTTATACTATTATTGGAGAAGGTGCGAAACATTTTTTATGTAAAAAAGGGCAGGGTAATATAAAATTTAGTAACCACTGCATTAATTCACATTCAACACGTTTCAGAGATGAGGGTTAACTACGGTGCAAGACTAATGAAAGAATGACAAAACTTCTTGTGACTACTCTGTTCAGACACTTGAAAGAATGACAAAATAGCTTCTGACTACTCTGTTAGGACACTTGAAAGAATGACAAAACAGCTTCTGACTACTCTGTTCAGACATGATTGGTGTCACTTTCAGACTGAAATCTAAAACGGGAAATTCGTCACTGAGCAATTCAGTAATTTATATTTAAATTATAGCCACAGAAAAGACCAAATTATTAATTTTCTGAGGAATTCCACAAGCATAAATACGTCTTTTCTGTATGATTTTTAACCAGTTTTGACCTATTCGACCAATAAAATCTTTCCTATGATTCTTTCAACCAATAAATGTGACTCTTTCGGTATTAAGTGTTGTGGGAATAAAGTAATACTACGCTCAGAGGGTTAAAAATATTTGGAAGGTGAGGCTTAACTACGTCACAAGACACATGAAACAGGAAAAAGTATAGACTGTGTTTCAAAATACTTAGTGTAGACACATCTAGCGTTACTTTAAGGTGTACATATACACTAAAAGATTTTTTTTAATTTTGACTTTAAAATTCCAATTTTTTATAATAGGTCATTGGTTTGTGCTTAATATCATTTCAATGTGAAAAAATCAGTTTAAGTCAATTATTAATTATCTAATTTAGATTTAATTAGCTAATTACCATGCTTTTTGAACAGTGATATCTCAAATTCTAATTTGCTCAGAAAGACAATTCGTGTTGGAAATTATTCCTAGTACTATTCTTGATGTTTTGAGCCTCAATCAAGTTGCTAGAAGAAATAGATTTTTTGCACAATTTTTTCAACGAGGAAGTCTAAAAAATCAAGATTTTTTGAGAAATTTTATCATTTAAAATCAACTAAAAATTCATTTCTTAAATAATAACTCTGACTGAAAGTCAAAACATCACTGCATTATATAGATTATTAGAATGATACAAAAATAATTATAATAGATTAATTTATTGTTTAGTTATCACTGTTTGAACAAAGCATCACATTGCAAAAACACAGTTCATCAGAAATTGAGTTCAAAGTTTCGGAAACATGTTAGTACATGCTGACAATACCTAACGAAAACCCCTTGTAATTAGAAAACTATTTTTAATGTTTACAAGAATTTGGATATTGTTTGAAAGCTAAGAAGTTGGAATATATTTTGGAGCAATAAAGAAATATTAATATTCTGGTCCATTTTCGTAGGGTTTCTAGTTTATATATCCACCTTAAGACTGAAGTTGTAAAAAGAGTGTAACTAAATTAAAATTCATGCCACAGCAATTCAGTTCGGTTTTATACTGAAACTAGCTGAATTTACCCGGCGTTGCTCGGGTTTAATTGGTTAAACGCCGACTGAAAGTGATCCAAAAAATCACTTTTCATAGAGAATACAAATATAGAGAAAAAATAAGCGAGTGCAAAATAATTTTTTAAACTGAGATTTTTATAGCTTCTACAATTTACTCTTTAGATCCATTTCACATGCTATAGGTAATACAAACCTACAAAAACTGATACTTAGATGACTATATACAGAAGTCAATTTTGAGTTTTGGAATGATTATGAATGCACTTTAAGTTCATTTTCTTTTTAAAAAAATGACACATCGTATTATTGTAGTCAGTTTTTTCTTGTCGATATTTTTTTATTTGTAGCACCTTGCGCCAGGAATGCGAATTTCGGAATTCCCCCATCATTATGAAAGGCTTACAAATCATATTGATACGATATCATGATCAACGTTTCAAGCAATTACACTTTACGCTTGAAAATTCCATCCTGCATTTTAGACAGGATACATAAACGAAATAATACTGAGCGATTTTCAGTGCGACCGACCCATCTGCGATTGCATCATTGTTCTAAGATTCTAAAAAACTCCAAGGTCATCTTGAGAGGTGACTCCTGTAGATGTTAACTCTGACGTCATCTGCACAGCCAGACCGGGAGAGAGCGCCCCCTAGCAATACTCAAGGTTATTCCTATAGAAATTTCGAATTACTTTTAGCCCCCTACGACAAAAAGGAAGGGGGTTAATATGCAACCGACGTTACCCGCAGGGTTCTAAAGTATAAGTGTACCAAATTTGGTGTAGATTGGTCAAACGGTATAGATTTGTATGGAGAATAGACAGACAGATGCCAACTCAGCTTTATATGTACAGATCATTTGATTGGACTGAATAAATTCATTTCAAATAATTTCATGTCCTCGTTTTTTTCCAGGTAGAAAAATTTCACCATGACCTCGGCGGAGGATTCGGAGCTGCGAAACGTGGAGTTACAGTTTCCGCTCATACGAGGTATGTCGAGAAGTGAATCCACATCATCGCAGGTAAGCTCTTACTTTTCTTCCTACAAACCACTTTTCAAGGTTAATACTCATACCAAGGATAGTAAACTTCAACTTTCAGTGTGTTGAATTCTACTCAAGAAATTTCGTATCTATAAACCCGGCATTTAAGACAAAAAAAAATGCGTTAAAAAATATTGGACAAATTAAAAATATTTCCTGTTTTTATAAAACAAATAAACAATTTGTGACTAGTTTTCTGAAAAGAATCGAGCTTACCTAGACTTTTAACCTTTGTCAATATGGGGAATTCAGTCGTTTATTTTCAAAATCCGACTTCCTCATCCGTTAATATTTCATGACTAACCAATAAGGAAGAAGTCGCAGACAAAAGAAAGCTTAAACTCGAAATGAAACTCAATGCTATTTCAAATAATAACATTAAAAACAAAGTAAAACATGCTATCAAAAAGCATTTCAAATAACTGATCTAATAGTAAGATCGGAAATTATATAAAGTATATTGTTATATTGGCGAAATGCAAACATTTATTTTGAAAAAATATAAGTGCCTTTTTAAATTTATAGTAACATTTAAAACTATATTTCGCCTTGAGTCTTAATAAAATTTAAAATTCACCTCATGTAGAGAAAGGAAAATCCAGTTTAGTAGCACCAAATTACAAATCTGAGCAACTTAAAACATTTTATTTTTTGAATTAAGTTTTCATGGTTTGAAAATGGTGAGTGGTTTAATATATTAGCTGAAATTTAATATCACTTTCAAAATGAAAATGAAAATTATTTTCTGGAACGCGTTTGAAAAACAATCTAATTGCTTTGACAATTTTACCAAAATGTTTGATTCCCCTTTTCTTTTTGAGTTTAAAGTTTCTTAGATATTCTGGTTTAAGCTAAAGTTATTCTGTACAGTTTTTAATCTCCTCGAGCTAATTTAAACAGAATAAAAATCGCTTGTTTAGTACGATTATTTGAATTTCACGTGTTTTGAATTTCATTTTTAGTTGGAAATTTTATCAATATTCTGACAGCTGCTTATTCACACAGTGCTTATTTAAAATTGTTTGCGGGTTTTCTGTATTCTTTTTCAGTTCTTCATTTTGATAAAAAATTGGACATTTGCTTGTCGCGACACACTTAAAATTACTTACTAATTTTCTGTGCAGGTCCGAAAATAAATCTAGAAATAAACTATCTATATCATTCGCTGATCTACTTAATCAGATTACTCACTAGACATACAGCGTTAAGAGGTTTTCTTCAGAGACTGAATTACATCGAATAAAAAAACAAGAATTCGAGTTGAGTGGTGTAGACTTTCATCTCATTTCATGTCGCGCTTTAATGGTTTTGGCTTCACTGCACAGAACCTTTCATGTTGTGAAACTCCTTTTACAGATGAAGCTGTATTACAAATTTCCGAAAACTGTGCCTTCACTGCAATAGAACTTTTCATATAATAATATACTTTGGATTATGAAATTAATATTGCTGTTTTCGATCCCTGTTAGATTGGTTCAAAGCGGATAGCGTCTGAGGCACCTACTTTGCAAAAGTGGACTTCAGTGGGATGATACTTTTCTATTTTAGTAAAAAAGGAACAATTAAAAATGTTACGAAATCCATTGCAAATTCATTACAATGTATTTTTAATCAGAAACACATTTTAAAATTCAATTATTTAAAATGGAAACAATTTAAATAATTAATTTGTTTAAATTTTAATTAATTTCACACAAAATCTAACAAATAGATAATTTAGTTTAACACAATTTTTACACAAAGGAGCCATTGAATTTTGTGTTTAGAAAAAGAAGTTGGTGGACCAAAACAGTTTGGGAAGAAACTGCTTTAGGTAGTGTTTTAGATTTGCGTGTACATGATAGTCTTCTGAACGTTTGTCTTCACTGCAATAGAAGTCTTCTTGCAATGAAACACCTTCTAAAGCAGGGGTCGGAAACGAAGACCCATTTCAACAATAAACGTACAAAAAATAAAATTTAGGGAGCCGCAATTTTAATTCGATTTATTTTTTAATTATTTCAGTATTTACAAACACATTTTATACAGATGCAAGTTTCAAAAAAATTATCATGTTTATTTATAATAGTTATTGTTTTTTGTGGGTACAAAAAGTAAAACGACATTTTTTTGTAAATTTTTATTTTTTGTAAATGTAAATAGAGCCAAATATTGCAAAATCAATATTACAATTATTTATTTCAATATTCAGTTCACATTCAATGTGATTTTTAGACTTGGATTTTCTCTGCCAATTTAGTCAAATGTGGAGTGTACTTAGTGCATTTTAGGATTTCCTCTTTTAAACTTGCATCCGTTAGTCTGATTCTGTTTGCTTTTAATGTAGTTCATCGTAGGGAAAAATTGTTCACAATTGTATGTGGACCCAAATAAGGTCAAAATCCCAAAAGCTAATATCCTGGCATTTGAATAATTAGTTGGAAAGAAGTTCCAGCATTTAAATACACTGCTGGCCACCGTAAATGCAACACCCTGAAGGAAGCATGCAAATAATATGAAATTTACAGCATGCATTAGCGGAGGTGAGATATGCAAATGATTAGAATTTCAGCGCAGACGCACATCACGCGCGCCTGTGGCGCCACTTCAAAGCGCTATTTAAGGCTTGGAGATTTCGACGATTTCAAGTACGGCAATTGTGTTTTTCTTGTGGTTTTTTCAAAAAAACGATCAATTATGCCTCGTAGAAAACAGCGATCATCTTTTGATCAAGTATCCGAGTTCGACAGAGGAAGGATAGTGGCCTAAAGAAATTGTGGATTATCTTTCAGGGAAATCGGTAGTCGTGTTGGACGAAACAAAACAACTGTAATGCGGATATGTGATCGTTGGATGCAGGAGGGTACGACGGACCGACGTGTTCGATCGCATCCACCTCAGTGCACCACTTCACGTGATGACAGGCATATTGTGCGTATGGCAGTGACGGATCGCTCAGCCACATCACGAACCATAGCACAGCACATTCAGTCTGTACCGCATCATCCAGTGTCTGCGCGTACCATTCGACGCCGTTTAAAGCAGAGTGGTCTGTCCGCAAGACGTCCATTGCTTCGTCTACCCTTGACGCAGAACCACAGACGTTTCCGCCGCCAATGGTGCGATGAAAGAAGGATGTGGACGGCAGAATGGAATGAAATTGTCTTTACTGACGAGTCACGCTTCTGTCTGCAACACCACGATGGTCGGATTCGAGTCTGGAGACACCGTGGAGAGAGGATGCTGAACAGCTGCGTTATGCACCGCCACACTGGTCCTGCACCGGGTATTATGGTATGGGGCGGTATATCACTCTCGCACTCCTCTAGTACGCATTGCCGGTACTTTAAACAGCCAGCGCTACATCTCCGAGGTGTTGGAGCCAGTTGTCCTTCCTTACCTTCAGGGCTTGCCCACAGCCATATTTCAACAGGATAATGCGCGATCACACGTGGCACGCATTGTCCAAGGGTTCTTCGTCAATCGCCAGATTGAATTGCTTCCCTGGCCAGCTCGCTCTCCGGATCTTTCGCCGATAGAAAACATGTGGTCCATGGTTGCTCAACGATTGACCCAGAATACATCCCCAGCTGCCACACCAGATCAACTTTGGCAACGTGTGGAAGCTGCTTGGTCTGCTGTACCCCAAGAACACATCCAAAGTCTCTTTGAATCAATGCCGAGGCGTGTGGCAGCGGTGATCTCCAACAATGGCGGCTACTCTGGCTACTGATTTTGGCAGGAACCACACTTCACAGAAGTCTATAAATTTAATCATTTGATACTTGGTCAATATGTTATCTACAAAATAAATTTTGTTGTGATATCTCTTGTCTTTCTTGGTGTTGCAATTTGGGTGGCCAGCAGTGTATAATGTCCTGTGGTGTTTCCTCTCCATAGTTGTCTCATTTTTTTCAAAATGTGCTACCGTTTCCTGAAGTTTTTGCACCCAGATACTTTTATTCTGAATTTCCAGAATCTCCATTTGTAGATCTGCAATTGATATTCCAGGAAAAGTTTTGACATCTATTAATTTTAAATCACATACATTTCAGCGGATGTAATATTAGTTTCATCATCTCCTGATGTTTTCTAAAATCCTAAAATCTGTTTAAAAATGAAACTAAAAGAAAATTAATTATTTCAACGAATATTTTGTAATCCATTTTTTCTTGATTTAAACACAACTATAATTTCTTAGATTTTCATAAAATACAAATTCATCTTTGGTAATGTCTTCCAAAATCACTCTTAATTTCTGCTCAAATGTAATGACTTCTTCTAATAATTGTAGAGCTGTATTTCCTTTTCTTTGTAACTTCAGATTCAACTTATTAAAATGTTCTGTCAAATCAACCAAAAAGCAAAAATTTTGAATCCATTCGGGATTGGTGAGAAGTTGTAAATGTTCTGTATTGTAATTTTTAGAAGTTAAAAAGTTATTACTTCTTTCAAACACTCAAAAAACTGTTTTAATGCTTTTCCCCTTGATAGCCATCTTATAGACGAAACTGTAACAAAATTTGTATATTGTCTACCTGCTTCTAACAATGCATCAAAACGTCTGTGATTCAAGGCATTAGATCGGATGAAATTAATCATTGGTACAACAATGGCCATCGCTTTTTTCAGCTGAGGTAATAACCCTAAAGATTTTGCAACTAAAGCCTCTTGATGCAAAATACAATGAAATGAAATAATTTCATGAAAAATATGAGTGGAAAATAATTTAACAAACCCCTTGTTTTTTGCAATCATGGCAGGCGTGCCGTCGGTCGCAATACCTACTGTATTATCAATATTTATATTTTTATTCGGTAAACTGTTAGAAGGTTGTCTGAAATATCTTTACCTGTAGTATGTTTTTCAAGTGAGAAAACATCAAGGAGTTCCTCTTGAATACCGGAAGATGTGATATATTTAACCATAATACAGCATACGGCTATATCAGAAATATCATTTAATTCATCAACAGTAATAGATATAAATTCAGCAGAATTAATATCCACAATTAGCATATCTGATACTTCCTCAGAAATAGTTAGGATTCGTTCTTTTACAGTTCTTGAGAGGGGTAAATCTTTTACTTTCTTACACATATCATCCTCATTTTTCATATCTTTAAACTGAGACATTGTACATGCAATTCTTTAGAAATTCACCTTCAGGAAAAGATTTCCAGCTTTTGCTATTTCCAGGGATAACAAAAACTTGCTTCACCGGTACTTGACGATTTCGTCCAAGATGACAAACTTCTTTGCTGAAATTGTGTTTTCTTTTGTAATTCTTCAACAGCTTTTCTTCTATTATCACCTCAGGACACTTTTCACTAAAATCTAAATGTTTTCCGCGAAAATGTCGTTCTACACTGCTGGCCACCCAAATTGCAACACCAAGAAAGACAAGAGATATCACAACAAAATTTATTTTGTAGATAACATGTTGACCAAGTATCAAATGATTAAATTTATAGACTTCTGTGAAGTGTGGTTCCTGCCAAAATCAGTAGCCAGAGTAGCCGCCATTGTTGGAGATCACCGCTGCCATACGCCTCGGCATTGATTCAAAGAGACTTTGGATGTGTTCTTGGGGTACAGCAGACCAAGCAGCTTCCACACGTTGCCAAAGTGGATCTGGTGTGGCAGCTGGGGATGTATTCTGGGTCAATCGTTGAGCAACCATGGACCACATGTTTTCAATCGGCGAAAGATCCGGAGAGCGAGCTGGCCAGGGAAGCAATTCAATCTGGCGATTGACGAAGAACCCTTGGACAATGCGTGCCACGTGTGGTCGCGCATTATCCTGTTGAAATATGGCTGTGGGCAAGCCCTGAAGGTATGGAAGGACAACTGGCTCCAACACCTCGGAGATGTAGCGCTGGCTGTTTAAAGTACCGGCAATGCGTACTAGAGGAGTGCGAGAGTGATATCCAATACCGCCCCATACCATAATACCCGGTGCAGGACCAGTGTGGCGGTGCATAACGCAGCTGTTCAGCATCCTCTCTCCACGGTGTCTCCAGACTCGAATCCGACCATCGTGGTGTTGCAGACAGAAGCGTGACTCGTCAGTAAAGACAATTTCATTCCATTCTGCCGTCCACATCCTTCTTTCATCGCACCATTGGCGGCGGAAACGTCTGTGGTTCTGCGTCAAGGGTAGACGAAGCAATGGACGTCTTGCGGACAGACCACTCTGCTTTAAACGGCGTCGAATGGTACGCGCAGACACTGGATGATGCGGTACAGACTGAATGTGCTGTGCTATGGTTCGTGATGTGGCTGAGCGATCCGTCACTGCCATACGCACAATATGCCTGTCATCACCTGAAGTGGTGCACTGAGGTGGATGCGATCGAACACGTCGGTCCGTCGTACCCTCCTGCATCCAACGATCACATATCCGCATTACAGTTGTTTTGTTTCGTCCAACACGACTACCGATTTCCCTGAAAGATAATCCACAATTTCTTTAGGCCACTATCCTTCCTCTGTCGAACTCGGATACTTGATCAAAAGATGATCGCTGTTTTCTACGAGGCATAATTGATCGTTTTTTTGAAAAAACCACAAGAAAAACACAATTGCCGTACTTGAAATCGTCGAAATCTCCAAGCCTTAAATAGCGCTTTGAAGTGGCGCCACAGGCGCGCGTGATGTGCGTCTGCGCTGAAATTCTAATCATTTGCATATCTCACCTCCGCTAATGCATGCTGTAAATTTCATATTATTTGCATTCTTCCTTCAGGGTGTTGCATTTACGGTGGCCAGCAGTGTATATTACTTGATTTACTATTTTGAAATCGCAAGTGGTAAATTAAACATTAAGGACTTCCATTTACTTCTATAAATGCAAATTTCTCTGCCCAATTTGTGGGCAGAGAAAATTTGCCCACAAAATTATTGAAGCCCCTGTTTTCTTCAGATATTTTTCTATTTTTTTAACTCATTGTTTTATAAGGGTTGTTATCACGAATTTGAAACCTTAATATAACTGTGTAGGCATAAAATACTAACTAAACTACTCTGTCAATATAACACAAATTAAATTGTGCATAACGTATGGCACTATATTGACACACATTCGTATCCAAAGCACAATCTCAACTGACAATTCTGGTGCGGGTGCTGTTCGTATAAAAGCAGCGTACGGCGAATATCTCTTGCCTTCTTGTGTTTTAACGCACATGCGCTGAGACGGTGATAGTGTCGCGAAAATTACATTTCTAGCGGCGTTTTCTCTATATATACCTACTTCTTTAGGATTTACTTTACCGACGCATTATAGATTTTTTTTTGGGGGGGGGATAAGTGTCGGTTCTCTCTCTCTCTCTGTGTGTGTGTGTGTGTGTGTGTGTGTGTGTGTGTGTGTGTGTGTGTGTGTGTGTGTGTGTGTGTGTGTGTGTGTGTGTGTGTGTGTGTGTGTGTGTGTGTGTGTGTGTGTGTGTGTGTGTGTGTGTGTGTGTGTGTGTGTGGTGGTCACATCAGGTTTTCATTAAACATTTAAGACAGGACTTTTTTCAGCAAAGTGTCTGTGTGTGTGTGTGTGTGTGTGTGTGTGTGTGTGTGTGTGTGTGTGTGTGTGTGTGTGTGTGTGTGTGTGTGTGTGTGTGTGTGTGTGTGTGTGTGTGTGTGTGTGTGTGTGTGTGTGTGTGTGTGTGTGTGTGTGTGTGTGTGTGTGTGTGTGTGTGTGTGTGTGTGTGTGTGTGTGTGTGTGTGTGTGTGTGTGTGTGTGTGTGTGTGTGTGTGTGTGTGTGTGTGTGTGTGTGTGTGTGTGTGTGTGTGTGTGTGTGTGTGTGTGTGTGTGTGTGTGTGTGTGTGTGTGTGTGTGTGTGTGTGTGTGTGTGTGTGTGTGTGTGTGTGTGTGTGTGTGTGTGTGTGTGTGTGTGTGTGTGTGTGTGTGTGTGTGTGTGTGTGTGTGTGTGTGTGTGTGTGTGTGTGTGTGTGTGTGTGTGTGTGTGTGTGTGTGTGTGTGTGTGTGTGTGTGTGTGTGTGTGTGTGTGTGTGTGTGTGTGTGTGTGTGTGTGTGTGTGTGTGTGTGTGTGTGTGTGTGTGTGTGTGTGTGTGTGTGTGTGTGTGTGTGTGTGTGTGTGTGTGTGTGTGTGTGTGTGTGTGTGTGTGTGTGTGTGTGTGTGTGTGTGTGTGTGTGTGTGTGTGTGTGTGTGTGTGTGTGTGTGTGTGGTGGTCACATCAGGTTTTCATTAAACATTTAAGACAGGACTTTTTTCAGCAAAGAGTCCTCTCCTCTAAGTTAACTCATTCTCTTTAATAGGTAATGCAGTTCTCGAAAATTTCTACTAAGATTTTCTCAATCTTTTCCAGCTTTGACTTAAGAAAATATTTCATAGGTGTATTGAACCTAGATACAGAAGCATGGTTAATCCGTAGAAGTACAAGAAGTACTTATAAAACTATAATGTGTGGCTGAATATTAATTCTAAAAAGGATATTATTGGGATCAATGGAATAAAATTTTGTCGAATTATGTATATCAGCAGATGAGAATTAGAGATAAAATTACAAAGTTTCGTAATGACTTTTTTAGAAGATTTAATGAAACCGTTCGTAATCAATGGAAATATCAGTATCGAATCTTCAAGATACCACACTTAAATCAGAGTAATAGAATATGCTTCATGTAGAAATACTTCATTCCTGCAATGCATGGATGTAGTAGTCCTTAACACCATTTAATATGATGTCTTAGAAAATATCACATGCAGCCCTTTCAAGAATAAAAAGCAGCATAATTATTGTAACTCGTTCAAGTCGAAAACACTGTCACGTATTCTGTATGTGCTTTTTCACCAAGGTTTTTGAAGTAACCTAACCTGCATTCTTTCATACAGAAATCCCATGTTCATGACACATTTTCACATTTAAATGTACTAAAATTGCGCTTACGCTTCTATAATAGACTATTTCATTCAGGCTGTATTTATATTAACTCTTCTGGTGGTTTATCTTATCGTTGAAAACCACACTGTAGTGGCCAGCTTTGGTGCAATAACATGATCCAAACTGTCACCAGTTTTAAGAAAGGGGCCATTTGTTTTCATACTTGGATCTTCATTCTTGGAGAAAGAGGGCAGTTTTGCCTAGGAGGTATCTCGTCATTAGCAAAACTGGTTAGATGTGAGATACCTCGTCTAAACCACTTGGAGAGTTAACATAATTGAAAACTAAAAATCTTTCTCTTTAGATTTTTCCGGGGTAAATAAAAGTTCAGTTTTTTAAACAATCTATCTTAAATTGACATGTTAAGAGGAAATCTAAATTATGTGTTGTTTGTTTCAATGTCTGCGTTGTTTTATCTCTTTTCAGGAAGACAGAATAATGACAGACACAGGTACAATGTTGGTAGCCGTCCATGGCGATAAGAATAAGCCAGCCATATTCACATACCACGACATTGGCCTGAATCGTACGTATTTTACTGAATATATAAGACCAAAACTTTACTCATATGTTAAATTTTTTTCTTTCTCACAAAATAGATATTTACTAATTGCAAGGCTTTGCTTAATGCTATGGTAGTAGTTGAATTAACGTTGCATTGGAGTAACACAATTTGCTATTTGGGATGAATCCCGAAAGAAAAGATTGGCGTGAAATATAAGTAGACTGAGCATAGCTATTGAAGGGAGCTTTCAAAAAGTGTGACCAACATGTTGACTATAACATGTTGGTCACACATGTGAAATATAAGTAGATTGAGCATAGCTATTGAAAGAAGCTTTCAAAAAATGTGACCAACATGTTGACTAGTAGTCACGTGACTGTTCTGAAAATTGACTTCCTTGGCCGATTTGACATCTATCGCCTCGTTTTGCGGTAAAACATCTTATGACGGTGTAGATGTGTGAATGTACATTTCTATACAGGGGCAACAAAACTGGTGAAATCGCCAAACTCTATGTCGCGTGGAACAATTAGATGATGAATCAAAGTATGGGAGTTTCTACCGTCCTGTAGACCAATCAGACTATTGGTATTCGTTTCCACCAGCAGACAAAAGTTGTCTAAGAGTCACGTTACTACTAGTTTTGGTCACGTGATCCTGGGCACATAAAAAGGTCACCATTGCTCACTCTACTTTTATATTTCCTCTATGGATTCGAGGACAATACTTCGTTATTTTGTCAACACCTTAACTGGCGTCCCACTATCAAAACTTCCACAGCATGCTAATGTGAGTACATTTGAAGACACAACAGATTTAACGTGCCCCAGCCCCCCCCCACTTACAAGACGGTGTTTGATTGGACCTAGTTTCGAACTCACAACCCTTCGGTTGCTATTACGCTACTCTTCCCACTAAGGATGCTTCGGATAAAACAAATGTGTATAACAAATTTTACTAATAATTTAAACCAATGAAATGAAAACGAAGCTTTGCACAAAGGCATAGAAATCAAAAGAAAAATGGAAATCAGGATTAGAGCTAGAAAAATTATCATGCAATGTTTCAGAATAAAGTATCTTATGAAAACGATCTACGACTTAATAATGAAATTGCAATAAACTAACTTAAATGGTATAAATTAAGTTACATACATTCAACAGGTTTGCATTCTTTTCTCTTCACTGTATCAACATAATTTTGATAGCAGTTCACCATTTTTATACATTCAACTTCAAAATATAGTTTTTACCATTCTTCAAGTCCATAGCCTTTGTTTTCCAGAACTCATTCAAAATAACCAAAATCAATTACCTAAATTATAACAGGAAAATGCTCTTCGAAAATTCATTTTGCGCGATCAATCTATGACGAAAAATGTTTAATTTTCCTTTCTCTGGTGAAGACATAAATCACATACTTATAAGACTTAAGCCGTGTTTCAAGTGTAGAGTATCAGTCATTGTTAGCAAACATATTAATTGGCTCGCTGTCAACAAGCACTAGATACAGACGCGTGTGCTGGAGTTGGTTGATAACTTTAAGTTAAAAGTAAAGATTGGTACTTATATCAATACATTTTACTTAACCCACTGGTATCGCACTGGTCTGACAGGTGACTTTTTTCAGTTACGCAATGAAAAGAATAGCTAAAAAATTGATCATTTGGAACGTATCATATATAACACATTTTTTAGTTATTTGTTGTTTATTGTTGTTTGTTTGTTGTTTGTTTGTTGTTTGTTTGTTATCCCAAAATATGGCTACGTATTTTTCACATGAACAATTAATGCGTGTTTAACCGTGTTGGTAGTCGTCTCGACGAGGTATCTCGTCATTAGCAAAACTGACCAGATCTTGATTGACGAGATATCTCGTCGAAACCACTTGGAGGATATACTAGGAAATGAAAAGTTGAGCACCTCAAAACGAGGTGCACCTCGATCTCATTTGTTTAAAAACCCGCGAGTAATGGAGGATTAGCCCTCATGGCGGTTGTCTCGACGAGGTATCTTGTCACTAGCCGAACCGACCGGATCTTGATTGACGAGATATCTCGTCCCCAGAAAAAAACTGACCGGATCTCTTCACCGTCATAAAATCGATAATATTTTGACGACGAGATGTCTCAACATTAGCAAAATTGGTCAGATCTTGATGGACGAGATATCTCGTCGAAACTTCTTGGAAGATTAATAAAGTACATCAGTGTTAAATCTAAATCATCTTAAGCATGTATACAGGATATTTCAAGATTTCTATACAAATTATAAGGTAGGTAAATGTTAAACCGTATTCACAAAGGGAAGCGTGATCATATTTTATCACCCGAATGTGTTTAGAGGGTACACTAAGGTGCATAAATGAAATATTTGTATGTGAAAAGCATTTTTATTTGCCCTTACTTTACAATTTGACAGTGGTAGACTTACAATTTCACACTGGGTTCAAATTGCGACTAACAACAGCACGTCTGATAGTGTCGAAGGGTGGAAGCTAAGAAACTATTATCCTTTCTCGGCCATTTGCAGCCAAAACAGCTACTCTTGTGATGAGGTCAGTTTAGGGGTCAATGAGGGAATGTGCCTTTGAGGTATCCCGAGAGGAAGAAATAAATACCTGATAAATCGGGTGATCGTGGTGGCCAAGCGACGGGGCCATCTCGCCCAATCCATTGAGCAGCGAAAGTACCCTTGTGGTATATACTCCTTTGTGAATTCGGTTTAATTTGGTGTTCCCTACCTCTCCATAGCCGGCAACACACTAAAGCATCATGCGACAAAACATACGATGTGTGCATGCTTAATTCGTTTCTGTACAGAAACAATTCGACACTCATGCGTATTTCAGACAATTTAATGTCACAGGACAGTGTGTGGCGTGCCATAAAGTAGTGCAGACCTGACACTAAAGATATATGTATTATTGTACTCGCAACGAGATATCTCGTCCATAAAGATCTGACCAATTTTTCTAAGGATCAAATACCTCATCCATAGAGATCTGACTAATTTCACCGATGACGAGAGATCTCGTCAACAAGATATTATCGACTTTTTGATGTCTGGATTGATATCTGGTCAGCTTTCTGAAAATGACGAAATATCTCGTCCTCCAGTATCTGATCAGTTTCACAAATGTGGAGATACCTCATCGAGGCAACCACCAGGAGGGTTAAAGTTTGCAAAAGATTTTAAAAACCACACTGTATTTTCTCTTGGAATGAATCGTGACTTGAAGTATCTTTGTTGTATTTCAGATGTTACAAACTTCCTCGCATTCTTCAATCACCTAGACACTAAAGTTCTGATGCAAAGCTTCTGCGTCTATCACATAAATGCTCCTGGCCAAGATGAGGACGCATCGACGCTACCTCAAGGGTGAGAAAAAGAAAGCGACATTTCTTTTCGTGCTTTCGAAAATAACAGTATATTGAATTTCAGGTGTCAGATACAGTCGTACCACTCTCTGACCTATAAAGTACGAATTTAAAGGTGCCACGAACATGCGATATAACGATGAAATCTTGAAAGCTTAATTCCCTGTAAATAGTTTTCCATATACATATATGCAGAGGAATTCTCAGACAATAGTCTGTTTCTCTGAAAGTTAGCAGTTGAAAGGAGCTTGCTCCAAGCATTTATCATAAGCTTTTCCCATGGATCCTATTATACGATGTGAAATCGCTCTGGGCACTTAGCGATTCCGTCAAGCTAGGGAGTTTATGTTGGTCATTAGACTCCGAAATGTATGTAAGAAAATAGCAAATGACCTCCATTTAATGCGGCTTTTATCTTGACTGCTTGGGAACAAAACCTAGTATTGTTGCGAGAAAAATGCTGTTGACAGTGTAAATAAAGATTACACCCATTGAACAGACAGTGCTCGCCGTCTGCTGCAAGGGTTCAACTGTTATTCCATGTCATATACTAGAAAAGAGGGGTCGGTAGTTAATTAACGTCGCACTAGAGCAACACAACGGGCTATTGGCGACGGTCAGGAATTAATCCCGAAAGGAAATATTCAAGGACAACGCCTCGTAATTTTGAACCATGGTCAAATGACGAGAACAATACCTAAGCTAGGACCTCACTCTCCAAATTTCCACACCACGCCAATGTGAAGACATTTGAGGCCACGACAGAATTAACCAGCCCCGTGTACACGACGGTGTTGGATGGACCGAGTTTCGAACTCGCAACCTTTCGGTTATTAATCCGTTTCTCTTACAATTACACCTAGAAACGAAGAATAAATCTTTTATTCACCATAATTTATTAAATATTCTACAGCATTTAACATTATTTTTCAATTTTATCACTGATCTTTCGTTTAGCTTCTAGTTTTATATAACCTAAATAAAAAAGTCGTAATTTAATGCATAGTTAAGCTTTTTCCACCTCGCTAAATGGCTTTTTTGTCTCACAAGAGGCGCGATATATCGGGAGAATTTTGTCTTAATACGAGTAGCAATGACCGATGCATCTAAAAGAACGCGACCTCAATATCTTCTGACCGGACAAATCCATCAAACGCTCGGGACCAAGGGACACGCCTTTTAAACTGAGACGTATGGTAATTTAATATTTAAGCAAGACATATATGTGTTTTGCTTCATATAAGCACTTAGTGAGCAAGCAGTGAATATATTGAGGTCACTTGAAAACTCTATGGTAGTAACGTTATTAAGTAACAATTGCATTTCAGCGTATATTTTCTTATGGTTTTCTTATGAATGGAAAGGAATTTTTTATTGGGAGCAGTAATCAGATTCGTTTAGAGATTGAGTAAATAAAAGAACTAATTTTGACAATTAGATTATGACAGTTACTTTTAACGATTTATTAATCGATGTAAGTGTTTACTTATTTACATATAAACGTTAATAACTTATTTAATTTTAGGTATACTTTTCCTACGTTGGACACACTTGCTGAAATGGTTCTTGCAGTTTTGGAACATTACGGGTAAGCTTGTAAACCATACATAATCTAACATAGGTTTTACAGAAAATAATGCATTTAATATGAACTTTCAAACTCAATTTAAACAATTTCATTGGTTGACCAATTGACCAGAGAAATTCCATTAGTTGAAAAACTAATAATAGTAGTTTGTATTTATTGTACTAATCTTTCTGTTTTCTTTTTTTAAATTTTATTAAGTGCTTTAATTTTTTTAGGTTAAAACATTTTATTGGATTTGGCGTTGGTGCTGGGGCTAATATCCTTACCCGATTTGCAGTAAGTGTACTTAAGATTTTTGTATAATAGCAAGGTTCAAATACATATAACTCAGCGATTATTCTGAATGCTTATGTTGATTTTTAACGTACTATTTTAGTCTCGAGTATTATAATATCTTATTCACAAAGACAGCTTTATTAAGAATGCAGTAAAATGGTAAAGATGCGAAATATCTCGTTATCCCTGTTCGACTCAGTGACTGTAAATTTCTTTTAAAATTTGATAGAAATAACTGTACACTTTTCATTGTAAAAACCATTTTCTATTTTGGTGTAATTTAAAGATTTATTAATTTAGATAGCTTTTTATTTATAAGACGTATAAATTAACGAAAATTATTAAAAATAATGGACAACGTATAGTATAAGTCTACCTCGATAGCTGCTATCGCCACTTGGTTTGGGTTGTAGCGGTCTCTATAAGAAACAGATAACTCCTTAATAGCCTCTCAGTAGTTTTAACTCTCGAGGATGTCTTAATTTTATTTGGCGTTGTGTGAATTGAGCAGCGAAAAGAGGCAATTTTACAAGTATAGGTACTCTCAGCCGCATGTAAAAACCATAACAAATGTTTCCAATTTGTTATTAAATGCGTCAATGCGGCAAACCTGAATGTATTTCTTCAAGCAGTCCTATAGAACATGGAATATGGTCTGTTCTTACGACAGTAGACAGACGCCGATTTTGAGACTGGACTAGTTCTCGTGGTAGACAGCTAGTTACGGTTTTTTGAAAAGTTTTTGTAAAAACTAGCACTGTTCAATGCTTTCGCCTGAAAATAAGTAGTTCTCCCTCAAAAACTTTTATTCTAGAATCTGAAAATGGTTATGTTTATCTTCATTTAAAATATTAAAATTCTTTATTAAAATATAGTACTTTTAATCATAATAAAAATACATCATTAGAATTTTAAGAGTCAGTAATATGAAAAGCGTGCAATAATTCATGTTTCATATAATTAATAGTTCGTTTCTATGCATACAATAGCTCATAAATTGAAGTATTATTTATGTTGTATTTGTAATGCAAAGTGTGGAATTATGCAGACAGTAAATAATTGAAAGAGGTCGTTCCAGGTTTAAAAACATCATTGGACTTTGATGGCAGACGATATCTTTTCCTAACTATTTTATTTTTCATTAAAATTTTTATTTTCTGTAGTGGCATAGTAGAACTTTAAAGAAGCATCTTGTAACAAATCATAAAACTTCAAACGACATTTATTATTCTATGTCATGCTAATTATTATTTTCGTATCATTTCATCCCACTTTTCATCTGTTATGCTTTGATGTTTGCTGTATTTCATTTATCCAAATAAATTTTCTTCCTTTTCCAATTTGTAATTATTTCTACGCGACATTATTAAAAGAACCTAACATGAGAATTTTTACTTATGGATAGATAGTATGTAATTTTATTAATTCTTATATAACCTTAAAATAGCGCGATGACTCAAAGTGGATGCACGCGTTGCTTTTGGCAGCCCTAAAACAAAATAAAAAATGCACCTAAAATTCCAAAGAAAAAATATTACTCTAAAACCATATTTCTTATGGTTTTTACTTGCCATAGTCGGTATTTCTGATAGGTTAATGTGCAAACGCCACTTTCAAATGCATGTATTCGACTGATAAAAAAGCACCACCTCACGGCGTTTCAAAATCAATAAATCTTCCTTTAAAATCAGGGGCTATAAAAACATTCCGACGGCTTCGCATTCGATAATAGACATTCGTCAAATGAATTTTATCTTTTTTTATTATTGTAGAGTAGTGTCTATGATTCTATTTTCCCCGCTATCTGAAAGCTAGCACCCCACATAATGGCTCAACTCGCAGAAAGTCTGCTCAGAAGTCTGCTATCAAACCACTAAAGTTGGAAATAAATGGGCAGATGCATTTCTCAAACTGTGAATGGTAGTGAGTGTTTTTGAAATGCTTTCATCCGCCGATTTCAATGAATCACGGAGATTTTAAAAAATTAGAATATGCGTTGAGAAAACGAGTAGTATCGTTATGATTTATATCTCTATAAACAATTTTAAAAGATGGATGCGCGCATATATTTATTAATTATAATTATTCTTTTAGCATTATGAGGATCGATTGTTCAAAAAATAATTTTTGACTATAATTTTCATGGTAAGCTTCATTCTAAACTATTTTCAGAAATGGTGTTGTTTGTATTTTTTAAAAATAAGGGAAAATATACTGGAAATTTATTATTTTAGTATCCAAAAGAAAATTCCTTGAGATAATTCCAGTTATATACGTATAAATTACAGTTGAATAATGTGTGATTCTTTTTATTGTATTTACGATGGAAACAATTGTTAAAACTACAAATATCATTTTTAACCCTCTGAGCGACATGCGATTTCCGAGTAGTATAGTATTGCTTTTTCCCCACAGCAAACACATGACTAAATAATCACATCGATTGGATGAAAGAATCCTAGGAAAAATTCTATTGATCCAGAAGATCAAAACTTGTTACAAGTAATGCAAAGAGAACTGCAGGTTGAAGAACGGATATTTATCTTGTGTACTCCTCAGAGTGTTAAGATTATTTTGCTTTAAATGTTCTAAAACATGCTATTTTAAAGGTTCTCTTTAAAATATATTTAACACTGGGAAGAGATATATATTTTAAAAGCAAAACACTGTCAAACACATTTGACATTACATACGCCATGAATTAATGAGCAATGTATAATTCCATGAGAAAGAATTCACTTAGTCTAATCAGAATTTCTTTTTCAACAAGAGTTCCAAAAAATCTTCGCGATTGTTTCAATATATCGATACTATAAATTGCGTCACATTTATTTATAAATTTTAAAACGCAAAAATTTGATTATAAGGGTACAAAGTTAGCTTAATTTCTTCGTTCCAAAGGTCTTCATACGCGGATCTTTGGTTTTGACATTTGAAATCCGACTAAGATTATAAATCTTTAGTGTGCTCTTAAGCCTTTAGTTGGGTGTAAGTAGACTTGCCAAGGAGCCCACGACCGAGCCGTTTCACACACCCTGTCCAATAATTTATCGTGTTATTCGCTTTAAAGAAGAGTTAAAATAATAAAATTTGGAGAGCCCCGACAACTCATATCTGGTACCATAGAGACCACTACTCCGGAACCTCGCTCAAATATACGGGTGACAGAAAATATCTGATAGCCCGTTCTAGACTTATCCATCCGATCTCAATCCTTTATCAAGAGCCACAAACTCCTAAAATGCAATACTAAACAAGTTTCACTGTTAAGAAGTTCAATTCCGGGATTGTCGAAATTATATCTATGGACGTATTGAACTTATTGAGCATGTTCGGACTCATCAACTTGGTCTAACTGTTTAGGTCTTAAGAAATAAGTAAGAATTATTTTCTGTAATTTAATTGTCTCCATGGATTGATGCGTTCCTTAAACATTCTCAAATGGGAATTCGTGGCTATAATAAAGAACTTTGTTGGAAATAAATGTTCATTGGTTTCTAAAGGTAAAATCAAAGAGCGAAGAGGATATGTAAGTTAAACAGTTATTTATACTATATATTAGTGTCTCAATGTGTGTAATACATCACTCAGCATAGCACGTTGTTTTACATATCTTAGAAGTTGCACGTTAGTAGGAGAGTTAGATTCTGTACAACTCCATTCGAACGGTTTCCAATTCTAATTTGTCTTGTTCCAGTTGATGTACCCTCACTGTGTGGATGGTCTATTCCTGGTCAACTGCACATCGACAGCAGCCGGCTGGACGGAATGGGGCTACCAAAAACTGAACACCATGTACCTTAGGAATTCAGGAATGACTCAATCGACTGAAGAATACCTGATGTGGCATCATTTCGGCAAGGTATACCCTCAAATTATATATTCACTTGTGCATTTTGACGTAGATATAAATACGAAACTCTTTAGATAGGTGTTTACATTAGAACTGGGTTGATATGAGATGATGAGATCGCTAAAGTTGTACTTTCTGAAGAATTTTACAGCCAAACTTCGCTAAAGCGAAAATGCCTTTTTCAAAATTCCGTTTAACTCGAAATGTATGCTCGTTACCCTCAAACAGTGCTGGAGCAATGTGGTAATTAATACGTTTAACGTCAATTCTTTTACACAAAAAATCGCTTAACTTGAAAGGATTTTTCAACTTGAATGAGGTATACCATCCAGAAGCTCTAAAATCTCAGCAGAACTTCAATATGTAATAAGAAAACGCCTCGTCTTCACTGAAGAGCTTGGGTGATGTTGAAAACATCTGGAAAAGCTGTTGAATCCATAAGACTCAACAATGCACTACAACCGATTATTTTACACAAAGACCGAATGCCTGGTATGTAAAATTTCAATATGATGTAAATCAATAGCAAACAAGAAACAATAACAGTAAATTGTTTTAATTTTGTTTAGTTTTATTACCATTCACAAAGATAGTTTAATAAATTTAATTTTCAGATTACATTACTTTTTTATTTACCACATTTTCGTTTTATCAATGTAATCTGTTCTATTCCCTTTCTATGGAAAATACAGAACTTTTATCTTGTTGGATAACGTGAAGTTCTGTTAATGAGCAATAATTTCAATGGTCTCTTCGGTTTCGCGTTAATGAAGTTCGATTGTATTGATAATCTAAAGCCAATTCATTACACAGAACACAAACCATTCTTCATCTGTTCATGAAAATTTGACTGTATTTAAAGTTACCAAATTTTAATGCTTAATATTATCAATATATACTAATTATTTATTTTATAATTAAAATGATGAACCGCAACAGTATGCTTGTGCATAGAAAAATTGACTCATAATACACACCTGAATTTTATTATCAAAGGATTTTATTGGTGAGAAGGGGTTTATATTAATTGTAACAATCGGTCAAAAAAGTTTCCGACCACCTTGTTATTCGTGTCCCTGGAGTCATAGAATAAAACCAAAAGCGTCATTTGACTTGGAATAATATCTGTCCGGACGTTGACCGAGACTAATTTTCGTCGGAGAAGAAAATTCACTCTATTCACTTTTTGAATGATCGGAATAACAGTTCGATTGTGTATTAGGTAATTATAGAAAGGCTTTTTGGAGACAAACGCTTATTAAAAAAATTAACATTGATTAAGAAAACTAAAGACGATACCAATTATACAGAACATCGATCAACTCTTTCTCACTCCGTCTCGAATTCTTCTGAATTCCCAAATTCCTTTTATTATTAAATTTCAATCATAGTTACAGTTTACAATATTATCGTTTGCACATCATAGTAAATATAATAATTCTCGGATAATATAATAATTCTCGGATCGTTTGCACTCAAATTTAAATTTTCGGATTGCTTGCACGCGCTCACAATATCTAATAAATAAATGCGAATTTTATTCGCATAAGAGTTCGTCTTCAAATTAAATTTGGCATCCATTTTTTAAGGCTAACCTCTATTTTTGATTACATATTCTGATTTCTGGATCAAAGTAGCCATAATTCATGGAAAATACATCCATTTTGGTTAAATCTAGGATGAGTTTTGTGTGTTTTAGCTTCTAATGTTCAAAGAATGTTTCAATCTTTTTCTTAAATCTTCCAAAATAATAAACCGATCAAAGTAATTATTGTGTGCATATTGTGTAGAACAACCAAACACAATGTATGCCTTATTTTAGTTTCAAAGTAATATGTTCTAATTATTTTAATTAATTCATTCATTTAAAAAATGATTAATTGAAAAGTGTATAGATTTTCACAACTCAATGGTGTCTCAAACCTAGGTGTACTAAACTTTAGTTCATTCCTTTCGATATATTTTGAGATACAGTTCTTTATTTAAAACTGCCTCCTTTTGACTTGTTTTGGGGCCGTACTAAAGTGGAATTTTTAATTTATTTGGAGAAAAATGTTTCTATATACTTAAATTCAACTTAACTTGAATATGCACCCAACGGGGTAAAAGTCTCAAGAGCATAAATGCGATGCTCTGATTTGCTAAGAGGGAAATCGCACAGCTGTCATGTACAACTAAGATAGTTTCACTTTTCGCTACTTGGCGATTATTTATTATGCAATCCAGTTAATTATTTAAGTAATTTAAATCCGATAATTTTTTTAAATAATTCTTAATGTTTCATTGAGGCTTTTGTTTTGATGAAAGTAAAAACTAAAAGTCCAAGAAACTAAAGAATTGAGCGTAAAATTGGAAATATACTAAACCACTTTGAATACTCTATATTTTAAAATTCTAAATACTGAAACGGACCAAAACGGTTTTACTCTTATATTTCTGGCAGTTATGATTCGATTTGCGTAAAAATATATATTTAGTGTAATTTTGATATGGGAAATCTTTTAATGACATTAAAAGTGGGTGTTGCTGCTTGAAATTTTCCAAATAAATTTAAAGCCCGACTCTTATGCAAAAAAAATGCTCGTGTATTTGTAGTAGGTATTATTCAAAATATAATGATACTTTTTGTTTGACTGTGATTCCAGCGATAGGAATAAGAAGTGTGTGGATACATTTTTGACTGGCTGTGCTATGTCCTCGAAGTACTTCCGTTGCATATTGATTCGTCGAAATTAAATTAAATCGAATATAGAATTGTTTCATTTTATTATACAACTACATGAGTCATGGACCTGTATGTACTCAACATCTTCTCCAAGATCAAGTAGATTTAACAGACTTGTTTAAAGATGGACGCTCTACATATTTGAGAAAATTCTATTAGAGTCGAAACATCTGCTTATTTAAAATGTGAATTATATTGGCTAATCGTATTCTAAACCAGAAAGTTTAATGCCTTACTTCTTTTTATGACAAGAAATAATATTTTGCGTATAATATAAGTGGCACTATTTGTATGATTTATATTTTTGTTCTTTTTTATTTTTCAGACGGTGCCGACTCGCAGTTACGACTTGCTTCAGTTGTTCAGGCACTATTTTAAAAAATCGGTCAATCCTACTAATCTTGGCCTTTTTATCGATTCTTTTATTCGGTAATTATATATCTTTTTAACTCGATCCTTCTAATCTTGTCCTTTTAATCGGATTCTCTTATTCGATAACTATACATCCTTTAATCTATAATCCCATGGCCTTTTAATATATTCTTTTTTTTTTCGGTTATTATACTTCTTTTAATCTGCAATCCTACTAATCTTAGCCTTTTAATCGATTCTTTCATTCAGTAACTATACATCTTTTAACCTACAATCCTAAGCTTGGCTTTTTAATCTATTCTTTTATTCGATAATAGCGCATCTTTTAATTCTACGCTTAAGCTACAGGGGTTGATCAGAAAAAAATTACAGATCTTTTATACAGAAAGTAAGAATTTATTTTTAAATGAAGACGCTGCCTTTAAAATGAAACATATGAACTATTTTTCGACATAATCACCTTGACGATTGAGGTATATTTTAGTGACCGACCACTCACCGTCCTTCGGCAGTAATAGGAGAGATCTGGAGGCTATTTGTGAAGGGAACACACAGTGGATAGGAAGCCATTGTTCCTGACAGGCACAATCACCAACACCCATGTGCTTACTGGGGATTCGCAGCTTTTTATCCATGTGTTCATCCAAGCCGCATAAAAATCCGCTGTGGCATCCACTTTTTTATGTCGCTTCGTATATCGTCATTGCACTTTAAGTGTTTACTAGATTCAGGGCCTTCTTCTTAGGGCACAGCCCCTCCGCTTCGACTAGCTGAAGTCACTACGGATGGATGTAGAGAAGTACTACTATGCGAGAATCGTTTCTCATAGGGTTGTGAAAACGAAAATTAGATATCGCTTGTCAACCGCAGACTGGCAATTTTCTCACAGTGTTCATATGTAACCCGAAATAGGTGCCCTTCAGGTCAACCTTACATGGACCCTAATTGGCATCATGATACGGGGCGTTATCCCTATTTGTTCATTCTACCACTTATAACTTAACTCGGGCTTAAGCTTGCAGGACTTTGGGTGAAATTTCCACATAGGCATCTACGTATGTCTTATCTCAGTAACCTTCATAATTCAACTTTTGTGAACCTACACGCCTTATCATGATTTTCTGATGACCAGATTCAGAGCCCCCACATAGGGAGAGTTGCCGGTACAATGATACTGGAATTGAGATCGAGGGGACAGTCATAATATAATGCGCATCGATTTTCTTAGTTTAAAAAACTACAAATCTCTTCGTTGTGTTTATATTTTTAAAGCTGTACACTAAATGTGCTAAGGAAAAGAGAAAAAATTATTGCTTAAACTTGAAAAACATACAGTAGAACCTTGATTATCCTAGCTTTGATTAAGCCGAATGACCGTGTTATACAATTCCAATTGATATCGAGTTTTCTTAAGCTTTAAATAAAGCTTCTCAAGCACGAGTGTGCCCAATTTGTCCGAAGAGGAGAGAAAGTGCTGCCAAACAGAAGACCGCAAAAGAGTTTTTCAAGAGAGTTTAAAAGGTACATAACTCAATCAGCCAGATTTATTGTAAAATAATCACAATAAATACAAATATTGACGCAAATCTAAGTATAGATTATTCTTTATCCAATCTCTGTGAATCTTTCAGTAGCAGTAGTGGTAGTAACATGTAGTACTGTAAATTTTTCTGTTTTTCATACAGGTTGTTTTGTTTTACTACATCCGTATTATTCTGTCGTCATCAGACCGTGGTTCAGAACCTACCTACCTACCGTATTATTCTGGTTATCCATGGCGACTTCTGTCCACATTACCTCTGATAATCAAGGTTCTACTGTATTTGTATTTCAGAAAAGGCCTGTCTAAAAACATGCCGGAGTCCTGAGTACAGATGTGAAGATCCTACCGGTTATATTCTTAAAACAGGATAATGTTGAAAGTAGCTGGAGGCCAAATCTGAATTGGATGGGAAATGTTTCTAAGTGTCCCAGTGTAAGCCATTCTGCAAGTCTAGCATGTTGCGTCATCATACCTTCGTTTGTTCAGAAAACCGGGACATTTCTCCCATATAATGCTTCTCCATTTCGATTATGGACACTCTTCACTAATACAACTCAATTCGCTCGGTGTTTTGCAAGATGTCATAACTCAATTCCAAATTGCCTGCAATTTGTCGCAGTTATCCTTCTTGAATGCGTTCCTTCCCGAATACAGATTTCACTTTTGTCATTGAAGAGTGAACACAGCTGCATCGATCCGGTTTGCATTTTCCACACTATCTAATGTCTGAAATTCTAGACACCATTTCCGAAATTGACGCCTTGATATCGCCTCATCTCCATATACTTACTTCGATACGCTTTCGATGAATCTCCTTTACCAATTCTTCTGTTCCCAAGAAAGCATATAGCTTACCTCAAAGTGAATTCGCTTATTTAAACGGATCGCAATTTTCAAGTGTCGAGTCCTTCTAACATGATAAAATAAGAATTGAAATGTACGACCATTGGATAGTTCAGCAAATCTAAACATATGAACTGCAAAAGTTTATGTTTTAGCCGTAGTAAACTTTTTCTGATCGATTCATGTATAAATTGGCATTGCATTTGTAAATAGTGTTTTGAAATAAAAGTATTTCATAAGATTTATTTGAATTTCTACTTTAATTAATAGTGTGGATTGTATGAACTAAAAATTAAAAAAAAAAAAATATGTTAAGCTGTATCTAAGAAAAATTCACATGTTTTTCAGACGGACTGATTTACAGATCGTTCGAGAAACCGATCCCTCAAAGAAGAGATGCGTAAGAAATTTCAGGTATGTCATGCGGAGTTGTTCTAAAAAACTTTTTCTGCATCGAATTTCATTAACCCTCCAAGTGGTTTCGGCGAGATATCCCGTCCATGAAGATCTGATCAATTTTGCAATTCTGTTGACGAAATATATCGTCATCAAGATATTGCCGATTTTATGATGATGACGAGATCAAGATGTGGTCGGTTTTCTTCTAATGACGAGATATCTCGTTCATCAAGATCTGGTTCTTTTTGCTAATACTAGCGAGATATCTCGTCGAGATGACCACCAGGAGGGTTAATATATGATGAACTGTTTTTTAAATTTTGCTCGGTTTAAATCGTTATATACATTCAACTTAAATAATTCAATTTTAAATGTTTTCTAGCATTTTACTAATATATGCATTATCTTCATTTTTAGTTTTAAGTTGACTTTATTAATTTCTAATAAGCTTATGACACGCTCCTAAAAAGTCGAAGTTTGCGATACTCAGGAGTGGAGGCTGCCAGGCACATATTCAAAAAATAATTTTGGAATGACCCCGTCTTTTTTCTCATTGTATAATTTACTGTATGATTGTTCAAACTTTGATTTAAGCTGATTAAATTGGTTTTAGTGTATATTTTGAATTGTTTTTACATAATCTATGTTTCGGGAAGGTAAGAACCATTTATACACTCTCCTAGAATACGTCTATGGGCAAGAACCTCTTTTTTCTCGTCTCTTCCCATTTGAAGAGTCACCGAGTACTAACAGGGGTTCTTCCTTTGCTTCAGCTGGCGCAGCTTGTCCGCTTTTGGACCTTGCGCCATAAACCCTAACATCCAATCAAATCAAATCCTTCGCTTCAGTAGTCTTCTCAAGTGTATGTCCATTTAATTGGCGTTGCTTGGCGCAGCTTTTCCAAATGTGGTCCTTGTGCCATAAAACCCTAACATTCAATCCTTTGCTTCAGTAGTCTTCTCTAGTGTATGTCCATTTAATTGGCGTTGCTTGGCGCAGCTTTTCCAAATGTGGTCCTTGTGCCATAAAACCCAAACCCAACCAACCTTCGCTTCAGTAACCGTTCGAATGCTTTGATAGACATCTTCTGTCAAGCTAAATAGAGGTGGTGGTAGTGTTTCCGTAGCGATACGTGTTTCTTGTGCGTTTTCTGAACATGATGTCACATTGGTTTGTTTTTCGAATACAATTTCAGCCCTTCATCAAAAAATTCCAAAGAATAAGTTCCGAATTGAATGGTCAACACCAATTAGATTAAGCGCCAAACTTCGCTAAAACGGCATAAACTATATTTTAAGGTAACTCCGATATGTATCATGCGAGAACATTTGGACAGCAGAAGTAAAATCTCCGCAAACCGTCTGGTTTGTTTACAATGAAAATTCCTCGCATAATGTTAAATGAGCATCTTGTTTGTCGATATTTTTGACTATTTTCAGACCTGTCTACATTCTTCTTGTGGGTTTAACGAAAATTTGATTTATATAAATTAAGCTAATTCCAACATTTGTTTTTGTCAAATCAAGAAAATTTCGGGGATCCCCAGGACCTTCCCCATCCTGATCTGAATACGTCCCTCTGAGAGGCTGAGACATTACTACACTAAATAAATCTGCAAAGTCGGTAAATAAATAAATAATTAGGAAAGGACAAAAAGTAACCTGATATATTTGTGATTGTAATAGAATATTAATGATTAACCTCTCCGAGTGAGCAATTTCTGAGAAGTGCAAGGTATTTTAGGCTACAACATATAATGACTAAATAACCACATCGATTGGTTGAAAAATATTCTAAGAAAGATTCAATCGATCAAGGTCTACTGGTTAAAAGTCATGTAGGGAATACTGCAAGTTGCAAAATGGGTATTAGCGTGTGAGCTGCGCAGATGGTTATTAACCCTCCTCTGGTTGTCTCGTCGAGGTATCAAAACTGACCAGACCTTGATGAACGGGATATCTCGTCATTTGGAAAAAAACGGAAAAGATCTTGATCTCGTCATTATCAAAAATTGGTAATATCTTGATGGACGAACTACCTCGTCATTAACAAAATTTATCAGATCTTGATGGACGAGATATCTCGTCGACTTGGAGGGTTAATAATCAAGAGAAAAATGAATCCACTTTATGCTTCTTATATAGCACATACATAATAACACTTCTACAGGATACCAAAGCTAACGGCTTATTCGTTATCAGATAGTCATCTGAAATTTACTAGCTCAATAGCTAATTTCCATCGACCTTCTAATGAAGTAGATGGAGCAACAAGCGATTAGCTTTATGTTATTTCCCCCGATCGCTCGGTTTAAAGATTTGTCACGTGATAGAGGGAAAAAGACATTAATCCTAAATTATTAATTGGTTAAAATTATTACCTACAGTGATCCAAAACACTATTTTGTTCTTCGATAGCCAATCGGCTAAGTCGATTCGTTAGTCCAAGTCAACCCTTCAGATATCTTACGGCAGCTACTTCGCCCACATGCTTTGTCTATTTCATTAGAAAGTGATGTTAATTTGAGTGTATTGTTTACATGTAGATGCCACGTGCTTTTGATGTCCGGTGCCTTTTCCCCTCATTTGGAGGACACAGTGACGATGAACGGCAGACTCGATCCATCGAATTCCACGTGGATGAAAGTGAGTATCTGCAGTTTTCTGTCTTTGGCTCAGGCAGTCCTTCCTCAAGAGCTCATGTGAAATGCTAATATTCGTATGTGTTTCAGCTTTCTGACTGCGGCATGCCGTTGGAAGAACGGCCAAATAAAGTCCGTGAAGCATTATATCTCTTCTTGCAAGGATTAGGTTATGGTAAGGATATCCTTTTCCTCTGTAATTTTTTTAAATTACGAACGAAAATTCTCCCCATGAACCACAGAATACGACACGGGGTCTAGTTGTTGTTGTCGATTCTATTTCTGAGTAGGATGTCTCCATGTGTATTTCGCATTGCTATGTCGATTATTTTTCGCTGTAAAGCTGTTTTTCTGGATCGTAATCGATGGTTTGAAAAGCAGCTACTATTGAAGGGCAGGTGAATATATGATTAGGTTTAAGTTCAACACCCAGACAGTTGTTACAATGTCTATACGTGCTGATTCCATTTCTGTTAATTTTCAAGCCTTTAAAATGTCATGGTCTCAGTCTGGATACTGTGGTGGTGGTTTTTCTATCGTTGTTAATTTCACAAATTTGTTGATTTATTTTAATTGTGGTATGAGTTAGAATTTTACCATTTTTAAAGCATTAGCATCAGTAAGAGTTATTGGGTTTTGGCCAACATTTTCAATTCTCTGGCTTCCTTTGCCAATTGATCTGCATCTTCATTTCCTTCAGTGCACATGTGCGGGAATCCATTGAAGAGTGAACCTTTTCTCCAAGCACATTGAGTTGGTACGAAGTGAATGGACATCTTGGGCACATTTTGAGTTGCCATTTGCAATTGCTCCTAAGGCAGATCTGGAATGACTAAAGATAATAATTCATTCGGTTTGCTGTGTTGATGAGAGATTTAAATAAGTTAGGAAGAATAAAATGCAAAAGTATAACAAAAGAACATAATTATGTACAATCTCTGCCATATCTAGACTGACCAGTCGACGCTTGAGATCAATTTCATTTGATCGTGGAGTAAAGATTTTCTCTACCTGTCGAAAATGCAGTATAGAGCACACTTCTCCTGATCACCTCCTTGCTTCTTTAGGAATGATCTTTACTTCAATCCTATACTCGTCAGAGTGATTGCAATTAGTTACTCCTCTTACTTATGAGATTTTTGCGAAAAAGAAACTTTAGAACAATATCTCGGAAAAGTCTTCCCCCTCATAGCTGGTCCCCAGTGGTGCCCTCAAACTAGAGGGTGATAGAGGACAGCAGAGTACCATAACTTGACTGGTCATGGGACATTTTAGATCCAACGAAATGCTGGGGTCATGGTAGTCTGGTTGCAAGAGTAACGTATTAGCAACCGGAGGGTTGCAAATTCGAAACAAGATCCAACAGTAGACCCAAAAGACCGTCGAGTACGTGGGATTGGTGCACTTTGAATTTGTCGTGGCCTCAAATGCCCTCTTTGGCGTGGAAGTTTGGAGAGTGGGGTGCTATCTCAGGTGTTGACCTCGTCATCTGACCGTGTTTCAAAATTACGAGGTTTTGCCCTCGGATCTTTCCCTTCCACGTTGATCCCGGACCGTCGCCAATAGCCCGTTGTGTTGTTTCAGTGCGACGTTAATTCAACTACCTATCTACCTACAAAACGCTGATACATATTTTTTAGATAATTTTAATTTTACTTAGGTAGGTATTTTTAATTAACGTCGCACTGGAGCAACACAACGGGCTATTGGCGACGGTACGGAATCAAAACCGAAGGAAAAGACCAGCGGAGAACACGTAATTTTGAACCACAGTCAAATGACGAGGTCACACCTGAGCTGGTACCCCACTCTCCACACCAATGTGAGGACATTTGAGGCCATGACAGATTTAACATGCACCAGCCCCCTTTGTACACGACGGTCTTTGGTTGGATTCGAACTCGCAACCTTCCGGTTGCTAATCCGTTACTCATTTAGAGTATGAAATCCATTCATTTGAATATGTATGAAATAAGTAATTAGTAATACTAATTCATTAAGTAATACAAGAAGTATTAATTAGTTAAGATTAAATAAGTAATTATAATTCATTAGAATTGAAATAAGATGTGAAATGTGTGAGTTACCACACTTTACCATCAATCGATACAAGCGATAAGGAAAGTTTAGCAAAGATGGTATGCACGTGTTCTGTACTCTATTTAAACAAATATTATCCGCCAGTGCACTTAGAATTTAATAATAGATTTAGAAATGATTTTATTATTGCTTCATTTTCAGCTGTTAATCAATATCGAAGACGATCGTCTGCAGCCTCCACAAGCAACGAAGGTAATATATTTTAAATATTTATATATAAGCTCCAAATAAATAAATTAGGTGTTTTTGAACAATATTGCCTCCATAGTGAATTTTGTTACTTAAAATATATATGTAAAAGAGGAAATATAGTTTTCGTTGAAATTAAATTTAATATCGCTATTTTAGATAAATGTTCTTCAAAAATACCATTTGCGGATTCACAAATCCTGTAATAATTAGTTTCATTTTGTTATCTCGAATGAGTTTGGTCACTTTTTTTAATCTGTTTAATTTGTAATTATCCATTTTAATTAACCTGGTCTATTCCATTTAACACCACGTCAAACATTTTTAATCCTCCTACACACTCCCCCTTCCATTTTCTTATCTCACCTCTGTAAAAGTTTAATACTTTTTTCTTACACGATAATCTGTTCCGTCTCATTATATTATCTCTTCTGTCAATCTAATTTTTCTCATGCAATGTACCTCGCATGTTTAATTTATCACTCATGTGAAGAGAACAAATTCTTAAACTCCGCAATAAATTAACCTAAATTAATTTTCGGAGCAGTTGATTCCAGGCTGAAAAATGTTGTCGCGTTGTTCAATAAAAGTACTTTTCAATAATAAAACATTCACCAACTCGGCGATATATATTTAAGTAAACATAATTTCTCTGCAATGTGAGACATCTTTGCGAAATAAGAGGACATTGGACTTTCAAAAGAAACTTGCTGTTGTAAGATTGTTATGAAATTGTAGACTGTTTTTACTAAAAAGCCTATATATAAATTTTGGTCCCAAAATATTACGTCATTCGGAAGTTATTACATAAAATGTGGTCAAAAATTTTGATAAATTAGTACAAATTTATATGCCCCATGGATATTTTTTACATAATTTTCCACGTATTACCAAAATTGTAATTCACATAATAGTATATATTCATATAAATAAAATTAACACCATTTGATAAG
This sequence comes from Meta bourneti, assembly GCA_933210815.1. Taxonomy (NCBI): domain Eukaryota; kingdom Metazoa; phylum Arthropoda; class Arachnida; order Araneae; family Tetragnathidae; genus Meta; species Meta bourneti. The sequence continues at coordinate 76,914,744 of OW119926.1, read as the reverse complement.
TATTATATCGCACAATTGTGAAATAAAAAAATTCTAAAACACCTAAATTTTTTTAAAAAAAGCTTAGGTTAAACAACGTTTTAAGCCAAAATTTTAAAATTTGGAAGCAGGATGAATTTCTCATTTGCACTTAGATATATACAATAGATTTCAAGGAGTATCGCTAAACAATTTCAAGGAAATCAATTAAAATGCGCACGAAACATTTTGAAATCAGAAAAGTGTTAAAAATCTCAAAGGGGGAAAAGCGCGTTTTTGTTTGTTTTGCGACTTACTATACTTATCTATTGTGTTTTATATTGCTGCATATGTAACTCCGTCAAAAAGGATCACACATGCGAGTGCTACTCTTTTTTAATTGTACTGCGAGCGTTTTTTGTCGAGGCAAGAGACTGAATTTAAGTGTCGTTATTTTTAGGTAAGAGTAGTTAGGCGTAAAGAAATTTTTTTGCACATACTTCAACTACCTAGTTAAAGTATACCCCCGACTGAAGAACCCTGACATTTTTTTCGTAAACGTGATCCACACCTACTGACATGTTGTTGACAAATGCCGGTTTGGCCATTAGACCACTCCTACTGATATGCCATTCCTCATTTTTCATTCTGTTTCAGCTTTCAAAGTACTTCAAGCTTACCGCAAATCGTTCGACTACGAAGCAAACCAACTGCCATCCACCACCGCTACATCTCCCACGACCACCTACATCTCAAGGCAGGAGGTCCACATCGTCGAGAATCCCATCAACCAGCACACCGGCCCCTGAAGACGCTGCCCTTGCTGCACCTTTTGTAACTCTCGCGCCATAGAAAAAACAAATAACGTTAGAAGTCGAAATCGCTAGATGGTCGGAACCAAAGATATTATATTATATATGATGCAACACTATATTATGACGAACGGGGAGTTATAATATAATACGAATAACGAGTGCCTAGAGAAGGATGGACATGTCCAATCCTATGTTCGTTATATAAATATATATAAATGTAGCTGATCCGTGGATCACTTAGGCTGCTATGTACCAGCTGTGCGCAAAACCAGAACTTGTGTGTGATCAACCTTTATCTCTATTTTGCTACTCTAGAAACAGTTCGATTGCTCACATTGCATGAAACAACGATTATTTTTCTGATTTCCCAAGCGCGGTTGTTACTGTTGGTTGCCTACGCAATGCCACCGGCGTCCGCGTACTGTAAGGTCATGGCTGTGGACGCACTGAGCAGGTCGAGACTTCCAAGAAGTCGGTTGTGTGTTTTGGTCGAACCGAAGCGCAGTTCGTTCGTTGTGCCGTGTGCACCCACGGTGCACCATCCGAAATTCACTGTACCTTTTTAAACGAGGGAAAGTACGTTGAGTCGAACCAAAATAGCCTTAAGTTGGTAAAAAATCTTCCAAAAAGGAAGAATCTATTGCAATTTCCATCTAGCTTTAACCTTTTGAAGGACACCAAACCAAAAGCACTTTATAGCTGACCTATCATCTTATATGTATGTATTTTGCACAACAAAACTTTCAAGTTTTTTTATTTATTTGTTTAATTGGACATAGATGTTCCGACAATCCTTTAAGAAGGTTTAAAAATCCTCTTAAAGGATTGTGGGAACCTCTGTCTCATCTAAAGCACTAGGCATCAGGATATCAATTGAGAGTATATTTTATACCTAGCCTTAAATATTTTAAGATTGGTTGGACTGAGTTTTTATGATGCAATGGCCATATTTGACCATGCCGCGCCAGATACAAGACAGACAACGTCAAGTTATGAATATACACACAATAAAAGTTTTACACAGAGAGAAATAGTCAGGGCAAGTTACAGGAATCGAACCAGCGCCGCTTACAACTCGCAGGTTATAGGCGGTGCTGGTCAAACCCACTAAGCCACGACTGTTAACCATTTCAAGGTGAGACGCCAGACGTGTCGCCACCCCTGAAAAGAAAAAAGGTACACAGAACCGAATCATAACAGCTTTAAGAAGGTAGAAACTTCCTAAAAGGTATAATCAATTGGTATGTCCATTTGTAGTAACTTTTTCGGACGACCCACCGCCTTGGAAGGGTTGCTAGTATAAATAAAGATTCTAAGGTACATTAAGTACATAAATACCCTTTCATTTCTGATGTCAAGAACTGCTCTAGATGTCCAGGACAGCGTCCTACCTCCCCTGAAAAACACTTAGAGTACTCTTCTTTCATACTTATCTCATTTGGCATAAATAAATTACAGCAAGTCTATTAATCCTCGAGACTTGAGGCCGTCAAGAACCAGCTCAGGACGATGAATAAGCTGACCTGAGGGACAGCCGAAACAGTGAATGATTTGCTCGGGCGAAGCCTAAGCTGAGTTGCATTTAGAGGACAGGATCTTCATTGACTTCAAGTGATCACTGCGAAGCTTTGAGAGAGCAGTCTGGTTTCTGCTGTCCGCGTTACCCAGGGAGGCACTGGGCTGACTTCAAGCATTAGTCCTTTCAGTACTGTTCATACACACTTCGATTTTCGAAGCGATGTCATGTGCAACTACGATGAAGTGAACTATGACTTAAAGTACCAAATTTTTGTCATGCGCAAAATACATTCATGTAAGGTGATGAGACTCGTAGTTTTTCTCCTCAGAAAACCACTCAAAAAATACTTTTTACCTTTTTAATCCCTACCGTTTCTGAGTGGTGAACTAGATGTATAAGTTCACGTCTTCACAAAAGCGTTAATTATAAAAGAGACGTAGGATTGGGCCAACTTCTTAAAAATTTGACTTTCCCTGAAATTGTAAAGAGGTACCTACTCATCCATGCCAATTTTGTTCTTTTCATTAAAATTAGCAAGCATTTATCATGAGTTATTTACTTGCAAGATCAAATGTTTTGAAGATATAAGAAAAGAGGTGATACCTGTGATAAAGTTTGCACGTGGGAAGCCAATACCCAGGAACGACCTACACACTTCAAACTGCCAAAAGGGAAGTAAAAACAACAAAGTAACCAAATGTAAACAAGCTTTCGTCTTGAAAAGATTTCCTTCTAAATGCTTTTTGCTTAAAGAAAAAGCGCTTTAAGGTTCAGTCTATTTTTTAAGACATCTATTACATCCTTTGCCAGGCACATCAAAATTACGTGCAGTTCTAAGCATAACACTCCATTATTTAAATGCATAATAAAAGAAAATATTTTTAATTAAAATCCCAACAAACAATTAGATACACTTTAAAAAATTCCCTGCTGTAATTTTCGGAAAACCAATACACAAAACAAATTCGTCTAAAACGTATGCGACAGTCTACTCCACTATGAGACTAGAAAATATAACATATGTTTAGTAAGTAATAAGGAGTTCTCATAAAGAATTAACTACATTCTCACATCCCCTTTATAACAGTAAAAACACATTGAATGCTTTGAAAAGTCCGTGAATGTTTTAGTGTCAGTATTTCGACTCCCGTGACCGTACAGTATGCGGAACATTGTTAGAACTTATTTATGGATGTCATCTTTTAGTAAAAAGATATACGAGCTTCCCTATATTGTTCATCAACCTAATGTTTAAAATTAGACGAGGCTGCTCCATAGCGCGCGCGGCATGTTCTGCACGATTTTTGACCATGTCCTTGTGTCCATTAACTTCCTCCAGTCCTTCTTTCTACCTTGTGGACTCACTCGGCTTATGCTACTAACCGAAGTTGAAGTGGTCGACTACTGGGTTACATCGAAACCAATATCCATCGAAGGTATTTACAATACATAAACACGGAGTCATTACATGAAATTCCGAGTGCAATTACGCATTAACCAGAAATGGTCGATAAGAGTATGGTCTTGAATCTGTGAATAACCAGGGAGATATAAAATATTTTTCATATATGTACATATTTCGAAGCGTAGGAAAAGAATTTCCAATATCTCGATGTTTCAAATGAAGAATCATGGAATTGGTTTCATATCTACTTGATTGATATCTCGAAAAAGATTAAAATCAAGTATTGGGATAAAAACCTACGCTGTGTCCTGTGTTAAGAAATTGAATCCGGATTAATTTTCCATATCATACCAAGGATCAGAAATAACAATCCAGCAATGTCGAAACGGAAACGTTCATACAGAGCTTCGTTCTAAACGTTTGACCTATTATTTACTGTATCACCTAATGATAGTATTCAAATGCGAGAAAAAAATTGAAGGAGTGAGTTTGATGTTAACTAAATATTGTAGCAATAGACTGATTGACATAGAACTTGTTGGAAGTAGACTGCCTACAGCAGTGTGAAACATTAATCTTTAAAATGCTAGTTGATTTAAATAGCGAGGTAATGAGGTTCGATTCAGTCACAACGACTTACTAATGATGGAATACCCAGAGGGGGATTCTAAAAATTGCAATTTTGAAACACGTCGAGCCAAGGCGGATACTAAATTCGCAACGGCGAACGATGATTTGCGTAAAAAATGCCATTTTCGCAATTCCTCGATGAGTTCTTTATTGCTCAGTGCTCACTTGCGCAAAGAGTACAAACCGAAAGGCTTTTTCTGCAAAGTTCTGGTTGTTGCTAAAAGTCAAAATATACCTGTGCTTTCAAATTTTTATCTATATTCAAGATGCAATATTTAGTGTACATATTTAGAGAAGTACTAGGCGCAAAAAGCTAAGTAGTTTAACTAGCGTTACTACTAGAGAGAATAAAAGCTCTAGAAAAGTGAGCTTAGCCTTTTATGTCTTATACCTGCAATTGATTATCCAATCCTATTTAAATCGCTCATTAGGTTTTGCATTTAGCCTGTAAATCGTTGAAGTCAAGGCTTACTAAAGACTTGTACAGGGTGTTAGCACAAATTCCAACAATGCTCAGTTCTCTGGTGAAAGGTTGCATGAGGTCTGTTGTCTGATTGGCTGCGACTCGACTGTCTAACAGAAGGGGCCTTAGGAACTGCAAGGTCCGATTCAATCTCTAAGGTACACCTTAACTGCTGAATTGTAATAGAATTCCATAAATGGTCTCTATACGAACTGCTTTGTTTTCTACTTTGAAAAAAAAAATTTAATTGTTCCGTATCAAATTGGTTTCTCAGTTCTCAAGTAATGAAGTGCGGGGCTCCCATTGAAGCTCAAGATTTTAGATGAGGTGCCTGCATCACTCTTCTTTTGAACTGCCCATATAAAAGGCTCGCTTTTCCATTTTCAACACATTGAAGTTATTCACTCAGTTCGAATTTTTAAACATTCGCTTTGTTTGAATTAACCGTCTCGTTAAACAAAAATATATGTGGGGGCCCCATTTGAGGGAATCGGTGGAATGGGCTTAACGCTGGCCCTGAGTCTGAATTCAGACCACGGGGTTTGCAATACATGTCAGAACATGCAGTCATGCTCATACCAAGACAACGTATCCGTGAAGGGAAATCACACGGGCTAATTTAAGGAATATTGCAGTTCAGATTATGCATGTGTGAAACAACCTGTACAAGTTTAAATTAGTGTCTTAGACCACTGCTTTCAAATGGAGAGCAACAAAACCAGCCTTTAAATGTTATATATCAAATGTTTCAAACCAACGGTTTTGGGTCCATTCCTTCCCAAAGTTTTTTCGTACTGTAATACTGCAAGCATACTTTTAATTTTTATGTTTAACCTTGCAAATGTTTACTAAGAGTAACCAATTGTTGCTGGTTTCTTGTTAACTATGAAAATAAATAAAATACCATTACGACAAAAGGTGAGTCTCGTTCTTTGTCCCTTTTCTCGCTTTTTTTAGTTTCAAGTTTTAGGATGTAGTCAGTGACGGACCGCTCGGATGATCGGTGCGGGGAAATGTAAACATCTACTAACCTCAGGTGAGAGTAGACTTTAAATTGTTAAAAGTAAAATATGCAGTTTTAAACAATTAATGCCTCTTAAATTAGGCGATGATTTTAGTAACAATGGAAAATTTGATTCAAGGAAATACCTTTTCGACTGTCATATTGTGAAAAATGATTCAATATAAACTAAAGCCGTTACAAAATTGATCCAAGTTTAGATTTTAAGACTAGGTATATTTATGAAATGAGAATTATTTTTAAGCAGACATGGTCTAAACCGGTAGGTTTTAAACCTTTGCGAGACCACGGTTCGGAAAATTCTTTTTTTTTTTAAGATGAGGGCCCGGTCCCAACAAATTTAGCCGTAGATACCTTTCCAATTTTTTTATATATTAAATTAATATAAATGACATAATCATACGAGTATTAGTACGCTTATGTATACGGTGTGGTGTTTCGACCAAATACGTAATTACATTTAAATTAGTTATCAGTCATTGAACTAATGAAATTATATATACTTTTCATTATACTAATAGAAATCTCTGGCAAAACTAGAGGTATATCAGACTAAAAAAGCCAGAAATTCGATATAAAGCGATGAACTTATTGCCCACGACCGCCGTTTCGAGACAGAGAGCTATAGCTTCTCCAATCTTTGAATCCAAAATAAAATAATATGCAGTCTGTATATAGTTGACTTCTTGAGAAATTAGTGTCTCGAAGATAGTTTTTAAATAAGTAACTTCGTAAGACTGACGAACTTATAAGCGCTTTGCAAAATATGTTCTGTCACAAAAGCAAAGATATCGAATGACGAAAAAACGCATTGTAATAATGAAAGTTTTAGCAAAATCCATTGTTGTTTCTCCAAGTAATGCATAACGTTGTTTAAAAAGTTGTATGGTTGTTTCAATTGCATCATTGTTTATAAAAAGAACTTCATTGCTTAAGTATCTTTTGATATTTCTTCAGGAAGTTGAACAAACCAATGATATATTTTAAATCATATTTCATAAATGATGGAAACGATAAAATTATTTTATATCTATAACAAGCTTGTCTGTTGTTTCGGGTGTTGAAAACAGGATTATGATATACTTCAAAAATTGTTGTTTTGTACCTTGAGTGGGAATAGTCTAAAAATTTTCTAAAATACTGTAGAGGGTACTCTTTCTAAATGTCCTAACGCTGAGTTATGTCAGATAGGAAAATACAAATAAGTTTTTATTACACAATTTTAATACTGAAATTATACTAAATTTGAATATAGTGTGGAAGATTCGTTTGAAGCTCTAAATCAGGAGTATCTAACTTTTTGATTTGGTTGAGTGAAAAGTAATTTTCTTGGGCCGTATATAAAATATAATTTAGTTAAAGTATGTAAGAGAAAGTATGTCGTATATAAAGATCACAATTTCCTTTCTTTGTTATTATAACATTAAAAAGGGCAACATAAAATTATTAGGATATTTTATCGAGATTTTGTGTAAAAAAATAATCAATGTCGGATTTGATAGAAGTGGTTGTAATTCTTGGTGAGTTCTAAAGGTGCTCGCCACAAATTTTTCATCAATTATATTCTTTATAGTGGTACTTAGTCCTTGAAAATAGTTGTTCAGTGTCCTCGAAAATAGTTGTTTATAAATGTGCATATTGTCCTAAAGCAATGGCATAGATAAGGCGTGATTATGAAGAGGGATACTTTGGTCTGAGAAGATGGTCATGAAAAAACAGCTATAAATCATAAAAAATTACGATCTATCCAGGGCTGTGGGTTGGACACTCCTGGTGCAAAGTAAAGCGGTTAGTTTGCTTTTTAACAATGTATGAAATAAAACAAAGGTAGATATACCTAGCGCCTCGTCTGGTGGCAACGCTCTTGGCGCATTTTTTGGCACACAATTTATGTCGCCAAGGAAAGAAATCTTAAAAAAAAATTATTTTTTTATCCTAAATATAACACCTTTATATAAATCTTTCCTCTTGCCGAGGTTGCCATAAAAACAGGAATAACCCTAATAAAGATGGGTTACCTTCACCTGCGATAACTCGCTACTAAAAGTGCGCCAAAAGCGTCGCCACCAGACGAGGCGCTAGATACATCTGCACCAAAATAAACCTGAACAAAGACGAATTAGACATTGCACACAACACGTTTTCGCCTTGAAATTACATAACTTAAAAATTGATTACTATCGTGACACGTAATGGAGAACTAATACTTCCGGAATTGCAGAAACACAACGCTGAAGTTATTAAACAGCAATTCTTAATTTAATACCATGACAAATTGACACAGTGGCGTTTTTTAACCCGATCCTCTCCGATTTTAAAAAACTTTTTTTGTTTCCTAGTCAGCTACACGGAAATCTGGAAAATTTAAGTCTCAATCTTGCAATTTATATAATTTTTAATTTGAAAAATCGGACCATTTTTCATGATTCCAGACTAATAGTTCTCAACCTTTGAGACCGTAACTCCGTAAATTTCCATTTTATAAGACGAGGGCCCAGTCCCCAACAAATTTACTTGTAAATACATTTCCAATTCTTTTCAAATTTATTCATTAAATTAACATAAGTACTGATAACTAATTTTTGCATAATCATAAAGAGTATTAGTAAGCTCATGGATACGGTTTGCGAAATAACAAAGGTATAATTTTATTTAAATTGCACCGAAATTAAACAAAGCCCCTTGTCTCTTAGTCATATTTAAATTTAAAAATCTTGTTCTCTTACTTTTAAAAAATCACTGCATTCGTGTTTCGAAACACGCGAACTTGCGAAAAATAGTATTCAGCATCACTAGAATTGAGAACGGATAGATTGCCTTGATTTTCAATTTCAATGGAAAAATTTTCTTTATACTTGCTGATTGATCAGTAACGTTTGATAAATATTACTTAGGCATTCTGGGTCTTAGCACTTCGGAACATTCTCGAATATTATTCTCCTCAGAATATTTTCACAATTAAAAATACTATTCGTAAAAATTCTTAGAAAACTAAAAACATAAATTCCAGAAGAATCTCTCACGTCCCGATATAATAGATACCAGGGTCCAGTACAGGGTCGGCGGTTGAGAAATACTGGTCTATATTTTTGAACTAAAGGTGTGGCATATTTACACACTTATCTATTGTATATTTCTCTACTAATACACTTAGGGAAGAATCAAAACTGACAGGATTGATCCTGCGCCTCCTACAACTCGCATGTTGCTAGGACATTGGCAAACCCGCTGAGCCACGGTAGCCCTAAAAAAATTAGGAAAAAATTAATATCCTGAAATTTTAATACTGGAAAAGGGGGAATAAATATAAATGCCAATATTTAAATTTTCAAATATACAAAATCTTAATTAAAGAGTTCTTATTAATACAGGCATTTATTTAAAATGAAACACAATTAGATAATAGTATAAAACAATCCAGGGAAAATGCCAAATTAGAAAACAGACACAGGAAACACTTTGAAATTATTAACCACGCTATAAAACTAGTTAATATTAAAACTAACGACTCTGTTCCCAAAAGAAAAACTTCAGACAAAAGTTTCAAACAATTTTATTTCACTGTAAATATATCGATATAAGATATAAGCCACATTAAAATGGTCATTAGAGCAATTACAAAATGCACACCAAATAATTTCAAACACTTTCAGAGGTAGAAACCAAAGGAAAAGTTCATATAATACCATTTAAGTTAGCAGCACTGAATGATACATTGTACTACAAAATCGAAAGCACATGGTTCAGTAAAATAACAAACTGATGTAAGTTCCAACATTAATAAAGATACCACTAAAAAGGTAAAACATACTAAAAACAAAAGCTTAACAAATTCTGAGATTCAGTCTTCAGAGTATAAAAATAAATTGTGTATTGATTTTTTCAGGGGTGCATTTGCTTCAATTCGCACCTTTTCATTCAGATAGCACCATCCTGTCTCCAATTCCAAAGCGAAATTTCAGATACCAGTGACAAAAGAAATAAAAGTTAATGTCACATTATAGGTTTGTTTTGTTGCTCTAATGTTATTTTTTGCTACATGAGGGCTAATTAGAGTGAGACCTATAGCTTAAAGTAGATTTCAAGCATACATGCTACATGAATTAATCAGAGAAAAATATTTTTTAATAAACAATTAAGTAACTTCCATGTGAATGAAATCACAAATCCTAATTATTGTAAAAATAATATAATACGAAAGCTAGCAATTCTGAGCTTTATATTTTGTTACATCTTTTGGGAAATGCCTCTCAGTCTATGCACCCCTGTCTTTAAATCAATGATAAATATTTTTTAATATATAAAAAGATAAATAACAAAATCTGCTTATAATAGCAATAAGTTTCTTAAGTGCGAATGTATATACAGCATAATAGAAATAAATAAAAATACAACACATTTTTAGCTGTCTTAATACAGTGAAATGGTTTTTAAAATACTTTTGAAAACACCAGAAAATGTTTAGAATCCTAAGTAGCTTCACTTTATAATAAAAACAGAACATTTGACAATTGTAAACTGCTTTAGTGTGCTTTTTGTCTCATAAATTTATTAAAAATGTTTAGTAACTGGACAATAATCAAATGGTTTTGTTTAGTGTTATTTAAAAGTCATTGAAATATTACATAAAAAAAGTCTCAGGTATTCCACTTTCTAGACTTGATAATGCAAGTTTTGAGTAGTTTAAACTCCCACATTACATATATACCACATTTTACTGTTTCATACATAAATCAAAAGCATAAAATGGTAAATTAACACAAGCAAATAAAAACAGAATAAGCTTTCCAAAATAAATATCCTTTTAAATCTAAAAGCACTGAAGAGATATTCAATATATTCTATATTTTCTGTGTGCATACACCAAACCAATTTTAACTTTCTTGACCAATCAAAAATTTCTTAAGATTGATTCTTTCAACCAAATTGCATAGCTGCACTAGCATGCAAAGCTTAAGGAACACTATTATTTTTAGAGCGAAGTAGCAGCTGAAAACTTTACTGTTCCTTACGCCTCGCATGACAGTGTGTATATATACACCCCATACAAATGAAGATTTTTAATCTTAATTTAAAAATAAACTTTAAAGAGGAATTTTCAGGTGAAGCTAATTATTTTGGCAGTTTGTAATTGTGAGACCTGCATTGGCTAACTTTCTAAGAGAAAATACGAAATGAGATTCTTCTATCAAAGAAAAGTGGGTCAAGATCAAAACTTTTCAAGGAGGTTGAAATATTGATGCATGGTTCCAGCTTCAATTATAGGTAGTCCCATATAAGTGAACATAAAGGTATCATATTAAGATCCTGATCACCCATACAAATTTTGATCCTGGGAACCATCATTTCTAGTGACAGCATTCTCAGTAGACTTTTCATGATGGTTGCCATACTTTTCCATATGGACGTCCATAAAAATAATGCTGAAACAAATTATCTTGAAACATACTTCTTCAGGGTTCCCACTCTTCAAGCTAAAGAGAAATTTGGGCCTTTTAATCCCCTTTCAAGACTATATTTTTCATTTTTAAGGAGGCAATTCTCAAAGATGGCAATAGGAGTACACAGGTGAAGAAACTTTCTTGAGTGCTATATTTGGGCCTCATGGGTAATTTCAAAAATATCAATTTTTAGCTAATCTATAAAAATGATGCCCTCGGCTTTTAATGACCTCAGATGAGTATCATGGGTCTTTGTTTTGCATGTAGGTGACATAACATATGCAGTGTTCTTGCAAAAACTAAGGCTTTTAAATTTTTTAAAGGATTTTCAGTAAATATTAAGGATCTTTTAAGGGCCCTTAAAAACAAAGATATGAAGTTTTTTAAGGTTTGTCCAAACCCTGTTCTTGAGGAACAGATTCCCGTCAGAAAAGCAGCTGTTTAACATGTGATATAAAAAGAGTAGAAATTATTTTAGCCAAATTGCTTTTCAAATAAGCAATACATCAAATGACTAATAAACATAAAAAGTCTGAAGGCCATTTTAAGAGGATTGTAGTGCTGCTCTGGTGAGAAGGTTGATTACCTTGGGAAATCCATTTCTAGAAAGTTAGTAACCTTGCCAGGGTAAAGGGCTGCCATATGCATAATCGGGTATGGCAATCGCCATAGGTAATTATTTGTTTTGCCAACTCGTGACCACTGCTATTGCTTATGGCTCTGAATGATAAACTTGGAATCAGAATCCGTGCTAAAGATGCTAATTGTGGAAGTGATTCATTTATTCTCAACCTGCCTCCAAATCGAATGAATACTCATGCAAACCATCTGACTCAAATGCAGTCACAACAGCCGAACATGCCCATCATTATCAGCACCAAAATAAAAACATGAGTAGAAAGCACAAGTTTAAATAAGCTTTTTTTACTTGACGGTGCCAGACTTTTCTATCTGTCTACTACGAGAACTGCTTCAGGCACAATGTCTAGGTGATGGCGATCTCTGTAGAATCAGGGCTCGTACATTTTGAGTGGAGATGAGTCGGACCAGAATTTGGCGATGGTGAGTGAAAGTAGTTTGTTTACCATTTGCCTGCCTTAAAAGTCATTCTTTTTATTTAGCCCTTGCAATTGTGAATCTTTTTATCCCACAAAAACCTGGAAAGTGCAAAACAAAACATGGGAGATTCATCTTATCACATCTGTTCCAGACTAATTAATAGGCTTGGGATCTATCTTTCATTAAATCTTGAAGACAACACTAGCTTGAAGTAGAAAGACCACTAGTTGCAAAGTGTGCCAATGTGATAAGCTGTGTGTGCTTTAATTCCCTTAGAAAATATGCTAAGTCTCGTTTCTACGGCAACAGACTGCCTGGAGCAGTTCCTATGATAGACAGACATTACTGTTTAGTTGAAGGCTTGCTCTTTTAAGTGTTGAAAGTTTATTTAGACTTGAGTTTTCCACTCAGTTTAATTTGTCCTGATGATGTATGCATGTATTTCTACCAAAATGAACATAAGCCATCCTTTTTGGATTTGAATATTATTTATGAGTTGTTATTGAGGTTCTGCTAATCTGACTATCGTATGATATGCACTTTAAAAAATTATGTTTGGTGCTAAATTATCTAATATAAATAATTTATTATAATTGTCATTAATTTTTCAAAGAATTTGTAAAATACTTATGATTGTAACTTAAGACAAAATCAAAAGCAAATCATTTATCAAATATATAATTTTAAAAAATGTTTTGGCACATGGAATTCATAAGCACAAATGTTTTAGTTATTCTAAAAATCAGATTGAAATAAATACAGAAAATTGATGTTGAAGGGAGAAATGTGAATGTACATATATTTAAGTTAAAATTATCTGTTATTTATAAGTTAATTTAGCTTTTGAAATAAAAGCATTCATAATGCAAATACATAAAACTAAATTTAAATAAAGGAAAAGCATTTTATGTTATTTAGAGATGCATCATTTAAAGCTTGTTTAATCTGCTAAAAGTAGACTATTTTATATGGATTACTTTTTCTAGACATTTTTAAAAACTTCTGTTTGAATATGTTCACCACAGAAATATTTACACAATTCCAGTTAGAAAGATTTCAGATTGATCACATACATCAACATATACAATGAGTTTACAATTGAGAAACATTTTTAAAGCATTATCAGATTACTAATTCAACACAGCTAAACAAAAGTTTATGGCCATTTTGGTGTGATTAAAATTTATAGTTAAACACCATCACACTCTTGTATTGTAAGCTAACATCAGCACCAGTATGTGCCAAAAGCAAGTCTGGAGCACTTTTACAGGCCAATTCATCATATATTAGAGTAATAAAAATAATTACACTGATTAAATAATGCATTTACTATCCAAAAGAAAAACTTCAGTACCAAATTTAAATCTGAAGAAAATTGAATAATGAAAGTTCATTGTAGTTGAAGATTTGCAATGCATACAATCTATTTTTCATGCCTCAGTGAGAGCAATTATTACTCTCTTTTGACAATTTTTCACAAACACATTAAAAAGAAAAGTGGGTAGTCACAGAAACTAATCATTTTCTGCCAGGACGAACCTAACTATCAACTTTAGGAGTTTGATTTGGAAAATTTGAATTAAAGTTGCTATATTTTTTTATTTAGGTGATCCTCTAAACATTTCTTGGCAGTTCACTGGTGAACAATGACTGATCTCTTGCCCAGACCTGACCAACAGCCTAAAATGTAGGATGGATGTTACACTGTTAAACGTGAATACAAAAACTCGGTCCAATTTACTTTATCACTTGGTTGGATTTTTTATGGAGCAAGGGCCATGCACAATAAAGTAAATCCATTTTAAAGCAGCACCCATACACTGAATAAAAAAAGAACTTTCAATAATCTTTCATACAAATCAGTGGAAACATACGTTTATGATGTATTAATACAACATATCTTCTCAAAATGACTTCCTTTAAAAATACCACTCTTAAATTCATTTTCAAAAAATAAATTCCTTCTCAGTAATACTTCAAAATCTAAACTCAACTTCAAAGTTGTACAAGTGACTACTTTAATACAGGGAAAAGCTTTATTTGGAATTTGAATTAATTCCAATGGGATGCATTGAGTACCAAACAGTAATTCAACAGTATTTTGCGAAGTAAATAAAATAGAAACTCTTATTCTCAATTAAATTTTGATGTCATAGCTTTCGAGTTCAAGTTACAGAATTCAATTTAGTCTAATGGTAATGCCTGTCTAAATAAAATGACTAGATCAAATTTTTAAAAGTACAATTTAAAATGCCTACATTTTCTTCAGTGTGAATCAATCATTAAAATAAATTAACTACTTTATAAAAAGGGTTTTATCACACATATTAGCATTCACATGCACTTCTAAATATAAACACAGCAAAAGCAACCACAACACAAGTACAGAAACAATTACAATATATATATATTGATATATTTGGCACAAAAGAATGTAATACTTTCAAACTGAGTTATGCAAGCACGCATACATGTTTACATCTCAAACAAAAAAAATTATGGCAATGACTATATTATAATTTAAATTACATGCTTTTACATAGTGTAGAGTATACATACAACAGTTCATATAAATATGTTATAAATACAGTTATAGATGTTATAGATGAGGTTACACTGAAATCAACATAAGACGCGCAAAACATTTCAATGATCAAAAATGTTTATGTTTAGAAAACATTGTCAAAATAGAATTGTGATGTAGTTATCTACTTCTTTGAAGAGGATCATTATAAAATTTGTTCTTAATTTTTAAATAGATTCATGTAATACTGTACCCTATAAACTCTGTTTACAGTGCATATTATGCATTATAGATTTTCAACGCACAAGAAATAAGAGAACCAGCAAAAGCATCTTTATATGGAAGTAATATTTTCAAATTGTTTAATCTTTCAACTCTATATAATAAATTATGGGATCATTTGCACACTTTAATGGTTTGTTTAAAAATGGGTAACTGGACTGATGAAAACTAGTAGCAACTGTCTGTATTTGGAAATTACTTGTTACAACTTAAGCTTCACTTTTCGGCCACAAAATGCTATCCAAAGACCCAGAGCGATAACCACTCTGCAACCATAAGTTTAAAAAAGTTCCCAAATTATTTTTAGTAAAAATGCTTTCAGAAATAATTTTATTTAATGTTTTTGTGCAACTGAATACTTAACTTTATAATTTTTTATGAACTTGAAATATATCTGTGATAATAATAAGTTAATTTGCAATACCAGTTCTCAGAACCAGATACCTCAGATCTACAATGTCGAAAAAGTAATTTTTAAGTATTCATAATATACATTTACAAATTATAATAAAATAATCTCATGCGATTAGTGCCAAGTCTAATAATAAAATACTTGTAAATAGTAATTCATACTTAGAGATAATATAAATCAATAAAAAAAGTTTAAATTGACATGGCAAACTAGTCTTAAATAAATACTTTTCGAGCTGATACATTGAGATTCAATAATACATTTGTGTTAAATATTCTGTAAAATGTAATAAAAGCAAAGTGAATGCTATAAAAGCATTAGCATCCATTGTTTCTATATACAATTTGGTCTTGCATATTTTCAACACTTAAAAGCAGAAATGAAACGTATAAAAATGACTACTATGAGAACAATATCTAAGATTCAATGTACAACAACAATTAGAGTGAACATGTTGAATAACATATATTTTTCTCAGTCTGCAAGTAAAGTTGTACCATTGGTTAACTGGAACGCAGAGAAGTAAGAACAATCTCATCTGAAATTTGAGGTTGTCGTCTAACACAAGTGCGAACAAGCGTAAGAAAGAAACCTTCAAGTACACCTATAACGCCAAATATCTAGAAGAAAAACAAAATGCTTTCTTAAAAACTCTATAAACTCCAGAAAATACATTTAAATATCAAAAAACTATTAAGAATCTCAGAAATATTTTCATTTCTGTACAAACAGTAAGGCTGTTTTCATACACACAAGCAAAACTGGTGCTGTCGTTGACCATGGATGTAATGTAATAAAATGGGTGATTTCATACATATGCGCAGGTCTGGCAGATGTACAGGTCCAGCCACCGGCACCAGCATTTGCAGCCAGCATTGGATGATGGATTGTTTTCATGGGTGATCACAGCACTTTGCTAACCCCATACATGCTTCCTGTTACTTGTTTGTTTACTTTTAACTTACTTCTGTTCTGCCATTGTTCTCATAGCAATCAAAGTGTTTCTTGTTTTATTTTGGTAAATTTTTGTATTAGTTCTGAAAATGAAAAAATTAAGTACAATGTTGTCACCTTAACTGAACTCGTAGAAAGTAAACCTTGTTTGTGGGACAAGACACCAGATAGCTTCAGACTTGACTGTCAAAAAGCATGGAAGAAAGCAAATGCATTCTTTCAAGTTTTTCATATAAAAAACTGCCTTCCAAGAATCTCACCATCAAAAGGGGATGTACATAACATTGTCTTTTGCTTTTGCCTCTTTGATTCTTCCTCCTATGGTACCATAGCCCAAGGAGATAGTGTCTGTTGACAGCAGCACACATCTTTCTTTCATCAGAGCCAAAAACAAACTAGTTACCTGAACTGCAATGCAGGCCTGCTGTGTGAAAGATGGTAACCAAATGAGTCGGTGGCTCCAGCACCACCGTGTGTGAAAACTACCTAACCCGTTGATATATCATGCTTCTTGGGAGACAAGAAAAAGTTTGATATAACAAGGAGTGATATGGTGAGGGTTGAGAAAATCTGACAAGAAACCATTTGAAACTGAAATGATCAGGCATTTGCATTCCAGGGTTGGTTGCTTGAGATGAAAATCAAGGACATTAAAATAGAAACTGGTTTCACAAATTTGCATTAAAAACCATTGTTTTTGTTTCAGGTTTTCTCAACTTTTATTTATGTCACTACATTTTTATTATTTTATCAGGTGATGCTGGGCTTACATAGGTGCTACACTACTGCCTCTAATACAAATACAATATAACACCTATTAAGAAAAAATGATGAAAAAGGTACTTACGCCAGATAATGTCAGCTGCATATGTGTCGATTCTTCAATTGGTGGTTTAGAATTGTGGAAATAGACATACTCAAGATGAAGAAGAATTGCAGAAGTAATTAATAAAAGAACAGTCAGGCATGCATGTATAGCAGAATCCTGTAAAAGTTTTACCTAATTTACTCCTTAGAAATATTAAAAATTTTTAGGTAGTGTAAAAGGTTAAAATATTTTTATGAATTGAAAATGCATAACAATACTTATATTTATAAAGCTCTACAATCACAGCTGAAACCTGAAATTCACAATATACAAATTTAAATTTAAGTAAGACATTTTAATTCTGGAATATCAAGGAATATAAAACCCCACCAATAAAGAAAACTATGTTTCAATCCTCTGAGCGACACAAGATTTCTGAGGAACATACTATTGCTTTTAACCTACAACTGTAGACAAATGTTTAGTCTTCTAGTGGTTCAGTGGTTTTATCAAATAATCAATCATCACAAATAATCAACTTCATGTAATTTTAATGACTAATTGCTTGTTAAGCTATATTCATCATTTACAGAGGAATAAAGGTAAAATCAATGTCATTAGGAAATAGCTAGGAAGTAGGTGTCAAGCCCAATCGAACTCCAGAATCAAAATGCCAATATGAGGAGTCTCCATTGGGGTTAAATGGGTGAGAGGATATCGTGGCGAAATGTCACACTTGATGTCACCTCGATCCAACAAATAATTTCCACAACACACAATGCATACATGCCAACATGCTGATGTCAATTTTGAAAAACTTGCAATTTTTACATGCTCATGACATGCAGACCTTCGGAATGTACAATACATTTTGAAAGCAGATAAATGTGCATACATCCCTAAAATGCAAGTTGATTTGTAGTTTTATGATACTTTAAGTGTTCAAATGACTGATATGGCTATTTTCAAAACATGGCATTTTATAGATTATTTTGGGTTGGTTGTTTTCCGTTTTATGGCACAAGGACCATATTTGGCCAAGCTGCACCAAACACAAGACGTCAAGTAAAAAATATCGTGAAAGGATGACATAAAGAAGGATTGGGGAATATAGTGGGATGGAAGCAGAAAAAGATCGACTGGGTATCCAGAGAATGACTCCTGCATTTACTAAAGACAGTACACTTCATGTGAAAGGAAAAGATCACTAGAGTACACCTGGAGTCAGATTATTAGGAAGAAGGAACAGTAAATCAAGATATAACCTTGACCTTGTAACATGAACCTTGATTTTGACTGACAACTGTGACTGTTTTCTCATTACCTGAATTTTTGGTGGCATATACAAAGAGGCATGGTCTATGCTCACAGAGATGCCAGATACAATAAAGAAATATTCAGCATCACAGAGAAAATCAGTAGTTTTGAAATTTTTTCAGTCAAATAAATCACCAAGCACAAAAATTGCTAAGTAAGACCACTTATTCCTATATTACAACAAATAAATAAAAATATAATTCTGAAAAAGTAAAAGAAAAAGGGACGTAAAAAGGGCAACTTTAGAACAGAATCAATACTTACTTATTAAAAACATGATATTCAATCTTTATATTGATAATGCTAATAAGCAAGCTTTCTTTTCATTTTTGTTTCACTGCCAGAAAACTTTTATCACAGAATTATGTGAAATTATTTATTTCAATTTCACTTTTTCAGTTAGAAAGGCTGGTAGTATAAGTGCCCAAGCTTAGTTTGTCCTTAAAATGCCGAAAA
The DNA here is from genome assembly GCA_933210815.1 of Meta bourneti. Taxonomy (NCBI): domain Eukaryota; kingdom Metazoa; phylum Arthropoda; class Arachnida; order Araneae; family Tetragnathidae; genus Meta; species Meta bourneti. The sequence continues at coordinate 76,895,680 of OW119926.1, read as the reverse complement.
TTCTTAGCACATTCAAATCTTTTAACTTGGATATTCTTACCTAATGGAAATTCAGAAAATTTTCTGTATTCCATCTTATCACTTTGATAACGTGCAAGCTATTATTTTCTCCAAACATCTATAAAACAGAACTTTCTGTTGTATCAAAAACACACCTAAATAACATTCTAAACTCTTTCTTCCTATCTTCTTTCAGAGGAATTTTATTTACCATATCATACAAAAGATTATTTTTATAGTATACAGTTTTGCTTAACCAATCTGGCAATTTCTCAGATGTTGACAAGTAATTGCCTTATTCTAAAAAGGAAAAATTTTGCTCTAAACATGGAAAAGGGGCCAAAAGTAGTTTTTTAATGTTTTTATTAAAATGTATTACACCAGTAAAATTACCCTAAATAGAACCTGATTATAATTTATTATTTCAAAAGCAGCCCTGAATTGTGCTGATTTAATGCCCTTAGTTTTATAAACTTGGCAGTACTGATTTGGCAATATTGTGTGTTGAAAGAGTGCCAAATTTTCAGTTATTTTTTACTTGTCTTTTTGTGCAGAATTATTCATTTCATCACTTGAAAACAAATGAAAGCAGATGCAAATTTGTCATTCAAAAATTTCCTTTAGAAAACACATGAACTAATTTTGCAAAAATGTATATTTTTTCTTCAAAATAAGAACCCTAAATGGGGACCCTTCTTTTCAGAAAAGATTACATTTTGTTCATTAAAATAAAGTTAGTAATATTGGAAATATCATTTGTTTTGAAATTTTAAATGTGAAAGATGAAACTATCCATTTCGATATGTATGATCAATTTGAATAATCAAATGCCAGTAATTTTTCTTGTTTTATATTAGTTCTGCTAATTACAAAACACAAACAACCCCTGTAGAAATAGGTTTGCTAATCCTTTTGGCAGATGTTTCCTTGTAGTCATGTAATCTGAAAATGTGCTTGTGTTTGGCACAGCTTGATGGAAGACAACCCTGTACATACACAAAACAGCTGAAAAGGAAAAATGAACTTAGGGAACTGAAAATTTATTTTTCATAGCAAAATAAACTCTTCTTACAGTTCAAATATGTATTCCTGTACATCTACAGAGAATTCATATAATCATATCAAATATGCGTACAATGCAGACAAAATCTGTACATCATCCAGCCAAACTGTACAAGTTGGCAGGTATGCACACCTTATGACTATATTCTCATATCTGTTATCAATCTGTTAATATATATTTAAAAATTGTCAATTTTATGGTGGATTAATATATGCATGACCTTCAGGGGATTATAGCAAAGTGGAAACATGCAATTTTAATCCATATTAACAAAAATACTTGAATTACAATTTAAATTCATTGAAAAGGGATACTAGTTATATGTATATGCTGAGTGGATCTTCGGAATTTTAAGAGGATCATACAGAAAATACTATTGTGAATAAAATAAACTACCCCAGAATATCAATCTTTACGTAATCTGAGATAAACAAAAAAGTCACTCCAAGATAAGAAAAGGAACAATACGCATACGATGTGAAAAGGAATTCGTATTATTCCTTGCTTCATATAGAAAAGGAATATACTAAAAATGTGACAAGACAACAAAAACAAACCAAGAAAAGTGGTCTTTTTCAGACTTAGAATTCTCCAAGTGTGGCCTTGCAGCACACCCTGGAGAGAATTGGAATATATTCCTCCAGGAAATGCACAATTTTTAGAACTTCCAATTCCAGCTTGAATGAGGATCACTTTCTGATCAGCCCATGCCTGGACTTCTCTCTCCAACACAAGCCCAGAACCTAACCAAGCTCTATTAGGATGCCAAAAATGAAAATGTAGAGCTGAACCTCTACATTTGCCATAGAAATAACATTTTGTATAAAAAGTAAAACTACTTTGTATTAGAAAAGTATTTGTGTTTAATAATTAGTACAAGTTGTGTACATTTTATTTAGAATGTACTTATTATTAAACATTTTACTAGGTGTCACATGGAAGATTATCCACTTGTGTTTTGTTGTTGGCACATTTTTCATTGATACATCTTTCACATGTGTGTGTTTGGACAAACTGATTTATTACATAACAAAACATAATTTGTTTATACATAAAAAGCTATATTACCTCAATTTTAAATTTTAAAACTCAAGTAAAACATTAGATGTCAAATTTTTAAATACTTACAATAAGATTCCAATATAGAGGGAAACTTTCATAGATTGATAAAATTCCTATGATGAAGAATGCAAGATTAGTCAGAATAGCAAAAACCGTAACAAAAATGTGTGCTCTGACAGATGACGAAAATGGGAAGTCCATAACATCGGTAGTTTCAGTTCCACAACTTGATACGAAACCCAGACTTAACACACAACAAATCTACAAAAGAAAAAACATAACAGAATTTAAAATAAATTATTTCTAAAGGTTGCTTTTAAATACACTCTAGGATGCATAATTTTCAGGGTGACATTTTAGGTTTGCAGACCAAAATCCACAATCCAAAATAATTGTTTGTGTACAAAGAAAATTGAGTTTGAGAGAGCATGATAATGATTGTTGGCAACTTTTACAAAATATACTGCATTAAAGGTTCTTTCAATTTTCCAGATGTAGATTGTGAAATTGAAGGTCCACCAAGATAAGGGAGTTGTTTAGAAGCTTGACCAAGAAGCTAAGAGTTAAGAAATTCATGGACTGAAGCACTTGATTATGAGTTTGAATCTTGAAAGTGCCAAAATCGGGTTGGCTGCTAGAAGTTTCCTGGTTTCAAGATGATACATAAATATGAGCCAATCAAACCAGCCATCCAGGAGGGCAGGTAAGTAATTAGGGTTTTATAGCGCAAGGACCATCCAGGAGGGCATGTCCTCCCCACAGTTCATGGTGGGTGTGACACCTTTCATGGTGGGAGCAGACACTGTCATGTAACCACCACACTAAGCAGTGCAAGAAAGGCAATTTTCTCCCAATACTATAAGCTGGTATTGGAAGAAAAGAAAATAAGAAATTTAATTGAATAAATTTTTTTCCCAATGAAATCTCATGTTTAGTGTGTTAAGATATTTAAGAAATCAAGACAATCTAGCATATTGACCATAAAATTAAAATAAGAGCAATGCCATAGTTTCAAGAGCTTTTAAATAACTGAACAAGTGATATTTTCGCAGATCTTAAGGTCTGTGTATCCAATGCATGGCACTGGACTTAAATGGATTTCAATTCTCTGGACTTAAATGCACTTCAGAACCCTGTAGAATCTATTCCTAAACACATACATGCTGTCATCCATGCAAAAGGGGGCGCAATAATATATTGATTCTAGGTCTGTAATTCATTGGTCAGTGTGCATATATCACTAGCAGACAGCTTTCTTTTATTTAAGGGGTCCAATAAGTCTGGTCACCTAGCCACAGCATACGCACATTCCCTCTAATGGAGCCCAGCACACACAATGTCCCTCTAAATGCTGTGGGAAAATACTTATTATCTAATTTTGACTTGTTTTGTACAAGATGCTTAATTGACGTAAGGTGATATGTTCATAAATAGTTTTCAGTGTTTATAGGCTCAACTGGTGTGCTTTTATTAAATATTTGAATAAATTATCAACAAAGTTTAATGTCATCAAAGAACAGAATGCTTTAAACTTTTCACAGAAATAGCAGACATCCTACACAAGATCATATGCTTTAGCAAGACTTGTACTTAGAATATTTAAAAATTCAAATGTTGAGTGAATAAACATCAATGTATTGATGAAAGAAAAGGTTGGTTGGTTGTATAGCACAAGGGCCATATTTGGCCAAGCTGCACCAAACACAAGACAACGTAAAGTAAAAATATCATGAATGAAAAAAAAGAAGGATTGAGGAACAGAATTGTGGGATGAAAGCAGAAAGATCACTGGAGTATCCTGGGAGTGGGACTCCCGAGTAATTCTTAAGGCCGCTCCTGCCAAAGTATTCCTGCTCTAATAAAAGGTCCTAGAACACATCATTCATGCTACAATATTAATCTGGAAGTGATATGCAATACTGGACAGTCAAACTCAATACACAACTGCATGGGAGAGTGATCTGTGCATACTAACTGTGTATGGAATGATCCATCAGTCTTGAATGTACTTTTTTGAGGGGGTGTATGTCCGAAACTCGCAATCTGAACCGTAACCCAAAAATGTGCACACATTTTGAAAAATTGGAAGTGTTTCTCATTTTGTTCTTTCGTGCAGTGTCTTAATATCTAGTATCAGACTCTGCAGCAATGAATGTAAAAAATGGCATGAAGTAAACCCAGGATCAACATAATCAACATTTTAAGCCCCTTCCCATAAGCACATACAATACCTACTGCTCGAAAATAAGCTTGTTCACTTTTCGGTGGACATGCACAAAACGCATCTCATTGAGTTACAGATTGTGGTGGAAGGTTCATTGACATACTATAGTAATACACAAAATTTTCTTTATAACAGGAATGTTACAGATAACCAGAAGTTGACTAATTATTCATGAGTTTGGCATCTCACTTTGTTAAGTTATTGGATAATGTTGAAAGGTGAGAAAGGTGTATTGGAGCCTCATGCAAATGTGACATGGGTTTTTTCTTGTAATCAATGCTTTGTTTGAAATTATATCTTCACTACTGCTCTTTGAATGTGACGTAGTGACCAGATGTTACCATTCTCATAATGGCTTCAATGTTTTTAAATTGATGTAAACTTGTTACTTAACTAATAAAAGGGCTTTTTGAGTAAAGTTTGTTTGGTGAAATCAACCCTACCCAAAAAGGCATGGATAAGCTGCACACAACTTCGTTTTGTTCCTTGTTTCAGATATCATACACATTAGAAATGAAAAGTTAAAATTGTTACATTAATAAATGCATTTTTACTTAAAGTTATGCAAAACTGCACATTAGACATGAAATCAACTGTAAAACATTTTGAAGTGGATGATACACAAGATGACTTGAGTAGCATGACACATGTTCGCATTACCTGGTTGGTGACTACATTTCTACTGCTGCTATCACAGAGTAGCACTGCTCACCAAATTGCACATGACAATTGACCATTTGCAATTTAGAAGTTTGCAACTTTGCCAATCTATTGTTTTCTTAGGTGGGAAACACAAACAGTGGGTGGACCTGAACAACACAACACTGGTTTACTTTTTCTTTTTGACAGGGAAAAAAATCGGCTGAACCACTCGGAACACAGGTTACCACAAAAAGAAGTGCAGCATCAGGGGTAGCACTTCACAAGTCTCCCTGTTATGTCACCACCCTTAACCCTCAGGATACGGAGCCGGCCGAAAGTTTCTAATTCCTCGTTACAAATGGCTCAAACTCCTGAGGAATCGGCCAAAGCCCATTACGATTTCCATCCCCTCTTTTCTGTGCAACAAAGAGACCCATGCTTTAATAGCCTTATCTCAGTTGACAGAGATGTCGGGGTTCTCAACAGGGAGCGTCACAAATCGTTTCTCCTTGAGCATCTAGAATCTGTGAGAGGTTGAGTAAATGAAAAGGGATTGGAAGATACACTTAAACAATCAAGGGAAGTTTTAGTTTAGAACATGCAAAAAAGCATTTCTTGTCCTGCAGTGAATTTGTGAAATCTCTGTAGATTATTTCATAATAAACTTAAGACACAGATAAAGGAATCGTATAAAAAACTAAAGAAATTCTATCAGGAAATTAATACAATGTCCATAAATCAGATATCTATAGAAAAATAGTCAATAACATATTGCAAACATAGAATTGAAATTTTTAAAATCATACTTGAAAAATCTAAAAATTAATAATTTATTGACTGAGAAGGTTTTAATTTTAGGAGGCCATAAAGGTATAGAAAGGTAATTATATTTGTTATATTATCAATTTCACTTGTTGATACATGGAAATTAAAAAAAAACATGTATATGTACATATTTTTTTCAAACTGAAAATAAAAACAAAGATTTTACCGGTTTTGTTAAAATTAAGTTTCCACCCTAAAATTTGTTAGCATTTAACAATCGTAATCATGAGTTTTTAAATTTGTAAGAATTCAATGCTCTTTTGTGTACTTTACAAACCTTTTATACTGTATGACTTCAATTGGATAGATGAGGTTTACATCAGGAAAAGTTTCAACCGATTAACTTACGGCTGGATTTTATGAGCAAAATTTATTTTTATTCTTTCCACTTTGAAAGAATAATCGAATGGGGTTTTTTATCATATTTAATTCAGTTTATCGTTTTCTTCATTTCGGAGATTAATTTTAAAATTAAGAATTTATTTTTAATTTAAAAAAATAAGGAATATTTTATACATTAGGCTTTGTATATGTCAATAAAGCCATAAGAAATTAATTTCTAATGCCATAATAAAAAATAGAACTTGGATCCTGTTCTGGAGTTTAGAAAGCTAATGGCTATAGTATAATTCATGCAATATCATCTAAAATTTACGAGTTTCATACACATCATAAATCTAGCATTTGTATCAAACTAATTTCCACATCACCTTAAAGGTATGGTTTATTGATGCATTACCCCTTTTGCAATCAGCAAGGCAGGTTCCCCAACACAGGATTTTTATACAGTAAACCAAAGAATCAAGTCTATCAAGACCAAAGAAGTCTTGATAGACTTTAATTGGAAAAAAGAGAATTAGATAGGAATTGAAACCACGACTTGAAAATAGGGAACAATGGCAAAGCTTGTCTGATCAGTATAAACCAAGTCAAGAATGCTGAATACAGCTGTGAGGAAGCAGGTTTCTTATGTTGTGATACAAGGAATTAGTGTTTCAGGGTACAAGAGAGGTATGTTTGTGTAAAAAGAATGATCATAAGAAACTTCTTTTACTCGATCTGTCCCCGTAAAAATGGCACCAAAGACAACTTGCGGGTCCTTCGATTGTTAATGACCATACGTATTGAAGTCAACGCCGCCCTTCAGTTTACCCAGGAAGTATCTGTACCTTCTAGGCATACCAACGACCCGACAATAAAAACCGCAACATCTGGTGATAATGTGGTGACACAAATTCCCTCTCCTCCATCATAAAGGCCATCTTCGACCGGTTCAGTAAGTTGACTGCAAGGCCATTTTGGCCGGCTTACATAACCAAAGGAAACAATATTCTGCCGCATCGTATGTAGAGGGTTAAAATGATACTAAGTATGAAAAAGAACATTTTTGAAAACTAATTCCTTATACAAACTTTTAAGACACCAAAATCTTTCTCGACAATTCAGTTAAGGATAATGGCTGAAACAAATGAACAAAAAACTCCTGATTTTACAGAAATAGATTGAAAATTGTTTCTGATGTGCGCAAACCAAAATTTAGATGAGCTGAAAAGTGATATAGAAGTAAGTGATGTAGCCAAATGCATCAAGGAAAGCAATATATAACAAGACTGCTGTACTAATACTGTTTGATAACATTATACGGTACAGAACTTTTCCATAGCTCTGAGATTGTAACAGGAGGGTCTGATGGAATGGAATGAATCAGATACACATTCAGAAAATAATTTCGTCTTCTCTTCTAGTAACTTATTATAATTTAAGTACAGTAACGTTGAGTAAACATAGTGTTATAAGTTTTATTACCTGTAATCATGTAGGACTACATAGTCATTAGTCACGTAGGTTTTTAGACACACCTACATGAATTTTACTTGCGATTAGCTCAATTTGCATTTATGCAGATTAAACTAGATTCAACAAGTACTTTTATTGTTTTTAACATGAAAAATATTTCAGGAAGACTCAAATCCCTTGAATATGTTCCTGCATTAGATGTCCAAATATTCATATAGGGAAGATATTGTTTTCAACAGATATGTATGAAAGTGCTTATGACAAAGCCTTATTTCTGAGATCCTATTGTTACCCTTACTTAACTAAATTACAAAAAATATATAATTATTTGGAGGTATGTGCAATTTTTCTTTTTATGTGTTGTGGAAAACTGTTGGTTATTCCCTTTTGACATCTATTTTTGGGGGCAAAATATTGGTAATAACTGGGAGCATATTTAAAAGCTGTTGCTATAATATGGACTTTTAACAAAAAAGGACCCACCGTACAAAAATAGATTAATATGGGAATAAAACAGTTTATATAGCATATGTGATAACTTATCTTTTTTGTCATAAATTGTAAAATTTTATGTATTACAATTCTTCCCAAACATTGGTCATTACATACCATAAAAGCCCCTCTTAAAATTGGTTCAATTGAATGTATAAAGTCTTTACTGCATTCTAGTATGATGGCCTGCCGAATAGGTTGCTCACTACTGACGGAACTAGGTGTCCGTCTAATATTTCCATCAGCATTGGATGGACAACCTGCATCGCTGAGTTCTTCCAGTTCGTCCAAGGAAACATTTCTAAGGGTGGATTCTTCAACAAAATGCCTGAATCCACTCTTGTTATGCCGCGATATGTTATCATTTAAGTTGTCTTCTTTTTCACTTTCTAAGCAATGTGTTTGGGCAAAAACATTTAATTCGTTCCCTTCCATTTCAATTTCGAATCCAAAATATAAACCTAACCTTACCGAATTCGAAAATTAAGTTTCATTCAAGAAAGAACTTTAATTCGTTTGATCGTACACAAATTGACAGAAGACAGAGAAAGGGTAAAAAGTAAACAACTACTGAAATGATAGAACAAGTAGCTGTAGTACTTTCTCTTTTATTAGTGTGCAATTGACAAGTGATGAAAAGAGGAACGAAATCGTTATTTTTCATGTCCAAAATGAATAATTACTAAAATTGTTCTATTCTGATTTCAAATAGAAAATATAAGTTTTCTAATACATTATTATGGAAGTCGTTTTTGACAAAATCATAAAGGGTAAGCAATATATACTTTAAAGTGGAAAGCAGCAACATACTACTCAACATTTTAATGATTCGGGAAAATATTTGTAAATGATGGTGACTGTCTTGGGTTTCGGTATCAAACACCTTTAGTTATTTCACTAATCTGATTTTTAAATTCTAGCAAATATGTCGGAAAAAGATTACGCCCCCCTAAGTACGTACTGCGTCCGTGCGCTGAATGACAAACTGTATGAAAAACGCAAAACAGCTGCATTAGAAATTGAAAAGTGGGATTATTTTATTAAGAAATTCTGTTAACTTAGTATGTTTGATGAAAGCATTCAATACCTTTTCATTTTATATTTCAGAATGGTTAAGGATTTCCAAAGAGTCAATGAAACAGGCGAAATACGAAAATTGCTTAAGGTCCTGGGACAAGATTTTACTTTATCTCAAAACATCAACAGTCGAAAAGGAGGACTTATTGGTCTGGCAGCTATGGGTATTGCCTTAGGAAAGGTGGAGCCATTACTTCTATCATTTGTAATATCTTTGAAAAAAACGAAGACATGAACATAAAAAAATCCTTAATTAACTTCCACCCACTCCCTTTCAGTTATTAAGAGGTTTATAATTCACATGAAGCATAACAATGTCGAATTTAGAAACAGTCCAAGATAACTTATCTATTGTGAGATGTTATAAGAAAGTGGTGGGCAGTGCAAGTTCAATTCTTCGCTGGGTGTATATCTCTTCTGTGTCAGTAAGCTTTCCTTGTATGTATATGTCCATTACTTAAAGTTGTCTTGAGTTTTGTGCAATTTGACCAAATATCGCCCTTTGCCATAAAAACCCAACCAAAAGCCTAAAATTAAATATTCCTAACCTTATAAGTAGTTATAATTAGTAATCTATAACACAAAAATGCACAACATTTGTTTTGTTTACTTTAAAGGATGAAACTAAGTAGGAAAGTATTGGGAAACACTTTTTCTTCATAATTAAAACAAAACCATGTATGATGACCATAGGTCATTTCTTTCACTATCAATATCAATGCTATCACTTAAAGCTAGAATGCACTAAAGTTGCCAAATGCGAGAAAGCATTGTTTACATGAAATGTAACTACTAATTTAACAACTAGTCTTGCTCAAAACCATGGGACTCAAATTCTAGTTCTCCAGATTGACTATTCATTTTGTTTAACTATAGCAATTTTATAGTTATTTATTTTGAAGTATTAAGCATTTGTAGCTGGCAACTGAAATAGACTCCTTGGTTTCTACATTTTCTGGTAGCTGACTTCAGATGGGACATTTAGTGATATTTCTGTTTTTATCCAATCAATAATTGTAATTCAATTTATTGCTATTAAATTATCTTAGCCTATCTCTAACCATTATTTTGTATATCTGTTCCACTTGAAAAAATTATAAACTAGTCATTCCTGAAAAGTTGCTTTTGTTGGGGTTGAAAGAAGTTCTCTATTATAAGTTAGTGCAGCTCCAGTGAAAGTCAGATGACTTTGGATAAGTCCTTTGTACGAAGATAGTTAAGTTCACCACAGGGTAAGGCTGCCATGTGTAAAATCGTGTTTCACGATCGCCATAGATGATGACTTGCTTCACCAATTCATAATCACTGCTATTGCTTCTAGCACCAAATGATAAATGTCTAACAAGAAATGACTCTCAAAATACCTATTATGTAAATGCAATGTTTACCTTTTGCCTGCCCTTTAATTTAACAAGGCTCATTCCAAACCATGCAATTCAAATGCCAACTCATCAGACTGATGATATGAACACATTCACTGTAAACATTGTAAAACTGAACATCATTAGTTTCCCTCCATGATTGATATGAAAATTGTATTTATCTATAACGTTTTATAGATTACAAACCTTTTTAATTCCCGCAAAATTTATAAAACTGTTGGATATTTATCTTAAATATTTATTTTCTCAGATTCAACATTTAATAATTGCAAATATCAGTACAATATTGTCTAATGCTTTTTAATATTAATCTTTGCAGGATACGTCTTTATTTGTAGATGAACTTGTACAGCCGGTTTTATCATGCTTTCATGATCAAGATATCCGTGTCCGCTACTACGCATGTGAAACTCTTTACAACTTGCTTAAAGTTGCTAGGGGATCAGTTTTACCCTATTTTCCTGACATATTTGATGCCTTAAGCCGGGTAAGGTAAAATTATTTTGTGATAATTTTGTTTGATTGTTCTTATTTGCAATAATATATATCTTATTTATGTTTGATTTTCATCACTAGTTATCAGCTGATGCAGATCAACATGTAAAGAATGGATCAGAAACAGTTGATAGACTTATGAAAGTAAGTTGCTCTCATAGAAAGTACAATGCTTTAAATACAACTAATGCTAGGTTCTAAATATAATTTCTTTTGCTGAATAAATATATTCCAAACTTTCATGTGTAAAGTATAAAAATCATTGAAATCAATAAAACTGTACTGTTATGTAAAAAATTTATATGAATTCCTTTAAAAGAATTTTACGATGAATCTCATGACCTGATTATTCTGTGTAAGTATTCAAAATCTCATTAAGGATCACTTTTAACATTAGCGAACAGGGTCATGAAGTGGTAGCTTTCAAAGAAATTTCTAGCTTATTTTAACTTATCCATAAAACAAGTTTATGTAGCTTGTGATTGTACCACTCTAACACTACTGAAGGCAAATATTTAATTCATACAAGTTTTCCTTTATTCTCTGCTAGTAAAAGCTTGCCTGACTCCATTACACAAACTACTTATTTAAGCATCCATGAAATCAAGCAATTAAGATAAAATACATGTATTTAAATCTAAATAAGGCTTACATATACAACATGTGTAAAGCATATAGTTCACAAAGTTTTCTCTACTGTAAAAATTAAGTTTGTATGTAATGAAAATCTGAAATACACTTTAATCACCATTTGTATTGCTATTCATTTCTTGATCGAGTTCCCAGACAGATTCATTGTTAATTCAATTTCATTACATTCTAATCTCAGAAGCATGTGAACCAACTCTTTGAATTTGCTGCTCATGCATTTACTGGCTGCTCTCTGCTTACCATTTCACACATGTTTTTCTCTTCTGACTTTAAACTCCACGTTGCTCAGAGGTTTCATACCCCTGGGCCCACTATCCATAATTCATGTTCATGATATTATTTTGTCTCAATAAATGAGGTTTATTAAGTCATCTATGAGGCTCATGCTTTGTATTAACATTATTTTTAGATTTAAATGTCACATGTGATGACTCGTTTGGAAATAAGTGATCCGCTCCCAAGCTATTGAATCACTACTGTGTACAAGTAGTGGAAAGTTGCATAAATTAAATGTTTATATATTTTAGTCTACTTACAGTATACGTAAAAAGAGAATTGCAGTCCTAAGGAATGTAACAATTATGATTTAGCGGACCAGAACAGAATCTGTAGTAAAAGTTAACAAAAAATAGTCCGACAGTTATAAGCCACTATACTTTGAATTATTCCAAAATCTATTAGTTTTAATAATTTTGATTTGATTGCTGAGTGTAAATTCTCAGTTTTCTGAAAGATAAACTTTATCAATAAACGTGTTATCTTTATCAATAAAAATGTTAAATGTGAATAAAATATGCATCTTAGCCTTATCAAATATATTTGTTATTTTTCTGTATTTCTCTATATTTTTTAAATCATTTAGTAATTTTTCTACTTGCATACACTTACAACCTTAAATAAATCTCATGAAAAATTTTGTTTTTCTTTTCCCATTAAAATGTGCAAATTTATGTAGTTTTATAATTCTTTCTCAGGATATTGTAACAGAGAGTTCTTCTTTTGATCTTGTTGGATTCATACCATTACTGAGGGAAAGAATGTGCTCTAAAAATCCTTTTACCAGGCAGTTTGTTATATCATGGGTAAATAACTATTTCTTAACTTTAGAGTTCGGCATGCCATTTCACTATATCAGGTTTTGCTTACTTTTTTCATTTGTTCAATAGTTTGATGAAAATATAAGCATTTGACCAAGGTTAAGAAAAAAATCACATAGAAGAATAAGATATCAAAATGTGTTATTCTTTTTATTATCAAAAATTTTGAAATTTTTTCCTTATGTGTTTTATTTGTACAGATCTTGTTAAATTGTGCAGTCTGCTTTAACACTGCTTTACTTACCTGGATTAGTTGAAATTATGTAATACTTTATTCATTCCAACAGAAATAAATCGTTGGGCTACTGCAAAAACAAGATAACTCTAAAATGAAGTAATCATTTTAAGTGTGGAAATTACATAATAAATCAAGTTGAAAAATAAAAGTTGTGTTGATAAAAACACACATTTTATTGAACAACAAACATAACAAAACATATATGAACAAAACCGATTTATTTGTTAATAAAAGTTATTTTTCTTGAAAAAAAGAAAAATGGAGTAATCTTGTTTTTGCAGTAACACGATGATATATGTAATCAACATCGTTGTTTATATAGGTTTCAACACTTGACTCTGTACCAGACATAAATATGATTGTATTCTTACCTGAAATTCTTGATGGACTCTTTATTATTTTGGGAGATCCTCTTGCAGAAATCAGAAAGATGTGAGTATATATATTTTATTGCTTGTTGAGTGATTGATTATTTAGAGGATTTTTTTAATAAAAATTCTTAACTGAAGATTTTACATTTGCCAAACTAGCCCAGTAATGCTTAGAGTCACATCAGAATATGACATGAGTACAATTTCGAAGGGAAAATATTACTTCTGTTTATATATAAAAATTGTACCATTTCTTTGTACTGCTTTCTCTGCTATCTTTTTACATTGAACTTCTTTCTCTCGTCTCAGTAGACTGGCAACCTAACATCAGCCCTCATGTTTGAGATTCACATAAGGTGTATTATTCTGTGCAGTTCGTTAGAAAATACTTCCACAGTTTCACCACATCTGTTAGCGGAATTAGATTTTCTTTGAAAAAATTCAGTAAATATCAGGTAACCCAAAAAGTTCTAAAGTTTTCCGTTGCGATTGTGACAGTTGCTGATTTTATCACAAATAAATTTGTTCATGTTTAAATAAACAACGCTGATTTTCACAAATAAGTTTCAAGATTTTTATGCTTCTGGTGTCGAAATGGCCCAAATGAAGGTTCCAGTGTTCAGATGCCTTAAAAATGACCTTACTAAATAGTTTGGATGGATTTGTAAATATGATTTTTGGAATTTGAAAATACCCAAAACCAAGTATTGCTCTTAACAAATTGTTTGGATTCTTAGGGAAATCAAATAATGAAAAAGAATAAATATAAGTAATCAAAAAGTAAATCTATGTTTATTAATTATTAAATTATAAGTATCATAAATATGATAATATTTGTGAGATAATTTCAAATCTTTGTAGGTGTGAGTCTGTTTTAGGGGAATTTTTGCGTAGCATTATAGATAATCCTAGAAGAGTAAACTTTAATGACATGGTTAACATCCTAACTATGCATGCCAATTCAACTGGTAAGTAAAAAAATACTTTATGTGTATTTTCTTTTACTGCTTTTATAAAAGTAAATTTTATATTTATTTAAAACTAATGATAAAGAGTATTAAGTTTTGAGTGTTGTACTGACATTAATTTTTTCAAATTTTTCTTGCTGAAAATTTCAAATAATTTTTTTTCTTAAATATTTTAAAATATCAGTGAGGCACAAATGCTAAATTTAGTTCATGTCATTTTATTTAACTTAGAACTTTTATTAGTAACAAAGAATTATAATCATGCATAATAAATAACAAAATTTAAACTTCAATTAGCTGCAGCTGCTTTACTTGTATAGTTTAAAATATCTTCGACCCACAAAATTTTTCAAAATGAGAAAAAAAATGTCAAATTTGAAAAATTATTGAATCTGTTTATCATAAATTCTTAATATTTTTGGTTTCTGAAAGCAAACTTGTAACTTTTTATTGGACTCTGATATAAACAGCATCCAAGTAAAGAAATTATGTTTCAGGCAACATTTAAACCCACAGTGCTAGCAAAAGTTATCAAAATGTATTCTTAGTATTTAATTAAGGCAAAATCTATCTTTTGTTAAATGTTTGCAGCATTTTGGCTATTCGATGACTTATTTACCCATTTTTAGAGGAATTAGTTCAATTTACTGCTCTTACATGGTTGAAGGCATTTGTAAAACTTGCTGGATCTTCCCTGTTGCCATATTCCTCTAGCATACTGACTGCTATACTCCCCAATTTAGCACAAGATACAGAAAGCAGACGAAGTATCCTTAATTTGATATGAATTCAAATCTTGGAGTTAATCTTTAATTTCATATGACTATACTTTAAATATACAGTCAATGCTTATTTTATGAACCTCTAGGGATTAAGAAAAGTTAATAAAAATGGAAAATTTGTTAAAATGGGAATTAATTTTTTTTTCTAGTGTTTGGACTTGTGTGTGTTGAAAGTTAACAAAGTCAATTCTTTAAAGCAAGCATTGACTACTAATTTTTTCTTGGTGTATATTTCTGTACCTTGGTAGAAAAAATATCAATGCCCATATTCACCAATTGATTTTAAGTTTTGTCTTCAAATCACTTCAAGGTTATGAAAATTATAATAGAAAAAATTGCAGATCTCCTATCAACATATTATGAATGTATCAAAACATTGTGAAGTATTTTTGTATGTTGTATGAAAAAAATTTACATAGGTTACTTTTATAAAAATAACTAAATCAGCCGTTATATACTCAACTTATAAAATGGACTTTGGTTCTTTTTCTACCAAAGTACAAATTTAGTGATTTTAATGATTAAAATTTTTCATAGAAAAATAATATTAATCCCTCGATATATTGCACATTTTGTTAAATTACACTATTTTACTTGTCCCCAACGAATTTGCGTTTTGAAAACAGCAAAGGGAATCTCAATCTATTTTTTAGAATTAGAGTTCAAAAATCAATCTTTTCAAGCAGATGTCCTAAACTGAATTGGTATAAATGATTTAGGTATTTCAAAAACATTGAAGGGTGGGGTATTTTTTCAAAAATATTCTGTTTTGTTTTCTATTAGAAGGTTCTAAAATTGATTTTGTATTTAACTTTTAATTTTGCATACTTTTAATTAAAAAATGTTAGCTTCTCATACCTGCCAACTCTGTCTGAAAAACACTATCTTCTGGACAAAATTCCAAATTATTCATTAGAGAAAAAATTTTCTAAGTGATACCACTTTTAAAGTTTCAGTGACAAACCATAGCAACCATGTGGCCAAATATGGCCCTTGCTCCATAAAACCCCAAAACCAACCATGATAGAAAAACATCAGAATCAGTGGTTGATAGATTGTCAAACTATCTTTGGTGTACTAATTTTCAAGAAAAACCTTCAAATATGCCTCTAAAACTTTCGATAAAAGGTTTATTGCTTATTTTTGCCTATAATTTGCGCAATTTTGTGTAAAATATCGCTAAATTGGTTTGCCGAGTTTGAACTACCACCAATCAGGGTATGAAAAAAATCATGATTTTTTTAATCAAAAACATTGGCTTTATTTGATTTAAATCAGACATTTTTAAATTGGATTTTTTCATTTTAATTAATACCTTGCCCGTACAAGTTTATGTTTGTTGGACATGAGATATACAAATTACAGTGTAGATTTTAGATAGTTTTGATTTATTTAAACATTAATATTTTTTCTGTAAAACATTAATGTATTAGGAAATATAGCTGGGTAAATTTTTGAGATTAAAAGGCAAATTTCAATTCCATAAATATTGAATAGTTATTCTAACAGTGTAAAAAAATTCTATGGGATGAATGCATAAAATCCCCCAATAAATTGAAATAAAAATTAAGCAATATATTCAAAACAAATGAAACTATTAAAATTGCCAATTACAAAGATTTATGTGCAAAATTGGAATGCTTAACTGATACTGCAGAAAATCTTTTCATTGTGTGTAAGTGTGTCTTAATGTTTTGTGAACAGACTACAATACTAAATAAATAACTAGAACATCTTTAAAAAGATAGCAAGTTACCACAATTTTAATAATTTGAGCGAATATATTTCGAGCATCTTCACTCATCAAATGGTGAATGGTTTAAAATTGACCACATGCGATTTATGAGCACACAGAATGTTTAAAACAAAACCAACACTGATGATCAGGCTTGTTAGTGACACCTATTTGTCAATGGCCCAAGATGGAAATACTTGTCTGGTAATTATGATCCCAATCAACAAATACTGTTCTTTAGTGTCTTCAAAGGAGAATGATTTTCAATATAATTTTGTGGGGAACAGTACGAGTGAAGTTCTTAATTTATTTTAACAAAATAACATGCATCTTGTTCAGTTATTTTGTTTTCAATATTAAACATAACAGAATGGGAAATGAAATTTTGATTTAAATCAGATTTTTTTAATGAAAATCACTTGATTTAAAGTAAGCTGATTTAAATTGGCATACCCCGCCACCTAGCATATAACTTAGTTAACAGTTACTTTTTCAGTTTTAAATTGCTTCTTAAAGTCCAATTTGGTGCAATTATCTCTAATTTGACTTTTTAAATTTTTATTTTAATAATTTTTAGGCATTTTTTATTTCTGAAGGTTGGATGTTGGTCTTTTCCAAAAATATTCCTTATATTTTTCTTAGTGGTTTGCAGGTATGCCTCTGTGTAGCTGTTTTCTTTTCTACCAAGAAGCACAATATATCAAAGGGTTACTGTATTTATCACTTTTTACATTGTAATACACTGCCATGTTAGTTTGAAGGCAATCTCTCAAGTTTTTTCCCATATTTGTTAACCTTAAACTATCTAACTTGGAGTTTCCTTCTTGGCTAGCTAGGCAGTGCAGTATTTATCAGGTTTCAATTTCTGTGTTGATTTAGGCAGTTAACTAGGCTGACTATATTTCTTTGAGATAAAAACATGACATTAGGGTGACAAAAACAGGATGGGGATTTTCCATATCGATTATGTTATATTCTATATGGAAAAGTAAGACAGTAAAAAAGTTTTATTACATAGACATTACCATTACTCTTCAGTGAAAGAACCCATACAAAAGTTAGGTAGACATAGATGGGCATGACTTTACCATGATCATTCCATGAATATTTCTCCGGTGAAATAATCGTACACATCAAATTTCGGTCTTCCAAACCTTATAAAGCTTTTCTCACTTTGTGACTCAATTTTGTCTTACTGCTAACATTGTCTTTACACTTCATTTATGATAGGTATGAATAATTTATAATCAACCAATATTAAAGTACTTACATAGTTTTTATTAAAAACCCGACAAAACTGACATTTTTATGTCAGTTATGTGAATGGGACGGCTGGGATGTATGAAAAAAACGGTACTATCCCATTCAAAACAGTACATATGGGCAGTCTCATAAATTTCAGGGTAAAATATTTCCTGAATTTTATAACTTAACTCTTATAAAGATATAATTGAGACTGCAAAGGCAGTGAACTCAGATCTTATGAAGTTAGTGGTTCAAGAAAGGCAGCAGTTGACTTGTGAAAGTGTGGAAGACTCTTCAGAGAAAGTAGAAGCTCCCTTGATGGATCAGCTTGACAATCAGCTTGATTTGAAATCATTAGTTGCCGTGTTGACTAAACAAATAAAATATGATTCTATTCAGACACGAATCGCAGTGCTGAAATGGATTCACCATTTGCTTTTACAGATCCCAGATAAAGTTAGTAATTTTTAGTGTTTTTTGGCTTAAATGAAATAATTTTAATGACTCAATATTTTATGTACTGTAATATTTCTTGTATTAATTTACTATACAATGTAATTTACTTATTTACGGCTTAAAACTTCCCTTTTTCTAATGTTTTAAACTTGTGAAGGGTTTTTAGATTTTCTCCCATGATTTAAGAACTTGAAGAATAAGGCTTAATTTGATAGTTCAAGATTAATAAGTTGAATAAATGATTTCATATTTTTAATCTTGACAAATTTATGCTTAGAAATTACTTGACTTTTCAATTTTAGAAAAATACCAACCATTGCACCTATGTTAATAAAAACGGATTTCAAAAATGTTAGTGTGCATACATATATTGTAATCATATTACCATATATGTAGCTTTAAAACTATAATTTGTCTTTGAAAGATTTGAAACTTTTGCAATCTGAATTCAATCAATAATGCTTGTATATGTACCCAAAATAGATTATTGATGTTAGTTATAATTTACTGCTCATTAATAATCCTACCACTTTCTCTAGGGTTGTACAGATGAAAAGTTAATTTAAGTTCCGTCACATTGTTTGAAAAAACAATATGTAACTAACTTAACTAATAATTAACTAATTTAATAAATTTATAAACAATCAATTTAATAAACAATAAATAAATAATAATTTTAAAAGCAATACATTTTATAATTTTATAAACAATCAAAATCTAACCAAATTTATTGTACTTTATTATTTTGTACTTTATTGCTCTTCTATGTTTTTATTCTATCTCTAACTTTAAAATTACTACATTTCTACATTTGCTTTACTAATTCTCTTTGTGTCAATATCAATTATGTGGAAGATAAATTCCCTGTGTTACTACTTATTTGTTATTACTGTATTATGTGTTATATTAAACACTTCCTGATCCATATGATGAGATAAATGTTTACATTTTTCTCTTCCTCAACTATTAAAAACTTCAAAATTATAGATAAATATTTAAAATCAATTAATCTTTGGAATAGGTAAAATAATGAATTTCTATTTAAAAACCATTTTGAAGATTATCCTTTTATACAAAATAATATAATGTGAATAAAAGGGGAGGATAGTTGTGTGGTAGACAGTCATAATTTATGCTCAGAAATAATTTAACTTTGCAGTAGTGTTGGAAAAATAAAAAACTATCAAACATTTGACTTAGTTAATAAAAACTGATTTTAAAATTTTTATTGTGCATCATATTGCCATATATGTAGCTTTGAAACTGTACCAATTGATTTTTAAAGATAAAATTTCATGGTCTGCATTCAATGAAATCTTGTAAAAATATAAATCATATATGCTTGGACAGATTCCCCAAATATATTAATGTTAAGATTATTTGTTGCTCATTAATAATCTTACTACTTTCTCTAGGGTTGTACTTATGAGAAGGTAATATAAGTTCTACCACATATATTGAATGAGAAAATAATTATAATTTCATAAATAATTGAAATGATATTTAGTTTATATGGTGTATTTTATTACCCCCTAAATGTTTTTACTGTATTTCTGACTAAAATTGTTACATTTCTGTGTTTGCTTTATTAATTCCCTTATTTGTGTCAATAGTTGTTCAATTATGTGGAAGATATATTTCCTGTGTTATTACACACTCTTTCTGATCCATCTGATGAGGTAAATGCTTATGTTTTTGGAATTAGTAAAATGGTATAGTTTATATTTAAGAGCCAATTTGTATAGATACTCCTTTTAACAGTTAACTCTAATACAGGTGGAAGCAGAAGTGAGGCCATTTTCATCAACTAGTCGCGCCAGTGGAGTTGGGCAAGAAACGGTAACGAAATCCAATGGATTACCGCGTGTGAAGTGCGCGTTTCTTAATCTGATTATTTTTCTGAACCATTCACTGCTCTTTCTTATTTCCAACTACAGTAGTAAAAATATTGCATGCATACAAGAAGTTCCTTTGAAAAAAAATTAAACATACATCAATCCTACATTGATTGAATAGTCAATCAATATATTTTTAAATAAGAAACATTTAATCCTATTATTAACACCTATTCTTTGTCTGTTTCACTCTGTTCTTTCTTGTATTCTTGTATATCCAAATTCTAGTAAAAAACATATTCCCTTCGTATAAAAATAGTATCTGAGAAAATTTAGTTAATGTACTACTTGATTGGATATGACAATATATTGTAAAAACATAAAACTTAGGTGCATTAAAGGATATTAATTTCGTCCTGCAATGGAATACATTGTCACTGCAAAGAACTGGCTTTTCCTGTTAAGTTTTTATAAAATTAAATGTTTTTAAAGTATTGATTTATTTACTTTACTTCTGTGAAGAGGAGCATTTGTGTACTTTTTCAAGCATGTTTTGTTTCCCATGACTTTGTAAATGCATCTTTATATAGTTTTCAGCTGTGAATTTTATTAATTGTAGCTCATGTGTTGTGTTGCAGGGTTGCTAACAGAGTAGTCGAAATGCATTTTTACAACATTTTGTATGAGCATACAATCAAGTCCCTTAATCATACTTTTCTAATTATGTCAAAGCAAACACTTTTCGGTCTCTTACTACTCTAAACACATGATAGAAAATACTTAGTCTATGGGAAACAGAAAAGAGAAATGCCTGATAATTTTGCCTGTGGCTTAAGTTATCCGAAGAAATCTCTAAACACTCCAAACAATACACATTCTTTACCTTTTTCAAAGTTCACAATTTTCTCAGTTTTGTAAAACGGAATAATTTTTGATATTCTGAGAGATTTGAGGATTTTAACTGGTTGTACAATTAAAGAATTTCATAATAATATTTATTATTTTACTTCATCTTCCTTATCTTCTAGAATTAAATTTTGCCCTTTTAAGAGAAATTTAATGGTAGTAAAACTAGCAAAATCATTGTTAATCCCAATGGTGTCACTCTGGTTTTGTGGAGAAGTTTTAAAGCATATTTAAAGTATAAGGTGTTTGGATAATTATTCCAATCTCCCTCTTGATCTAATGCAAGAAAAAGGTAATTTTAGATGAGCAAATTTATAACGTCGATGAATATTTCAGAGGGTCTATCTCTTTAAAACTTTATCTTCAATTTCTATTGTTGATTTCATGCTTCATATGTATCCTAATACAAACATTTTCCCTGCAGGATGTAAAATTGGAACTCTATTGAGTTTCAAAGAACTTAAGTTTAGTGCCCAAGAAAATCTTCCACTTTTTCAAGCTATTTCAAATAAGATGTTCAGAGGATTGGAGAAACTACCAAAGAGAAGTTTCCCAAATTCAACGTATTGCAAAAGAAATTTGATCCATTTATCTCAAATGTTATAATAGCCTCCGAACTTTGATGTGATTTGTGACCACTATTTTTTAAATATTCCAGAGCCGAATTTAAGGCCTGCACCGCTAACTGCACATTCATTTTTTAATGTTCCAATTTATGTAGACAGAAGAAAGTTTGATTGTAAATTTCAATCTTTTGTTCTGCAAGCAGCTCAATTCAAAAATGTAAAACCATCTGCTTTCTCCCTTATGGAGAAAGAATAAACTTTTTACCTTACTAGCATCCTCTTGCCAACTTTTCCATGTGGCATGGGTTTAGAATCATGTTCTTTTTTTCCATATAGGATGAACATGCCTTCTGGCACACCCTTAAAAATTTTACATTTACAAAAAGTTCATCACTTGTCCATATTTTTACACCAATCTTTTGGAGCATAATCAAAGAAACATTTATAAGCTGAGTTTTAATTTTAGCATTTGTTTTATCTATAATGAAATATGCAAATGAACATTTAATGTTCATTTTCAAGCTTGTTGTCATGGAAACGCATGCTTCAGATCCTGAGATATTTTCCTCTCCCTCACTCCTGGTAATTTGAACATATCCAGAATTGCAGGAATGTTTTCGTCTTGCAATGTTTGCTTTTGCAAAGACATAGTGTCTTATTTGTTTGAATATGGCCCTTATACCATAAAACTCAAAATCAATCAATGATCTATTTTTAGAATTGCAATTTAAGCCATGGCTTATTGAGATCTCTTTTTTTGATGTACTGAAGTCCTTCGGTAAGAAATCCAGATTCATAGTGAACTTTTGAAATCCAAGCATGACACCTGGAAGGATGCAAAAGATTAAACAGTAATCTGACATAATTGTATGTTTTCAAGGAGTAGAAAAAGAGTTAAAGGAATTCATTCTTCCACTATATCTTAAGGCTTGTCCTTTTATATTAGAGTTTCTTAAATGGTGTAGGGCAAAGGAAAACCTCTGAAGTACTCATTTAAAATGTCAACTATCAGGAACCTTTTCAAAAACCAACTCATCAGGAACCTTTCATTTGCCCATGAAAACCATATGATCAACGACCATATGGTTTTCCCATGGATTTAATCATTCTATTTCTGCATCGCACTTTTTGTCACAAAGTATTTATCTTCCTGATCAGTTTCTTTTTAGTTGGAGAAAAAACTTTTTTGTTGATTCACTGTTTTGCCATTCGCTGATAGAATTATTTGAATCGCCGGTATCTTTACTTGTACTTGCCAATCATGCATCCAGTTCCATATTTGCCTACAAGTAAAATAAAAGCACTTGAATATCTTATCAAAACATTACATTTGAGCTTGATGAAAATTAACACTAACTTTATGCTTTAATATTCTGACATGCAAGTGAAAATCAGTATTTGTCCTACAATTTGGAAAAATAGATTCAGTTTGATATTCATTCTATCTAGAAATCGAATTAATCAGTTTTAAAAATACTGATAAAAAGTTTCATTCTTCTAAAGTAAATTATTTAGAAGAAATTTATTCATAAATATATGCTATTTATTTATTATTTTGATGGTACAGCATTTGTTTTTGAGTCTAAATTGACTCACTCCAAGTAATCGTGGTCCATAATCTTAGGCTACTTGATGTTGTCTGTCTTGTTTGCCACAGTATGACCAAATATGGCTTTGCATCATAAAAAAACTCAACCGACCAAAATAATTTAATTTAAAATGCTGGCTACAGAGCTTGCTAACTTTCGATGATTTCCAGTTCTCCTTTTGAACTGCTTTAATCCACTTTTCAAACTTCCGAACTGTTAAATGAGAAATTGAAAGTAAAATATTTGGTTTTTATTTACTTATCTACTATGTAGTGGGTGAAAGACGTTTTTGTCATTCTTTGTGTTTGAAAAATCTTGCCTATTATTAACGTTGACTGTTAATTGCAATAGGATAATCAATATGATGCAATATGAGTTCAAAAAAACATTTAATGCATTTGACAAAATTTCTCATGCTACAAGAGATTACTTTTCATTTGGGAAGTATTAAAATAAAAACACAAACACATTTATGAATCTTTAAATTCATCTATAAATAATGAACACAAAAAAAAGAAACATGCAATCGTAATAAAACTATCGAGACTTGAAAATGGATCTAGAATAATTTTTTATGTATAGAAGATAACAGCATATGAACTAAAGAAATTATAAAATACTTTTTAAGGGTTTGCAATATAAATACAGCATTATTGTATGTTTTCTGAACATTAAAATTATATTAAATGAATATTATATGAATCCATAGAATGTATGCATTAAAAACTGCTTTATTTTTAATACTTTTCCTACGAAAAAATCAAGAAAGAGCATTGAACGTTTCATAACTGAAAACAAAAAAATGTGATGATAAAATAAACTACTTACAAATGAAAATGGATTTCTGGATTGTGATATATCAATTCATATATCCATATGCTACACAGGATTGCATCATTTTAAATCAACAATCCAAAACACCATGCTGTTTAGATAAATCTAATTAAAAAAACTAATTCTTGTTCCAAAATTATTTGGAAGCATAAGGAGGAAGCAACAGCAATGCTCGTGGAATGTCTCAGACAGTCGAAAATGTGATATTTTGCCTTTTTCTTGTCTGAAAATAGTCAAAAATGCTGGACACAACCGAACCAGTTTTCTGTCATAGGAGTAGCAGTTCCACCTGTATTCCAGTTCACTGCCTTTTAAGAAAGTAAACTGAAACCTAATTTTTAAAGATTGATTTGTGAATTTAAAAAATTTTCAACAAAAGAATAACCTTGCATGGCATGTGTCTATCTTTAATATAATGTACCATCTTCAATTTAAAATTAATTTTTTTAATAAATAATCTATGTATATTTTTCACTAACATACATGGCACAGAAATCGTCAATTTTTGTACACTGGAGAATAGCAACAAATTGATATAAACTACTTAAATTCAACTGCTATGGGATTTCTCCAATTTTGCCGCTTAGTTTAAAATGTTTATTTTTAGCTATGGAGCTGCATAATGTGTTGCTAAAACTACATGAAAAAGCTTGCCACTCTAATGAAACTCTTAAGCAGTCTGATTACAGAAGGCAATTGGATAATTGGAAGATCGAAATCATCGCAGAAGAGAAAATGTCATCTAACGCAAAATAGGTCTAAACATTAAAAATACCAAATCGTCTTAGAACAAGTGAATGGGATGCAATTAAAATTGAACTTTCAGAAGCTAATCGTGATAGTACAACTTTTAGTGTACTTTTTGCCATACAGCTATTAGAAATATGGATTAACACCAGTAAGAAGTAATATGTTATGTTTTATTAATTTTATTTCATTAGGGAGTACAAAATATATGTGTGCATTTACATACTTAGTTTTAAATGAATTTAAATAAGGTATTAGATGTGAGTCTCATTGTGCCATAAACAAACAAACAATTTGGAAACAAGCACTACTGTCCTAATTCTACTAGCTGGTCCACTAATTCATTACATTTATGTAAACCTTTATTTCAATAAGGATATTGTCCTCGTTTCATGTGATTAATTTATTTGTTGATTGGTTGACTGCTGGTTTGATGACAATGACATGAAAACTTTATTAACAGATCTGCACTTTTATTAAGAAAACTGATCAGCTTGACTTCCAAATTTTTAAATTTTAATGCCCAATAACTCTTGATCTTCGGCTATCATCTGTCTTTATCTGGGAGAACCCCATAAAGTAAATAAAAGGATCAAAGCAGAAAGTACAATTTGGTATTCGAGATTTCTCTTTTCATCTTGGAATTGATTAGAATGACATCTTGGACTTTATAAAAAAATTAATTTAAGTTTTTAAAGAAGAAAAATTCAGTGCTGGTGAAGAAAGTACCTAGGGGTTGATGATTTTGGCATGTAAAAGTTATTCATATATATACTTAACATCACTAGATATTAATATAATATCTTAATTAACTAGTAATTGAGTGCTCGTACTACTTTCTAGCATTATACAGTGTCATATGCTTGTATAAACAGCATGTACAAAACGTCAACCAAAAATTAAACTGTATTTTTGACTTTCACCAGTGTTGGTATTCTTATATTTTCCTGTAGGATTGAGTTTTAAGAAAGCTAAGTCCTGTAACTTTTTGCAACTTACTTTTCATAGAAATCTGGGTATTTATCTACTGTCACTTGAATTTCATAATAGATTATTTGAATGCAGTAGCATTTAATGGAATTTGAAGATATATTTTTTATTTCTTAATTTTAAAATTACGAAACTTTGGAACTGAAGAAATGTGGATTTGAAAATATAGGAAATTTCTGTAGCTTCTGTGTCTCATTAATTTACAACATTAAAAATTTCAATATGAATGAAATGGAACAAGATTTACTAACTTATGGATTATTTAGTATACTTGTGTTAATTTCTTTGTTTCATTCTATAAAAAATCCTAAATGCATCTTAATCTAAAACAATTGTTCTCAATTTGTACATAAAGAATTTATGAAACATGTTTTTTTACATGTAATGTCTATTCTTTCAAGGTTGTACTTTTAGACTTGGAAGTCTTAGCGGAAATATCTAAGTCTCCAGCTGGTCAGCAACATCATTATGATTTTGAAAATGATGCTTCAGCACATTTGATAAAGGACATAAAACTGAAACCACCTGCAAATATGAACAGTTATTTCACTGCTTTTATGGTGTCTCTTCTTCGCTTGTTTAATACAAACAGTCAACTGTTTGAAAATAAGTGTCCCTTCATCATTAGGTAAATGTATACATTTGTGTTAAATTTCTATTTTGTACTGTCTCAAACATTTCTGTGAACATGTATTAGGTTTTCATGCTTTTCTTTTTAAACCAGGAAAGCCAGAATTTTAATCCTCTGAGGGGTTCACATATACACAGAACATTGGGTCAAGTGAATGACCGGTTATCCTAATATGTGATCGTAGATGCAGCAAATGCCAATACACTGTCTAACCAAACACACAAAACAGAAACATTCACCTGTTTAGAAAAAGCTGCTGTGGTTTGAAACCCCTAATCTAATTAAACTTTTTAAAGAAAATCCGTGATTTATCGGCAAAAGTGCCTTAAAGCATAAAATATTCTGACAAAATGAGATTTTCGATTTCATGCGACAAAGCAATGTGTTTGATTGCTGTTTTGTGCATTCCTGTGTCTGGAGGAGAGGAATAAAAAGTAAAATAAGATCAGAAGGGAATTGTCTTTTAAACTGCATCACTTCATTTCTTATAAGTCATTTTCATCAAAACATTTTAATTCTATATTTTACCCTTAACATTAGTGATGGGTCAATACAGGGTGATTCTACGGTCATGGGACAAACTTCAGGGGGTGATAGAACACAACAAAACAAACACTTTTCGCCATAGAATGTATGGTCGCTAGAGGGTGCTTTCCATTTCGGCACACACACACACGGTCCGACGCAAGTTGGAAAGAAGAGGCATGAAATATGGATACAACGCTTTAATATCAAATAAACATCAATAAATGCTTGACAAAACGAAATAATACAATTAGATTTGCATAAATTAAAGTACAAGTAACAACGGGTAAGAAAGAAATGACGTGTACAAAACATGAGAAACTTCACATGGAAATGAAACGACATGTACAAACATCAGTTGGTAAGTACAACGCAAATGCACAATTACAGGAGCTGTTCAAAATGTCGACCACAACACCTGATGCAGGCCTCACATCGCTGATGTAACGCTTTTATACGAGCATTTGACTGCGCTCTCTAGCGGCCAACCGCTGCATTTTCGACCATACATTCTATGGGGAAAACTGTTTGTTTCGTTGTGTTCTATCACCCCCTGAAATTTGTCCCATGACCATAGAATCACCCTGTATATTTACTTTTTCATAGTTTGAATCAGTTTTTTTTTTCAAGTTGTGTACTTAAAGTATTTTATCAACCTTTTAATGTTAGTCTGGTAAATGTTCTTATGTTTTTCTAATCTATTTTTATGGAATTTTACTAACTTGCATTTGGCACAACTCTTTTTTTGGATCTTACACCATAAAACCCAAATCAACCAACTAAAAGTGAAAGTGAGACATGCATGATGGGATGGGTGAATCCCATGTAATCGGATGACAAGCTGCCACAGGGTGGATTCTGTTCACTGCTGGCTTTGCTTACTTTTTATGTTCATTTTCCTTGACATTCTTTAACCTAATAATCAAGGGGCTACTGCAGCCTGGTTGGAAGAGTAGCGGATTAGCAACCGGAGAGTTGATAATTCGAAACTCAATCCAACTAAAGACTGGCATGTATGTAAGGGCACGTTTAATCTGTCGTGGCCACAAATGTCCTCACATTGGCATGGTGTAGAAGTTTAGAGAATGGGGTGCCAGCTCAGGTGTTGATCACGTCATCTGAGCATGAAAATTACAATGTATTGTCATTGGATCTTTCCCTTCAGGATTGATCCAGGATCGTGGCCAATAGCCTGTTGTGTTGCTCCAGTGCGACTACCTAATAATCAAGATCTTGAATAAGTTCGTATTTTTAATATGTCAAAGTGTCATGGTTTTCTTTTACACATGACAATATTTAGACATAATCAGAAACATATTTTTTATTTTCATATATATAACCCCTCAGAGGCACATCTTCTATACATGTGTACAGGCTTCATGATCCTGAGGTACCTTAGTGATATTTTCCCATAGGGTTTACTATCTTTAGTAAACATGGGAATCTTGCTCCCAGGACACCCAAGTGATCTTTCCCTCCTTCCTATCCCACTACTCTCACTCCACCCCCTTTTTTCTAATTTTTCATGACTTACGTTTCGAAATTGTTCCATGAAAATATTTCAGCTTAAAAATTTATACTGAAGTTTAAATTTATTAAATTATACTTTTTTTTAATTATTTTGCATATTAATTCGTTTATTTCACTTTTCTCAGTTATATTTTTTATAAACATGTCAGTACCTTTTTCTGGCCCACATGTTTGCTGTGTGCGGCATCCTGTATCAGGGGAAAGTGGAGTCCTGTAGTACCTGATGCGTGCCCCTTGGTCCATACTTCAATGTAGATGTATGGCACGAGTGAGCCCACTCTAGTCAATTGGCTCACCAAACATCTCTGTGGTTCACCACGTCAGGGCACTTAATCCCCATTTTGGACTGGGCTTCATTGTGTTAAGTATTTTGGGGTTAGTGGGGGGCTGAAGTTAGAGTTGCCCTGGGTGAACTGGTGGATCCCCATTCCGACGCTGTAGAACTGTATTTTGGTGCAATCTCTGGGGCAGCTCAGATCTGTTGCTGGACAATTGCCAGATGCTGCTTGGGGCTCCATGGAGGGTGGGGCGCACCAGAATGAACAATTATTCCGAAGACATGAGTTTATATCTCCTCATGTCTTCAAAACTGTCCAGACAGAGGCCTTAACCCGTCAACCTCTGAGTGCAACGAAAATAATAAGTATGTTTTAAATTTAAATATTGAGAACACTTTACAAGCTAATCAACCTGAAAAATCGATTTCTAATTATCCATAATGATTTTTGCAAATTATCAAAAATATCTCCTTTTATAATTGAAAAATATATAAAACATTCTGCTGGTGAAGTTAAAAGTATGAAAAAAATTAAATCTGGAGACCTTTTGATTGACCTTCTTTTATACAGTTTTCCAGCACAAGTCATGAAATTATACAAAAGACATTATATCTTAGGAACTACTAAAGGTTTCTGAAGAATTTGTTTTCGAAATGAGAGAACCAAAAAGTAATCACCACTAAACGGATAATGCTCAAACACAATGACAGTCCCATCGAAAATCTGATGCTAACCTGTGACTCCCTTGTTATGCCAATGAAAGTAAAGACTGGGTACTTGTGCTGGGAGGTTCGTTCTTTTGTCCCGAATCCCATTCAGTGTTTCAAATGCCAGTGGTTTGGGCACGCAAAAACCTTGTGTTCTGCAAGCTGCGGAAAGCCTGGACATGGCATTTCAACCTGCACTGAACCTGAATATTGTTCCAATTGCCAGGGAAACCATGCCACATACTCTAGGATCTGCCCAGGACTGAGAAAAGAAATACAAGCAATAAAAGTAACTCAAAACCTTTCCTTCCCCAAGCCCATAAAATAATAGAATCTTGCTCACCACGAACTAACACTTCATATGCTTCTGTAATTGAAACACCCACACAATAGCTACCCAAACAGATGACATCCTCATTATTATCAAACAAAATAGATGCAGAAACTCGAAAAAATTCAACTCTAGATATCTCACCCAGTCAATACAGAACCTTAATCCCATAGCACAAAACCAGAATCAAATAAGAATGAAGCAAATGATATACCTTCCAACAAATTGCCACAAAATCCTAAATCAACAGCCACAATTTCTAGACCAAATTCAGTAAAACAAAATAAAGGAAAGGAAAATCAGAACAATAGACCAGCCAAATCCTGGAAAACTGATAATACATATATCAGAGAAAACAGATAATGTATTGGCCCTCCATCCTTCCGAATCAGACATGGAGTTCGATGTGGAGGAAGACTCAGTAGACCCCAGTGCAGCATTTTTTAAAAAGGGCACTAGACTCCATCACCAAAAACCTAAAAAATGACTAAACATAACGTGGAATTGTCACTGCTCGAGCACATATTAATCACTTAAAAGATTTAATTAATACGTACAGCCCTATGTGTCTCGCCTTACAAGAGACTTACTTAATCCCTGGGAATTCTTTTAAAATCTCTCTCTCTCTCTCTCAAAAACTATAATATAATTCGAAATGATACCAGTGGCATGTCTGCCTCTGGTGACATTGCTATTATGACTTTGAATAGTTATCCATCTACAATCATCCCATTACAGACCAGGATTCAAGCAGTAGGTATCTAGATTCAAGTCAAACTTTTAATTACTATATGACCTATTTATCTTCCACCGAACGATTGCATCAGTCAGCAAGATTTAAATAACCTACTTATTCAGCTCCCACAACCCTATTTTATCATTGGTGATTTTAATGCATGTAATCCACTCCTGGGGAGCAGCGATTTTAATCGTAAAGGACAACGAATTGAAAAACTAATTGATAACCTGTCTCCTGAACGACTCAAGTTGCACGTATTTTCATCAGTCGACCGGTTCTTATACACTTGATCTATCATTGTTTACCTGTTTTAGCTCCCATATGGAATTTTAAAGTTGATACCGACCTGTACAACAGCTATCATTTTCCAGTGATTTTAACTTATAATTTTAATGATGCCACTTCCTAAATGATCTCAGTTATTTATTTTAAACAAAGCTGATTAGACACTATACCAATCGGAAGCTGATCTTTCTGACGATATGGTCAAAATATGGAACACAGTCAACAATAGAACACATGTAGGTGCTGCGGTGTACTTGACGATGCAATCATTTCTCGGAAACTGCAAGACTGCTGTTCTGTTCTTACATCAGAAATATATTCAATAATTTTAGCTTTGATAAAGATAGCATCATCTTATGACAAAAATGGATCATATACTCTGACTCTAAAAGCTATTTAGATGGGTTAGAAAATTTTAATACAAAATGCCATTCACTTATGCTTAACACTATAGGAAGATTGATCACATTAAAAGAGAAAAATGTTGAGATTTTATTTTGTTGGATCCCCGGACAGGTTGGCATCCGGGGAAATGAAAAAGCAGACTCGGCAGCAAAGAATGCAACTATGCAGATAAATTTTAAAATACCTCTAGTTGACAGTCCTAAAACAAGCTATACAATTTTCTTTGCAAAATACTTGGCACTTCTAAACTTTGAATAAACTCCTTTCCATTTAACCATGAATTAAGGGTTTTAAAAAAGTAAATTTAAAAAGAGATCATGACATTAAATTGACAAGGCTTTTTAAATCGAGTATTCATATTTTACCCACAAACATTTGTTAAGCGGAGAACCTGCTCCATTATGTTCTATTTGCCATCAAGTATTATCAGTGACACATTTTGACAGAATGTTCGAATTTTAGCAATCAAGACTAATCTTATTTGGTATTTCGCTTCTTAACTTAACAGACCTGTTGATGGATCCACATCACAAAAACTTATTTTTATTCCTTTCTATGTGTGTGTGATATTGGTTTTATGAATTATATAGATTTTATTTCATATAATTCCAGTTTAATTTCACGATTCATTGCTATATACTTCATATCTCATCCTTAAATTCATAGGTTTTAAAATATAAACAGTGTTTGGTGCAGTTTGGACAGATCTGGCCGTTGTGCCATAAAAAAACAAACAAACCATATCGTTACTAGCACGTCAAAGGCACAAATCTGCATTTTGGTGATTTTCACCTAACTGCATTCTTCAAGGCACCATTTTATGTTTTTTACTATGACAAAGCCATGAATAATGATTCTGAGTGGAAATGCCGAAATGCCTAGCACGTCAAAGGCACAAATCTGCATTTTGGTGATTTTCACCTAACTGCATTCTTCAAGGCACCATTTTATGTTTTTTACTATGACAAAGCCATGAATAATGATTCTGAGTGGAAATGCCGATTTTCATGAGAAAACAACTTTTGAGTCGTAACTCGATTTTTCCTGAAGCATCAAAACTTGGAACGCATTTTTGTAGAAACATCTATTTTGCAGATTCGTGTCTTTGGCGTGGTGGTAACGATATATATATAAACTTCTAATGTCTGATTGCACAAACAGATTAACTCCACATGTCTAACAGTTAGTTCTGATAATCAATATTCTACTATACAGGGTGTCCCAAAAAGGTTGTTCCGCAATTTATCTTTTTACCATTTGGAGATAGGTAGGCAATGTAAATTGCAAAAGTGCACCAAATAAGGTAAGTAATTAAGATATGTGAATAAAATTATCACGTGATAACAATTTAAGCGGATACAGTTTTTAATTTGTATACAACCCCTCTAGATAAAAATCCGAGATAGCAGAAATGTTCCTTACCTGCATCCCTATCGTTAGCAGAAAACTGCATTTCTGTAGGTTGAACAGTAACGGAGGCATAAGGACGCAAAAAAATTGACTTATACCGCTTGTGCACAGCTGTTCAAGCAGTCAGATTAGGGACCGCATACACAATGCTAAAAAGCATTTTTTTTTCGGTCAGAAAGTGCAACATTGTGCAAAGTAATGTAGTATTGCAACTGCAGATGAAAATCGCAATGCATAATAGTAGACAATGTAATCTTTAATAAAAATATTGTAGAAAAAATGGTTTAAATAAAAATAAAAGGAAATTTTTCCATCTGCAGCAATGCAGAACTTAGCTCTTCATTCTTGACCATGGGTCAGTTTCCGTTCTAGATTAGATACGGCCCCCTTAAAATAGAAACTCTTGTATCTCCGTTACTATTCAACCTACAGAAATATGGTTTTTACTAACGATAGGGATACAAGTAAGGAACATTTTTGCTATCTCGGATTTTTATCTAGAGGGATGGTATACAAATTAAAAACTGTATCAGCTTAAATTGTTATCACATGATAATTTTATTCACATATCTTAATTACTTACCTTATTTGGTGCACTTTTGCAATTTACATTGCCTACTTATCTCCAAATGGAAAAAGATAAATCGCGGAACAACCTTTTTGGGACACCCTGTATACATTTGTCAGTGTGCAGTTTCTGCATGACTTCTAACCAGTTTTGATCATCTTGACCTCATTTGTCAAGATGATCAAAACTGTTTGCATCAGCAATGTTTCCTAGAATTCTTTCAGTCAATATAGATGTGGTTATTTTCTCATTAAATGTGATGTGGGGTAAAAATACTATAAAAAAATTTTATTTTTTATAAACTCTGGATTAATTCAATTAATTTTTCATTGTTATTTTTATAATGATGCTAAGAGTGTTAAGAGAAGTACTCTTAATTGTGTATTAAGTCATTTAAAAAACACCTGATATTATTAGGCTTTTACAGATATACTCATTTGTCATTACACAAAATCTACTGTGTAAAATTCTGATAATGTATGATTTAAGTGTAGTATGCTCAAATTAGCTATGTTAAACTTGCAAAAGTAAATTGAAGTTGTAAAAATGTTATTTTTTCAGGCAACTGTGCATTTTATTAAATGCTGAAGACATATATCTAACATTGTCTGAAATTCTAGTCATTTACAACGATACTCGGTTTTCTTGCCAAATGATTCACACTTTAAATAGTATATTACTCACATCTGCAGAGCTTTTTGATTTAAGAAATCAACTGAAAGATCTAAAAACTGAGGTAACAAATTTATTTTTAGTTAGTATTTTATTGATTGCATGAACATAAACTGAATTTTACCTGCTGATATGAATAAAAATATTAGTGTGCTTTACATTGTAAAAATAGTTATATGATGTTTTTGTGTTCCTCATTTTTATGCAGTTCTTTAGAAAACTAAATAGTAGGTAAAATTATACATATACCCAAATTCAATAGTAACTTGTTAGGGTTAAAATGCACAAACTAATAACTTACTAAATCAACAAAATAAAGTCAAATTGAAGCTCCAATTTTAAACAATTTCATGCTAATATTTTCTCTGCT
The DNA here is from genome assembly GCA_933210815.1 of Meta bourneti. Classification (NCBI taxonomy): domain Eukaryota; kingdom Metazoa; phylum Arthropoda; class Arachnida; order Araneae; family Tetragnathidae; genus Meta; species Meta bourneti. The sequence goes on along the minus strand of OW119926.1, from coordinate 76,861,160 downwards.
TTATCAGTTTACAGATCAGTTCATGTTTAGATATACCACTGCACTACTCGATGTTCTTTCTGGTATAAGATTTTAGAAACATCAACATTTTTCTTTCTGCTAATTTTAAAATGTTATCTTGGTAAAGCTTAAACTCTTAGTGGTCAAACTATCATGTAAGAAGATAAAAATGTTTTATCTCAACATATTTTCTTATTGGATATGTTTATTCATAATGATTTGCATTATTTTCCACGTATGTTTTCAATTAACTTCCTTCCAATCAAAAGTTTCCTTTTGATACTCACTACCATGTTGCTGTTTTGTAACTGCATTGATAACCCATTTTATCTTGATTTTTCACTTATATTGTCTGCTATCAATTGAGCTGGTTTTGAATGTGATGTGTATTAAGAGAAAAAAAAAGAAAATGTTAATACTTTTTGTATCATATAAGATGGGAATAGTGTCTTTAATTGTATTGTTTTTGCATTACAGAGTAGCTGGTCATTATTTGCATGTCTATATCGTTCATGGAGCCATAGTCCCATTGCTACTGTTTCTCTGTGCCTTTTAGCTCAAACATACAAACATGCCTGTGATCTTATACATATATTGTATCCTTTTTATTCCATTTAAAAATTCCACCATCCTACATTTGTAAATTAGATAAGTTTATAGTATTCAAAATAAAATTTATAAAAGTATGTTCTATTACTTATTGCTGGGATTTTAATGACCTAAAAATTGCAAGAAAAATGCTCTATTATAAAAAGGCACTTGTGCCCTCCCAAAAAAAATGTCCTTGGAAAAAATAACTAAAAACTTCACTTTTCATACAAAAAAAATTATCAAGAGGTGCATAAAACAAAATATGAACATCCTTATGCAGCAATGAAATACTTTTAAATACTACTTGACATTTTTACAGGTTTGCAGCCAAGCTGAGAATTTTTATTTGATTAATAAAATATAGAACCTGTGAAAAAGTAAACAATAAAAAAAGGTTATATCAGTTTCTCGGCCAAATTGAAAGTTTGAAATTTTACTAACAAAAAATTTAATTAGATATTTTTAGTTTAGCATGATAAACAGAAAATTTTTATTTCATCAGTTCCAAATTACAAAGCAGAATAAAAGCCATATACTTATTTTCTAAAGGGAATGATTTTCTCTGGTTTACCAACAAACTAAACAGTGAAAAACTTCCTTTTACTTAAAACACATTTCCGTGGACACAAATAATGTTTCAGTTTTTCCAAAAAAGTACAAAATCATCAAAATCCTTGCTTTATATTGTATTTCCATGTACTTTTTACTGTCTTTAGCTTTTAGAAATGTTATTTTTATTTATTTATATTTTTAGCCATTTTTTTACTGATGTGCTTTTTATTCGCATGCAGGCTGTAACATATCCTGCTGGCTAAAATAAATCCAAGGCAGCTTTACAGATATCTATGCAATAATTATTAAGTCATGCACCTCATTGGAAAAGTTGATTTTTAAGTAAAATGTTAAATATTTTACATATTGGAAATCAGTGCTTATTTGCTGGACTATTCAAAAATGGGGACTATTTTATATTGCATTTAATTTTTTTATAAATAAAAACTTGATTAGTATAGTTTAAAATTTTGACTTGAATTGAATAGTTTAAACAGTTCTATTTGTTCTTACAGTTTAGTAAAACTCGCTATTGAAATCATTTTCAACTTCGATTTCTGTGTAATTTTGAAAAATCATTACGGCAATCTCCCTATGTATAAAGTATTGTAATTAACATTACATGAATGTCTTCAATTTACAAGTCAAAATATTTTCTTAATTTGTATTTTTTGCAAATTTTTTAATTCATTTTATGTGTTTTAAGTTTTTGTGATAATTAGTTATTATGTAGATCGTATTTAAAAATATTTGAAAGTTATTACCTTAACTTGTGCATAGTGGCGATATTGAAATAACTGTTGATTTTTTGACTGAGATAGACAAGCTTGTTCAACTCATAGAATCTCCTATATTCACTTGTGAGTTTATTGGTTTTTATTGTGTAAATTTATTCTTATTCTATTTCAAGGATTTGGCATCAAGATTATTTAATATGACATAATTGTAATTATTTATAATACAAAACCAATTGATAGCATTAAAAATTGTTTAGCTACAAACATCAGCTTGTAAAATATATATATTATTTCACAATTGTAAGTTTAAGAATATTTTTACATTAAATATGTATTAAATGTTACTTAGATTCAATTTCACATCAACATCTGATTTTTAAAATAGTGTAATTTTTATGAGCTATAGGAATTGAATTCAGAAATGAAGTTCTAAATGATTCAAAAAATGATACATTCTCAAAAGACGTTTTTCAAGTTTCTCTTATGAGCCTAACATTAATTTATAAATTTCAAAATCTGCCTCATTTGTGTAGTAAATTTATTTTTAGGAGAAGCATTTTTATACCGCATGCATACCTGCCAATTTTTTCGAAAGTCTCAGGAAAACACTGGTTTCTGAGTTTTCTGGATTTCTTTTCTTGGTGATTTGCACATATATAAAATACTTCATGATTGTGAGTATAATTTATTTTATAAACTTTTCCAGTTTTAAGGTTGCAGCTACTTGATGCCCAACAAAACCCTTATTTGGTAAAGAGCTTGTATGGCCTTTTGATGCTGTTACCACAAAGTGATGCATTCCACACCCTTAGGAACCGGCTGGCCTGTGTTCCTAATGTTCAGTTAATGCCACCTCAGAAAACAAAGTAGGCTCACTTATTTGGCTTTTTACAACTTAATCTTGTTACAATTTATGTAAAGCAAAATGTTTTACCAATTTGATTGCAAATTAAAGAATTCATATCTATCAAAGTTACAAATAACTTTTGTGGATAAATGTTTTAAGCTGAATATTAAATAAATAAATTTTGTTCTGTTGTGTAGGAACCATCGAATATCATTACTTTTATTAACTGTTAAAGCGAAGATAAATAGTTTAGGGATTTGTAGCTAAACCAACTTTTATCTGCTTTTAACAGATCCAAAGATGATCGGAAGCCTCCTTCATTTATAAAATTTGATGAACTGTTAAGTCATTTTCAAGAAATTCAAGCTCGGAGACAAAAAGAGAGAAAGACACTTCCATGGAAATAGTTATAAATGTATATATTATATTTTATTAATAATCAAAGCCGACATTTGTACTATATAAATTTTTTAATCGTTTTTTCATCATGGTCATAGAAATATTTAATTTTTTATCATTTTACAACATTTTACCATAAACTTTTACGTTATAAATCATTTATACGTTTTTGGTGCAGTTTTGTTTGTATGCGAAACCTGTGATGATAGTTACAAAAGTATTTAGATCAATCAATTGATTTTTAAGCATTTTTCTATCATGTTTATTTTATATATTTGTAAGTATTCTAGTTTATTTTCAATCATAAGCAATGTCAAATCTTATATGTATCTGTAAATTATCTTAAATTGTCATTAAATATATATTGAAACAATTCAACAGATGAAAATTTTCTTTCATAACTTGTTCTATGAGTTTTATATTTTAAAGTTTTAACATTATCAAAATATAATATTTTCTCATTTCAGTTCATCGTGTATAATAACACTTTAACATAAATGAAATTTTATTGGATATCTTATAAAATTAATATATCTAAATTATAAAAGCCAACTATAGCAGAATAATGATTTCCCAACTATAATTAATTTCATATGTACTTTTGTGAAAATATGATTATCTAAATTTGAAGAAACTTTTATTACTTGGAGTCTTTTGATATAGCTAATACCTTTATAATAACCTGTTTACACATGCCAAACAAATGGTATCCATTCCTCATTAACTAGTAAGCAGTCATTCTAATCATCAATAATTATTGATTTTATAATAATTTTGATAATTATGAAGAATTTTATGATTGACTTGAAAATGATTTCATTTGTTATTTGACAATTTTTTTCTTTCAAGAAAAATATTTCTCATCCAAATTTGGAGAAATATATTCTACAATCATCAAATATATGGTAACTCTTTGATGTATTGCACTTTTGAGACTAGAAAAAAGCACAACATAGGGAAAGTCAAGAAAACTTACCTATGAAACATAAATTAAGAATTCAAATATGTTCAATTTAATTTTGTGTAAAACAACAAATTAAACACAAGAAACGTTAAACATACAAAGAATTGCAGAACATGGTTTAATGTTCTTATTTTCTAATTGTTCTGGGTAAATCTAAGATCTATTCAAATTTTAAATACTTATCTGAATGGATTGACTAACACTAATCTCAGATTATCTGTTCTTTCCACTAACCACAAGTTCATCAAGAAACTTAAAATGCTAATATAGACACAAAAAAAGGTGTGATAAAGCAAGAGATTACTGTTTATAGTATTTGTAACTTTCAGTGTAAAGAAGTATAATGAATGCATCAAAAAATAATTTTTATTTATAACAATAGACATTTTTTTAAATATGATACTAAGAGTATTTTTAACATCATTGATGTTAATAGATACTAAGAGTATCTATTAACATCATTTTGCTTTGTATATTTTGTTCATTTCAACCAGGAATATATCATGATGGATGTAGAAGTTTGCAGGCTTAAATATTTGATACCTTACTATAATTCATGTCCTTCATTTCTCAAGTAAATCGGTTACTCTCTTTTCTTGGCTCTTATGGGCTGTATTTTGGAGCAATTTTGTCTAATAACTAAATTAACTTCAAATAGGTGTTTGAATATACGGTCCAATTGGTGGGTGCATTACATTTTGAAAACTAAGAATATGCATCTCTATTCCTAAAAAAACAGTATTCCTATATGAATGTTATTAAATGTATTATTCCATTTTCTCTGAAATTTTTTGTTTTAAAAATGAGGGTTTTATTTTTTAAATGTTACTTTTTACATTTGCTACAATCATCTTGTATTTTGAATTTCTGTGTATTTATTGCTGAAAGTTCAAGTGGCTATAATTGATTACCTTGAAGAAATCTAAATTTAAGTAAAATTAGATCCATTGCAACATCTATCAGGCATAACAGAAATCACTATCAAGAACAAAGTTAAGAACTACAGTTAAAAAATATATGACAATTGAAATCCAATCAAAATATCAGCATTTGATTGCTCAGATAGGTTATTTTGCAGAACAAATTTGTAAGAATGCATTATTTCTTATTCGATTAAAGTCAATTTCCAGTTTTGATGTACAAGTAATTTCTTTTCAGGTCTCATGTTTGAAACATCTTCATTATGTGATTACACCCAGCATGCTTAAATGCTGAATAACTTTCTTATAAATTCTCAGTTTTCCCTAGTGTTAACTAGCTTTTCATGTCATGCTGGTCAAATATGGCCCTTGCGCCATAAAACCGAACCATCAAATATGTCATGCAGTTTTATTTTGGAGCCCCATAAATTTCCCATGAAAAATAATACAGTAATAGCAATTGTTGACAAATGATTTTTATCACAAAGCTACACAAGGTCATTGACAGTTTTATAAATGAAAATATTGCTATTAATGTATAATTAAAACTATATTTTAATAATATATAATGTAAATCATAATTATTACATTTCAGCATTTATTACTTGAAAATTAATACAATCATTAGTATTCAATAGTCAATTTTAGCATGCTAAAACTCATGAAGTAGGCATGGTGCATGAGAAACATTTGGGAAAGTATGTATATTCAAATAAAATAATTCAGAATAAAGGTATTTAGGTATTTTTAATTAGCGTCGCACTCTGGAGCAACACAACGGGCTTTTGGTGACAGTCCGGGATCAATCCCAAGGGAAAATATCCGAGGACACCTTAAAAATGTCTGAAGCAATAATAAAACCACAATATTTAAGGGTCAGCAAATGGCTGTTTCTATGAGTTTTATTCAGTGGATTTAAAATGTGACAGTAAAGTTTGTTTATTGTTTCTTATTTTTCTTCCGTATTTATAAAATATTGATTCCCCTTACGCACAAATTAAGTAATACAAATTTAATATTAAAAATCCTGCACAGAACTTTTGCGCACACCTAAAATCATAAAAATTGTCAAGTTATATGACCACTTTGATAAATTTAAAATCCAGATATAGTAGACACACGGGTATAACTTATTTAGGTTTTGAATCAAAATCTAAAATTGGGCAAAATAGCTAACTTCAAGTGAATGGTTTAAAAAAGTTACCTTCCATCTTGTAAAGATTATGTGTACAACTTTTCATGTTAATATTTTTATGCGCGATTGTCCTAAAATAAATCTGAGTTCACGAAGACACGATTAAGGATACCTAATATAAATAAAAGTTGTTTTCAGTGGTGACCCGGATGGATTTGAGCACACAACCTTATCTATTTTCACACTTTTTAATTTATGCATCAGTAAAATATTTATTGAAGCATTCATTTCCAAACATGTGCATTTATTTTTCAATTTATTCCAACTCTTGTTTAACCTCATTAAATTTAAAAAAGGAAGTTTGAATTATTTTTGCTATTAAATCTTTGATAATTTCCTCTACACCTAATACGGTTATTAAAGAAAAATACTTATATAATATATTGAATTAATTAAAGAAATCACGATTTGGAACAACTATCTTATTCAAAATTTTAACCAGCGAAGAAATACTTGGGGACATCCCCTACCGCTTTGACATGTTCTCTTAATATACAATAGCAAAAGGTAACAGTCAAGCGATAAATCAAACCAGCACTACAGAGCCGATCTCGAAAGTGGGCCTGGAAAACTTGTGCGGAGGACCGTATCTGGTAGGTGGGTATTTAATTAACGTCGCACTGGAGCAACACAGCAGGCTATTGGCGATGGTCCGGGATCAAACTCGAAGGGAAAGATCCGAGGACAGCACGTAATTTGAACCACGGACACAAGAATGAGTCAAGGTAGTTATTGTCTTGAGGGCCGTATCTGAACATCGGAAGGTTAAACCTTTCTGGTACCTAGTCTGCTGACCTAATAAAAATATTTGGTAGACCGTATATGGACTGTGGGCCGAGTAAACCTGTCCGGAGAACCGTACCTGAATTACGGTCCTGATAAAAATTTGGAGGGCCGTATCTGGTGCGCAGGTCCTGTAAATCGCAGGACCATATCTGAACTGCCGGTTGGTTGAACTGATTTGGAGGGCTCGGCCTGGTCTGCCGGCCTGTTAAAAATGTGGGTACTAGTGGGCCGGATAAACATATCCGAGGGGGACTATTCGGTTCGAGGGTCAATTTAAACCTTCGGAGGGCCGGGCCTGAGATCAATCTATTCACAATTTATCTTACGCGTACGGTTTTTGTACATGTGCTATTTAAAGATGATCCCAATGAGACTTCAGCTAATTTTATAACAGTTTAAATAGCTAAAAACATTAAAAAGTAACACAAATTCAAGAAATATTCAGTATTATACATACTATTCACATAACTTTTCATAAGAAAACGTTATGTCGCCAAGAGGGACGATAGCAAGCTCAATTTTCGCGTAGCTGGGTCATTCACGCAAAATGAGCAAATCGGCTGTGGCTGACATATCACCGATTTTAATGAAAATCAGTTTTTAAATAAGTCACATACAGTAATGACCAACTGCAAAATATTAGATTTCAGAAATTTATATTTTCTTAATTATTGACATTTAAAGTTCAAGATCACAAATTTAGATTTTCTAGCACTAAAAGTGCCCTGTTTGCGACCCTATATTTCAATAAGTTGACACAAATTTAAAATTTTTATATCGTTGCATTCTTCAGAAAAAGGTCTCTTAGGAAACGTCAGAATAATTTAATAGCCGTCATTTCTGAATCTGAGGGATCGACAAAAATAGAAATTTTGCCAATTTGCTACAAATTTCAAATTGCTCTGGTATCTCTAGAAATGGAAAGACAATATTAAAAATTATTCTTAATGAGAGAAAAGCTTTCCTAACAATAGCGTGTGGCGTAATTTGGTGATTGTATTTGTACTCCTTTATAAAGAAAAAACATTGAAAAGTAATTATGGAAAAATACGATTTTTCAATTTTTAAAAATGCATATTTCACTGTAAGGGAAAGCTCCAAGAATATCAAAACTTTTCAACATAAAAGAGCAAGATGTCTATTATACGTATGTCCTGAAATTTTCATAACTGCAATTTGATTATTTTTGTCTCGGGAAAATTTTTAATTAGACGTAAATTTTACTTTTTTATCGCAGATGATAATGAGAGTTATAACCTCCGATAGTATAAAAAATGCGGTATAAGAAAATATAACTTTTATTATGGTGCACGTGCAATATTTTACATTAAATTTCTTTTTAGTCTTTTGCTTAATCCAAGGATTGTTTCCATCAGTAAAATAATTGGGTGGAAAGTTAATTTTGTTAGAGCAGTCTTTTCGATTTTTGCTTTTTCCTTTGGAAACGTAAGTATTAAATACTACTTGTAAATATTCAATGCCTTTTGTAAATATTAAGCAGTATATTAGTTATGTAATATTTGTTTTGTTAATATAAGCACTTAACTTGTGTTTTGTAAATTTTTAGCACTAATTTTGAGAGTATTAAAAAGAATTTAAACATCGCTGTTATACTCGATTCTCCCACATGTACATAATTCACGAATCCTTGTGCCATATTTATCACAATCACTAGTAAAATAAGTAAAGATTTCAAGAATTCGGCAGCACTAGGAAAATTTCAATTTAAGCAACTACGAAATTGAACAAGAGACCTTTATCAGATTAAAAGTGAATTTGAAGACAATGAAGTAAAAGTTTTAAATGTTTAAGCTTTTTCAATTGGTGATTCGATGTTCTGCTTTTAAATTTTCCTTCAAAAGTTAAAAATAATTTGGTATTTCATTGTTGATTTGGGATTTTATTGTTGCCATTTGAAAGTTATGCATAGAATGGGAAGGAAATGCTATGATTGGCGATAATAAGCATTGCCAGATATCCTAATAATCGTTTGGCGACGAAACTTTCAGTCGCCAATTGATTGGACGGACAAGAACGGGTTTTTGAGTTTTACTAATTTTGTTATTGTTGCTTTGGGACTCAAAATACAATACTGAATTTTTTTTACAAGTAATAGAAATATTAAACTATATTCTTCCAAAATATAGTTTCTTAAGAGATGTCCTTCATTTCATTTTGTGTGCCTATTTTAAGTGGAAAACCGTCATTTTATAATTGTCCTTTGCTGTTTGGAAGATGAAGGAAATAAAAGTCGACTTCCAAACTTCAGCAGTAGTTTTATCATACCTAGCATTGTATCTGGTAGGAATTTAAACGATGCATTTAATTTCCTTTAGCCCATAGAAACCTTTTTAATTTTATCAAAATCAACTATTTTCCATTTTCGCTACTAATTTTTAGTTTAAATATGATGTTTAAAATTGTTTCCAAATAGATAAAAAGACAATTCTTCATAGATTACAAAAATATGAAATATTGTTGTCTACATTAAGTAGTTTTTGAGAAAGATCTCAAACATACATCAAGGGATTTCACAACTGCTCTTCAAAGTTGCAAGTCCTTAAAATGCCTGAAACTTCCAAAATATTTTGGATATCGTTATTTATGCATAAACTTAACCCCTGTAGCAAATTTCATGAAAATCCGTCACCCTAGGGCCACAGGTTTTTCTGATTTTTGCTCATTTCACATGGAAGACCCAGCTGTCAAGTGACTACTATGGACATGTTGGTCCCACTCTTTGAAGCTCTTCTCAAAAGCGATGCTCAGTCTACTTATATTTCACGTCTATGCTCTGGACTAGGGAAAAGTATCTCCCTATCATCTATGTAGATTTTTCCTTAAAGTTAAGTGTAGATCGTGCCAGTGCTTTTGTGGTTGAACGTGCTTCCTCTCACTTATTCCATTTGAGAGGGGTTTTGAGTGTAAACAAGTAAAACTAAAACAAGACGGTTTTATTTCCCGACTACTACGAAATCAAACAGGAAGCATATATTCCCACAAAAATGCTTTGGCATTATTGAAAAAGCAGGATAACAGGAAGTAAAATCCTCATCTTCCGGTGATTTGTTTGGAAACACTAAAAGACACTCATATGCAAAAAGTAAATATAATGAACACCAATTTTTTTTGAAGTTTACTATTGGTAATAAATGAATATAAACGATACTTTATTGTTTCTAAGTCAGCACCAATTTATTTGAAAGTTTAATTTTCTGATTGAATCCATTGGTTTTTTAGTGTCTTAATTTTTAGAATAATTTAACATTGAATTTAAGTAGATCAATCAATAACTTTCAAGATCCAGTCAAACTTTTAATTTATTTCATTATTTTCTTCGTTTTTTTGTCAAAAAGTACAAAAGATTTTTCCAGGATTCGCTTTATTTAACACCTAATCGATTATAATCGATCGTTAGTTTTTGTTTCTCTTTAAAATGAAGTGAAATAAACAAAACTGTTTGTTTGTGTGTCAGTTTTCGCTTTCGCTTCTACTAGAGAAATCTCCAAAGTAGTCGATGTTTTGTATTCTTTTCAAAACAATTTAACCTTGCAATGAATGTAACCAATAGTGATAATATTTACAAAAGATTTCGAGCTACATCGATCCGTCCAAGCTTTCCCGGTTCTTTTTGCTCTCGGTCCCTTTGAATATCCTTGTTTATGTCGGAAGATCGTGGGATCTTATGTCATGAATCATACTCATCATGTTTCTGTCATTTTAAATTCTTTTTCTTTCCGAAACAAGAGATAAGAATATTATTTTTATCTCAATCTTTCATTGCGGGGAAATAGTCTGCATTAGATCATGGTCTGCATATACCTGTGAGTGACAAAAAATGTTCGTGCAAAATCATGGTGATCCGGTGTGCATTGCAGTAGTTCGTGCATCTGTCAAGTGGATTAAACAAATTGCTTGGATTTAATCTGTTACCTGAAGATGGAGCCTGCGGTGGAAAAGGAGTTTAGTGCCTTAGGGGGACTATTTCAACACATTATATCGGATCTTAAGGTAAGAATGAAATTAGTTGGAAAGAACACTATAAAAAAAGTATCTTCTAGTATACTGAATGAACATTCGATCAATGTTGGTTTTAACAAAACATCCATTTAAAATAAGAATTTCCCTTTATGAATTCTATGACAGTTGATTAAAAATCAGAATTATCGAAAGGATTTCAATTTGTTTGACAAAAATTAGCAATGTTGAGCCAAGAAAACTTTCTTGCATAAAATCTTAGGTGGGTTCATTAATATATCTTAATACACTCAATCCCCAAACATGTCACAAAACTAACACAATCCCACTAGAAAATATTTTCCTGTTTCTCCTTGAAAGATGAGTTGATTTCTGTATAGCCTTTTTCAAACTGCTGTACTCAAGGTTCTCTATGTCATAAGCTCCAGATAGTTAAAAATGTGGATGGCACACTATTTTTTCATTTTTAAGTATACTTTAAAAATAAATTTAATTTGTAAATTTTCACAAAAGAATTTTTTTAAGGTACATAGGTATTCAGGGGTAAGGCTCATGCATACCCCAAAATATTTTTGATATCAAATACTGTAAAAAATGCATTCTGAATCTGATTTTATTTAGTGTAAATTGAAATTTCGCTTACAATACAGGTAAAACATGAGTAAATATAATTGAAAAAAGTTTTTAAAAATAAATCAACCAAAATGCCAATTTGTTTATAATTAAGAATAGACAAGACACCAGACTACCTAAAAATTATCTGAATATGTACTAGGGTCATTCCCAGAGATTTTATTTAACTCATGTGATAGTATTAAAAAATTTTCTTATGCCATCTATTCTGTTTTTGTTATTGCTCTGGTTATATCTAGCATCTTGTTGTGACTTAAATGTTTCATGCATGTAATAGGATAAAAACAAGTGCTTTTTATCTAAAAAAATTTGCCATCTAAAAAGAGCAGATATTTAAATAAATAAAAGCTGTGATACCCCTTTTATATTGATACTTAACATTTTAATGAAATTCTCCATAAGATTTTGAAATTGTTTTAGTGACCGTTCTTTCACAGCATGATTGTATTTTGATTTTCAAACATCAATATCAATCAGTAGATACTATTAATTGAACAAATTTCAGTTAATTTTTTTTGCAAATTGCTTTGCTTTGTATGTATACTTCTCAATCTCCATGTTCATTGTGTGACTTCTTTTTAGTTTATTAAATTTTAAAAAGCTGTGGTTCCAAACTATGGTTTGTGTAAAATTAAATAAATCTTGCTTGTCTTCAAAGCATGCTATGCTAAGAGCAGCATAGTAGTGTTTTCTTCAATTAAATAATGAGTAAACTTTGATCAAAACTTGTAAAATTGTACCCTGCTAAACTTTGAAAAAATAAACTAAAATTAAAAATGGGAGGCTTTATTAATGACCGAAAAGATAGCTCTTCTATGGTTCTTTTTTTAACTTCTTAATTTACAAAGTTACAATATATTTATATATTTTTCTATCTTTATTCTTATTTAATATATTTATTCTCATATTATACAATATATTATGAGAATAAATGTATACACCCGTAACATAAATGATTTTGTGAAAAATTTTGAAAATGGATGGTTTCTATACCAGCTATTCTTAACATGTAACAATTTTATTTAATTAAAACTTAATCCCATAAATTCAATTAATTAGCAGAAATTATTGCTCAGCTTAAATAAATTTCTCACATATTTAGTTATTTTTTTGTTTCTTGATTTATCTCTTGCCTGATTTCTCACGCAACAAACATTTGTCATATTGTACAATTATATGCAAACATATTTTAATGTCTATATTTTAATGATTGAATATTGAGATTATAGTGTGGTTTTTATTTTTTAATATTTTATCTCTTGTTACAGAACAGTGCACCAGTATGGGAAGATTTCCTTTTCAAAGCCAGTAAATTTCATGCACAGCTAAGGTAAATAAATATTTCAGTTTCTCCCAGTTTGATCTCAATGTCTGTATAAAAATGTTTAATTTAATGTTAATTTTAATAAACATTTAACCAAGTGTAAATCATGGAATGTGTAATGCTGTATTATAATTTGAAACATTTGCTATTTAATGTTCAAATACTTTGAATATATTTCCTTTTTGCTATCAGCATATATTTTTTATAGTACTACATAATTTTATCTATCTTAATACAAAATATCATAAATCTATCTGATACATTTACATCTTTATGTTTAAAGTTATGGATTCCTTAGACAGGTCCCATTAATGCTTTCTTAGACCCTTTTTTGTGAGAAAAAATGCCCTTACAATAGGTCTCATCTAAAAAAAACACCTGATTTTGATTCAACCTATTTAAAATTTGCAAGCTACTAAATTTGTTTTCAATAAAAGGCCTTTATTATTTTAGATTAAGACTTAATTTTATTTGGCTTACCAATGTAAACTCATTTACACATTGATAAAAAAAGTTGTCCAATGTTTCTTGATATTGCTTTTCTACTTTTCTACGTTAGTTTATACATTTGTGGTTAAGATAAAAAATTATTGAGAATGTGAACCTTTTCCCCATAAATGAAACATAATTTTTTCTTGAAACAATTCCCATTGATTTGATTAATCATTTGTTCACATTTCAATTTTGGAAATTTGTTTCCAAGCTCCGACTATAAGTTTTCTTAACCAAAGGAAATTTCATTGTTAAACAGCACTTCCATTTATTTTAGGTCAACCATATTGGCATCCACATCCTTCTTAGACTCCTTCCAAAAAATTGCTGATATGGCCACTAGTACCAGAGGTTAGTTTTTGTGTCTTAATAGTTTTTAGTTTTATTGCCTTATGTTTTATTCATTCTCTTTGCATCAAAACTATAGAACTAACTCAGATTTTAGAATTGCTGGAGTTAACTCTAACCAAAATATAATCTGTTGGGGAAACCCAACGTGATCATGCGTACCAAATTCCTTGTAAAACGACAGAAAGGTTTTCAAAATCCTTAAATTTGATAGGGATTTCCTTTCAACTTCCAGTGGAAATATGCTTACCGTATTTGTTCAAAAAATCTTTTTTACTCAATGCTAACCGAATATTATGAATAATAGTTTACAGTATTTTCTGAATTTGAATAAATTATCCAGCACAAAATTAGATATTAACCATGCATGTAGAATTTCATAAAAAAATCAGTTTTTCTGCTCACCTTGGTACAAATTTTTTTAAAATACACTAATTAATTTGATACAAAGGGACATAATAATAAACTACATATTTAAAATACCATATCAATATTAATAAATTCCTATAACTGTATTGAAAAATATATTTGGTCAGTATATACAAAACGTACATTACACAAAATGTAGTATCAAAAATCCTCATAAAACATTTCTAAAACTGCATAGGTAAGAAAAATGTAGAAACTATTTTTTAACATAGAGGATAAAATAATATGAATTTCTATTTTTTTAAAACTAAGCAAAAGTTGAAAATTCTAATATTAGTTATGCTGATGAAATAAGTTGAAATTTGTTAAAATTCAGTGAAAGTGCTTAGCCCATCCTTTCGGCTACATAGAACTCTAAGAAAGCATTCAACAAATGTTTCAATAAATGACAATTTCAAGGTCAAACTTTACAAATGCAATTCATAAATAGCTAACTTTCAATCCTCCGATTCTCGAAAAGGTGCACTCGTGTAACAATTCTTGGAGATCAGATTTTTGTGTACGATCAGAGACAAACTTTGTCATGAATGCACCATTGTAGAACTTCCAACTGGAGTTAACTTATTGGTTATTTAAAAGCTATTTTTAATGTTGCAGGAATATTTTCATGTGCCTTCCTCAATAATAGTACATTTAATTGATTTGTCTCTTCTGAATCTTTCAAATTGCTTTTTACATACTACATAGATTTGTTTGAGATTAATTTCACAAAATCCCAAAATGAATCATGACCCATAAACTCTTATACCGAAATCCAAGAATGAAATAAGACTAAATGATTTATTGGAATAAACTTTAATCAGATGAAGGAAATTACGATTGACACATTAAAGTTACTCCTTCACTATATAAATAATCATCCTCCTCGTGAGCAGCTGGGTAGATTCAGTTTGTTGGATAAAAATAATCAACAGTCTTGAGCCTTTAGAATATTACCTCTTGTTATTTTATATAATCAGCAAAATTTCAATGCAAGCAAAGCCCTGAAGCAATATGCATCCCAAATGTTTTTCCTGCTCAATAATTTGAAAGATTTTGATTGATATCTTTTTTTAACTATTTACTCTAACTTTATAAAACTATCGCAAATCTCAGGTATACTGTATTGACATATGTACAGAAATAATGAATCATTTTAGAATATTGTTTCAAAAAGGTGCTTGAGCTGCCAGCTGGGGGGATTCGAGTGAGTTATTGAGAGGAGAGAGAGAGAGGAATACCGTTGTCTCCATTTGAGCACGTGCCAGAGGTTCAAATTGAAATGCTATTTTACATAGAAGGCTGGTTAAAATCAATCTTTGAGAAACTGCATTTCCTTCCCAGGGAACTAAATTAACAACATTCTAATGAACGTATACAAAATTTTTCAAAATTTTTCATGTTTTTTTTTAAATCATGACCAAACTTCTGCAAGTTCCATGATGAATTGTAAAATAACTAATCTATTTTAAAAAAATATTTGTGCTTAATATTACAAACAGTACATTTAAGTGTCATGAAAGAAAAACAAAATGAGTTATCTCTACTAGTTTGTGAGAGTAGTAAAATTTTAAACATTACGCGACATTCTTGACAAATAAAATTGAATATTTTTTATCGCCATTCAAAGGGTCTTATTATATGAAAAAATTATTTTATTTAAATAATAGTTCAACATATTCTATTGGCCATCACAAAGTGAATTTTTAAAAAAATTGTGAGGCAGACATTTTATTCTTTTATTGCCTGAATTTGAATGAATTCACCCTTCTGGACATCATTGTAAGAAGTGTTAAATCAAATTTTGAATTACATTTTCTGTAAGCAATTTTAATTTGTTTCTGGTTTAAAAAGTATAGACTGCTGAAACCTCAACAATTTTGAATCACTATATATTTTATGACTAATTCTATAATAGGGCACATAAATATTTATATATTCATTTATTTAAAAGGTGTATTTAAGTAGGTGTTTTCTAGAGAGAAATCTCACTTAATGTAGGCAGTAGTAAAATTAGTTATTTCTAAATCATATTTAATTATATAATTGATTTAAAAATGAGATGCACAGTTAGATCTAAACTTACAGTACTACAATTTCACTTAATTTTTCAGTTTATTAACTTAGGAGGTTATTCTCGACCTTATAAGCAACTTGTACAGTTTGACCGTACAATGTACGGATTTTGGCTGAATTGTACTATTATACAGGCGCACGGTGAGATTGTACGATTTTTTCGCGAAATTTTCAAATAAATCTTATATTTGGTTTGCAAGAGCAACCAATACAAGTTTATAGAAATGCCAACAACGAGATCTCAGCAGTTTCTACGGGAAAACATCCAGTACCGACTACGAAAAAGTAAATTCTTCAAGGGAAAATAAATATTTCATTCTCCAGGTTCGTTTTTCATTCCAGTGTTTTTTTATAGTTTACAGGATCGACTTTCTTCAGATTGTGCATTTTCAGACCGTGACTACCTAGAAGCATCTGCCGGAAAAGTTACCGAACTCATGAGACTAATACTAAACAAGATTAAGCACCTACTAGACTCACGAACCCAAGACTAAAAAACTATACTTTATTCTGTAAACCTTAGATCTAATTATCTTTTAGTTTGGAAGAATAATCAGAAAGCAAAGAACAGACCACAGTAATATTAATTACTTGGTAATATATAATATTCTTGGATTAAACAAGTTAAAATTACAGGTGTTTTTGTATTCAAATTGATCCGGTCAAAGCTAGCAGTTTCCATTCTTACATAGTAAACTTGAAACAAGTTATCTGAAATTTTTTTATAATCCTCGAAAAGGTTCGATTTTCAGACAAAATCTAACGAATATTATTAGACAAATATCTAACATTGTCATTCTCGTTAGCTTCCTTGGTTTCAAGTGGAAAGTTTGAGTGATTAATTCACGAATTAACATGCTTTTATTTGTTTTCAAGTGGAAAGATCGAATCATTCTGATGAAATTTATTAAACAAGCTACAGAAACAAAGTACTTAATTGCAAAAATTTGGCGCCCTTTTAATTTAACTGAGGGATTTGCACGCACATACGTTTTTCAACCTGCGGTCTTCCCTGCATGACTTCTAATCAGTTTTGATCTGTTTGACCAATTGAACTTTTCCTAGGATTCTTTCAACCAATAGATGTGGTTATTTAATCATTAATGTGTCTTGGGGTGGGGGAGGTTGTAGAGAAAAAGCAATATTACATTATATATACTACTTTACTACAACTCGTGACATTCAGAGGTTAAAATATCGCCAAATGAATACTGAAAGTAAAGACTAAGCTTGCTTTTGATCATAAATTTATACTGATATTTTTTCATAATTTAGCGCTTTGGATCTTTACATCTTTTTCTCAAATTATTTTTGGTGCATTTTCTTTCTAAAAACAAAAATTTTAATTGAAGATTTACCTTATTAACAGATATTTAAGGTTAACTGATTGGTCTTGATAGTATGTATCTGAGAAATAACAGTTGTGTGTAGTGTGCGGAAGAAAATGCCTAAGAAGGTGATATGAAGAAAAGGTCCAGGATTTTATTGAACTCTGTTCTTGGTATGATAAGACTTTATACTATCAAACATTTGGGAAAAGAAATAACTTGCACATTATCAGAGTGTGATAAGTAATATACAGTACATGATGTGTTTAGTAAATTGATTTAGATTGGATAAGAGTATCAGTGAAACGACTTTAATGGGTGCAAAGAATCATCGGCATTAAAAGGAAAAATCAGGTCTAAATCAAATTTTGGCTCCTAAAATGTTGAATTTCTATTTTAGATTGGCATACAGACCGTCACAAAAATCACTCCAAAAATTCAAAAAACGAGAAAAAGATTGTTGATATCAAGTTAGTGTCACAAAATCAAGGTTTATGCTCTCGGTTCCCTTTCTTTTCCTAAAATTTAGCTGGGTTTTTTAAATGGCTATCAATAACTCATAAAATATAAGAAATGTAAAACAATCGATATTTTGGAGGTTTATGTGGGAGTACTTCAAAATGTATATTATACATTTCCCATTAAAATTATAAGATTTCCGAAATTTATGTTTGTAGATATTACTTCATCACTTTTAAGTTCTGTGTGTGCTATGCAGGTTCAATTCTTCCCTGAGTGTATTTTCTCTTCTGTGGCAGTAAAGCTTTCCTTGTGTGTCTATTTACTTGGCATAGTTTGGCGCAGATTGGATCGGATGTTGGGGTTTTATGGCGCAAGGTCGAAACGCGGACAAGCTGCACCAGGCAGATTGGTCAGATATAGCCCTTGCAACGTAAAATCCAAACCAACTTCTCTGTGCACTTTTATGAATAAACACTAAAAGATGAGCTTTCATTTGACATAAGTATAATTATAAGGAATTGACAAGCCACCCCATTTGCGAAGATACGAATACTGAAATACCGGATCTTTGCTCTGTCTTTTCATAGAGCGTGCAAATTGCTTGATTGAATTAAGTATTTCTCTCCCGCGGAGCTGTGAAAGCGTGGAATTCCATTCCTTAACTGGAGATTTTCTTTCGACTGTTGAAACTAAGTTAGAAAATGGCGAAGAAAGCTAGTTGCTTTATGCTGATTTATTTCCTTATTTTTATACTTTTCTGGTTTTTATGTTATTTCTCGTTGAATATTTAGAATAAAAAGGGGGTATTTATCAAGTTCGCGTAATTCCAAGAAGTCGCGTTTGGCTGAATCTGTCCGTTTTGAATTCATTGAAATATAAGTTTTATGGATAGCTTCTTTCATGATCTCATTTTTGTGAAATATTCCAAAGTATATGTTCAGTTTTCAAGATGTTTAGATACCCTCTTTCTTAGTCTTGCCTATACAAATGATTAATGGTTCTGCTTAGGATTATTCTTCGCTATTAATGTGGTCGAAAAGAACTATCTTGACTGAATTAATGAATACAAACTATCGAGAATGAGTCAAAATATTAAATCTTCCGTAGTGGCGGTAGCTGATCGAATATTTTAATGCTGATAGAAACGCTTTCTGCATCTACAATCAAATGTCATTTGAGATTTATTAGGAGTAGACTAATTTGGACAAAATTTAAAGTTACACTTGATTAAAGATATTTCAGGATGAAAGGTTGGTTGGATTTTTTTTCTTGGAGGTGGGGAGTGTTAGGCGCAAGGGCCATATTTCTTCAAGCTGTCAGGATGTAAAAATTGCCTTCCAAAATTATTTCTTTTCGCATGAGGCTGGCCTGCCGTCTTCAAACAAGCGCGGGTATACACTCATGTCCAAAAGTGAAGCATAATTGCTGTTTATGTGAATATTTCAGAAAATCTACATCGGAATGGAAGGAAACGCGGTATGCGGGTGTAATAGGGTTATAGAAGAAAACAATGCAAAACAAGGATAACAATGACTTATTATCCAAAGAAAAGAGTTGAAAAAAAGAAAAAGGTTCACAATACGAGTGTCAGCTTTAGTGAAACAGAATGATTAAAACAATGTGATGCTGAAGTTTAATACGGTGTGTGGGAACCTCTGGTAGCCACGCATGCTGCACAACGATTTCCCATGCTTTCGATGAGGGCATGGAAGAGTTGCTTGCTCAGAGTTCCAAGTCTCACGGAGAGCAGATTTCAATTCCGGAACGGAGCTTGGTGGGTGGCTTAGGACTTCAATACGTCTCCCGAGCATATCCCACACATGCTCTATAGGATTCAGATCAGGAGAGTTGGCAGGCCTCTGGATATCTTCACTTAGAAGGAAGGCGTCGACCAGAGCTGCACGGTGAGGAGGCGCGTTATCAACCATGAATATGAAACCAGTACCGACAGCACCTCGAAACAGGCGAACGGTAGGCTCAAGGACTTCGTCTCGGTATCTCTGACCGGTAACAGACCCCATGTCAAAGATGTGGAGGTCTGTGTGGCCGTCCAGCATGATGCCTGCCCAGACCATGATTCCCCTGAAGGAAAACGATGTCTTTCCCTGATATTTCCCGAGTGAAAACGCGTTCCACGTTCTCTCCAGATCGTTGTACGACGAGAATCAGTTTGCAGATTAAATCTGGACTCGTCACTGAACATGACATTGTCCCACTGTTGCCGACTCCACTGCCGATGTTCCAAACTCCTGTAAACGCGTGCCTTTCTGTGCAGACGTCAGGGATGCAAACTGCTGGTCGTCTGGCTTAGAGACCAACGTGTCTGAGTCTCCTGTGAACAGTTTGTCTCGAAACTATGACTCCTGTGGCGGCTGTCAGGGCTGAACCCAGTTGTCTGGCAGAACGGTTCCACTGATGTCGCGCAGTTATCGCCAAATATCGGTCTAGCCGAGCGGTTGTTACCCTTGGCCAACCTGGTACTGGTCGTCGGGTACCATCTCCAGTGGTTTGAAACCTCTGCCACAGTCTGGAGATCACACACTGAGGCTCATTCAGAATTCGAGACGAGACGCTTCGGTTTGGAATCGACCGGATTCCAGCATTCCAATAATTCGTCCCTTCACAAACACATGTCCAGTTAGCATCTTTGTGACATCTTTCGTACTTATTGATTGTTAACAACCTCCGTACCACAGCGATTGCGAAATTTCTATCTAAACTGGCCATGCCGCTTTTGGCCGTTTTATACTCATTCCGACGTGTGCCTGTGCTTTGTCGACGTCGACTGAACTGTTTTGCATATGCACAATGTTTTACCTTCGTCCCACGATTCTCCACAAGTGATTTTGAACCATTATATTCATATTTACTCCGACTTTTTCGCATTTTACGAATTATGCTTAACCTGTGGACATGAGTGTATATTTAGCGTTAGTAGGGGTTGAGTATATTTCCATAGTGGGAATACCTGTTATTGATATACCTATTACATTCGATGAAGAATTTAACCAGATTAATTGTAAAAGTCGACTGGCAATATTATTCTTAGTTTTTTTTATTCCTATGTCCTTTTTTCTGCTCAGTTGTTGGTTTGATTCCTCCCTGGATGTTTTTCTCGTTATGGACTTCTTAGATTACTTGACGTTGTCTGTCTTGTGTTTAATCGCAACTTGGCCAAATATGGCCCTTATACCATAAAATAAAAAATTCGAGTTATTCACATTTCATTTTGTCAAGCGCACGCGAGTTTGTGGATAACACTGCTGGGCAAAAAATGCAACACCATGAAGGAAGCATCCAATAGCCTTGGAATTTGCACGATGCGTGGATCATAGAAGGATATGCAAATGATTAGCACTGTATCATACATGCTAATCATGTGCGCCAGTAATGCCTCGTGTAAGCGGTATAAAAAGGGAGAACAGAGCCGGTTTGTGTTTTCTCGCATTTTCTGTGTGTAGGAGAACATATTTATGCCTCCTCGGAAATACGGTAGTCATATGAGCATGTTTCTGAGTCTGACAGAGGAAGAATTGTGGCTTATCGAGACTGCGGATTATCCTTCCGAGAAATCGGAGCTCGTGTTGGACGAAATCAATTTAAAGTGATACGAATACCACTTCGGTGGGTGCAAGAGGGACTAACTGACCGACGTGAACGATTGCAGCAGCCACGTCACACCTTAACGAGGGGACAAACATCTTTCAGGCATTGCTATTACGAATCGTACTGCAACATCAAGAATCCTAGCTCAAGAATTGGGTATGTTGCACAACATCCTGTCTCAGCACGAACAATTCGACTTCGTCTGCAGCAGCGGGGGATTTTCTCAAGGTGTCCATTTTTGCAACTTCTTTTGACTCCACCACAAGCAGCTGCAGTGGTGTGTAGAACGCCGCACGTGGACAAACAAATCAACAAAAACTCAACATCCACTTCTACATCTCTGAAGCTTTGGAGTCTTGTCCTCCCATATCTTCAGGGCTTGCATGCGGCCAGTTTTCAACAGGACAATGTGTGACCGCACATGGCATGCAACGTACAACCATGAACAATTCCTCAATGTTCACTAGGTCCCACTTCTTGCATGCCTGGTTCATGACGTCCAATGACTGGCACACCACAGACTACCCGCGATTACGCTAGATGAACTTTGGAAACGTGTGGATGCAGCATGGAGTGACATACCCCAAACACACATCTAAAATCTCCTTCAATGCCGTGACAATAGTAGCAGTTATTGCCGCCCATGATGGTTACACAAAATACTGATTTCTTCGCTTTCCGCAAGTCCAATGCTGTAATTTCTATCATTTCACCCTTCTGCTTTATGTTATTTGTTTAATAAATATGGCTTTGGTATCTCTTGTCATTCATGGTTCTGCATTTTCAATAGCCAGCAGTGTTCTTTTTCTATCCTTTAAAGACTTAAAATGTGGTGGATATTGCTATTTATATATATATATATATTTTCCAGTCTTTTCTAAAATAATTTTCTCCATCAAATGATTACCTTCAGCCAGTGGCTTGCATGACCGGCCCTTGAAATATCACCATTTATCGGTTCCAGGAAGGAGCTTTAAAATGATGAAAGTAAAATATGTAATTTTAAATAGTTTGAGGACGTGACAATGCATTCAGCAACACTAATTCTGGGAATTTACACATTTATAGTTGCCATCTTATGCGAAAGATTTTCACTTATTTGTGTCAAATATTGATTCAGCAGATTATTGAAATATACTGAATTAGAGAAAAGTATTGAATTAGAAAACATTACAAAATTGATCCAAGTGAGAATTTGTAGACCTGAATAATGCAATGAGAATTAATTAAAAATTTATACCATGGTCCATACTTAATTTGACTATTTCCTTTGCAGTGATGAGACAAAAAAGAGGGGGTTGCAATTTAACAATTTTTGGTTTGTCGTATCGTCGATACCATGAAAAACTATGGAATATGAAAAAAAGCTTTAAACGTATTCGCTACCTTATTGCTGCATTAGACAAGATAGTTCTGTGATAAATTGTCGAATTTGTAGCCGGCCTACAAGCCTGAAAATAACTGGTAAAGTTACGAATATGCACACTTCAATTCTAAATTTCGGGGTTTTCTCCTGGAAAAATTTCTTAATATTCCATCTCACGTTGGGATATTAAGAAATGAAATAGTTGACAAAACCGCCAAACCAGCAGTGAATAATATTAATCATCCCATTCCTTACCGTGACTAAAAACTAGTATTTACAAATTTGTAAAAGAAAAATGGCAAAACGAATGGAATCAACAAAAGGAGAACATTTTATCAAATCAAATATATCTCAATGGAGGTCATTAACCATTAAGAAGGCAAAATTTAATAACACGCCTCCATATTGGAAATACTCGCATAACTCATAGATACCTCCTTGGAGAAGATCATCCAATTTGTAATTACTGCATTTGTTCATTAACGGCAAAACGCATTTTGATAGAATGTTCTCATTTTAATCGTCAACGTCTTAAACATTTTAATTCATGTACCTTGGTTTTAGAAGACATTGGGGGGAAGAGGTTGGGGGAATCCCCATCTAAACATTTTTAGGTTTTTATGACATTGGTTTCATCCACCACATTTCATTTTGCATACTATATATTATCACCTGACTTTCATTTCATTTTATTATTGGATTGCATTTGTTGAGCTTTTATATTTGAATCCCTTATACAAAATATTTTTTAGACTTTAATTTACTCATTGAGGGATTGTTTTAATTTTATTGAATAGTGCTTTTGAATATAATTTTCGATTTTATGTCTTGAGTTTGCAGTGATGGTAATGCTGCTCCAATTGCGCCAGCATGCGCCATAGCGTATTGCCTGCTCCAAAACGCCCGTTTTTGCTAAGATTGCGCCAGAGCTGCTCCACATCGCGTTCGAGTAATAAAATTCACTCTTGAGGTCTTCCCCCACTATAAGAATTAATTTCTTGCCTTCATCCCATGAAACGAACTGAAGAAAAATCTTTAAAACTCTTTGAAGTTTTTAGTAGCATCTTTTCCATTTATTGTAAAACCAAGTGAAGGATCTGCTCTATCATATAAATGGATCAAATATCAATGTGAAACTATTGATAACTTTCATTTTCCAGAAGTTTCAACATGTAGTCGTATAGACCATCATTGGAGGAATATATTTAATATAAGAGAATCAATCATCTGGCAAGTTTAAGTTTGAGATTTTGGTCAAGTCTCTTAAGTTATCGCATGGAAACTGATGTAGAAAGAGGCTTCAGTGAGAACAATCGCATGTTGGAAAATAGGAGTAATCTGACTATACAGTATAAATGATATAAAGCAAATTAAGTCGCATTTTACTAATAAAGAAAGCATAAAGAACTTTCAAGTTACTACGGCTTTGATTAAATCAGTTCGAAATTCCTGGAGGCGGTACCATGACAGATTGCTGTTAGCATCAGAACAAAAAAAGAGAAAAGTAGAAAATATTTGCCATAATGAAGATTTAAAATTAAAGTAGAAATAAATTGAATTGCAAAAGGAAAACTTTCTCAAAAACTATTAAATCATGATGAAAGCAAGATTTCACAAGATATTGCAGACAGATTCTTTTTAAAGAAGGTAAAGATAGAATGTCTAAAATGATAGTCTTAGAAGAAAATAGAGAAAGGCGCAGTTGGAATGTAACAAACATAATAAAATAATATTTTTTGTTTAATAAAATGTTTATTAGTCATGTTAATGTCAAAGTTATTTCTTACCTTGTACATAACTTTATGGAAATGGAAAACACTTGGTAAGTTTTTATGTATGTTTTTCTTATTCATTATTTCATCAATTTTAGCAAGTATTTAAAATGAATTTTGTAATAGTTTACAGTTATGTTTATTGTTTATCATTCATACAATCATATGTTTAAAGTTTAAAAACCTGAATTTTATTAGTTTCATTATTAAAATATCTTCCACTGCTCCTTTGATGTGCTGCTCCAAAAGACAATCTGGCTGCTCCAAAATGTTAATTTACCTGCTCCAAGATCTGCTCCAAAACACTTTGTAGCAATTACCATCACTGAGTTTGGCACAATGTCTCAAAAGGACTCAATGCCACAAAATTATAATAACCAATCCAATCCTGAAAAGTTCCTATTTTCACGTTCAATAATCAACATGATATCGACGATGTCATTACTGTATCTCTTCTGTATTCCTTTTTCTAGACCTACACCTCTAGTCTTTTTGCGTACATTGACCGTTTAATTAAACCTCGTTAAAACCGATCTATGGTCAAATTATGATATGCACAGTTGATTTCGTTGTATACTGGACATTGAGCCATGAAACCCTAACCAACCAACCATTGTTGTATACTGATAATATGTTTTTCAAATTGGAAGAACAATATGATATAAATTATCTTAGTCTACAGCCATATTATTTGTGAGTCATTTTTATTGAAAGATCTAGAAGCACTAGCCTTTCCGGCATTTCTCGGTGGGCATATCCGTCTCTGCCTTTAGCTCTGATTTAGAAACCTTTTTAACTGGTTCCATGTAACTTACCAAGTGTTAATCCTCTTTTTCCAGTCACACTGAATGTATTTTTGGGATTTAAAAGTTTTACCGAACCATTTAGATTTCAAGAACTTCAGAATGGATAACCAACACGAAAGTTACAGATTTAATCATTTTTCCCAATGCTAAGGTGCCTTTTGAAGTAATCCTGAAAAATCACCCGACCACCCATGACGCCTTTAGATTTCTGTTCTGACAAAAGTTCTTTGAAACATAAGATCGTTTACACTTCATAAATACGATCAACTCGGAGATTAAAGCAGAGCATTTCCATAAAACGGAATGGAAATGCCTTAAAATTGTATGAATAAAAATATCATTATGAGATATCCGAAGCGTGTTCTCCGACAGTGACATTAACCATTGACCCACGAAGAGGCGTCTGACTTGTTTTTAAATTCGTTCCTACTTATGCGTGTTGTTTTTAAAAGTTCCGAATCTTGCTCTGCAGCTTTTTCCGTCTTCGAGAATCGTAAAATTTTACAAGAAACGAGTCAAAATCTTCTTCCCAGGGCAATGAACTCAGTGTGGCTCATATTTCTGAAAACTTCAAAAAACGTATTGGTTTGTCGATAATATTCTAATACTCAGAAAAGCTAGTATTCAAGGTAGCGGTTACAGATACTCAGGTAAGACAGTGCTTACATCACTAGTGTGTTTCTTACCTCAGAAAAATTTCATTATAACGTAGAAAGTATAGGACATAAGTTATTGGACAAATTTTAACATTATGCGCGAAAGGACCAGACGAGAAAATTATTCGTAATTACTGGAAATGCTATTCCACATATTTACGTTTCTACGTGCAATTCCTTTGTTGCTCGTTTTTTTTCGTGACAGTACTCAATTTCACGCCGTATTTTCTATCATTTGATGAAGTGTTACATAAGTAACAGCAGCAATGCTACTATGCGCAGCACATTTCTCTAAATTATTGCCTTCATTTCCTAATCGAATTCACCCTGATGAAGCTTTACATCTAAATTTCAAACGGTATCTCCTTTGAACATATAATTTTAACAACTGGTTTCAGCTAACTATGATACACATTTTTCGTTATGCTTCGTACTTCAAGCAAATATGACCTTTGCTAGTAAGAAAAAAAATTATTTCTGGTGTGTATTAGTTTTTTCCGTGTTCCGTTAAAAAGATTACCAGTAATCGATGGGCATCCTGTGTATTCTTTAGTAGAATGTAGTTTTTCACTATTTAATTACAAAGTTTGATGTAAGTTACTGTTGTAGGCGGCGCAGGTTCGATTCCTCCCTGAGTATATTTCTCTTCTGTATCAGTAATAACTTTCCTCCTGTGTATGTCCATTTATTTAACGTTGTACAGCGCAGCTTGGCTAAATGTGGCCCTTGCGCCATAAAACCCAACCAACGTTATGTGTTACAGAGCATTGCAAATTTCAAGTTTTGATAGACCCTATAAAAAATAACATCTCTCTTAGTTCATTTATGTACTCTAACGTATATCTTGTACCTCGAATTTTTTGTTTATAAATCCTGGTGCCAGTTGTGTAATAAGTGAATAAAAATAAGCATCGATCTTTTAAGCGCAAAGAAGTTTTAAATTTTTACAACAGACCACAATTTTTCTAATTAAAATGTAATCCTTACGTCGTTGCGACCAATCAAATTTGTAAGAAAAAAACAGCACAAGTAACTAGAATTCTGTTAATCATCTTTCAAATTCTTAAAATATAACCTGAAAATGTAATTGATATATTAACAGAAAATTTTCGAAGTTTTGTGTGCATGTGATAAAAACTCTTTTTCTTTTTTTTTCCCATGCTAACATACTACCCGTCTGAAACGTGTCTCCCGAACTCGAAAAATGGAGTGATTAATGAGTTGTGGTATTTCGAGTGTGTGCTATTAATATGACATTAGAATGATCTTAAAACCCTTCCTCATGAGCACTCAGTCCACCTAATCTACATCGGAAGAGGAAATCGGTCATTTCAGACTCATGAAGCATTGCGTAACCCTTTTCTTCTAGATGGACGACCCAACTGTCCTCTATTTCCGGACGATTTCACGTCTACCCTGTCTCTGCATAAACATTTTATTCTGGGAAATATACACGCTTCCGCTCCATGGGAAAGGCCATACCAAAATAAAACAGCGCTATACATTTCCCAAGGTCAATAGTTGTAGGATTTGTTAGAAACAATAATGCTATAAAACCTTTTATTTTCGAAATGACTTGAACCAAGCCCCTTTTAACGGATGCAGTTATAATAAGAAAAGTAGTTATCCTATGGTATTCAGTGTTCTATATCACAATGGATAATTTCGGTTTCGTTTTTCCGTGCCATTTTGTTTTTCGCATTCTTTTTTGCGATTTTTATGTCGATATCACCTGTCGCGTTTGCCGTGTACGGGGTGGGTTTGGTTTGGAAAGAAGGATTCATGATCCCTGCGGCCTTGACCGTTTGCTTCCTTTTGCTGTTTATTCTAATGGTAATGGAAGCGGCGAGGAAATGTATGCGTTCGTGTGGCTTTTGTCACGCGTTGGAAAAAAGTGTATTGGATTTGAATGAGCGTGAAAATTTAATCTGCTATGGTGCTATCGGATCTGGGGAGAGAAAATGAAAAACGTGTTTTGATCTTTTACTCTGCCAAGGCCAGTTGTAGTGTATGTACCTCTGTCTGCAAAAAAGCAAAAGATCATTGTTCGAAGGAGTAATGAATGCTTTTTGAAGTATTACCACACAGGATTGCCGATACCATGGAACCGGGGCCGTTTTTTAATGACTTGGAATAGTTACAGGTCCAAAAAATGGATGCTCTTGACATTTCAGGGAAAGTCCGGATAAATAAAACTCAATTGATAGGGTATTAATAAAACATTTCTTTTCATCGCGAAACGGTCAAATAAAAATTGTCACAAACAGGAAATAACAGTTTTGCAAGTAAAAAGTATCCCTTACATGTAAGTCTGGTAACTCAACTTTTAAAACGTTTCTTATGGCTTTGAGCAATCTATTTTCTTCGTTGAAAATTCATAAATCTTTTCATTGTATTTTTAAGCTGTACGAATAAAAAGAAAAATGTATTTGCCCAAGAAAACATTGAGTATTTGGAATATACACACATTTTTAATTCAATGAGGGACCCACCTGTCTAAACTGGCACTGGATTCGTCATCTGAACTCAAGGTAAATCTGGTTCATTTGAACCGGTTCTTGGGTTCGTCATCTGATCTAGTATTGATACCCGTCATCTAAACTGGAACATGGTCCTGTCATCTGAACTAGTACAGGTGTCCATCATCTAAACAGGTATTGGGCCCGAGTTGCAGATGCGGAGGAGGGTATACTATTATATTTGAAATTGAAAAAAACTTAAAATTAACAAAGAGCTTCCTACCCTAAACTTGTCTTCTGTCTCCATTATGATTAATTTTATAATAATCCACAGTTGCAATAGCTTTCTAAAATGTAATTCGAAAGGATTCGTTTACGTAATGAGATTATTTCATTGTTCATATAACTCACAAAAATTATTTAAAAATCTTTCGTTGCATACCTTAACGTAGATTTTGTTAGGATCGTTTTATTGTGGTAGTAAAAAATCACAGCTTGATAATTAGGGCTGCCACAGACGACTTAAAGGTAAAGTTTCTGCTACTATTTCCAACCTTGGCGATTAGGGGAGGGGTATCTTTTTACCAAAATCTCAAAAGCTCCTATTTTCAAAATTTTAGCAACTTTTTGGAAATTATGGCGACTTTTTTGAAAATTCACCGTTCAACGAAAATTTGGTTCCTTTTTTAACTAATAGTGGATAGAAAAAATATTTCGGATTTTTCTTTAGGGAGAAAATTAGAGGGCAACCATGGATAAAACATCGGAATCTGGTACTAGATTACCATGAAAACCTTATTAAGAAAATATTAAGCTTTTTAATTTTAAAATTTAAATTTCTTGGTCAGATCTTCAACGTTTGTTTCATCTTAATTCGCACATTTTGTGTTTTAGCCAATTCATTTTGTATCTGAGCAACTAAAATTGCTAACATTTAAGAGGCAGAGGTCTTTTTGCTGCTATTTAAAAAAAAGGTTATGCTACTATTTCACAAGTACTTTGGCTGTGGTAGCCCTGTAAGACTTTTGGAACATACGAAGAATGCAAAACGAATTTAATATTCGTAGGTGAAAACTACTCGTAAACCAGAATTACTTGAAGCCTTGGTATCTGAGGTAAAATTTTGTTGTTAATTGAAAATATGACGTAAAATCGGGTGTAGAAAAGGTATTTGAAATTATGAAGATCTACTCTGAAATTAAGAAGTTTCTGTTGGATGAATACGACCCCTACTCCATCCATTGTGGGGTTTAGAATTACAAAACTTTTCAGTCGAAAAACCTCCTTAAAAATTTCAAAATTTTACGGAAGGATGACATAAAATTGAATAGGGCATATGTAGACCTGCATAATAATACCATAATGATCCTAATTTTTCACCTTAATCCCCCTTGAAAATTACGAAACCTTCGCGGACTGTTTGAGATTATAAAATTATATTGGGCATATGTAGACCTGCATAAGATCCTAATTTTTCACCTTAATATAGGGAGTAAAATATTTAGATCTATGTTAAATAGATTATAAAACGAGATTAGATTATAAAATTTAAGCATTAAGGATTATTTAGGACAATTCAAAGTTCTGAAACAGAAAAACAAGATTTCTTAAATAAAATGAATACTAAATATTATACAAACTCTTATTAATTAAAATGTATTGAAATTAAAAGGCTCTCAACTTGTAAAATTATAATATTAATTTGATTAAAATATATACGTTAATCTTAATGTACACAATGTAGCTTTTTAGCAATTAGCTCGGCAATGTTTCGAATATGTGATAATTTCAATATTAAGTTTATTCTCATTTTCAAGTCTATTTCTTAACTTAGATTTAAAGTACGTGAGCTGGATGAAAATGCAATTTCAAACAAGCAAAGTTGTGAGAAATACAGTTAAGCACTTCAAAGCTTTTCATGCGAGTTCAGGAGTCTCAATCGAGATAACCAAGTCGATTGTACTTGTGAAAATTTTAATTTTAATGACCTGTCTGCTGAAAGATCGACCAAAGAATCTTGTAGCATAAGAGAAAGGTTTGTTGGTAACCCATTAGCAAATAGATTATCCACGTATCGCATCCCGGCTGCAAAACCGTCATTACTAAGAAAAATGTATTTCTAACTCGCTCTCTATGCATGCAGAAGCATGTATTTACAGTTTTTCTACACATAAAACTAGAATTTGTTAGTTATGCCGGTATTGCTTTCAGGATGTAATATCGCAATCATCTATCACTGAGAAACACTCCCTTAATTCAAAGTTCAGTTGCACATTTTTAGAACATATAAGACATTTTTAATCGTTTTTTAGAACTTGACAATTTTTTCAAAATATATGAGAATTGGAGAAAAAAACGGAATTTTTATTTTTTCTTGAATAGGTTCTCTATTTTGGCTTGTGAAATATTGAATGTTTTCCGAGGCCCCGCTGAAACTTTATCTGTGACAAGATACTACAAAAATTGTCGCCTAGAAATGTTTTAAACAAACTTATCCACTTGACCATATAGACACGCTCACTACAGCAGTGATGCATTATCATTGATTCTTTGAACTAAAAAGAGGAACCTACTACAATTACTTAAATATGAAGATTTAAGGTGCTGCTGACAAAAATAGATCCCAAATTGGTAGTACAAAACCAGACTCATTCTTTATTAATGATTATTTTTAAATTTTCTGATTTGATTGATATTAATTAACAATTGCAATGAGAAATCTAGTGTTTTTGTACAATTTTTGTTATTTCATTTTAATGAATGTTTCATTTATTTCATTGTAGTAAATTTTTTTTCATGTTTTATTTCCAAACTAACTTTTTGAAATTTTAAAATTACACACACAGCTACATAAATATTTTGGTGAAACTCAAAATTTATAGGCACAGCTACACTTGCAATTTATTATTAGTTAAGATAGAGCTTTCCAGAGGGGGCACCGAGAAAAAATGTCTTTGAAAAGGGGATGTTGATCTCCAAAAGTTTAGGAAACTGATCCAGAACGTGTTTACTCATTAGTATCCTTTAACTACGAAAACCTTGGTGGAGGAAATACCTTCAGTTTGTAAATGCAATTGATTGAGCGTGACAATGAAGTGCTGTAATTGAAGAATTGTTTACTGGTCACAACTTGTCTTCCTTTCATGGTCCAGATTGCTGCTGATGTGCCTTCGTCTAACCTCATTTCTGGTTCCTTCGAATCCCACTTTCTGAAGCGTAAGCGGGACTTTTTTTCCCTTCGTCTTATGTGAACAAAACGGGTAAAACTCCATTTTGGGCTCTCAGGAGGGATTTAAAAATAGCACCAGTTTTCCCCATCGCTACTCGTGTTCCCCACCATATTTCACCGTTCTCCGCCCTTCCAATAACGACATTTGCGGGAACAATTGGAGATAGCCAATTGTGATCGCCATTTTCCCCCTCTTGTGTGTTCGACCTGGAATGGCCAGGTAAATGACCTGTGGCGGGTGCGACGTGATTTCTCTACTTTTCGGAAGGATGTAATTTCCTTCTCTCCCTCAGGACGTGTGTAAATATTTTATTTACATTACACCTGAACATGTTTTTATGCTCGCCCGAAGGGCACGCTTGGGTTCCCAAGAACACGATTGATCCGTTTCTCTTTGGTTCTTTTACCAAGTTTCCTGCTGTATTTGCGACTCGGAAACGGGCTCCGTTGAAACGCTTGCATTTAGGTTTTTATTAGGGCTGCTACCAGGGGCGTAGCCACCGTAAAACCTAAATGCAAACCTTCTCTGTGCTATACCAGTGTTGTGTTTTTTCAATCTTACAAATAAAATATTAACATTTGCAAAAAATAATTTTATGATATTAAAGTAAACATAAAGTTTCAGATTAATTAATAGTTACTAAACCTTGTTTCTTGGGTTATTTGGTTCTAAGAGGTGGTCTGGGATTCCACCTCCTTGAAACATTTAAGGCTATATATGTAAATAAATAAATTTGCATGGATGGGGGTTGGCAGTCTGGTTATAATTAATGGAATTATTAATCCTTAGGTCTACATCTCCTCGGGCGCACATCTTCTTTAGGTGTGTACGGGCTTAATGAACCCGAGGTTCCCGAGTGATTTGCTCTTCTCTCTTGGGGTTTACTGTCTTTGGTAAACACGGGAATCGCACTCCCGGGGCACCTAAGCGTTCTTTTCTCCTACTGTTCTATCTCCCACCCCTGTTTCTTCCCTTTCGTGTCTTGTGAACAGCATTGAAATGAATAATTTTGCTTCGAAATACAATTATATATCATCATCAATCACATCATCATATCAAGGTTCCATTTAATTTGTGTTTTTCAATTTGATTTGCTTAAAAAAATAATTCCCATCACTATGAGTTATATTTTATTTTTACATTATAAAATGTCAGTACTTTTTCTGACCCGCATATTTGCCGTGTGCTGCGCCCAGTATCGGGGGAAATGAAATCCTGGGGTACCTGATGCGTGCCCTTTGGCCCATGTTTCAACGTAGACGGGTAACCGGGTGAGCCCGCTCTGGTCAATCGGCTCACTTGAGTTCTCTGGATTTCATCACGTCAGAGTGCTTAGCCTCTCTGCCGTGCTGAACTAGTGATATTTTGGGCTTGTGCTGCACCTAGGGATGCCCTGGGTGCACCGGCGGATCCACATACCGATACTGTAGCACTATATCATGGTGGTATCTTGAAGTGTGTGCCGAGGCTGGAATGTTCCAGAGCCGGCATTCACTTCCCCTTGTTGGACCGTGGTGAGTATGGGTCCTCCATGAAGAAGTTAAATATTTAATCTATGGATCCAAAAATTTCTTTGTGCCCTAGAGGAGGCCTAAATCTCTCTAACAATGATAATTGCTCAATACCTAAATTTTTGATAATCAATAACCTTGAAGGGAAACTTTCAACATTTTCACCATTTCTGTACAAAAATATTCAGTCCGCTGCTGGCGAACCAAAAGCAATAAAGATGCGGTCTAGTGATCTTTTTATAGAAATTGTATCTGCATATCAATCTGAGCAACTAATGAAATTAAATCAAATTGGCGAACTAAAAGTTAATGTAACTCCACACAGAACTCTAAATTCTAGTCGGGGAGTTATATCTGAATCTGATCTTTTTAATGTATCTGAACAGGAGTTTATGGAAAAATTGAAATCTCGACATGTTCAGCCAAACGCATTTGCATCAGACGAGATGATAAAAATATTAATACAAAACATGTAATATTAACATTCAACATACCAGACATGCCGACATCCATTAAAGCTTAAATTGCAGCGTTAGACTGTTCATTCCAAACCCTCAAAGATGCTTTAAGTGTCAGGTTTGGACATTCCCAGTCTTCATGCCGATCACCTGCAATTTGTGCCAGATGCTCAAAACTCGAACTTTGCTAAAACTGTACTGATGAACCCGTATGCTTCAATTGTAAGGGAAATCATCCTACTTACTCCAGGTCTTGTCCTCAATGGAAAAAAGAAAAAGAAATCCAAAGCATAAAGATAAAACAAAAGGTTTCATATCTCCAAGCAAAAGAAATAGTAGAAAGTCAGATACCAAGAGCAAATATTTCATACGCATCTATAATTAACACTATGAAATCCGTTGCTATCCGTTGATGCCATTCCCAATGAAGAAATCGAAAATAACAATTGTGCAAAACAAAGAAACAATCGTCCAAGAAAAAGATGCAACCATTAGAAAATCAACAAAAACAAACATTCACAAACCATCTGGTTCTAATGTTAAACACACTTTTAAAACAAAATCACAAATGGAATTAGATGCTATAAAATCTAATAGAATCAATAAAAAATACTGGGAGACTATTTTTCATCTGGTGAGGAAATGGAAATAGACAAAAATTAAAAGAGTAGGCACAAACGCAAAAAGTCCCTGAAAGAGTATCACAATGGTTAAAATAATATATTGGAATTGCATGGCTACCGTAACCATGTTGAAGATGTGAAGGTTTTGATTGATTGTTACGATCCTGTATGTCGTGGTCTACAAGAAACTTTTTAACACCAGCAGTATACCCAAAAATTAGAAGATATATCACAAGAAAAGATAATGTAAGAAACAATAGTGCTAGTGGTGGTGTAGCACTTCTGATTTGTCTGGATTATCCATTGGCTATCTCTGTTTCTTTTCTTTTTTATGCAAATCATACCACTTTCTGATATCGAATTGATTAGCCTCTTGACAGTTTTACTCTAAGTGGACAACACTTCAAGAAACAACCTTAGTCTGTGATTGAGGGTTGAAATAAATTCAAATAAGTGGTAGAAGGAATTCTAAGTATTTTAGTCTGGCAAAACCACATGATTGTAAACTTCTAAATATTTTGATTTTGTGTGGACAAAATCGCTTTTGATCCGGTTCTAAAGAATTAAGTTCTTTTATTGTTGGACTCAAGAGCTATATTTCTATTTTTTTTCTTACAGATCAATTGACTCCTTTGTTTAGTATTTTTGAGGGAGACGTTTTGGCACACACGTTATTATTTAAGTGCAAGTCAGTGACCAAGTGGCCTAATGAAATTGTACTTGTCTCCGAAATCGTGGTACTTGACATTCTTGCGCAAATCTCGTAAGATTACAGTACAAAAAAGTCACTATCTGGCCAAAGTTTGTGTTTTGTAAAATTGCTGTTAATTATATAATTTTGGTGGATATTTGTGTTTTTGAACAACCTTCATTGATTTACTTTATTTGGATTTCTGGTTGCCCCTGGCTAACGAATTAAGACACTGGAATTCTGATATCGTGTGCTGATTATCTCGATTTTGAAGACTTAACCGTATTGTACAGATGGAAACCATTCGCCTAAATTCTACGTATCATAGATTTCTCACCAATGGACTAAACTTAAACTGCAAACGCGCGCTAGATTTATTAATTCCAAAATACCCAGTAGCTATCTAGAAAAATCCAAATATTTCATAGGAATCAGCTATCAATAGCTCAGAAAAGTAACTTTCAGAAAAGTTATTAGTACTTCATTATCGATGGTCCTTATTTTCAATTATCTAACCTCAGAGTGTAATTCCAACAAAATATTTGTAGAATATTTTATTAATTTCTGTCAATGACAGACTGATTAATTAGTTCTAATTTCGTAATTAATTTATGACGTTTATAATTAATTTATGACCTCTGCTTCCTGTTTTCGCTCTCAGATTTGGCGATGAGAGGTGAAATTCAACAATATTCCCTACTACCATTGGTTGAGTTGATCATATATGTTTATACTCGTGTGGAAACAGAGCCCCAGGGCACTGCTTGACTGAAGAATATTTTAAAATTCAATCGCAATTAGCTTTACAATAAGCTACTAAATTTCCTTATTTCCCATTGTCTTGCATACTGTTTTTCTAATTATATCTAAATTTTTGTGTAAAATAAACTTATCGAAACACATTGTATTATGCTTTCTTGGGAGACCTACCGGCTTCCACAAGCACCGACCTCTCGGGAATATCCCGAATTCATGGTTGCCCTGTTCGTTACTGGTTTCGCTCTCAGTGGCACATCTTTAGGTGTGTACGGACATCACAACCTCGAGGTACCCGTGTAATCTGTCCTGTTTTACCCTCGTCTACCATTCTGCTTTTTTCCCCTCCCCCTTTGTTGTCTTGTGTTTGACGCAGCGTGGCCAAACATGGCCATTGCACCATAAAACCCAAAACCAACTAACCGCCACAGGTTTCTCTTTAAAGTAATGTGTGAGGTTCCCCCAACCAGAGGAAACTTGTAATAAAATTGGAAATCATAATTGGCTTAAAGTAAGCTTTTATTAACTAAGATTAAGACTAAGTGAGTATGACCATGCTTGTCACAGTATCGAGAGAAGTAGATGTAAACAAACAAAGGTTGTTGCCAACATGCAAGATAATATTGCTATTGCCACATATAGAAATATATCACATTCACCCCCTCCCAACATAAAAAATAAATCAGTCATGTCATCTTCTTAGTTTGTAATGTAGTCAGCCAGATATGCAGGTTGCCGTCTCTGCCGACCAGGGCGTAGGGGATCTCCGCAGTCTAACTTCGGAACTGTCTCACTTTCACTGGTCTCTTCACATAACTCTGGTGGACCTGGAGCTGTTGGAGGACCTTCTGGAGTGGTAGCAGTTTTAGTTTCTCGTATTGCAGCCGGTTCACTATGCCGCGAGGGGGAGAATCGCAGTGGGTTGTCCCTCAGCGAGTCCCCTCCTCTAGGTGCCAAGTGTCTGAGAGAAACACTTGTTTCTCGCCCGTCTGGAAATTTCACATGGGCATACTCAGGATTTGCTTCCAAGAGCTGCACTTCCTGTACAATGGGCTCGTACTTGCTTCCTCGTACATGATTCCTAAGAAGCACAGGGCCAGGGTTCGAGAGCCAAGTAGGCAGAGACCGACCATGGTATGATCGCCGGGGATGAACAAAGATTCGCTCATGAGGAGTGAGGTTTGTGGTAGTACACAGCAAAGATCGGATAGAATGTAAAGCTTGCTGGAGCACCTCTTCCCAACGCTCGATCACAATTTCCTGCGATTTAACTCCCAGTTGTATGGTCTTCCATATGATGCCATTATATCTCTCTACTTGGCCATTGCCCTGTGGGTTATAAGCGGTAGTTCGGCTAGTGGCGATACCAAGAGAAGTTAAAAAGGTTTTGAACTCCCTGGAATAAAAGATGCTCCTCTGTCAGTGTGTACGAAGGCAGGAGTTCCAAAAACCGAGAATAGGTTACGTAAGTGGAAAATGACTGTGTCCGCAGATACATTGGGGCATGGAAAAGCAAAAGGAAACCTAGAAAACTCATCAACCACAGTAAGTAGATAACGGTTTTTTGATGTAGAAGGTAAAGGGCCTTTAAAATCCATGTTCAACCTTTCAAAAGGAGAAGTTGCCTTTATTAATTTGCCCTCATTTTGGCAAAAGCGAGGCTTTACTTCACTACAGCATTTGCAAGAGTTGGTTACTTTTCTTATGTCCTCAAGAGAAAAAGGCAAATTCTTTGCTCTAACCCAATGATACATCCTGGTGATACCAGGGTGGCACAAGGAATCGTGCAATTCCTCTAAATTAATTTGGGGGTGAGTAGCAGCATTCACCCGGGAAAGAGCATCAGCTGTTGCATTTTCATTTCCAGGGCGGTAGATGATATCGAACTTAAAACATGCCAACTCTAATCTCCAACGCATAATCTTCTCATTCTTAATTCTGCTACTATGATGCTGGTTGAACGTGAAGGCAACCGATCTTTGGTCAGTGAAGACCTCGAAATGTCTGCCCACCAGGTAATGCCGCCAATTCCGTAAGGACTCCACGATGGCATAGGCCTCTTTCTCAATAGATGCATGTTTCCTTTCCGATGGACTAAGGGTCCTAGAAAAGAATGCAATTGGACGCTCGGCTTGGCTGAGAGTAGCACCTATTGCATACTCGGAAGCATCAGTTTCCACTCTGAACGGGATGTTGTCTTCAATTGCTGCTAAGGAGGCGTTGGCAATATCAGCTTTTAATAAGTTGAATGCCTCAACAGCTTCTTTTGGAAGTGGAAAAGGTCCCTTTGCCAAGAGGGGACGTAACTTCTCAGAGAATCTGGGGATCCACCGGCAATAATGTGCAAACATTCTCAATGCTCGTTGTAATGAGGAAGCATCTCTAGGTACAGGCATATCAATCAACGGAGCAAGTCTATCTGGATCAGGTCTAATAACCTTGTTGCTAATGGTGTATCCTAATAATTTGATGGACCTAACTGCGTAAAGACATTTGTCGTCGTTCAGAGTTAGATTATATTTCTTAACTGCAGCCAAGAATTTATCTAAGTTAAGATCATGCTCAGACTGTGTTCTACCGCAGATGGTTACATCGTCAAGATAAGGGTAAACACCCTCTAGCCCTTCATCTGCAATTATTTGATCAATTGTCCTCTGAAAACTTGCCACTCCATTGGTAACACCAAAAGGCACACGTAAGAATTGATAAAGTTTCCCATCTGCTTCGAAGGCAGTGTAGTGTTTTTCAGAGTCCATGATCGGCACCTGATGGTATGCGCTCCGAAGATCAATTGTGCTAAATATCTCGTATTTAGCCACCTGTGAAATCAACTCTTCAATTTTAGGGAGAGGATAGGCATCCAGAAGGGTAAACTTATTTATAGTTTGCGAATAGTCAATAACCATCCTATCCTTGTGATTATCCCCCTTAGCCACAAATGCTTGGGCACGCCATGGAGAGTGGCTGGGTTCTATCACCCCTTCACTTAAGAGTTTGGCAATCTCAGCAGAAATAAACTGTCTATCCTCACTTGTTTGTCGCCTCGACTTAGTTGTAATAGGCTTACAGTCTGGCATTAAGTTAGAGAATAGTGATACAGGGTTCACCGAGGCCACTGCAAGGGAACATATACGCAAGGAGGGCCTGTCACCTTTAAAGTTGATTTCAACCAGTGAATGATCACTTAACAGGTTATGACCAATAAGAAAATCCGCACATAAATTTTTCATGACCAATGCCTCAATCTTTTCATATTTGTGATCCTGTAACTCCACTGAGACAGCACAGCAGCCAGAAACATCTGTAGATAGTGATGAATTGGCCATAGTTATTCTGCCATAGTATGGGTCGACATGAATACCACACTTCTTCACATGCAATGCATTGATGAAGCTTAATGAACTGCCAGTGTCAATTAAAGCATTTAGCCTCACCCCATTTACAATTACTTCAGTTACTGATTTTTGAAGACAATGAGGAAAGATGGAAGCAGAGGCCAGGAGGTAAGTAGAGGCACTGGGATGCTGGGATTTTGATTTGCATGACTTCTGAAAGTGTCCCTTTTTTCCACAACTCCTGCATATTGAGTCCCTAGCTGGACAAGTACTCCGAGGATGATAGTTGTTTCCACAAAAATAGCACTTGCTCGAGCGACTAGGGGCTGCTGCTATCATTGGATCATCATCATTTAGTGGTTCCAGGGTTGCTCCAGTTGTTGAACTTTGACTGAGGTACGAAACTGAGTTCAATTCTGCCAGTTCTAGAGTTCTAGCTTGATCAAAAGCGCTTTGAAGAGTGATAGTTGAGCTTTCCAGCAGTCTTTCACGAATGCGAGAATTTCGTAATCCACGAATAAAGGCGTCCCTTACATATTCGTTTTTATTTTGCTCCGCACTTACAGCCTGAAAATTACAATCTTTACTGAGCTGTTTTAGAACTTGTAAGTATTCATTTATGTTTTCTCCAACTTGTTGGGATCTCGACGCTAAACAATGTCGAGCGAAGATTTCGTTTCTTTTCGTCACATACAGAGCATCCAAAACCGATATAGCGTCAGTGTAGCTGGCGCAGTCATTTATATACATGTACACACTTGCAGAAACGTAATTGCATAACAGGGGCAGTTTATTTTCTTCCCTCAAGTCCTTTACCGTAAGAATGAAGTTGGAAAACGTTCGGTTCCAATGCCGCCATTTCGCCTCAGCATCCACGCTTGTCGGATCCACGTCAAACCGTTCTGGTTTTAGCAGTTGCTCCATGGTGCAAGCAATCAGAGTTGAAGAATCTCTTAGTTAATAAAATTTGTAATAAAATTGGAAATCATAATTGGCTTAAAGTAAGCTTTTATTAACTAAGATTAAGACTAAGTGAGTATGACCATGCTTGTCACAGTATCGAGAGAAGTAGATGTAAACAAACAAAGGTTGTTGCCAACATGCAAGATAATATTGCTATTGCCACATATAGAAATATATCACAAACCTATTGATCCCGGATGGACGTAAGTGGGAATATGTCTGGACATCCGGGTCTTTTGAAGTGGGTAAAAAGAATTTCAAAAGAAAAGGACTCGAGGTATGGACACGAAGATAAAGGACGCGGTGAAAGCCCTTCGTGTCAGGTCTGATACGATGATAGCAATGGTATGGAAATGTATTTTACGTGCATGTATGTAAAACTGGGCATAAATAGTTTAATGTACATCGTGGAAACGTCATCTTTTGTGTGAGAGAAACAAATTAACAATCAAATGCTTTGCTTTTTGTATTTTAATATAACTTTTCTGTTTTCTTTAACAGTTTTTGTGATTCTATTTACATTAACTTCAAAGAAAAATAAATGGATCCCATAACCTGCTGTTGAAATGAACGTGTTTGGAAGACGGTGGTCTTGTCTGCAGTGATACGCAGTCAAATCGTCACTGAGCGAGTTTGCACACTGGGCTAGCAACCTGCGAATTGTAGGCGGAGCATGTTCGATTCCTGTATTTTCTCAATTGTAAACTTTCCTTGTGTGTGTATTTCCATTACTTGACGTTGCCTGTCTTGTGTTTGGCGCAGTTTGGCCAAATATGACCTTGCCCCATAAAAGTACAAAGATTGGTATGGTTATACCAATCTTTTGGAAATATACCTCATCAGTCATTACTGCTTTGGGACGTGCGGAATTAATGTATTCACTCCATCGATACTCAAAGAATCGACAAATGATGCTGTGTTGAGTGTTTTGAGGCACTGAGAATTAATTCCCTTGAAAACAGAATAAAAAGGAAGGATAGGTAAAACCGTTTGCTTTTAGAACTCAATATTTACAATCTGCTAAAGGAATCCTTGGATGAAGAAATGGGAAAGAAGCAATTTTTCGAAAGGTTTTTGCAAGAGCCGCTCGTAAAGAATCCCCGCCATCGTTCTAAAATTAGATCCTTAAATAAAACAGCATTCATAGCCACTAAAATAAAGAAGTCGGATTCCTTTTATGTCTAATAACACAAAAGACTACCATTTTACGTTATTTTTAGGGAAACCCAGTGTTACCCCCAAAGGAAGTTGCCTAAACAGTCAACTCCCGATAACCTACGAGCAGTTTATTCGCTTTGCTAATTATCTGCGACCTTGCAGCAGCAAATTTTTTGTTTTGCCGAAAGCTTCACTTCCAGTCTCATGTTGCTAAATGAAGTGTTCTTTGAGCTTTCATAGAGCGAAGATGAGCATCGTTTCTTTTCATATTTGAACTGAGAAGTGACTAGAGATTATATTCTAAGACTTGAACGGACAATTGCTTAACTTGTATTTATATTGCTTGTAACTCCATTTCGCGGTATCGAGCTTTAAAGTTAAATAAAAAGAAAATTCAGGAGTTGATTTGCTTGAAAAATAACAATCCTTAATTTTTTGGCAAAAATTAAGTTTGGTCTTTAGTTTTTCTTTGTGAAAGTGATCCCAAAAATATGTGCTTAATTCGCAAAACCGTGGAGTTGAACGACTATTTAAAAAATACACAGTATGTCAGTTATATATGTCTTTTTACAGTCCAACTGTATGAAATGTGTATTTCCTGTGCATTTTGATCATTCATGAATTGAAGGACTCCGGGCACTAGAGTGACAAACCACTTTTCAAAATTTTCAGACTAACAATTTTCCAAGTTTTAAAAAATTCCAAAATTGTAGTGGTTTATCCACTATTCAAGAGCTCGTAAAACCTTCAATTTTCAAGAATTCAATCAGAAATTCTTTTGATCCTTTTGAATATTTTGTTTTTTATTTTCTCATTACGAAATTTTCTTTCTGTGGCTGTTTCCCGAGCCCTTCAATTTAATTCGCGTTACTTGTGGCACCCATTCCAGCGGATGATGGAGATTTGATCGTATTAGCAGTGTAAAATTACCTCAAATGTAACGAACATATTTCAGCTTGTGTCTCATTTTGCAGTTTGAAAAAAATGAATGCCTTTTTCTTCAAACTCTCATACTTCCGTTTTGTCATACACGGTTTTTATTCATTTTTCATTCCGTGCTCATTTGGAAATATTAATCGAACGTGTTTAAACGGATGGGATTCCAACAGTTTTGCACAAATATTTTTCTCTTTATTTTGCAAATGATTGCTTTTCTGAATAACTTGGTTAAGAAATAGGTGCTTTGTCACAACTAAATGCCGTTTCTGTATGTTCTGTTGATGATGTATTCAGGAATTCACAGCTTGTGAGATCGAAATTTTATCCGTACTAAATTAGTTTATACATTCTGAAGTTTACTGACCCTTGTTTGTCTCATACCAGTTTCTACTTGATTCATTTTCAGACAATGCAATCGTCCGATTTTGTTCCGTCTTCCTCATTCGCGTGAGAAAGAAAACTTCGTTTACTTTTTTAAATTAAAGAACAGGGCACATCTGAAGCACACTTCCCTTTCCCATTCATTCATGAACTGTTTTTTTTTCATTAAATTCCATTTCATTGAACATGTTCCCTATTCTGTTTTTATTTGAAATAGAGTAAATGTATTTGTTAACTTTTTTTGGAGCAGATTTCAGGTTCCTCGACTATTGCTAAAGACAGGGTTCCCGCAAGGATTTTTCATTTTGATTTTTAAACTTCCTTTAGTCGCACCTGTCCTGACAGATGCACGGTGTCTTTTTATCAATGTTTCGCAATGAAAGAAAATAACGAAAAATGTATTTGAAAATTCAAATTTTATATTTATAAATTTAATTAGTACTTTTTACAATTATTGTTTTATGGAACATCCTAAACTTTACTACGTATTTTTTTAAAATAAATAATGTGTGTGTAACAATGTAACTAGTAAAGAAAACGTCGAGCAACTCGCAGATGCATCGGAATCTCATTTGTTAAAAAATACCCATGACTAAT
Source organism: Meta bourneti (assembly GCA_933210815.1). Classification (NCBI taxonomy): domain Eukaryota; kingdom Metazoa; phylum Arthropoda; class Arachnida; order Araneae; family Tetragnathidae; genus Meta; species Meta bourneti. The sequence goes on along the minus strand of OW119926.1, from coordinate 76,817,813 downwards.
GAAGGGTTAAGAGCACTTAAAAAGCCTTAATTTTGCTGAAAGTCTTTAAGAGGACGGTAGACTTTAAAAATCAAAATCGATTTTTTGATTTTTGCGTCAAAAAATAATTAACATAATATAGTAGATAAGGTATGTGGTAAGTACTACAAAAACACTTTTTTCACCGATTTTTTGACATGCTTCTGATTTCCGAAATGTTCTCTGCATCTGGTTTTAATTGATTTCGTTGACATTTTTTTGGATTATTCTTGTAAACTGTTCTAGTGAAAATGAGAAATTCATCATGCTTCCAAATTTTGAAGTTTTGGCTAAAAATATTGCTTTTTGCATATTTTTGAGGTGTTTTAGAACAAACATTTTTTTATTTACCGTTAGTGATACACTTATCAAATGGACTTAATTTGATTTATATATTTTTTAACTATCATGTGAATTAAAATATTGACAATGCATGGGAAATTAATGCTCATGGGAGTTATTTTTACTGATTTATCAAACAAATTTTGACCTCGTTTTATGTAATAACATCCACACAATATTTTTGAACAAAATCTTATATATAAGCTATTTAGTAGAAAACAGTCTGCAAATTTTATAGCAATAGAATAATTGCAAAAATGTGTTTTAAAAGTCAACTGTCCCCTTAAAAAAGTTTAAAAAACATTAATTGTTGCAAGAATATTGGATTTTTTTATTTCATTTGCATTCAAAAACCAAGCTCAGTGATGCTTGTTCAAGGTCAAGTGTCATTAAAAACCGAGAGCATAGTATTTATATATTCGCTAAAAATGTATGTCTTTAAAACTGGGTCTGAGACCCAACTTGGCACTTGTAATTGTAACTGCAAAAGTATTAACTCTTGTAGCACTGTAAAAGTACTACAGGTTCTAATACTTTAAAAAAATTATACCTTTATAGTGCTAAAAAGTATTAGCATAACTTAGCATTGTAAAAGTTTTTCCACCTGTGCACTCACAAGTTAATATATTGTGATCTATGTGGAATTAGCCTTAAAAGAATGAAAAATAGCATTGAAAGGCCTTAATTTTTTTTTACTGAAAGTGGAACCCTGAAAGGCCTATTCCCCTAATTCATGTTGAGGTGGTCTTCAGCCAGAGGATTCAAATACTCAAAATAATTGCTAATACAGGAAAATGAAATAACATTTAAATGATAATTAACAATAATTTAATATTCAGATTTATCATATGAGTCCATTAATAAATTAACAATTTTATTGAAGAAGTAAAATAAACATTAGTTTTTTCGTTACAATGGGAAGGCAGGCCTTGAAAGAGGTCAAGATTGGCCTTGGGCTTTTTCCATTTTTTAGGCTCCATTTAAATTAAAAAGTTAAAAAACTAGATAGTATTTGTAGAAAAACTAGTTGTTCATAATGTTGCTGTAAGTAAGTATACTAATCAAGGGCTCCTTGCCACCCTTCTTAATAGTTTTATATTTGGGATGATGTACAAATGAAACCCAAAATGAGATACAAATACATATGTACTAGCAGACACGAGTATAGTATCTGCGCTAAAGTTCCTTAATTGCTGATGTTTATTGATGCCAGTGTGTGACGTTACTCACATTTCATACCCTATTTAAATCCATTTATAATAAACATAAGCATCGATATACACATTTCATACGTCCAAATGAAATAAAATTAGTCAAAAATATGAAACGGCATTTTATTTACATTTTTAAAGGCACTCTTGCTGGTGTTAATTCTTATTTCCAATGAAGTGCACGCACGGTAAAAGGATCACACTTCAGTCATATCACCACAATAAGCTTCTGTCCACTTCTATTGCATCTCATTCTCTAATTCAAAGATAATTCTATATCTTTTCTACGCTAATTTCTACTTTCCAGATTTCTCATTCCAATAAATCCCTTCTATACTGACTAGTTGTCTCGCTTCTTTTCTTATCAGACTGCTGAAGAATTTCGCTAGAGGTGAGAACTCTATCAATATTATGTAGTTCCCAGCTCAAACAAATAGGCGGTCGTGGCTCAGTGGGTATGTCCACTGCGCTAGCAACCTCCGAGTTGTAGGCGGTGCAGGTTCGATTCCTCCCTGGGTGTATTTCTCTTCTGTGTCAGAAAAATCTTCATTGTGTGTATGTCCATTATTTGTATTGTATGCCTTGTGTCTGGCACAACATGGCCCTTGCGCCGTAAAAAAAACGACCTCAGCCCTGCTCAATTGAGCATATTTAAACTGAGCGGCAAAATTGGCGAACTAATTCCTTAGGCATATATGCATCCCGTAGCGGTTTGTTTTATATCTGTTGCCATTCATCAATATACAAATAGCGCCAATTTCTATGCCAGTACGTTAGTGAAATAAATATGTATTGTATAGTACGTATTATATCACAAGTAGCTAATTGTCGAAAGTGTAAATATGAGACTCGAAGAATCCGATCCGAGACCAATCACTGCCCTCATTCTCCGAGTAAGTGCGTAAAGAACTATACGTATATTCCTGTGTAAATAAAACGTCGTGTGGAGGGCTATATTCTTCTAGGGGGCCACAGAAATGAAAAGCGATGATTTAATTCACCAAAAAGGTTCAAATGTACGGAACTCATTAAATCTTTTTGTGCTATTTTATTATACAAATAACGTGTTAAAAATTTTAAAATACGTTTTGAAATTTTGGAAAGATGCATAAAAGGGGAAGTGCGATTAAATTCGTGTGTTCAGTTCAGGAGACAAAATATATTTGCTTCAATTTTATTTTGCTGTATGAATAACGTTTATTATGTATTAATTTTTTTTCATTTACTGTACTAATTTACTATTATTACTAATTACTTTATTACTAATTTATTTAATCACTTTAAATACAAATATTTATCATATTTTATTTCAGGTGCCACTAAAGAAATAGGATCGGCTCTTACGCGTTTGTGTTTGAGGCAGAGAAGTGTCGAGGCAAAATTACAAATTTTTTCAAAGTAAGAATGCTTCTCTAGTATTTGAGTGTTATACTGTATTAACTTAGTGGTTTCCAAACTTTTCAGTCCACGGACCCCCTTAAAAATAAAAAAAAATCCAAGGGAACTTTGATGTTATAAAATTAAATGGAGCATATGAAACCTTATTTTATCCTTATTTTTCACATTAATAGTGGGAGTGAAATATATTGATCTATTTCAAACAGATTATAAAACGTTAAAGATTGATATTTAGTATTAGTGATGACGATTTAAAGTCCTGAAACTAACTGAAAAACTAGTTTTGAATAAAATAAACATTTATTGTTACACAAACTCTTATTTATTATTAAAATGTAATTTAAAGTCTCAATTTGCAAAATTAAATATTAATAACATCAAAATATATACTCTAATCTTAATATTAAAAATGAAGCTGCTTTTCTGCAATTAACTTAGCAATGTTTGGTTTATAATGTCTGATAATTTCAATATCAAGTCATTCACAACGTCCAAGTCTACTTCAAATCAATAAATACTGGAATCTCCTACCAACTGTTTTTGATAGTAAAATTCATACTTGGAATATAAAAGAATCAGAAAATAACGCCATTATACCTTGTCGTGTACCCCACTGAAAAACACTTTATTAACTTATGTTTATTAAGTTGACATAGCTTTACTTAATTTCTATCTGGTAATATTTCTCAATTTAATATTTAAAAATATTTGTACTTCAATCTGTTTTAGTACTTTGCAAGAAAGTTTAGTAAGTCCGCTGCAAGAAAAAGTTGAAGAGTGGAAAAAGATGGCCAATAACCTAGATAAAGAACATTCAAAGGGTATGATTTTTATTTTGAAATGTATAAAATTTGGATATGTAAATTAGTTTTCTTTCCCATTACCTTTTTTATATTTATAGAGTACAAGAGAGCTAAACAAGAATTAAAAAAGAAATCCTCTGACACATTGAAACTTCAGAAGAAAGTTAGGAAAGGTAAATTTTAAAATTGTTTTCTGCTTTACAACTATAAATATATTACATGTGTATCTGAAATGCTGTTATTTGTGTATCTTACCTAAACCTATGCATTTAAAAACTTCATTATGTGTTTCTATTCGTTGGAAAAATCTCTACTATTGAGATTTTTTTGACAAGATACAAGACATTTTTACGAAAAATGTTTTAATCCTTAACCTAAGGAAAACTGTATAAATCGCATTTCTATTCAATACAAAATAGAAAGTGAAAATAATTTTTTAGCAAAACATGGTTCATTAAAGCTTTCACTATTTGCTGAGGAAATATTTTTCTTTTTACTTGATTATGATTTTATTCTTATAACTTTACACATGAGTATTAATCATTTTATGACTTCATTCAGTTCTTATAAAAAAGAATATAAATAATGTTGAATGAAATAATAAAATATGTGAAAAAGATAATTATAGACAATATCATAATATTTTGAATTGTGTATTAGTTCAATTTATACACATACTATTTGAATGATCTGCATGCAAAAAGCTATTAAAACATTTGTTTTTTATCAATTTTTTATTTTAATTTGTACATGAAACAAATTAATTTATTTCCAAATACAACAATTAACAAGATTCGTAAATTATAAATGTAATGAATTGTTACATGCAAGTTTTTTAATTGATCATATTCAGGATACTACTTGACTTTTTGTAAAAAACTCCTGGAGAAAAGTTAATAAATATTTGATAGATATATTTCTAGATAAAATGGCATTTTGTAAATCTTCCTTTCATTGATCTTAAAAATATGTGATAAGGTATTGTATACCAATTGTTATTTGTCCTCCATTTCTTAACTTTCTGCTTAACACAATTTTTTCAGTTGGTGTAATTGATATAAGACGGACACTGGATTATGCTCTTCAAGATGTGACAGACAAATACCTTTTACTTGAAGAAATTGAAAAACAATCTGTACGCAAAGCTCTAATCGAAGAACGAAGTCACTTTTGTCTATTTGTAGGGTATTTGCAGCCTGTTCTGGTATGTTTGGGTCTTTTAATTTTACTGATTATACTTCATTTTGTATTTATCAGAGAAAATATTTCTTAATTACTTGAAATTTCATCTCTTGTTTTTCTCATTTATAGGAGTCAGAATTAGCTATGTTACATGAAATTAACCATATCCAAGAAATAATTGACACCCTATCTAAAATCACTGGAGATCCTCATCTATTACCTTCCATGAGTGAACAAGTTATTGCTGATGCTAAAAAGTCAGAAAACACCTGGTCTTTCCATGGGGTATGTTTATTTGTATAAGCCTCAAGTATACATTCATATCTTGTAACATTTCCTTGATTTTGTTTTACAAGCTGTAAAATGAGGAATAATTCCTTTAATCCTCTGTTAGTCGCAGGACTATTTTTAACAAATAAGATTGCGATGCTCTGCATTACCTTTCCTAGTTATACACACATTAATTATTAATTAAAAAAAAACACAAAAACCATTTAACGTTATAATTAAAAGAATCGTCATCTGACCATGGTTCAAAATTACATGGTGTTGTTCTCCCCCTTGGGGATTGATCTCGGACCATTGTCAAAAGCCCGTTGTGTTGCTCTAGTGCGTCATTAATTAAAATACCTACATACCTACTAAAAAGAAATTAAAAATTTAAATTTATAAATAATAAGTTTATTGTTTTCATTGCATAACATTGAAAAGTAGTTACTGTGCACTTGTAAGGCCAGGTGTAACTGATACAGGGTTAAATAAGTAGTTTTCAATATCTGTTGGTAGCACTATCGTTGAAAACTTTTTATAGAAATTATAAAAACTAAGTAATTATATATACACAATATTTTGTGTCATGGACTCAATTTAGATTGTATTAATGTATAATTAATTGTCTTCACAGCTCATTTGAAATGTTATTTAACAATGAATTTGTTTCTCAAAATATGACTATATTGAGCTTGCCTAGGTTGGCTGAAAGATATAGTTAAAGAAAATTGTTCTCAGAAAAACAGATTGCAGATATTTCATTGAAATTACCACTAGAAAAGATTAAATAAGTTAAAGAATAATTTATATTCTACCATCTCTTGTAGAAGAGTCTTGAATCGATTCCACTTAAGTTTCCCTAAGCAAAAATCTCATGCAATGTTTAATTCTTTCATGCATTTAACAATAAATGTCGATTAAAATTATCAATTTTCATCCAATATATTAAAAATAAAAGTTTTTTTCAATAACTAGCTATATGTGAACATTAAATCTTAAGTGACTGTCAATTCAAAATCTGAACTTTTTTGAATTTCTGTATCAAAAGAATTTGCTATAGCCCCGAAACATTTATGTAATGTGTTCACTTTTGCAGACACCTCCTGGATCCCCAGGATCTTTGGGTTCTCGAAAATCAAGTGTTTGTAGCATTAGTAGCATTAACAGTTCCTCGAGTGGAAGCTTGAAATCACATTCATCCAGGCATCTGTCACATTCCCAGGTTCAGGTACTTTGGCACAAGCTTTTATTTTTATCAGTATTCAATCATGAATTTCCAATAAGGCTGTGGCAGTTGATAGTTTTCAATTGATGGAACCAACAGAAAAAATTATGGCACAATAGGTAATGCAAATAATGCTGCTTAGCTGATACTGTGGTCATGGCGTTTGTCTGCCACCCAATGTCTTGGGTTTAAATCCTGGTTTTTATGTGCATGGATGTTGGTGATTGTCCTTTGTGGTCATAGCGTTTGTTTGCCACCCAATATGTCCTGGGTTCAAATCCTGGTTTTTATGTGCATGGATGTTGGTGAATTGTCCTTGTCTATTAAATTATGTGCAATGTGGTAGATTCAAGGTAGTGGAGTGTGTAATTGAAACTTATTTGTTTACAAAAATTCTATGTACATTAACATAATATGAAATAAGGATTCCATGTGAAGCACTTTCATGTGTCTACAAAATTTGCGCCTAGATATAAAAAGATCAGTGTACAACTAGTTGAATTCTCAACACAAGATGTTCTAACGATAACTGAAACACAAATTCTAAAGATATCTTTTTAAAAGTCGCCAAAACTAGTGATTGAAGAATAAAAACAAAATTAAATTGCAAACAATTCGTAGTTCTTCGCAAGCCAAGATATTGCTGTGCATAAGCAAATGATAATCATTTGATGTTCGTGCAAACAATAATTATCTTGCACACATGCACAAATATTTGGAGTAACAGTGGCTTACCAATTTAGTGCTCCTTCACAGATTGCTGTCAATTCGCCCCTCCTAGTAACCAACAGCCAAAGAGGCCAGTGTCTGGCATTAGAAGCAAAAATAATAATGCAAATAATTTAATTTGGATTGACTAATGAATTGAAAGAACAGAAAAGAATGTTTAATGTAAACAGATAAAAGAAATTTATTTTAAAATAGTTCAATGAATTATTAATCCTGTTAATCTGAATTTTGACTAATTTTCCTTCTGAAACAACTATTATGAGCTTCTTCCCTGTAAGTAGCCTTGTGAACAAAGATGTACTGTATTTCAGTTAGAAAGTTTGATTTAAAAATGGATTGCAGAAACCTAAATTGTCTGCATGTGTTCTCTTTTAGCAACCATAAAAATGGAGCCTTACTCTTAGTTTTTCTCTTTGATAGTTTAGTTCAATCTATGATTGTTTTAGTATTGAATCTTGCAGTCACTCTTATTGAATTCATCAATATTTATGATTTATAAATAAGGAAACTAGTTACAAATTAGGAGAATTTATGTATAAACAAATTTTTTCGAGTTCTGGAAAATCATTTTAGAAACCATTTTGATTTTATTCAATATTTGTTATTTTTCTTGTTGCATTTTCTTTTAATGAGTCTAAAAGTTCGAACAAGATATGAAACACTTTCAAAAGAGTAGTATCTCTTATTTACTTTTTATTGTATGCCTTGTTTTGTTTTGCCTTTTTTAGAAAGTTTTATTTTCAGTTTATTATTTTACTTTTTGTGTATGATTTAATTTGCATGGTATTATTTCTTTCATTTCAATTTGTATAGACTTTAGGTAGAAAACATTTAAATAGTGTAGCATCCCAAGACTCTGGATTTACATCTCAAGACACATTGTTCTGTAATAATATGACTATCCCTGCAGAATATAGCTCTCAGGTTAGTGAGAACAAATGTATGTGAAGAACTTAAACAAATAAATATTTTTAAAGAGTATAATTTAAAAAGGAAACATTATTTTAGAATTTATTTTTTAAATAATATAGTATACCTGATGTGGTGACACAAAATAATGTTTCTCTTTATGTTGACAATGATCTTTTAAGTGGTTTTCAAAAGTATTCACTACATTATTTTATATGAATTGGTTTCTAAAGTCTCGTTTAGTTGGCCACCATCTCTTGAAAATAGTCTTAAAATTTTTTTTAAACTTCAGTAATTAGGTAGTATTTTTTCAACACCTTAGAAAAGTTCAATTTTAGTATCTTAATTCTACAGCCTTACCCTGTTAGTTCAGTTATTTGTGCCAAATTTATTAGACTGCCAAATCTATCCTTCAATTTTAATTAGTAATTCCATTTCATTAATCACTGATATATGATAAACTCATTAAGAGCAGTGTAGAAAGTGCTTGGAACAGTTCTAGTTGTATGCTAGGTATTTGTTAAAGGTTTGAAACATATTTTTGTATGTGGAAAATCTAACCTAATGTTAGCAGGCTCCAGAAATTCCAATGACCTGATATAAAATTACAGAAACGCAATTTCTATAGTTTTAATGTTTTAATTTAAGTTACTCTTTATTTTTTATGACAAACATATAACATCCTTCTGTCTTATTTTAAGATTTTATTACTTCACTCTGTGGGAATAAATAGAATTAATCATTTTTGAAGCTTCTTAAATCATGAAAGCTTGTTTTTAAAGCGTTAATTTTCAGACAGGAGTTTTAAATACCAAATACCATTTTCCATATTATCTCAGTTAAAGTTTGTTTTTTGAATGTCACATTTTAAACTTGAATTGAAAAAATAGTATTGAGTGCAAAAGGTTATTTTTTGGAAGCACCTACGTATTTAGTACCTGATTAAAACACTTGCAAATATAGTAAATATTAATGCCTCTTTTATGTACCTATTTTAAAAAATAGTATGAATAAACTAATAGATTTACATTGAATATAATTTGTTTCCATGTTTTAGCTTTCTACATTTCAAGAATCTGGTACAACGACTTTTAGTACTCCGTCTTCTCCTGTTCCCCCTGTCACTTCTACCTGGCCAAACCTTCAAGAATCGGGCTCACCTGAGAAAGAACAGAGCAGCATATTGACAAAATATCAAAGACCCCACACAATATCTTCTGGTGAGAAATCAATTTTTAGTCTTAATTTCCTGTTAAACTATCAGTATTATTTAATCAGGTAATGTGTAATTACATATATGCAATATAAGTATATTTTTTTATGTTTTGCTTCTACTGTGGATCACAAATTAACTTCAATGTTTGAGCTATGCTATCAATAAAATCTATCTTTTCAGTATAATGCATTTTGATTGAGAATTGACTCGCATTACATGATATTATAAATAACTATCCGTATATTTAACCTGACCCATCCAAAGACATGCAAGAAACATTTGCACATTTTTGCTGCGACGTTCTTTACCAAAATTAGGTATTGGAGCTTTTTAAAAAATCTCAATTGCATTGGATGGATTTGCTGCGACGTTCTTTTCCAAAATTAGGTATTGGAGCTTTTTAAAAAATCTCAATTGCATTGGATGGATGGGGAGTCTAATTCCATCTATAGAAGGCTGTTTATGATGTGCTCCATGTCTGGTATAGTTTCTTTATAGCATATGAGGTTATTCACATCAGTATTTGTCTGCATTTTGGGGAGATACTTTTTTCTGTTCTCTGTCCAAAGGTTGCAGTGGAAGATTGTATATTAGATCATACCCTCTGCCTTTTCCATACTGCTCTTTTCATTAAATCTATTTTGATATTGGCGAAAGACTCCATGCTGTCTTAATTATCTGGTTTAAAAAAATTGGTTTAGCTTCTATTTTTGTTGACTACTAGGAAAAAAATTAAACATCCTTTTGCAGAGTTTGTCCATTCTTTTTTACCATTTTTAAGAAAATCCTTTTTATTTGTGTTTCGTATAATTTTCTTCAATACCAATAATTTCCTTTAGCAATTAATCCTTAGCCTTTTCATGTACTTTATTACCTGTTATTCCAGTATTAGCAGGCTGTAGTCCAAAAAAGTTACTATTGTTATGTGAAATGTATTAAGTTAGTCCATAGCAAGCAATGATATAGTTATTTTACAAAATCAGTTTATAACTCTATCAGTTTTCCTTGTAGCAGCTTTATATTTGAAAATGCTATCTATTTTTATTATACAATTTAGCTTATGAGAAAAACAGTCATAGCAGGCCTGCTTTAACAGTACACACATTTCTACCACTTGATCACAGTCCTGAATATCGAGGAAATTATGCCACAGTTGGAACTTTCAAGTCATTTGGAAGCAAATTCAAAGATCGCAATTGTAGCAGTCAACCTGGAACACCTGTGTATAGTAGACCATCCTTACCTGAGAGGTAAGTAATTTTAATTGAATGAAGACTACAAATCTTATGTTTATGGGAAATAATATTGTTTAGAAAGCTGAATAAAATCTAGGTGTTATGCAAATGCCTTACTTTCATAGTAATGTATGTAAGTGCAATATAATTATCTCTTATCTAATACCTTAAGTAATACTGTTTATAATTTTAATAAAGCACCCTTTTTGTTTTTATTATATTTTTGAAGGATATTTTTAAGAAAACGTTTTGAAGTAATTTTAATCCCCATTTCTTAATTCCTAAATTCTTATTTTTCTTTAAAATGCATTCAATTAAAAGTTTTTCTTCAGATCAATTATTTTTAAAAAACAGCATTCAAAATGTACGTTAAGTGTGCAAGTGTTTTTAAATTTTGTCTCCTTTCCTAAGCAATTATTTAAAAACTTTCATTTAAAGGTTCTGAATGCTTTTAAATATTACTTTTTTTATGCCAAATGATTTAAAGTTAATGTCAGATTTTTTTTCCTAAGAGGTTTATTATTTCTTTATGCAGAAGTGATAATAGTTATAGAGCGAAACCAGTGCTTCCTGAAAAGTCAGCATCTGTTAAAGCAAAGCATGACAAGTTATATAACGAACCCAATAAAAGTTTACCTGACTTCAACAGAACTCCACCTGATCAAGGTAGACTTTGCACACACATTTGTTTTTTATTCAATTAGTTTCTAGATTTGGTATTTGGATGGCATAATGTAAAACTGCAGCATTTTATTTGAAGATGAAATTTTTTTGCTCTTATTACACAGCAAAATGACATTAGTTATTTACACAAAATTGGATTTGGAATAGAGTTCACATATTTAAATTAGTTCCTATTTATAAAAAATTTGAATCAATTTGAAACTTCCAGGTTGGATGATCCATATCCCTTTGCTGTATATGAAAATAAATGTTCATTTTAGGAATCAGTTTTTTAAATACGTTGTGAACATCATAATCCAATAAACATATGTTAATTTCCAATATTTAAGTGATATTACAGAAAAACACAGCCAGCGACCATTATCCAATTTGTAAGTGTTTTATTCAATGATAATTAACAATGACTCATGCTTTTGTTATTGTGATAGGAAATAGCCAAAAGTAGGCCCTATATTGCTTAGTTTTAATTAGAAAAAGACAGATTAGAATGTTAAGTTCTTGAATGGTCTTGGCAAATGCCTCTCCTTTGTTGGAAATACATTCAGTTCTCACACTGTAATAACTGGATAATTATTCTTAAAATGTTTTGTTTTCATAAAATATTAAGTTTGGCCTTTGAAACCGTGACCATAAAAAGCAATATCAATGAGAGCTATTATTAATGATAAATTGCTCAATAATAATTTATATCATAGCAAAAAATAACAAATGCACTTGGGTTATGTTTTATCTAATTTGTCATAACGTGTTATTTCCTCATTATAATCAAACATTTAACTATTTAAAATTTTCCATTCTTAAGTATGTTTATCATTGCATTTCATGTTTTTTTATTTATAATTAAGTTTAAAATTATAAATTTACTAGATGTGTGTTCTAATTATCTATATCTGTTAACATAACAACAAACTGATACTGGTTGTACTGGTAATAAATTCTGTGTTTTATTTAACCTTCATTTTTTTCAAAATGCCTGTTTTTTTATACAAGTTTGAACTCTTTATTCAGAAAAGTTTGATGTACATTTGAGTATTTACAGAGCATAAAGGTTGTCATAGCTGCCTTTTTACCCCTCTAAGTCAAACATTTATCGTAATCATCTTGCAGATGATGTGACATGTTTTAAAACCCACTAATAATTGAACTTCATGTGTATTTCTTTATTTTCCTTTTACAGTTGTTCCTCATCCTATTTATGCCAATGCTGCTGATTTAATTTCAAAAGTATCTATAGGTGATGAAATTTATGGAACAAGATGTGATGGAAATAGTGAGGTTAGTACTATTTAACTACACTATATGAATAGTCTTCATGCCCACATCTCCCAACTCACCATGTGGTTTGGTTTAGAGCCTTTTCAAGGAGAGGTGGGAAGATTAAATTGAGTTAACGTAAATAAAAAAATAGTATCTATGGCCGATTTGCCTTCTTTGCAGGCACATCTTGATTTTTTTTCTTAAATGTTACATTTTTAAGCCAATAATTAGCTATGGTGTTGTCTGTTGGCTTAGTGATGTGATGATTTTTGGTGTAGACTCAAAAGGAGAATGGTCTGCATTGCCTACCCCACCACAAGAGCAAGCAGGACTTTGCTTTATCTTGAATCTGCACAAATACTGAATGAAGGGACCATGGCCTGTTATATAAAGGTTTGTAATAAGGTGATTAAAGTCCTCTAAAGGGATAAGTTTCTTGGTGCATACATCCCTTGGGGAGCCAGTTTAATCACCTTATTACTTCTGTATTAAGTCTAGTTTTAGTAGTTATTTTAATATGAATAAGTGTGAATACTCTACAAACATTAAGCATGGCTGTTATTATGATGCAAGTGCAACTTGAGTAAGACTAATTGCTTAATGTAATGAATATTTTTTGGGCCGATCTTAAAGCTTCCTTCTAATAGGTTAAAGCATTTCTTGGTTTCTGTAAACCTTTTTCATTTCTTTGTTATTTTTTACATAAAATGTTCCTTTACACCAATGAGCAGAAATATTTCCTTTTGGTCGAATTTATTAGAAGAACATCTAATTTGGAGTAAAAAAATTTCAAATTTTCTATATTTGTCATGTCATTTTTATTTTTCAAGTCTTAAAAATTCATTAAAAACAGATGAAATATTGAAAATGTTTTTCAATGAAGGCCTGTGTAGTTTTTGCTAGAAAAACCATTAAAATACTCCCTGCTAATTTTTATGTAGTACTTTCATTTGTATCTTAAAGAAACTTGAAAGATTTCATGAAGTATTGCATAGAACAGCCCTGAACTTAATAGCTAATGTAGCAATTTTAATAATTATTTACACATTACTTTACTGTATTCTTCAGTGTGTGTTCAATATTATCATTTATCCACTATTCACAAATCAATGTTCCATTTCAGGTACAAAATCGAAAAGAGTTTGCCGCTGTTTTAAATGAGGGACTTCTAATGCAGTCAAGGTGGATACGGTCAGACAAATGCTTATCAGAAAGTGAAGCTTCTCCTGCAGTTCCTAGGCATGGTCGTGTGAATGGAGGAAGTAGTGAGACTCTTCCTAGATCTAGAGGTTAGCTATTCCATAAGCATCTACTTTTCTCACAGGGTCATTGATTTGAACTGTATAAAACATACTATAGTGCGACTCGTGCAGGAAGGCAACCGACCTTGGGTCTTGATTTCTGTATAGGTGTGAAAGGTTTACTCGGATATGGGCTGTGCCATATGCAAAAGCCAAATAAACTTACAGCAATCACCATAAGTGATTTATCCCTTGCAGCAATCACCATAGATGATTTATCCCTTGCCAACTTTGGAATCATACGATAAACTCAATGACAGAATCAGTGCTAAAGATGCCAATTGAGCAAGGAATTTGTTTATGTTTACACTAGTTCGTAATTCAACTAAAATAGTCATTTCAAACCACCTGACCCAACTGCCTTCTCGTGGGAGCTGGATTATAATAGGTTAGTTGTAAAATACAGGGTGTTTCAAAACTTTCCATACATGCTTTAAAAAATCTTGAGATGAATCCATTTTCACATTTCACCTAGGGATTGTGTCAACAAGTGTGGCGCATTTGTTCTAGAGGGTATAACTAAGATGCGGAAATCAAAGTACACTGCTGGCCACCGTAAATGCAACACCCTGAAGGAAGCATGCAAATAATATGAAATTTACAACATGCATTAGCGGAGGTGAGATATGCAAATGATTAGAATTTCAGCGCAGACGCACATCACGCGCGCCTGTGGCGCCACTTCAAAGCGCTATTTAAGGCTTGGAGATTTCGACGATTTCAAGTACGGCAATTGTGTTTTTCTTGTGGTTTTTCAAAAAAACGATCAATTATGCCTCGTAGAAAACAGCGATCATCTTTTGATCAAGTATCCGAGTTCGACAGAGGAAGGATAGTGGCCTACCGAGATTGTGGATTATCTTTCAGGGAAATCGGTAGTCGTGTTGGACGAAACCAAACAACTGTAATGCGGATATGTGATCGTTGGATGCAGGAGGGTACGACGGACCGAAGTGTTCGATCGCATCCACCTCAGTGCACCACTTCACGTGATGACAGGCATATTGTGCGTATGGCAGTGACGGATCGCTCAGCCACATCACGAACCATAGCACAACACATTCAGTCTGTACCGCATCATCCAGTGTCTGCGCGTACCATTCGATGCCGTTTACAGCAGAGTGGTCTGTCCGCAAGACGTCCATTGCTTCGTCTACCCTTGACGCAGAACGATGGTCGGATTCGAATCTGGAGACACCGTGGGGAGAGAGGATGCTGAACAGCTGCGTTATGCACCGCCACACTGGTCCTGCACAGGGTATTATGGTATGGGGCGGTATTAGATATCACTCTCGCACTCCTCTAGTACGCATTGCCGGTACTTTAAACAGCCAGCGCTACATCTCCGAGGTGTTGGAGCCAGTTGTCCTTCCTTACCTTCAGGGCTTGCCCACAGCCATATTTCAACAGGATAATGCGCGACCACACGTGGCACGCATTGTCCAAGGGTTCTTCGTCAATCGCCAGATTGAATTGCTTCCCTGGCCAGCTCGCTCTCCGGATCTTTCGCCGATAGAAAACATGTGGTCCATGGTTGCTCAACGATTGACCCAGAATACATCCCCAGCTGCCACACCAGATCAACTTTGGCAACGTGTGGAAGCTGCTTGGTCTGCTGTACCCCAAGAACACATCCAAAGTCTCTTTGAATCAATGCCGAGGCGTTTGGCAGCGGTGATCTCCAACAATGGCGGCTACTCTGGCTACTGATTTTGGCAGGAACCACACTTCACAGAAGTCTATAAATTTAATCATTTGATACTTGGTCAACATGTTATCTACAAAATAAATTTTGTTGTGATATCTCTTGTCTTTCTTGGTGTTGCAATTTGGGTGGCCAGCAGTGTATGTGAACATTTTCATTAGCCCTAATTTTACAGTTTGAAAGTAGTTTTTTGCAACATTTTGTGGAATATTTTGGTTTCACACAGTCTGGTGATGTGGCACATGTCTGTTGGGGTTGCTGTTCATGATATAACCTCACAGTGACTCATACGATCATGTTAGTGGCCCCATCTTGGCATTGGTGCATTCATATTACCTATACAAAGACTTTTCAAATGATGATGGCCCTGAACTGGCCATTGAACAATGATGCCCTATAGCAATTTCATAAGGTCGGCAGAGACCCGTACTGACTACTGCAACTTTTCAAAGTAAAGGAAGAGTGCTTACAATGAAGTTTATCAGGGAGCACTTTCTTGTACTTATGTCAGATTGACTGCTTGGAGTTCTTGGTCTCTTCAAGTTGATATATTATGGGCCAGCTTCCCAAAGACATCCAGGACGACTTATCTGGGATTAATCAACCTGTTGAGATTAATGAGATCCTATCATTTCCATATTGAGGGAATCAATTTTGGATGAAAGCTTAGGCATCATGTTAGGTATATTCCTGTCACTTTATAGGTGGCAATCAGTGAGGTTGTCTGATTCTTCTGGCCACTCCTATTTAAATGGTTAAATCCTAATAAGGACCTCTGGTAGATCCAGTAGAGGCATATGCTGGTTATCAGTAGAAGTAGTTAAATTGCTAAAAATTTAATTGATGTTTTTAAATTGCTGGGTTCATCAGAGAAGTATACACAAACAAGATTCAGATTCCAATGATTACAGATTTTCACCTCTTATTATGGTATTAGAGCAAATAGTGAATTATTATGGAAAATCTCACTCAATGAAAAACTGATGCAGTTGCCAAGTCACCAAATTGACAACCCACTGTTCTTTTCTAAGTCCCCACTTTGGCATCATATTAGAATAAATTTTAAATTTTGTTTTGAGAATAGTTCTCTAAAGCAGAATTAAGCCAAGGTACAACAAGGTAAATAATATATATGTATTATTTGCATAGTTACCATGTATCCTTAATGTTCGTTCACACTTTTACTCCAAACATTCCTGAAAATTGCATTTTATATTCCTGAACCATCAAAGTTGGGATTGGCATATGTATTACTCATAATCTAATAAATATTGACCAAACATTAAATGCAATGAAAATGTAATCCAATAGTTTTAGAGTTGCATCTAAAAGCAACACAGTTTTGAACTTACAATGTTATAAATAATACTCAAAATGTTTCGTTAAGCTATTTATCTGAAAATAATTTTTTGCTTTACCATTTATTCAAAAGTAACCGAAATAAAGTGCTTTAATGTATGTTTTATTAGTTCAATATTGCTCTTGCAAAGTAATCTAGTAGAAAAGAAAATGAAGGATTTAAGAATCTTCATCACATTTTTAATAATTTTATTTTGTTTATTGAGAAAAATTTCCTTGCTTTATTTTCTCCCAACTCTCAAACTGTCATCAGTTATTTTTCTTCTGTTTCCTCTTTTGTTTATGGTTTTCCATTACATTTATTTTCAGTTTGCTTTTGTTTATTTGCATTTCTCACTGCATGTGGCACATATTATGCACATTAAGTTTTTTTTGCAATATGTTTTATCAAAGGAACTTTTTCCGAAGACCAGATCCTAGAATGGCAAGTTCACAACTTATCCTTGTCAAATAGTGGTTGTGTGTTAGCACTTCATGGAAATCAGCGACGTCCAATGTCAATAGCAGGTTAGTTTGATGAAAATGTTTGCCTGGTTTTAGGAAACTGGCCACACTCTGATGTTGTCTAGAAAAAGTGTTGAGTAAATGAAAATAAGATCATTTTAAAGAAAAATATATATCTTAACAATTCAGAAGATTTTAAGGCATTACTTTCTGATTTGTTACGAAAGATAAGTTTTAGTTATGCTTTGTGGTTTATTAATTAAAAATTGTAATTATACTAAATTCTAAGAATAAAATTTTTGATTGGTTAAAGTAACTCTCATGTATTATTTTAAATATTTATTGTGTGCAAAACATTGCTGTTTATTTTGTTTCTTTTCAAATATGAAAAATAAAAGGGATGTAGAAATGTTTTTTGGTTGTACATTACACCTTATTACAGTTACTTTTTATTTCTCAAAGTAAAGTTATATGTTTTGCCATTACTTTATTCCCAGAAATTACTTTTCAATATACTGATAAAAGAAGCATAGATTCAAGAGCAGTAAAAACAAGAAAAATCTTCATCGTCCTCCTAAAGTCATAGTACCTACTTGTCTATTCCATAACATCAAATAGCTCCAAATATTTTAAATAACTTCTAAGTCTGCTCCAAAGCATATAACAGTCAGCAGCAGGGTGTTACAGAATGATTTAGAATAAAAATCATGATTTTAAGTCTTATGTTTTTCATAGCTAGTTTATTTTTAGACTTCTATGCTTTAAAATGAATCAACCATGATTAATTGCAAAGTCAAACTGTACAGCTGATTGTATTAGAATGAAAGAATTCATTTGAAACAAAAGGTTTAATCAATAAATGGTAATTAGATCTAAAATAGTGTGCAGCATATTCTTTAAAGTTAGTTTTCTAACATCAATCAATTCTTTTTTCGCAGGCATTTCAACTGGTTTCCTGTTGCCACGTAAAGCAAATACTCTGCAACGCATGGGATCAGCTGCTGGTCCAAAGCCCCCAGCTCCGGTGAGAAGATCGTCTTCAATTACTTCATCTTCATCCCAAGGCAAAATTTCAGAGGTAACCACTCTGAGTAAAGTAGACACTGGTAAGCAATCTCTGACTTCAGGTGCTGGTGAAGTCAGGTACTCACCCAACATCCGAGAATTCAACAGAAGTCGTTCCACTCTATCCTCGCCTCAAGAAAAATTCGGACAAACTTTAAGGCATGTAGAGATCAATCATTTATCGGAGAAAAGTAGCAGTAGCTCTTCCCTCAACAGAGACTCTTCATCAGGTTCGGAAAGCAGCATAGTTACTGATGTATCAGACAGCAGGGCTCGCTTGATACATGACTTAAACTTTGCTCTGAAGCAGCAACCGAAACCTGGCTTGAAAAAGCAGCAAAGCCATGGTGATGTTCCCGTAGTTCCCCCAAGGAATACCTCAAAGAATGAACAGAACTACCCCAATGGCTCCAAAGTTGATGACCGGTTTCCAGCCGAAAATGTGTTGTATGGTCACTGCATGAAGAAAGAAAAATCGGCTCATACCTTCAGCGCTAAGCCGATGATGTCCCAAGACATACAGAGACAATTCCACCAGAAACCACGCCTCAAGGAGTGCCTGTCACAGAGCGATTTGTACCACTGTACGAAGGAGTGGGACAGGTCCTTTGAGCAAAAGAATGGTAACGACACCCCTGATAACGAGAGGCTTCTGAAGCGGTCGTTTGTGGCAGCCTTGAATGCAAGGCTGGCCGAGCACCAACGGCTGGATTCGCAGAGTGATGACAAGCCGCACATAGCAGCATGGTTGAAGAATGATAAGAGCTACCCCACATGGAATTCAGGTTTGAGACGCGTACCCTCCCAGGTCTGTCGTGAATCGCTGATGGACCAAATCAAGCGAGGCACAAGGCTTCGGAGGGTAACGTCCAATGACCGATCTTCACCACGTTTTGCGTGACGATTGTTCGTGGTTTTCATATGCCACATGTAGTCTGTGGTAAGCTCAGTCGGTCAGAAACACAATGGATGCTAGTTTGTAACCTTGTTTTGATGCATTTGGTGCATCCTTATTTTGTATTTTATTTTTTCTCCCACCTATTTTTGTGTTATTGTTTTGAAGGGAATCATTCCCTTTTTGCAAAGTACAATCCAGATCCAATTGAGTTTTTAATAAGATAATCCAATCCTGTAGTTATTTCCTGCCCTTGTTTGTTTCTACAACCGGTTCAAGATAAGTATCACTGTCTTGACATACATAAAAAGTATTTTATCTGTTCTGTGTAGAGTGATGTCTGTTTTGTGTAGCATCTCTAATAAATCTTTCCACTCTCTGGTGCCCAGCAATGATACAGAAAGAAATTAAGTTTTTTGTAACTATGGTGCTTTGAGAGAAGTTTTAGGTTTGTCGAAATATAGATTTTGTAAGCAAAATGTGCAAATCTGAATTCATGGGATTAAATAGTATCCAGGAAAGATCATGTATATTTTCATGGTACATATTTCATCTTTCTAATTATGACATAAGACATGTAATAATTGTGGGGTTAAATTTAAATACTATACAGTATGGGATCTCACCAAAATTGAATTTATTTTATGTACAAATGTCATATTATTTGGAAAACATTAAACAAACAATTTCTCTTTAAAGGATGCAATTATAAAAAATAAACCTAGCTGTAATTATCTGTAAACTCAAGTTTTTATAAAACAATATTTTAATAACAATTTTTTTAACAAAAAATATTGAAATTTATCACAAGACATTCAGGAATTTTTAAAGAACATATTGCAGAATTGTACTCAACAAATATTGAATATTAACTATACAAGAGTAGATAAATGTTTGGCTGAGATGGGAAATCTCGAAAAGGGAATTTTTCCTGAATGAAAGCATTACTAACTATATTGTGTGTACTATAACTTATTTTTACTTCGAAACCTTAAAGTAGAATGTAAAAACCCTCAATAGCTTATAAAGAAGTGAATGCATGCTAGATAATCAGAAAAATTTTGATAGAGGTAGAGCCTTTAACACTAATTTCTGACTTAATAATCCCCTAGTATTAGTCTGACAAACAGCCTGTACATCAGATGGACCCCAGATTTAATACTTGTGAGTTCTAGATATTTAGATGTAATAAACAATGATACAGCCCAATCACTTTATACATTTATAAATGAATCTACATTATCATTAAAAAAATATTTTGATGTTTTGTTTATAAAAAATTAATTTTCAGTTAGGGTACTGGCTATTCTATATTATGTGATGTTCTCATTTTCTTTTACTATTGAATAAAGTTTTGTATTTAAAAATTTTCATTTGTATATTCTGTGCTTTGATTTAAAGTAGAATTTTTTATTTACAAATATTTACTTTTATTTACAAACATATGTTCCTTTAGAAATGTATTATTTTGAATACGTAATGCTTGGCTTTCTATGGCTAGTCCATATTTCAGCAATCTATGCAGAAGAGGTATTAGAATGAATTAGTGAAGAATTTTTGTTGTTGCTTATCTTATATTTTTGACAGAAATGAAAGAAATTAGCTAAAGATTTAATTTATTTGTAGATTATTTAATTTAATTTTTTAATATGTGTTTATTTTATTTATGATTCGGTGTGTAGTTGGATGTACATAGGTGTTAAGGCTCAGTTTTCTACTGTTGACTGTATGTGCCGTTGAAAACCACAGTGAATTTGTCTTTGTACATTTGTATTAATTAAACATTGTGTTTTCTGCGCTCTGTGAAACTAACTTCAGTGTATGGTTTATATACTTAATCCAAACATTTGTATATGGAGAATTCTATTGCACTGATCTTTGCTGAAGGAGTCAATCTTGACATAAAAATATGATATAATGATTGTTAACCTTTTCTAAAAATAACATTTAGTTCTTTTTTGTGGAGCTCTTAATGAGATATGCATCGTGTTCTGTATTTGTCTATTTCATTAAAATTAAATTAATTGTATATTTAACTAGACCAGTTTCAATATCAAATGGTGATTAATTTTGCTTTAACAACTAGCACAATGTATAAAATAACTATATGGGTAATTATTTAATAAAATATGTATTAAATTCTATCATTTAAATTGCAAAATGTTGGATTAACTATGAATTTAAAATTTCTGGCCATGTTTTGAGAAATTTAAAATGCTATACAAACACTAAAGATTTTTTCAAATTGTTCCAATATTTATTTTTTGTATAAATTTTTACATCTTTTATTCACATATAAAATTTCTGGTGACAAGACTAAATGTCTTTCTGAAATAATTTTCTACTTAATTTTAGACACCTGCTAAATGAATGTTGATTTTTTGTAAAAGTGATTTTATACTTATCTAAGCATATTATTTTATGTATATTAATTTTATTTAATGTAATTTCTAGGATATTTACAAAATTAATGTAAAATGATGAACAGATTCTTTATAAATTTACTGGATAGTGTATTTTATTCAAGTCTTCAAAGATTTTTATAAATGTCACAGAACATTTAGTATGTTATTTTAATATTTTGAAATTTTCTAAACAAAAATTTAGTAAATTTATTGAGAAAAAAAGAAATTAAATTTCTAATACTCTTAAGGAAGGATATTTTTGAAGTATTTATATTTTGTATAGAGTTGCAACTATATATCTATTGCTTTTTGTATCATAACTTCAGTGATGTAACATTCTTCATTGATGTACCCAAAAATGTAGCTAATATTTCTTGATTCTTAGAATAAATAATTAAGTCTTCTGAGTTCATAAATTGCCTTCCTGATACAAAACAATTTCTTCAACAAGTCAGATATTATTGAAAGCTATTCTTAACTAGTTGAATTATATATTATTCTAATTATGTTTTATCTGTATAACAAATGAAGTAATTTTGCAATTATAATTCTTACTTTCCTTAAAATACCCTTGATAATTTTTCATAGTTCACTTAATTTAATCAATCTATTTGTAAATTTTGACTTACACATTTGAAAATTTTCATTGCCATGTTATAGAATATAAAAGATTGAAATTTTAAATTATTTTAAGCAATTCAAATAATGTATTTTGATGGCTTGTTTTCCCCTTAAGCAATTCTCTGTAAACTTTTACATATCATTGTAATACAGTACTTTCACTATCAGTTATGTAATGTTTGTATTAATTTTGAAATCTATATAATCCACTCAGTTTGTATGCTAAAATGTAGACAGTAGTAATGAAAACATTTTAGAGTAGTCCTAGTTTGTAGCTTAGTGCTGGTGTGATACTTGAAGTAGTCATAAAATTAGAAAGTTTAGGTAATGTATGAAATACCCCTGTATTTGTGAAGGGGCAAAATTCAGTACGTATCTGTGTGCTACTATAATGTATGTTTCAAATTATTTTTTATTTGAACTGTATTCATTTTTCTGTACCTTAAATGTCTGATGAATTTGATGATAAACAGAAAATCTTGTTACGGTGTCAACAATGTGGATGAATTTAGACTAGTCTGTAAATGAATGTTTTCTACACACTGTATTTGTAGAACTTTTCCAGTGAAATCATTTAGCACTTTTTTGTGCACATTACATTTATAATTCATTGTATTGCCTTTGGATATAATTGTCACATGAAGTTTCTTTCTCAATATCAATACCCCAGAAAAAAATGTTTCAGACCAAATTGCTGACAACAGTTTAAAACTTTTTTAAACAGAATTTCAAAATTTTATTTATACTTAAAACTTATGTGACATTCTAGGAATTTTCATCTGTGACTCAGTGAAAGTGTACACATTTGTGAAAGTATGACAGTTTTAGGAATGATTTTAGTCCTGCCATCTATTAATATATGCTCATGTCCAAGAATTAAAGATAATGCAATCCGAGATAAATCCTGACACTGAAGTACCTCAAATGACAAATTAATATTCCACAAGCTATATGAAATAAAATATAAACAACCACATGCCTCATGGGAGCTAAAGAAATGAAAAAACAAATGCTTCAGTAAAACACATTGTAACAGTTATTATGAAAAACATGTATTGCTCCGTTATAAGCAACTTAATAGGGAATGGCAGGCCTCACAATGTGCAGACATGCTTTCCACAAGAGGTCTTGTGGCAAGGAATCCCATTCATGCATTGGAGCACATCTTTTCTCTTGTGCTATCCTTGGTGGGGTTGTGTAGGCTTCAATGGCATCCTAGAGCATGCTCTGATATTGAGATCAAGTGACTTTGCTTGATATGAATTCAGTATTATCCTTAATTTTTGGACGTGCATACATTTGTAACATTCTTGCATTACATAGCCATGAAAAACGCGTCTTTCAAAGCTACAGTTCTTTTATTATATAGAAATATTTTTTATTAAATTCCCTAATAAAAACAAATTAACAAAATTTGCTTGCTATTCCTAGGAAATGAGAAAATAATTAAAGTGAAACTTACTGTAGCCATTAAATTTTTGTCTTGAAACATTATTGCTCCTGAGCAATTGATACAAACTGCTTTTATACTTTCTAAGAAATAATTAAATATTAGACAAGACTGCATTAAAAAATGGTTTATTACAAATTTATAATTGCTGCCAAAATTTTGTTTTAATATCACAGGTCCCCGACAGTATTCGACCATAAAATGTTTCAACTTGCAGATCATAGTTTTGAGATAAATAGTTTTGTATGTATCAAAATATATTTATTTATAATATTATTACTATGGTCCATTTTACATTTCTAAACATTTTTGTATTTTTTTACTGGTGACTAACGTTTTATACCATTTAAATTTTAGAATTTTTGTATGTGGTGTTTGGATTTCAAGCATCTTTGTGGGAATTTCGCCCTGCGAAATTATCTATTCTTGTTAATAAAAATTTATAGCGGCTGCAATGTAACTTCCTTGAAACTGCAATATCTGTGACCATTTTATACCTACCAGTGTAGATGTCTGTTAATGGTGCAAATGTGTTTGTATATTATGTACTATTTGGATTGCATCTGCAATTTTCGCTCACTATTTTACATGGCCTTGTTTTAGTATACACAGTACATCGACTTTTGTATTAAATTTTATTTATTAGGTTTTCTACACTATGTGTGCACTTTTTCTCCATTGTTAAAATATTGTGGACTTGTTTGACAAAATAAAGACGCTTTGAACTTGATGTTTGTGTTACTTTTTATTTGTATGTTAGGCTTCTGCAGATTACTTAAACTGTTGTGCATTAAAAATAATTCGAAAAATACTGCATGGAATCTGTAAATGTTAAATTATTTAAAATTAACGTTGAGTGACATGTATGAATCTAATTTTAATGCTCGTAACAATATGGTTGCGAGTTTGAAACTCGATCCAACCCAAGAGTGTCATGTACGTGGGGGCTGGTGCACATTAAACTTGTGGCCTCATGTCCTCACGTTGGCTTGGTGTGGAAGTTTGGATAGTGGTATACCAGCTCAGGTGTTGACCTCGTCATCTGACGTGATTCAAAATTACGAGGTTTTGTCCTCGTATCTTGCCCGTCGGGATTCATCTCGAACAGTCGCCAATAACCCCTTGTGTTGCTCCAATGCGATGTTAATTAAATACCCGCCTACAAACTTGTAGCGTAACTTGGCATGTTACTCGAATGCAATTTTAGCATGTCATAATTTACAATATAATATAAATATATATTAAAAATTAAAGCCAAATTCTTCGGTACTTTGTTTTCGTTTGCAATAAACAATCCTGTCACAATCTGGCGAAATTAACATTCCAGAAAATCGAAAATAGTTTTGAATCTTGGGATTCCCCAATAATGGTCTTTTTTTAAAGCGATCGTTTCAAGTAATATACGGAAAATAGTAGAATAGTAAAATGTTTTTAGTCTAAAGGTGAAAACCAGGAACGTATTGACAGGATCCCTCCCAAACCGAAATATTCTTGATTTTACAAAAATAAATGCTGGAGCTAGCTTGTTACTAATTCCCTTGGTCAAGGTATAACCTAGACCCAAGTCCAAAGGATCATGTTTTTCAAGTCCCACATTGCGACCAATTCCTGTTCATCCAGGAGTGTTCCACATAGACACCGATAAAATCCAAAACATGGGGAGGAGTTATTGAGTTTGCAAAGCAGGAACAAGTTGGAAAGTTTTCAATTCCTCACAAGTTACCTTGTGTGCCCACTTTTAACCCGCGAAATGCAACGACAGTTCAGGGCGCATTGCGGGATACCAAGGTTGTGGGGTAGGTAGTTGAATTGACATCGCACTGAAGCAACACATCTGGGTATTGGCGATGGTCCGGGGCCAATCCCGAAGAGAAAAGATCCTAGGACAACATTCCATGATTCTAAACCACGGTCAGATGATGAGGTCAACACCTAAGCTGTCACCCCACTGTCCAAACTTCCACGCCAACGTGAAAACATTTGAGGCCACGACAGATTTAACGTGCACCAGCCCCTATGTACACGACGCTACCTACCGTATACGGTTGAATCGAGTTTCGAACTCGCAACCGGAGGAATTGTGTTTCGGTGAATGTTCGTACCTCATGGGCACTCCCTTTGAATACGTCCCTGCGTCTAGGCGAATGCTCAAGAAGTCCCATACCTTCCCATTCAAGTCCAACACATACGTGGATTATTCGTTTGTTACAGCAACCGATCGAATTGCTAATCTGCAAACTCAGAAGTTTGACCATTTTTCAATTGTCAACGTTTTTACTACTTGGGGTTTTGACAAAATTTCGATTTACATAGATCTTATGCTACCCCAACAATCCTTGGGGCAGCGGTAGCCCGGTTGGAAGAGTAACGGATTAGCAACCGGAGGGTTATGAGTTCGAATCCAATCTAAGACCGTCGAGTACAAACAGGGTTGGTGCAAGTTAAATCCGTCGTGGCCTCAAATGTCCTCCCGTTGGCGTGATGTGGAAGTTTGGAGAGTAGGGTGCCAGCTCAGGTGTTGCCTGGTCATCTGACTGTGGTTCAAAATTACGTGTTGTCTTCGGATCTTTCCCTTTGGGATTAATCCCGGACCGTCACCAATAGCCCGTTGTGTTGCTTCAGTGTAACGTTTATTAAAATACCTACCTAATAGAATTACAAATGTACGCTGAAACCAGGTCAGAGTAAATCGAAGTTAGGTTTAGCATACAAGTAAAACATGCGTGGTCACATTAACACTAGAAACACAGAAGTTACCTATTACTTTTAAAGACGGATATTCTTGCCCCATGTTCTTAAAGATCACTGCATCAAATTAGACAAATTTTTTGGGGTAACAGAGAGAGAGATGCTAGATTATAATTCAAATTAAAAATTTATATCCATCTGACCATATGTTCATTTTCAATGTGTCACGTTGAGTAAGTTTGAAAAAAGAATTACTAGTCCGCTAACAGACACGTCAAAACACAGTGTTCTCGGTCTATTCACAGCCGGGGTTGAGGAACAAAACATTTGTAAACATAATGTAAATGGGTGAAAACAAGTAAAAATTACTTTGATTGTCATTGCCAAGTGATAATCGTTCCCAAACAGGAAAAATAATGGGGTCGGTCTGGCCCCTCCCTTCTTATATCTCTGGTTCTAAGGCCAGTTATGTCGAAGAAACTAAATACATAATAAGTGCGGACCAAATGATAAAGAGTCATAAACACCACACAGCATATTCAATTCAATAGTAAGCTGTCAAATAGCGCGACGTCCGCACCATAGACGTGGAATATAGGTAGCCTGAGCATTGCTATTGCGAGGAGCTTCAAAAAGTGGGACCAACATGACGACTATTCACGTGACTGCTATATGAAAAATTGACTTGCTTTGTCGATTTGGCATATTATCACCTCGTTTAGCGATATAACATTTTATGACAGGGCAGGTGGGTGAATGCGCATTTCTATAGAGTGGCGATAAAAATGGTGATGTTGCCAAACACTACTATATCGCGTAGACGAATTAGATGATGAATCAATGGATGGGCATTTTCTACAGTTCTGTGGACCAATCAGATGAAGAATGTTCTATTCCACCTGCAGAGGAAAATAGTCTAAGGGTCACGTTACTTCAAGTTTTGGTCACATGACCCTGGGCACATAAAAAGTTTACCATTGCTCACTCTACTTTTGTATTTCCTATATGGTTCACACAGGCCCCTTCCATCTTTCTAGAATTAATCATGTTAGTAAAACACGACGATGAGAAAGAAGACTGGGTCACAAACCAGACTTTCTTAATACCGTGGCTGGTGAAAATAGATTCAGTTCCTAAAGGAGCATTCCACATGACTAAAAATACACCTTTTCTCTTACCAGTCGCATCCAAATTATTTTCTTTCTTTTTCGTTTTAGAGACAAATTGTTCAAGCCATATCTATTAAACATTGGAAATTCTTGAAAACTATTGGAAAATAATTATTTTTTTCAGTCTTTTGATGAAACTCCTGGATTTTATTTGACTCCTCTAAAACTGAAATATACTCTTGAAAATATTTTGGATTACTTATAACACAAGTGAGAGAGGAAATGTTCGTTTAAATATCCGAATTGAATTAAAAACCTATTAAAATTGAACCAAAAAAGGAAAACTAGTTAAAAATGTGTCTCCCAGATACTGCCACGAAAATCTTTTCTCTATAATTAGTGATGTTTGATACTTATCCACCCTATGTAAAAAATGAATGCAGAATATTAGCTGTCCACTACTACGGCGATTTGTTAGGGAACAGGACTGTGAAGCCAATTTTCGAAGCGCAGGAATTAGAACGAACGGGAGAGGAGAGATGCTATAAATACAGGCTGGTTTTTATGTAATGGCACCATTTTGTTTTGGATAAACTTTTAAGTAAAATAATTTTGGTTTCAAAGTATATCCGAACAAGCCAATCGACATTACCAGATTTTGATATTTAGTCAGACAATGCTTCCTTTAGAATTCACATGGTTTCACGAGCTATATTCTTCCATCTTGTTGAAACTAAATGTGCTGAAAACCATTTGGTCGATCAATTTCAGACAGAAAGAAATGTTATAATATCGTTCATAATTTACAATACTCACATTTTCGTTAGCATCCTCAAAAATACAAATGTTCCAATAATGCCTCACTCCAAATTACACACCAGAGTTCTCTACTAAACATCTTTACTGGGATCCAAATTTGATTAATTAACCTTGGATTTTTCTGATATTTAATACCGGCTGTTCTGTTTAATTACGTATTTACTGATGTCGAAACGAAATGCGAAGAAAATGAACAAATCACGTGGTCGAAAGAGGCCGTATTTTCAAAGCGACCAGAGGTGGTTATTTGACCAACGTCATATTCCATTAACTTTTTCATTAATTGAGTAAACAATATGTACAAAAATTATTAAAATATGTTTTGTTTAAAAGATATTCCAAAACAAAATGGTGCACTTAATCAAAAATACACCCTGTGTAATAAAACTATAGTGAAATTGTTTCAAACAATTGTAAACAACTAAGTTCAAAAGATTTAACACTAATTTAAGAGTCAATTTAATGTTAGTATTCGCAACATTTTAGAACAACTTCTAAAAGTTGTTCTAAAAAGGTATTTTTAAGGGGACAGAGTACTTCGAACAATTATTTTTGTTTTAATATTTACAGCAAAATGTTTTGATGTACCTTATTTCATGTACACGCAGCATGCATTTTGCCATGTGCTTAGAAATCTCACAATCACAATCAGTGTAAATATCAGAAATTCTGAAAGAATGGGACTAGTCCGATTTTTATTTTGAGGTTGTTGGGATGACCGGATATAGTGGGTTTGGTTTGTCGCTCTACGATCATTTTTTGCACAAAAGGGCTATAATATTATAGAGGATAGGTATTTTATTATTGAATCAAAAATAAAAACGCGCGCGATAAGTCAGAATTTTAGTTCTCGGGTGAATCCATCTAGTTCAGGCAAGGAGATGTATATCACCATACATATTCTTTTTGGATCACCTTGAATCAACACATGTTTTTAATCTCGAAAAAAAATTATTCTTTGAGATGCAAGTTTGTGAAAGTCACGACACAAATTTATTTTTAATTTTCCTGGTTAATTTTTTGAGCACATCTACTAAAAAATTGCACATCTCTTAAAGTATTTAAGATAATTAAATTTTGTTTTTCAGTAAAATTGTGAAATTTTAGAGTGAATATAAATGATAATTTTATTAGTAGGACATTAAAGTGTTGAAAATACGAATTTTCAATTCGACCAATTTAATTTTAGAGTGAATATAAATGATAATTTTATTAGTAGGACATTAAAGTGTTGAAAATATGAATTTTCAATTCGACCAATTTAAATTAATTTTCTCAAAAAAGCCAATTTTTACAGAAATATTATTTTTTAATTCCTATATAAATATGTCATCAGGGTCACTTTTTGCAGCTTTCGAATAGTTCAGTATATATATGAATTATTTTGTGTGATGACATCATCTGAAACCCAATACGATCAGAAGGTAATGGAAGTACCTTCAAATCCCTTAACGATTTCAAATTTCCTGATAAAGAATGAAGTTTCTCGAAATCCTTAATTTTTATTGGGATTTCAAATGAATTTCCAGAAGGAAAAAAGGATGTATGCATTTCAGTAAAAAATACGTTTTTACCCATGCTAGCCGATAGTATGAATAATAAATTATTATATTTACTGAATTTAAATAAATTCACATGCACACAAACGAAATAATATATTAAATATACGCATAGAAATTCGTCAACAAATCCGAACACTATAAGCTCATCTCGTTGCAAAATAAATTTAAAAAATACACTTGTTATAAAGTAGATTAATTAAATTAGAAAAATAATTTAAATATTTTGAGACAGAGGTATAGAGTGGCAAACTATTTATTTGGAATATTGTATCAATATTAATAAATGCCCATTTCTGCATTACAAAATAAATTTGGGACAGTATTAAACTAATAATACAACATAGTATATCTTAACTCCCTTCAATATTTCTAAAACTTCATTGAAAAGAAAAATGTCGAGCCTCAGTATTTTTTTCCCATGCAGATAAAAGAATGTGTAGTGACTCAAAAAAAATTTTATTTAGTACTTTGCTTAGAAGATCGCGCGTATGTTCTAAGAAATTATGTGTGTAATGAAAAAAAATACTTCAAGAAAAATATGCATATTCTTTTACATGAATGCTTCGAAAGTTGGTCGTGCTGCAGTACTTTTTTGAGTCACTATATATTTTTATTGATTTAAAACAACATAGAATTAAGTAATTTCAACAAAAGTTGAAAATTCTAATATTAGTTACTCTAGTAAAAGTAAGTTTGAGAAATTCATTAAAATTCCGTGAGTGCACCCGAAAGCATTCAATAGATATTTCAATAAATGACGACTATAGGTTGGACTTCATTATTGCAATTGGACGAATGCAATTCATAAATAACTGATTTGCAATCCGATTCTTGAAAATTTGTACTCTCATGTAGGTAGTTGAATTTATATTGCACCGGAGCAATACAACGGGTTATTGGTGACGGTTCGAGATCATTCCCGAAGCGAACGATCAGAGGACAGCGACTCGTAATTTTGAACCGTGGTCAAATGACGAGGCCAACACCTGAGCTGACACCCTACTCTCCAAACTTCCACAGCACGCCAACGTGAGAACATTTAAGGCTATGGTAGATTTAGCATGCACCAGCCCCCACGCACACGACCGTCTTTGGTTGGACCTAGTTTCGAACTCGCAACCCTTCGAGAGAAAGGTCAGATTGAAGAGATTCTCCCTGTCAGAGATTGAATTTCGATGTCTTACGTTGAAGGTTGTTAAAAATAAATCTTTGAGAAACTGCTTTGGATTTTAGGGAAACAAATTAACACTTTTCTAATAAGCAGATACAAAAGTTCCAGAATTTGTAGCGATAGCTTTTTCTCTTTTGAAAAAAGCATGACAAAACATCCTCAAGTTCTACGACAAATTGTTAAAAATCTAATATATCTAATAAATATTTTTACTTGTTATTACGAACAGTACACTTAATTATCACGATCAAACAAATTTATCTCTAATAGTTAGAACGTAGTTATATTTTAAGGGCTACGTGACATCCTTGTCAAGCAGAATTGGACATTTTTGACTTTAAATAATAATTACCTCCATGAAAAACATTATTTTGGATAAAAAAATATTTTGGATAAAAATGAATGTGGCATAGTTCAACATATACCATTTGCCATCATACTGAATTAAAAAAAAAGTCGAACATGATGCACATTTTATTTTTTACTATCTGGATTTGAATGGATTAACCCTAAAATAATTTTTTTTCTAAAAAATATTTATCACTATTTTTCATGACTTTATTTTAGTGAAAATTCTTAAATATATTCAGTAAGTTTATGGTCATCTTTTGATGTTTTAATTCGATGTTTTAGTGACTGTTTTGCGCGTTATAAGAAATTTTATTCCGGAGGGATAGTCATCGTTCGAAATATTTGTAATTTTCAATCAGAATGAAAACTGCACTTTATTTTTGTTCTTAAAAAGATTTTATTGGGCTTAAAGATTATTTAATTTTTCGTGTTTCGTTTCTTGTTTAATCAAAAAGTTTTACAATCCTTTGTGAGCAGACATTTTTTACGGTTTAATTTCTTCCATTTCACTGATTTGTTTAAGGATCAATAGTTTTCGCGCTTTCATCCGATTGCCAGAGATGGACGTCGATCAAGTTGTCTCCGATTACAATCTAGCCAACTGCCGGAGAGCAAACGACATTTCACATCGAGAGGCGTGGCCTCTATTCGGGACCTCTCAAGTTCTAAAAGACGCCGACGTCACATGCAGTTAGGAGAGCAGGGAAAAAAGGAAATGAAACCTCCAAGCTCCAAGACAAAAGGTTAGAAAATTCTTTAATTCCATTTTAAATGCAATTGAAAAAGAGTGCAATCAAATCGAAATAACTAAAAGTGCAAATAATTTTTTCTTCACTGTTCTGTTTGGAAAAGTTTTCTTTCTATGCCCAACTATTTTCAAAATAACTATTAGCTTAGAAAATAAAATTCATCAAAATACTTTTTCCTTACATTAAAATTATTTAATGAAAATAAGATTAATATATGTTTTGCACGTTTAGAAAATTTTTCATGGAAAATAAGGATTAGAGAATTGAATTTGTATTTAACATTCTGATCGTTGCAATTAACACTTTTTAAGCAAATACCTGCTTCAACCCTTGGATCAGATAAGGAATTAAGACTTGATTTTGATGAATATGCATGTATAATTGCTTTTCTTTTTCATTTAGTTAGAATGATCAACTAAGATTTCTAACATTATTTGTATTCAGAACTTTGCATCGTGTGTTATACTGAATTGGCGTTTCAATTACGGAGTACCTAACTGATAACAGCTTACCTCTACATCATAATTAATAAAACAATTACAACTAGTAAAATATTGCATAAAAGAGAGAAGTTAATGGAAGTGTCACTAAGCACTATAATGAACTCCCTTTAATAAAAGGAAGATAAATAAGATAAAGGATAAAATTTAGAGTAATTGCAACAATTGGGAGTCGTGTTATAAAGTTAATATTAGTACAAATTACATTAGCTGAAAATAGTTTTAGCTTTCTTACACAAAAAGAGCCATGCGATATTATCCCCGACTCGTTTTTATGTGAATTACACTAAGCAAACATCAAAAGAAATATATTTTTATTTTGAATATGGTGCAGATGAAAATTTTGAAACTTACGACTTTCAATCACATTAGGTTGAAAGTTTCACAGATGTCATATTTTATATCAATGATAGTATTTAATCTAAATTTGCTTCTTAAAATTAATATATGGTGAACCATGTAGGAGAGTCTACCAATTACTGCACATTATGCATGAAAAAAAATACCCCTTAGGGCTAATTATTAATTGCACTTAAAAGATTTTTGTACTGAAGTGTCTTTTTAGGAAGGTGATTAAAATGTACTATAGCATAATTCTTAATATTTGATTACTTGATTTATTTTGATTGGTTAACATTTATCCTAGTTGTTCATTGGCTTTAGAATACCAAACTGATTGATTATTGACAGAGTACACACATTTGCTTGTTTAAATGAGAAATATGGCCAAGTCACATACTCTGTGATAACCGATAATATGATCAGGGTTGGCTTAACTATAGTAAGATATTCATAAAATAAAAATAAGATTGTAAGCAATATATTTGACAGAATTGCCAGATTCAGCTACTATTGAATGCTTTTTCATTTGTCAATCATGGTTATGAATGTTGCACTTTAAAAGCAAAATTCAAGTGAAAATTTAACATTTTATTAAAAAAATGACAGAAAATACAAAACAATGATCCCCTTTTGTAAATATAAAAAATGTTCTAAAACCTCAAAACTAAAAGAATGCCAAAAAAAAAAAATTAGAAGTCCAAAAGTGTAAATGTAATCACTTTGCAATTGTATTTTTTGTTTTTTACCACGTGTTGAAATGGTAGGTAGGTAATTAATTAACGTCACACTGGAGCAACACACGGGCTATTGGCGACGGTCCGGGATCAATCTTGGAGCGTGTTAAAATGGATTTAGAAATATTGCTACGTAGTGGGAATATCACCCTTTTTTAAAACCTTTATGCTGTAAAGTGGGAATATCACCCTTTTTTCCTAACGCGAAACGTTTTTCTGTATTATTTTGTAATTCTAATGTAGCTCTACATTTCACATAAGCTCATTAATTTTATGTAACTATATATTAGCCATAAATTAAAAAAAAGAATCTGAAAATTTTAACGCTACTGAAATCACCAGAACAATTCTGGATTCAAGACAGCATGACGAGATATATACTAAATAGACATGACGAGTTCAAAGGAGTAAAGATATGACGAGCAGCATATCATTATAATTTGTATTATTATTAAGGAAGGAATTATGTTTCCGTGCATTTAAAATTCAATATGTACTTGGTACTGTCTGGGAGGATAAATTTGAGAAATAAATTACAAGTTATTGAAATTTTAAATGTACTAATTTATTTTATTTTGATCGTCTTTGAATGCAAATATGAACTCTGGCTTTGCAGTTTATTTGCATATATTTCGCGTTTATACGACCATATTAGTGGAAGGTATTCGATAATGACCATGTACTGTCTCAAATGCCGATGATGAGCTTTATGACTGTGGGCATCTGCTTGCTTAATGTAATGAAACCAGAATTATCATTTTCATAATACTGATTTGCATGCGGTCTAACAATAACGTTTCAAGGATATGATTACATATAGAGCGGGTGAATAACATCACGAATGTATTGAAAATGGAGCCTAGAAATTATGAATGGAGAAATGGCTAATTATGGTATAATTAGCATTTCTTTAATCAGTAAACTTACAGATTAAACAAAACAACCAAAACCGAAATTGTCGTGATCTCAATTAGAACCAAAATATTTGTTCTATATCCAGTTTCATAAAATAGTTTAAATTTTGTACTTGAATAAGAAGTAGTGAATCAAAGCTTGCACACTCAAAGATGAAAATCTACTACTTTCCGGATATTTAAATATCCATCCGTAACTCAATAATTCACAGCTTTAATCGTATTAAATTATAAAACTAATTCCCTAATACTTGAAAAATTCACTGCGTTTATTATATTATGCAAATACCTATACACATATACGTGTCGCGAGAAAAAGGGGCTAAATTGTATTCTTATTTTTCAACGACTAGATCAAGCATTCCGTTATTCTGCAAAACCTCATGTTGTTCTGCCGACGGATAATACTTTTTCATCAGATTTAAATCAAAAGAATGTTGGTCGGTTTCAAGTTCGTGTTCTGTTAACGAATGTCAAGCATGCTGTCCAGTATTATATCTATGACAGATAAACACGAAATCAATTAGCAAATGGATTCTTACAGAATAGATGCGAATGGAAAAATTAGAGAACAAAAGAAATTATTTTGTAACCAGAAGCTCTAATGATGCTAATATTGAAATATGATTCGTATAAACTTTTCTAGCTTGTTACTGAATTTAAAAGAATTTTTCTAAGACTACTCGAAAGAGCTCGCCGATAAGAAAGTACTTCTGAAATAAATGTATTGCCCTGATGTTTTAATGAATTTAATTTAGTTGATAGGAAAATTTGATAAAGCTAGAAAAAACTATTAGCAACATGTTAAAATGTATAATGCCACTATGGTTTTTACTTGCATAAATTTATCCTCGGAACGTGTCATATTATTTCAAGTTATATGGTGCGATCATCTGCACAGGTCTAAAAGTGTATCTTGAAATCCTGATGTACAAATATTGTTTTACACTTATCAAATCGTATTCGTTAAATCGATAATTTTTATTCAACAAAATAGGTGTCAAATGTGTTGATGATACGACGCAAGTAGTGGGGTTTGAAGCGAGATCTGCGATTTTTTAAAAACCTACGACGAGTTCTGGGATTTAGTTAAAACCTATGATGAGAGCTCTGAAATGCATTTTAAAATCGGTGATGAGTTCTGAGATATATTTTCAAACTTATGATGAGTTCTGTGATAGTATATAAGTCTGATTTAGTTTAAAGGAATAATAGATTTTTAAAAGGCTTAGAAATTCATAAATATATATTGCCAGCGAAGCGAACCAATGGTGATTGCTTAGTAGCCTTCGGGGTTCGGAGAGTGAAAGTCTGAGGAGGATATATAGTAGCTCCCTAGTATATTTAATAAAAAGAATATCCATATATATATTTCTTAATTTGAAAGTAATTAGGTGAAAATAGATTTTTCTTCAAAAAGGTCAAATTTATTTCTCATATTTAAGAATAGTATTAATTGTGAATATCTTAAAAATTTAACGCTATCTAGTTATAATCTCTAGGTGACAAATCCTTAAAATTCTACACGTTTGATTCTGAAACAACAGCAGTATTCATATTTATGCGATGGTTATAGGGAGATCTTTTTATATGAAACCAAATAAGGGGTTATAAGAGTTTCTCTTGATGTTAATTCCTACATATCAAGTGACTGTTCGTCCTGTTGATCTCACATGATTAATTCGTTTCGCGTACATTTTCAAAACTAAACATGTCTTGAGAAACGTAAGCTGCTGTTAAAATATCGTTTCACCAGATGGCAAAAACATTACAAGTAAAAGAACAGCACCATTAATGTTTTCTTCGAAATGATTGGTTCGTACCACCAACGCTTTGGTTAGTGTCTACAACTAATTTGAAACGATCCTTTTTCTTTACTTTCAGATGTGCTGATTTTTTTTCATTTCGTTTTCCTTCTTCCCTTGCAGCTCTCTCTGCTATCTTCACTCTGTTGCTGTCCGTGTCAGAGGCTAGCCATCCATCTTACTGCCAGATTTGGCAAGCTGATATCCTCAAGTCGGACATCGGTGCGAGAGCGTCCCGCAATTATAAGGGCCTTTGGATCTCCGAGAAGTGAGTGTTTTGTGTTAATACGCTGCTTTCGTTTCTCTCGCTATCGGCGGGCCTCATCTATTCTGTATTTATTGCTCTCGTTGGTGGAGGTCGGTGCAGAATTTCAATCAACGCTCAAGCCTCAGTTAATTAGGTATCGACATAATCGCTTCTTTTCACTTACCTCGTAGGAATACCCGGTCTGCATCTGGAGCTCTTTGTGAGTGCTCTCTCTTCTGAAACTTCCCTAATGCAGCGGATTTCAAACCATGTGTAGCAGCTCCCAAAGGAGCCGTGTACTTCCACCAAGGGAGTCGTGGTTGTTGGACTTTGTTCTGATAGCACCTGTGTCTCTCAATATTATATTAGGAGTTTTTTTATTTTAACTGAAATAAATCTATTGTTGAAAAATTCTATTTACAAAAACGACTACATTTGGGAATGGAACTAATGTCGTCGGTTGAGATCACGACCGAGATTTTCCGACACAGATAATGGTTCAGGCGCCAGACTTCAAAAAAGTGATGATTCGAGTTGCTGATGAGATGATACAATTCAATTTTAGTAAGAAAGGAGACATCATAAATCATAAGAATTTTTATTCCAAGGTAAAAACATAGACAGCTGCACAATTTTATTATGCCGCATATCCTTACGTAGAACTACGTGTGGGTAGAGCGTGAAAAATTAATTAACATCTATTGATTAACAAATCACGGTACTCAACAGATTGAATGGAATAATATACGGCAAGCTTAAGGCGAGAAGTACCAAGTGCTCCTTTATGCTCCCGTTGAAGGCGTAATTCTCGTCCACGTCGATATCGACGGGCATGTTGATTTCTATCCCGTGCTTGTGTCTTGTCGCATCAGCCACAAGGTGATGGGATCTAGCGATGTGTCTAGTGAAATGTGTCGTCAACGCGCTTGTAGGAAGCCTAGTATTCGGTCTCGGCATCCTGCTGCCCCGACCCATTCGGCCCAGGTGTCAGGTCGTTCGCTGCTGTATCCACATCCATGAGCTCGGGCTGCATGGCAATGCCTGGTGCACTAGAAGTCGATGGTTGCAGCTAGAGGCTGCATTAGTCAATTTTGCACCAACTGCGTCGATTTCTCCCGAGCACGCTGCTCATCATTTCTCTCAACCGGTGTCTTGTCTGGTGGGTTTCGAATCCCAGAGGCCTCGGCATGCTCCCTAAGTGTAGCTCTTTGATCGCGATTGTAATTTGTGTCGATGATCTGCTTTCGTGACGCTCAATTTCCAGGTTACTCCCTCATA
The DNA here is from genome assembly GCA_933210815.1 of Meta bourneti. Taxonomy (NCBI): domain Eukaryota; kingdom Metazoa; phylum Arthropoda; class Arachnida; order Araneae; family Tetragnathidae; genus Meta; species Meta bourneti. The sequence goes on along the minus strand of OW119926.1, from coordinate 76,779,820 downwards.
CGGAGGAGAAAGACGTAGTTCTGCGTCAATCACAAATCACCTCTCCGTAGTTTCACTTTTGGAAACAATTGGTAAGAACGCTTTCAGTAAAGCTGTTGTATAATTCTGAGAGGTAAAATATCGGGATTTATAGTATCACTTTTTTCTTCCTTCTGCATTTTTGTCATGTGTTTCAAAACTTAAAATTTGATTTGAGGAACGAAAGCACTTTATAAAAACCTTTAAAATATAATAACATTTAATGTGAGTTTATCAAAATGTAATTTTTGAAATAAAAATCCAATTGCTATAGGAGCTGCTGATTTGGAATAAATATTTTATTTTACGAAGAATCATCATATTTACGAATAATCATCATGGTATTGGTACCCGAAGGGCGATATAATACGGATGTGAGAGAAGCTTGGCTTAAAATCATGGTGATCCGTAATAAGCTGTTTGGAAAGCATTGTGGTAACGGATTCTTGGAAGGAAAAATCTTCCTCGTTGACGCATTTAAAATTATTAGTACAAAAGTGGAATCGATTTTAATATTTTGTAGATTAGCCAAGTGTCTTTAATTCAGATAGGAGTTGCTTAATATATGAACAATTTTACTGTAGGGGATTTGCACGGAGTTTTACTTAAGATTTCCGATTGGTGTAGTATTATTTTCCACATACACAACACACGTAATAACTAAACAACCCCTTCTATTGGTTGAAAGAATCATAGGAAAAATTCTATTGGTCAGGAAGGTCAAAATTGGTTAGAAATCAAGCAGGAAAGACTGCAAGTTGAAGAATGGATAGATGACTGAATTTGTCATAGGGTTAATAAAATGTAGAAATAAATTCTGCTCTCTGTAAAGAACTGGGACAAGTGAAATTAATATGAAAAGACAGATTATTATGAGCCGATATGAAATAAAAAGGGCGCCATGGTAGAAAGTAAAGAGTATGCGTTCACTACCACAAAAATATATCTCCAATTCTAACACATTTAACGAGTTGAAGGTGGTAATTAGTTCTTAATTAAAAAGGGTTAAAGAACCTTAATTATCCTTTCCTAAAATTATAATTGTTCAATTGAAATCTTGGTAGTTGAGAAAGCAAACTGTTCGGAATGTTGTTCAGAAATGCGTTTACACGATATTTTGTTAGGAAAAGTTCAGTTTACAAATATTTCATTGCGTTCAATGCTTGAAGAGGAAAATGATCCTCCGAATTTTTTCCCCAACACATCTCAAGATGTTGTTCGAAGCGAAATTCTTTTCCGCAGACGAAGTTCAGGATTCGAACTAAAATTGTTAACGATGTGTGTGGGCCAGAGGAAATGAAAAAAAAACCCGAAGACACATTCTGCTGGGGTGGTTTGGCGCTGGAGTGTAAGGCCCCCGTGAATACCTGTCGTATGATGTCACGCGACCCTATAATAAACACGTCAATCACGATCGGATGACGGGATTGTGTGTCTATTCGTACATGGACCTTTAAATTTGTCGAAAAGCTCAAGGCATACAAGGCTCAGAGACCTACCTGTATGTACCTTTCACGTTGAATGTCTATCTGTGAGCTGCCAGTGAGGATGACCGTGATAAAAATTAGCCTCACTAGGATAATTTAATTACTAGGCTTTTATTTATATCAATCAATTCTTTGGTACAACCTCTAGGGTGAATGATTTTTAGAACCCTTTGAATTTAATCTTTGAAGTACTAAAATAACAACACATGGAACCCATTTATGGATTAAAATTAATTCTTAAACTGGTATAATGATAAACTACTTCATCTGTGTAAAGTTACAGCTTCAGACTACGCAGTTAGTACCTTTCAAAGTTGAATGTCTGTGAGCTGCCAGTAAGGATGCCTGTGATAAAAATTAGCCTCACTAGGATTTCAATTACTAGGCTTTATTTATATCAATCCAATCATAATTCTTTGGGTACAATTTTTCAGGTAAATTATTTTTGAGACTTATAATATATTATAGAACCGTTTGAATTTAATCTCTGAAGTACTTAAATAGTAGCGTGAAACCTATTTATGGGCTAAAATTAATTCTTAAAAGACAAAGATTACCAATTACTCTATCTGTGTAAAGCTACACTTTAGACTACTCAGTACTTTTTATCTGAGACATTTAAAATCATATTCGTCTCATAAATTTTGGAATGAAATTTAAAGATTTTATATTCTGATTCGCCTAATAGTAAATTTGAGAACCTATTTGCGCACCGACTTGTGTTCTACAGTGTCAAGACGAGAATATTACGATTTTTCATTTATAGACTTTGCAAAGTAAAAAACGATATGTTGTGAGACTAGAAATGTGATAAGGTTATGGAATAGAAGACTAATTTAATTTTTCTAAATTGTTGCAAGCACGATACAAAACTAAATTCGATAGGAAAATACGCGTAAAAATAAATCATAAAAATATACTGAACTCAACTTATCCTTCAAAACTTTTAAATAATGGCATAACATATCTCATACCAGAGGCCGAATGACTTTTTTCCCTATCTGACTTTTAAAAGAGCATCAGTTTTTGGTTTCATAGTTTTTTAAAAATATAACTAGAGCTCAACTCAAGTCTAAAATGCATCAGGAATAAATACACTAAATTAAAAATATATAACAATCTGGACAGAGAAATGCTTATTATAAATTAAATTATTGTTGAAGATACTCAGAAACGAATTTTTAAAACGTCGCATTTCTTCCGTTTGCGACATACTTTTTTCCGAGGTATCCCAATTCACAAAATTCGGTTACTGACAGTAGCAACAATTAGTTCCCGTGTAATCTATCGATTGTACACAAGGGCCTTTTCGAAAAAAATGTTTGTTTTTTCGAAATCTTTTGCAATAGGGTACAAAAGTTTCTTCTTACCTTTAAATAAATGTATGATTTTTTTTATTATTATTTAACGTCTCTAGTCCTAAATAATGACGAAAAGGGCTAGAAACGGGGAAAAGCACTTTGTAACACAATTTTAAAAATATTACTCTAATTTGTAATACCTAATAAATATATTTTAGAGAATGAAAATGCATGTACAACACTTTGTCTACGTTAATAATGTCCATCGTACCCACAAAGATCGAAATAATTATATCAGAGTCGGGAACCATATTCCAGAACTGGGACTAAGGAGAGTTCTGAGTGCTCGAGAATAACTAAACTAAAAATAAACTTCTATGCAATTGATTTCACCAAACTGATTAAATGGCAAGACTGAAAATAGCTCACTCCTGTTTTAACAAGCGTTTCGGATGAAGGACTATAAAATTGGTGACAGAAGCAAAAATATCCGTTATTGTACCAGACACACGTGATGCCTTTATCCGAACTAAAGTCTACGAATTGTGTCAAAAATGTGATTATGAAAAACTGTATAAAAAGCTTAATTATAAATCATATTTTATACCCAGTGCTCTATATTTATAGTTATAAAAAATACCGTAGTTTATAGATTTTTCAACCTTTGCAAATATATATTTAATTCTTTAAAAAATTTCAAAACTGCAAAATTTCAGAATTTTTTAATTTTCCATCTGTGTCGTTAAAAAATAAATACTGTACCTGCGCAGAAAATATTTTTTATTACATTCACTGAGTTGTTTATATCTCGATTTTTAAGGTTTTTAAAATAGTATATTTTTCGACTTGTGACATTTTTATGGAAGGACATATTTTTCAGCTAAAATACTAAAATATAGCTTCCGGTAGAGGGCTCAAGACTGATTATAATTTTTTTAATATAGGTTTCTCTTTGAAAGCCCTATTCGAAATCCGAAAAAAAAATTCGCCTATCTGAACGGCCCACCCTATTGTAAACGCCATCTGTTGTTGTATCTTGCAGCATATACTTCCCCACATTGTCGAACTTTCCAGGAAACGACTGCAACACTATTTGGCTCATCATTCGTGGGCAATAGAAAACTAGTTGAAAGAGATGAGTAGTAGCGAATTACACTTCAAAACCCTTTCAGTCAAATGTACGTGTTTCTGTTAGGCTGGGGGTTAGTTCACGTTGTACCTGTAGTGGCCTCAAATGTCTTCATGTTGACGTGGTGTGGAAGTTTGGAGAGTGGGGTACCAGCTCAGGTGTGACCTCGTCATCTGACCGTGGTTCAAAATTACACGTTGCTGTCCTCGGATCTTTCCCTTCGAGATTGATCCCGGACCGTCGACAATAGCCCGTTGTGTTGCTACAGTGTGTTGTTAATTCAACTACTTACCTACTGGGAAAGACCGAATCCTTTAATATGGTGTCCCTAAGAAAGCTGTCCAAGTATTCTAGACGACTGTACACTTCTTGCGACATGACAGTATTTTGGAATGAATCCCTAGTAATCAACAAGAACTCATTTCATGCTTTCGCGACTTCCACAGGCCTGGTTTAAGGAGAAAAATGCACAAAAGTTATATTTCCCGGCTCGAATTCCGTATATCAATTCTCTCGAAAACCTTCAGGACGTTCTAGAACGCGAATCCATCTCTGAAAAAGCCCTGAAAACTCTATATAGACACACTAGATTGGTCACTATTGTTACTCATTAATATCAATCATATCAGTAAAATTTAAAATAATCACTGAGGGATGAACCCCCTGTGTTGAGCTACCAATTTGTCTATATTAGACTATTTTCGTCAACATCATCCTTAAATTACGATCGACTATTTGCAGTCGATTTCTCTTTTTAGTTAAGAGGTGTTACCACACTAAAACCAAGTTTAATTAAACGGGACGACGGAAATGTAACCAAAAATTTAAGTTTGAAGTGCACGTAAATACATGCATGCTAACACTCGCTTGTTGCGACCTGTCTTCTTTTTAGGCCGATCAGCTCTTGCATTTTGCAACATAATTCTTGCGACAATCTATTATTGTAGTGAGTATATGGTGAAGTGGATAAGTGTTTGCTTGTGAAACATTTTTGGATGACAAATTTTGTATCATTTTATTGCTCACTCTTGTTCCCAACGCCCTCCTATTTCTCTGGGTCCAGCATTGCCCACCTAAAAAAAACTCCTTCAACGCCCACTTTGGTTAGCACTATTTTAGGGGTATGGTATATTATAAGAAAGGAAAACAATTCATCCCATCAAATGAATGTATCGCTATAAATACATTACATTTTTTAGTCTGAGGAAACACTTTTTCCGGAAAGTGATCACTGAAAATGAAAGCGATTATCCAGTTATGTGGTTTAAAAATATAACCATTCTTATTCTATCAGCTTCTCTCTACAAGAGTAACACAAAACTGAGACAGAACGACTCAACGAAAACCAAGCTGTATCGTTACCAACTGAATAAACTCCCATACCGTACTGCATGTAACTATTCTCCTGTGCTACGAAGCTCATATCGCACTTGAGATAGTGTCCCCCTGCGCACATCTGTTTGCTCGGGGAGAGGTCCGCCAAAGGTGAGAAGAGGCCATATAGACACTGGCGTTAACGGCTCTGTCCGGGAGCAGAGACTGTTTTACGAGTGGGGATCAAACAGAGAACAGAAGTGGGATTAAGCCATGCAGAGAAAACTACATGGGTCTTCCCAGCTTGGGAAAACAGCTTTTCGGGGTCTTCTAGGAATTAATTAACACCCCAAATCTTCGTTGGGAGTCCTGGCACACGCCTCTTCCAGAATCGATCCTGTTCATGTGGAAGGGTTTGAGTGGCACGCGGTGTTTAGGCACCACCAGATGGTAGCGTTGCTTAACTATAACATGAATCTGAAAATTGTAATTTAGATGGATGCCATTAGTTATTTCTGAAAATGAATTAGATGTCGAATTTCCCAAGATGCTGCAAAATTCAATATGCTCATCTGTTTCGATAGACTTTAAAAATCATTAATAAAAAAGGAAAGCTATAATTTCGTGGTTAACAATTCTGATCTACTACTGATAAAGGTCAAATTATAAAAAATTCTTTCTCTCGATACAGAAATGAGTCTTCAAAGAAATTTTAAGCAATGTCATAAACTCAGTCAAATTTTCTCCGTCCTGCAAAAGAATTAATACTTCCATCGTTTCCCTCTTATTGGCAATATTATTAACAATTCTGCAGTTCAAAACATGCGTCTTCTTCCATTGCAAACTTGATTCTGATAAAAGATTTCCTTTCAATTCGCTATTTCTATTGGAACCCTTAGCCTACTCCAGAATAATCAGCATCCTACTGATCACTACTTCTCTACTTTTTAGAACTTTGTTTCTAAAATAACTTTTTAGAGAAGATTATGTCACTGTTGTAATATTGCTCTAACTTAACCGATCTATACATGAAATACTTTGTGGTACATGTAGAAACAAAAAAAGAATCTGAAAATCATCTTACCGATTTATTGTGTTCTATGGAACAGTGAGTCCTTTTCTATTGCTTTTGTTCTCCAAGTAATAGAGTAAGTAGGGGAGGATTCTAGGGGCCCAAGCCTCCTGAAAGTCTTAGTTTCTAAAATTTAAAAGATCTTTACTTATAAAGTATTATAAATTAATGTAATTATTTTTATTTCTTCAGTGGAATGGTAGAGGGGAGAGAAGCCTCCTGAAAGTCTTGGTTTCTGAATTTTAAAATATTAGCTGGATGGCATGCAAGCGCTACGACCACTGTACCAATGTTGTGGTTTTCTTTAGATTTGTTTCTCTACGGTCATTTTTAACTACACGTAGAATAATTGACTGCCTATCAGTGTTAAGCATTGCATCTATATAAATAAAAATTGATTATTTGTTTGTACATTGAATATTTTCAATGTACAAACATTTCAAGTTATTTAACCGTTTTGGGTGACTTCAATGCAAAATCATTAGTTTCCGTTTTTGGGGTCTGTCTGTATGTGCTCGTACTATTTTCAAACGGCTGAATATATTTTCATGAAATTTTGTATACTTGGAGTATTTACAGTAACTTAGTGACTGAATTTCACAGCGTTCAGTTTGTCTGTCCGTCTTCTCGTTTTATGTGTGTTTATATGTTTGTGCAAGTATCACATAAAACAAATTTAATAAATTTTCAAAAACTGTTGTATACTTTATAGAACATATTCTAAATTAGTCAATAAATTATACAAATTCTCTTGTCTGCATTTTTATGCAAGTTTCACCTCAAAATGGTTAGTACCCATACCCCTTACACCAGGGATGGGCAAACTTTTTCGGTCGCGGGCCAAAAATCGAAAAAAAAAAAGTTTGTCGGGCCAAGATAAATTTTTCTAAAATTTTAAAAACAATATACAAGTATTACAATTTAAATATGTTAATGAGATGAATGAAATTGCGATTTCATTTTTAAAAGTTCCTTATATTGAGGTTCGAAGTGAGATGTACTGATTCTAAGGAACGAGGCTAAATGCTCATCTGTCAGTCTACTTCTGAAATAATTCTTTCTAAGGTTGATAGTTGAAAACACTTGTTCACATATATAAGATGAAGCAAACATAGCACTGATTTTCTGGGCGTGAGATATTAAATTTGGGAAACTTACTTTCGATAATGATTTGTAAAACTCTAACTTTGGCATATTTAGAAACAGCTGCTTGAGATGATTGTTAGATTGCAACTCAATTAATTCAAGCTGCAAATTTGACCTCACTGTTTCACAATTTACGTTGAAAGGCATGGTAAAAATATCCAATTCTGTTTGAATGGCACTGAAATCTTGAAATCTGCGTTCGAATTCAAAATGCAGTTTTTTCAAGCCATCTTCATAATTCTTAAGCTTCTCTTCATTTACTGAGGGTATTGAATTTAACCTCGAGAAATGAGACAAGTCGTTCTTAGCTAGCTGCCCAGCAAACAGATTAAGTTTTAGTTTAAAAGCTTTGAGATGGGCCCAGATATCGTCGATAAATTGATTTTTCCCTTGCATCTTGACATTCAAGTTGCTCATATGACAAAGATCTGTGAAAAATGCAAAGTCCGAAAGCCATTCTGTATCTTCTAACATTTCGCACTCCGCAGAACACTGTTTCTCATGGAAGAACGACACAATGTCGTCTTTCAGCTGCCAAACTCGCTCGAAAACACATCCTGCACTAAGCCACCTTACTTTCGTGTAATACAGTACATCAGAGTATTCAGATTGCACGGACTGAAGAAAATCTCGAAATTGCCTGTGAGTAAGCCCACGAGATCGAATAGTATTTACAAGCTTCACGACTGCATCAAGCACGGGTTTCATATTCAATGCAGATTTACACAGAGCATCTTGATGTATAACACAATGTAGAAAAACAACATTGTTCCCGGGATAGTTTTGATTAAAGAGTCCAAGAAATCCAGATTTTTTTCCTGTCATATTTGGTGCTCCATCGGTCGTAATATTACATATATTTGTTATAGGCACTTTCAAAGTTAAAAGCCCTTCCTGAAATTCACGAAAAATATCACATCCCGTTGTAGTTCCCTTTAAAGAACGCATGCACGCCAGTTCCTCGGTAATTTCAAAGTTCTCATCAACACCTCTTATAAATAATACTAATTGAGCAGTATCATTTATATCAGTGCTTTCATCCATAGCTATGGAGCAAAATTTAAACTGGCCAATCTTTGACTCTAATTGTGATGTCAAATTTTTATCGATGGCTTCGATTCTAGAAGTCACCGTTTTTCGAGATAAGCTTACAGTCTCAAAATTATTTTTCTTGTCTGGACATAAAACATCACAAACTTGGAGCATGCATTGTTTAACGAACTCCCCATCACTGAGAGCTTTATTATTTTTAGCAATATTGTATGCTACAATGTAACTTGCATGTGTAGCTGCTTCTTGGATAGTGTTTACCTTCTTGAAAAAATTTTGTCGGCCTGATAATTTTTTACAAAGACTTTCTACATTTTGTTTTCTTTCATATTCGGACATTGCTTCGTAATTGGAATTCTTATGCTTAGATGTGAAATGACGGGAAATGTTATATTCTTTGAAGACTGCTACAGCTTCATTGCAGATGAGACACACTGGTTTATCTTTAACAACTGTAAAAAAATATTTCCAGGTCCATTCATCATTAAAAACACGGCACTCTGAATCAACTTTACCTTTTTTAGTAGCCATTTTGGGGTTGAAATATTTTACGAATAACCCAAACAAGCACTAGCTACGCTATACTTTTTATACTTTCACCACTATTCACAATGATGCTATATGTCCGCAATCTTTCCATACGCAATCAATATTAAAACTCGCGCCAAAAGAAAAAGCCGCTGGCTGGAGCTTAAAATGCGCAGTCTGCCACATGTGAGGTCTAATTCACCTATATTGGAATCCCATATGTCTGCTCCCCGAGAAAGAGATAACGCTTGTTGGCGCCAGTCTACAGCTATAACTAACAAAGAATTTCCGCTTTTAACACTTTACCGATTGAAAGCTGTCTGTGCTTGCTATTTCCGTCGATTTATGTTTTGTAGAACAAAAATAGAGAAAGTAAAAAGATCATCAGTCCTTTGAAAAAAAGGAAGAAAAAAAATAATATTTAAACAAAGTAGAAAAGGAGATGGATATATAATATATAAATCATATTTTCTTTTAATTTCCGTCGGACCGGCAAATTAAAATTCTATCCGCGGGCCGCATAAAACCTTCCGTCGGGCCGTAGTTGGCCCGCGGGCCGTAGTTGGCCCGCGGGCCGTAGTTTGCCCATCCCTGCCTTACACCATACTTAAATCAAACTTACCTGGAAGTATCGGTAGATAGCTAATTAACATCGCACTAGACTCTAGTGACTAGACTAGAGCAACACAACGGGCTATTGGGTACGGCCCAGGATCAATCACGAAGGGAAAGATTCGAGGACAACACCTCGTAATTTTGAACCACTGTCAGTTGACGTCTGGAAGTGTCGGAGAAGCTGAGATATAAACTGAACATTGCGATTTTGGTTGAAACTCAGATTGTTTTACCAGTATTGCTGGAAAAGGAATTATTTTTTTCCAAAATTAATTTTACACAATTTAAATTCTAACACTTTATGTGTTGAACGTATTTTTTTCTTTTAGAAATATAAGTAATTCCCAAATATTTGAGATTGATGATCCACTAGAACCTTGTTAGTAAAGATTGTTTGTGTTATGCCCAATATTTTAAAGATGTGTGTTGCTTTTTCTTAGCGTATATTTCTTCCAATTTTCCTCAAACATCCTTAGTTTAACACACATGATTCTAGAATTCCGTTTAATGAAAAAAGCAAAACGTACACTCAAAATATTTTAAACGAGACTAGCTAATCGAATTTATTCAAAGTATTTTAAAGTTTTGACAGTTTTTTTACAAAACGATAAAACTCATTAAATCTTACATTTTTTCTGTTTCAACTTAAATTAAAAGTTAGTTAAGAAAAAATTAAATTAAAAGTTACTTAGTTTTATTAAAAGCTGCACTCGATGGGCAAATAATAGCATCATTCTCATTCTGGACAGATACATGGTTTCCATTAAGAAACTGAATATCTGAATAGAAAAAAGTGATTTAAGGGCTTAAGATTTGAAACTGCATGTAAGTTAGAATAAAGCAAATTTTAAATAGAATTTTGCCGATATTAGAAAAATATTAATGTTAGAAAATACAAGAACGTTTTAAATATTTTTGTAGTAGAGACAGAAGGTAGAGGTTTTCTACTTTTTGAGTTGAAAAGCTATTCTAAAAAATCTTATATTATCTGTTAAAATTTGTTTAAAATAGTAATCTTTTTTAAAAATGTTGTGAAATCGACCTACCATTTTTTGATGTATGGGAATCAGTTACCTTTACTTCGTCTGAACTGAAGATATTTAATTTTAAAACAAACTCTTTGCTATTCCACGTGCTTCAATTTTCAAGAAAAAATATAGTTGCTAAAAAAAATTACTCATGAATATCGCATCAGAATAATTTGTCCTCCATTTTGTACTGATGATGAAATTCAGAAATATCGCATCCCTGGTACGAGGGATATGATAAATAAAAAATATTGACTGGAAAACTAAGTGTAAGATTATTCACTACACATTCTTCACTACACATTCTGCAATTTTAGAATTTAAATAACGATAACTTTACAGGAAACAAACTTAAGATTGGCAATCATAATTACTCCTGTAGTCAACCTAATAGTAGTCACCTTAATCTCGCTTTTTGTTGATTTGTCTTATAACAAGGATGCGATGCATGTGAGAAAGATTATATGGATAGATATAGCAGTATACGATCTGTTTATATATAAAGTAAATTGTAGAAATTATAAAAATGTGTAAACTGTTGAAAAAATTAGTTTCCGAACACTTAAATGATATTTGCATTTTTCTACGAAAGAGAAAAGTGCTCATTCTGGTCATTTTCTCAATCTACAGTTAACCAATTCAACCCGAGTAACTCCGGGTAATTTTGCTAGTATGCAATAAAATATTGAAAAATTAAGTAGCTGCAAAACATTGTTTATTTAGTTCAAATATCAACAACTATTTTTCGAAACATTTAAACAAAAAAAAATCGCGTTTATGTAATTTAATTCACCCCGTTAATTGCATCTCGGAGTATTCGATTAACATGTTATTCTACCCGGATTTCACCCTCGAAGGAAAAACAACCGAACCACAGTTCATTATGCACTTTATTTGCCACTCTGCTTCTGAAACAAAGCACAGAATCCACTTCATATCCCTTAAATCTTTATTAAAAATTAATGAGAAAGTTATTTAACTACGCAGCAATCGTAACTCCCGGTATTCTCACGATTATATATCCTTTTTAAGCCGCCACGTCATAGAGACGTCACTACAACCAGATTTTATGTCCTTCCGGGTAGAATTTATTCTACCGGATCACATAGATAAGGATTACAGAGCAGTGTAAGTGTCAAAAACTTGTTATTTTTCCAAACGAATTTCGAATGGACATTATAAAAGGATCAATAGAATACATGATGGAATTACAAGATAGTAAGAAATTTTATCGCTTTTCTAATAGTAGTGATTTTAAAAAGTGGAAACAGGTTTTCGGGGGATTTGAATACAATATTTTATTAGAATTTAACTTAACACGAATCTCCGTCGCTATGTTGAGAGCTACAGAGCGACTTAGCAGAATGTTTGAGTGGTTGTGAGGATTTACTATTTTGGTGGCTCATTCTCTGAATGGATGTGAAATTATGTATGTGGGCAATGTTCCTGATTAACTACAGATAAAACATAAATGTATTTGTAAATATGAATTTGTATAATTTAGAGTTGATTTCATGTTTCATTTAATATTGATGGTTCAGTTGCATTTTTTAGTTTGATTTGTGACTGCGGTTTTATTTCTTTTTAATACACGAGGTATAATTACATTATGTGAAGGTTAACTAATCTACGAAGTATATATTATATTGAACAATTGTAAACATCGTTCTCCATAGGCAGAAAACTAACTATCCGACCATTTGGCAGATTTTTATTTATTTTTTAAACATTCACATTTTGCAAGAACTGTCATGAATTTTTGCATCTATTAAATTTTACAGAAGTAAACGAGTTAGAATAAAACATGTAACTGAAGAGAGAGGGAGCTACAGGATAATGGCTTGTTTAAAAATTTCAATTAGACAATGTGCATCTATTTTATATTAACCTGTGCCAATTTCTTTATTTCAGTGTCTATTTTAACCCTCTGAGTTGACATTCTTGAGTCCACATTACAACCTGCAATCTTCCCTGCATTACTTCTACCCAATTTTGACCTTGACCAACAGAATCTTTCCAAAGAATTCTATTCTAAGGAAATGAGTAATTAAATCTTTCCAAAGGATCAATTCTAAGCAAACGAGAGAGAGAACAACAGAATATTTCAAAATAATTATATTCTAAGGAAAGGATCAATAATACAATCTTTTCAAAGTATTACATTCTAAGAAAAGGTGCAAAGAACATTTCTAAAGGTTGAAAGAATCCGTGGATTATTTTCACAAATAGATACGGTTATTTTGTCATTAAGTGTGTTATGGTGTAAAAGCAATACTGCACTACTCTAGAAATCTCGAGATGCTTAGAAGGTTCAAGCTTTAATTATACTTCGTAAATTTAGATGCATATTAGAAGTCTTTAAGAAAATTTGCATTCATATTTCGTTGCGCTCACTTAAATTCCTAATTTACTTCTAATCTATTGTATAATGTCTTCAAAACAATGTTCATTTACAGAATGTTTCGAAGCCGTATTCACATAGCGATGTATGTGCCCAAGCGCCATCCTGATGTTCTAGAGGTGCAGATATGAAAGGCAGCAAGTATGGAAACGATGTTTTAACAACCCTAATTTTACAATATTCCGTGAAATGTTCCGGATTCACAAAACTTATTGGTGTTTTACCCCATATCTGTTGGGGTAGCATTCATTATACAATCTCACAGAGACACGGCGTTTCCGTTAACTGCCACATAGTCTAGAGAAAAAATTTTCAAAGATACCCAAGAAACACGACTCAAAGTACTATCGCGATCAGCAAACTGCATTTAAGGAGCAAGTCGAGCTCTGGGATTCGAAAGACATAGACAAGACACAGGGTGATAGAAAACGTGAGCGGCATGCTTAAGAGAAGTTGGCGCAAGTGACTGCAAACTCGACTCATGCTGCATCAGAGCCATTGATTTCTCGTGCACCCAACATCCTCATGCGTCAAGAGCTCATGCACGTGGATGCAAAAGCGACCGACCTGACACCTGGGCCGATGTGGTCTGGGCAGCTGTGGTGAGATCAAGCATATCAGATGGGTCGAGTATCAGGCATACTACATGCTAGCTAGCGACACTTTTCGGAAAATACACCACTAGATCCCATCAAGGATTGGCTTTTGCGACGGGAGACCAGCACTTAAAAGATAATTAGGCAACTAATCAACGTGCCCGTCGATGTCGACACCACGGTGAAACAACTACCTTGCCATCTGGATTACAACTATGGCTTCATCGGGAGCATAAAGAAGCACTTGGTACTTCTCATATCGTCGCACTGTGCTTGCCGTGTATGATTCCATTCAATCTACAGAGCTCTGATTTGTTGCCTAATAAAGTAAACCTCGTTTCAGTTGTCGCAACACCCACGAGTAGCTCTGCATAAAGGATGCAGAATAGTAAACATATGCTCTCTTTTATGATTTTTTAAAAAATTTTATGGCTGGAAGTCCAGAAAAAGACAAGACGCGCCAAACACAAGATTATAAAATTAAACTATAAAAAAGCAGTATAAAACTAAAGGCTATAAATGAAAAATATTGCATATAAGAATTGAATCAAATGCAAAATTTAATTTTCAATCAAAATATTTTTAATTTCAAAAATTGAATTTTGAAAAAATACTTTGAGTCATTTTGAATTTATAAAAAATTTCACACGAGATTTAGAGTCAATGTTATGTAAAAATGCTAAAAGACTTGAATTGGGATTTTCCCCAATCAAATATAAATTAGAAGTAAATTTAGAATTCTACTTTTGAAAAATTTGTGACGATGATCATTGAAATGACAAATGATTCAAATGTGAGAAGTTGAATTGATTATATCAAGGAGTCAGATTCACAATCAAACATTTTAGATATACGTAGATGTGAATAGATAGATTATATTTTGTGAGGTCTCAGCTGAAATAAAATTCAATCCGCGTATCCTTTCGGAGCGGGTCCAAAGATGGAAACATTATTTTTTTGCCATATGGAAATTTGGACCTTATTACATTTTTGACAAGGGTGTAGTTTCCCCAACCTAAATCTCCTTTACCTCTATGTAACATCAAGAACCTTATAGAATAAAGCTCGTATCCGGGGTTCCTTGCCCAGAGCTGTAGGAGTCGCTTGCTTTCGACTTCTTACCGGACATGACTATCTACAAAGACATTTACACCGTATTGGAGTAGCAAGATCACTTTGCGAACTGGACGAGATGACTGGTGACCACCTCAACGACTGCCCTAAAATTCCTGACAATAACATTGCAAATTTTAATGCTGTTGATAGTGTTTTCAAGCCATATTTTTTCACTTCGGAGCTCTATTGGGCTGATCGTCGATTGATGGCCGATAGACTGGAGATTGGGTAGGATGAAACAAAAATGTTTTGACAAATTTCTCTAAAAGAATTATATCTCATAAGTGGTCACGAGACAAATTTTTGAAATAAATAGATAAAATAAAAGAATAAATAATAAAGATAAGTATATAAATAATAAGCTGTAATAAAAGACGCATCTCTGTTGATGTGTGTGTGCGAGTTCAGAAATTACTTTACAATGGTTTGGGTTCGCCAAATATATGTAATGATATAAATAACCTTAAACAAATATTTGAATTTCTTGAATCTTGAAATTTCCTTTTGTACCTTTTAAAGCATTAACGTGAACATCATTGAATAAAAAATCAGATACATGTCCTTTCTACTTCCGTGTTTCGAACTATAATACGTTTGCAGTGTTTGTTTGCCACTCAATAGGCCCGGGTTCGAATTTGGTTTGTAAGTGGATGTGTTGGTGACTGTCCCTATTTGGAGCAACGTCGATTTATCCCACTGGGTGCTCCCTCATAAATAGTCGCCAATTCATCCTTGTTCTACCGAAGACCAGAGAAGTTAGTAGTCGGGCTTTTAACCCTCCAGGTGGTTGTCTGGACGAGGTATCTCATCATTAGCAAAACCGACTATATCTTGATGAACGAAATATCTCGTCCATCAAGATCTCGTTGTCTCTCGTCATTAGAAGAAAACTGACCAGAAAAATCGGCAATAGCTTGATGACGAAATATCGCATTAGCGAAATACGTCGGATCTTGATAGACAGGATATCTCGTCGAAACTTCTTGGAGGGTTTAAAAATGTTTCGTAGTGAATGATTTATTGTAACCCACGGAACCCTTTTAATTTTAAAAAATAATCAAAATGTATTCTATGGATTTATATATTTGTAGAAGTATTATAAAAAAGGACCCTACACTTTCAAAGGGGGTTTAGGCCCCAGATCTTCCACTGACTACACCACTGTTCCCTGTATTGGATTAGGAAGAGAGGATCTTTTTTGGGAGTTCTGGCTTGATCTTCGATTTTTCCCAAGAGCGAAAAGAAGCACATTTATTAAAAATAAGCATTAATTTTTACTTCCTTTGAATGTTGCTGCTCTGTCATTAGGTGCGAAATCCATCCAGGCCCCCAGTTCATCGTCCGCCGTTACCACCTCCTTCGCAGTGGTCACTTCAACCTCATCAGGTACTACTATCTGGACCCTTGGTGCACGACCGCTGCTTTCTCCGTCTCTGCCGTGGGGAGCTTCGTCCCTTCCCCCGAGAAAGCGACCTCGTCGGCGGCGTCGTGGGTGGTGCCAGGTGCCATCGAGCTGGACTTCACTCTCCGGAGAGTAACTGTAGTCCCCTTCACTACCGCCACTGCGAAGCAACTCGCCGAGAAGGTCAACAGCTCGTGTCCTGGTTTGTCCGCGACTCGTTGGAAGCCCTTCAAAAAGTACAAGGTTCTCAGCTATGAAGGACAGAACGTCAGGTACTCCATCCTTTCCGTACTTTACAATGACGTAACGTGTAATTAAGCATCAAGTTTTAATATTTAATAAGTATATAACATATGGGCTTGGGAATTGGCTTGGGTCGATTGGTCATTGAAATGCACACTAGGGTTTTTCGTCAATTAGTCCTACTTTAGGATTCGTGCTGTTCCCAATACCATGTGACCTTCACACGGAGATCTTCAAACCGAGCGATCAGGAGAAATGCAGTGGATGATCGTATTATTAGAGCCACCTTTAGAAATTAACAATTTTACATTTCAACCAGTTATTAAAAAGAAGCCAGGTTACATCGATTTCTTTTTATTTTTATGACATATTTATGTGCATAGTTGGCAACATTATTGATTTCACAACCTGTGTCATATAGCTACATTCCTTTTTACCCAAACCTCACTTTTGCATTGTGGAACTAATAATTTGATCACCCTCTGTAACTGTGCGCACATGCTCAATTTATTTAATTAGAAAGTCGATGTAATTAAGACTAACAATGTATTAAAAATATGGCCAAGTTAATTTTGCCAGTTAAGCGTTATCACAGTTACCAGTTAGCTTGGATTCATGTTTACTCTGGTGGAGGGTGAAAGAGGGGCATATGCTGATGCGTTAGTGATCTTTTCTCTTTTTACATTCCATTAGATCAAAATTTAAGCCATGTTGAAGAAGTGCAAGCTATTTTCATAGACCTCCAGTAGCTTCACATTTGAAAATGCAGCTCTAAAAGGGCAGTGATCTTCTGATTCAATTCCCGCCCTTCAATCCTTAACAAATAAAAAATCAACAGACTATTCGCATCCTGGACTGTAGAAGAATATTTAGATCACTGGTTGACCAGGTTGCCTTGTAATGAATACTTACATATTATGGTATCCAGGACAATAAAATGGTTGAGTTTCAGATGAAATAGGGAATCTATCTTCCAAATACATTCTAGATCTTTGTCCTTCCATTCAGCCAAATCACTTACCACCTGGAGTTCAAATCAAGTGAATTCTGCACTTTCCCAGGTCGCAGATGTAATGAGGTGGAGGCCACTCGTTGACAAGAGTAACATCGTATCAACTCAATATCTACGAAAATGGCATATTTCAGACTTCTAACGGGTCGTGGCTGTTTATCTGCCCATCTCTTTTGGATTGGCTTGACAGAGCTCTCCCTTCTTTATATGAACCCTCCAAGTGGTTTGGACGAGGTGCCTCGTCCATCAATATTTGTCTAATTTTGCTAATGACGATATATCTCGTCATCAAGATATTGCCATTCTTTTTCAGATCAAGATCTGGTCAGTTTTAGATTGAGATTAAGACTTGGTTGGTCTTCTAATTACGAGATATCTCATCCACCAAGTTCTGATGAAGTGTTGCCAATGACGAGACACCAAGAGATCGAGACAACCATCAGGGAGTTAAGTGATTCCAGAAGATTTGTTTACGATATTGCTCATTTGAACTTGTGCACAGCATCCAAAGACTCAGACTTGCTCAAATTTTCTAGAGAACTCTGGGCTAATGGCATCATAACCAAATACTCAGCATTTGTCAACAACACATTATTACTAGTTATTATTAGTTAAAAGATTAAACTAATGCTTAACATACCAAATAGGGTTATTTGGAATACAATAGAATATTGTGGATGAAAGTAGAGAATATATCATACTCATTAGCTAGTTCTAACTACGTGATTGTCTGTGAACTGCTCAATAGCTGATTTTCCCGTCATGCAATCAGATGCGCAGTTGAATAGATTGCATTTGTTCTGGAAGCCTTTTTAGAAGTACGATTTGCCTCTAGTGGGATTTGAACTCACGATCAAAAGATTCGGACGACTGATAAACGGCATACTATCCACTATACTACTTTGTTACAGTAATTTTTTCTCGATTGGACCCCAATACTTAGTAATAAGAGTCGATGGAGTTCATGTTAAGTTCCAATAGGGATGGGAAGCTGAGGTCGAGAAACCTCGCAGCAAAAAGTACCTGCAATCAAAATCTGTTAAAAATTCTGATTTGTTAGAACGGCTTTGTTAAATCAGTACTATTCTGCTTTCTGTGTGTTAATCCTCTATATCCCTAATCTCCAATCTCTTTAGTTACCTTACTTTAATTTGTGATAGTGCATTATGAAATAGGGATTTAGAGTAGGCAGAATTTTATTTCTGAGGAGTCCCAAAGTAAAGAAAAATTTTTATGCTGTTAAGATTTCATCAAATTTAAAAAAGGTCTTTGTGTGTTAATCTTAGTTGCCGGATATGAACTTTATGAAGATTAATGTAAGCTCATTAAAAGGGACACATCTCGGTTTATCTAAGTACATTAATGACTAAACAGTGAATAAAAGTTAACAAAATAAATTACTCTAAATAGTATTAACCCTCTTGATGGTTATCTGGACGTTCTATCTCAAAACTTACCAGATCTTGATGGACGAGATATCTCGTCATAAGAAGAAAACTGATCTAACCTTGATAGACGAGATATCTCGTCATTAGAGTAAAACTGATCAGATCTTGATCTCGTCTTCATAAAAAAATTCAACGATGTCTTGATAATGATGAGATACCTTGTGATTAGCAAATTGGTTCATATCTTGATGGACGAGATGTCTCGTCGAAACCACTAGGAGGGTTAAGCAAATATCCCCCATTGTTTCAGGACATTCACTTTTTACTTTTGTGTCACTGTTAGAAGTACGGTACTTAGATACATATGAGAAAAATATGAAATCTGCGTAGAACAAGCAATGCCCAAAATCATTTCTTTAATAATAACTATTAAGTCATGGTATTTTAAGAATAATACAGCTATTATCTTTTATAATTTTTAAAAATTATTTTAGTATTCTATTTGTAGATATTTTAAATCAGAAACCAATCCAATTAACCAATTAAAATCACACCAATACTTTCGGGGATGGCCTCGGCCATCAGAGATCTCCCTCTGTCCACGCCAATGAGATAGGAGACCATAGATGACCCATTTTCCTAATTTTTACAGGAAGACGAAGTACCGCATCGACTCGGAACCAGTGGAAGATGTCGACTGCACTGAATCTCTCGGCCTCCATTTCAATGAGCTGCAGTTGATGCGGCTGGAGCATCGCACGCCCTTGAGCTTCGTGTCCTATCGTCGCCTGTATGGTGGAGCCGTAAGGGAGACTTCTCGACGCTATCATTCCTATCTCTACCTGGGAGCTGATGGTTATCCTACTGGGAGTCGGCCGACGTATTATCAAACGCCGCTGATCCCTTCACAAGTGAGAAAAATCTAGTTTGTAAATTTTGCATTGAGATGTTAAATCGGCCTTTTTCAAACTTTTTCGGTTCACTGTTCTGTGCTGAGATGAAATTTTCTTCACCTACTATGCAATTTATTTCAGTCAATAAATCGTGCAAAATAAGGGTTAGAATCTTTTCGAACTATTTTGACGATGAAATCATAAAATGTCTTTAAATAAATAACTTTTTTAAACGAAAAGGTGAATAAAGGAAGCCATTTTTTGCCTTGGATAATCCCAACAAAGATCTCTACGAACGATATGTTTCTAATCCAAAGCCATTTTTTTTATTTTAAATGCATTATTTTATTGTTTATTATTTTTGTCAACATGTTTACTGTCCGGTTAGATTAATTCCGCTGACCGTAATTTGGGGACCCCTGGTCAGTAGCTCAGGGAGACCAGGTTCCTTTCCAAAAACTACTGGTTTTAATACAAATAAACTAATAACAAATTAAACATACAAATAATGATAATAAAATCTACAAATAAAATATTATAAATGCAGGAAATGCATTTGTATGTTCTTCAAATAAAAATAGTTATTTTGTTCTCAAAATAATTATTACTTCATGAACTAATTTTCATTGTGTAATAGTTTAAGAATCAGTATTCATTGCTAAGTATGAAAGAAATGATTATGGACAGACTTTTCTGAGCTGACTCAACCACCTTTCACATTCACCCACCCACGTATCGCATCCATTCCCCTCCTTCCAAAAGTAACACAAAAGTAAAAAATTGACTTCCAGAAAAACGGTTTGAATATTTGCGGTAATGCTATTCAAGCCTCCTGGTGGTTGTCTCCACGAGGTATCTCATCATTAGCAAAACTGTCCGGATCTTGATGGACGAGATATCTCGCCATTCGAGAAAAACTGACCAGATCTTGATTTCATCATCATCAATAAATCGGTAATACCTCGATGACGAGATATTTCGTCATAAGCAAAGTTGGTCAAATTTTGATGGGCGAAATATCTCGTCGAAACCACTTGGAGGGTAAATGTTTATTTTGCAATTATTTGCGGAATAACCATTGCAATAATGTGTGTACTTCGATAAACTGAGATGCGTCACTTTGTATATGCTCTTACAATAATCCTTTTAAAGTTGATGGTCTGATAACAAAAATAACATCAAAACAAATTTTTGAAAATGATAAAACCTTAACTTTGCATGAAAAATCCCATTTTTAACTTTGGGCCCCATTCGAAATAAAACCCTGGCTACGCTAATCTGCCAAGGGCCTGTACAACTTTCAAGAGGCAACCTATCCCATCTTCGCCTTTCCTCTGCCTAATGATTTCCAGTGCACTAAATCCATTCCTTTTGGTCCTTCACTGCAGGTGGCAACCTACATATCCGCACACAATATCTCCTGCAGTATTCACGACAGAGGATAACAAAACATTAAGTATCACATTTCCTTCTCGCATTGGGCATAAAGGGAGAGGCAAATGCCCGATCCCGCCTTTCCCGTGTCTCCGGTCTCTGTCTCTTGTCCCTCATCGCTTATTTCATTCCGCTTAATTGAACCCCGGCCTCATTAGCTCCATACTCGAGACTCGGAGATGAAGCAGCTGGCTGCTGAATAAAATTATTCCCCGACCGAAAGCAAAATGTTGTCATATTGAAATGACGAGCGGTGATCGATACAGTCAATGGCTTCGAATCGATACTCGAATAAAGGGTGAATGTTTGGGAATGAAATTGAAAGTACCGAGATCTTGGATTGGGACCAAGGAATACTATTCTCAGCTAGTTACTGTCGTAAATTTATCGCTTTCTGCTACAGTAGGGCTAAGATAAGAGTCCTCTTGCCACCAGAAACTTCTCAGACCTAGACACCTCAGAAAGTACAAGTAGGGTTCTACATGAAGCAGGTGGTTTCTGTCCACTACTCCAGAATCACAGAGTGGGCAGAAGAGGTAGTTGGAGAAAGCATTGCAAATGAGAGGTAATCGAAAATTAAAATCTGTTATTAACTGTTACTAAGATCTCAAGAACTTAACTCAAAGAAAACAATTTTAATCAATGGCCATGGAAAATTGCCCTTGATCATAGTTGTGATATTCGTAACTAGAACTGGACTTGAATTTTCAAGCGAAAAAAATTCCAGCTCGTACATTCAAGACTCGATAGTCACATTAGATCAGTCTCCGTCTTCCAGGACCATAAAGTCTATTCAATGTGAAATAAGTACGATGCTGATTCAGTGTGGATAATCCAACGCTACTCAGTACAACTCTCCCAATCATCTTCCCAGTGTTGGATTTGACAGAGGATCCTTGAGACTTTGATATAATCTTCGATTTTCTGAAGGTGTATTGACTCATACCGAAATAAGAAACAATAAAATAAAATCTATACCACACAGAAAAAAGGCCACAAGTATCAAATGGGTTCATAAGTGCTGAAACATTATCAGTTTGGATTTTCTTAGAAAATAACAATTTTATAAAATAACAAACACCACACAACGAAAAGAACCACTACACACCACGAAAAGAAAACAAGTCAATGGATCTAAAAGAGAGAGATGGAGGAAGAATAGAAATGTAACTCCCAATTTTTGTTGCCAATAAAGAGCCTTTAAAAGTAATTTACTCTGCGAATAATAAAAGGAAAAATATATAATATATTATAGGATTTTTAATGTGATCATGACAGTTTATTTTATTAAAATAAAAACATTGGGAGTTTAACAATTCGCAATTTTATATACAACCAGTTATATTCCATTATTTTGATCTTGACATATAACTTAACACAAAAAATAAATGAACTTCGTAACAACTTTATCGATAGTTTGAACATCAAATCCAAGTTCACGACAGCATCGTCGTTATAACGAACGGAACATCACCAAAGAAAAGCTCCCAACTGCGTGAAGTAGAAACAGTCCTTAATCTGTCTCCCTTAACTTCCCCCGTCTGAAGCTTTATCGTGATCCGTATTTTTGATATACTCTTGTCCCATCCCTGTTCCGAACATTGGAACGATGTGTGCTCACACATGGAAGGGATTATATCAAGTGACGTTGGAGATAAGGATGGGGGATCAGTTTCATATTTTCGTAAACGCCACTCTGACCCTAGCAGGTGTCAGATTTCCGTCAGGGGAAAAAGTAATCGCTTCTCGATTGTTGAAGTCTCGGTGCTAGTGAAAGAGCACTGGAAAATAGTTGATTGACCAGAGTATTGAACTTGGTGTCCGAACTTGTTCCGATGTAGTTGTTTCAGCAATTCGGTGGATTAAGTATGTTATTGTTTAATTCTTTTCTCATTTTATTTCCTGGAGAGAAATATCTTTCCAAATATGGAATTTATCTCTATCATTCACTCTGGTAACACATTTTGATTTTGACTTTATTGCTCATGCTATGTTTGGTTGATTATGAATGGTGGTGGGAATATACCACTTATGTAATAAACTTTCTTTACTCGCTGACGAATTTGTTTTTAAGGTATATTTTCTCTAATTTTTAAATTGTTCGTGCCTTTTAAATATTTTCCTTCGTTGAGTATAATCGATTTATGCTAGCACTCAAGAAATTTATTCAGAAAAACCAAGTCACGTACGCTGTTTCCTTAACAGTTTTATTGCATCAGCGAACAGTGCTTTGGTTCGTCCTCTTCTGACAACTTTTGATGTTGTGTGTTGATTCGAGTTTGATTAAAAATTGGTCTCTTGTAAAATATTCTATATTACATTTTGCTTCTATGGTTCTAAGAGAACGACGAAGCGAGCTGAAAATAATTGCATTGACCTAGATATCCCATACAAAATAATCTGTGCAAATTTTATAACTCCAGAACTCAAAGTTCGAGAGTTTTGCTGCTCCAGACAAATAGATTTTCTGCTTTATATTTGTATATGTTATTTAAGTGGAATGTGTATGTTATTTAAATGTGTGGCTCGTAATTAATATTTTTTGGTATTTAATAAGAACTATATAGTTATTACTTTATATGCAGTAGGATTGAATAGTTTGGTAAGTAATTAATTTATGTCGCACTGGAGCAATACAACGGGCTATTGGTGACGGTCTGGGATCAATCCCTAACGATCAATCCCAATCCAAGGACAACGTTTCGTAATTTTGAATCACGGTCAGATGACGAGATCAACACCTGAGCAAGGACACCACTCTCCAAACTTCCGCGCCACGCCACCGTGAGGACATTTGAGGCCAATACAGATTTAACGTGCGCCAGCCCCCGTGTACACGACTGTCGCTGGTTGGACCTAGTTTCGAACTCGCAACCTTTCGGTTGTTAATGCGTTGCTCTTCCAATTGGGCTCCCGCAGCCCGCAGTATGAATGGGAGTACATGAAATGTAAAGGATTTGAAAGCGTAGTTAGGCGGACGAAACTTAGCCAATTTTTAGTACTGTTCGCATAAGAAGAAAATCCAGTGCACGAATATCATTTGCAGGTCGTGATTTCTCAATAAAATTCGATAATGGTACTATTTTTTTAAGAATTTACCTCTATATCTACCATTCGAGTGTTAAATACTCTATTTATAGGTAATGTAGGCTAATAAGCAACTATTTTTCTTTCCCTGGGGCAGTCTAACTTGTTCGTCCAGTGAAGCAGAGATCCAGTCAGGGGATCTCTGAAATTCCATTTATTCTCATATGATCATTGTACCGCTCTTGGTCACAAGACCATTTAACTGAGATGAGACCATTCTTTAACTTACATGAAAATATACCTTACTGCTTTATCAAATAAATAACTGTTTATATGTCAATGTTTCGTTTATTATGTAAGGAATAGCAATAGTTTAACAAAAAATATCAGACTCTATTCAGGCTAAACAAATACCACCGATATGTTAAGAAAGCCATAATCTTTTAAGCAGCTGAAACACTTTAAATCTACTGCATGTCTTCCAAGCGAACTGCTTCCACCACAAAGTCTACGCCCATCTGTTACGGTTGAAACGGACATAATCCAATTTCCCATTGGAGATGTTAAAAAAATGCGTTCACGTATGTCACATTGGCGCACTTAATGACAAATTGGAAATATATTTCTTATGAGTTGGCTAGACTATCTGTACTAGTAAACTACCTCTTCATCTCAACATCGTCCAAAATAAAATTAAGATGTACCCCAGGACACCTGTATTTAAAATGTTCGATAATTGTTCCTTTAGCGACCGCCACCGCTGGACAGTGTAGGAAACCGTTCTAGTGATTGACAGATAGTAGGCCATCAGGTCAAGAGAAGCCACTTCCCTTTTTAAGGTACTTTGTTAAATTAAAATATGGAGGGGTAAACTTACCAAATTTAGAGTTAACATCAAAAATGTAAAAAAAAATCCTTAAGAATTAAGGCCTGAACTAAAGAACCCTGTCAATCCTCCCCCTCAGAAGGATTTGTGTAGTTCAAATGCTTTGTGTGGTGCCATGTGATTTTTGTCCTCCTTGTATGAACCAAAATATGCCACATATGAGAAGGATTTCCAGTGTAAATAAACCAGATGGGAAACGGAGATTTTACTTCATATTACCCAAATGCTCTCGAATGATCAGTGGCGTATCTGTTGGGGGGGGGGCTAGGCTAGGGGGAAGCAGCCACTGGCGTCAATGTCTAAAAGGCCTGCATTTCTGAAATATTAGTCTTGTCCTTACAAATATTTTCTAAAAATGTTTTGTGGCTTCTCATCTGACTTCAGAGCAGTTTTATTACTGTTAATTGCTTATGCCAGTATCAGTTAGCCGTTTTCATTATAGCTGTAATTTTATATAGCACGATAAACATTATACACAGGATTATTTATCCAAACATGATCACGTCTATATAGATAACAGCACGAATGGAAAAGGAACATTTGTAAGAGGAAATGTCTATAGGGACAGGGGATCCGTTTCAGGACAAAGTAGGATCAGAACGGACGTGTAGTACAGGAAGACTTAGATATTTCCCATTAATGTAGGAACTACAAAAATCAAATATTTCGGCATAAGAAAAATTTCTTTAAGCTCAGTTTTTATGCTCTGCATTAAGTCATTCGATATTTAAAAAATGACTAGCAGAGTACAATTGATTTTCTAGCAAATTCGTCTCCCAACTCAATGATAAATTTTGTATAACTTTTATAATTCTCTATCGCGTGCAAGTTTTAATTGTAAGGCTTTCAATACAAAGTGAGCACGTAAAACCAGTTTTCCCCATTGACCCTTTCAAAATTATTAAAATAATTATAAAATTGATCTTGCAAAATTTTATTTAAATATTTTGATTTAGAAATGAGCTTCATGCGTAAATGGGCTTTCAACAGAATAAATCGGATCTACCGATTGCACTTCAAATACTTACTACGCTGAATTTCTCTCTTTTCAATTTAGAATAGAGGCAATAATTTTTCCACACTTCTAGAAATTGCTTGGTGTTCAGCTATTTTAAAGTAATGTGTGCCGGTAAATATAAATCATATTAAAAGTAACTTAAGTACAATTACTTATAATCTATAATTAATAACTTGAATAAGGGTTAATTAAAAAATTAATATAGTACTAATTAGAATAATTTATTTGTATTACTTTAATAGATTACTTTTTATATTTTTAATACATAAATTTTGTTTCACGAAGGACGGCATCAGCATCATTCGCCCAGGTCTCAAAAAAGCTTAGCTACGCCTATGCGCATGATACATATCCGGGATTAGCTTAAAATGTAGTTCATTGATGAAGTGCTAAAATCATATTCGAAAATCGAACCAAGTGACGGCACGTCCGGAATACGTAAAGGAAGCGCGTTCTGCCACAAAAACACTCTGCCACCTACATTTATCTTGACAGAGTCTCACACATGAGAACATACTCCTTATTTCCCAAAATATTTATTTATAGATTCATTCTCTTTTTAGAACGGACTCTCTTTTCATTCTCTTTTCTCTCTTCATTCATTCTCTTTTTAGAAAGGACAGGCTCGGAGGCACTAGAAGTGCCTCCGAGCCTGTCCTTTGGAGGGCTTGTCAATTTGATGGGTACTTTATTAAAAAGAAAAATAATAAATACAAAAATAAGATAAATACGCGAATAAATGAATGGGAATAATGAATAAATGAATGAGAAAGGTAGGTAGGTAATTAACGTCGCACTGGGGCACGAAGTGGGCTTTAAAAAATGAATGAACTGTGTAAATTTTATAATCACTAGCCTCTAAGTATTTAAGTTGTCCTACGGGATGCAGTGTCTATGTAACATTTACTTTTGTTCATTACTTGAATTTGTTCGGTATCAATTGTATTTTGAATGTCCGGTTGGGCTAAAAGACCCTGAGAACCTTATGGGGCCTGGCAAATGTCCTCCCAACCGCCTCTCGTGTAGCCTTACACCCTCTGGGTAGGCTACATGAGAGGGGGTACACTTAGGGTATTAATAATAATAATAAATAAATTATAAAAAAATTCTTTCTTTAGACCGAGCAGTGTTCTATGTGCCATGTCCTGTCGAAAGCCAGCTCCACATCTCCTCCCGTCCTGACCGCACCCTTCAACTCCGACCAGCCCCCGTCCTCCCTGAACGGCCAGTGGATCAGCCTCCGCTGTGAAGTCCGCCCCTATGGCCTCTTTCTTCGCCGCATCCTCATCTTCAGAGCCGAAGACAACCGCTGGCAGGCCCAGCACTCTTACTACAAGGATCCTTCCTGCCAGAGCCCCATGTTCACCCTCAGCGCAAAAGGCATCTACTTCCCCGGCCCCATCTCCCGGACAATCCCGGACGCCAACGAGTACGACTTCCAGATATCGGAGTCCTTCATCACCCCCGAGGACACCCAGTTCGCTAGCAACATGAACGGCCTGCGTAGTTGCGGGTCCGGCAAGACCTGGAAGCTCGGCCAGATGGTCAATCTGACGAGCTCCGGAGGCTGCAGGGAGTTGGGCATCGTGGTGCCGTCCGTGGAGTTGGACTTAGTGAGGTTCGAACGCGAGAACCCGGAGCTGATTTATCTGTACTTGGGAGAGTCCACGGAGAATGGTGGGAGGCCGGTCAGTTTCCAGCCCGCTTTGGTTCAGTGCTCCTCGGTGTCCGATGTTGCAGCGACTGTGGAAGACTTTTTCCTCAATTACAACGAACTGCATCCTCTGCCACTCACGTCTGCAGCAGTTTTGTTTCGATTTCAGAGTCAAGTGTTTGCGTTGTTTTCTTCTTGTTTGTTGCTGCATTTCTCCGCTTTCTTTTAATGTGTGACATCATTATATGAATTGAGTAATCTTTTTATCCAATCACTTGGACATGAGCAATGAAACAAAATGGTATGAACTTAGTACATTCCAATGCTATGAAGATGAAGGTGTTTTTTTTTATTTATTAAAATCGATGGTATTATCTATCTTTAATTATATATATATATATAAGAATTTTTCCGTTTGTGTTACAAAATTTTTTTTTGCTTTGGAAATAAAATGTGAAATAAAAATTTTGTGTTGACATATTTATGCAATTTCTTTAAAAATTGCAATATGTACTTCTGAAGATTATCGAGTCCATATTTTTCCATTGAACCAAATATCAAAGATTATGAATAAACAATGGAAATATGAACATATTATAACAATAGGTGTACTAAAATTAATAATAAATGGAAATAATAAAATCATTATGTATTTCCAAATATGACTTTATTTGGTCTGTTTAATATGATTTAAATTTGATACTGAAAATATGATTTAAATTTAATTTTACAGTAATACATTTTATTTAAATAAGTTATTAAATCGAAAATTTCTTAGCTTGTATATAAACAAATATTATGATCAAGACTTGGTAATTCCATGGTACATTTTATTTCGTATCCTGCAGTTCAGTTCATGTTGTATATATAGAAATTATTGAGAACATAAATTCTCAAGAAGGCCCATTTTGTGGTGCTTGAGTACTAAAGATAATCGTTACAGTGACCAAACTAAGGGGGTAGTGACTACAAGTGCTTGAGTTTGAAGGAGCGGCAATTCAGAAATATTTATTTGCTAGCTGAATTTACCCGGCGTTGCTCGGGTTGTTAATATGTAGCCTACGTTACCCTATAAATGATATGATACTGAGCAAATTTCAGCGTAACCGCACCCATCTGCGATTGCATATTCTAAGATTCTAAAAAAAACTCCAAGGTCATCTTGAGAGGCGACTCTTGTAGATGTTAACTCTGACGTTATCTGCCCAGCCAGACCGGGAGAAAGCGCCACCTAGCAAGTGCTCTGTCAAGGATGACGGGACATTACATCCTTCTGCACACCCAAGACAAATAGAACGGGGATTAATATGTAGCCTACGTTACCCGCAGGGTTCCAATGAAAGGGTGTACCAAATTTGGTGTGGATTGGTCAAAGGGTATAGATTTGTATAGAAAACAGACAGACAGATGTTCAAACTTTGCTTTATATGTATAGATGAATTGGAAATATAAAATAAAGCAGAATTGTGTCCTTGTCGTAGAAGTATTTCTCAGAGATGCGCTTGTGGACTGATTGTTTCGATGCACTCCACAATTAAAATACAATGCTTAAAAATCAATTTTTCTTCTCATGTAGCCTCTGCAATTATATTACTATTCAGAAGAGTGAAAACAAGAAGCACGCACATTTCTTCTTACAGACGTCTAGAGAGCACAAAACAAGACGGGGACGATTTTTCTAACCTCCGTCCTATAAACATATTAACAAGGTCCGGCCTTTTGCAAGATTTTATGGACAGACAATAATGAACAGATCAAATATAGAAATATCACATTGGGACAGCTAGCATTGGTCTAGCAATGTAATTCTTTAAACCGTATATAAATTATGTATGGAACACCATCGTTTATTAATTGACATGAAGATCAGTTCACTGGGTAATCAATTCTAGAAGTGACGTGCTGAAATCGCATTCTAGTAACATGCCGAGTTGCGTCACATACGAATTAAAACAGGAAGTGCGAGCCACCACAAAAATATTAGCGTTCCCTGAGTCTTGCTATTGAAAGGAGCGTCAAAGGTGGGACCAACATGTCCCTTATACTGCTATGCGAAAAATCGACTTGGTTGGACGATTTGGCCTTTACCGCCTGCCTCGTTTGGAGACATAATAGTTTATGACAGGGTAGATGTGTGAATTCGCATATGGATGAATATATCTTGGGTCTGGCCAACACACTTGTGGGCTTAAATTATATTAATTTCAAGCATTAAATCATCAGTAATTTGTCCCTAACTTTAAAAACAATTGTTTTTTTTTATTAAATTGTGGATGCTTAATATTAGTGTATGGAAATTTTTATAAAATTTCGAATTAGTATGAAATTAGTGGGGTTTAAAACAAAAATTACAGAAATAGTTGTCCCTGTAATTTAAATTTTCTCATAAGATTCGTAATAATTTCTTTTCTTGAAAGAGTATAAAGGGGAGGCAACAATATGAAATATCCTTTTATATTAAATAGCAGCAAAAGCTCAGATTTCTATCTAAAATTTTATTGGGTAAATATGGGTTGAGGTATATTGAAAAATGCCCTGTTTGTCACTGAAAATTTCGATAAATATTTTCACATAATACTGGTGCATAAAGTTTAAAAAATAGTGAAAAGAATTGGACAGGCTTCGTAAGATAACTACAGGGTTTCTAAGTTAGAATTTCCCGAATAGGGAGAATCAATAATAGGCACGCATTTAGCAAACCTATATGGGTCATTCCATGAACCGCACCACCTCCAATTTTTTTAAACTCGGCAAATTTATTGTCCAGCCATATAAGAGGAATTATGTAAATTTTTAGCTTCCAATTTGCAGTAGATTTTTCTGTATATATTAATTTTAAGTTCGAAACATTGGACAATTTCTAAGGATTTTACTCATTAAATACCCTGTATCTTTTTTTGAACCTAATTGTCCAATCATCTAAATGAGAGCTTATTTTGTAGAAAATGTACAAGCTTCCTAATAACGTATCATTTAAGTCACCTTTTTAATTTCAAGGTAATTCAATTTGATCTTTGACCTCATTTGGAAGAAAAGTATACTTTTTATTTTTTTTTCTAAAATATATATGTGAAAGATGTATTATTTATCTTTGCTTTCTGAAAATTTCATAGTGAGACACATGTGGATTCATAGTTAAAAATATTCGAAATAAATAGAATGATGTAATCATTACCCATAAGCACTTACATACTTTGACCTTTAAAAAAGTATGACCTTTCTGATGATATATTACATGGTACTATAACCTTTCTTATTTTAAGGTCACTCGATTTGTCCTTTGACCGGGAATTTCAAAAAAGTGTATCATTATTTTTTTTTCTAAAAAATACGTAAAAAGGTAAACTATTTAACTTCGTTTTTTGAAAGTTTCAAGTTGGGACACGCATGGGTTCATAGAGAAACAATATTCCAAATAAAAACAAAACATATCTATAAAAACTGCGCTTTAACTTGATTACAATTACCAATTAGTGACAAAGAATTGAGCTGTTTTATTTTCATCAAGTATACGATTTACCCTCCTCTGTTATTACAAGGTAAATATTAGCCTATTCAGGACTATATCAATCTCCAATAACACAAATCAGGAAAAATATAGATCAAAATGAGACAAATGAAAATAGAAATCCACCTGATAAACTACAAAAAAGAAAAGAAAAATATGTACTAGTTACAATTTGACCTTTTTCGTCTTCTGTTCCCTTGCGCCATAAAATTCAAATTCAATCTTCTACTACCATTTGTTTTCATTTGCTCGGTTGTTGTAGCAATGAAATATTGCATATAATTCTTGCTAAACAATGTCGAAAGGAAACAATTGAAGGAACATAATCACTGCTCATTGCATCTATTTTAGTTCCAGTAAAGATTAACTTTACATTTTAATGCACTACACAAAGACAGTATGAGTTCCACTTGCTCATGCAACATGCAATTTTTAGGTCTCAGCTCCGAAAACTTAGAGAATGCAATTCTTATATCAGGATAATTATATTGAATAAATAAAATTCTTATATCACAGGATAATTATCTTAAATAAATGCAATTCTTATATCAGGATAATTATCTTAAATAAATGAAATTCTTATATCAAAATAATTATCTTAAATAAAAAATACATCTATTTTTAATTGTCTCTTTTTAACGTGTGCCTTTACCCTCCCTTTTTCAGAGGCAAAATAATTTTTCCTGGCATTGTTCTGCTAACATCATCATTGTTATAGAAATCTTGTACGGTGTGAACTTTCTTGTGGTAATACTTTTCAAGGATTTGGTGATTGGATACTTTTCAAGGTTTAGGATTTGGTAATGACACTATTCCCTTTCCCTCTCACAAGTTGCTTAGCCTTTCGAATCATACCCAGTTGCACCGAATTCTTTTGTATTCTTCGGATACTCCAACTCTTTAGTAAGGTAGTCAATACTTGTAGTTTTCTCTTCTGCTTTCACTCATATTTTTCTTTCGGTAATTCATTATTCTTCAGATGCATTACTAAATGATGAAACAAATAAACTGTTTTTAAGGCTTCTTGAATGTGTTTTAGTTTGCGCTCTTTCAATCTTTTACTTTTAATAGGTGTTTCATCTATTCCTAAATGTCATTTAACCTAATTTCATAAACCTAAATTAACTGACTCAACAGCACTTTCAGGGCTCAATATAAACTCTACATCAATTCTAACAGCTGTAATGTTGTTGAAGGCTTGTCTTCCATTCCAATCTCACAATCCAATAATAACGATTTTTTTCTATATTTGTCAGAAATTTTGTTTTAAAAGTAATTTTTGGTTTCTTGTCCACCACCCATTTTCAAACCTTTCCCAATTTTTTCTAATATTATGACTTTTTCTTTAAATGGATTGCAGCAATGAATTTTGCAATAAAATTCAGCCATCAAAACAGTTAAGAAATTTAAATAGAAGAAATATTCAAAACTGAAACGTAACAAAGATCTCTATCAGTTCGAATTTTCTATAAGTGATGCCTTATTTTGATAGCAGCAAAGATGTTCTAATGTCCTATCGAGTACTGAAATTACTTCCAATTATAGTGAGACACAGCAAGAATACGAATTGCGAACAAGTTTTGTACAAGAACGAACAGAACAAACATTTTTCGACTCCTAATCGAACCCCGGAAAGTCTTGGGGAAACATGACGCATTTTTTTGAAACCTTTCACCAAGTTGGAATTTTTTCCACATTCCACACAAATTGGTAATTTCATTCGAATTCATTCTGTGATTGGTAATTGTAATTAAGTGAAAGTGCAGTTTTCGATGCATATGTTTTATTGTTTTTATTTGGAATATTATTTATCTATGAACCCATGCATGTCCCATCTTGACACTTACAAAAAATGAAGTTAAATAGTGTACCTTGAACAAATTTTTTAGAAAAAATAATGCTACATTTTTTTAAATTCACGGTCAAAGGCCAAATCGAGTAACCTGGAAATCAGAAAGGTCACTCATAGTATTACGTAATACATCATCAGAAAGGCTATACTTTTTTCTATAAAATAAACCCTCTTTCATTTTATTGGACAAACAGGTCAAAAGATATAGGTATTTATGGGTACTGATTACATCATTCTAATTACTTCGAATATTTTTTAATTATGAACCCCGGCGTGACCCACTATGAAACTTTCAGAAAGCAAATATAAATAGTGTACCTTTAACATATATATTTTAGAAAAAAAAAATAAAAAGTAAGCTTTTTCTGTAATTGTAGGTCAAAGGTCAAATTGAATGACCATGAAATTAAAAAAGGTCACTTAAATGGTTATATGATACGTCATTGAAAAGGTACATTTTTCTACAAAATTAGCTCTCATTCAGTATTATTGGACAATTAGGTCCAGAGAGAGAGGTACAGGATATTTAATGAGTCTGAAATCATGAAAAATTGTTCAATTTTTTTAAACTTAAAATTTATATACATAAAAACTATTGCAAATTGGAAGATAAAAATTCCTAGAATTCCTTATATATGGCTGAGAAACATATTAGCTAAGCTTAAAAAAAATCGGAGGGGGTCGGGTCGAAAATGACCCTTTCACTTTTGAGCGATATCTCCAGAACTATACTGGTCATATTTTAATGAAATTAGTTATGTTCTTTCCAATTTCGCCCATGACATTGCCATACTTATCCAGTGGATTCTATCGCATATTGGAGTGTATGGTAACGAGGTTGCCGACCAGCTGCCTAAGGAGGGTTTTGAACGTCCCCTTCCACTTAATAAGGACCTCTCGGCACAGAATTGTTTTCTATTTTCAAAGCAAAAACCAAAGAAACTTCGCATGTCTCCCTTGCACATGCATGGTATTCGGCCAGCTTTTCCGGAGTGACACTAAATTGTAAGTTGCCTAGAGTTTTCCAGACTTCTCTAGCGAGACTCAGAAGTGGCGATACTAAGGACTTGAGATTCGAGGATGGCGTTAAGATCTTCTCCAGATGTCCCTGTTCCACAAGCCTTGCAACCCCTGCCTACCTTATCGACTGAATCGGTGTTTCCGTGGGCCAGCTTGTCTTGGTCAAAAACCAAAGAAACTTGGCAAGTTCCCCTTGTACATGCATAGTACTCGGCCAGCTTTACCGGAGTGACACTAAATTGTAAGTTGCCTAGAGTTTTCCAGACTTCTCTAGACTCAGAAGTGGCGATACTAAGGACTTGAGATTCGAGGATGGCGTTAAGATCTTCTCCAGATGTCCCTGTTCCACAAGCCTTGCAACCCCTGCCTACCTTATCGACTGAATCGGTGTTTCCGTGGGCCAGCTTGTCTTGGTCAAAAACCAAAGAAACTTGGCAAGTTCCCCTTGTACATGCATAGTACTCGGCCAGCTTTACCGGAGTGACACTAAATTGTAAGTTGCCTAGAGTTTTCCAGACTTCTCTAGACTCAGAAGTGGCGATACTAAGGACTTGAGATTCGAGGATGGCGTTAAGATCTCCAGATGTCCCTGTTCCACAAGCCTTGCAACCCCTGCCTACCTTATCGACTGAATCGGTGTTTCCGTGGGCCAGCTTGTCTTGGATAAGGAGAAAGTTGCCTTTCTTTTAGAGCTACACGGACTAATGGATCTGGTTTGGGCTTCTTCTGAACCTTGGGGATAAGAAACAACAACAACTGAACATAGGTTGAAATAATACACATAATATAACCATATAACAGTTATGGTACACACGCATGATCGTGCGTAAGACTCATCAGCGCAGGAAGGTCTAAAACGGAGGTTACAATACCGACACAAAAAATGGGTTCATAGGGGATACGGTCCCCTCTTACTGTTATACAGCTCTCACAACATGAATTCATACTGCAAATGAGGCAGTTCATGAATCCCTGTGGCAGTCGGCCCAACTCCTCCAGCAAAGCTGTTTTCAGGTCCTGGATGGTTCTGGGAGGGGGAAGGAGAGTTGCAATTGCTCTCCTAAGAGAGTTCCAGATATGCTCTATAGAGTTTAGGTCTAGAGATCTGGCTGGCCAATCCATCCTGGCGAATATTCTCACTTTCCAGATATTCGTCGACCAGATGAGCCCTATGTAGACGTGCTTTCTCATCCATAAAAATGAAATCAGGGCCAACTACACCCTTAAAAAGGTGAACATACGGCTCCAAGATCTCATCTCTATACCTCACTGCAGTCATAGAACCTATGTCAAAGAAATTTAGGTCTGTACGCCCATCCACATGATACCTGCCCAGACCATCAAACCTCCGCTGCCATAGTGATCTCTTTCTTGGATGTTGGAGGACAGGTAGCGGGTCTCTGGTTCTCTCCAGATGAACGTACGTCGAGAATCAGTGGTTAGGCTGAACAGGACTCATCAGTGAATAGAACGGTCCCTCACTGATCCCTGGTCCAAAGTCGATGTTCTGTGCACCATGCTAAACGGGCTTTCCTTTGCGCAGAAGTGAGCGGGACGCAAACAGCAGGTCTTGCAAACAGACCTCTCTCATGTAGCCTTCTGGAAACAGTAACCCTTGAAACTCGGCTTCCTGTGGCCATATGACGGTCACGAGATAGCTAAGCTGTTGCACTCCTGTTACGCCTCTCTGTAATGGATAAATGTCGATCTTCATTGCCGTCGTGGCTCTTGGACGACGTTGCCCAGGATTTCTCTCAACGGATCCGGTTTCCTAAAACTGTTTCCATAAGCTGGACACGACGCTGGGTTTTACATTCAGGTCTCTAGCAATCTGCACTTGAGACTGCCCTGCTTTCAGTCTTCCGACGATTCGCCACCTCATTCCATCATCCAAACGTTGGTGGTTACTCATTTTAACTATTGGCTTTTGAATTTCACCGAATGCTGCAAAACCACCACGAAATTCGCCGAGGTGTGCGAGCGAATGAAGCAAGGAAATTGTCACGTGCGCTTAGAAAGCCTGTTCCTCTAAATGCACCACCCACACGACACTAAAGATTTGCATCTTTGTTTGGAAGCATTACTTTTCGAGAAATTTGACAAAATATGCAGATTTTCTTAATTTTGAACACCTGAGTATATTAAGATTGTTAAGCTATTTTGTTCAATGTTGGACTTGTTTAAAAAGTATGGAAATAAGTTAAACATACGTAAATCTAAATTTTGAAATTTATCAAAGCAAAAAATGTTAATTACCATTCTAAATTTGTATGACTAAATTTGTATGATTTGTGAAGATCGATAAACATTCTGTGTAGTTTACATCAAATTTGTATCCATTTTCAATCCAGTAATGCAAAAGACAAATAGTAAACTATACAAGTTCTTGTAAACTTCCTTTATTCTCATTCCTATTATGTAAAGAGCAAACTGTAAAAATGAAACTTTTGCACATGTATTAAGTACATCACATTTTAAACAAAAAAGTACTTTATTTAAAATGCTGAAGTAATTTTAACAAAACAATTCTCCTTTGAGTTTTGTTTCACAAATATATCTCCTTCATCTATGGGTAGGTAAGTAGTTAATTAACGTTGCACTGGAGCAACACAACTGGCTATTGGTGACAGTCCGGAATCAATCCCAAAGGGAAAGATCCAAGGACAACACCTCGTGATTTTCAATCACGGTCAGATGACGAGAGTAATACGTGAGCTGGAACCCCAAGCTTCCACATCACGCCAATATGACGACATTTGAGGCCACGACAGATTTAACGTGCACCAGCCATGTTATACACGGCGGTCTTTCGGCTGGACGGAGTTTCGAACACGCAATCCGTTGCTCTTCCAGCTGGGCTACCGCGGCCCTCCTTCATCTATAGGAAAATTTTAAAAATATAATTAAAGTTCTAAATCCATACAAACTAAATAAAAAGGATTTTCAACAGAAGTACACATCTTTAATGTACTGTGTCTAATTATTACATAAATATAAAGTTTCATTTAAAGTTACATATTTCATAAACATAAAATTATTTTGAATCATTCGAGGCAGTTGTCACAAATTCAAGGCTCTAAAAAACTAGGTTTTTCACAAGAGAAGTATGTGCCTCACTTGCTCAAAGAGGGTTATCACTTCTTACAGTTTCAAACCCATCCACAGCATCAGTTCGCTCATTATACCTGTACATTAGAACTTTTATAGAAATCGTCTAAGACCAAGACACAGTTCTTGTCCACATCTTTAATTTTAGATGTGTGTTTCCTCATACAAGATGTCAAATTAAGGCAGAATCCAGAACCCTTTGTAACATTTAAGGTATATCTGTAAGTTTCAATAATTCACAGTTTAAGTTTCAGATGCAAAATAAAAATAATTAAGAAAAGTGTTTAGGCAAACCTGAAATTAATAGAAAAGCAGAGAGAGGGGTCATGTTTCATTTATTGAAATTAAAAACACACATCCTTAATTATTGGTAACATTTCAAAAACGAGTCTCTTTAACCAATTAGTTACTTTATATAAAATAACTACTGAAATTCTCTACATTTTATTCATATTCATATGATAAATATATTATGCAACATTTGTTTTAAATAAAAATGTATGATTTGAATCAAATAAATCTGACTTTTATGATTGAAAAAAATCATGATTTTTATATACCCTGGTTACTTTACAAAGAATTGAGATAAAAAATATCATTATTCAATGTATTTATGTGGCCAGTTCTAAACAAGTTTTTTCTACAGAAATATTGTACCACAATTTCCTCACCTAATTTAAATACAACGTGTATGATACCAAAAAAAGCCTCAGCTCTTTTTGCGTAGGTGTATAGAGAAAACGCTCGTTTTCCAGTCATGTCAAGCATTGATGTCTCATGTCTTGAAAGCTTAGTTCTGCTGACACGAAAGCTGCAGAAGGCTGTAAAAATTATAGATGCTCCATATAATTATAGTTTTTAATCATTAATTAATTTCGATTAACACGTACGGAACCGTTATTATTTCCTTTTGCGTGAGAGTATTATTTAAATTATTTACGTTTGCCTGACCGTCATGAGTTAAATTGTAATGGATTATTTTTATTTTCTGCCAAATACCACTAGATATGGGTAATTTTTTGGTGGTATATATGTATATTTCGACGAACTTTCCTTAAGTCTTTGGATTGATCCCGGACCGTCACCAATAGCCCGTTGTGTTGCTCCAGTGTGACGTTAATTGAAATACCCCCCCCCCCCTTAAGTCTTTGGTTAAATACGTTATAGTTTGTAGAATTCAGTCTCATAAAAATAAATGGAAACCTTTTTAAGTAAGGTGTATAACTTCTTATTTTAAAATGACTGGTAAAGTTAAAATAAAGTTATTCTATAATAAGATATGTTAAGTTAAATCAAAACGGGTAGCCATACGTTGTAGTTCAAAGATATTTCTAAATTTTGACATATTTTCATTACTAAACGATTAAAATCAATTTAATTTACATTTGTTTTTCATGTTTCATGGGTATTATTGAAATCTGTACTCCATAGTCAAGTAACTACATCTGTCATTCTAAATAGGTACGTGGTTTCCGTATAGAAACTGAGTCTCTCAATTGAAAAAAATACCTTAAGGATTCGATTTAAAACTAAATTTTTCTGTTGGAGGAAAGCGAATCTATATAGGAGTGTTTGTACATTGAATATTTTCGACCCATTTCAAGTTTTCTATCCGTTTTGGACCCTTCTGATGCAAAATCCGTCTCCTGCGAGTTTGGTGTCTGTCTGTATGTATGTATGTTTGTGCCCATACTATGTCCAAACGGTTGAATATATTTTCATGAAACTTTGCAAACTGTGAGTTCTTGCATTCAATTAGTGACTGAACTTGGTTGCGTAAGTCTGTCTGTCCGTCTTCCCGATCCATGTTCGATTTTGTGTCTGTGTGTTTGTACCAGTATCATATACGATTTATTCAAAACATTTTAATGCAATGTCCTACGTTTGATAAACCATATTTTATTGTAGTGAATGCATTACTTAAAATTCCTTTGTTTACGTATTTAAGCAAGTTTCATGTTAAAACATCTGAATAACTACTTAAACTAACTAAAATTTGGTAGTTTTGGAGAAGCTGGAATGCATATTGAGCATTGCAAGTACTTAAATCGTTTTACCAGTACTGCTGAAAAATCAATTATTTTAAAAACACTATTTTTGCCAGAATTTGAATTCAAATACTTTTTTATTTTGAGCCTTATTTATTTTTGCAAAATATAAACTATTTCCAAACATTTGGGACAGACGATATTTTTCAACAAAACGGAAACTCGTGTTCGTTTGCTATGTGCAGTGATATTTTTCGCTCCGAATTAATTTTGTATTTTTAAATTATATCTAATTTTTAGTTGTAAGATCAAGAGATAAAAAGAATCGTGAATTTATATCTTTAGAACCTTTTCCCGCCAACTTTTATTTTTCTGTTTTAAATATTTATTATTTAAATAAATTGTTATTCCTTTTCATCACACGCAACACCACCTCAAAGTATTTTGTTTAAAGCATGTAAAGTACGGCATGTAAGTAAGCAAAAGCAAATTTTAAATAGATTTTTACCATTATTGAAAAGACGTTAATGTTAAAAATATCCGAACTAGGACTTTTGAAATGTTACAAATTCTTTGCCATTGCTATTTACTATTTAAAAGAATGGTAATAGATTACCTTTGCATTATCACTACTGATATTAAATTTAAAAACAAGTTCTTTTATTATTACACGTACCACGAAGTGGAATTTTCAAGGAAAACCTATTCACTTTTAAAACAAATTTAGTGATAAATGTCATCAAATTAGTCATCTTTCCCTTAGTGGTAGCGAAATTTGAAAAGAGTGCCACAAATAAAAAATAATGGCAGGTAAATTATGCGAGAGAGTATCCGCAGTAGATTCGTCCTTTTTACGAATTGAGTTGAGCAATTTTATAGGAATATAACTAGAACGCGGATTCCTAATCCTCCCTAAAAATCATCTTTGTAGCAGTTACCTTAGTGTCACCTTTCGCCAATTTGTACCTTTAGCAGGGGTGTGATATATATGAAATGTTTTACATGGATGGATTTGCATATATAGAATTTATGTCCAAAGTAGGTTGTAGAAATTATAAAAATGTCGAAATGATGTTAAGAATTTATTTTACTCATACTTAAATAATTTGTCATTTTTCTACGAAAGAGGAAAGTGATTAATTTCTGATCACTTTCAATTTATAGTTAACCAATTCAATCCGAGTGAAGTCGGGCAATTTTGCTAGTTTTAAATAAGACTGCTGATCTTGGAATAATATCATAGTAAGGAAGTATGTAAACTAGGACTTGAAAAATGGAAGTTTTTTGTCTTAAGTGGCAGAAGGTCGAGGTTGCTTACTGGAAGTTGAAACTGTTCGTATCAACTTAGGTAGCTGTGAAACATTCATTGAAAGCAGTTATTTTGTAAAAAATTAATCGATTGAGCTTGCTTTGTCAACACATCGACCTTAAAATGAAATAGACGGAGCATATATCCGCAGCTTTGTGTTATTTCTTCCAGATGCGAAGATCAGTTTGTTGTGGATTCTTTAGCAAGAATCCTAAATTATTGATTGGTTAAAGTGATTATCCACCGTGATCAAAAACATTAGTCTGCGACTAGACAGCCAATTGGAGATGGCAAATCGTAAGTCCACGTGATTTACCCTTCAGAGATCTTGCGACAACGGCTCCGCCCACATGGTCTGTCTATTTCATTAGAAGGTAGATATGTCTACACTGATTACATTTGTTTCAAACAAGCTCCATTATTCCACGTGCGACTGAAGAGAACTCTTAAGAAAAAAATGTGTGCTTCAAAATAAATTAACCACGAATGCCGTAACAGTTTAATTTGCTATCCTCTCACAGTGATAATATAATTCGAAAACATTGAATCCATGGTGCAAGGGTACCACAAATAATAAATATTGATTAGAAAATTGAGTGCAAGACTATACGCTGAAAGTTCCTCATTTTTACTGAAAATGAACTTAATTGGCATTCGTAACCACTCCAAAACTCAAAATCGACTTCGGAAGAAGTCATCTCAGAAAAATCTTTTGTAGTTTGTCTTAGAGCAAGAGTGTGATGAATATGAAATGGCATTCGTTAGCAACCGGAGGGTTGCGATTTCGAATCCAACCAAAGACCGACGAGTACAAAGGGATGGTGCACGTTAAATCTGTCGTGGCCTCAAACGTCCTCTCGTTGGCGTGGTGTGGAAGTTTGGAGAGTGGGGTGCCAGCTCAGGTGTGACCTCGTCATCTGACCGTGGTCCAAAATTACGTGGTGTTCTGGGATCTTTCCCTTCGGGTTTGATGCCGGAACGTCACCAATAGCCCGGTATTTTATTCTAGTGGGATGATAATTAAAATGCCTACCTACCTCAATAAAAGTTAATAAACTGAAATGAACTGAAGCGAGTTACTGTTTATATTTCTGTATTTCGTTTCCATAGCAACGAATTCACGGTGCTATTCATTTGTTCATATTCATAAAAGAGCATGACTTTTGAAAAACAATTTGTTTTTTTCGACGAAATGCTTTAAGTCGTTGTAGAAAACTGAAACGAATACCTTTGGCATGGATGATTCACCGAGTGACAGGTCTTGTATATCATAAAAAGTTCATTCCTTTGGTTATTTTGAAAACAATTTGAAAGATTTATTTACGTTGAAGGATCTGTTGACTAATTTGTACAGTAAAGACTGGTTTAATTCGAGCCTACTGGCGAGGGGCCCGAGGATAATGAAATTCATTCTCTCTTGTTTTTCTTTCTAGAAAATTTATATTTGTTTGAAAAAATTCCTTAAAACAGAAATACGGTCACTTTTGTTTTTGGAAACCTTTCTCCATATGTAATAGAAGTGCTGTTTTTTACAATAAATATTCTTTGCACAAGGCCAAAACTTAATTCTGCTATTGATTCAATCATTTGAGAATAAATAATAGTTTACTTTATTTAGAAACTTATATACATTAGCTTTCAGGTAAATTGACTGCTTTAAATTTGATTCTTATGTATTTGATATAATTTTTTTATATTTAGTTCTGATAACTCCAGTTCAAAATGGCTTCATGCTCATTACGACCCCTTAGCCACCCTGTATGCTTTTTCTTCGTGTATGTGCCTTGCGGATCTACATGGAGATGGAGATTACAAACTGATTGTCGCAGATTTAGGGACTGGTACCCATAATATGAAACTGAAAGTCTATAAAGGTAATGTACTAGAATCAATACCTCCAAGTTCTTTAGTGAATGAAATTCTTTAGTGAGAGAAAGCATGGTTAAATCCTAGTATACTGTGCAATCTCACCAGTGTTTGCAATGTTAGCAATGTTTTTAAAAGAATTTTTTTGGTCTGCCTTTACTCATTGACTTCACAAAATGACTTCGACATCAAAATACGTTGACTTCAAGTTGCAAAATAAAAATCCTTGGCCGCACTATGAACTAAGATTTTATAAGTATAAACTGTGTATGTAATAAGCTTATATATACAGTTCATATACATGTTAAAAAACAATTCATTTTTACCCTAATTTTCTGGTTTTAAATATTTAAAAATAGATTTGAATCGTTCTAGTTAATTAAATTTCAATTTTCCTTTAAATCATAGTTTCAAATTTTGCACCTAGACATACCAAATTTTATAAGAAATTGCACCAAGATTGCTGTATGTTTTGAGACTTATATTCGAACATTGTCTGTCTTTAATTGTTCATGCTACATTTGGGATTTCGGATGTGGTGCAGTTAAACTAGGGGGTGTTTCAGTATTTAGTAAACGGGGGTATTTTAAGGGGACCTGGCCTCCTCTGTAAAATTATTAACAGAAGCAAGACGTTTCAGACCTTAGGAGTTGGTACCTCTGGATTTTTTTGATCGTACGAAAATATTGATTTAATTTAAATTCAAAATTTTTTGTCCACTTACGCGCATTTACTAAAGATGAAAATTTCATTTATTTTCCTTGCCACACGTTCTTGAAAGCAATTATTTTCAGAATTACTCATAACGTAATTCAATTTAATAGATTTATGTTTGGCCAGTTTTGCTGGTCAAGTAATATCATTGTTTTACTTCTGTAAAAACTACTCAGAGGTATACATACTTGTAAGTGTAGAAAGAAGCTTTTGATGCATTCTACCTGATTGGCTTCATCAGTGTGGGCATTGGTATCACAATAATTATATCCATGTAGTAAATCCAGAAAACTTAATTTTAGTTTGAGCAGTTTTATTTACAGCACTACATTACACAAATGTTAGTTACATATCATCTTATTATTACATCAACTGGCAAAAACCTTATTTTTGACCATGTGGAGATGACTTGACACATGGCGCCATCTATTAATATTTAATGTATTGCAGCTTTCAAAAATACAAAATAATCATGCAATATTCTTTAATAGGTACTCATTTACTCTCTGAACATACAATTATTGATCTTCCAACTGGTGTTGTGTCTTTTCACATGGATACATGTGATCCTCGCTCTCCTGGTAAGTTCTTTACTTAAAACAGTTATCAAAGTAAATTTAAAAAGCAAGAGTTTCTTTCAAGCTAGATAAATAATTAGTTTTTGCTGATTTTTAATGCTTTATTGTACACTTTTCCACACACAAAATTTATTATGCAGTTAACACTGCAGCATATCAGCTACCTGATTGATGTATTTCATTCATTAGTGTTTTTAACATGTGTAATAATGTATGTATTGCAGCTTTAGAAAATATGATAACCAAATAATTATCTCACTTTGTATGAAATATCAACTTCGAGAATTTTTATTCTGATAATTATCAATCTGCTATAGCTTATCTTTAGAAATATAATCATATATTTCAATATATTTACTTTGATCAATATATTTACTTTGCCCTTTGATCAATATTTTTACTACCATGGTACTATTTTACCCCCATAATAGTACTTTTTATTTAAGTCACTGATTTATGTATAACTTTGTAACTTCATAAATTCTTTTGTCAGTGGTATATTTTTATTGTTGTTGCGCTAGCTGCATTCTTTCATATTCACATATCCAATATAAATTAAGTGGGATATTTCTTATGTACAACTATGACATGCAAATTAGAAATTATCTAGATATTTCTGTTAAATAGAGCAAATGCTTGACAGTGATTGTCAGTATTGATTTAATATGTAAAAATATACGTTTTATGATGCAATGCACATGAAAACTGATAGATAACAACACATTTAAAAACAGATTAATTAGCTTCTAATTTCAAACCTTGTTCTTGAAAATGTGTTACAGCTGAAGTTGTTAAAATCCAAAAGAAAATTACGAAATGTTCAATTTCAAAATATTTTTATAATTTTTCTTCCTATATGAAAACTAAAATTTAGGGAATAATAAGTCACTTATTTCCAATTTGTTAATGAATATTGATATATACTTTCAAAGTGAAATATCAAATAATTTGAACAGTAATAGACAGGCCCACATGGCAATTGGGAAATTTCCAGGAGACTGGTGTTCTAAGGTGGCCAAGTAGGTCTTTCACTAAAAAATATCTCAAAATTAATGTGACTGTAGACAGGAGAATTTATTTCATGCAGAAATATTTAAATGCTTTTTGAATTAAAAAACAATAAAATGTTAAAAGAATGAATGAAATCTATT
The DNA here is from genome assembly GCA_933210815.1 of Meta bourneti. Classification (NCBI taxonomy): domain Eukaryota; kingdom Metazoa; phylum Arthropoda; class Arachnida; order Araneae; family Tetragnathidae; genus Meta; species Meta bourneti. The sequence continues at coordinate 76,734,968 of OW119926.1, read as the reverse complement.
ATATTATAACTGATAATAGTAAGGATTCTTTATTATAATTGGTAGCAATGCTGATGCAGTTACTGAATTAAGTGGCCTAGGTCTGCAAGAAGGCCCAAACGGTCGTGACAATTTCTCAATTTCTGGGGGAGCCTGTCCCTTACTGTTTAAATTATTTGATATTTCACTTTGAAAGAAAAACAACACTCACAAACCCATTGGCCATAAGTGACTTATTATTCCCCAAAGTAGTTTTAGTTTTCATATTGGTAGTAAAATAATAAACACTCGATCCAGAAAAAGGAAAATATATTAATGATGAGAAACCAAAAATTCACCTCACTGTTTAAAATTGAATATTCTACTTTTAATATTTTAAAGTTCTCAACCTCAGGCTGGTAGGTGGTTGCCGAGTCAGTCCATCTCTGAATTTGAAATCTCAAATGAAAATCACTTGAGGAAATTTTAAATTATACTAAAACCTTTCATTATTGAATTTATATTTGTTACAATTGTTTTGTTTTACAGTTATCTTAATGTGAATTTTGTTTAGTTTGAAATGTTCTTTATATGCATTTTCAAATCTTATAGCAATTGCTGTAGCTTCTGGAGCTCACATTTACATTTATAAAAATATGCGTCCATTTTACAAATTTACTTTACCTGCTTCTACTGTTTGCCCTTCGGAAATGGAAGCATGGACTCAAGCAAAAAATGTGAGTTTCTCGTCCATTCTATTACTTTGTCATTAATTTGTGCATACTTTTGTTCATAAATTAGTGACAACAAAAAGAAATTAAAAATTGTAAGTTCTTTGACTTTTGAATTGCCTGTTTTCACTGATACAAGAAATATGAATATACGGTCTTAAAACTTTGATAATAATTCTGTATAACAAAATTGTTCCTTTTCATCCTCCTGAAAATATTTCAAATTGGAGCATTAAAATACGCATTCACTATGAAACTTCCTTTCCTGTATCTGAATATTTTTTGTAATTTATTATGAAGTTTTTTAATATATTTTATGTGTTCGTACTTCAAAAGTCATTGTAGAAATAAAATTTAACTTAATTTTAATATATTTTAGGAAGAAATAGATGTCAATACCCTTAGGGAAGTTTTGGAAAATATCAGGTTGGACCCTTTTATAAATTTTTGACTCGATGACTTGGATATATTAATTAATAACTTGAATGTCTGCAATGTGTGATTGCAAGCTATTGGAGTTGCGAGTGATATGATTCAATCAAAGCATGTTTTTTTATGAGTGTGTCTTTGTTTTCAATGGTTAAAGTATATCATACCAATTTGTAATTAATGTAGAATTAGTATTTAAGGGGTTTTTTGTTTGCTACTTTTTTACCTACAGAGTAAGAAACGAATATCAATTTGAACTTCATCTTAGTATTTATCTTAGTTATGTTAGTATTAAATGTCAAGACCCACAAGTTATATTTTTTAGCCTCAATGTATTGGTAGTTAATACAAAGTTTTTATTTTTAACGGTGTAATTCAATTTTAAATATATTAAAATTACTTGTTTCCATTTCAGAGCTGAGGTTGGAGAATCCTTTCTAACTGCTAGATCTCAAAGGTAGTTTTATTTTTTAAATTACATTTTTGCACTTAAAATGCATTTTAAGTTAAAGTACTGATTTGAAAATTTTTTTGGAATGAATTATGTTACATCTTTTAAGGAGAATAATAGTATTTTATTTGGCAAAATATAAAAACAGGCTGTGCATCATTGAATAATTTTAAAATACACTACTTTGCATTAAATATTTTTAACTGACCAAATAGAAATACTTTTTCATTTAATAAATATGCCGTTTATATTTAATACTGAAATCATTGACTAAAAATATTGTTTACTCAATTGTCTATGAAAGTTGATTAAGTATAAATATTTGTTGTAAAAATCATGGCATTTACTTTATTTTCTGAAATCATTTGCTAAAAATAATATTTTTTGAAATTCCTACAAAAATTCACAGAAATATTTTGAGTGGCATGCATGTTTTGATTTTACTAATACACTTTTAGAGGATTGCTGTCTGTTTTCTAAGATTTAAAAAATATATTTTGGTATTGCGTATTTAGTTTTATGCTATCCTGAAAACTTATTTAATCCTATTAATCTCTGTAAATCAAATCATTATAATTTACCATGCAGATATTTGATGCTTGAGCAGGAGGATATGGAAGAATTCCTTCAAGTACATAAGCAATTTCCTTTGAAAAAACAGGTGATAATTTGCTTCTTTTTGAAAGGACTATTTATAGGTTTAAAATCTTTTAGCTGATTTGTATATTATATTTGCTGTTTTAACCATATGTTGTCAAAGAATTATCTGTTGAAAGGAGTATTTTATCTTTCCTTACTTTTAAATAAATTTTGTTTCGGTAATCCAGGTTAACAAATACTAAACGGTTTCTTAATACAAAAACTTGTATAATTTGATGAACAATGAAATTGGAATGTATTGTTTTGTATTATTTAATTTCTTTATTGAGATTTCTATCATAAACATGGCTTAGAAAATTCTACATATGCACTTGTCATCGTCCATGTTTTTAATTGTTATAATTAACGTGTATTAGAAGACATTAATAAATATTTTTGTGTCAATAAATTTTACGTAATTACTCCTATTAATGCAAGTTTTGTGCTCTAATAAAAAAATCAATATGCTTTTAACTACTTTTGTGAAAAATAACAAAAGCATGTAATGGTATTTTAATTCAAAGATATGTTTAGTATAATTCAATTTATTTTACTAGAATTAGGAAATAATATGTGACGTTTTTAGACTGTGGTTACATCATTGAATTCAATGAAAAAGAGTATGGCTGAAGAAGATGCTGTTAGTTGTTTGGTTCTAGGTACAGAAAATCAAAATGTCTATGTATTAGAACCAGATGCATTCACCATTCTTTCAGCAGTAAGTGTCTTTACTCATTTACTTATAAAAATTCTATTACTCAATATAAATTCTATGGCGAGTATAGCTATCAAAAGTTAATCTGAAACTATATTTTGAAACATTTTTTTGAAATATACCAAGCGCTAAATTACTTAGGAAAAATATATTTCAAATTGTTCATATTTGAATAAAAATATATGACAGTCCTCAAAATTAACCAGAATTATGTTTGAAATATTTTATTAGGTTTCAAACTAGTCTCCCTCTAACTACTCTTTTAAATCAGTATATCGGTCCCAATGTTTTCACACAGCTGGAAATATTTTTGGAACATTCAATGGGGATGTTCAAGGCCTTCAGAATTTTCTGTTTCACTTCAACAACAGTAATAAAACATTCCTATTTGATGTTGCATTTCTTATAAAACAGAAAATAATCACATTCAGTTAGGGTGGCTGAATAAGATAGATGAAGATGTACAACAGTCATAGTTTTGAGCCTAAATGTATTGGATGACCAAGGACATGTGAGCAGAGGACTTGAATTACCCTTTAGTCACCTATAAGATGGTGTCATTACAATAAACTGCTTTGAAATTTTTGTATATTTTAAAAATATATTTTAACAGCAAAAATTCCTAAACATTGTTCTCAAATTTGCTACTTTAGGCTGCAGCCTATTTAGAAATACGGCACTTGCCCTTGTGATGGTGAAAAAACAAACCATCATTATTCCATGCATTTGATTGTTTAATTTTTCTATTGCTTTGGGGGTGGCTGAAGCCTATAAATTGTGAATAAACTTGAAAAACTTGAGAGTTAATGATGAGTTGAATGGTGTTAACTCATTGTATGTATGTATTAACTTGTTTTGACATTTTGTTTATCACAAAATTTTATTCTGTCCCCACAAGAAATCAGTGATGTTTCACTGAGAATATTTCATTTAAGGGTTCACATATTCAATAAAATTATATGCCCTCAAAACCGAAAATCAGTTTAATTCATTCACAGATGTGAATTAGTACAGGTTAGTTTTATGTTTTCAGATGTCAGTTCCAAGTGTGCCTGTTTTCATGGATGTGAGTGGTCTGTTTGATGTTGAGTTTAGGATAGTTGTTGCTTGTCGGGACGGATGTCTCTATACACTCAAAAGGTTTGAATTCTCATTTCTCTCATTCAAAATGTAAAATATGATAAATGAATTTGGTTTTTGTCAATTAAAAATAATAAATATGTGGGTATTATATTGCATGATTTCAATAAATGTATTGTAAATGCTCTTTCCAAAATAAATGTTTTTCTGATTTTATTGGCTGTAATATCAAATATTGTTGGATGCCTTGTCATGTGGGCATACAGCTTTAATGAGAAACTGGAAAATACCTTGGAACAAGGAAATGAATTACAACTTTATATTTTAAAATCAATTTTAGAATCATGGAGTTTATTTTTTATCTAGAAGCAAAAAGTCATTTTGACTAGCTTAAGAATAGATTTAATCATCTTACTCACCAACATTTGTTATAGGGTGCAAAATGCCCCATCATGTTGCTTTTGATTGAAAAGGGTTTTTTGATGAAAGGAACATCCTCATCGAATGTTTGGCTTTTAAATATTTTTAAAATTTTGGAAAAAAAATTTAATTCCCACTTAAATTTATTTGACATCATAAGAAAAATTTATGATCGCAATCATGGTCAATGTTTTAAACTTCTTACAAGTAATCAGTGCTTTTAATCCAATCTGAACTTTTATTTTACAAATCACTAAAATTGTTATTTTACTTACGGTACAGATTTTGCTTTTGATTAAAAACGTTTCACCTCCTTTCATAATGTCCGTTAAAAATTGTTTTGGTGTAGCTTAGACAAAGTTGGCTCAAGCACCAGGTAAATTCCAATCTACCTATCTTCTGATTTTATTGAGCAAAGATTATAGTACATTTAAGAAAGTTAATATTTTTTGGAAAAAGGAGAATTCAATATATATTTGATATGTGTATTTAATGTTCATTATCTAAATATTTAATTAAATTTTTAATATTCTTAAACAGAGGTTATAAATCAGCTCGCTTCTGTGTGAAACTGAAATCCCAGTGTGTAGGTCTGCAAAGGGTTAACAATAGCATTATTGTTGGGACCATGGATGACATGCTGAGTAGTTACAATAACAAAGTAAGTTTATAATTCATGTTCTACTTTGTATTAGGATTAACCCAATTTAAATTATGAGGTTGGATTTAATTCTGAAAACTAAATTTGCTGTCTGAATTTATTTTCTTTGTAGGGAAAGTGCTTGTGGAGCATCAAAATGCCAAGCAGTATTGTAACACTAGAATCGGTGGACATTATGCAAATGGGATTGAGGCTAGTAGCAGTTGCACTTGGCAATGGAGTGATTCATTTTTATCAAGATAAATTCTTAGTAGATGTTTTAGCTGCGGAAGATGTTGTGTCTGCGATACGATTTGGAAGATTTGGACGCGAAGATAATTCTTTAGTCATGTGTATGAGAGGTCTGTTTAAATTTTTAACACATTATAGTTGTTTATAGACAAAATATGTACCATACATCTTTTCAGAACTTGAGGCTATATTTATACCACATTTTTATTGTATTATTTTTAATTATTAACAAATATTACATTCTCTAAAATTATTGTAAATATCATTACTTATCCTCTGATTTTACTTTTTCTGTTTGCATTTTGGCATCAAAGCTTTTCTAACATTGTAGAAAATCTGCAAAATCAATCAGGAATAGGAAACCTGATAATTTATATGGGTTTGGGAGACTAAAAGTTTGATAAATTTTATAAATCTTTTCATTTAAAATATTTGGCCTTCTAGCCTGAATACCTTCTGAAACACCCACTGCACGAAGAAAATAAGATTTTTCATCCCCAAAGTGAGATTTTTCACTTAATAGCAACAAAAATATTTATCTTTTGGTAAGATAAAATTTATTCTATGAAAAAGGCTATGACTGACATATATCCATTCATACATAATAAAGCTAGTTTCCTATGAGCAATCTGTTCAGGAAAGTTATAATTTCTGTATTTCATGTTTTTTATTTAAAGATTGCAAACTCTCTCAGAAAATTTTAGTTAAATGCTTGCCTGTAAATTGTCTTTTTAATCAGAGCACATACTTGAAAAATGTATGCTAATTTATCTTCTATTAATAAACAGGTGGAGGGCTATCTGTAAAAATTTTAAAAAGAACAGCTAAGTTTGAGAGTCAAGATTATTCTACATCTGCTCGTGACTTGCAGAACACAAAATTGAATCTACCCAAGAAAACAAAACTATTTGTTGATCAAACTATGAGAGAAAGAGAGCATTCTATCAGTAAGTTTCAATTAACTTTCTAACTCCTGTTCTGAATAATTTTGCTACATAGATCAAACTTATGCATGAGGATACTTTAAATTGGTATTCTGTTTTCAGTTATGCATAGGGCATTTCAGCATGACCTGTATCGACTTCGTCTTACTACTGCCCGAGCCTATGTGAATGCTCTTACATCTAGTCAAAACCCAGTCTCATATGGTGCAATAGATCCTTTGAAGCTATCAGCCCAAGTATTTTGATTTTTATATCATAGCTTGATTGTACTCATTCACATGAACTGAATTGCATTGTAAAAATGTAAAAATTCAAAAAGCACTGCAAGTTATATTGTCTACTTAGAGCAGAAACTCATCAGCTGATGATTTGCTGTTTTTAAAGGCTAACAATTACTTTTTAAATAAGAAAATAAAATAAAAAGCATTTCGATATATGTTGTATATATCTTTTAAACAGATTACAATATGACTGTATTTTATCCGAGCATTTAGTCTCTGAAGAAAGGTCAGTTTATGAGTTTCTGATCTAAGCCAACAATATGCTCATTTGCCGTTGATTCAAATCATAAATTAATGTTGGTTATCGTTTGTAGATTAATTTAAAATTACTTGTAAACCCACTTTGGCTAAGGAAATCTAATGTAAAATTAATTTTTTTGAAATTGAAACTTCATGCATCTTGCTTTTTCTACCTCTAGATTTCACTTTGTGCTAGTTGTTCTAACACAGACGCCAAGTTCTAGGAGCTCAAAACCCCAAATTGCAAGGGTAAATGCTAAAATATGACCAATGAGTAACCAAATAAGTTGTTTCAACAAAGCACCCATACCAGGGGCATCAAGACCTAAGGGTCAAACCCTTTGGGGGCCCTTTTGGGAGGCCCCAATATTTTTATGGTTGAGGCCCATGCCCCTCTCAGCCCCTAGGCACTCTAGTGATCTTTTCTTTTCCTACGGGGTTTACTGTCTGTAGTAAACACTGGGGTCACGCTTTCTGGATACCCAAGCAATCTTTTTGTGCTTTCATCCCATTATTCTATACACTAATCCCTCTTTTTTCCCCTTTCACAACATTTTTTACAAGTTGTCTGTCGTGTTTGGAGCAGCTTGGCCAAATGTGGCCCTTGCAGCCAACCCATGCGCCTCTCCAACCTTAGGTATAAATATTACAAACATACCGATTTTTCTTGGTATACACCAGCAATTTTCATCTTATGGCGCACAAACTAATTACTAATATTCCGCACATCAAGAAATATATTTTTTGCTGATCTCACAAAAAATAGGTATAATTTTGATTGATTCATAAAAAATTATAGAGTAATTATCTGCACTTTTCGCTCTAAAGTGGCTTTTTTAAAATATTTATGAAGCAATTTATCTATAATACTTTGTAATTTCAAAATTAATACTCAAAATTATTTATACAGGTATGGAAATTATTTATGAACACTTACGAAAAGCTCAAAACTTCATTGTTGAAAATTAAATAAATCTTACACAATTTAAACTATATCACTATCTGTAGGTCTCACCAGTGCCATTCTTATGACACACCAGTTGAAAATCACTGGTAAACACAAAACTTTCCTTATGTGATATGTTCATTTACTTGATGTTTTTATTTACATATATGTTCATATGATGGAAAAAAGCATTGCTTGGCCAGATCTGGTTCTTACTCCACAAAAAATAATCTTATAATTGAATTATCTTATCTTTCTTATTCCATCCTTCTAAAATTAAAATTTTGTATTTTCCCACATTCTTATGTTTTCCCAACAAATCTTGTTTACCAAGATATTTTACATAAACTGAAAATGCTTGGTTAATATCATGTATTTCATTGTATTTGCCTTTATTTGTAAATTATGTTTAACTGGTTTTCTATTGAATATTTGAGTGTGTATGTTTTTGAAGTCTGAAATATTTTAATATATTATTAATCCTTGTGCAGGTTCAAGGTTTAGGCCCCAAATTCATTTTGCATTTAGAGCTTCAAAATACTTCACGAAATAAGCCATCTATAAACCTGTTTTTGACCTTTCAATGTGATTCACGGATATACAAAATAGAAAAGACATACATACCTGTAAGTAACTCCTTTCAACTTCAGCAAAGTATGAAACATAAAACACATGTATAAAGAAAAACAGAAAATTGTTTTATATATGACCTCCACCAACTGCAATGATTAAAAAAACCCACATTTTTGTTTCCAGTAATGCTTTATTCTCTTCAATTCACTTTTATATAAAGGTGTTATTTTAGTGGTAGTACATTTCCGTCTTCAATCGTTTCAAAATATTGAGTCTTAAAAGTTAAATAAAATAAAAATTCAAAAAGTTGAAACTTTAAAAAATGATGGCGCTTGTTTTCAAATTTGTACAGAGAAACCATCTGTCAGTGATTTGGGTTTAGGAAAATGGAATGTGGTGAATATGTCGTTAACTGTAATAAAAAGTGACACTACAACTCAAGAATTACACTACGAGAAGTTACTACAAATGCATACAGTAATGCCTTCATATAAACAGTAGTATAGCCATAAATTCATTTAGGAGGGGGCCCAAACTTAGAAATTCAATATTTATGCCTATTGAAAATTTGGATATTACATTTAAAAAAGTTTCGATTAAAGTCTGCAAAACTTGTATTTTGTTTAAAGTAAAGGACTACCGGAAAAAAAGTGACGCATTTCGGTAGATACGAGTACAGAATTAACTTCTCAGTCAATTGTTGAGTTTGTGCAATATTTATGAGATTCAAATTTGTTTTCCAAAATGCAATCATTCTTTAGTCACTTTTAAAGCTGGATACGTTTAAAGTGATACGTATATATGTGAGGTGGTTAAGTCAATGAAGAAAAACAAAAGTCACATAATCTAAATACTTTCACATTTCATGAGAACCCTCTGAGTCATGCAGTATTACTTCCCCAACACACAATGACAAAATAACATTTATTGTTTGAAAGAATTGTAAGAAAGATTCTATTGGTCAAAGTCAAAACTGGTTAGAAGTTATGCAGGGCAGGCTGTAAGGTAGAATTATGTATGGGAACCCCTCAAAGGGTTAATTTAGTAAACTGTTGATTAATTTAAAAAAATACTTTGTTGAAGGAATGTAATGTGTATAAATTTCGAAATGCATAGAATATTACGAAAATATCCAGTGCATTTATAATATGTAATGTATAAAATTGTAAGAAACCAAGACTTTTTTGGAGGGAGTTGGTCCCCCAGAGTGTTATGAAATGTGAATTTAATTTCAAATACAAATGTACGGTATTCAAATTTGTAGTTTTTATTTCATAACAAATACATGAATAAAAATGCTACATTTTCAGGTGTCATTTCTAGCTCCTGGTTTGCCTTATACATTTGTAACTCCTGTAGAATGTGTGAGTGAGATGAACATATCAGACATTATCAAGGTATAAAAACATTCTCTATAAAAGCCTTTCTAATTTATGTGCAGTTTACTGCAAATCGTTTATTTTGAAGACTGATTCTTCTATAAATATAGGGAGCAATCTGTTTTAGGAAACCATTCGTGTTTAATATTTTGTAGTACTATTTAAGTATTCAAGAAAAATATTATCTTCCTGTCACGGTAACCAAGTAATAGATTCAAGTAATTATAAAGTAATGGACTAGCAAAATTATCCAGTATTGATCATTAATATTGATTAAGTTTGATTTGGATTGAAAGTAACACAAGAACTCAATAGTATAAGAATATTTCCCTAATTAACTCTTCAAAATATTATATAAATCATGTAATGGTAAAGTTGAGTAAAATGTGTAGGTCTCGAAATTCAAGAGGACACTTGATTCATGTATTGCCAAAGCAACTTAGCTATTGTTATTTAATGCGACCAAAAGATATTAAAGATCAAATTCACTCTTCATGAATAGTTTTCTTCTAAATACATATAAAATAAAGTAAGACCAGCTCATTTTATTCACAAATTAAGCTAAGGTTTTGGGGCCATGCTTCCTTTTTAAAATGCTATAATTATGCTTCTCTTTACTGATAAATTTGGAAACAAGTAGTTGAATTTCCATGGATCAAAGAGATTTGATTTCAATGTTATACCCATTTTTATTCATTCAAAACCATACTTAGTTTTTGTTGCAATCTTTAAATTCTTAAACTAGGCGACAGTACATACTTTTTTGAACAGGATAATGCCGTTGTTCATCCCCATATTTCCCAGCTATCCCGTTTTCCATAAAAACTATGAGAATATTTTAATATTGGTCAATTATATATTTATGACCTATAATCGTAAATTAAGTGTTGAGACACTGATGACTATATTATAAGACGTAAGACAAAATTGAGTCAAGGTGTGAGAGAAGTTTTATAAGGTTTTAAAGACTGAAAAATTAGCTGGCGTAAGATTATTCCATTAGAGAAATATGGTACAATTGAGGCTATCAAAGCAAGAGTGGCCTAACCCACCAACATACCCAATGGAGATAAATGCAATTTTCTTGGCATCATTTTTTATATTTATCCACAATAGGATTTGAGGAGGGTTAAAATCTATATTGCAAACGCATGAAATGCCACTGTAGGTGCCAAAAATAAATATTTTGGCATTTTCGGGTTTTTGTGGGTTAGGCCACTCTTGCTCTGATAGCCTCATTTGTGATGTGAAGTGCAGTTCCCATCTGCCTACCTACATTTTTAAATTGGTTCAGTCATTGAAGAATAATGGTAAGCTCAATATGTTTATGTTATAAAACTTTTTATTTTAATTTTTCATGAATATTTTTTTTATTCTACACCCGTCTCCTGCCATCAATTGACGAATAGCCAAATAGAGTTCTGAAATGAAAAAATATTACTTAAAAACACTAATCAGTATTAGAATTTACAATGCTATTGTCAGGAATTTTAGGTCACTCGTTGAGGTGGTCTCCAGTCATCTCGCTACTCCAATACGGTGTAAATGTCTTTGTAGATAGTCATGTCTGGTAAGAAGTCTGAAACAAGTGACTCCTACAGCTCTAGGCAAGGAACCTGGGATGTAAACATTATTTTACTTTTTCATGAATGTTAAATAAGCCCATTCCTTTTTACCTTTAGAAAATATGGTCATCTTAGCTTAAACAGAAACTGGAGCAACACGTTGAAAGACAGTGCAACTTCACTGCACATAAAACTACATCATGCTGTGTGCATTGTTAATTATTTCTGATGTGTGAAGGCCACATAGTACTGCCTCTCCCAAAATTTAGCATTGGCTGAATTCAATACTGTCACTAGTTGACTGACTGTCATTTGCTTGAAGCCATGAGAGCTGCATTAAGATAATGGGTGTGGTTATGCATTGGGACTGTTTGACTGTCATGTGTCGCCTTTGGTACCAGAATAAGTGTGTGTGCCATATGAATAGGAGGTTGGGTGGTAACAAAGTGATAATCATGAAATAAATGTCTGTAATCACAGGGTTGTAGACAGTTGGAAATTCAACTGTTCATCATAGATCCTCCATTGAAGTACATGCCGATTGTGTTGTGAGCATCATCTAGAATTTGTCAGAGGCACCACGTGGCTTGTTTGAAAGCATATGATCATAATCACAGCTGGCAGTCATGCTTGAGATCCATTATCCTGCTATTTCTGGTGTGTTAATTATTATAGTGGTGAGCTAATTCTCCATAAAACTGACAGAATGTTTCATTAAAAATATATCCAATTTATAAATGAAACATTTCCCATTTCCATTATATTGTTTGCATAAAATTTTGTTCTTTTAGGTTTTTGTCTTAAAGCAAGGACAAAGCATTCCTATCATCACTGCTATGATAAATATGCCTGTTAGTGAAGGGTTTCAACCAATTTGATACATGAATTGAGAAGGTATTAATTTTTCTAAGCTCAAGTATGAGACTCTTTATCGTCCAGTTTTTTTATTTGTTTGCAGGTTGTTTAACATCAATGATTTATTTCTGTTTTAGAAATATATAAGTATTGATTCTTTTTATGTTAAGTTTGTAAAGTGAAACTTATATCTTTATACTTACACAATGTGACTACATATTAGACAGCTTTTTCTTAGTGCAGAATTTCAGTATGACTGAAAATCATTTGTATCCAATTTATACATAAATATTCGCAATTTTGTGGTTACCATATACTAGTCTTAATGTACTTACTAAGGAATAAGTTTTTAATGTAAATATTTGACATCACAAATAACTTTATTTGATATTTCATGGCATCTCTTCCCAAAATTTTTAACCGATTCTTGAGTTAAGTTTATTCTCAAATGGTTTTATATTGCAGACGTTTTAGTTATATTTTCCAATTATGTTATTTAATTTTATCAGGTTTTATAATAATTTAATAACAAAAAATGTTATTCTTTGGTGCAAGTCTATGAAAGTTGAGCAAACTCAATTTCTAGTCATAATTATGATGTCATTAGTTCTTACGCTTTAGTGTTACTAATATTTTTACAGATGTTATTTTTATTAGGAAATTCTAGGATCAGTGTGTTGGCACAATATTATAAATGTGACCAAATCTTTAAGCTAGTCAAATTTCATGGAACATGTGAAATTTGTTTACATTAATATAATGATAATTCACACATGAAAAAAATAAGAGATCACATGTACCACGATATTGATAAAATGTATCTATGCATATTTAAAAGTATGTGACAGAAATCAACATTATTTGTGTATTGGAAATGGCAATGAAAAGTAAAAATATAAAATCAACTACAAGATTCATTTGCTAAAAGGTGACTTAATTTAAATGTGCTTGATTTGGGCTGCATAATATTGCTAAAACTCCACGGAAGAGCGTGCCACTCTAATGAAACTCTTAGACTCCTTTATAACAGAAGGCAATGAAAAATCTGGAAGATGGGAATCAGCACAAAAAAATATGAAAACACGCAAATAAGTTTAGATGTCAAAAAACACAGAATCACCTTTGAACAAGTGAATTCGATGCAATTGACGTGGACATTCAGAAACTAAATGTGGTAACATGACTGTGAGGTGTGCACTTTTTGCCACACAGTATTAGAAATAAGAATTTATACCAGTAAGTATGCAAAATGCTGCTTTATATTTGACTTTATTTCATTTGGAGTTATGAAATGTGCATATCAAGCTTATTCATAAATGGATTTAAATAACAGTACTACCATCAATAAGATATAAGCAACCAGAAAACTTTAGGGCAGATACTATGCATGAATCTGTGCTAGTAGTTTATAATTATATATGTAACTCATTGAATACAGCATGTAAAATATTTAATGTGTATTAGTAAAATGCATGTTTTATTTTTAATTATTGAGTGTTCATGTTTAAGTGAAATGAGTCACAGAATTTCCCAAGCTCTTGTGACTGGTTTCTGTGATAAGACAAATGCAAGGTAAATTTTGAATCAAGTCTAAAGCAGTGTCTGTTGCCCATGAAGTCAAGAATTTTTTCAAGGGATTACTGATTAAAAAACTAATTTGGCTTAATATGCAAGTGAATTCTAAGGTCTTTGAAATTTGTTTGGCAATTAAAATTTTGCATTATCCAAATTCATCTCTGACAGAAAGTAATATTATGTGAATATATACTAGGATGGGACCTGGATATTTCCAGTCTCCATCCTAGAAAAATGTAATTGGCATTATAGGTTTTTTTTGCCCTACAGTCATCTTTTGTTATACAAGAGCTAATTAGACCAGGACCTATGGCTTAAAGTGGATTCCGAATCATTATAGACTGGGATTTGTGCCAAGAGCCTATTGAACTGATAGTCAGCACTATATACTCTCCAGTCCGGGAATTAAGCGTATTACAGATAATTCATACTGACCAAGTTCATCCTAATGAGGTTTGATGTAGAAGTTTTGAATCTTATCTTACACAAAACTTCAAAAATATCTAGTCACAAACAATGTACTTATATTCTATAAATTAAGAAAAATAAATATTAATATTAAGAAATTATTCTTTGCAACTATGCAATATTTTCCATACATTTAATCATCAGAATGACAATTTGGTGGTCTATAATTTAAAGTGCTTGTTTAAATTCACGAACAGAATAATTTAAAAGATACTTAGTTATATAACTATAAAGTTAAAATTGATAATTATGTTATACCTCATTTAAGTCAGTTATTCATATACTGAAGTTGATGCGAGTTCATGGATATGCTCAATCGATGTAGACTTAAGGATTCTATTTATCACATTATCTTGTATGCCACATTTAAGAATATACTATGAACTAATATTTGTAATTTGTTATTTTCCAGTACAAATTAATGTGGTCCTTATCCTAAATTATCAATTTGTAGCACTCAAGGCTGTATTTTAAAAATATAAAGAAATACACAGTATTGGTAGCAAGACAGCATAGTTAACTGTTCTGGAAGTTCAATTTTAAACTAACTTTATTTCGATGAAATATGTATTATTTATTGCCATGCTAATTTTTACACAAATACCTTGCTTGTTAAAACATTTCATGGTTCATCTTGTAATCAGAGTATTACATGGATGCTGAGCTAAAAGTGTGGGTAAAAATCAGGTTAATTTTTAATTAAAGTTTAAAACCCATTAGGAATAAATATAATGCTTTAACTTTGGAAAAGAATCAGTGTTATGGGAGTCATAACAATGCTTACCTAGTAAGCTATTCTTTAAGAACATGTATAAACTAATGAATTTTTGCATTGAGATTTCAAATTATTTTCTTAATAAATAACTTACCATAATTTACAAATGCACTTCTCAGTTTAAAAATTAAATTTCCCTCACAATTTCAGTGTAACTGTCATACGACAAAACATGTAAGAAAAAAGTTATAATATTTTCTAACTTTAAAGATATAAAAGACCACCATTGAACTTATTCACCATTATTTACATGAAAAAATGAACACAGGCTAATGTTTAGATGTGCAAGTAATTTATTGCAGGATACAGTTTCAGATCATAGCTGAAGATATTGCATCACAAAGAAAATAGCAAACATCTTTTAATACAGTGGATATGCTTCAACATTTTTTAAAAGTTTTCTTCAAATTTTTCAAGTTAAATATTGACATCAACCAAATCTCAAACACAAACAAAATATTTCTTGACACAAATAACGAAAATAAATCCAAGTTTTTTTTGTAAAACGTGTTTTGTTGGATTTTCAATACAAGACAAAAATACTGAATTGGTAAGTCTAATCAAAAGATAAATATAACCTTGGTATTCGACTAGAATAAAATGTAAAATAAATCTTTTCGTTAGGAAGTAATTATAATGCAAAGTAGGAAATTCAAAATGCTTTAAATTGAACAAAAGCATTTTAGCTTTTCAAGCAAAACAATCTCTTTGTTTAGGAAATTGCAATTATGGCTATTATACAGGGTAATTGAAAAGTTACACCCCAATACAAAAAAAGCCCTTCAAAGTATCCTTTTTCATGAACTTTTCCCAGATTCAAGGCCTTTTTTGTGTAGTTAGAACACTGATCTTTTTAAAAGCTACAGTAATGTTGAACTTCATTTCAGTTAAAATTCTATTACTGGGATAAGACAACAAATGCAGATGTTTCATAGCTTTGTCATACCACAAAGTAATCTTTTCTGTAAAGTTCATAAACTCTGCATCATTTGCTAAAGAATAATTTTGGTCTCAATCTTCCATTTTATTATTGATTAAAACAGAAGGTCATCTAGCCCCTTTCTGTCAAAGATACTTTATTCCCTCAAAAAATTTTAAAAGACAAAACGTCATTGCCCAAAATGCTTCCCATACTTTTGCAAATGATTGATATGAGCAAAACATTGCTCAATAAGATAACAGTGTGGCTCCAATGAGAAGGCAGTCATCTACGATCAGTCAATTTTTCAATAGGTGAAAAAGCACATTAGGAGAAGGCTGTCATGTAAAAGCATGAATGGCAATTTCCATTGATGTTTCTCCTCCTGCCAACTCGTTATCCCTGCTATCACTTTTGGCACCGAACAATAAACTTAGAACCAGAATCAGTGCTAAAGACACCAGCTATGGAAGTGCTTTGTTTATGTTTTAACCTATCACCTAATTTAAAGGATACTCTTTCAAAATCACTTGATCCGACTGCCTTTACCCAGGATGCACTATGTATACTTGATTTAGAGAAGTGGCATGATACTCTCCAAAGAAACCTAAGGATAATGGCACCAATGTAGCAAATGCTATTAACAATCAAATGTACCTTTCAAAAGACAATGCAGATTAGAATGAAGTTAAAAATAAAATGCTTTCAATAATTTATACAGAACCTTAAAGTTTGAGGGGTGTGACTTTTCGATTACCCTGTGTTTTAATTTTCTCATTTAAATTTATTCTTTATTTCCAAGAATACAGAGAATTAGATGAACAAAATTAAAGAATTTCAATAGTATTTACTTAATATATATATCAATATGAACAATATTTCAGAGGTAAAAATCTTTAAAATATTGTACTTTATTTCATGAAACATAATGATAGAAAAAAGCATTAAGTATCAGTTTATCAAGCACCTGAAAAAAGTGTATATTGCACTATATGCCATTTGTATGTAAGTAGCTCAAAAAGATTTACGACATACACACAAATTATGAAATGCATTAAAATACAAGAAAAACAAGCAGAAGATATTGCACCAAAAATATCACAGTGCATAAGAATAATTAAAAGACCATTACTCTTAAGTATAACAGAATTGTAAAAAGCATGCATAATACATGACGAAATGTCGTCAATTATACAATAAAATAGCAGAGTAAACACTTATACAACAGAGAACAAAAATATAAAACAAACCTGTTTGTGCTTTGAGCTGATTAAGGTCATAGAAGGAAACACATTGAAAAAATTAAGTTAAACTCTATTCCTGATTGTCAAAAAAGTAAATTACTTACAGGACATGAATACAATGAAATTAAACTTTTGGCTAAACTGTTGGCACAATGAATAAAAGTATAATACTATCAGACTAATTTAATAAAAAATAATTTATACAAGAAATGTATGTGATCATATAAATTAATCAAAATAAATACTAATATAGGTAAATATCTAAATATTTATGAAATAAGGAACTGCTTAATATATAGAAAATATTCATATTTCTCTTCAATAAAATATATAGATCTCAGGTGAAAAATTGTGTCTATTTCATACTCACCTAATATATTGATAATAAAAAATACAATTAAAAGCAAAACATTTCAAATGAAAAATCGAATTCAGAATTTAAAGTTTTATATTTAAAACTTACAAACAGATAATGACTCAGATTTACCAAGATATCCTGCTTTACATCTTCAGACAATTAAACTCTTATCCAATGCGTAGTTTTATTGTAAATTTTAATTTGATCTAATACTCAACTATGTGCAATCGCCTTGAAAATGTAGTCGAAATTTTTTTTAAATAACTTCAAAGGTGATTTGTGTATTTTGAGAACCTTTTAATGTAAGTTTTAGTGAAAGATCTAAATTTTATTGCAAGATTAATTATTTATCAGGGTGCTCCGGATTCTTAATAGTTTTTGATTCCTTAACTAGAGAATGAAATAATTCAATACATTTACCAGGAAAGTTTAATTAAAATATAGATAAATGCAACAGGTTAAGAAGAATGGATTATTTTTAATATCTAATACAAGTTTGTGTTCTTAGTTTAGTCTATATATGAACAAATTTCTTTTAAGTTTTTGCTAAAAGCATATCCATGCAAAATTTAGAACTTGACACTAAATTTTGAGCAATAATATCAAAAAATTTCATTAATAGCTTTAATGATATTAGTAATAAATTATCTTCATCTCAGTTACTTAAATTTAGTACAATTTAAACAAAAACATGGAAAAAACTAAAAGGACTAAACTATTTAAAATCCACACAGCATTAACAATCACTTACTTCAAAGCTGAAATTTCAATCGTAAACTTTAAAAATTTTTACAACACTTTTTAATTGATAAATCTGACAAAAAGGAAAAGTTGCCATATAAGAAAGCGATTACATCAACAATGACATGATATTGCGCTCAATAGCATTCCAAAACACACACATTAACCATCACTGTATAGCAGTTTACATCGAAAGAATTGTAGAGTAGCATCAAGCTTCAAATAGTACATCAATCTATAACATTCTGCATCCAGATACAAATGTTCTGGTCTAAAACTGCAACATGTTACACCCAGGGTTTAAAATAAAAATGTTTGTAAGATAAGATAAACGTCAAAACTTAAAACAAAACTATTGATAGAAAATTAAGTAATGTACTTGCTTATAAATTCTCCATATCTAAAACAATAACTGGAAAATTACATATTTATTTCAAAAAGGACATGTTAGAACCTTTGTAAGCATGATTAACTTTAGTTGAGCCATTTGTTACAACTCCATTGGAAAATTTTGAAGAATTAGTTTTAAAAAATGTACCTTTACAATGTTTTGAAATATTTAATACACTTTGTAAGGCAGCATTTTATTTTTTCAGTGAGGATGAAAACTGAAGACATGATAATCGAACACAAATTTGCTTTTTAGTGGAGTATTGAAATAGAACTTTATTATTTCTTATGTTAGATTTATGATATACATTCTCAAAGGAGAAACATACAAATATTCAAAAATGACTTTTTCTTAAAAATGGATAATTAATAAGCAAATACAATAATTTTAAAATAAGATCTAACTTTTTCTGCAAACTTTACATGATTCGTAGGGAACACTTTATGTTTTGTAAAATTTTACACTTCATGCAGCTGATATATATATATTAGAATGTCTTAAAAGTTTCCCTATAAATGCATTAATGATACTTTCCTGTTTAAAATTAGTAAATCAAGATAAATTCATCTGCATATTTATAGGGAAATATTAGTAAGACATCACACTAATTAATAAGTTCTGTAAGCCTCTTCACACTAGTGCAATGGCATGTATTACTTAAATGCATTCATATGTGGGCAAGACTTTATACATGTAAGTAGTTCAAATGAAGAAATGTCATAAAGAAAACGAATTTTCCATAAACTTATTAAATAAAACTCAACAAAACGTATACATTTGTTCTAAAACATCAACATAAATGTGATGTAAAAATAAGCATTTCAAACCCTGAGATTAAAAATGTAAAATGCAACTATAATAACTAAAACATAACAATACAGCTGTAGCTACCTATAATCTACAATCCTTAACTTAATAACAAAACAATCAAAAACTCGAAAGCAACGTCCTAAAGCAATACTTTTTTAACATTTCCAAATTTAAAACAAAAGCTGGCATCTTCACAGAATGACTTCTTAAGTGGGGCAAAGTACTGAAAACAAAACTTTAAATTTAGATACGTAGTATTACATATTTCAAGAATCAAAATATGAAGTCTATAAGTGATGGATCTTAAAATTTGAACAGTTTTGAAAATAAATGCAATATTCAATATAAAAGTGATTCTTCTAAAATTAAAACAGATTTTCATTTAAGTTTTGATTACTAAATGTAACTAAATATAAAATTTGATGAAAAGGTTATTATCTTTGATTAAAAATTATTTCAACAATTTAAAGAACACATGCTACACTTGCTTATTTAATATACATAAATGATATTTAATAAGCCTGAAATGAAACTTTATTTTAAATGTATATATAATTTTTGAACTTACAATTGTATTATTCATTGTATAATATAGAGGCTGATAATACAGCATAAAGTGAAAAAATTTGGTTATCAAGTCATAATACATTTAATAATTTTTCTCAAGTCAAAGTGGCACATTTTAATTGAGTCCAGATAAACTTTTTTTTATTTACATATTAAATGAGGTTTAGGGGTGTGATGCCAGTTGTTGATGTGTGTTCCCTGCTCTTGCAAAATGACCGACTTTTTTTGTTGCCATTTGTAATTACCAACCTAGGTAATTATGACTTAGAATTTTTACATGCAATGTGTTTTGAAGAATCAAAGAACAAGTTAATAAACTTATACCACATTTCATGTCAGCTTGCCTAAAATTTGCAAAGGAAGGTTTCGTTTGTTGCTTTACAGTTATCTTGTGCTACATGAGGGTTAATTAGACCATTGCTAATAGTCTAGGAAGAGAAGAAAAACATTTTAACCAGCCTTTCGGAATTGTTATTTATTACATTTTTTTTATTTGTCAATTTTGAATAAAAAACACTAAATTTTCATTTTGATTATGCTTTTAAATATCAGCAGATAACCAAATCCATGATAGCATTGGTTGATCGATCTAAGGTCACATTTTGCTACAAGATCAAATCAGACCCAGGCATATGGTTTAAGAGTGGAGTCAGAGCATTCATGCCAAGACTGGAATTCAAACTTGAAGCCTGTTGAACTGTGGATTACAATGCTAACCACTTGGCTATCAGGCTAGCAATCAAGGACAGAACAGGATTGACAGACACTCAAATTAAAAGTAATTCAATAACAGCTCATTCTGGACATTCTTCAAAACATTGTTTAGTGAAATTCAGCTTGGGGAAAGAGAATAATGATTGAACGCTTTTGAAAGTAATTTTTTTAAAGAGAAAAGCTTTTTCTCTTCTGAAGTTTCATAACGCATTACAATGACAAAGATGAAATTCTAATTCACTCATTGTAAATGTTTGAATTTTTTTATACACTTGAAAATTTTTATTCAAACTATTTAAGGGAATTTTTCTTCAAATTAAAAAGTAGTTTCAATTTTTAAGAGGATTTTTCATTGTTTTAAGGGCATCATTTTAAGAATTTTTAAAGAAACTTTAGGAGCTTTTTGAATATTAACATCTAAGCTCTAATAAAAACAATTGTTATTGGTTGAGTCAAATGTATTTTAACACAGATAAGACATTTCAGCAGAAACGATGAAATAATAGGAAAAGGAAGAGAATAACTGAGATCAATAAAAAGTTTGATACTCCATTTGACAAAGAATTTCACATAAACAATTTTTAAAATAATTTAATTTGTCTTACCTTTAAGAATATAATCAGTCAATAAAGTAGGGACAGTGGGACTATCTTCATTTATTGCTTGCAAAACTGGAATAAAATTGCAATTTGAATGGAAAGAACTAAAGACATTTGCAAATAATTAAAAAACATTATCATTAGAACAATTAAAGATGTCTTAAAATAGTTATTACATGATGAAATTGAATTATCATCACAGCTATATAACAAGGCCGATGGTCTATACTTAAAATGAAATTCCCGAAATATCCCACAAGACCAATCAAATGAACAAAGTAATGTGACCAAGCTCAGAGAAGCTAGTTTTCATTTTGTTGAATACACAGCTAAACGAAACAGTTAATTGCCTCGAATAACACAGAGTTATGGGGGATGCACTAAGTACCCTAAATCCAGGAATTTGGCCCAACCTGAGATCTCATGTCTCTAAATTAAAAAACTCAACCATACCTCTTATCCCAATGCCCTCCAATGAGGTATTCCCAATCCCCAAACTCTGAAAATCGAGAAGCCGGTGAAAATATCCCACCCATAGGTGACTTTTTCTTACGTCAGGAAAAATCCAGGGACCATAATTTCCTATGGGCAGCCCAGTACAAATTAGCCCTGCTAAAAAGGTCGTCAACTAAGATGTGATCATCAGATAAAAAAGTGCAAGATAAAAGATGACTAAAATCCATAAAGCTCCCCGTCAAACAAAAGGGGCAGTCAGGAGAAGCCTGCACACTAATGAGGTGTAAGTGTCCTCTTAAAAAGTCATGTCCAGTTAAAATTCTAAAATTTGCCGTAGCAATATGTCATGACAAATTAGGTGGAACAGGGTCAGACAAAAGCTTGCTCCATGCTTTGTCTGTGGCCTTGAGCTTTTGATGGTCGCAGAGACTTATTTAACTTTCACTCTACCAACCTTCAAGCATGGAGGTAAGGGAGAGGGCTGGACGGCTGGGGTAGAATACAACCATTTTTAGCTAGCTTGTCTGTGTGCTCATTGCCTGGTATATCACAATAGCTTGCCCATAGGCGATCTTCGATATATTAGATTTTGTTAAAGAAATTCGAACTATTTATAAATGCATTAGGATAGAAAAGCTTGGTACAGAGCATGCAGAAATTTACTAGTACAGTAGACAAGCTATTTGTACAGGTAAATTCCCTTAATACAACTAACTCCATAGTGCCCCCTCAAACTAGTCTACAGTCGCAATTTAATTAAAATCATAAATCTTAATAGCAAGTAATGCTCCCCAAAACTAAATCCAATGTCTTACATTAATCAAAGCACTCTTGACCCTAACCCAAAACAATTTAACCATCCCGCTATCCATAACCCTCAAATCTTAAAATTATTAAACTGAAAACTTTTACTACTTAATTTTAACTAATGTAACTGGACTTATGTTTTTCCCCTACTCTCCAAGATTTTCTGTTCAGACTGTGATCAGTTCCTCTGGTTGGTAAGTTCTGCCTTCCGACCAATGGAATAGCTGCTTTTAGCAACACTCACCCCTTGCTCGACTCCAAGTTCCTATTTAAACTTGTATAAACTCATGAGAACTCACAACAGATATGGTTAAACACGCAAGTGCTCCAAACGAAGACGGAGGGCCTTCAACCCATGTGCTTTGTACAACATCAACTCACGCAAAACAACTTCCATCACTCTGTATGTGTAAATACTTTACTTGGATTCTTTAGGGAGATTCTTTGCTTAGAGGGATTCTCTTAGTGTATTTGAAAATTCAGTTCACAAAATTTATTTCCATCTAGGGTGACCACCTTTTGGCCATGTATTTAAGGGAGATTTAGTCAAAAAAAATCGAGCAAAGTTTTATATGTGATAATATCAAACAAAATAATTTATTTACATTGCATGTAATACAAAGGTCACAATATAAAATAAAAATTTACAATTTTGCAAGTTCCTTAATCTATGTAATGTTGACCTGAAGAGCATCTACCACTGGAAGCACAAGATCACAGAAAGGAAGCAATGCTAAATCTCTATGGCCAGCTGGCAATGCTTAATGTTTAGTTTTCACACCCTGTGAAGAGATTCCTGTCCAATTTATCCAAATACCTGCCAAATAACTACTTGGGGCCTTCCCCATATCCATAACTACTTCAAGATAGTTAGGGTAGCGACCCCAATTAAGAATGGAATGCCTACAAATGGATTGAAAAGTTCAAAAATGGTCATCTAAGTGTTGTGAATGAAGAAAGACCATCTCCTGCAACTGATGACAAGTGATTTATAGTGTACATAACATGATTATCATATGGCACTTGTTCACTGGTTAGACAAGTGACTAGTGTTGATGAAGTGGCAAATTAGTCACTCACCACGAACCAAGAATTTAAAACATGGCTCTCTGCTCAGCCCAAAAGCTTTTTTGAGATAAAAATGATTATACAAACAATTGACATCTTAAGCGCAAATTCAGGCTTCTTCGGTGCTGGAAGCAGTAGCAGTGAGTATGAATTGCCAAAACAAATCATTTATGATTGTCAAACAAATTTTACAAATGACAACCCTTTCCCTGACGAGCTTATCACCTATCTAGAAGTGGACTTGACAAAGGCCATCAGGCTTCTTTGGTACCAGAAGGAATAGAAGTGATTAGGAATTGCCGAAAAAATCACTTATGATTGTCATATATGATTTAGCATATGGCAACCCTTTTCCCAATGATATAAATTCAACTTGGGGAAATATTTTAAAGCAATGATTTTTTTCAAGATGTATAGAAGTGTTATTGAGAGCAAAAGGTGATCTATTTTCTTAGGAAAGAACATAAAATACTTCTACGATAGCTCATATTGCATGAAAAAACCTCATTTTAATAACAAAGCAAAGGTTGGTTTGGGTTTAAAGCACAAGGGCCATTTGTTCAACCAGCACAAAACACCAAGTAAATGGACATATATACACAAGAAAGCTTTACTGATGCAGAAGAGAGACATACACTAAGGGAGGAATCAAACCTAGATCTTACAACAAAGCAAAGGAAAAGGATACTTACTTTTGATCAAAATTTGAAGAGTTGGATTGTTAGGCGTTCCATGCTGTGGGTCATAAGGGATAACAGTACTGAGATACTGTAAATATACAAAATAAGTAATGTATAAGAAAAAGAAAGATGTGAGTACTGGAGTATGCACAATAAATAAGATTTGTTTCATTACCTTAGGCTCGGTACCATTAATTGTTCCATTTTTAATGATATTTTTCTTATCAGTGCAATGCTGACGTCGTTTGTTCTGAATGCTTAGAATTAGAGATATGAAAGTATTCTTCAATTCCTTCTCATACTCCAATTCATCTCGTAAGGCAAGCTCATTAATGAGTGTTTCAGAATGATCCTGAATCAAACTTTCAAGGTCGTTCAGCAAATCATGGAGTTGACACAAACTCAGCCTTTTTACTTCTAAAAAGGCAAAGCAGATATAAAATCAATATACTGCTTAAAATAAAAATTGCTAACACAGAAAATATTTAAAAGTAGATTCAATTGTCACTCTAGCGTCATTTTTGCTAAGCAGAGGTTCTAACTTTACCAAAAACTACTTTAAATGAAGAAAATGGATAGAATCTTGTATTGTTGCTTGGTAGCTGATCTTGGTTATTGGTGATTAGTCAGCTAGATTCCATTAACATGCTGATTATTGCATGCTCATGTGATCAATTAATCATAGTGAACTATAAATAACTAGCAGTACCCGCATAGCGTTGCCCGTGACATCATTCTTGTTATGTCTCAATGATTCTGAAAACATTTAAAAGAAAAAACAATAATTTTAAGAATGAGTCCCACCACCACTCGACATGATACAGAAATTATATAAACTCAAAAGTAAGTTATGAAATAACCCTACTGAAATAAAATGTGATTGAATCTTTAAATATAAAGCTATATTTTTAAAGTCTTGTTATGTCACCTCACTGATTCCGACAAACCGAAACAAAAACAGAAAGCAATACAAAAAAATTAACAAAGGTAATCGAGAGCGCTTAAAATATGTTCAATCTTTCAACATTTTTAGGGAAGCATCTGAGCCAAAGGTCCTCTATTTCCC
Organism: Meta bourneti; assembly: GCA_933210815.1. Lineage (NCBI taxonomy): Eukaryota > Metazoa > Arthropoda > Arachnida > Araneae > Tetragnathidae > Meta > Meta bourneti. The sequence goes on along the minus strand of OW119926.1, from coordinate 76,709,632 downwards.
GGTTGAATAAGACATAAAAGCAGAACGATGTTTGAGTTGCAGAAAATTTCTTGATGGTAGGAACTTGGCACTTGGAGTCAAACATGTAGGGGGGTGGAGCTTCAGTGGTTTGCTTTTCATTGGTAGTACGAAAAAGGACAAAGTAGTGACAATACAGAGAAATCAGTTTCAGAATTGAAAAAGCTACATAAAATCAATTAAATTTTTAAAAATAATTGTTCAATTCAAAAAACAAAAGGATAAAGTACAGAAAAAATTGGAAGGTTTAGAGTATATTTACTATTTTTAAAAAATATAAAAGCGAAAAATAAAAATTTTCCATCAGCAGGGTTCGAACTCAGTAGGTCTCCCCTCCAAGGCACTAACCGTGACTTCGGTGCATGACTTTACCCACTACCATCATTTCAATGTGAGTAGGGGTACTTTTAGTGAAGAGATGAATTTGTTCAATCAAAAAAATTTGCATAGTTGAGAATGGCTCTGGGCTGGTGTAAATTTGCAGGAAGACAATGGTCATACCTGGGGATCTGTGCTATAGCTAAGTTTTCATTGCAATGAATACGTTGGATGGTCCTCAGTTTCAAAACATCAACCTTTACACTATGGCTGGGACAAATGTCCCATCGGAAGTTTCCTTCGTAGAGTGGCTTGGGACTGCTTGGAACTTTCCCCCTTTTAAGTGACCGCTTACATAGATCACGATTTACGAGCTGTCAGCGACTGGCCTTTAAGAGGGTCCTTCCTTTTGTTCGGTGCCTCACTTATCTATCGTTGTGTGAACTCTTTGGGAAAGATAAAAAGTGGCACAGATGATATCTTTCTCATGCCAAAGAATACGCCAAGAAATACAAGGCATTTATGGGAGCACGAGTGTCACATGTCTTTACTTGAACCATCACAATGATCATTGCATTCCTTCTGGTTAACTGATGACACCTGTATGCGGGAATTAACATGTCATACCTTCCTTTATCACATTGGTAGAATGGCTTAAAACATACCAACAGCAATCTGACTCGGAGGACACAAATGGTTCTCATGGTGACCATCGAAGCATCTTTTCTTTGTATTGTCAAAGCATCATTCATGACGGAACGGTTGCACAGCACTTCTTTCTTATCTCCACTTGGATTGGAAACATTTCGAACATTAGCATTATTTTCAATCTTCCTCTTTCAGTCGGTCTAAGCCCTTATATTGCAATACATGACCAAGACCGAAATCAATTTGCTTTCAATACTATATATTACGCAGTAGTTTGTTCATATTCAAATCCATTAATGAAACAAGAGGTTGAAGGAATTAGATGAAGAAAATTTTGCTGATAGCGATTCAGGATGCGAAATTGAGCATCCAATGACAGATCTTGTGTCCGAACAAGAGACTTGTAGTTGATAGCTCATCTACAGAATTCCCAAATATAAATTGGAAATTTCCTGAACCATCAGATATAGTAACTGTTTACGACTTCAGTGGAAATGTTGGGCTTTCCTCAAACGTCCAACTGTTAGAACTGAAACAAGAGCTTGATTATTTTCCCCTGATGTTCAATTTGGAAGTTTTACGAATTTTAGTTGAAGAAACTAACAAGTATGCAGTACAAATTTTGAGCATACGTGCAAACTCTCCAAAGAGAAAACACTCATTGGATTGGAAGCCCACGACTGCTTCAGAAATGCTACATAGAGAAGGAAATTTTCCACTAACTTTAAATATTTTACTTAGGTTGGTTAATTTGGTTGGTTTCTGGTCTTATTGAGCAAGGGCCATATTTGGTCAAGCTGCACCAAACACAAGACAAACAACACAATGAGGGAGGAAGAAAAAGCAGAAGGGTAGACTAGGGTAAAAATGAAAGGAAGGAAAGATCACTTGGGTATCTCGGGGTCGTGATGCCCGTACACACCTGAATAAGATGTTGGCATAAGATTTTAACGTAAAAGAAGCATCTACTTTTCTTAACCTTAACAAAATGGTAGAATGCAACCATGTTTTTTATTAAGAAAAAATTTTTCGAACTGCTCCAATAATTTATTTTTAGAATGTTTTAATTGCACCTAAACATTCAATATTTTAGGTGGAACCATGATCTCCAAATTATTTTAATTCAAAGATGATTTTTCAATCATTAAAACCATATGCAAAAATAACCGATGAAACTATGTGTCAATATTCATAAAGTTTGTAGTACATCTTTTTTTTGTGACAAAATCTTTGTCGCAAAAGAATTGATTTTATTAAATCCAATGGAAATTTGAGCGCTGTAAGAATATTAAAATTAGATCAAAATGTTGGAGACTGGTGTGCATATGATACTCACTTGATAAGGAAATTTAGTCATTTTATATATCTTCTCTTGTCTATGACTGAATTCTAAAACTGATTTTAAAGTGAATTGAAACCTTTACAACATCTCTTAAAATAGCAACCAATTACTTCCCTACATGTACAATTTTCAATAAATTTCAAAACAAGGATTGACGGGAGTTCCACATTCAGTTAAAAAAGTTTTTTGAAAGCACAGTAGTAAGAGTTTTTTCTCATAAGGGGTATTGAGCCTATTGGATACCACCAGTCAAACATTCATTTCATTATTTACTCATTTTTTACAAACTCATAAAATAATAAAATTTTAATCATGTGCAATAAAATAATACTCCTAAAGAAAACAAAACATAAGTGTACTCTTTATGTGCTTGTTTGCGTATTAATTATTTAAAAGAAAGTATGTCATTTTTTTGTAAACACTTTACACTCTATTTTCTACCAAAATATGAATATTATGAACGATAATTAAGAAGATAAACGATTATACAAAATCACACTGACCATTTTAAAAATGAATTATCAAAATCTTGTATTTAATTTGAAAAATGACTTGTGCTCATCAAAATCAGTCACTGAAATACTAATATAAGTAAAACAAATGGAGTAAGCATTTGCTACTGTCCTAACTTCCTTAAACGATTTTTAATTCAAGCCTCATACAGTTCCTAGTACGAAGAATCAAGTGGGGTAGAAAAGAGTGCTTATAGTGAAAAGTGGGAAACAGGTTTTCAAACCATTCCCCCAATTTCCATTGAGTGGCATTGGGACAACACTATGGAAGGAAAGCACGCTAGGTGGTCAATAGTCATAAAAGTCATTCAAGACTATCTCACCCAAATTCTGTAGGGGAAGGAAGTTAACCGAAATATGTCGTTCTACAAGGCGTTAACGAAATTTGGCCACCGTATTGTAAAGGTTAATAGAAGTTAGAATGCGTGATAAGTATGTTTATCAGATCAGTGTGCGCAGATACATCATAGTGGAGGAGGAGGAACTTCAAGCACAGCACAAAATATTAATTTAAAATTTCTAGATTAAATTTTAAAATTCAGGCTTCGAGGGACATTCAGTCACCATTACGACTACCTGTGTGCCAAATTTCATGGCTATAAGTGGTATAGATTCATCTGGATACCTCACATAGGCACTTCCTTTTAAAATAGTAGATATATTTCTCTAAATTTGGAGAAGCCACTTTCAGAGCTCACATGAATACCAAATGGATCACTGTAATTCGTGTATGTTTTTATAAAATCCTGCAATTGTTTAATTTTTAAGTTAATAATGATTTTAATGTTTGAGTATTCCTTCAATTAGATAAATGATAAGCAGGGGTACCTGAATCCTACTCTAAATCAATAACAGTATAAGTTTCCTAAAGACATTTTTTATAAAATTTCAGTGTGCTACATTGGATGAATATCGTAATAAATCTTAGAATATGTATAAGCTTTAATAAAATCACATGCATTCATAGAACACTTTAGAAAATGTTTTCGTTTCTTTTGAAAATGTATAATTTTATTTAATAATCAATAATAAAAAGCATCTTGAATGAAAGTTTGGTTTGTCACTAAAAGGTTAATTTGGCATATGAAGAAGGTATTTTTGGATATTTGGTATAGTTAGATGAATTAAGATGAATTTTGAATGAAATAAAATGTTATTTTGATTACCTATATTTTGATTTAATTTCTACAAAACCAAATTAAAAAGTTATATTTTGAAAAACAAAAGGTTTTAGAGAATATAGGATAGAGAACAATTGATCTTTGAGAAAAGAATAACAGTGGATATGTCAAGCCATCCCATAAGAAATTCTTATAGGATGGTTCTTATAAGCATCCTATAAGAATTCTTATTTCTCTCAAGAATAAAAAATTCTTGAAAAATAATGAAAATGCAAAAACATGAACTTTATGTTTAGTGAGCAACTTATGTTTAGCACACTACTTGAATGAAGATAATTTGTTTTCCTTGATAGGTTATAAAAATTATTTAAGAATTATAAATAAAACAAAATAAAAATATTTTTTAAAATATACATACCATCTTTATACATCCCAATATATGCTGCAACTTTACTTTTCATATGATCAGGAGATTTATCAGGAGTTTCACAGGTATTCACAGATGATGGTGACCTTTGTTGCTAAAAAATAAATTTTAGAGATCTTAAACATAGAAATCTTTTAAACTTATTTCATCACAAATAATCTATAATTTAGATTTCGTTTTTCATTAACAGTAAAATGCCTGTATACAAAAGTAGTGGTGATAAAATAATTGATGAAGTTCTTGCGGAAAATAATAAAATAACTGGTTTTTACAACAAATAAAAACATTTCATGCCTCGAAAGAAACATTTGAAATAATTTTAATTTAATGATGACTTAAATCACAGTACCTACTAAATTGGCAATTGGTTGCTGGTACTCTAGATACTTTGGCACATGAAATAAATTGAGAATTTAAACATAGTACTATTTCATTTTCTCAATTTTGAGATTCTCCTGATAAAAATTGAAATATATGCCTTAATGAATATTGCTTTTAAAATATTGATTCATAGACATGCATAATCATGGAACACCAATGGCCAAACACCACAACACTGAGTGGCCAAATTATTAGACACTTCATTCTAACTTGACAAATGGTGATGTACATGTGAAAGGTATACATGGTATCGAGAACTGTTTATCAGTTCAGTTAGCCTGAACATTGGAAAGACTAAGGATTTAAAAAGCTTCAAATGTTGCATGATCATGGGGCAATAAGAGCCAGCTCCAGTATCTCAAAAACTGCTAACTTTCTCGGCTTTTCCCATTCAATAGAATCTTGAGAGTTGAGAATGGTAGTTAGGCCCAAAACTTCCAAGCAATAAACATAACAGAGGATGAAAAAGAGTTGTGAACCAAAGTAAAAGGCAATACGCAGAAATCAAGGAGGGAAAGATCCATTTAAAGCCTGGAAATGCCGCCATCCAATTTGAACCAACTAAAGGCTGCTATGATAAGCCAATATTCCTGTGCAACAGTCACAACACCTTGTAGAATTTATGCCTAGTAGAATTACAGCTGTAACCAGAGCTAGATGACCTAGAGCTAGATGACCTAGAGCTAGATTGTTATTAGTCTGGTATCTAATAATTTGGCCACTCAGTGTAGATCATAGATCTTGTAAAATACAGTAACCACATCAAAATTAATTTGTCCATAAAAGTTAGTGATCATTTCTAAAGATGTCAACTTTGCTAAAAATTAGTCTATGAAAAATATCTACCTTTTAAAAAATACTGAGAATCTTATACTATAAATGATGAATAAATCCTCTGGTTGAATCCAATTATGGAATTCATTCAATTTCTAAAGCAACAAATGAACCATACATGAAAATCTAGCAGTGAAAAAACTACATAACTGAAGAGGATTCTATATATTATATAGAATAAGGGATGTACAGTATAAGTGTTTGGAGAATTTTAAAATTTAATACAGTGAATTACACAACTATAAGACACATGCTGAATGATTGTAAACATAACAAAGTTTTGTGATAAAACAGTTTAAAATGATCATTTCATGGTCTACATCCAGTGAAATGTGATAATATTGACATGTAAAGAACCAGGTAATTTTGTATTGTTGATGTAAGAAAATTCATCAAAAAATTATTCCAAACGGAATCTGAAAATAAAGTTAAAATTGTAGTTCTATGAAAATAAATTTATTTTTCAGAAATTGTTTATAAAAATTATATTTTCATACCAAGTTTATAAATTAGAATTCTGAGAAACAAATGAACATACTTGTATCATTTCTTCAATTTCTTCTAAAACTTGCTCAGCAGTAAAAAGGGGTTCTTGCTGGAGGTTTTTGATTAAAAATGAACGAACATCAATGTCTTTGGGGGACTCATCCCTTTTAGATTCACAATCCTGAAATACAGCAAAGGATTTCATTTCAGATGGGACTCAGCTTTTCTGTCACTTCAAGATCTGAACCTTATTAAAATTTTGAAAACTTCCATCACTAGGTCTTTTTGTTCATCGGCATTAATTTTAAAATAAAACGTACAAAGATCCATAAACATAAAAACTGACACATCTCAGTTGATTAAATTGAAGAAATCTTTTTAAAACTGGTTGTATTAAAAAAAAATATTTTGGCATATAGCATTAAGTAACTTAGAATTTTGTTTTGTGAAGATCATTAATTTCTCATTACTTTTGAACCCTAGATATGAAATGTGGATTGACGAATATGACTTGGATATATTAACAAAAACAAAATAATCTTCATGCTTTCATATTTTTTAGGGAACAATGAATTTTATAAACTATTAATTTAATAACTTTATTTTAATGTTACAAAAGTATTAACTGCATTTTCTGATGTTTTATTTTTAAAGTTATAAAAATTAAGAAACCAGCATTTTGGGGAGCTCTCAGAGGCCCTTCTAATTGCAGCGATATATTCTTCTGATTACTAACACTAATTATTTCAATTTGACCCCTTTTAATTTGTTTTCTAACTTTTATATAATAAATCATTAGTACAATAATATTTTAATCATGAAAGATATTAGACATGTATGCTGACTTTGATATTCATTTTGTGGAACCAAGAGAAGCTTGAGAAAAAATGCTTGAAAAAATGAGACACAAATTTTGGCTTTCCTATCTAAATGAGGGTAATTAATTATGAAAACAAAGAGTACAGCAAATACTAATATTTATCAGTGCCTAATTATGGATAAAAAAACCTTATGACTTATAAGAAGTACACTATTACTTTTTGCCTAAGCACATTAAATGACTAAACAGTTATTTCTTTTGGTGGAAAGAATACAAGGAAAATTGATCAGTTTTTACTGTAAACAAACAAGCAAAAGAAAAGACCAATATGATGTAAAAATACCAATTTTCTATAAGAATGTGAAGTTAAAGAATACAAACTGGATTCTGGTTTAGGTTTATGATTGAATGTTGCAGTCCTTTGGCACACGACTTAGTCCAATCTATGGGTAAAATGGTACCAAAATTTCCAGTCAAAGTCCACCATATTCTGAAAAGAATGATGAGGAAATTAAACACAAAATTTTAAACAAGAAACCTTTTTGTAAAGAAAACATTGAACAGTTTTGAAAAAAACTGAACCATAGAAAAGGCTTGATTGTACTGTATATGAAAAACTGTACTGTATATTTCAAATACTTGAGAACCATAAAGTTTTATAAAAAGTTATTGTGCACCATTATTGAAGCAACATAGGCCGTATAGTACAGAATGACCAGTTTATTTAGTGATTGGTAAGATAAGATATATATTACATAGATCATAAATTCCTAAAATAAAGTATAATAGGATTTAATGAAACTAGAGTTGTAAGCAGAGAAGTCTGATAATATTCTCAAAACATTAAAATTAGGATAATATTCAGGAATTTTGCTTTGGTAACCATTTTTAGGAAATTGCAATTTATTGATAACAGAAATGAAAATGAACCTGGAAGCTTATTTTATGTATCATTCACAATACTAACTTATGACACGCATATCTGTAACTCTATTATAATATACAAGCTTTGATATATTCTTCACTTCAATAATTTCTTTCACAACCAGAATGAATGAACATAAGAAAGTTTTAAACTTTGTTAAACTGTACTTAATTTGGAAGTACGTGGAATTTATTTCTATTTCATATCATAGAACTATTCATGATTGCAGTTTGGTCATTTCATTTTGTACCACAGATGTTGGATGCTGATTACTGCATACAGCTAAGTTTCATTCATATTTTAGGAGAATTTTATTTTAACACAATAAAGATCTTCAAATCTAGCCAATAAACAATGTAGCAAAGTAAATATCAATCTCCTTTACGAAAATGCAGTACACTTATTTATCACGACTCTGAAGGATAATACTGTCTTAAATATTTCTTGTAATATAATTGAATAAAATAACTAGCAAGTTTAGTTAAAATAAGCAAGTTAAATACATTTTCCTCTTAATGCAGCATTGAAAATAAGAAACTGTTGGAGATACTGTTTAAATCAATTTTCACCTACATAAAACTTAGTAGAACCTGAAACCAGAAATACACACCTTGGTTTCAAAGCACCTAATAGCAAATTTAAGATATTCACTTAACAATGCAAATTATTGTCAAGAAGAAAAGCCATTAAAACTATGTAGGAATAAAACATGAAATAACGTTTAAGATGGTTCATCATAATGTAATGTAATCGTAACTCGATAACGAAGCATCCATTACGTGTATGATGTGAATCAACCATTATGTGGTTTCCGGCCGGCAACAGCAATCATTAATACACACATTTTAACATTCTACAAAGAGTTGTAAAATATACCTCACAATTTGAAAGGCAGATCGGAGAAAAATATAGTATCAATTGCAATAATTTACATAATTTGCTGAAACAGCATTTGATATACTCACTGGCATTCGTTCATTATTTCTTCTTGGTTTCGTACTTGAACAGGAGCAAGTTTTTCAACATTTTCTTCATAATTATAGAAACACTTCGTTATTTTGTCGTCAAAAGTGTTTACGAGGTCTTCCAGAGACGTAGAAAAAGCATCGCTGAAGCTACTGTCAACGAAAGAATTTTCATTTGCTTCTGGACTTGAAAATGAGTCTTTATTTGAGTTCTCAAAGTCCTCTGTACACTGAAAATCATTGAATTCAGCCCAGTCCTCTATTCTTGCAAGAGGAGCTTGAATTTTCAACTCAGCCATTGTAAATTATTACGATTTTTAAGACATACTTAATGTAAACATTAAACCAAAACCATAACAACTCTCGCCGCACCCACCACAACTGAATTAAGCATGATGCGCATGCGTAAATAAAGTGATTACAGTCAAAGTTAGAAAAGAAAGCTTCGTTGTTTTTCCCTCGTCATCATACCGTGGTTCAAAATTACGATGTGTTGTCCTCGATCTTTCACTTCGGTATTGATCCCAGAACGTCGCCAGCAATCCATTTTATTACTTCAGTGTGACAAATTAAACTACCTACATTGTCATCTGATCGTAGTTCAAAATTTCGGTGTTGTCCTCCATTAGGTTTGGTAGTTAATTACCGCCCCACTGGAGCAACACAACGGGCTACTGGCGACGGTCCGGGATCAATCCTCAAGAGAGAGATCCGAGGACACCACGAAATGTTGAACCACGGTCAGATGACGAATCAACACCTGAGCTGGCACCCCACTCTCCAAACTTCCACACCACGACAAAGTCAGGACATTTGAGGCCGACAGATTTAACGTGCACCAGACTCCTTTTTTCGACGGTCTTTAGTTATACCTAGTTTCAAACTCATAACCCTCAGGTTGCTTTTCCATTACTCTTCCAACTGGGTTATCGCGGCCGTGTAATCCTTGGATCTTTCCCTTCGGGATTAATCCCTGACAGTCGCCAATAGCCCGCCGTGTTGCTCCAGTGCAATGCCAATTCAATTAACTACCTAACATGTTTTTTCGTTTTCATGAGGAATTTTCAGTATAAACAGGACAAAAGATGGGTTTACTTCCTGCTACTCAAATGCTCTCGCATACTTATAGGGGATTATCTTAAAGTGCAGTTTAACGCCGTTTAATCTAACTCTGGTGTTAATCAATTAACAATCATACATAAATCAGGTATTATAACTTAACATAAAGTGCATGTTTAAAAATGTAACCAGTGTCTGGTACATTAAGGCAAATCAAATTCTGTTACATCTGTTGAAATTTTACTCTGAAATGAGAAATTCTTGAAATGAAACTTGGAGTCAATACATAGCAAACTAAACGGCATTTAAATTTTCTTTGGAAGTGTTCAAATTGCCATTGCAATAAATTCAAAAGTATTAGTCTGCTACGGTTATTCCTCTTTGAATAGTTGAACCATAGAATTTTGAGGGTATGCCTGATTTGAGTTGTAATCACCAGTATTTGAGGACTGCACATAATATATGCTACTATCATCACTTTCCTTCTTTCAACAGAACTCGGGGAGTGGTTCCTATTATTGATGACTTTAAATATTGGGTTGATGTTTTAATATTTGGTTGCCCATTAAAGCCTTTAATAAGATAGTGTACTATGCAGAAATCTACCATGAGCCTAATAAAAGGGAAAATTCTTTTCAGGATTACATTGACCTACTCCATCTGCTATCAAGCACTTCAAGAAAACAATCCAATGCCCTCTCTCTCTCTCTTCAGAAACTCCTTTACCCTCAATACATACCTGTATATTTCCATTTTCGAGCTTGCTCCTTCAATCTATAATTTCCAAGTATAAAATTCAGACATCAATGCAGAAATTTTCAACTCTACTGAGTAAAATCCAAATCATTCACCACCTTTGTTTATATTCCTATTAATCCACACATATATATTCTTATCATTCAGCCCTTACTCTAACAAGAATCTTTTGTATTAATATTTTTATACATCCACTTCTTTTCTAGTATCACTTCCAAATAATGGAAAATTTAGAACATTCACACTGATTTGTAACCAGATCTTGTTTCATACAAAAGTTTTCCTCACCCTTGCTTTTTATGTCCTCCAATTCATACAAATCAGCATTAGATGCTTTACTTGTCAACCCTACATCCAATTATTGTGGTTGACAAATCAAAATAATTAAATTATTTTGATTGAACTTATGCTTAACCCAGAAAAATTATGTCAAATCTGAGAGAAAAGAAATGACTCAAATTCAAATCAAAGTGAGAAAGCCATTAGTTTTGTGTTAGAAAACAAAATGTATCTTTTATTATGTTAGTTTTTGAAATGTTAATAAGTTAAATTAAACAGTGTTTCTACATTAGTCTATTTTATATCCAGTCTCCATATCTATATACATAAACATGTCAATCATATTTGAAAGGCAAACTCCATTTTGGAAATTTGGGACAACCTGATTCTTCCCATAATTTATAAAAACCCGTGCTTAAAATTATAAAAGAACTCATTGGTTCTTAAATGTATTTAAGATTGATTTTACATCCTTTAATGACAAAAACCCTCATATAACAAGTTAACATTGGCTGCTTAAGCTAACAGCGCTGTTAAGCAGTAATGGCTAGAATCTCCAATGTTATACTGTGGGAGGTTTCTCTTTTTTATATAATGGTATATGAAAATATTTCACCACTTGAATAGATCTGATAGCATAATACATTCACAGGATTTGAAGAGGCATGTTTAGACTAGATTTTTTGTTATTTGAGGACAAAATATGCAGGATTAGAAGGATTTTGATTCATTAATCTGTTGCTACAAATATATAACAATCAAACTACATAAAAAATAGGGTATGCTTTTTTAACAAATTATCTTCAAATTAAAACATAAGAACACAATTTTCTCTAGAAATAAAACAGGTAAAAAGAACTTTAAAATACTAAGATTCCAACAGTTAGATTTTAATGATTGAAAACCTTGTTTTGGTGCATTTCAGTACAATCTCGTAACTTGAAACTTTATGGAACCCAAAATAATCTGCACCTTAAAGAGCTTTAACCAAAGAAAATTTAGAAAAAGAAGACAATGCAAGTTTGACTGAAAATTGATACATACCATCAATGTAGTATTGGTATATTGGTGCAAGCATATTTTAACAATCAGGAACTAATCAAGAATTATCAAAAGGCATTTAAATAACAAAACTACAAAATAAAATAAGTTTATTTATTATATACACTGTACAGAACCATTTGGATCTCAAATCCTACAACACATCAATACATATTACAATCAATACACATTCAAGAATCTGTTTTCAAAAGTTTTTGCACTTTCTTCAACCTGCAAATAAACATCTTAAATAAGTATAAATGAAAAGTAAACACACACAAGATACTTTACAAAAAATTTCAAATAGTAGTTATTCCTGTCTGTTGCAAGTTAAGCATCTTAATATAACATAATAAATTATTGAATTCTGATACTTCAAATTATAATTTTATATCCACATAAAAGGAGTTTCACAACTGCACAGAAGACATGCAATTTCAAAGAAAATTTTACATTTTCCTTTGTGTCCTAATGTTCAGTAACACTGATTAGTCAGATTATCCATATCAATGAATATTGGTATTCATTTTGATTTGTTCTATTTCTTAAGGGGAGTTGGCGCCCAAAGAACGATAAAAAATCGATATTTTGTCCCACATTATCTATATATAATAAAGCAGAGTTGGCATCTATCTTGCTGTTCTCTATACAAATCTACATCATTTGACCAATCCACACCAAATTTGGTACACTTATTCTTTGGAACCCTGCAGGTAACGAAGGCTACATATTAACCCCTGTTCTATTTTCTTGGGTGTGCAGAGGGGTGTAATGTCACGTCATCCTGGACAGAGCACTTGCTAAGGGGCATTCTCTCTCAGTCTGGATGTGCAGATGACATCAGAACATCTATAGGAGTCGCCTCTGAAGATGATCTTGGAGTTTTTTAGAATCTTAGAGTATGATGGCAATTGCACTTGGGTACGGTTGTGCTAAAAATTGCTCAGTATCATATCGTTTATGTATCCTATCTGTAAATTCTTAAACTGTTGCTTCATTATTGGAATGTAAATTTTTATGGTAATATAAGATTATTTTCATAGAAAGTGGTCTTTTCAATCGTCGATATGGTACAGGGGCTAAAGACAATTTAAACATTGCGTATTTATACGATCAATGTCAGACCAATTCACACTAAATTTGGTACATTCATCTTGTAGAATTCAGCAAGATTCTACATACCAAACAGACTATATATCAACCCTGTTGGATTTCTCCTCGGTCTGCAGGGGGCTAAAAACAATTTGAAATTTCCATAGGAATAATATTGAGTAATATCATGATGAATTATAAACCATCAACCTGAGCAATGCCGGGTAATTCAGCTAGTACTTTAAACATTGAAGAATGTTTGTGAAGTTTTGTACCTTCGACAATATTAAGATAATATTTTATTATTTTATTGACTCAGAAATCTGAGTTTTTTCTCACTTCCACCACTTGCTATTTACTAAAATGCTATATGTGAAGGATTCCAAAATTTATCAACGAAACCTTTAAGGGTCATGTTTTTAAAGACCATGGTCCCATAGTGTGTGCAAAATCAATTAATGAGGTTATTTTTCCATATATTCTGGATCAAAGATTGGCAAAAAATGATACTTTGAAAAAATGCCTTCAATGTGAAATTCACATAGGGAACGAGTCTCCCCATAATAATTGGATCAAGTTCCCAAGACATACTTATACATCCAAGTATTTATCCCTTGTTTTTGTAAGTTTGGGCTTAGGTTTGGAGGGCCCAAAACATTCAAAACAGTAAAGCACTTTAGGAAAGAACAATGAAAATGCAAATCAAAAACTGCGAGCATTGTTGGTTATAAGAAAAGTGCTTTTGCAAATCAGATGACTATGTAAGTTTCAGAATGTTAAACAGCTAATTAAATTTGTTATTAAAAAACAAAACTGATCGATAAAAGGATAAAATTATGATTTACAAAAGCAGATGGTATTCAGAGAAATTTCTGCTCTTAATTGAAAATTAAAATTTCAACTTTTGCTCATGACAGAAATTAATATTTTCGTTGGAAGTCATTTAAATATTAATTTTGATCTTAAATAATTGTTTAAACATTTAAAATGATTGTTATTATTTTACTGATGAATAACCATTCGTTCTACAGAATTTTTCATAACAAAAATTCATTTTCACCATTTTTGTGATGTCCCAACCAACTAACTTTGACTACAAAAGGGTAAAATATTTGTTATATTTCCTTAAAAAGATAATAGACAAACACATATGGGTTATAGCAATTCGCTGAAAAATGATAAATTGTTTTATTACATTTTACAAACATTTTGTAGAAATACAAAATCTTTAAATTGATTTTTTTCAGTTTTGATATTTCACATACTATGCCATGTTACAGCTTTTTTACTAACACTTCAAATTACCTGAAACTTCTCAGAGAGATAATGATCAGAGTAATGAAACTAAAGATGGGATTTTTAATAAAAATGAATACACTTTTTTATTAAAAGTAAACTTTTGAAAAGGCTAAATTGTCATGATTGTTCACCTTCAAATTTTTACATTCAATAACTATTTGAGATATCCAAAATCCTATCCTTAAAAGTCACCAGAATATTTTACCAGTTTTATGAGTATATTTTTAAAATATCAAGCCAATATATCGCAAATTGGAGTAGGATTTAAAAATGTGTTAAAAAATTCACGAAATGTTTAATTTTTTCAAAACTGGGAGGCAATTTAAAAATTTTTCTTCTGGAAAACCTTTAGACTCAAAGAAGATAAATTGCAACTTACAATATTATCAAATAACTAATATTTGAGAAATTAGTTCTTTGGCTGCCAAGTCCCCTTAAATGCATTATATTTATCAATATCCAGAATTTTACATGCCACAAAGTACACTTAATTGATTATTTAAAACATTATAATTTCACTCCAGTATATAATAGGAATAATAAGAAAAAAACAAGGTTCTATTCACAAGGAACGTCATTTCACTAAAAGAAACAAGAATTTCTAAAAAGTATCTTTATGAAATTAATTTAAATTCCTTTAATCATTGTTTATATTTCAAGTGTAAGACATTAGAGTAATTTTTAAATGTATTGCAAACGCCATGGGCAAATAACTTAATATACTAATGAAAATGCAAAATTAGCAAATTATAATGTTTTAACTTAATATTCCACAGATGCTTACCTTTCAAGGATAACCGTGGGTGGTATATCTACATCTGAATCAAATGAAGAATCATCAGAACTTTTATGAGAGGATTTCTTTTTCTTCTTTTTCTTACTCTGCAAAAATAAAATTCACAGAATTAGCAACCAATATATTAATATATCCTTTTTCTGAAATATTTTTTTAAAAAAGTCATACATTAACCAATCTTTACACTTTCAAATAAAATGAGTAGTAAGATATGCAAATACATTATGATTCAATATATAAAGAGTACCAGCTTCAATATCCTATATTAGTAATATTACACATACATAACATCAATGGTGTTATTCCATTGATGTTAAACAAATCAGTGAATTTTACTGCTCACCCTTGATAAATATTTTACAGAATAGAAATTTCAAAATAAGTTCAAAATGTATAGAAAACCTACTTTTTTTATCCATCAATAATTGTAAGAAATAAGTATGGTGAAATGATACAAACCAGAAAATTTCATAAAATCATTCATCAAAAAAAGTAATAAAATGGTTGGTTTTATGGCAAAAGGCCATATTTGGCCAAGCTATGCCAAACATAAGACAGACAACACAATGATGGAGAAAGAAAAAGCAGAAGGGAAGGCAAGGGTAAAAATGAAAAGATCACTCAGGTACCTCAGAGTTGTGATGCCTGTAAACACCTAAAGATGTGCCTGAGGGCAATTATAAAATGGAAAGCATGGCATCGTTTGAGAAAAAACTAAACAGATTTTGTAGCATGTTTTCTAGCATACCACCAGGAAATCTAGAAACCATAGATGAGCAGATAGAAACTGCAGATAAACCATAATTCTAGCAGTTTACAGATAGGGTAACAAGTTTTCAGTAAATGGCTTACAGAAAATAAGACAAAAGTATTCTTTTTACCTTATGTTTATGATGCTTATGTTTATGCTTCACTTTATGTTTTGAGTGCTTCGTATGATCAACACTAGGAGGCTTACAATAAACATCAGATCTTGTGACCTGTAATGCTAAAATGAAAAATATAAATCAATTACAAACAACACATAGATAACAGGAATGTTTATGACTTAAAATCTATTTAAAATGTCCTTAAAATTATTTAGAAATGCTCTTGATCAAAGAGGAACTAATATTAAAGGCTTGGTATTGTTTTAAAATTCTAAATTATATTTCAAACTTAAACGAGCCATAGATTAGAATTTTATCTTTTTCTTTATAAAATGCACTTAAAACTTTAGAAGAAAAGAAAAGGTAGAACAGTAACCTCCAAATATATTTCAACTATTATATCCCCCAATAAGCTTCTTAGTTGGTTTTTAGTTTTATAGCACAAAGATTATATTTGGTCAAGCTGCACCTAACATGAGATAACATTAAATAATGGATATACATGTACAAGGAAAGTTTTACCAACACAGAAAACAATACGCTTCTTGGAAGACAAGAAAAAAGCATTACATGACAAGGTGAGCAATATAATGAGCATCGAGAAAAACTTACTTATAGAAATAAAAGGCATAAATTATACACAGTGGGTCACAAAAATATTCAGCCACTGCACATTTCTAACTATTTTGATGCATTTAATACAGGTTTAAATAAAAACATGATTTAAAATTTTAACACACAAATGCTATCATGCTATTTTAGTTTCTCAGAAAAATAATCAAAATTATAAGTATGATGCCCTTAAAAAATCAAGCAGGAATAAAAGCCTACTAAAATTAATTAAAAGTGCCAAATCAGTGATAATTGCGCTAAATTTGGGCTTTATGAAAGCATTTCAAAACAAAAAGTAATCCAGCTCTACTGATTAATGCCTGTTGGCAGTTCAAACTCAACATAACTGATTTGGCAATATTTTACATAATCTTGTGCCAAATATATGCAAAACAAAGCAATTAAACTTTTTGAGTTCTTTAATATGTGTTCGTTTTTCTATAACTTAAGTGCCAAGGGTTTTCATGACAATCTAACAAATACTGATTCGGATGTTTTTCTTTCATGGTTCCACAGTTTGGGGCCAAAACTTGGGAATTAGCGTTTCAAAGGCCAAAACTTGGAAATTAGCATTTTGGCCTTTGAAATTGGAAAGTTTTCTCCCTAAGAAAAAATTAAGAACATATTTTTTCTGTTCAGAAGACAGGAAAGTCAAGTGTTTTTTTAAGATTTCCGGAAAAGTTGGCAGGTATGCAGATGTCATCAAAGTCCAGGTTCTGGTTAAAACAAAATATGCAATAGTTAAATAATTATACATACCTGAATAATTAGGAGGTAATTCTGGTCCATACAGATCACTAGATGAGCTTGGATTGTTTTCAGGTATGGAAGCAGTTTGTTCTGTTTCTTCCACAATATCATGGATATAATCCTTAGAATCTAAAGGGATTGTCTTTTTCACTTGAGTTCTTTGATTCAAAGCATCTAGATCTAAATTGGCAAAAACACCAAACCCAGGCTTTTTATTAGTTGCAATTGGTTTTGGCTTGGAAGAATTGGGATCGGTACTGGGTGATTCAAGGATTTCATCCTTAACACTACTAGTATTTAGAGGCGATTTAGGAACATTATTGGATGGTTGTGTTTCCGACTCAGCTGCATTTGTGTCCTCATCTTCAGATGAATTCTCAAATATATCTTTAAAAAAGTCAATTGGTGGCCTTTTGTTTTCTGATGGTTGATCCTGAAATTATAAGAAAATATCTTGAAATGTGCCATAATAGCATATGTGCCTATTTCCAAGGGAAAAAATCCTGAAGATTTTTACAACATAAACACTAACATACCACTATCAGAAATGAAAATATCAATTATTAGAATAAAAAATAATTAAAAACACCACATTAGTGACAATTGTACCAACTTGGGCTTTATAAGAACAATTCAAAACAGAAAAAGTAACCCTGCTCTCTACTACTGTTACACACTGAACTCAGGAAAACGAATTTGGCAATATTTTCCACAAAATATAGGCAAAAATAAGCAATTAAATTTTCCTTGAGTGTTTTAAAGGTATATTTGAAGGTTATGACCACTGATAACAACCACTGATACCAAGTTTTTCTATCATTGTTACTGCGGTTTGGCGCCAAAACTTCAGAATTGGTCCTTTGAAAATTTTCTTTCTCCCTAAATCCTGATACTATTTCCATCTGGAAGATAGGAAACAGTTTTTTCCAGAAGTCTTGTAGAAAAGTTGACAGGAATGCTCCTTCATGAATTGCCACAACTTGTCACAAAATGATAAATTTGCCATCATTTGTAAATTTACCACATTAAAAAGAAAAATCAGGAAGATATTTTTTCATCCAGAAGGCAGGAAAAAAAGGTTTTTCGTGAGTTGGAAAACTGAAAATGGGAATGTTAGATATTCATTTATAAAATTGAAAGGGGTAGAAATGAATTTTAATGTTGAAAAAACAAAATAATTTTGCATAAGCATGAAACTAATTACAAGTTAAGATATTTATAGTTAAAAATAGCAGCAATAAATCTTAGTACTAAATCGTTTTACATATTATTAACTTTAGAAGAAAAACAGAATACTATCCAAATAATCAGTGATATTTCCAAATATATATATGATTACTTACCTGTAGAACTTTTATTTCTTTACTTATTAAAGGAATGCTGTTGGAATCTCTTTTAACCAATCCTGAAACAAAATATACGATTTACACACTGTCAACTATTTTTGAGAACTGAGAAAACAAACATTTTGGGCTTTATACTTAAATTTACCAGCAAAACAATGTTGCTGAAAGTTTATCATAGATTAAGAAACAATGTAAAGCTTATGGTACATTAGACTTTGACTTCCACAGAGGAAATTAGATTATAAAATCATGACTATGAATACTGAATTGTTAGAAATCACTTACTTAAGCTGATAGGATAATTTTCAAACATAAAAATGTTACTTAAAACATCAGTCATGGAACAAACACTTAAAAAAATAAAATGCATAGTAAAGGTACTGAGATTCTTTTTTCAATGTCAAAGGCTTTGAAAATGGAAAAAGATTTATCAAATTTCAAGGTAATGACAAAAGTACTCAAATAAATCTAACAAACCTATTTTTTAAATACATGAAAAGTAGGCATAGTAATTTATAGTAACCTAAATGCACAAAAAATGCATTACTAGTAATTACTATATGCAACTGCTGTAAGCAGGATTCAAATTTTTCAGGATTGTTATTGAATGCACAAATTACACTGCTTAGTACGCTATCTGTAAAAGATGCAAAAAGAAATGTATCATAGATTATCAAACTATGCAGAGCTGCTCCAAGGGACCCACAGATGTTTAAATAGTCTCTGACATGTGTTCTGAGATGATATTAGGGGTTCCTTAGTATAAAGAAAAAAATCACATTTGCTTTTGAGTATTTTACAAAAAAAATTTATTTTTGGTTATGAAACTAATGTTATTAGTTGAGATCATGATCAGTCATTGGCTGAGGCCTTGAAAAGTTAGTTGAGCTGACAGTGAGATGATGAATTTCAATTTTAGTAAAACTAATTAAAAATTTGAATTATCATTCTAGGAAGAAAAACTAACCATCAGTAGTTATGGAAGTTTCTTCTTTGGGGATACTGCTGCTGGATGGAATTGAAGGTTCAGCACTGTGATCAGTTTCTCTAGTTTGGAAGGAAATGTGATCAAACAGTGATTTGGATTTTTCTGACTTTGAAGAAGGTTCAGAAGAGCTAGAATGGAAATAAAAAAATAATTAAGTTTTCTGCAACAGATGGGAAAATGGTATTGCTTTGAAACATTTTATAAAGGTTTATTTTAGAACAAATAAAATTATAATTTTTTGTCACTACAGTGGTACCCTGAGATACGAGTGCTCCAACATATGAGTTTTTTGAGATAAGAGCTGTTACTAAATCGATTTTTTGCCTTGAGTTATGAGCCAGAATTAGATACGAGCCCGCTTCGGTGACGTCACAACCACCACTCCGCTCAGATTCCTGAGTCTTGCACGTCATTCAGTTCACATGTTTACTTCACCTGATGACAGTTAACATCTGTCATAAAAATCAATCAATTTCTTAATTTGGTTTGACATTTATTGTCAACTGCCACCGGGAGGCTCGAGTCCCTTTCTTATTTTTTCCATTTTTCTTTTCTGACCAGATGCGTCAATTCTGAAAACGGAAAAATGAGGCGTGTACAGTTATTTAGCTAATTTTTTTCGTATAACCATGAGCCCAAAGAAGGTGAATGTAAAGAACAGTGGTTGGAAAAGGAAAAAGGTAATATCCATGGAATTAAAGAGTGAGACAATAGACAAACATGAGCAGGGCGTGAGAGTAATAGACTCTGCAACACACGATCGCATATAGAAGTAGTG
This sequence comes from Meta bourneti, assembly GCA_933210815.1. Taxonomy (NCBI): domain Eukaryota; kingdom Metazoa; phylum Arthropoda; class Arachnida; order Araneae; family Tetragnathidae; genus Meta; species Meta bourneti. Next base: position 76,689,170 of record OW119926.1, on the reverse strand, counting down.
CGAACTGTACGATTGCACTACTTCTATATGTATTATTCTGAAGCAGGACTCGATAAAGGCTATAACTCCAGCTACAATATTTGTTCATTATAAATACATTATAAAAATTTTGGAGTGGTTTTTGGGGCTGGTACAAATTAATCTCATTTTAATTAATTTCAATGGGGAAAATTGATTTGAGATACGAGCATTTTGACTTACAAGATCGGTCATGGAATGAATTAAACTCGTATCTCAAAGTACTACTGTACTACACAAAGCATAAGTTTCCAAAACTGAATTTGACTTTTCATGATTCTAGGAAAAATGGCTCCCTTCAGACTCAGCCCAAAAGGTAATGTGAAAGTAAAAGAATTAGAAAGTCACCAAGAATAGAGGTAATACATTTTTTATTATAATTCCAAGGTAAAACCTTGTTAATTGCAAGGTTTTTAAAAATTGTTTTAAATATTGGAAGAGAGAGTTCTCTTTGGCTTAGAGAATGCATTTTTTTATTATGAAATAAAAATAAGATGCAGTACATATTCTGACAACAAACTAATAGTACGAGTATGTAAAATTATCACTTTTTCATAAGTAATGCCAATACATTTATCTTTATGTGTTAGATTTTAGCAGGAAAAAAGCTTCAGTTATTAATGTTTTACATAAAGGTGTTTTACTTTGTCTTTATATAAACTGAACACATTTATTTTCCTTCAAACTAGTGATTATTGTCTGTAGTGTTAGGTAACATATAGCTATTATTTGAAGCATAGCATAATTTATTTTAACTGCTCTAGTTCAGCAACACATGATTAATTCCTTCCTTTCAAATTTATGACTAGCCTTTGTCATGTTTATAAATCAGCTATCTCTAAATGGAAGCTACACAAAATACTGATTTCTTCACTTTCTGCAAGTCGAATGTAGTTGTAATTTCAATCATTTCATCCTTGTGCTTTACGTTATTTGTATAATGAATATGGCTTGGATATATCTTGTCCTTAATGGTGTTGCATCGATAGCTAGCAATGTATGATAAAAATATAAAGCAATTAAAGCTTAAATAATAATAAAATATCATAACTAAAAACAACTGGTGATAATATTTATGTACCGCAATCCCACTCCCCAATTTCCCAAACCAATTTTTACCAGTATCTTACTACAGGCTTTTAGCCTCAGTAAAAAGGCTGGGTTTTGTTCACACAAGTTAGTGTCATAAATATTATCTATTGAGCAATAAAAGAAATATAGCAAGGGAGAGATCATACTTTGGAAAGGGATTAGGAACATTGAATCTTTTACACAAGAGGGATGCAGGATGCCATTCCATGGTTTTGCGTTTGCCTAATCCTACCAGTTTTCTTTTCTCTATTGTTGCGGATTTTTCGGCATTTTCTTTCTAGGAAAAAGAAAAATGCATTAAATACCATTTCGATTCAATTTCTTTTGAGATGGGAAATAAAATGTTATTTAATAATATATTGCAGGTACCATTTACTGAAAATATGATCCTATTATTCGGATAGATGTCAAACATATCAGTTAAGAAATTATACATTGCAATAATTTTGATAGGACTAGTAACATTTACAGGTATTTAAAAACTACCTTATCGATATTATGTATAAACAGTCATGTATATTGAAGAAAATTCCCGTGATTGGTATTGTAGATTGATTATTTAATCAGATAATTAATTTTCTATTATGAGGTTTAAGAAGAAATGACTTAAGCTTGAAAAACCACTTATTATTTAATTTCTGTTACATTTAAATTATTGTAATTAAAAGCTAATCTATCACTTTTCTCAGTTTTATTTAAAAAATTTTATGTGATGTAAAGTTTCAATTTTATTTTTAAGAATCAATCAAGGGATGGCATTGCTTCCTTCTGAATGTCATTTTATAACTGCATGGAGACTTCTATTGCTTGAGCAGCATGAGATCATACTTCAAATCAACAAAATTTTTCTAAACACACAATTATACATTTTTACTCATTATTTTTTATATATACATTTTTATTATATTATTATTTTTGAGTCTAGTATAGTATGAACATCATTGGGATACATCGCCCTTCTACATCACATGGTACTGAGCAATTCAATTATCCTATTATGACGAGGCAACACCTGAACTGGAACCCCACTCTCCAAACTTCCTCACCATGCCAACATGAGTCATTTTTGGGATATCTAATCAGAGTGAAATGAATTTTCCCCAAAAAGAGGTAACCAAAGTCTTTTCTTGTGATGATAGAATATGCTACATTTACTCTAGCAATAGCCATGCCCATATGTTTTAACGAGAGAGCTAAGTTAATTACACGATTTATGTCTCAAGATTAATGTTTGATTAAGAAATCATAAAAAGCTTATATACCCTGGCTTTAGCAAGAGCATCCATGACTTCATGCTCAACATTAAGATGGGACTTTGACTCAAATTTTGCACTTAATGCAGCAGATAATGGTTTGAAAAGGACAGAAGCTCTTGCAAACTCTTCCAGCTCTTGTTGTTTTTCCCATTCTGTCATGGATGATGGTTGAATTAATTTTTCTACATCTAAAAAGTTAAAAAAATAATTAGGACTGTTATACAGAAGATGAAATTTAAGAGAACATAAGGGTGAAAACAAAATTCCATCACAATGTAATGATACAATTCATGAAGAAACAGGACATTATGTTTGAAACTGACAAAGCAGTTTCATAAAATGGCATGCGAAATGACAAAGTTATTAAGAGCAACTGCCTAATGCAAAAAGTGATTTTAATATCTAATAATTTACAATTTGTTTCCTAAAAATTTTGATATTTTCTAAGAGTTTATGAATGCAAAATAAATTAACTGAATACAAATTTTACATGATTGAATAAAATGGTAATTCACTAACAAGAAATGTTTGAGCATAAAACTTTACATAAGATAAAACAACAAAAATTTTCAAAAGTTCATGAATACATTTATAACACAGAATTAATTTAACAATTTTCAGAGAAAGAATAAAAACAATTAAGTAAAGAAGCACATCAATATTGTCCAATTCAAGCAGATTTTAAATAAATGATAAAAATATTATTACCTCCAGTACTTTTCAATTTCAAATACTCTTCATATCTTTTCTGTTTTTGTTCATCACTTGGGAATGGTCGGAAAGAATGAGATTTATTTGGTAGTATAGAAATCTTTAATTTGTCTAAGGAATCATTTTTTACTTCAACTTTTTTCGTTTCAGCTATAAAAAAACATTGTATTAAAATAAAAGTGCTAGAATTATTTATTTAATAAAGAAGGTTATGGTTACATTGGTATAACCATAAGCTATACTATTACTTGTAGCCATATAAATATATTGTCTGATTCAATAGTAACTTAAATCTAAATTTAACAATAATCTTTGTATAAAATAACAATTCATTAAAATAACAATCAATTGTCCATTCAATACTAAATGGGCAATTCATATAGGTTGGCTACCAGTGTCTTGCCTCAAAAACAGGTCTTAAAGTACAGGCTAATATGTCCTGATCATCTCTGATAGCTGCACATGGGTCATGTTATATCTGCAGCCAACTTACACAGAACGACAAAATGAAAATACCAACTTGTGTTAATTAAAATTCTGTTTACATGAACACATACTATATGCGAAAAATATGGAAATATAACAAATCAGTCATTGCTCCAAACTGTTGGAAATTTTCACATCAGCTTGATTTTAAACACAGAAAAGAGGTCCAATCTCCGATATCTATTTTAGAATTAAACCTAGGGGAACCTTATAAATTTTTTATTTTATCTGATGCACACTAGTGAATGATATTTGTGCACCCCCACCTTTATGTGTGGCCTGGAAGGGCTTACTAAAGATTGAGGTGGCAACACTATTCAAAGATAGCACACTTAAACTTGATTTTTCCTGTTGTTCAGTTTAGTCCTGATGATGTGGACATTCTGGTCCACCAAAATAGCAATAAATCAGTTTCATCATCTTTTTTATCTTCTTTATTAGCTATTTTTGAAGCTCTTGTACTTTTGACTAATCAAAAATTGTTATATTATGTTTTCCTTATATGAAATTTTCCAACCCTGTTCTGTGTCCTGTTATTCTTAACCTTACTCTTGATGTAGGTTTCAGGCATTTCTAACACACAATATATCCCATAGAACTCTTACGTTTCAGGTATAATGCAAAGTATCTTATCAAAGTATATTTTATGCTCTTATCTTTATGATCTGACATCAGGTAATTTGTAAACTGATTCCTGAAAAGGGGATTTTCTGTATTTCGTTTGTAGTTCTACAATTTTATTACATAGGGACACATTGGATCTTGGATTCTGAAACACTGAATATTTATGCCTGATTGGGATTCCAACGTAAGAATTTTTAGGGATTCTTTGAAAAAATTAAAAGTGATCAGTAGTAAAAAAATCGGTAAAGTACAAATTAGCTTTGTTATATAGCCATTATAGTTCATGCTAAATACTTAATTCAAATTCTACAAAAATATTCGTTAATTAGATGTTCAGTCTGTTCAATGGCATTTTGAACTGTGTATTGGTATACTAGCCCCAGTAATTAATCTTGTAGTATTCGTAAAAGAAAATAGAGAAAAAATTACATAACTGAAATAAAAATGAAATTGAATTTTTAAAAAGACGAATATTAAATGGATAGAATAGAATTTTTTTTATATGAAAGTAAAAAGGTTGGAAAAAAAATGGAAGTTTTAAAATGTATTAATATTTATGCATTTAAAACTTTGTATGTGTAAAACATATAAGAATAAATAAACATAACAATATTTCCATGCATCATTCTTTGATGGCAGACGTTTCCATTTTTAATAACAAGTTCGTGCACTTAATAATGAAAAATAAACAACACACATATTTTACAGGTAAATTCAGTTCAAAGATGAGTTTTAGAATTTGAATTTACAAATTAAAAGCAATTTTATAATGAATGAATTAGAAATTCAAAAGTCAGTAAAACGTTAACACACTTTTTACTAATTACTAAGTAATAATCTACAGCAATATATATTCACAATATTTTCACTTTAATAATCTCCAGCATAGGAAGTTCTAAAAGAGAAAATCAGGACAAATCTCTTACCAGTCATCTGAAATGGTTGAAATTTCTTTTCCCCTAAAAGTAAAGATCGATCAGAAGCAGACATATTATGGCGAGATGTAAATTTTGATTCGACAGATGCAGGAACCTTCGGGACAGTTGAGCAAATGGGCCTATATCGGGGAGGCACTTCTGGTGGAGGATAATACTTCCTAATTGGAGGAGGTTCGGTTGCTTTACAAAATCCTTCCAGCACTTCATCTGATAAAACTTGGTGCTTTTGGTATCCTAAGAGAAAATCATATTTATAAATTTGCAATACTTTGCTAGAGAAAAAGCTACAATTGAACAGCGACAAATAAGATTTGTAATCTAAAAAAATTTGGGAGGCAACTGGTGCAAATTTTATACATGTATTAGAAGATAAGCTATCCAAAAGCTGTCATTCTTCACGACTACTTTCGTAACATATAAGAACAAATTTATTTGTGAATTAATTAAATCTTCAAAGTGGCGAATCATTAATTTTTTAATCAAAAATCACCAATGATTAATTTGCTTGACATATTTTAGTTGAAGCCTAAAGTCAGTGTTGAATAACGCCAGAGAGACACACGGGAGGAAGCGAGAGTCAACAAAAGAAGCAAAGACCCTCCCCGATTGCGAACCAAAACTTTTCTCCACCCCCCTCCAGTGGGATCAATGCGAAGGTGGACGTTATGGGGACACATTCTTGCTTGAATGCTGAAAGAGGTCGGATGGTGGGATTCGTACAACCACTACCTAAACTCATAATCGCTGAATCAAATCTCTTGTAAAGAATACAATTAAACCAGTTTTAAATTGTTATCTGGAGTTTGTATTCTTATGTGTCCAGTATTCAATTCTTGCCTCTCCATATCGTTTATTCGGGAAATAGGGGTAAGTACCCAATTCAATTCCTAATCTAGTCGTATGCACATTTGATTCATATTCGTCTTTGTGTAGTTTAAACTTAAAGAAGTCGGAGTTAAGTGATGTGATTTTTATTAAGACTGGAATGCATGACCCTAGGTGCTGAAAGAGGCAGACAACACTTTCCAGAAGCTAAAGCTATACAGGTGGTGAAATAATCTGCATTCACTTGGCAACACCTATGATTAGAAATGTATACATATATTTATATATTTTTATGTAACATTCATGAAAAATGTGTTATTAAACATTATTTAGTTCTTTTTATATGTAATTATGAGTAATATTTAGCCAATAATATGTTCTGGATTGATGTTTTTGGGCAGAAAAATACACTTGGAGTTAAGTATAATATAATATACTAATTTAAATTAAATTAAAAACTTTGTAATCATCAAGAGTCTGAATTTTGATGCCATGGCAAAATCAGCACTGTTACAATAAGTATATTTATGCTATCTCTACTTAAAAATCTACATCTTAGGTATATGAATATTGGAGAGCATATTGTCTAATTGCTTAGCAACTGAATGACCAGCATTTGTCAACATACATCTACTCTATTATGTTATCTCTACTACCATAAAAGAAACTATGGTATTTAGAAGCCATTTGAATATAGTAGTAAACCTTACACCATAATAATATAACTGGATTATTCCATGCAAAATGAGCAAATCGGCTGTAGCTGACATATCATCGATTTTAGTGAAAATCAATTTTTAAATAGGTCACATATAGTAATGTGAAACTGCAAAATATAAAGTTTTAGAAATGTATGTTATTTATTGTCTAATAAAGTTCAAGGTCAGACAAATGTTGATTTTTAAGCATGAAAAGTAGCCTATTTGTGACCCTATATTTCAATAAGCTATTGACAAATTTCAAATCGTTACATTCTTTAGAAAAATGTCTTTTAGGAACAGTTGGAACATAATTTAATAGTCATCACTACTGAATCTGAGATCAACGAAAAAAGAAATGCTGTCAACTTGCTACAAATTCAAATTGCTCTGATATCTCTAGAAATAAAAAAGCTATATTAGAAATTATTCTTAATGAAGAGCTTTTTATAACAAATAGCATGGCGTAATTTAGTGATTGTGTATTCTTTAGTAAAGGAAAAACACCATTTAAAAAGTAAAATGATAGAAAACTGATTTTTTAATTTTTTAAAATACATGTTTAACTGTGAAGGAAAACATCAAAACATTTCAATGTTATAAACCAAGATGTCTATTATATCTCCTGAAATTTTCATTGTCTTTTGTTTATTTTTGCCGCAGGAACATTTTTGACTAGATGGAAATTCGACTTTTATCACAGCCGATGATGAACATTATCGGCTGTGAGTTTCGATAATATAAAAATGTGATAAGAAAATTATTATTATGGTGAACATGCAAAATTTCACATGCAATTACTTTTGTAAACCCTGTTTTTCTTACTTAATCCAAGTATTGTAACAGTGAAATAATCATTTAGTTGGTAGAAAGTTCATTTTGTTAGAAGTCTTTTCGATTTGTTTATATCCTTAGGAAATGTAAGTATTAAGTACTATTACTTGTAAACATTAAATATGTTTAGTAAATATCAAGTATTGTTTAAACATGCAAATACAACATAATTCTGAGAGTAAAAAGTAATTTTAATTTCCTGATCTTATAAACTGCGACGTGGGTGAAATGAAGAGAATCTGCAACAAGATCCATTACATAAAAACAAACTGTTCAAGAGAGGTTACAGATAAATCCAAAGTATTGTACTTGAGATTGGGTAGGAAGTTTCATTACTATTGTCATTTGAAACAGGTAATATGCACAGAATGGGAAGAAATTACTATGATTGGTGATAACCATTCCCGGTAATGGCGATGAAAATTTCAGACATAATTTAGCGATGGGTGGGTAACGTGTTCTTTGAGTGTTACCGATTTTGTTACTAATGCTCTGTGACTCAAAAGGAAATCCTGAATATTTTTACAATCAACTTATTAAACTAAATTCCTCTTAAACATCGTTTTCATGAGCTTCCCTTCATTTGATTATGTATGCCTATTTAGAGCGGAATCATCATCTTGTAATTTTCCTTTGCTATTTTGAAGGTGAAGGATAGTTGTTGGGGGTTTATGGCACAAGGGCCATATTTGGCCATGCTGCACCAGACACAAGGCATACAACAATACTTGACAATAGACAATAATAGACATACCCACAAAACGAAAGTTTTACTGACACAGAAGAGAGAAATACACCCAAGGAGGAATGCACCTGACAGGAATCTAACCTGTGCTGCCTACAACTGACAGGTAGCTAGTGCAATAGGCATACCCACTGAATAACCATGATGGCTTCTTGGAGGTGAAGGAAGTAAAAGATGATTTCCAAACTTCAGCAACAATTTTATCATACCTAACACTGTAACTGGCATGAATTTTAATACCTTTAAATTTTTTTTAGTCCATGAAAATGTTGTGAAATTGAAGTCTTTTATATATTTTTTACAACTGAACATTAGATTAAATATGTTTAAATTGTTATTTCCAAAAAGATGCAAAGGAAAGTTTCAGATAATAAAATATTTTTGTCTAGGTTAAGTAGGTTTTGAGAGACAGAAGATTAAAAGTCTTCAAACATGCAACATTAAGTGATTTCACAACTTCACTTTAAAGTTACAAGTCTTAAAATGTCTGAAACTTCTAAAATATTTAATTTGCAACCAAAATGTTTTGGATATTGTTATTTATGCATAAACTAAACCCCAGTACCAAAGTTTATGAAAATCCATCTCTATGCGACCACAGGTATTTTCTTAATTTTGCTCATTTCACATGGAATGACCTAACTTTTACATTTTTAAAACAAACAGAACAGAATTTTTACTTGCCTTTATCTTTGGATACTTGGTGAGAATCTTTGGAATTAAGATCAAAGAAATCATACTGAGACATGTCATCTTTACTATATATATCGTCATCATCATCTTCAAATGCACCAACTCCAAAAGCCTATATATGAGAAGGTAAAATTGAAAGTCGTAATGCTTGTTTTCAGTTTCTCATAATTAAACACACTCTAATATTTAAACTTGTAAGAATACAAATTTCCCCTTAAGAGTCAGAATGCTGCAAACTACATGAATTACCTTAATTTAAGATTCAGAATTTTATATTTATTATCATCACTCACAACTTCTGTTTCACACACACACACATATATATACTTGTTTGGATGCTTCAAATTCTTTATTTGGAACTTTTGATCAGTAATGGCATTAGTTGGCATTTTTTACAACTATAGTAACTTCTGATTTATTTGTAGAAGTTTGGAATACAGCAAAGTTGATAAAATTTTTAACTGCTTCTTCCTTAAATCTTTTAAAGGAATTTTCAGACCCAAATACTATAAGTTTTGTTACAAGTTTTTAAATTTTGTTAATAGCATCTTGTGTTATAATTTTTGTAAAACTTAGACCTTATTTATTTTACACTTTACTAGTCTATTTAAAACAAATTTCAATTTCTCACCTGTCCAGAAATTGTCAGCTTTTTCTTATCTTTCTTCAAAAAAGATTTAGTTGAAGTTGGATTGAAAAGATCAACATGGGTACCGAGAACTGATTCCTTGGACAATCCAGTGTAACCCAGGCCAAAAATATTATCTTTAGGCTGAAAAAACTCAGAAGCAGTGTCTTGAGGTGCAAAAGTATATGAAAGAGCTGATGGGTCATCTTCCTAAAATAGAAGCAATAGCAACCACAATATTTAAAAAGGGCAACTTTAAATGCAAAATACAGATTGATAAAGTTCACTTCTATTGCAATCAGATTTCAGCTTTTCTTTCATAACATAGGCAAAGATTCTGAGACAAGTTAAAACATACAGACCTTCTGACTGAAAAAACTACAGTAAAACCTCGATAAATTGCAGCTCAAGGGACCAAGAAATTTTAATGATTTAAGTGGAGTAACCATGAAATGTACTCAATATGCTTTACTGTAATGATCAGGTAAATTTTAAATTCATCAGTGTTCATAATATATAAATTAATGGAAATATTAAAAATTAAGTAAATCATAAAATGTTAACCACCACTTTTGAGCTTGATTTGAACATTCTTTAAGCTTAATACCACTTTACCAGTATATTATAATGCAAAGTATTAGTCTAATTTTGATTGAAATGCAAATCTGTCAGTACAAACCTCCTTCTCCAAAACATTTAGTGATTTGAATTCATTATCTATAGTACAATGAGCTGACATAAGGTAATGTCAAATTGTTTCTAATGCTTCAAGAACTTCTATTTTATTATGTGATGTAAGAATTTTCTCATTTTCACTTTTACCATTCGCTCTTTTCATGCCTTTCTTCCAAAAATTTCATAGTTAAGTCTTTCACGGTTGCTTGAGAACATACTACAACATTGTTATTGATATCTTTGAAGTCATTTATGACATGAATAGTGCATCCACTTTCACTTACGATATCAAATGATTCAATAACGAATCACTGTCAGAGTCCTCATTTCCAACTTAATTTTTATTGTCATTAGACACAAACCCTCTGCATCTCTCTAAGATCTTTTCACAATGAAGAGGTAGCATTTGAATTCAAGATGATTAAACAAGGGTTTAATTACATTGCCGTCTAAGAGAGCTAGAGGGGAGTGAAGAAATTTGAAGATTTATCCAGGTTTTACTGTATTTATCTTAATGCAAGGTTTATTGTTTTGTGTTTTATGGTGCAAGATTCAATAATGGATAAACTATGCCAAATACAAAACAAAATACAACCTGATAAAAACAGATAAAAATATCAAATTTAATATTAAAATATGTCATTAACATTAGTAAAATGGTAGTTATGAATAGTAAGGAACTGCATCCGAGTTATTCCTAATAGCATAACTCCCAACTCTGCTAACAAAAGATGCCTGTGAGTAAAACATGTATGTCTGAAGTGAAAGGCAAGTTAAAAGCAGATTGAGATATTGGATCGGTACGGAAGGCTATAATGATGCATAAATACTATGGAGCTTATTATGACCTTGAATGCTCCAATCATTGCATCATTTATTCCATGCAATGTCTCAAACAGCTTGTTGGAGATGGTTGTATGGAACGTGTATACTCAAAAGGTCACAGCATACTTTGCTCCATCAACAGCTTGTTTATTGCTGAAAATCCCAACGTGCCAAGATATCCAACAAAAATAGCCATGCCACGTGAATTCATGCTGGATGCTCAACACAGAAAGAACCAAAGGATTATGGGGTAGTCAGATGACAAGTATTCTAATACACTTTTTGAGAGTCCATAAATAATGTATTTACCCTGAGGATAGGGATGTGTTTCAATGCCTCACATAGAGCATAAAATTCAACTGTAAAAACAGATCACACAGGACAGTTCAAAATACACAAATGGAGAGACAATGTGCTGTGTATGCCATGTAGATATAAGGTAAGATGTGTAGATATAAGGTAAGAGTAAAATTAATAATTATGGTTTTCTGGTAGATATAAAGTTTTATTACTCCTTCATTAATACTTTGAGGAGGTATGGCTATATTTGTGAATTTATACGAAGACTTGGAAGCAAAATGCTTGAAAACCACTAATCTATACAAAAATATTCAAAATGCAGCTGAATGACAGTTGCTTATTTTGCTTAACATTCAGAGGTGATTAACATTCAGAATTTCCAAATAAAAATGTTCACAATTAGGCACTTTAGTATTAATTACCATATGGGATATAAGTAGGTATTGAAAAACATAAATATCAATACATATAAAACACAACTTAGATTAATAAAATTTTAAAATCTAGGTAGGAATTTAATAAGTTTGATAAAAGTAGTAAGAATTAAAATCAAGAAATACATACTTCAGTGACAAAATTGCTAGGAAATGGTGAGCAACCATAGATTTTAGTTGAACCAGCTTGTTTCTTCACTCTAGGTCCAATGCCTTGTCCTAGTCTCCATCCCAATTTGGTCAATATTTTAATTCCTATAGATTCTCTGCAAATAGAAAAAACATGCACAATTAATCTAAAATTCAAAAACTGATTGTTGTATGAAAACTCAAAAAATTTTCAAGAAAAATATAACATAATGAAACTTCTGTTCAATATAGAAAATCCCCTAGATGGTTATTTCTAGAGCAGATATATAAAAGGCAATAAAATTACAGGTTTCGTAGTTTCTGAAAATGAAACACTTCTAAGCACTCTTTAATCCTTTCATGGGCATTTTCTCACAAACTACAGATAAATTGTAAGAATGGAATATAGTACTTTTGAAAAACTGAAAAAATGTACAAAGTATGGAACCATGTTAGTGCTAAGAAAAAATACATTTTGATTGTCTTGTTTGATTTCAAGACAAATGTAGAACTTGGAAAAACTAAAGAACAATACCGATATATGTATATTTCAATAACGTTTGTGACACAGAAATAGGCATAATTTGTACATTGGCAAATGACAACAAACCAATATAAAATCAAATGCAAGATTAACTCACCAATTTTGCAACAAAGTTTAAATAGTTAATTTGAGTTAAGAGCTGCATAATATTGCTAGAACTGTATGGAAAAGCTCTAGCTGCTCTAATGAACTATTCAACAGTTTGATGACAGAAGGCAATTAGCTGGAAGATAGAAATTAAAGAAAAGAAATCTGAGACAACCCAAAAATAGGTTTAGAGGGAAACAAATATTAAATCTTCTTTAAACAAGCGAATGAGATGCAATTGAAGTGGATGTTCAGAAGCTAATTGTGGCAACATGACTTAGGTGTGAACTTTTTACCCCATGCACTTTAAATAAGAATTAACACCAGTAAATTTTAAAAATGTAAACAAAATGCTTCAATATTTGTGATTAATTTTTATTTCATTTGGACATACATTATTTTATATCATTATTTTTGACCAATTGAATTCCCTATCCCACAAATACCATTTAAGTGTTCAGATAATATTAAAGAAATTTAAAATTTAGCTTATAAAAACCTTCAGAATTTCCAAGGACTTATGGAAACAATATATCTTAGTGTTTAACAATATTAAAGAAAATTTAAGGAAAATCCTGAAAAATTCTTTAAATAAAACACTACATAGCAGCAAATTGGCAATAATTGTCCCAAATAAGAAAAAAAGTAATTCATAGCAGAATTAAATAAACTTACTCTAAGGTGCTGTAAGGTTGAAACTACTAGATTGAAAAAATACCAAAATAATCTTTTAAAATACACTTGAAATAAACACTATATTAAGATTCCACATTAGAACTAGGCATAACTCATTTGGCAATAATCTTAAAACAAAATAGCTCCAAATTTGGTATCCATTGAAACTTTCCTTTGATGAAAAAATCTGGAAATATTTTTACTGAAGACCAGGAAAATCTGGCTGGTATATTAGATGAGAAAAAAGCGAGTCAGAGCAGAATTTTTATTTAAAAAAATTAAGCACTTTTATAAATACCCAACTTCAGAAACAAACACTTAAAAAAGAGAACAAACCCTGGATTAGTGTTTCAGATACATCTAGTTTTCGGATCCTGTATGACATGATCATAATCAAACACAATAGTGATCAGAAAGGAAATGAACCTATCACCCTTCGTAATAAGTATAATTAAATGTAACTTTGTGAATGATTCAAATTATAACATTCATTGAGCTCCAAATGTGATCAGAAGTTGGTGCTTGTTTGTAGTACATGGTTCCATTGTGAAGGATGATTGAGCTCGGAATTTTCAGGAATATCTCATTTGCTATCTAGCTTATTGAGATAAAATTCTACACCAAGGTTACAAGATAGGAAGAAAGACAGTTGCCAATCACAACTAAACATTTTTCATCAGTTGCAAAAATCGTTTGATTGGATACAATTTAAAATTTATTTTGTTTCCATTGATATACATTTAAACACACAGTGGACATGGACATTAGTAGAGAAATGAACTCATTTAAAAGAGTATAAATTGTTGGAAGGGAGAATAAACAGTTTATCAGTCCGAATTTGTGCCAAACAAGCCAAAAAATTCAGAAAAGTTAAGCATTAAAAATAACAACTACACCCCATAACCTTGTCAACAAAATGAAATTTATAGGTGCATTGATTTTTATATGGTTTATACCCATTTATTAACATTTGCTAATATACAAATAATAGCGATTTATGTGCTATGTATGTGGGTGAAATATATTAGATATTTAAGGTAGGTAGGTATTTAATTAACATCACAATGGAGCAACACAACGGGCTATTGGTGACGGTCTGGGATCAATCCCAAAGGGAAAGATCTGAGGACACTACGTAATTTTGAATCATGGTCTGATGACGAGGCAACATCTGAGCTTGGGCCCCACTCTCCAAACTTCCACACCATGCCAATGTGAGGACATTTGAGGCCATGACGGATTTAACGTGCACCAGCCCCCTTCGTACACGATGGTCTTTGGCTGGTTTCGAACTCGCAACCCTCATGTTGCTAATCAATTGCTCTTCTGACCAAGCTACAGCAGCCCATTAGATGTTTAAGAGATTTAAACTTACCTAACTGGTTTCACTATATCTTTTAAAGGAGCCTCTCCAGGAATAGCACTATCCAATTCTGGGAACTTCCTCTTTCTGGATTCAACATCTGAGTCATGAAAATTTGAAGTAGTATGTATTCTTCTGGTAGCTATACCAAATTCTCCAAAATCCTAAAAGAAATTATCAATCATAATAATTTAACTTTATGTGATTAAAAAATTCTTTTTTCAAACATGAAATGACTAATTGTAAGAAAGAGCTTATAACATGATAGAATGATTATTTGTTGTTTCACAATATATATTTTTTTCCTGCGTCAGGAAAAGTCCAGGGACCATAATTTCCTACAGCCAGCCCAGTACAAATTAACCCGGCTAAAAAAGTTGTCAACTAAGACGTGAACGTCAGATAAAAAAGTGCAAGATAAAAGATGACTAAAATCCATAAAGCTCCCCGTTGAACAAAAGGGACAGTCAGGAGAAACATGCACACCAATGCGGTGTAAGTGTCCTCTTAAAAAGTAGTGTCCAGTTAAAATTCAAAAATTTGCCATAGCACTGTCATGGCAAATTAGGTGAAATAGGGTCAGAGAAATGCTTGCTACATGTCTTGTCCACGGCCTTAAGCTTTTGATGGTCACAGACGGACCTATTTATCTTTCGCTCTACTAATCTGCAAGGATGGAGGTAAGGGAGAGGGCTGGACGGCTGGAGAAGAAGACATCATTTTTAGCTAGCTTGTCTGCATGCTTATTGCCTGGTATGTCACAATGGCTTGGTATCTGTTGGAAGGCAATGATCCAACCAGAGTTCTAGATATCACTGGCAATTGAACGAGCTCTGGCCAAGCGAGCGCAATGAGGTTGTTTATAGGAGTGATGGAGGAAGTGATGGAAAAAAGTCTAGAAATAGCTTGGGCTATGGCTTCAATTTCAGCCTCAAAATTTGTAGCTTGTTGACCAATTGCAACAGAACCCTCGAAACTGCCCTTGCTTGTTTCACAATATAAGTATCCAGTAATCCTAAAGCAAACACCTGAATACAATTCAGAGGGTTTTCTGTGCAGCAAGTGGAGGACCCAAACTATTTCGAAGAGCGAGATGCTATGGGATTCAGGTAAAATGTCTGATTATATGAAAATGTTTCTGGGCTCTATTAGAACTGAATTTTCCACGGTATGTTCTGACATGTTGCTCGAAAAGTAATGGGGAGGTAGGGAACACAAAGTTAAGCCGTTTTCGTATAAGAGTGTATGAGTACAAATACCACATGGATGTTCTAAGGTGCAGGAGTCAAAGACAGCAAGCATTTTCCAAAAAGCAAATTTTATAACTCGGCAGCAAATTTTGTTCAAATTAAATGAGGATTGATTTTTTATTTTAAGATTTTGTGGTAAGAAGTCTGAACATAAAATTTGCCTTCAAAGTTATAAGCTCAGGGTTGAATATTACAAGCAGAAAATTAAGCATCCGATGGCACCTAAACATTTTTCATCAGTTGCAAAAAATGCCCTACTTGGGTACAATTTCAAAACATATTTTGTTTACATGGATGAGTTTGAATATATAATGTAATTAATGACGAGGGTCTGAACTTTCATTACTTTTTACATTTGGTGCTTTTTTCTAAAGGGACATTTTTGTTTTGGATTACTGTTTTGCATTTGCAGTACAAATTGTTAAATATACATATAGATTAGGGCAGAGATTGTAAGAAGGAAGAATAAACAGTTGTTTGGAATTTGCACCATATAAGCCAAAACTTAAGTCAAAATGACAACTAGGTCTAGAAACTGGGTTAGCAAAATAAAAATTGAAAAATAAACAAAGATGTGCATGACAAAATAAAATATGTTTCTTAATCAAATGAAGCACATGAATAGCAAATCATACCTCTACATCCATAAAATCTTCAGGATTTTGTTGCACCCGATCAGCCACTTTGTTGCGTGATGATATAAATGTTGAAGGAGCCCATCCTGTAAAAAAATAATTTTTTGAGTACCATTGATAAAAACCACATTTAACTTACCTACATTTGTAAAAAAAATATTTGTTAATGAATTAAAGTGAAGAACTAATAAACCAGATTTTCATTAGACTAATTTACAGGTATATATTTGAAACTCCAGAATTCTAATTTTAAAAAATTTCAATTGGACTTTTTGAAAAAATGACTGAGGGTTTTTCAAAGTCAACATAAACAAACCACCAAAGAGAAAATGCTTTTGGTTAAAAATTAGTTTAATTTATAGATGTTCTGACATTAATTACAAATAATGAAACATGCTGAAATTGCATTAGATTAACATGCCATGTTACATCAGTTAAAGAGTTTACCAAAACATTAGCACCCTCTGTATTTAGTTTTACAGGAAAACCCTCTCAGAGTAACAGAACCAAACAATTTGGTCTCTTAAGAGCAGACATATTAAAATAGTCCTTTAAACACTCAGTGTTCATAAACATTTTATTCATGAACAAAGTGAAAATGGGTTTATAAATGCGAGCATGCAGTTTTCTTCTTTAGCCAAATCATGAAAACGACTTTCAAATGACCCTTGCAATAACTTGATTTTTCAATATATTTGGTCAAATTGCTATTATCCGCAGCACATTCACTCTGCTTTTTCAAGTGTGGAAATTGACTCAAATCCTGATTTTCTAACTGAGAGATGAACAGTTTTAATTTCATTTTAAATGAATTGATGCTATTTACTAAGCTAGGAAGTAATTTACTTGCCTCGTAGTTTCAAATTTAGATCATTGAGATGGCCAGTAACATCAACTAAAAATACCAAATTAAATAGCCAGTTGTTATCAAATAATAGGGTTCTTTCATTAGGTAGTTCATTTTCCTGTTCTAAAAAATTATAAACAGCATTTTTCAATTTCCAAAATCTACTCAGAACTTGCCCTCTAGAAAGCCAGCCCACCTCACAATGAAGGACAAGAGAGTTCACCATATTCCAAATCTAACAATTCACAATATTCTCGTCTGTTTAATGATCTTGCTCTAATTTTATTCACACCTTTCAACAGGTAACATAACATGCTGCATATTTAAAGTTTCTCCACACAGTGCTTCTTGGTGTATAATGCAGTGATATTTTATTACAGGACGATTTAAAAAATTTTCAAGCAAAGTTGTAGTGCCATTGATGCACCGTCAATGATAGGTAATATCATTGACGTTGCTCCATCAGTACACACTGATGAGTTTACCATAATCTAATTTTAGATTTTCTATGCATGATTTTACTTTTTCAAACATGTCTGATCCTCTTGCTTTACCAAGCAATGACTCAACTGGCAAGTTCTTCAAAGACATTAAAATTATCAATTCCTCTTATAAAAATGCTTAACTGGGCTACATCACATATGTCCGTTGATTCATCCAAAACTAGAGAAAAGGAAGAACAAGAATGGACAAGGTCTTCCAGAAGCAGAGATACATCCTGAGAGTTCCTCGATACGACACGTAACTGTCTGCCTTGATATAGCAATTTCATCTGCTTTCCTTTCAATACCTTTATTACCAAGATGGCGTGCAAATATTTGGAGACAAGGCTTAACAATTTCTTCTCCGTCAGAAAAATGTTTATTTTTTTCACCAATGATAAAGCAATTTCATAGGACGCTTCTGTCATGGCCAAGTCTTCACAACTTACTTTAGCAAATATATTTTGTCTTCTTCTGATTTCTACCTTTTTTTAGTCACATATTCTTTTCGTAACTCAGACCCAAGAACGAGCTTCATTTTTCCTTCTATATTAGTCTGATACTGTGTTTTATAGTGTCTATTAAGGTCATGTCTTCTATTATGTGAGAGTACTTTCACAATGTAAAATGGTTTTCCTGGTGGACTTGCTATAAATAACAACTCATTTTCCCACTGTTAATTAAATTCACGCTTACTATCACTTTCTGTGCTTTTGCTCATTTTCTTTTGCTCTGTGATGGATCACAGGAATGTAAAAAAACTCAGAAAAGTACAAAACTCTAAATACTGAAAAAGAACAAATTGATCACAAGTACGTACATCGTATCACACAGAATATCAATTGTAAACTGTCAAAAAATTGTGACAAACTTATGAGTAAGAAGGCTGTATGTGTTGAAAATGGGCCGCCGGATGACTCATTCTTTTTCGTGTATGCTTTTTGGATCCATTCGTCAGGGTCGTCTTGCGGTTTCCATCTCCAACACCAGTTCTTGAGAGGCCTTTCAAATGAAGTGGGGCAAGTGTAGTTTCAGTTCTCACTTCTTGGTTCCACCCCATCTGCTGGTTTCAGTTTGCACTTTCACAAGTGCATGCATCGCTTTTTTTACTTGTCTGTTATTTATGTGCCTTCTGCTTCTATATTGTATGTGTTGATGTTCATGTATGTGCTGTGTAATAAAAAGGCAGATTTAAAAAAGCAATCTCAGAAGATAGTTGTGGTTTCTTTCACTCCTTGTCCTTTCGTTTAATAGGGAATCATTATGCGCCAAGTTGCAGTGAAGGCCCTATAACTTTTATTGAAAGAGGGAATACATTTTGCTTGTGGAGAGTTGTTCCCTACACTGTATGAATTGAACTGAGAGCACTCTGGTGCTGAAAATATGAAGATGAATTCAGTTATGGCACCTATTTCAAAAGAATAAGTAGGGGCAAGTATGCAATGTGCCACTTGTAATCATCCAATGCGCCATGTTTGGCACATGCACCACAGGTTGGCCACCCCTGATGTAGTTAGTATTATGTTATATAGGTTTTCCAGTCTTCCACACAAATATTAAAATTGAAATGAGTTTCCCCCAATTCCAAAGATCTGAGACAGTGTGAAAGAATAGTGATTCTTTTTTAAAAAATTGAGTTTTTTTTTATTCAAATCAGACATTTTGTTGGATTTTTATGATTTTAATTTTCCCCCCTATGTGTTTAAACTTGTAAGACATGAGACATGCAAATTATCATAGTTACTAAATAATATCAATTTATGTTAAACATATCTGAGGGTTTAGGAATTCTAGATTCCCTTACCAGAAATAATAAATTTCTTCTTTAAAGGGCATCAGTTTAAGTCTAACCAACCTTTCTATGGGAAGAGTATGTCAAAATTATCTGAAAATATTTTGTACTATGTATGGACTGATCTCATCTGTACAAAACTCAGTATCTGCTGATAAACAGATTTAAGTGACACTTATTTTAATTGAGCAAAGAAAAAATATTTGTTGGACAGTTGTCATCCCAACATGAGCAGTTAACCCCCAAGGAACCGAATCCCTTTTGTCCCCAAACGGGAGAGGTAAATATTTCCAATGAGAAACTACACTTGTTAAAAAATATCCACCACCAAGCATGTTCAACCCCTTGAAACCCTTTAAAATTTTTATGGTAGGGCCCAGGACCCCAAACATAAGAGGTAAATATATGAATAATGAGTAACCAAATATGCAGAGTGGTTTTATCTGTCAGGTTGCTTATCAGAAGGGTCACAAAGTTCTAGAGACCTGGAACTCTTTGGGTCCTAATATTTTTATAGTTTGAGCCAAGTCTTCCTCCAATATAAGATATATCAAAAATATATTGATAATATTGGTAATGATTTATGTAAACAAAATAAAGGTTTCCAAAATATTTACAATGAAGCAAATCATCTCCAAGTTGGAACCCAGTGCATCCCAATCAATACAATTATCTTCAGTGTCCTCAAAGTAGGGAGGCAGTAATTATCAATTTTATAAAGGATCAATTGTGGGGTTAGTAAGTAGAAGCACACATTTGAAATGATTTGTATTGTTTAATTTTGTCCTAGGTTATTTCATTTTCAATATTATTAAACTTCAGAAAACAATTAAAGTGATTTAAATCAATGATTTTTTTAATAAAAATCACTTGATTTAAATCATGATTAAAATTGTGATTTAAATCAAGCTGATTTAAATCGGCATGCCCTGCTTTTAAGTACCTTAAGAGTCAAAAATATATTTCAAGTTGCAAGTAATGTTAACACATACCAATGAAACTTCAGTACACTGAATTTAATATATACCTTCTTTGGTTCCAACTGTATTAAAATAACCAGCAGAAAACCCTCCAGTAAAGGCACCATGGAATCTCTGTCGACCTCTTTCATCTCGTACTTCAAGCTCTCGAGCAGCTTTTTTACGAAGAACTGTTTCTACAATGCAAAAAAACAATAAATGAGAATTATTCTAAATCTTGATATGAAACAATATCATTCTTATCTCACTAGTAATATATTTTTAACTTTGGTGAACAATTTACACAGCCATTCAAAGATGAAAAATACTGGCTTAAATAACAAAATTTTAATTATACATACTAGAAGTTACAATTCAAACATAATACCACAAATTATATATTTTTGTATTAAGTTGTTTCACAGCACAAGTAAGGTAGAAATTATGTTTATAACTGTTTAACAATAAGAATGAATGCCAACTAATTGGTTTAGTGACATTTTTTAATCGGAAATTTCAAGATTATTTATCAAAACAAATTATATTGGACATTAAAAGTTGACAGAGATGTGTCTCAAGGTACGTAAGAAAAGATAAACGAAATTCAAATGTTGGAAAACAAATGAAAAACGATTCGATTTCTTTTGATGGATGACCAAGAACTTTTAATAATATTTTTACCATCTTCAATTTCAGGAAGAGGTGTTCCGTAATATATAAATTCATCTTCTTCGTTGTCCATTTGATGTGCAATAAAGTAACTTCGATAAAATGTAAATTTTTTTAGAACACAAGGCAGACTCAAATTATTTGTTTACAAATAGCAAGATGCCAAGTCAAGTGTTTAGCTGCAAATATCCTGTTTCAAAAAGTAATATTTCCAACTCATTTTTGGCAAACCAAGGTAGCCCAGGTGGTAAAACAAAAGGATAACAAGCGGAGGGTTACGATTACAAGCGATTTCGAAACTAGGTTCAGCCAAAGACCTTCGTGTACACGGGGCTGGTGCACGTTAAATCTGTCAAAGCTTCAAATGTCCTCTCGTTGGCGTGGTGTGGAAGTTTGGAAAGTGGGGCTGCCAACTCAGGTCTTGGGCTCGTCATCTGACCGTGGTTCAAAATTACGAGGTGATGTCCTCGTTCTTTCCCTTCGGGATTGATCCTGGGCTATCGCAAGGGTTGCAGTGGCCCGGTTGGAAGAGTAACGGACTAGCAACCGAAGGGTTGCGAGTTCGAATCCAGCCAAACACCGTCGTGTACAAAGGGGCTAGTGCACATTAAATCTGTCAGAGCCTCCAATGTCCTCACGTTGGCGTGGTGTGGAAGTTTGGAGAGTGGAGTGCCAGCTCAGGTGTTGCCTCGTCATCTGACCGTGGTTCAAAATTACGTGGTGTTGTGTGTTGTCCTTGGTTCTTTTCCTTTGGGATTGATCCCGAACCGTCACCAATAGCCCGTCGTGTTGCTCCAGTTTGACGTTAATTGAAATACCCCCCTGGGCTATCGCCAATAGCCCGTTGTGTTGCCCCAGTGTGGCGTAATTTTCTACCCACCCCACCCCATTCTGGTTCAATTGTAACAGTATTAAATGTTTTTTTTTTCAATAATGTGTAATTTTGTATTTCCAGATGTTCGTTTCTTTGTTTTGTGTGCAAATCAGAAAGTCCGGTTAATACCCATAGTAATTAAAACCATTATTTTTATCTAACACCTCCTCTTGGTCTTGTCTAAGTGGCATTGTTAGAGCTCTGTTTACCGACTGTTTCAGGCAGGCTATTAGCAGAACCAATTGAGACTGTCTTGTGGTCAGAAATAAAAAGTTTTACGACTTATTATGTAGAGTCTTGTATGGAAAAAAATAGACAAAGGCTTGAAATTTATGTTTCCGAAATAATTTGTGTTATCCGCATTGCTTAGAGTTGTCGAAGAAATAGACTGGACCATAGACATGAAATTTTCGTAGACTGAGCATTGATGTTTAGAGGAGTGAGAAATCGCTCAAGACTACAATAGCCCGATGCTCAAGACTACAATGTTTCTTCAATGCGATATCAATCAATTACCATTACCACGCCTATTACGTCACGCGGACCAATCAGATGATGAATCTTCATTTCCATCCGGCATACGAAAGTAGTTTAAGGGTCACTTTACTACTAGTTTTAGTCACAATCCTGAGCACATAAAAATGTTTTATATTTCCTCTGGGGGTATTTCAATTAACGTCACACTGGAGCAACACAATGGGCTATTGGTGACGGTCCGGGATCAATCCCAAAGGGAAAGATCCGAGGACAACACCACGTAATTTTGAACCACATATTTCTTCTAGGACTAGACTGATTACAGTTCCCAGCCTTCCGGACTCTCACAAAAAGGTTAAGAACACTATAAGTTGAAGTGGGATAATGGTTAGTTGCTTTAGGGTTTTATGTCGCAAGGGCCATATTTGGCCAGCAGGATAATCCAATTTAGATCGAAGATCACAGAGGTATCGTTAGAGGCTCATGAGCCCTCAAATGCCAACTACCAGTCGGGAGGACTTACCAAGGGATCTATAGTGCAAGCAACGGATCTAATCGTATAGTGCACGTGTCCGGTACACGGGGTCCTAACGACACATTGGGATTCCCAGGTCACCCACTCAAGTTCAAATCCCGCAACAGCAAACTGTCATGACAAAAAATTTTCGAATTCCTAAAATCAAATTGCCGGTCGCGGCTCACTAGGTTGACCATTGCGCTAGCAGCCTGTGTAGGCGACGGAAAAATAATTCTTTAATCTGGCCTTTGCGCAATAAAAATCAAAATTGCCTGTCATACCCATCCCCACTAATCTTCAAGTTATAATTTATGTACCAATGGATGTTGTTTCAGATGTTGATAGTCGTTTCGATGTTACTGAAGCAGAGGGCGTATTTAAAGGCGAACCACCTCCCCTTAATGTTACTGATGATAAAAAATAAATGCCGGTATTAGATTAAATGGGCGATTCTCTTCAAGTTAGTAAAAATTATGAAATTTTTTAAACCCACTAAGGAACGTAAACACATATATCTGTTTTGCATATTGCAGTTTTCCCTGCATGACTTCTAACCAGTTTCGTCCTTGACAGTAAATTATTTCTTAGGATCCTATCAACCGATAAATGTGGCTATTTCTACATTAAATATGAGTGTAAAAGCAATACACTACTTTGAAATCTCGTTACGCTCAGAGAGAGGGGTAAAAAAATATTCAAATTATAAGGAGCCGGCCGAGGCTCAATGGGTTTGCTACTTTAGCTCAGTAGGTTGCTATGCTAACAACCTGTCAGTTGTAGATGGAGCTGTTACGA
Source organism: Meta bourneti (assembly GCA_933210815.1). NCBI lineage: Eukaryota > Metazoa > Arthropoda > Arachnida > Araneae > Tetragnathidae > Meta > Meta bourneti. The sequence goes on along the minus strand of OW119926.1, from coordinate 76,665,293 downwards.
TTCCTGTAACTTATCCTGGGTGTATTTCTCTCTTCTGTGTCGGTAAAACATTCCTTGGGAGTGTATGTTCATCACTTGACGTTGTCTGCTTTGTTTGGCGAAGATTATATATCTCTTGCACCATGAAATCAAAAACCAACCAGAGCCACGCTGGGTAATTCTGTTATATGAAATGTAAAATTTGATAAGTATCAACCATAATAAAATTAAAATTAATACGATTTTTGTGTTTGAATTTCATTTGTGTAGATAATGACTTTTTATTATTACTATCTCTAAAAATTCCATGAACTTTCCTTGAAAATTACTTTAAGAATCAACACGCAAGTGTTTACGAAATTAGGTATTTTGAACCTTTTTCATAAGAGCAGTCTCCCCACAGCCATGCTCGTTTACAAAAAGTAATTAACTAAACATTTTTAAAATATATGGAACCAATCATTTCAATTTTTTATAATTAACTTTAGGAAACAATTTAAGTTAAATTTATACTGATAAAGATTTATTGCCTCATGAAAATCTTTCCCACAAAATTATTCAACACTAACATTAAAATGTAGCAAGCAATATTATCATGCTAATAAAATTAGAGCATCTGAAGTAAATTTCAAGATTAATTAATCTATTTCAAACAAAATTCAATATTTAAAAGAAAGTTTCCAACACATTTTCAATGTTAAATAACGTCTTCCTAAAACAAATTTCAACATCTAAGGCATGCCTAAAGCAATACAATTTCAACATTGAAAATTGAGTTAATCATCATTGAAACAGCCTTTCTTTCAACTAAAGTATCAACAGATGCCTGTGTAAAAAAAGAAAGTTAAATATATTTCTTTACGAAATTTCAAAGTTGAAAAATGACTATAGCAAAGTACTTTTAGGACTAAACATCATCAGTCTCAATCAAATCTCAGCGTTGAAAATATGGCTAGATTAAAAAAAAAATAATTGAACGTGGAACTAAGTACCAGTGGTCTCAACCAAATTTTTCAACGTTGAAAAAAATCGCAAGATCTAAGTAAAACAACGTTGAACAAATGACTAGATAAGCATGTTTCAACGTTGAACAAGTAGTTTAATAACCAAGTTTCAAAGTTGAAGAAATGGTTAGATCAAAGCAAATAAACGTTGAACATAATACTAAATAACAGTGATATATCAACCAAATTTGAACTTGAAAATATGGCTAGATAAATGCTTATTAGTGTTGAACGAAAGAGTAAATAACAATAGTACTAAAATAATTTCAACGTTGAGACAACCGTTGATTCTATGTGGGATTTCAAATTTGATATAATGAAAGTTAAATAACGTTTTTTCATCCAATTTTTAATGTTGGAAACATCACTAAAGCAATACTATTTCAACGTTGAAAAAAAGCTAGTTAACAATGAAAAATCGTTTCCTTTCAACGTAAATTAAACGTTGATTAGCAGTGACATTAGAAAATACTAACAAAGGATTTTTCAATGCACAGTCAACCAAATTCCTCAACGTTTTTGTGCTACTTGGGTTAACGCTGTTCTTTGTAAGTGCCGTGTAGACCTTATATAAAAGAGGAATGGGAAAAAAGGGCACTGTATTTATAAGAGGAGGAAAAGTTTTAGAATTGTCTTTTATCAGCAGAAATACCAATTGTTTATGTAAAGTCGTAGTTTACTGTAATGAGCTTATAAATTATTATTAATATCTTTGCAACAGTAGCGTGCGGAATAAAAAGGTATTCGAAATTATAACTTTTAATGTACTTTTTCGTATAAAATTTTTGTGACTATAAATATCTACTTAAATTGTTATGAATTTTTAATAGATTTTCAAAACATTAAATTTCTAAACTGCTTATAAAAATTAAAACTGTTTATGCTAGTTAGTTATTGACAGTGATTTCATTAACAAATCTAGGATTTTACTTTCAGTAAATAATTTTAAATTTTTTTCTGCAAAGATTAACTTTTTACGAATTTTGAATTTAAAATTGAATATTTTTCGATACTTCATTGTTGAAGTAGCTTGAAAGCGAACATGGTTTTCACAGGTCCGTGCTAACTTTAGATTTGCCTACTATTTTCTGTTAAAAAACTATATTATACAAAACAAATAGCATTAAATATACATTCATGGAGATCAAAATTTTAAAATACTGATTTCAAACCGATTTGAGAACAGATAATTTTAGATCTGATTGGTTATTCAATTTCTGATTTGTAAGAAATGAAATAAATGACTATTATCAGAGGAATTTTTTATTATAAACACAAAAAGTGCAACATAACAATCATATATAATCACATATACAGTTTTTGACAAGTATTTTCTAACGTCTTTCATTTTAAAATTGGAACTGAAATATACAGAACACTGCCTCTTCAGTGATGTTTTATCTGTCAAAATGAGAATTCGTGATTTAGATTATTTCAATAACTGAATCATTGAATACAGTGGTGCGTATTTGTTCGAGTTGCAAGGCACTTCGCGACTATTCTACAGAAAATGAGTAAAAAATACACAAATCAAGAACGGTTAACATTCTCAATTTCAAAATAAGTAAAATAGGTTGTTATTCTTCAACTTCCAATTCAGTCACAGAAGGTTGCACAGTACGAAACAATGATGATATTTGACGTTAATATCACCAGAAAAAGGACAAACGGTTCGGCTTATTAAAACATGTTCGTAACAAAATCATAAGTAGAACAAAGATGTGCACACAAGATGATCAGTACAGAAATTTACACTGATGCAAGTCCTTTAGCCAAAAATTTCGAAAAATATTCAATGTAGGTATTTTAATTAACGTCGCACTGGAGCAAGAAAAATACTCAAAGAATATTCTTCCAGTCTTCTGTTCTGATAAGCTGTTCTAAGAACAAATTGCTGCAGCTATAGTTTAACGTTGCACAGAAACGGCCTGAATTCTTGTAGAACTTGAAAGATCTACAAATTCCTTCAATGTTTTTCAAATATATGTGCTACAATAGTCTCGAATGAGTGTCTGAAAGACGAATATTTATTCGTCTCAATAAATACGATGATTTCTGGATCATTGAGAGGAAGCACAAATCTAAACTTAAATAATTTCTGTGTTGGGTAATTTTCTTCACAATCTGGTTACTTCAATCGGATGGACTAGATATGTGGTCATCCACCCTTTTCCTTTGATGAAGATTCTGCCTCTGCATTTGACGTCAAATTTGCTGCTCTCCTGAAGAATTTCAGCAACTCTCTCTGTCACCTGCAGAAAAAGAAAACAATAAAATAATGTACTATAACCTATTGCCGTTTAATTGTCATTCTTCAGTCCTCTTACTCAGCCTATATTAGTCTTTGTCAGAATTTTTCTGTTTTGATACAAATAGACTTTTGGAAATTCTGTAAATTACTAAACTCTCCTTTCCTTAATAACTTTTATCAACAAGGGAAAGATTCCAGGAGCCAATTGCAGAAATTGTTGTTGCTCAGATGACGGTGATAGTTTTGAGAGTTTTTTTTAACCCTCCTGGTAGTTGTCTTGACGACGTATATCGCCATTAGCAAAACTGACTAGATGGATACCTCGGCATTAGAAGAAAACTGACCAGATCTTGATCTCGTCATCATAAAAAAAATCGGCAATACCTTGAAAACGAGATAACTCGTCATGAGCAAAATTAGTCGGGTCTTGATGGACGATATCTCATCGAAACCACTTGTGGGGCTAAATAGGTGAGATGATCCGGCTGGTCTGTTCTGCCCATTTTCAGACATGTCTATTCAACTGGTTCAGCACCTTTTGGTGCTAGGTACGAAGGCATGTACTGGACTTGGAGATTCTTCAAAATAATCTATATATTTGATCAACCTTTTATTTATAAATGTTGGAATAACTGAACTATGTTACTCTTAACATTTTTTACGTTCTTTATTCGTTATCGAAGACCAATAGTTTTGAGAGTATATTTAATAAGCTAGAGCAGGGGGACCAAACTTTTGACTTACCTGGGTCGTATTGAGTGAAGAGGAATTGTCTTGGATCAGACATAAAATAATTTATGCATACAGTAACCAATTTTTTTGATTTAAAACATTTTTTATTACATTTAAAGAAGGCAAAATAAATATAAAACTAATGTGATATTTGACCTTGTTTTTATGAAATCAATGCATCGTTGGAAGTGGTTATAATTCCTAATGAGTTCACAAGGTGCTCATCAGAACACTTGGATCCAGTTTTACTTTTCATTCTTGAAAATAATCTATATAAATAAAAATGGAGTGTTTGTTTTCACATTGAATGCTTGCTATCCGTTTTGGGCCCTTCTAAGACAAAATCTGTCTCTTGCTCGTTTGGTGTCTATCCATCTGTCTGTGTGTGCTCCCGTACTACGTCCAAACGGTTGAATATATTTTCATGAAACTTTGCATACTGTGAGTACTTACATTCATTTAGTGATTGAACTTGGTTGCGTTAGTCTGTACATCTTCCCGTTTTATCTCTGATTTTTAATTTCTGTGTTTGTGGAAGTATCACATAAAATTTATTCAACATAGTTTAATGCAATGCTCTATATTTGATAAACCATATTTTAGTTTAGTGAATACGTTATCTAAAATTCCTTTGTTTATATATTTAAGCAAGTTTCATGCTAAAACATCTGAGTAAGTATACTTATATCAACCATAATTTTGTAGTTTTGGAGTAGCTGGAAGGTATATCGAGAATGCAATTACTTGTATTGTTTTACCTGCTGTAAAATCAATTATTTTTCCAAAAACTACTTTTATGGAATTTAAATTGCAATAATTTTTTTTTATTTTGAGCTTGATTTATTTTCTTTGCGAAATATAAACTATTTCCGAATATTTAGGACAGATGATATTTTGCAACGAAATGGAAACTCGTGTTCACCTACCACGTGCAGTGATATTTTCTGCTTTTTTTGCTAGGAATTAATATCGTATTTTTAAATTTTGTCAAATTTTTGGTTGTAAGTTTGGGACAACTTTTCGAAATCAAGAGATAAAAAGGAATCGCGAATTAATATCTTCAGAACAATGTTTTCCCCTTCAACTTTTATTCTGTTTTATTTCGTTGTTTTCTGTTTTAAATATTTATCATTTTAACAAATTGCATTACTTTTTCATCACACACAACACACCACAAAGTATTTTATTTAAAGCGGTGTGTAAGTTAGAATAAAACAAATTTTAAATGGAATTTTGCCATTATAAAAAGAACGTTGATGTTAAAAAAATCCGAATTATGACTTTTGAAATATTACAAATTCTTTTACATAGCGACAGAAGGTCAAGATGGCTTATTTTACGAATTGAAGCTATATTTAAGCAACTCATAAGGATTTTCTTTAGAAGAAACACTGTAAAATCGATTTACCATAAAAGAATAATAGGTTACCTTTGCTTTGTCTGTATTTAAGATATTCATTTCTTAAACAAGTTCTTATTGCACGTACCACAAAACGGAATTTTCGAGAAAAAACGTATTCTCTTTTAAAACAAACTTAAGTGATAAATATCTTATCAAATTAATTTGTCATCTTTCCCTTAATGGTAGCGAAATTCGAAAAGAGTTCCACAAATAAAAAACATTGACAGGTAAATTATGAGTGCGAGAGTATTCGCCGTAGATTCGTCATTTTTACGAATTGAGTTGAGCAATTTTACAGGAAAAGAACTTAAGAAAGGGAATTCCTAATCCTCCCTCAAAATTGTCTTTAGAAGTAGTTACCTTAATGTCGGTCACCTTTCGTCAGTTTGAATCTTTAGCAGGAGTGCGATATATGTGAAATGTATTGCATGGATATGCGTGTATAATACTGTGTCCAAAGTAGGTTGCAGGAACTATAAGAATGTCGAAAAGGTGTAAAAAAATTATTTTACTCATACTTAAATGATTTAGCATTTTTCTACGAAAGAGAAAAGTGATTATTCAGGTCACTTTTTCAATCCATTAACCAATTCAACCCGAGTGAGATCGGGTAATTCTGCTAGTTGTTCATAAATGTACTTACTATCAAAAAATGATGACATGAATAAGGCGTGATTATGAAACGAGGGATATTTATCTCTGGGAAGATAGGTTTTCAGTCATGAAAAAATCATAATAAAAGTTTACGATTTTATTGAATCACCAGATCGTACTATCTTTCCAGGGCCACAAGAGGCTCTCAGGTTGGACGCCCCTGATCTAGAGTGTGCAACAAAGTTTCCTAAAACGCGTTTAACAGCACGATACAGCAAGCTGTTTTGAAAGGACTTTTTACTTCTTTCTGTTAGAATTCGAATTTGATATCGTTTTCAGAAGAAGCGCGTGAGCTTCTCTTTTATTTCGACGAGTCTTATAGACCATTAGCTTCAGATTTTAGATTTCCTTGTCTGTTTGAAGGGTTTCAGATGTCTTTCGTAAATTGTTTGTGCTGTCATTAAATGTTTCTTAATTTTTAATCCGAAACACTTGTACCAATTAAAAAGCCAAACTAAAATTATAGTCGTGATTAGTATTCACGATTATAATTTTAGTTGGACTATTCTCCAATATGTATTAATTTATGCATTAAATTTTCGTAAATTCCTTTTACACGCTGAAAAATAGATAACCAAATGCGTTCTATATAAATTGTGTGGCTACAAAGTTGACACGGGTTCGAAAAAGGTACTTTTAAGACTCCATGGATTTACGGAGTGCGCTCGCAACTTGGCTACCACGATCACCCGATTTAACAAGCATTGATTTCTTTCTCTGGGGATACTTTAAAGGCATCGTTTACCAGACCTCCATTGACCTCATAGCACGAGTTGCTGTCTTGGCTACAAGAGTCCGTGAAAGGACTGAATTTTAGAACATGTATCGATGCTGCGGCGAGGGAACATTACTGTTGATGGTGGCAAATCTGAGCACCGACTGTGATACTGTAAGTGCACAACTAGCGTTATACTCTAAAATTAGATATAGTAGAAATGTTCAGAAACCTTGCTGTCTTTCCTTTCTGCACCTCTTGCACACCTAGATGGCGTTTACGAACATACATCCCTATGTCAATACGTCTTAAAATTTGTACAGGAGAAGTTTGGAAGCACCCTGTATATTACTTTGTTTATTCAATCATTTAATCTAATTGCAGCAACTTCTGGGCCATTATTACAAACCTTTCTCTGAATGAGCACATTATTCAAATTGAATGTGAAACGCAGTTTCAAACAGTTCCTTCATTTATATGTTTGCCAAAAGTTTGGACTTCATATAAATCGCGCGTGTAAAAAATCCTTTGAGGTCTATTAAACTATATTGATTACCATGGATACCTCTAAACGAAAACAAAGAATAAATACTATTTAGAACTGGAGACCAAGAGTTTTTTCTCAACTTACTTGAATAGCATTCGTAACGCCTGTGCTGTCCATTCTGCTGGCTATGTTGACAGTATCGCCCCAGATATCATACTGCGGCTTAGATGCTCCCACGACACCAGCTAAAACAGGCCCCATAGCGATTCCTGGGTAGAAGAAAACAATACATGGAATTATTCTCACCGAGGAATTAAAATACACTGGAAAACACTAGTTGTTAATACTGGTATGATTAGACAAGATCTTATATTTTTTTAAAAATTCAAAATAATGCTATAGTCCCAACGAACTGAGGTAAAACTTCTTGTCACATTAACATCTTCATTGCAACATATCTCTATACATATTTCACTAACGTACGTGGTACAAATATAGACTTTATTTGTATATTGCAAATAGCGATGATGGATATAAGCAATATAAAACCAACAGCTAAAGAATTTTCCTTCGCAAATTTTGCAACAACGTTCAAATATGCTTGAATTGATCTATGGAGCTGAGTATTGCTAAAACTATACGTAAAGAGCTACCCTTTTTCATGAAATTCGTCAGCAATTTCATTACAGAAAGCAATGAGAAATCTGGAAGAAAAAAATTAACGCAAAACAGAAAATGTCAGCGAACGCGAAAATAGTCTAAAACACCAACAAATACCGAATAGACTGCGAACAAATGAATGGGATGCAATTGAAGTATACCCTCAGAAGTTAATTGTTGTAACATTACTGAAGTGTGAACTTTTCTTGAACATTTTATTGGAAACTAGCAAAATTGCCCGACCTCACTTGGGATGAATTGGTTAACTATGGATTGAAAGTGATCAGAAATTAATCACTTTCCTCTTTCGTAGGAAAATGCCAAATCATTTAAGTGTGAGTAAAATAATTGTTTAACACTTTTCGACATTTTTATAATTTCTACAACCTACTTTGGACAAAAATCTTATACATGCATATTCATCCATGTAATGCATTTAACATATATCGCACCACTGGTTTGTGACATTTTCGAATTTCGCAATCATTAAGGGAAAGATGAGAAATTAATTTGATAACATATTGATCACTAAGTTCGTTTAAAAGGGATAAACGTTGTTTCTTGAAAGTTCCGTTTTGCGGCACGTGTGCAGTAATAAAAGAACTTGTTTTAAAGTTTAATGTCTTCGGTACAAAGGTAACCTATTACCCTTTTTTAATGATAAATCAATTTGATAGTTTCTTTAAAAATATCATTGTTTTAAGAAAACCTTCCTTATATAAGTTGCTTAAGCATAGTTTCAATTCGTAAAATAAACTACCTTGACCTTCTAACTAATAAACCTGTTCGGGGACCGTATCTGAACTGCGGTCCTGATAAATATTTGGAGGGCCATGTCTGGTCTGCGAGCCGGTTAAACATATCCGAAGGGCTTATTCGACATGAGGACCGGTTAGACCTGTCCAGAGGGCCGTATTTAAACTCCGTTGTGCGATCAATCTATTCACTACAACGTATTTATCTTACACGTACGGAGTTTTGTTGTATACGTGCTAGTTAAACTTGATCCCAATGAGAACTTAAGATAATTATATAACAACTCAAATTGCTAAAAACATTAAAAAGTTACAAATTCAATAAATATTCAGTAATATGCACATTCGCATCGCCTAACAATGTTAAAAAGTAACTCAAATTCAAGAACTAAGCAGTATTATACACATTCGCATCGCTAACTGTTTATAAGTAAATGTTATATCGCCAAGAGAAGCGATAAAAAAATCAAATCAATCAACCAATATAAATTTTCGCGTAGCAGTCACGTGACTGCTAGCCACATGTTGAGGACACTTTTTGAAGCTCTTCGCAAAGCGATGCTCAGTCTACTTATATTTCACGTATATGGTTTCATGAGTCACTGAAAACAAAAAAAATCGTTTGAAACGAACTGAATATGCTAGGTTTTGTCAGTTCAGAAGTTGGAAAAATAGTTTGGAAAAATAATTGATTTTTCAGCAGCACTGGTAAAACAATCCAAGTAATTGCAATGCTCAATATACCTTCCAGCTACTCCAAAACTACCAAACTTTGGTTGATTTAAGTACAGTTATTCAGATGTTTTAGCATGAAACTTGCCTAAATATGTAACCAAAAAAATTTTAAGTTATGCATTCACTAAACTAAAATATGGTGTATCAAATATAGAACATTGAATTGAAATATGTTGCAAACATTTTATGTGATATTTGTACAAACACACAAACACAAAATCGGACATAGAACGGGAAGACGGACAGACAGACTTACGCAACTAAGTTCAGTCACTAAATGAATGCAAGTACTCACAAGTATGAAAAGTTTTATGAAAATATATTCAACCGTTTGAACGTAGCACGGCACACACATATAGATGGACAGACACCAAACGTGCAAGAGATGGATTTTGCCTCAGAAGGGTCTAAAACGGATAGAAAACTTGAAATGGGTCTAAAATATTCAATCTACAAACAAATACTCCATTCTTATTTATATAGAATTAACACCAGTAAGAAGTACATGAAAGGCTGCTTTATATTTTTGATGAATTTTATTTCATTTGGAGACAGAGTAACACTCATTAAAAGATAAATCAAACAAAATCTAGTAATACAACTTTTTTGGAAACATGAACCTGTCTTACAGAAAGCGTCACAAATGTTTTGACGCATTTGATATTTTTTCTAGATATTTGTTATAATGATCTGTACATACACTAAGGAGAAAAGTTGTCAACTAACGAAAAGTAGAAATAACAACCGATAATCCTTTAAAACTCGAACTGTTTCGATGAGATATTTCGTCCAACATCAGATCAATTTTGCTAAGAACGAGATATCTCGTCTAGACAAAACTGCCATATTAATCCAAAGGGAAATGAAAAACCAAATAGAAAAAAAATGTCCCTTGCCTAGAACTGGCGACAGTTTGGAAAAGATTTATGCACCAGTGGCTGGCCACTCACTACAAGGCAGTTTCCGAAGCGAAATTAAGCCACCTGGAGGGTTAAAATAGGAAATTATGAATATGAGATTAATGCATTAAAATTAATTTATAAGGAGGAGGAAAATAAAATAGGAGATTGAAAACAAACAAGTCAAAGGAAAGAAATGTGTTAGTCTACAATTCCATAGATGGCATTACCATACCATTACCACAGATGGTAAATTATGGCAAGCTACAATGATTGTTTTGAAGGTTGTTAGATTATTTCGAAGAAACGCATAAATTTCAGCTTTAAAACGTTGGTAATAAGAACCTCATTGGATTTTATAGACTTACCAATCCTCAGGTTGAATTGCTGCCAGCTCTGTCGGTTCATCTCTTGCAATGTATCCATTATCGTCATTGCAAATTTGACCATGACCAGTACGTTTTGCGTACCATCTTCTTCCGGACCAAAACTCTGTAAAACATAGAGCATAAGTTCAAATATCTGTTTTAATTTTATAGAAATAAACTAACAAAAGGGATTGACTGATAATGGTCTAAAACATAGTTTCCCAAACGTTTTTGCCTCAACGCCCCCTTGTCAAAGATATTTTTTTGGCTCCCCACTGAAACTTATATCTCAATTATAATAAATTATACCTCTAATTTTTGGATTTCACTTAAATATTTATACAATTACAATTGGAAATAAAACAACTTGGAACTGAAATTATAAAGTTATTTATTAAAATGAAATAACAAATATATAGTGATCGACACTGAAGCTGTATTTGTGTTTCTGTTGACAGCACTGCTGTTCTCTAGTGCATCGCTAGGCGAAGTTTCGGTCTTATCACTGCTGTCGAGGTTTGAAGCTGCTAGGTTAATTCCATTGTCTTTGCTATGATGCTAAACATGGAGGCTCCGCTTTCGGTTTACACCAAAGAACAGCGTTATATGACCCGTTTTTTTGTGGTTTGAAGGGGTCGCAATCCATCGAGGACTTTCAGCATCGCACGGGAACAATGTTTGACAACGGAATGATTACAAATGGATTGAGATTTGAAAATGGTCGCAAAATGTTAAGCTTGAAGAACCAGACGGCCGTCCGCTACCACGACTGACGACAACAGCGATTTAGTGTATGGAACATGATTTTGTTACAAAGACGAGTGAGAAGTGGCAAACTAATCACTATGGTAGGAAGGTTGGTAATTAACGTCGCACTGAAGCAACACAACGGGCTACTGGTGACGGTCCGGGATCAATCCGAAGGGAAAGATCCGAGGATAAAACCTCGTAATTTTGAATCATGGTCAAATGACGAGGTCACACCACACCAACGTGAGGACATTTGAGGTCGTGACAAATTTAACGTGTACCAACCCCACGTACACGACGGTCTTTGGTTGGACCGAGTTTCGAACTCGCAACCCTTCGGTTGCTAATCCGTTATTCTTCCAACTGGGCTACGTTGACCCTTCTAGTCACTAATCACTATGAACCAAGAACTGAAAGAAGAGATGCATGCGTGATTCTCCTCTCAGTCAAAAACCTTGCTTTGAGGACATGGAAAGCTTGTGCAACGATGGAATGAGTGAGTTGAAAATCAAGGGTTGTTGGTGCGTGAGCAAGCAAGGGTTGCTTTTTCTTTTCAACACCACTATGTTAAATCATAGCCACGCTGCGGATAATTATTGACTCGTCCACGTGTTAGTAGTGCTTTCGAAAGTAAAAATAAATTAATACAGAACTCTCGAGGAATAAGCAAGCAGCTTCTCAAAAACTCGATCACTAATAGAGGAAGTTCCTAGTACGAAAGGAGTTTTATATAATTATCATTTAATAATTACTTCATAGGAAGTTCTGCTCGAATTTCTTCCGGGTTGCAGGCCAGCTGCAGCCATGTAGGTGCTTCCGATCGTCTTGATCTTTTCCAACTTCAGATAAGGTGGTTCGTACAGCAACTGGAAGAGAATTTCATAGATGTTTACTTCCTTTTATTTTGTATTATCGTTCAAAACGAGCTGTCAAAAAATCTAGTTCAAACCATGCCTTCCTGCTTCTTATTTAATTACCTGCAATGACCTTTGATAGGCTCAGTTGAAGTGTCAACATGATGGAATGTGGAAGATCTCCCAATCTGTAAACCAGTACGATGAACTTTGCAATTAAACTTTCCCCAATGTCTTTGATTGAACTATGCTTTCTTTCTGCGGATCGTTTTTAGCGGAATGCAGTTCGAAGATCTACGTTTTCACACGAGGCTAAGATAAAATATCATAAGCAGCTGTTTTGATAAAAAAAATAAGCTGCTACAAGGATCATTCGACAGTGATAATTTGGCGGTAGATCTAAGACTCAAGCGCAGAAGATCTAAAATTTTATATTGAATATTTTCATTTACAGGATTTTATTTAACTTTAAATACATGATATTTGTTAAAAAGCATTATAGTATAAACAAGAAGGCACATTTTAACATTTTTTAAAAATTGTGTGTGAACTAGTTCTTCATTAATTATATTAAACTGCTATAGATATGTGACATATTAAACAGAAATTCGAAATTCTTATAAGATATTCCGAGGAAATTTAACATACGTTCTTGGCATTTCGTTGGTCATGAAAAATCACCGGTGCATTTCACACAATTACTGCAGATAGAGATAAGAATTGTGTTTTCTCTCTATTCCTGTGTATAGGAAGATTAATTTTGCCTCGATTTTTAAAATTTTTTTTCGAAAAACACGGCAGTCATACGAGCATGTTTCTGAGTTTGACAGAGAAAGAATTGTGGTGTATCGAGAATACGGATTATTCTCCTCAAATCGGTGCTCGTGTTGGAAGAAATAAAGCGTCCGTGGCATGCAGCGTACAACAATTCCTCGATGTCCACCAGGCTTCACTTCTTCCATGTACCATCCGTTCACCAGATCTGTCGCCCATCGAAAACGTGTTGATGATCGCCCAACGACTGGAAACACTACAGACCACCCAGATGAACTTTGACTACATGTGGGCGTAGCATGGACCAATATACCCAAACACACATGAAGTCCCTTTATTCCAATGCTAAGGTGGCTACACAAAATACTGATTTCTTTCAATGCCGAGGATTACCATCCATGACGGCTAAGTAAAACAATGATTTCTTCGCTTTCCGCAAGTCGAACGCAACTGTAATTTCAGTCATTTCACCCTTGTGCCTTATGTTATTCGTATGAAAAATATAGCTTTGATATCTCTTGCCCTTTAAACTCTTACATTTTTGATGGGCAGCAGTGTAGTAAACGAAGGGTACTTTGTGCGGATAGCATTCAGTGAATTTTTCCATTGCAGACAATATTTTCCCTCGGTTTGAAGGTTTCTCTCTTTCTAAAGCGTTGTTCAATTGATTTCCTGCATTGATACACAAAAGAACTGAAAATATGATAGTTTTTTTTTCCATATTCACAAGCAACATATTTACTTTGTCGAAGTCGCATATGATTTCGTGTAAGACCTGAAGACATTTCCTGCCTTCATCATTCAGCAATGATTCGCTGTAGAAGTCCATGTAGTTCGGGATGGAGGCGAACATAACAGCCACAGAGCTGTATTCCTCGTGGTATAAATCCAGCTAAACAAAAAAAGTAAAGAACAAGCAAATATTAATCCGCTCGAATGATTATTGCGTTAGTTTTTAATATTAAATGAGTTCTGAAGATCTAAACTAAATGTGTCGTTCTTTTAAATAGACATGGGATTTTATTTTTATCAGTTTCTATTGAATTATTTTCGATTTAATTTTAGTTGAATTTGAATTAACATCACACTGGAGCAACACTATGGGGTATTGGCGACGGTCCGAGATCAATACCGATGGGAAAGATTCGAGAACAATTTTGAACCACGGTCAGATGAAGAGGTCGATACCTAAGCTGGCACTCCACTCTACAAACTTTCACACCATGCCAACGTGAGGACATTTGAGGCCACGACAGATTAAATGTGCACCAGAGGACCCTGCGTACAGGAGTGTCTTTGGTTTGATCTAATTTCGAACTAGCAACCCTCCGGTTACTAATCCGTTGCTCTTCCAAATGGGATACCGAAACAACTCTTTTAAATGGACATGCGATTTTATTTATTTACAGTTTATACATTTTGCTGCAATGAATTATTTTCAATTTCGTTTTAGAGTTACCACTTTGTTTATTTTCAGACAGGGGCACTTTTATAAAAAATAGACCATCTATATTTTTTAATACTCGTACTCCGCTCTGGGTTCAATGGGCTATAGTTTAGAATATTTTAAACCGTAGATTCCAGTCCAGTTTTACCTAACATAAGATGATCGTAGAGGAAGAAATCAAATAACCGTAATGATCGAAGTTCTGAGTTTTCCATGTATAATGTATGAAGATGAAAATACTTCAAACGATTTTTATCGCAGAATTTACCATCGGTTTAATCAATTTTTATGCAGATGTATTAATTTCGGAGCACGTAATACTGTTCTTCATTCAAACTAACGTCACCACCCACCTCTGTTCTTTGAACCTTCTGCAGTAAATTGGACGGAATAAAAATAAAATTTAGCAAGATTACTAAAAAATCAATGTCAGAGTTACATTCAAAACGCATTAAAGTTTCTTGTATTATGGAAAGCAATGACTGATACATTCAAAAGAACGCGATCTCAAAGTTTTTTCTTCTCATCAGGACCATCAACAGACCGGGAACTCGGGATACGCCTTTTAAACTATGTATGATAATCCTAGATTTAATTTGCATTTCACCTATCATCTTTCCTCTTGTGGTAGGGCCACTGGAGTCCTGTTGGTAGAGTCGTGGATTAGCAACCGGAGGGATGCGAGTTCGAAACCCAATCCAACCAAAGACCGTCGTGTACGGAGGAGGTGTTGCACGTTAAATCTGGCGGGGCCTCAAATATCCCCACGTTGGTATGGTATGGATGTTAAGAGACTCAGGCGTCGACCTCGTCATCTGACCGTGGCTCAAAATTACGAGGTATTGTACTCGAATTTTTCTCTTGGGGATTGATCCCGGACCGTTGTCAACAGCCATTGTGTTGCCACAGTGCGATGTAAATTTAACTTGTGCATTTGACGTCAGAGGCATTTTCTGTCAAACTAAATATAGATGGCGGCAGTGTTTCAGTGGAGGAATGGGATTCTTATGAGTATTTTCAACGTCACATCACTCGGCATGTTTTTCGAATACGATTTCAGCAAGTTGCCAATTAAAATTTTCAAAGAATTAATTCCGAATTGATATAAGATAGTTCATTGGAGAACGCCAATCATATTTAACACAAAAATCGCGATAAACAACATTTTAAGCCAACCCCGATATGTATCATGCGAGAGTTTTTGGGTGGCGAATGCGAAATAGTATTCCGTCAGGAAGGCCCGAACAGTGAGCATGTTTTCGAAAAAAAGTCATTATTTTACACTTTTTTGAAGAAGCAAAGTCCTAGCCGACCCTTTTGAGGAACCAAGTTTATTAAAACCTTTCTTGTATTTTTTTAACTTATTTGTTTAATCGCAAATTGTTATGTATATTCATATCATATTATGGATGTATTGAATGGGGTGGGTCTTGTATAACACATTCTGAATAGCATGCGTCAAATGTTGTAGCAGCTTGTCAGTTATCGGATCCTTGCGTCATAAAACCCAAATTCTAACCTATACCTCAAATGTCGTAAGAATTTTTCAGACACAATTTCGGTGACGCTACTGTTTTATAAAGCTATCTTAGATATTCTATGTGAATTGTTATGACACTCAAGAGTAATATATACTCACGTCAAAATGCATGGATTCCTTAGTAAGGTAGTACTGAGCTACATGAACCGGAAGTATGTTTTGTAGTAATGTTCTGTTTACAAGTCCCATAGTAGAAGCTTCTTCTTGCTCGTTTTTAAGCTTCCTCTTCCATAAGTAGTCCAATCGACCGATGTATTCCACCTGAAAGAAAGCGATGTAATATGTGATCTTATGAACATTATATTCTACGTAATATGTGATCTTATGAACACTATAGTATTGGGTCATCGCCTAATGCGGTGTTTTCTTATCGGTATAAAAGAAAAATGCAGTTTTACAGTTTAGTAGTTACAGTTTGTGTAGTGGAATGAGTATGTTTAATAAGAATTTGAAAAATGTTTTAAGTAATTGTGTGTCGGTTTAATTTTTTCAAACGTGAATTTAAGAGTGAATAAATACATTATGAGGTGCTTTTTGAAATCAAACCATCACTAGAGCTGTGTTGCGAATAAACGACACGGCTAAACCAAGCTATTGATGAAAATGACCTAAAATAGCTGACAGAAAGGGTTAGTTTTTCCATCATGACAATGCACGACTTAACACAGCAAAAGAAACGCCGCAAAAATGAAGATAATTTGAATGGGAAATTAAGGCACATGCTCCATACTCCTTATCTGGTACCGTCAGATTACCACCTTTTTCGAAGTCTTTATATCTTCAAGTAGTTTCGACAAGGTATCAAGTCCATCAAAATCTGACCAAATTTGCTAATGACGAGATATCTCGTCAATTAAGATCTGACCAATCCTGTTGCTAATGACGAGATTTCTTGTCATCAATATATTTTTTTATGATGACAAGATCAAAATCTGGTTATTTTTCTTCTAATGACGAGATATCTTGTCTATCAAGCTCTGACCAGTTTTGCTAACGATGAGATAGCTCGTCGAGAGAACCACCAGGGGGGTTAAGACCACCTTAATGGAGAATTTTTGAATTCAGAATGTGATGTCCGAAGAGAGGCTCGCTTCATTCTTTGGATTAAAACACTAGAGCTTCAATCGCCAATGCATTTAAAAATTGAAATGTAAATGGGAACAAATTGTAAATAACAGTGGTAAATGTATCTTAGATTGAAGTTGAATGTGCTTTTTTTCGTGTTATTTTAAAACTTTTTCTTTAAAAACGCATTACTTTTGGATGACCCAATATATCATACTAACAAAATCATGCAATTAAACAGGTCAAAAGTAAAATTATAAAGGCATCTCTCCGTACTGGGTTATTATTTTCTATTCGAGCATGTTTCACTGGATGGAATAAAAAGTTTAAACAGGTACTTTTGGTAGGTGCTTTAAAACACAATTCCCACGTCGTTAATATCAAACACAACTCGCACGTCTTGCAAAGGAATTCGTACAAAATTACAGATGTGAGTTAATTTTGTTTTTCTAATAAACTTTTTTCTAGTATCACATACATTCTAATAATAATTTATAATTGGAGATTCGTTGGAAAAAACTTGGGTAAGATTTGAAGACTTGCAACGTCTCAGTTTTCTTAACTTTCATATTCAGTAGAACCTTGATTATCCGAGATAATGTGGACCGAGGCCACCTCAAATAACCAGAAACTCGGATAATACGAACGAAGTATCACAAAACAGCATATAAAACGTACCAAAAAATTTACTGATCTAACATGTTACTATTACTGCTACTGAAAGATTTATTAACCATGGAAATTCGATATCGAATTCCGCTCGGATAACAGGGATACTTGATTAATAGGAGCTCGGATAACAAAGAAGGAAAGGGGAAAAATTATTTTAAAAAGTATTTATTCAACCATTTCTACTTTCCCCTTGGTGCTAAACAATTAGCTCTTATCGCTAAATTAAAGAGTGGTGAGTAGTCACTAAGAGGACGAATCTCAAACGCCCCCCCCCCCGAACAGCTCATATAACTAAATTTATAACTAAATATTAATCACTAAAATGTTACTTCATGCAAAATTAAAATATTTGTTTAAGAAATGCGAGAGAACTGGATTCATAACCGGTCTATTTTTTAAGACGTGTCATGATGTTTTACCTGTCTGTCCAAAAGATGCAGAGTGTATAGAGTGACTAATAAGCACCAGAACTGATCTACACCTGGTGGCATGCGATTCCTAAAGAATAATTTATTATAAGCAAAGCATGTTCATCAAGGAAAATTCAAATTAAAGACATACAATAAAGAAAATAAAATAAAACAAGTGAAGAAACGCAAAAAGAAATTTAGTGAAAATAACAAGAGCTAGAACATTAATTTTGAGTTCAATGTAATTTAAATGAAGCTAATGATCAAAAAAGTGCTGCATTTAACTCAATATTTCTTAAATCTAGATACTAATTGCCTTAGAGAGTACATTTTTCTTAAGGCAAGGTGATACAAAATAGAGTAAAAAATTCTCCAGATTTGTTCGTTACACCTTCTGATTTCTCATTCTTGGCCATTTCATATTAAAACCAAAGTGTAGACTTAAAATTTTCATCCTAGTCTCGAGTATTTGAATTATTTTTTATAGTTTCCATTAACCTAACGAGTATGATAACAATAATTTAATTTAAAATTCTCAATGCATAACTAAATAGGTAAACACCAATTCATAGTTCAACGACAATTGTACTGCCACAATAAAGCAAAACGTTTGTTATTATTAATGCCTTTGGTCGAAACATAAACAGATCGTCCAAAAGATCGTGTTGTAGAAGTCGCAGAGTGATCAACTCCATATCATCCAGGAGCTGTCCCACAGAGACACCAAAACATTCTAATATATGGGAAAGAGTTGCTGGGGTTGTGGAACACTGACAAATTGACTAGTTCTTAACAATCAACGAAACAGCAAAAAAGCAAAAGCCATTACCAATCTTGCAAATACGCCTTGTAGAAGAGGGTGGACTTGGTGTATATGATGCAAGTGAAGGCTGTCAGTAGACTTCCGTTGATGATGAGTTTGATGAAGCAGTGCACTCGAAGAAAAACCGAGACAGAGATCATGGACAATATGGCACACCACGTGAAGTACTGTAAATAAACATTGAGATCAACACGATTGAATGGAAAAGCCTTCAGATAATTTAGATAAGTTTTTACAGTAAAATCCAGTAATCCGATTAATTCTGGTAGCCAGATCCCTTTCTTGTTTGTAGCTTTCGGTGTGACAACAAATCTTTACATAAAATCCATTTTACTGCAAAAATTCAATAACTACTGACTTGAATCAGGCGCGAGCAGATAATTTTTGTTTGGAAGGGGGCTGCGAAAATAATCGGCATCATGGTTCTGATGTAGTTATTTTTCGGAAGGATTTGTTTCTCCTTCAAACTTTACAATTGATCCCCATTTAATAGTACTCCTCTCGTTGAGGGCAAGATGGGTGGGTCATGAAACTTTAAACGGCAATAAAACTTCGGTTTGTGCAAATCAAATTCATACAGATTTAAGATGATGAAAAAAGTTGAAACATTCGTTCTAGAATTTTAACTGGTCGCCATCCTTATCTATCTACAGGTCGCCGTGGCTCAGTAGGTTTGACCACTGTGCTAGCAACCTGCGAACTGTAGATGTCGAAGGTTCCATTTTTCTTTGGGTGTATTTCTCTCTTCTATATCAATGAAAACTTTCCTTCTATGTTTCCATCTACTTGGTGTTTGTCACAGCCTGGTCAAATATGGTCTTAACGCCATAAAACCCAACAACCTACCTTATCTGTTTGACCCTCCAAGTGGTTTCGTCAAGATATCTCGTCCATCAAGATTTGACCAATTTTGCTAACGATGAGATATTTCGTCCATCGCCGATCTTTTAATGATGACAAGATCAAGATCTGATCAGTTTTGCCAGGTCTTGATCTCGTTATCAAGATCTTGCAAAACGGATCTCCCCCTGATGGTTGTCTCCACGAGGAGATTAAAACTAAGGATGTTAAGAATTGCATGTAGTTGGAGACAAGTCCAGATTTTAAGAAAGTGTTACTTCCTGCTTCGCACCCCTTACTGAAGCAAACTGCTAATTGGGTGCCCCATGCAACAGTCCATTATGGTGTTACTTTACGGAAAAGGATGGAATTGTACCTCACCTAAGCTGGAGTCTCTCACGATAATATTTGTTTCATATTTCAACGATTAAACATCTCAACCCTCCAAATAGTTTCGACGAGATATCTTGTCCATCAGGATCTGACCAATCTTGGTAATGGCGAGATATCTTGTCCATCAAGATCTGACCAATCTTGGTAATGGCGGGATACCTCGTCATCAAGAAATTGCTGTTTTCTTATGATGACAAGATCAAGTTCAGTCAGTTTGATTAGTCAGATTTGATCATTTTTTTCTAAGATATTGATGGAGATATCTCGTCCATCAATATCTTGTCAGTCTTGCTAATGACGATATACATCGTCAAGGTAACCACCCGGAGGGTTAAGAAAGCTAAATGAAGTCGTTGGACTGAAACTAATTGAAAGTTAACTTTGCTCAAGAATCTAAACTTTCACAATAGGTTGCAGAAGAATATTTCATCGCATTCCCCAAACATCAATTGATTACGTTTCCAAATCGATGAAAATTTAATATTTTTATGATTTGGGGGATGTCTGAAGCCCATCTTCCCCCTCCACCTGGGTGCTCCATTGTGAAGAATTTATTGAAAAATCTATTTTTTACTGTAACTGAGAGATATTCTGTATAGACTCACCCAAGGTTTGTGGCAGGCAACTGCACTTTCAACTGAAGCAGTTCTGTTTTCTAGAAAATTCGAGTTGTATGATGTACCTTGACAATCTTCCTGAAAAAATGAATTCACCTTCTTAAATGTTTTTAATAAATAAAAATGAATGAAAAATAGAAAAAATTGCAATACAAAAGTAAGCAATTTCTTCGAACACGATATTTAATAAGAAAAATATTTATCATGTCGTATGGCATCTTCTTGAGAAAACTGACGCAACTTAAAATGAATATTTTATTTATTCAATTTAAAAACGATTCTATTAAACTCCAATAAACCATGGAAATCAAATCAGAAATTTACTATGCATATTTAATAAAGATTTGATGAAATTCTACTAATTTTAAATCGAGAAATAAAATGTGCTTAAACTTTCAATTTTCCTTTGGCTCTCCTGTGAAATTTGCTTTTTTGAATTGTCATTCTTTTGAGAAGGTACGATGTAGTATTGAAAGATTCGAGTATATTTTATAGAAAGCACTTACGCTTTATATTTGTTATCAAAATGAAATAAATTTTGAATGACGTCAGAATTAAATTGAAAAGTGTCTCAATAAATGAAATAAGATCACTCCTAATTTCAATGAAGAATCCAAAGTTTTGAACTAGTTTGTTAATGATGATGTAAATGCTATGTTAGTAAAAACGCACATTGTCGGGAGAATGTACTGGCCACTCTTCTACGAAATTTACATTTTTAATTCCATTTTAAAATTTTATTTAATTATAAGTGTAAATTAGGAAAATGATGTCAAAAGAATTTACTCAAAGTAAAATAATCAATGGAATAAGTGGAGTGTATTTTTTAGAAATTGATGAAAATTGTGTGAAATATTTATTTGAAATGCATAATACTGTTATAATGAAGTTAGGAGCATATGAAAAATCAATCGAACTGAAAGAATTGAAAGCAATGAGAATGGGAAGAATCGATGAGTACTGAATGAAATACTTACGAAACCCATCATAGCGATTGTCATGAGCAGTGCAGTCAAAAAAATGAAGACTATGGTTCGAACTACCACGCTGTTGTTTGCTCCTTTCAACAAATACGTAAATGGAATTTTTGTAGACTTCTGCGAAAGAAATTTTTTTGTTTTAAACATAAAATAAGAGTGTACTCATAGTCTTAGAGCTCTATTTAATGCACATTTGGCAAATAAAAAAATACTCTACAAAATATTTAAGAACGTCTTTCGGCTTTCATTTGCTTTTAAAGCACATTTTTAATTCGAAAAGTTGATATGATCACAGTCCATAGAAATTACGACTGTATAACAATTACGTTTTTGATTGATAATTCCAAAACCTGTTTAATTTGATTTTGAATTTACCCTTACATATTGGCTTCTTTACATTACAAGGTTTCGTGTTGAAAAACATTTCGATGTTAGATTATTTGGTTGGTTGGAATTGTATGGCACAAGAGCCATATTTGGCCATGCTGCGCCAAGCATGACAGGGAACACCAAGTAATATATATATACACTCAATGGAAGTTTTACTAACACAAGATGAGAAATACATTCAAAGAGGAATCGAACCTGCGTCGCATACAAATCCCGGGTTGCTAGAGCAGTGGGCGTACCCACTAAGCCACGACGGCGCCGGTATTGTTAGGGAGAGGAGGAGAATTGAATTAACGTCGTACTGGCGAGCGCAACGGGCTATTGGCGACGGTTCGATATCAATCCCGAAGTGAAAGATCTGAACCGGCATTGTTAGGGGGAAGAGTTGAAAACTTTAACTACTACCAACTTGAACTACTTAAAAACTTTTTGGCTCACCGCATCTGTCCTCCGATTAAAAAAATGGCGTAACAATTGGTGCCTTTTAATTTCTAATGTCTTGTGTGATAGTACGTTTTAATAAATCAGCTGTTGCTTTCTAGCTTTCAAAGTTTCGGAGAATGATGTGGTTTGCTAAGCGATATAAATGGCTTAACTCCTTGAATACATTATTAACCCTGGAAGTGGTTTCGATGAGATATGTCCACCGAGGTCTGATCAATTTTACTAATGACGAGATATACCGCCATCAAGATATTGCCAATTTCTGATAACGAGACCAAGATCTGGTCAGTTTTCTACTAATGATTGTGATCGTTTCTTCTAATGAAGGAGATATCTGGTAGGTCAAGATCAGTTTTTCTAGTGAGGACTGAGTGATTAGAATCCTCGTCGAGACTACCACCATGAGGGTTAAATCAATGGTATTACACCCAAATTGTTACTGAAATTTGTTGAACTATGACTATTATAAGAATGACCATTAAATGTAGCGAATCAATTATTTCCATCTAAAATGTAATATTAACCTTTCAAGTGGTTTCGACGAGATATCTCGTCCATCAAGATCTGATAAAGTTTGCTCGTGACGAGATATCTCGTCATCAAGAAATTGCCGATTTTTTATATTGACGAGATCATGGGTTAATTCAGAAACTATGTGCGGAGAAATTTATTCCAATAGTTATGCAGCTACACAACAAGCGCCTTAACCCTCCTCGTGGTTGTTTCGACGAGGTATCTCATCATTATCAAACCTGACCAGATCATCAGAAGAAAACTGACCAGCTCTTGATCTCGCTATCATAAAAAGAATGGTAATATCTTGACGACGGGACTACTCGTCTTTAGCAAAATTGGTCAGATCTTGATAGACGAAATATCTCGTAGCAACCACTTGGAGATTTAAACCTCAAGCGAAGAAGACATCGCACTTTTGCAAATTTTCCGTTTTGGTCCAGAACAGAAGTACATCATACATACCTTTATCATTTTCCAAATGATCGAGATCCAAGACAGTACAATGCTACCAATGATGACTAGAAAAGCGATGCAACTTGTTATCCAAAATAAGTTATACCTAAAAGAGTAAGCGTGCTTGATTAACGACCGAAGGTTTTAAATGAAATTAATTTTGATGGTTACAGAAAATGTTTTTTGAACTTGCTATTAAGATCCGAAGTAATATTTTATTCCAGAAACTGAACAGTCTGAAATATATTTATACTCACAATATTTTCATAATTTATTTGATTAAAAAAATTTAGCTAATATTTGTTAAATACAAGTCAGTTTATTAGTGCTGCCATTTAATATAGAATATTTAGTAAAGTGTTTTATGACTTCTACGAAGTAGAAATTGAATTCTACTTATTTTAAATCATTTTCGATTCTTCGTTAGAAACAATAAAAATACCAGTGATACCAATCTTTTATTAGTGCTTCAGAAATTCAAAATGTGAATTTCAGGAATGTTTCAACAATCATTAAGCTTTTTACGAAATAATTTGAACAATGCTATATTACTAACCATTTTTTTATTAACATCTACTTTCTTTTTTAGTTACATCTTTAGATATTAGATTGTATACAGATAATTTTAATGATATGGAAACATTGAAACATTATCTAAACTGTTTCGACTTGAAAAATGAAATCACACATGAGAATATAATGTATTTTTTAAAAATTCCTAAAATTGAAAGATAAAGGAATAATGCGAAATTTCGTTTATTGGTGCATTATAAATCGTAATTAAATATAGCTAATGAAACAATGCTCGTTTAAAAATATTTTCAAAAGCTCCCAAAGAAAGTTTTGAATTATTAATGCTCACTCTTCAAAAAATTATATTAACAGACTAAATATAATTAAATAAATAATTCAAAATTAATCATTAAAAAATAACGATACACGTCTTCCCTTTTCGTACGTAAGTAACACATACATATGTATCACTACGCAATTTATTGAATGATAATAGGATTCCACGTGTAAAACACTGTACCGTGTTTGAAAAATATATAGAAATTAAAGTTTGGAAAATGCAAAGCATGAATTAAAAATTCTGTATGTGTATCGGGATTTGTTGGCAGCTTTACTCGACCTCTTTTTGCAACACAAGAATGTTACACTTGCTGAACCGGAAAAGTGTTTCGAAATTATAAAATCGTAGTCTCGGAAAATGACACCACATCTGTTATTTTTTGTAGGAATTTCCATCGAGGTCACCATTGAAAAGAAAGTTTCTGTAGAAAATAATTCCAGCGATCAGCTTACAGTGTAGTTCAATAGAATTAGTCGACATTCTGTTTTAAAAGTTCGTAAAATAGATAGTTAAATGAAATAATTGAAAATGTTTAAAAAAATAATTATGTTCCCCATGTATAACAAACTTTTATAAGACCATTTGTTAAAAAATTATTCAAGCAAGTAATACAATAAATGAGGCGTCAGTTATGATAAATCAAAATTTGTTTTAATCTGTTCAATTTCTATAGTGTTTCATAACCTTTTCCAAAGTATAAGGAATGCAGGGTGAACACAATTAAACCACATTCACATTGGAATGTCTGTTCGAAAGCGTCATCTGGATGTGTTAGATATTGAGATGTGTACAGTCAGACAAACTAGAAATACTAGATGGAGCCATGGAACTGTGTGTTTCTCCCATTTCCCCCAGTGACGTATTGGGGATTTAAAAAATACGACCCCCAAACTGGAAGTAGAAAAATAAATAAAATCGTGTTGAGGGAAAGAAAGAAAGGAGACCACGTCTCGATATGAACAATTTTGATGTTCAGGGCTTCTAAAGACCCATCTGAAGTCGATTAGGTGCTGTATTAAATTTTTATATTTGTATGTGATGTGTTTAAAATAAATGTTTTAAAACTAAAAATTTTGTCTCGATCAGACATAGACTATATCCGTTTCGTTTTCAATGCTGGTAAAACGGAAGTTCACTATATGAAAGACAGCAAATAAGTGAGCAATATTTCTACTAGTTCTTAATTTCACAATTTGGCAGTAGTTGTACACTTAGTTTCACAGTAAGAGCTCAAAGTTGCAACCATCAAAAATAATGGACGCGACAGCGTATGAAAAAATTTATAGCCGAAATCTAGAAATATTGAGTATTTACTGAGTTAGCGAGAGCTTAAATTATCGCCATTCTGACGAGTGAACATAAAATGGTTATTAGTGAAACAGATTTCAATTGTTTTCTTAAGATCAAATGGGAAAAACTAATTCTAGATTCTATAAAATTCCTATTTATGGAAGGGAAGAAAGGAATTGAAGGTAAAGAGACATTTTACTTTTCAATGCCATGTATTTTTTATCTACAGTTTTAATGTATTAATTCTAATTTATTCTAGACTTTTTACGATTCTTAAACTCCTAGTCTTGGAAGACAAAAGAATCTGAGGTAATAAAGGAAATTGAAAGAAGTTATTTTACTTTTTGATGCTAAATATAAAAACTTGCATTTCCATTTTTAATTTTAATTAAAATCGGACGCAAAAGTAAATGCTTAAAATAGATTTATGTACGTAGTTTCTTCGTAATGCGATACTTCCGCAATGGATCTTTTAAAAAGTCCACTGTAGTACTTGAAAACAAGGCGTACGTACCACGACACCGCTGGACACATATCGCAACTGGGTTAAAAGGAACAATTAAATTAAGACGGGGAACGTAATAAAATAATCATCAACAAAAATGACCCATTTGTCGTCTTCGAAAAAAGAAGTAACGATATCACAATAGATAGCGATTAGTTCTAAAATCATAGTTACTCCCTGCAGCAATCAGAGATTTTATTTGAAATGTATGAAACATTTCGTATTGATGTTTCATGGCTGTGTCAAATAAGTCTTCGGAGGATAGACTTTTTATACATTAGTATTATGCGTGCTCTCCTTCTCTAAATTTCCATTTGGAAATTCCCTAAAATACTTGGTATGACGCATAAATTCCTGATGGCCTATATTACGTAAAAATAATACGAGTTCATTTTTCTTATGGACTATTCCATTGGTCAGGTCATGCTCCGTTATCGTTATGCTGATATTAAATTATCATGTCCCATTTGGGTGGTTTCATTTTACATGGTGACTCACCGAATCGAACAGCTCCGAGAGCGTTTGATTATCGACAACTCAAAACAAACTGTATGGGGTGAGGGGATAAAAAGGAATACTGCTGTTTAAATGTCAGAATTAAAACTTCGTACTGAACAAAAATTTTCGTCATTTAATCGATAGGTATTAAAATCCGGAATGTACAGTACAAGCATAGAGGAAATATAAAAGTAGATTGAGTAATGGTAACCTTTTTATGTGCCTAGGATCATGTGAACAAAACTAGTAGTAACGTGACTCTTAGATTAACTTCATCTGCTGGGTGGAACGTAATATTCATCTTATGATTGGTTCACGGAACGGGAGAAAACGCCCATCCATTGTTCATCATCTGATTGGTCCATTGATTGATCATCGGATAGAAGTAGACGATTCCACCACTTTTGCAGCTACTCTATAGAAATGTGCATTCGCATACCTACCCTGTCACGCCAAACGAAATGATTACTAAATAGGCTAACCAAATCTATTTTTCATTGAGCAGTCACGGCACTTTTTGAAGCTCCTTTCAATAACAATATTCAGTCTACTTATATTTCACGTCTATGAGTACAATCTCTAAATACACTACATTTAACACTTACCTTGGCTTTATCATAGCGCTAATTGTTGTCAGGACAAAACACATCATGAGACTGGACAACAAAGAATATTTGAACAGTGGATCCTTCTGCTTCAGAAAGGGAACTTCTAACTTCGGATCGTGGAAAGTCAGAAGCAAGGGCTGTATACCTTCAGGTTTAAACCACTGGCTGGAAATACATAATTTTTTATTTCCAAGGGCAGGGCAAAGCAGAAATAAAAGGAGACACGAAAATAGTACAAACTAACTACAACTTAATTAGAACAAGAACGACAGAGTAAGAAAATGAAAAAGTTTATGACAGAAGACATTGCCCCTAAAGTCCCTTAGCTCGCCAGTATGGAGCTGTATTGGAGTCAGTCTCATGGAATGCATCATAGCGATTCAGGTGGACTCAGTTCCTAGATTCTTTCAGTTCACATAGTCAACAGTACGGATGTTCATATATACAAACTCGGTGGAACTGCTCTCCCCAAACAATCATATCTTCTCAAAATATTTTTGATTTCGTTCGGAGAAATCGCCATTCAAACCTTTTCGCATTTTTTATAACAGTTGGTTTTGAAATCTCATCTGTCATTTTAAATTTTGTTTCTCTTGGAGTATTTTCTCATGAACCATTACAATTTTTTAATCTAAGTCATTTTAATTTTTTCGAATTTAAAATTATTCATGAATCTACTATTTCAAATTTTTTACAATTCAATCTTTTAAATTTCACTTTCAAAATTTCCTGTGGTAGCAGAAGCCATTTCTCTCTCAGATCTAATTTTTCAGATTTCCGATCGTCAGAGGTCATGATTCCAAAATTTGAATATGCTCTAGCTTTCTACTGAATATCCTGTTATGCAAATTGGTACAGACTGTTTCGTTTAATTTTGAGGTTGTAATCTTTAAAAACAGTGGTTTTCCTTAGTTTTCCCACGCCAGTGTGTGTGTGTGCTATATTAGCCACATCAAATAAGATTCATTATCAATAAAATTTAGAGATATTTGTAAAACATTTTTGTAGAAGAGTCGAAGAGGAGTAGAATGTTTGAATTTTCTATATATCCAGAGAGACAAATAATGTTCTTAATCAAGATGCTTTCTAATTCCACAGACTGTATAATGACTAATGTTTACACTGAAAATTACGGATTAATGAAACAATATATTTCATTAACACTGGGACTCAAAAGTCTTGGTAAGTTATTTGTGAAGATGTGTTGAATACTTTTAATATAGCCCATGCAAAAACTAATGAATCACATGGAAGCAATGATTACATATTTAGTTCTATTTTTTTTGTGGGTTCATCGGCTTAATTAGTATTCGTTATTGCATAAGACCACTATATGCAATAACAAAGGATTTTATAGGATGGTCTTAGCTAAACTATGAAATATGAATAAAACTCAGGTAGAACATTTCAAGTCATCGCGCAGTTAATATATCTGAATAAAGTATAAGAAAAAATAATAATCGTTTTATGGTTTTGTATTTTCTTTACATCAGTTACCACAGCTAACTGACGATCAGCCAGTTCATAAAAGAACTTTCATAATCCGACATACTTTAATAGTTAAAGCGCAAAATTAATGTTCACCATGTAATACTACTGATTTAAGTACATTTACACTCATTAACACCAAAACCTACAGTACTAACCGAAAATATACGATTTGACTACAATTAATTCGTCTCAGAAAGCGGTTTACGAAATTTTTATACTTCAAAAGTATCTGATTGATAAGCTTATAAAGAAAATAGCTAAATGAACGATGAGATGTGTTGGATAGATGAATTTACCATAAAAAATTATCATATCGACAAATCAACCAACTCATAATCCGAAATGTTTCAAAAATTGTTTATATTACTTTAATGTTAACTACAGGCAATTAAAGTCAAAACTCTTTCACACACACACACACTTCTATATTAAACTAGAATTACTACGTTACTGATGTTTACTAAAGTTTGGTTGAGAATTGCTCAAGAGACGTACTCTTTCTTACTTAGAGCCATAGCGTCGATGGCCGTTTCCATGAATTCGTTCACTTGGCTGACCATCTGACGAAACTGCAGCAAGCTATAATGAAAAGACATGTCTCAAAAGTGGGGTTGAATTTCAGAATCAAGTACTAAAATGTTCCAGCATGAAGATAGTGATAGAATACAAAAGACACGACCATAATGTAAAGATATTGTGAAATATTCTGTGTCTGCATGGTAGTGAAAAAACTTATTTATAGGGGGCATGTGATAATTAAAACCTACTAATTCCATAAAATATCTAATGGCCTGTTGTTTTGTTCCAGTGTGACATAAATTCAACTACCTACCAGAAAATATGTATGTTCGTAATCCATTGTGTTACTTATAAGAAAAGCTAAAAGCATATGTGAATGAAATGTTTCAGATTTTAAATGGTTTTAAAAATTTTGTGTATGTCATCGTCTCAAACTTTTAACTGTGTCATTCAAATAGCTTGTGCAAACGAATTATTTGTTTTGAAAGTTGAAAAAATATCCGGTTCTTGGATTTGCTTCGTTTTGTGTTTTAGTCTTAGCGACACTCCGATGTTTTCAATTGCTTGGCTTTATCTTTGGTGTCTAGATCATATCAGAAAAATCTAGTTATCTTAGCTTGTAATAGCATTTTATATGAAGGTTAAATCTTCCTAGAATTGCACCAAAATGAGAGTTGGTTAATTGGTTTCTTATGGCGCAAGAGCCAGATCCAGACAAGTTGCGCCAAGCAATGCGCTTCCCTTCATGGACATGCAGGCGCAGAAAAAGTTTTTACTGACACAAAAGAGAAAAATATACCCTAGATAGTTACAGTAATCAAACCGGCACCTCCAAAAACTACCAAAATAAGAAAACTAATTTCTTTGAATTTTTATTTAGATATGAGAAATTTTGGATCTACTTTTATTTTAATTTTGGACTTTTGTTCTTTTTGCTTTGTCACGTTAAAAAGTTTTTCTACCATACTGAACGTCCATCTCTCTTTTCTCGTTCGAACACTCTCTATTCTACATTTATTGTACTTAGTGTGTTTTTATGAATTTTATTGAATTTTCAAATGAAATGAAATTTTCCACCATAAATATATAATGCAAAACAGAAGATAAAGTAATTTAATACTAAATATTAATGGTTAAGTAGTTAGGATAGGTGAATTTACGTCGCACTGGAACAACACAACGTGCTATTGGTGACGCTCCGGGATCAATCTCGAAGGGAAAAATTGAGAACAACATTTCGCGTTATTTTGAACCATGGTCACGTGACGAAGTCAACACCTGAGCTAGCACCCCACTATCCAAACTTCCACACCAACCTGAGGACATTTGAGTTCACGACAGATTTAACATACACGACGGTATTTGGTTGGAACGAGGTTCGAACTCATAACCTTCCGGTTGCTAATCAGCGACTCTACTAAGTGGACCACGCGGTCCCAATAAATATTAATAATGATAAATAAATAAATGCGTAGAAATTAAATTTCAAAAATGCTGATTCGAGTAATCACCTGAATCCTAAAACTGTCCGTCTTCTAGTTGATAAGACTTCCATGGCCGATGACAATCGCTGCAAACAGATGAAATTCTATTAGTAAACAATCACAGTTTAGGTCGATAGATTAGAACCAAGAGTAATTTCGGAACTTACCCTTTGCTTCTTAGAATGATTGAACGAAGAAGCACGACGTGTGTAGCCTGGACTTTTTTCTGGATTCACAGGAACGTACAAGGAATCTTTCTTATTCTGAAAATTCAAAATAAAACTTCTGAGTACAAAACATACTTAAAAGTAGACTTTGTAGTTTCATTAACACTTGAGTTCCCTTTTATATATCCAATAATTTTTAACTCTCACTCAATTTAATATGTTACTAGCACGATTGTGTTAAAATTTTACTCAGTAATCGTTTAATAAAATTCAACTTATATAATAATTAGTTATAAGTTTATAATCAATTTAATATTTTAATAACAATAATGAATATGGTAAATTTTTGGCTCAGTTGACAGTGTTTTATATACTTAAAATGAAATAAGAATAGAAATGTTGTTCAAAAATGTCATTTTATTGATCAATAATTTCTGATTTAAAATTAAGAGTGCACAGCGTCGTATTATTTGTTTCAGGAACGAATTTCTTTCAAAAGTTACATTAACAATTAGTTAATAATTATGTACTATTGAAAAATTTGCTACTAAAAAGATGTCGGATTCTATTTCTTCGTGTTATAAAGTCCTGAAAGTTAAAACAAAAATGTTTTATTTCTAGACTTAGTTTATTTTCATGTTGCATGATGTGCAAGAGACTTACTGGTTGTTTCTTGTAAGGACTAATGAAAAAAGTTTCCATATCCAATTTATTTAAGTAATCGTCTCTGATGTTCCCATTTCCTGGTTCTATGTTGTAGCTACTTTTAAGAAGATCTTTTGTTGCTTTGCTAATATGAACACAGCTGAAAAAATATATAATTATAAGTTAACAGAAAAGAAACACATTTTTTACAAAAAATATCATTTTAATGATGACTGAAATCATAAAACTATTTTTAACCACTGTTCTATTAAGAAATGCATAATGATTTGTTTAATTCCGTTTCATGAAAATAAATCAAGCGTACAAAACAAAACTTTTTAATATAAGACTAATTATCTTACTTTAAAAGAGGGTATGCAGTATAGATATGGAGAAAGCCGCTCCTGGTCACATGTCTGACGGTGTTTAAGGAGAATCTGTATTTTAATCCTATGCTCGTCTTCTACTTTTTGAGAGTGCATGAACTCACTGACTTGGCATAGTCGTATGGATCAAGTGGGATAAGAAACCGAGTGGGAAGAAAAAAGATCTTTGGTACCTTTTCATGTGTTTTATATTTATTTGTTTTTGTATTGTGCTTTGCCTTCGGTTGTTTTTGTGTATTTCCATTGTCATGTAAATGGATTTTTTTCTGCACGATAGTATAAATAAATGGTTCATTACCCGGGTCTTCCGGACTGTTCCATCCTGCTGGCGATTGTGACATCCCGTGACCAAATGTCGAACTGCCATTTGCGGAGACCAAGCAATCCACTCAGGACGTTTCCACTGTGAACTCCGATTCGCATGTCCACGTTGACATGAGTCTCTTCTCGGAAATTCCTGTGAATCGAAATTGTAAACTTATCAAGGTCAATTTCTGTGTATTATGTTTTGCTTTTAACTCGCATAATAATTATCAACGTACTGATGCATATCAAAACCATATATACAAATAGAGTAAAAAATAAAAACGTTAGTCAAACTGATAGGTAGATAGTTGAATTTACGTCGCACTGGAGAAACACAAAAGGCTATAATCAAACTGGTAGTCAAAGTCTGAAAACTTCGGCGGAGCAAAACGTAAACCTCCACCAGGACCAAAGAGAAAAACTCGTGGATGTTTTGTTCCACCTAAATAGCTGTAGACCAGTTGTATCATTTAATCTTTCATTTTTGAAGCTTTCAGACTTTGACTACCCATGCAAGTGACGACCATTATTAAATCGCTACTACAATTTTCGTGGTCACATGTCCCACGATTTTATAATCTTTCATAAAAAAATTTACTTCAGAGTATTATTCCCATGTAAAGACTAGATGTTTCACTTAGAATTACCTACTTTGAGGTCTTTCGAAAGTTGAGCACTACGAATGCTATATATACTTAATGTAAATAAAATTATATTTGAAAAATGCGTTTTTATCCATGTAATTTATAATGTATCGTTAATTTTTACTCTGATTTTTGTATTTACTAACATCATCTCGGTTTTAATTACTTTTACAAAATACATTTGTTTATATATTTTTATTGATCAACTTAGTTTTAGGCTTATTCAAAATTCTCTTTTGTTATTAGCATCAATAGATGTATCATTTGTATGTATCATATGATGAATCATTTGTATGTACACCTAATTCTGTTTTTGCGCGAACCTTTTTTACACGAATTTGATTTAACACGAATTCAAAATAAATATTTCATTCTCTTTTTACGCGAGTCATTTTGATTTAACACGAGCGGTCCAATCCAATTTCTAACAAATTTTTGTTTGCCTAAATTCTAAGAAAATAAAATTTGATTTGTGTATTTCTATTTTCTATATGTATAACAGCTAGTGTGTGTGTTTTGAAACGCGTGCTTTCCTCTAGATATATTACATAACGTTTTTATTATTGAATTTGGTGCACATCTACCGTATTCGTGCATTGTATCTTTGGAAGACATTTAGTATGTAGCTCTATTGATTTTGCTCAATGCTGATTTTGCTCAAGAGATCACAGAGAGAATTTCATTAATAGAGGAAGAAGACGATGTCCACAACAATGATATTCCAGTCGTACGCAAACGTATGTGCCGTTTATTGTCTTTTTAAAGTTATTTTTTACCTAAGTCGTTATTCATTAAACCATTCGACATCTTCATGTGGCTATGAGAATTAACATCCATGTACCCATCCAATTAAGCAAAGAAAGTCTAAGAACCTAAACAAAACTCCTGCGTTTATAGTATTTTATTTATAGCGATATTTTAAAAATCAGAAACCAATAATTTCAGGGGAGATCGGACCCTCAGAAATACTATCAGAACTCTTATAGGGATATTTGTGCTGAATTAGTGATAAACTAATTCCTGCTCCATTTGGAATGAACTATTCCCTAGTATTTCTATCCCACCGCAACTTCTATTCAGAATTCAATTTTTTATCTTTTTACTAAGCAGCGGTAGCCTGTTCGGAATAGTAGCGGATAAGCAAACGGTGGTTGCGAGTTCGAAACTCAATCCTACCAAATACCGTCGTGTATGTGGGGGCTGGTGCACGTTAAATCTGTCTTGTCCTCACGTTCGCGTGGTGTGGAAGTTTGGAGAGTTGGATTCCAGCTCAAGTGTTGACCTCGTCATCTGAACGTGGCTCAAAATTACGAGATGTTGTCCTCGGACTTTTCCTTTCGGGTTGAGGGGCTCGGTGGGTAGTCATGGCTTAGTGGGTATACCCACTGCGCTAGCAACTTTCGAGTTGTAGGCGGTGTAGGTTTGATTCCTGTCAAGTGCATTCCTCCCTGGGTGCATTTCTCTCTGTCTAAGTAAAACTTTCATTGTGTGTGTATGTCTATTACTTGATATTGTATACCTTGTGTCTGGCGCAGTACGGCCAAATATGGCCCTTGCGCCATAAAAGTCCAAGATCACGGACCTTCACCTATAACCTGCTCTGTTGTTCCAGTGTGACGTTAATTCAACAACCAAGAACCTTTATCTTTTTACACAAAAACAGGTATCTTGTGTCTCAGAAGCCACATTAGCTTGCATTCGGGATCATTTTTCAATTGTTATTTTAATTAAAACATGAATCAGAAATGATGAACACAACACGATGTTCTTTTTAGAGAATTCGAAACAAAGTTTGACAGTAACAAAACTAATTCGCCCATCAAAATCTGAAGTACGGAGGAAATCTATTTTGAGGGACTGCCGTAACCAAAGTTGACACAGCTGTTGACATGAAGTACTGCATAAAAGATCTCGTGTACCTTATAATATCGATCATATCCAATGCCATCTGTACACAGTGGTCGGCGTGCAGGGGATCACGATCCGGCACGCCGGATACGCAGTAGTAGCAGTCGCCCAGAAGCTTGATCCTCAGACACGAGTTTACCTGTAACAAGAAAGACATCGCTCTATTTTTATATAAATACATATTAATGGAACTATAAAACGAGAATTATAGATTCTGTCTCCTCTAAATACTTGGATTCTGCGTGGGAAACTGCAGTAAACGTTCTACACGTTTTGGTGTATCTAACCTTCTCTTTTCTCCATTACAATCAGCTCGTCTCTAAGCTTCTCACAAGATGGCTATGACAAGAAGGAACATTTTAAAGCGATATGTCTATGGGGCTGAGAGCGTAATAGAAGAGAGCTTGGGAAAGTATATCTCTATGGATAGATATTGCGATCTGGCTTTATTTGACAATGGATAATTGACAATTATCGCTGAGGTAGTAATATTAAAATGAAAGGGTGAAAATGAGGGTGAAAAAAGAGGAAATGAAAGGCGAAAAGCGATATATTACTGAACGATTTAATCTGAATAAAAAGGAAAATGTTTTGCGCATGGCATTTTCACGGATAATACAGGTTGCCAAATATGCTTTAAAAAGAGCGATCATTTAGTCGATCGTACGACCGCTGTATCAGGATGCCGGAGCACGAAGTCCTAATGCTCGAATACCTTGGACTCGCAAATTTTTATGGTTGAGCCACGAGGGTTAAGTTATAGGAATACTGTTATTATCGGCAATGATATGTGCAAACAGAAAATAAATAAATAAAAAGTTGGCGCCACCGTCTCAATTTGAAATTTGTAGAATTTTTTTCTTTAAAAAATTGTAGCATTTTTCCGTATTTGATTTCCATAGTTTGTTAGAGTTATACGGAATTCTTTATTTATTATGAAATTACAATTTTCCATTTTGATTTTGGACAATTATTTGTAACGTACAAATGTGTCGAAACAACACATAAAATATCGCATATCTTACAATGATTTCGTAATTTAGACACTAAATTCCCAGTTAAGAGAGGTTTACTTTCAAATACGCGATTTTAGATAACTGAGAAATCTTACAGTGAGGAGTTTAAACCTCTTTTGAAAGGCACTGCGCAAAAAAACACCGAAAAAACTTTATGGTGAATATCTAGTACCTCTTATGAATGCATTGTTCATAAAACAAAAAAAAGTTTTTTCGTTTTTAACAGTGTGGTGGACCTCCTAGTGGTTAGAGTTCTGATGACTGGTTCACCAAGCTTTGTATTTGAATCCAATCTTGGTATGGATGTTCGTTGTGGTTCGGTTAATTGGTTGGATTTTCTTTATTGTGCAAGGTCGAAATCTAGCCAAGATACGCCAAGCAAAGCTTTTTCGTCAAATGGACATACACACATCAGGAAAGTTTTACTGTCACAGAAGAGAGAAATATACCTAGGGGAGTTACAGGATCGAACATGCACCACCTACAGGCTGCTAACGCAGGCTGCTAACGCAGTTGGCAATCCCATTGAACCACGATGACCCCATAGTAGTTTGGGACTACCTTTAACTCATAGGTATAGGTTTAATTAACCCTCATGTACCAAACATGGCCCTATAGCGACAAATTAAACCAACCCACTGCTCCTGAAATAGTTTCAGTTTGAAATATGTTGTTTATATAAATTTTTGAAAACAACGATTTTGAAGACATATTCAATTCGTCAATGTATTCAAAAAGTATTGTGTTTTTACATTTTATATAGATTTGTGAATGATTGGTCAACATCTTATCACATGCAATAGTCTATCATCACTACCGGATCCCAATTTTGTCATTATTCGAAACGTCTTCACAGATAAGTGGAGTTAGTGAGAGATTGAAACTTTTAAAGAAATGTCATCCAACCGAAAAAAGATCTTACTTCTGCTCTATCGTCGAATCTTCCAAAAAGTTCGTTCAGCGTTTCAACGAGTTCGCTTCCATGAAGGGAAGCAGTCAGAGCCACGGAATTCACGATGTCCGCATACAGAATGCTGAAAAAAGTACGATCAGTATGCATGTGGGAAAAAATGGTATAAGATAAATACGCAATTCACCTCATGGTCAGAGTTTATCTTAAGCAAAGTTTTTCACTATAAAATACACCTGCTACAGTTTATCTACCATAATGCTGAGACGTATTCAGATTGGGGCTTTGGGGTATCCTCCGTTAATGCTATTTATGTTACAAAAGTAAAAAAAGTAAGTTAACTTAATCGATGTAAATGGAAGTTTCGTTAAGCCATAAACAGAAAAATCCTGAACATATCTGTAAACATCAAATCTATTTGCAAACGAACTCATTAATATATGCTTATATCAGTCGAATGCTCATTTAGTATAGCAGTAACTGTCGGTTAGTTGGAACAAGAAGAGAAAAATATGCTGTCTATTCGAATATATATGAACGAAAAGGGAAGTATTTAGAGGAAGGGTTCACAGGGCTCGAGCCCGCTCAGAAATATTTAACCCTCCAAGTGGTTTCGACAAGATATCTCGTCCAAGATCTGACCAATTTTGCTATATATATATATATATATATATATATATATATATATATATATATATATATATATATATATATATATATATATATATATATGTATATATGTATATATATGTATATGTATATATATGTATATATATGTATATGTATATATATGTATATATATGTATATGTATACAGGGTGTCCCAAAAAGGTTGTTCCGCAATTTACCTTTTT
The DNA here is from genome assembly GCA_933210815.1 of Meta bourneti. NCBI lineage: Eukaryota > Metazoa > Arthropoda > Arachnida > Araneae > Tetragnathidae > Meta > Meta bourneti. Next base: position 76,627,601 of record OW119926.1, on the reverse strand, counting down.
ACCATTTGGAGATAGGTAGGCAATGTAAATTGCAAAAGTGCACCCAAATAAGGTAAGTAATTAAGATATGTGAATAAAATTATCATGTGATAACAGTTTAAGCGGATACAGTTTTTAATTTATATACAACCCCTCTAGATAAAAATCCGATAGCAAAAATGTTCCTTACCTGCATCCCTATCGTTAGCAGAAAACTGCATTTCTGTAGGTTGAACAGTAACGGAGACATAATGACGCAAAAAAGTTGACTTATACCGCTTGTGCACAGCTGTTCAAGCAGTCAGATTAGGGACCGTATACACAATGCTAAAAAGCATTTTTTTCGGTCAGAAAGTGCAACATTGTGCAAAGTAATGTAGTATTGCAACTGCAGATGAAAATCGCACTGAATAATAGTAGACAATGTAATCTTCAATAAAAATATTGTAGAAAAAATGGTTTAAATAAAAATAAAAGGAAATTTACAACGCATGTTCAAAATGTTTTCCATCTGCAGCAATGCAGAACTTAGCTCTTCATTTTTGGCCATCGTTCTAAATTAGATACGGCCCTCTTAAAATGGAAACTCTTGTATCTCCGTTACTATTCAACCTACAGAATTATGTTTTTTTACTAACTATAGGAATACAGGTAAGGAATATTTTTGCGATCTCGGATTTTTATCTAGAGGGGTTGTATACAAATTAAAAACTGTATCCGCTTAAATTGTTATCACGTGATAATTTATTCACATATCTTAATTACTTACCTTATTTGGGTGCACTTTTGCAATTTACATTGCCTACCTATCTCCAAATGGTAAAAAGATAAATTGCGGAACAACCTTTTTGGGACACCCTGTATACGTATATATAATGTTAATTTGTTTTTTTCTGAATACGTGCTTATTAATGGTATATGGCAGGAGTGGTAAAACAATACCTAAAATGACCCATGTAAAATGATTGCATATATTAACAAATTGAGAATGTCTCGTCATGATGAGAAACATTAAATCTCACTGAGTCTGACTTGGTTTGGCGAGAAAAATAGAAGGATTTGTTGCATTTACTTCCGAAAAGATGTGAAGCATATTTTAATTTTACTTATCGGTTTTTTTCCTATAACAAGCTTACTAAATATTATGTCAGTTTTATTTGGTGACTCTTCGGGTAAGTTTCGAGTACGTGTTTGGGATTGTGCTTGAGTCAGAAACAGCTGTCAAGGATATTTATAACAATTTGTTTACTTTTACTAAATCCTCTCGTCGGGGTAAAAATTCGATTCAGGAGATCTCCGATTGATTCATTTTAACTTTTCAATTCAGAAATGTTTTTTATTTTAAAATAAAATAAAAGAAGTTCCTTGTTTAAAATAATATTGTGAAATAAGCAAACCAAACGGTAGCATACCTTCCATACATTGGATAATTTCAAGCTGAATAGTTACTATGCTCTTAAGAGAGTAGACTTTCAAAATCACCAAAATCGATCGAAAAATATATTTTTAAAATTTGGCGTTAAAATTAATGGATATCAAATTATGTGGATAAGAAAAGAATTTTTAAATTGCGATCCTTTTTGATAGAATTTGGGTTTTCATGGCACAAGGTCCAGAAATGGACAAGCTGCGAACCTTTTAGATGGAGTTACATATACAATATAAAATCAAGAAATAGATAAGTATAACAAGTCTACTACAAAAATGTGTTGTTCTCAGATTGAGATTTTTTGTCATTCTTCTGATTTTAAAATATTCCCTGCGCATCAGGTTTTAATTGATTTATTTGAAATTTCTTTTGGATACATATATAATCCTTGAAATCTATTGTACATATTTAAGTACAAATAAGAAATTTATCATGCATCCAAATTTTGAAATTTTGGATTAAAATGTTGCTTAACCTTATACTCTTTTTGCAAAATTTGAAGTGTTTCAGTACATAAAAAATTCAGTACATAAAAATATTTTGCTTTATAATTGAGTAACACACTTATTTACCAAATGAACTTCCAAATGGATCTAATTTGATTTATATGTATATTATAAACTATTATATAAGTAAGTAAAAAAAGTTTCCTACGTTCTTACTATTTGAAATAAATGACTTTATTATTTGCAGAAAATAAATATTGAAATAAGAAACATGGAAAAACAGACGAGCATATTAGCATAAAAAGTTTCTATAGCACTTAAACAAAAATATTAAGATAATTTAATTGAAAATTCACAATAACACAAAATGATGCCAAATAAATAGCAAAAAAAGTCGCCGTACGGTAAAAATATTTCCTTAAATGTCATTATTCTTCCCATGTTTCATTACTTAGAGATTAGTTGGACCTCCCTTTGCTTTAATTACCTCTCTTAGACGTTTTGGCATGACACCCACAAGTTTTTTATTTTGTTGTTTCTGGAGTAAATTTGTTCCAAACGTCCAGAATGGCACTTTTCAGTTTATCTTTGCTGCTAGTATCGTAATTTTTTAGTTCACGACGATCTCTTCCCATAAGTGCTCTATGCGGTTAAAATTAGGAGACTGGTGGTGGTAAAGTTGCTGCGACACATGGTGAAGGCACATTCTTTACAGATCCTTGCAATGTGTTTTGGATCGTTGTCCTATTGGAATATAACTGTTCTTCCAAGAGACAGTTTCGTAGAACTAGCAAGGACATTTTGTTTCAAAATGTCTAGGTACACATACCTATCCATGTTACCTTCAACAAAACACAAATTACCCACACCGAAAAAACTCATGCAACCCCACACCATTAGGCTACCTCCTCCGTGTTTTACAGTTCCACATAAAGTTTTCATTTGCATTTCCTGGTTTGGTTTTCATCACACCATAACTCGTCCATCTGAACCACAGAGACAGAATTTTAATTCATCGCTGAAAAGTACAGAATCCCAGAAAGTTGAGGGCTTACTTACATGCTGCTTTGCAAACTCAAAGACATTTTCTTCTGTTAAATTTGCTAATGAATGGCTTCTAACGTGCCGAACGCCCATGTAGCCAGTTTTTTTATTGCATTCCATACAGTCTGAGAGGATACTTCCAGATTGTAATCAGTTTTCCACAAGGATGCAAGTTTCGGTGCACTAATTCGTGGATTATCACGAACCTTTCGTAGAATATTCCTCTTGTGCATACGACTCAACGTCTGAGGTCTTCCGTATCGGTTCCTATTTCCACAGTTTCTACCTCATTATACCTTTCAATGATATATTTAATCGTAGATTTAGATTTTTTTACGATTTCGCCAATTTTCCTCATTGATAAATCGTCATTTCTCAATTTTATCACCAACTCGCGAATAGCTATAGGAACTTCCATTATTTCCCAACTACTATCCATATACAACTAGCATAAAAAAATCGTTTGAAATGATTAGTTATTCTATTCTGAAGTTCTTTTTCAAACGATATCTGAATGGTGAACAGCTGCTAAACTACTTCACAATCAATTTTCCTAGTGCGTCTGGAAAGCTCTTTGCCTTTCATTTTGTATGTTTTTCTTAACGTTTTAATTAATTCTTTTTTATTTGTAAAAATTAAGGAATTTTTGTTGCGAACAGGTTCTCTAGTGTGATATTAGTTTCTTATGCAGTTTCTGAATCTGTGGTGAGATTTGGTTAGGAATTATCATAATTTATTCGTCGTTTTTTCATTTCCGTACGGAAACTTTTTTACTCACTGTAATTTTGACAATACATGGGAAAATTAATGCGCATGGGACCTATCAGTTTTTTCTCATTTACCAGGAAAAAAATGTTTACCACGTTTTATGTAATAGCTTCCGCAAAATTTAATATTTTTGGACCAAGCTTTATATATAGGTTTTTATTAGGAATTAATCTGAAAATTTTTTAAGAATCCGATAATAACTGCAAAAGTTTGTTTTGAAAGTCCACTGTCCCCTTAACCCTTCTGTAATAGTTCATACAAATTGCTTCGTTGAAGCTTTTAGTCCAGTTAAAAGTAAGAAAACTATTTTTTAAAAAGTTTGGTTCTAATTCGTGTTGGGTGACTATTCTATTATAAATGAGCCGGCATATTGTTCAAGGGTGAGTTGATAATTATCCGCAATACAGTTGTATTTCTGTTTCTGTTTGCAGCATTATCATTATCTAATATACAGGGTGTCCCAAAAAGGTTATTCCGCAATTTATCTTTTTACCATTTGGAGATAGGTAGGCAATGTAAATTGCAAAAGTACACCAAATAAGGTAGGTAATTAAGATTTGTGAATAAAATTATCACGTGATAACAATTTAAGCGGATTCAGTTTTTAATTTTTATACAACCCCTCTAGATAAAAATCCGAGATAGCAAAAATGTTCCTTACCTGCATCCCTATCGTTAGCAGAAAACTGCATTTCTGTAGGTTGAACAGTAACGGAGGCATAATGACGCAAAGAAGTTGACTTATACCGCTTGTGCACAGCTGTTCAAGCAGTCAGATTAGGGACCGTATACACAATGCTAGAAAGCACTTTTCGGTCAGAAAGTGCAACAGTGTGCAAAGTAATGTAGTATTGCAACTGCAGATGAAAATAGCACTGAATAATCGTAGACAATGTAATCTTCAATAAAAATATTGTAGAAAAAAATGGTTTAAATAAAAATAAAAGGAAATTTACAACGCATGTTCAAAATGTTTTCCATCTGCAGCAATGCAGAACTTCGCTCTTGATTTTTGGCCATCGTTCTAAATTAGATACGACCCCCTTAAAATGGAAACTCTTGTATCTCCGTTACTATTCAACCTACAGAAATACGGTTTTTTACTAACGATAGGGATACAGGTAAGGAATATTTTTGCGATCTCGGATTTTTATCTAGAGGGGTTGTATACAAATTAAAAACTGTATCCGCTTAAATTGTTATCACGTGATAATTTTATTCACATATCTTAATTACTTACCTTATTTGGTGCACTTTTGCAATTTACATTGCCTACCTATCTCCAAATGGTAAAAAGATAAATTGCGGAACAACCTTTTTGGGACACCCTGTATATCCTTATATAATATATATCCTTAGACGAAATTTCCATCTTACCAGATAATTTTATTCACATATCTTAATTACTTATCTTATTTGGTGCACTTTTGCAATTTACATTGCCTACCTATCTCCAAATGGTAAAAAGATAAATTGCGGAACAACCTTTTTGGGACACCCTGTATATCCTTATATAATATATATCCTTAGACGAAATTTCCATCTTACCAGATAATTTTATTCACATATCTTAATTACTTATCTTATTTGGTGCACTTTTGCAATTTACATTGCCTACCTATCTCCAAATGGTAAAAAGATAAATTGCGGAACAACCTTTTTGGGACACCCTGTATATCCTTATATAATATATATCCTTAGACAAAATTTCCTTCTTACCAGATAATTTTATTCACATATCTTAATTACTTACCTTATTTGGTGCACTTTTGCAATTTACATTGCCTACCTATCTCCAAATGGTAAAAAGATAAATTGCGGAACAACCTTTTTGGGACACCCTGTATATCCTTATATAATATATATCCTTAGACGAAATTTCCATCTTACCAGATAATTTTATTCACATATCTTAATTACTTATCTTATTTGGTGCACTTTTGCAATTTACATTGCCTACCTATCTCCAAATGGTAAAAAGATAAATTGCGGAACAACCTTTTTGGGACACCCTGTATATCCTTATATAATATATATCCTTAGACGAAATTTCCTTCTTACCAGATAATTTTATTCACATATCTTAATTACTTACCTTATTTGGTGCACTTTTGTAATTTACATTGCCTACCTATCTCCAAATGGTAAAAAGATAAATTGCGGAACAACCTTTTTGGGACACCCTGTATATCCTTATATAATATATATCCTTAGACGAAATTTCCTTCTTACCAGATAATTTTATTCACATATCTTAATTACTTACCTTATTTGGTGCACTTTTGTAATTTACATTGCCTACCTATCTCCAAATGGTAAAAAGATAAATTGCGGAACAACCTTTTTGGGACACCCTGTATATCCTTATATAATATATATCCTTAGACGAAATTTCCATCTTACCAGATAATTTTATTCACATATCTTAATTACTTATCTTATTTGGTGCACTTTTGCAATTTACATTGCCTACCTATCTCCAAATGGTAAAAAGATAAATTGCGGAACAACCTTTTTGGGACACCCTGTATATCCTTATATAATATATATCCTTAGACGAAATTTCCTTCTTACCAGATAATTTTATTCACATATCTTAATTACTTACCTTATTTGGTGCACTTTTGTAATTTACATTGCCTACCTATCTCCAAATGGTAAAAAGATAAATTGCGGAACAACCTTTTTGGGACACCCCGTATATCCTTATATAATATATATCCTTAGACGAAATTTCCTTCTTACCAGTGCTGTCTAGGTTTGAAATTACTAGGTCAGTTTTCTCTCTCCTTTGTCGCTCCATGATGTTAACCATGGTCGCTCTGCTTTCCGTTTGCACCAAAGAGCAGCGTCCATTTTTTGTGGTCTGAAAGGGACCGAATTCCACCGATGGCTTTCAGCACAGTATAGGCGACTTTACAGCAACAGAATCCGGGTAAATCTGAATCCAGAAGGAACTAACGAAGGAAAAACCGCTTCCACCAATAGCTTGTTCGTCTTGAAACCTTTCACTGTCTGGATCCGTAGTGTTCCGTTTCAATGCACTCGAAACTACTTTTATCAGTTTCTACTGGATTTAGATTGACCCGTATTCTGTTAGTCTGGCAGTATGGGCAGTTTTGCCGCAACGGAGTGTGTACGAATGGATTGAAAAGTGCGATGATTCGATGATTGATGAAATGGCAAATAAGTCACCACGGCTCTGTTCAGCAAAAACCCTGTTTTGAGGGCATAGAAATGCTTGAGCTGTCTAAAGAAGTGCGTTGAATAGCAAGTAGACGATGTTAAAAATATTATACATTATAAGTGTCCATTTTTTATTGAAATGAAGTTTGTATTTGCATTGTGGATATTATTGACTCCTAGGATGGAATGCGACAAAAATTATAACAAAAAACTTACCACATTTATTTGTCGAAAATTTCTAGTGCTTTTTAACTGACCTTACATCTTTATGCTTCTCGACAAACAGCTCCGTGAATGGCCTCTGCGGCATAGGAGTCAAGTGTATCCTTCGTATGACTTCACGTATACTTTTCTTTACTTGTACGGATATGTGTTTGGGTAAAACACTGAGAAGTAAACGTTCCTGAAACAAAAGGACACATGAATAACTCAGTAAATTTAGCTCGAAAGAATTGATTATTGTATCGGTAATGCTTAATTTTAAAGGAATAAGTCAAAATAATGAACCCTCTGACTCTCAGATGGTTCTGACCCTCTGACTTTCATTTCCTCTTTTTTACTGTATTCTGTTATGGTAGTTGGTAGTTGAATTTACGTCGCACTGGAGCAACACAACGGATATTCTGTTAAAATTTGCATTTATTTTTATATTAGTTAAAAGTTACAATTCTCAAAACGGGTGAATCCATTCAAATCCAGGAAGGCTGTTCGCCTCACTATCTTCGAATCAAATTATATTTTGCATACAGGTACATTTTGGGCCACCTTGAATCAACATATTTTTTTTAATCTCGAAAAAAAATTTCCTCGAGATACAGGGCTGAGAAAGTGATGTCACAAATTAAAATTTATTTTTCTCACCGTACATCACCTAGTTAAAAATCGCACATCTCCTGAAGTACACTGCTGGCCACCCAAATTGCAACACCAAGAAAGACAAGAGGTATCACAACAAAATTTATTTTGTAGATAACATGTTGACCAAGTATCAAATGATTAAATTTATAGACTTCTGTGAAGTGTGGTTCCTGCCAAAATCAGTAGCCAGAGTAGCCGCCATTGTTGGAGATCACCGCTGCCACACGCCTCGGCATTGATTGAAAGAGACTTTGGATGTGTTCTTGGGGTACAGCAGACCAAGCAGCTTCCACACGTTGCCAAAGTTGATCTGGTGTGGCAGCTGGGGATGTATTCTGGGTCAATCGTTGAGCAACCATGGACCACATGTTTTCTATCGGCGAAAGATCCGGAGAGCGAGCTGGCCAGGGAAGCAATTCAATCTGGCGATTGACGAAGAACCCTTGGACAATGCGTGCCACGTGTGGTCGCGCATTATTCTGTTGAAATATGGCTGTGGGCAAGCCCTGAAGGTAAGGAAGGACAACTGGCTCCAACACCTCGGAGATGTAGCGCTGGCTGTTTAAAGTACCGGCAATGCGTACTAGAGGAGTGCGAGAGTGATATCCAATACCGCCCCATACCATAATACCCGGTGCAGGACCAGTGTGGCGGTGCATAACGCAGCTGTTCAGCATCCTCTCTCCACGGTGTCTCCAGACTCGAATCCGACCATCGTGGTGTTGCAGACAGAAGCGTGACTCGTCAGTAAAGACAATTTCATTCCATTCTGCCGTCCACATCCTTCTTTCATCGCACCATTGGCGGCGGAAACGTCTGTGGTTCTGCGTCAAGGGTAGACGAAGCAATGGACGTCTTGCGGACAGACCACTCTGCTGTAAACGGCGTCGAATGGTACACGCAGACACTGGATGATGCGGTACAGACTGAATGTGCTGTGCTATGGTTCGTGATGTGGCTGAGCGATCCGTCACTGCCATACGCACAATATGCCTGTCATCACGTGAAGTGGTGCACTGAGGTGGATGCGATCGAACACGTCGGTCCGTCGTACCCTCCTGCATCCAACGATCACATATCCGCATTACAGTTGTTTGGTTTCGTCCAACACGACTACCGATTTCCCTGAAAGATAATCCACAATCTCGGTAGGCCACTATCCTTCCTCTGTCGAACTCGGATACTTGATCAAAAGATGATCGCTGTTTTCTTCGAGGCATAATTGATCGTTTTTTTGAAAAAACCACAAGAAAAACACAATTGCCGTACTTGAAATCGTCGAAATCTCCAAGCCTTAAATAGCGCTTTGAAGTGGCGCCACAGGCGCGCGTGATGTGCGTCTGCGCTGAAATTCTAATCATTTGCATATCTCACCTCCGCTAATGCATGTTGTAAATTTCATATTATTTGCATGCTTCCTTCAGGGTGTTGCATTTACGGTGGCCAGCAGTGTATTTAAGATAATCCAATTTTGATTTTTTCAAAACAATTGTAGGATTTTAAAGCAGTTATTGATACTAATTTCGTTAGTGGTACGTAAATAGAATTGTAAATATGAATTCATGATTCATCAAATTGAAAATTTGATGAATTTTAAATTCATTTTTCTCAAAAAAGCCCTCTTTTAAAAATCTGATTATTTTTTCTAAGGTCCAAAAATATTCTGTCAGTGTTTGAGCATTTTTGCAGTTTTTGAATAGTTAAGCTTAACTAAATTATTTTGTGTAATGACTCTGATCGGAAAACGCAACGCGATCAGAAAAAATAATGAAATACCTTCAAATTCCCTTTCGAAGTACGAAAAATCCCTCAGCGCATGTCAAATTCCCTATAAAAGGACGAAAGGGTTTTCGAAATCCCTAAATTAAATCGGGATACCCTTTCAACCATTTGGAATTACGCTTTCAGTATTAGCTTAAAAATACTTTTTTACTCAACGTTAACCTAATAATATAAATAATAATTTACAGTATTTACTTAATTTGAATAAATGATCTATCACAAAATTATATATATTAAACATAATACACAGAATTTCATAAAACGCATCATAATTTTGCTCTCACTACAAAATGAAATTTTAAAAATTTCACTGTACTTGTTTTGATAAAAAAGGGTTAGAGAGGGGAAAACTACTTATTTAAAATATTAATATATTCCTATAGTATATAACTATGTTAAAATATTTGAACAGTATTGAAACTAGTAGCACAAAACGTAGTACCCTATAAATCCTCATAAAACATAGATAAGAAAAATGTGGAAGCTCAGTAATATTTAACATATCAGATAAAATAATGATATAAATTTTTATTTATTTAAAACCATAAGAAAAGTTGTTAATTTGAATATTAGTTACGTTAAATAAAATATTAATTAAAATAAATTAAGAGATTCGTTAAATTCGGCGAAAGTGTTTGATCTGTCCTTCCTGCCACATAAAACTCCAAGAAAGCATTCAACGTATACTTCAATAAATGACTATTTCAATGTTGAACTTCACGAATGCAATTCATTACTAAATATATCATAAATAAACTTTTTCAATCATCTTCGATTCTTTAAAAGTTGCACTCTTATGTCACAATACCAGGAGATTGGATTTTTGTATATGACAAGGCCGACTGTCATATGAACGCACCATTGTAAAACTTCCAACAATAGTGAACTTGTTAGTCATTTAAAAACTATTTTTTGATATTGCAGGAAAATTTTCATGTGCCTTCCTCCATAAAAAGATATAGTTAAATTTGTCTCTTCTGCGTCAATGAAATTGCTTTTACTTAATATATAGATTTGTTTGAGAGACTAATTTCACAAAATCCCAGAATGAATTAAACCCAAATCCAAGAATGAATTACGAGTAAATGAGTATTATATACTAAACGATTTAAAATGAATAGAAATAAGCTTTAATCAAAGGTAATGATGATTGGTACATTAAAAAGCTACTCTTTCACTATATAAATAATCTTCCCCATGTGAGCAGCTGGGTGGATAAAAAAAAGCCGCTGTTTGTAGAATAGAAACAATTAAAAATCCTAGAGCCCTCAGAATAGTATATCTTGTAACTTTATTTTATAATTTGTTGCAGCAGGTGCTATATTATTACGAAGTAAAAATTTTAATACAAAGCCCTGAAGCAATATGCAGTCCAATCATTTTCCCGGTAAATAATTAGAAGTAGAGTCTGGCTTATTTCTTTTTTAAAGCTATCAACAGTAGAATTATAGGATCATCAAAAATATTAGTTCCATACACTTTATTGATATATGTATAGAAATAAAGAATCATGTTAAAATATCGTATCGAAAAAGGTGCTTGATTCGAGCGCTTACTTACAAGTGGAGGAATACCGTTGGCTCTGCTCGTTGAGCGCGCGTTAGCGGCTGAAATTTCGATATTTTACGTTGAAGGTTCTTAAAAATCAATCTTTGAGAAACTGCACTAGCTATATAGGGTACTACATTAACAACATTCTAATGAACTTATACAAAAAGTATAAAAAATTTTAAAGATGGCTTTTTTATTAAATCTTAACCAAACTTCAGCAAGTTCTATGCCAAATTGTTAAAAAAACTAATCCATATTTAAAAGATATTTTTACTTATTATTACGAATAGTACATTTAAGTATCACTAGCAAAAATAAAACAAGTTTATCTCAAATAGTTTAAGCGTAGCGAAATTTTAAGTACTGCGCGACATTCTTGTAAAGTAAAATTGAATATTTTTACCGCCTTTTAAAGGGTCTTATTTCTATGAAAATAATTGTTTTGCAAAAAATAAACATGGCATAGTTTAACATACGCCACTGGCCACCATAATTTTAAAAAAATCGAAGGTGGTGAGGCGAACATTTCATTTTTTTATTGCCTGAATTTGTGAATGAATTCACCCGAACATTGAGTTACGTTTTCTTGTTAGATAAAAATAACTCGCACGTTCTTTCATTCATCATTTATTCTTTTACAAAGAATTGTGATATAGAATGTGAATGATATAGAATTATGATACTCGTGCAACTAACTGTACTGTTACTCGTCTAAGTGTGCTCTTACAAGTAGCCAGTGACTAACATGCAACTTGTATGAGTCAGTACTACTTAGTAGGTGAATAACAACCTTGAGAACTAGAATACCGTGAAATCATGTCGTACCACCTACTCACTCCACATTTCACTTCAAACTGTGTTAGTCTATTTTAATTACATTCCTCGAAAATAGTGAAAATGAATTTAAAAGCAGTGTGAATTTGAAATTGGTTCACAATATGAGGGTCTTTCTGCAAAGCTAAATGAATAGGACACTAGTATTATTGTGGAAGTACGCACTTTATATTTTATTCCTTTTGTTCTACGATGCAATTCCAACGCGTCGCGTATGAAAGGCTTTTCCTGTCAAGTTAAACATAAATGGCGGTACTATTTCTACTGCGAAACGCATTTCCTATACGTATTCCAAACGTGGCATCACTTAACTTGTTCTACGAATATGATTTCATTACTTCGCCAGCAAAAATTCCATAGATTGAATTTCAAATTGAAAAGATAGTTGATTGGGAGGGGGTGTCAACGCCCAATTAGAGCAAAAGCCAAAATGGCGATAAACTATATTTTAAGATTAACCCGATAGGTATCATGTGAGAGGTTAAGGTAGCGGAACTAAAATCTTCACTTTCTCTCAAGTTTGCACTGAAAATCTTTCTCACAAAATTAATCATAAATTTGTTTTTTCGAGTTTTATTTTTTATTTAACTGAAAACAAGTCTAATAAATGTGTTGCAAATGGCTGTTCCATGAAGTATGGCTCTAATTTTTCCACAATAGTCCGTTGTGCCAGTGCGACGTAAATTGAATTACATACCTAATTATTCCCCACGAATAATTTAGTGTCGTAATAAATTTGCCCTAAACATCATCAAAACGGCGATAAATCAAACTAGTTCTTTATCGAAAGTATTTTCTTTGTCTCCTGGTGGTTTAATAGAACTTTCTCAAGGGAAAATAATTTGTGTGGGAAAATCTAGTAATTTTATTCTTTAATTATAAATAATGTTACTGATTTTAACTCTGTAGAAAAAGTTTTTAATATTTACGTAAAATTAACAAATGCTTTTCCAAACAACATCATAAGTAACCTTAGACCACCTCAAAACTTCTTCACTCATTGTAACTTTTAACTAATATAAAAATAAATGCAAATTTTAACAGAATATCCGTTGTGTTGCTCCAGTGCGACGTAAATTCAACTACCAACTACTATAACAGAATACAATAAAAAAGAGGAAATGAAAGGTAGGCGAAAAATTTATGAATGAAACAGTTTTCAGTTATTTCAAATTAAGTCCAGGTAAAATTTAAGGACATTTTGAAACAAAAACAAATTTTGATATTCTTCAAGGATTTTCCAGTGCTCTGGAAAATAAAACTGAATTACTTTTTTAAGGATTTTTAGATTGCGGGAACCCTGGTTAATGATGCAAGAAGGGTTACATATTTAAAGATACTGTCAAACTGTAGAATTAGGGATAATGAAAATGCTTGATGTCTGACTCCTGCACCATGGAATATCCATGTAGCGTTTGCGCACATACACTCTTGTTATGAAAACCATTTAATTTTAAAGTTCCCTACCTCCCCATAACCTTTCAAGTGACACGCCCGAACAAGCTCGGAAAAATTCATTTCGAGAACCTGGTAAAACCGGGTTTAAGAGGAGAAAAATTCCAACATGGCAAGGTATAAATCCAGAATATTCGGATATTTTGCTCCTCGAAATATTTGGGGCCGTCGTGGCTCAGTGAGTATGCCCACTGTGCTAGCAACCTTTGAGTTGTAGGCGGCGCAGGTTCGATTCCTGTGCAGGTGCATTCCCTCCTGGGTGTATTTCTATCTTCTGTGTCAGTAAAACTTTCATTGTGTGTGTGTCTGTTTCTTGATATTGTATGTCTTGTGTCTGAAGTAGCATGGCCAAATATGGCCCTTGCGCCATAAAACCCGAATTAAACCAACCAACCTTGAAATATTTCGTGTCTGCCACTTACCACACAGAAACCCCATCGAACTGTACTCTTGCATGTCACTTGGCGGAAAAATCAGCTCGAATACAGTCCAGACAAATTCCCGCACGGCAAGCAGCGGACCCGAAATATTCGGACGGACCCCCGGACATCTCGCTTCCCGATATATTTCGGGTCTACCACTTATCACATAGAAACACTACCGAACTGTACTCGGGCGGGCCACTTGGCGGAAATTTCAACTCGAATATACCCGGAAAAATTCCCGCATGGCAAACGGCAGAACCGAAATCTCGTTCCTCAATACTTCGGGTCTTCCGCCCACTACGCAGAAACTTCAGAACTGTGTTCGAGCGGACAGTTTGAGTTTGTACAAGAACTTCTGAGACAACCATTGTAGCGACACAAAACTGAAATTTTTTGTTAACAGAGGAATAAACTGCAGCGACTGTGACAACGGTGATTCCATTCTTTCCCGTTATTTCGTTTATTGCATTGATAAATCAGACTTTCAGGAACATCACGAAAGTCATACGCTATCACGGTTAGAATTCTAAAATATCGTCGAAAATATGCTCTTTTAAAACCTTTAAACGAACTCTGGGAAGTCAAGACTACAGCAATTGGCAGCTATTCTGGCATTTCCTCACTTTCGTATTCATCTGTTTATGACATTCAAGTCAAGCTCGCAGCGATGAAGTTATGAAATACAGAAGGGCATGGAATGTTTAGACTGCTGAATAAACATAGCAGACGTTTATCTTGCGCAAGTAAAAATAGAAGGGATTTAGCACACAAAAAGAAGCTTTTCCTATTACCTCTTGATCCTTCTCGTACTGCAGGTGAAATTTGCTCTCGAAGCACTCCCTCCTGTCCAGGAATGCCTTCCGATTGGTGAACTCCATGAGGAACCGGATGTACAGGCCCATCAGAGCCAGCGTGACGTAGAAGATGACGTCAGTAGACATCTGGTTCTGAAGAGAAACCAAGAAATGGGTGCCACATTCAGAATCGAAATATACATATACACCTCACTCAACAAAAATATGCTCCAATGAGCTACAAATACGCTATAAGTCCAATGAGTCAAAACATACCTGAAAACCTACTTTTTCCAGACGAAACAGAAATTAGAAACATACTTTTCAAAAATGTACTTAAACTGTCTCTTTCCCCAATAAAAATCTTTTTACGAAGTTGTGCACTAACTCACGAGAGGGATTTTCAGAACAAGACATAAAATGAAGGTTTTACTTCCACTACCCAAATGTTCTCTCATCCTACATATAGGGTTACCTTAAAATGTAGTGTACTGCCGTTTTGGCGACGTTTGGCGTTTAATCTAATTAATGTTGACCAATGGATTTCTTTAGGAATTTTATCGCAAAGTGCCGATATCGTATTCGATAAACAAACCAATTTCTGTCTAGCTCAATGTAGATGGCGGTATGTTTCTGCTGCGATACGTGTTTCCTGTAAGCATTTCGAACCTTGTGTAGGTTCGAAATGCTTACAGGAAACACGTATCGCCACAGAAACACTATTGCCATCTACATTTAGCTAGACAGAAAATGCCTCCCATACGTATTCCGAACGTGACGTCACTTGGCTTGTTTTTCGTTTTTATTTAAGCATATCACCAATAAGAACTACGAATGAATTCAGAATTGAAAAATGGCGTTTGATTGGTCAAAGTCAATTAGGCTAAACGCTAAACGGTGGTAAATAACATTTTAAAGTAATCCCAATATGTAACATGCGAAAGCATTTGGGTAGCGGAAGTAAAATCTTTACATTCCGTTTGGTTTGTTAACTCTGAAAATCCTTCTCATCACAGATCACTAAAGTAAAAATATTCAAATTTTAAGCCGAATTACCATATTAGTTTTAGTTCAAACCGGAACACGAAGGAAATTCTCTTTTTCTATTAGCATAGGATTTCATTTGTAATTTAAATGTTATTATTTTTCTTGGTCCATTTATCTGTTTCGGTCGTGAGACATTAATATGAATGACAAAACAGGATAATAACTTTTAAGTATGACCCAGTGAGGATTTCGTAAGTGCAAAGATTACCATGAGTATAATTTCTGCAACGTATTATAAAGGAGTTAAAGAAAGAAAGCACTAAACAAAAATAGGATATCGTCGGCTTAGAGCATAAACTCATTAACTGCCAAAAAAATTAATTTTACAGCACAGCCTTGTTTAAAGACTGACTATTAGTGTTTAGGTCAAAAATAAAAATTCTAAGCATTTCGATAGTGTTCTATTTTGATTCAAACAGATTAAAACACGTCAATCCGTTTTCCTCGTCAAGAATACAAGCATTTAGTATCAAAAAACGCACTTCCGAAAAATGGCAGTTAATGAGTTTCTGCTCTAAGCCGACGATATGTTCCTTCTCCTTCGTCGGCTTACAAGTGAAACACAAAAATTCAAAAAAATGAGAAAACGATGGTGAAAAATTCAACTCACTAGGTGTGTTTTTTTTCATGAAGGAAAAACCTTTATACAAAGAAAAAATAACTTATCGGACTTCATCAGTCTAAAAATTACCATTCTGGTTTAGAATAGATAAAAACCCCTCATATTTTGGAAGTTTTGACATGTTTTGTATCATTTCAGACCCCTATTGGTCTGCTCGTCGAATGATGGACGAGAGACAGGAAAAAATAACAAACAAAAAAAGCTTGTAACCAGAAGATATGTTCTATTCAATGCATGCAAGCAAGTTCCTGAAAACCAGTGTCGCATACGCTTTTAATCCGCATTAGGTTATTGCGAGTTATCTTTTGAGAAAAGAAATTAAAATAAAAAAAGGCTCATCAGCCAGGAGAATTAAAAATTTTAAGTTCAAAGAGTTGTTTTATCAAGTGATATCGTGTTTGCTAACATTTTAGAGAATATTTAAGTTAATGAGGAATAAAAAGGAAAAGTGTGTGGGGAATTCCAAATGGGGTCTCGCCGGCGTTGAATTCAGTGGCGGCTAGCTATATAGCACTTGTGGAAAGAGGAACAACTTGAAGATCAGTTGACACGAGAAGCGACTTCATGCTTCTAGTGCCTGGGTGAGGGCGATTGTTATCCTGGATCAGTGAATTATCAGCGTTTCTAGGAGAGCGGGTTCTTGATATTAATCGATCAGGTTTGGAGTGGTTGTGGAAAACGGATATGTATAGTTAAGAGGCTGGCTCGGGTGAGATTGAAGAATATATCTTGTATTTTGATTGCACTGTTAGCATGATGGGAAATAGTATTGAAGAATTTAATGGGGGGAGTTTTTGAGTGTGGATGGATAAGGGTCAATATCAAGGTCGTAATAAAAGACAGTGTTTGATATGTATTATGGAGCATTGGCTATGATTCGAAGCATTTTATATTGGAGGAGTTATATTATTAATGTGGGTTTACACTGAAAGGCCCCAGATTGGGACTGCGTAAATAATTATAGGTCTTAAGACTTGTTTAAAAGCAAGAGTTTATTACTTAGGGAGAGAAGTGGGGAAATTTCGGCCTATGAGGCAATAAATTAGGTGGAATCTGGTCCAGTACTCTTTCTTAATGTTTTCATAGTGGGATTTAAAGATTAGCTTTTCATCCAATATAACATAGATATTTTACCTCGCCAACCCAAGTAATAGGATAATCGAAAAGTACAAGGAGAGGAGGATATAATTTTGTTTTTGTAAAACATTATGGATTTAGTTTTATTGACATCGACAGAAATCCGCTATTTGCTGAGCCAGATTTCAAGAGTTTTAAGGAATTTTGTAATTTATATTTCATGTGGATTTCGGAGTAATGCTGTAATAAAACAGAAGTAGGTAGGTATTTTAATTAACGTCACACTGGAGCAACATAAAAGGCTATTGGTGACGGTCCGGGATTAATCCCAAAGGGAAAGGTCCGAGGACAACACCACGTAATTTCGAACTACGGTCAGATGACGAGGCAACTAGTGTGTTCAAGGAAGATTTTTTTCATACATTTTAGATAGGGCGCAAAGAAAACGGATAGTGCGGTAGTTTTGTGGGAATTTACGATCGTGGCCTGGTTTGGGGATCATAACTATCGATGCATGTTTCCAGATAAGGGATAATTAAGGAAAATACATTTGTTAATTATTTTGGTGGGGTGCGTTAGGGCGTTAAGGGATATAAATTTAAGAGCTTTGTTT